>CM060403.1:7681969-8931969 GCA_030545235.1 Helianthus tuberosus | reverse complement strand
GTTGTTAACACCGAGATTCTTTAAAAATGAGATTTTTAAAGGGATGAATACACTTTGGAAGGTAACTAATGTTAGTGCACTATGTCTGTCGACTTCGTCTTGTATTGAGTCATGTAATAAGATAGGATAAACTAGTGCTTGGGATGCCAGAAACTGAGTTTTGTATGAGTGTCAGCTATTTCGCATTAAATAGTCAAATTCTATTTCGCACGAAATTACCTTTGGCTATTCCGTGCGAAATTAGATGCCTATATATAGAGGACCATAGGTTGTCATTTGTAACTTTTCTGATTCGGTACCGAAGTGCTGTCGAATTGTCTCCAGGTGCTGTAAGACTATTATATCAATATAAGAGACATTATAATCGTATCAAGCTGTAAAACAAGTCCGTATCTCTTAATTCCGCCTTAGATTCGGATCCAAACTCTTCTGAACGACTCATTCAGGTCGCACAACGATCCTACAATTGGTATCAGAGCTCAGGAGGAAGAGTTCAGCTTGATTTCATCAGATTTCTGACTTCTACACCTTCTTATTCAAAATTAACAAAATTTTACGGACAAAATGGATTGAATTTCACACATTACATGTGAAACACAGTTTTAACAAATCCTTGAAAGTTTCAGATCGTATTCGACCTATTATTGGATTAATTGGACAAAAAGTTGGACCGATATGCTGACGTCATCACTATTTTGTATGAAATAGTCATCACTATTCCACACGAAATCATTTATTTCGCACCAGATTGTAATTTCGTTTGAGAATTCCACACGAAATCAGTTATTTCGCATCAAATTGGAATTTCGTTTGAGTATTTCACACGAAATTACCTATTTCGTTTGAAAGTTGCTATTTCTCTTGAAGAAGGTCATTCCGCACCAAAGTGATTTCGCTTGAGATTTTATTTCATTTGAAGATTCCTATTTCGTTTGAAAGTGGACATTTCATGACAAGATTATTTCGCACCAACCAAGTATCAGTTTGTTTCAAGTTGTTTGATATTGTTTAAACTGATTTTGTTTGTTTGATTGTGTTTGTCTCCAGGAAATTCAAGAAGTTCACATCATGGCTGAAGAATTCTACAACACGTTCTACAATGCTTTTACATCAGAGTCATCTGAAACATCAATTGTTACACCAAAATCAATAACAAAAGCAGTCAATGAAAACATTAATCATGACAATTTTTATGGAACTCATTCAAAACCACCCAAGCTTGATAGTATTGAGGACTACATTTGGTGGAAAGAACGTTTAATTAACTGGGCAAAAGCTTATGCACATGAAAGTTGGTTCTGTCTAGAGTTCGGATATGAAAGACCAAAAAATGACAAAGGAGAGGAAATTTCTATGAAGAGTTTAAGCCTTAAGGACAAAAAGGAATTCTCATTTGAACAGAGAATGATTGCCTTGATCCAGTCATCAATTAGAAATGATATATTTGCTTTACTTCAACATGATGTGTCATCAAAACCTGTCTGGGAGGCTTTAAGGGTTAAAGCTGAGGGGGGTTAACAAATCAAGAAAAATAAAATTGCTTTGTTAAAGAAAGAATTTGATTTATTTGATAGCTTGAAAGGTGAATCAGTTCGACAAATGATTGAACGTTTTTGTCATCTAAAAATTGAACTTGAAAGATTTAAGATTGAGAAAACGAGAGAAGAAATAATTGACAAAATCATAGAAGCGTTACCACGAGCTGATCAGTGGCAAATGTTCGTGTTTATATTGAAAAATGATGCTTTATATGAAACAATTTCTCTCGATGTATTAATTGAAAAAATTGAAACTCATGAGCTTGAATTGCAGAAACAAAACAAGATGAGCAGTTCTTCACATCAACAGAATGTTGGTCTGTATTACAAAGGTAACTTACCTTCGGTGAAAGTTGGTGAATCACCAAAGACAGCATTCAGTGGTGAGAGGACAAAAGAACCTCAGAAAAGCTCATTAAGTTACGATCCGGGTTATCATTCATTTTCTTCAAAAGCTAATTCTGAAGAATCAGAAGAGATACTGTGCAACATTGCTCTCAAGTTAAAAAATTCTCCTGCAATGAGCATCAATGCAGCTAAACAGCAAATGAGCTTCCTTGCATCTGTTCTGGAATCATATGAAGGTCTTGTAGCTGGTAAAATTGGAAACTCAGAGTTAACCAAAGAAGACTACGACCAGATTGATCCAGAAGAAATGGAACTCATTGATATTCGATGGTGTTTGGCAAGTTGCATTCGCAGAGCTCAGAGATATATGGAGATTACTGGGAAACAGACCATCAGTGGACCATCAACAAAACTGGGATTTGATAAATCCAAAGTGACCTGCTTCAAGTGCAAACAAAAAGGTCATTTCAAGAGAGAATGTAACAATTCTGCAGTTGATGGAAATGCAAATCCATTCAGTGATGATTACTACCGAAAGGCGATATACCACCGTAGCAAAGAAGAGCCAAACATGATTGAAAATAATCCAAAAGAGAAATCAAGAGCTTGTGCAGTAATCCATGATGATGAAGGATATGATTGGAGTCAGATTCTACCAGAAGAAGATCGTGTTGATAATCGAGTTACAGCTCATGGAAGAAGTACATCAAAGAGCAAACATTATGTTTTTGTTGCTGAAGTCAAAGAGAAAACCAGAGAAGAGATTCTGGAATAAAAGACATACAGAGAAAGAAACATTGCTGAAAATAGAATTAATGAAATGCAAGAAGAGTATGAAAGTGTTGTGAGTAACAAAAGATGGGACAAGAAGCGAGAATGCTATGTCAACAGAAATGGTGAACCTGTTTTTCCCAAAAAGGACATAGTTTTTAATGATGTTCTTTTAGTAATTCCTCGATCATTCGAATACTACACAAATGCTGGAAAAGATAAAACACATGTGAAAAGGTTTGAAAAACTTCTTAGAGATGTTATGACTTCAAGTCTGAGGAAGAGGGATGAAGAGAGAATGAAGAAGAATGTTGATGAGATGGTGAATGATTTGATGAAAGTTGCTGAAGAAGCTAAAGTAGAGGAAGAGAAGGTAGGAGAAAAAGTTATTGGTAAAGAAGCTGTTACTGAAGAACAGTAGGTTGAAGAAGCTAAGGAGAAGTTGGAAAGATCGGTTGAATTAAAGGTTGAAAGTTCAGCTAATAGTGTTGGTGATGCTGGTACTGGTGAAGAAAAGAAGAGTGAAGCTGAGTTGAAACAAACAAAAGCAAACACCGAAGTGCTAATCACTGAGGTAAATTCTGATTCTGAAATCTTAAATGAAACTGTTGAACAGTGCAAGAAATGCATGGAAACCTGCAGTGCTTGTACTGAAAAAGATGAAAAGTTCAGAACAAGAGATATTGAATTTACCAAAATAGAAAAAGTTTTTAAAAGTAAATACAAAGAAATTTTAAGAAATGAAAAGGTTTTAAAAGAAAATGATGAAAAACTTTCAGAAAAATGTAAAAAGTTAGAAAAGGAAAATGAAATTTTGAAAGAAAATGTTTTGAAAAAGACAGAAGAATGTGATCTAAAAGAGAATGTTTTTCAAGAAATGAAAAAAGAATACGATTGGCATATCACATTACAAAAGAGTCATATGAAGACGTGAAAAGTCAAATGAAACTTGTTCAATCGAGATTAAGATATTGTTCTGAAACAACTGATATGTTTAAGCGACAGTTTGAAATAAAGCAACAAGATGTAAATTCGTACATTGAGGATGTTGCTAAGCTAAAGCGCCAGATTGCTGATTTAGAACAGGATAACAACAAGTTAAAAAGTTATCATGCGTCATCATATGTGCTTGAAAGAATTTTCAACATAAAACCGGATGATAAAGATTCTGAGCAAAACAAAAAGGGAATTGGCTCAGAGTTTCATCAAGTTCCTTGTAATAACTCGAACCCTTGATCCTGATCGTCGAGAGACGAGCATTTTATTAATGCTCGAATTCACTATTATTATTATTTATTATTAGTATTATTATCGTCATTATAAAATAATAATAATAATAATCCACGACGAGAGTTTCAATTATTTGCGTATGAGTTGATATAACTGGGCCAATCGGTCTGAACGAGACGCGTAGCCGTTCATATAGGTTAACGCGCTTGGGCTAGGCCCAAGCCCACTCCCTAAACCTAGACCTACACTATTTAAGCACCCTAAACCTCTCCCCCATCTCTTTTTCTTCAAGAAACCAAAACCCTAATCACACTTTAAGGAATCAGCCGCCCACCCCATACTCCCCCTCTCTCTCTCTCGACCACAATTTCCGGTGATCGGAGCCATGACTTCCGGCGACCGGCCTTCTGTCCGACGAGCACCTCAACCCCCCCCCCTTCAACCCATTTCCTTCACCTTCACCTCCCCTGAGCTCTCATGAACAACACATTCCACCCACAGACCCAGCTCCCTCAATCCTCATTCCCTCTGATCGGCGGCTGATGAACCAGCGGAGCTGGTGTTGCTCCTCTGATGGCAGCCGCACAACACCTCCTGCTCCTCCATTCCTCCGGTGAAAAACACCCCCCTCTCTGATTTAGGCCATTGCTCCAGTGAAGACTGTGGATGGTGGAGTCTTGATGGTGAAAAAGAAGCTGCAGCAACAGTGGTACCGACGACGGCAGCGCCGCCGTGGTGGCGGTGGTGCCTCTAACTCCGACGGGTTTCACCGAATCAGTGGAGCCGGCGACCACACCAGTGACGAGTCCTGTTTTGGTTCAATTCGGGTCCTGGTCTAGCAAGGATCAGTGGCAGCTTACACTCCTTTCGACCCATAGCTGATCGGTTAGTGTATGTTTTGAATACATTCTTTGTAATCCTTGGATTTGTACAATAAAAGTATGTGCTTTTACATGTTTGATGTTAAAGGTGATGATAGGGTTTGATGAAGTTCTCGTAACAAACTGTTAACTTAGAACAGGGCATGTGCTTGCTGATTAGTTTGAGTCATGGTGGTGTTATTGAGCTGACTGAATAAATGAGAATTGTTAATTAGGATAGGGTATGATAAATATGTTTACCATGAATCTTGAGTTAAATAATGGATACTGTTTGAGAGCGTAAAGATATGGAAATTGTATGAGAAATTGACTTGAGTTTTGTATGAATATCATGACTGTGAATATGAAATGGTATGATGAATCTTGGTGATTTCGAGCTTAATGATGTGTGATTTAAACTAGGATTTTGAGTCATTACTTGATGTTTATGTACATGAGGCTCTTCCTTTTTGTGATAATAAGCAACTGTTGAAATAACAATACTGAGATGCTCGAAACAACAAATCTATTATGAATATTATGAATTGTTCATGCGGATTGATGAAACAGTGTTAGAAGATGATTGGATTAGATCCCTTTTGAAATATGAGCATGATGAACAATATGATTAGGTGTTGAATGATGATATGAATATTTGAAAATTGTGGTGTTTGATCCGTTTTGGTTAAGGTGGAATATTTGGAACATGTTTATGCATTTTGATTGGTTAATACATGAAATCATGATTGTAAATGATTGGATCGTACAAGGGTGGTAAACATTCTAGAAAGATTCCCACAGTGGCTGCGAGTCGAGATCAAGCGGTTTCGACTCAAGACCACTTAGTGACCACTCAAAACCAGACAAACAACAGGGGACTCGAGATCGGGTAGGTTGCGACTCGAGATCTCCTGATCTCGACTCAAGCCTGACTCGAGACCTCATGGTTGCGACTCAGAAATGCACAACCCGAGATCGTCTGGTTGCGACTCAGAAACTCGTGGTTGCGACTCGAGACCTCTTGTTCTCGAGTCGAGACCACCCGGTTTCGACTGAACTATTCTGTTTAGTTAGTGGGCCGCACAAACTGATGTTATGAACTGTGTGCTATTGTTATGGTTTAACTGTTACTGTTTAACTGTTCACATGCTAGGATAGGCCCAATAACGTATATGCTAGTATGACTTACGTGCTATGTGTTAAATACGTGTAGTTTGTGCGTGACATTACTTGCATGCGAACCTAATAAATATTTAATAACCATAATAGGGTATGGTTGACCAATGTAACACAAGTAAATTGACTACCGAGCAAAGCAAAGGTGAGTTCACTACTTTTTACTTAAAGCATGCGTTCCCGGTGGTTGGGAAACGGAACGAAACACTTTTCCTGGTTTGGGATTGCTTACTATCTCCTTGTGCGGGATACGGTATTTCTATCTCCTTGTGTGGGATATGGGTAACAACGCTATCTCCTTGTGAGGGATACAAAACTACTTTTCTCCCCTTATGCGGGACCCTTAGTTAATTACTATTTATACTGGATGCAACAAGCAAAACTAAACGAAACTCTATCACTCAAGTCCCTACTACTTAATACCGATTAATCGCCGGGGCCTGGCGAACGGGTTATTAGTTGATAGCGCTATTTAGGTCTAACCAGCCTCACACCGACCCTTGTTACTGGGAACGGGCGTGAACTAATGTACTCAGGCAAACCGTCAATGATGATAGAACATTGACAAATGGGGCACTGCGGAAACGTACGGTTAAGTAAGTATTCGGTATTATAACAGTTTAGTAGCTTACTTATGGGGTAGCTCCCCACGGCATGTATAAATGAGTAAATTAACTGTTGAAACAAGTTTTTGGAAATTAAAACTGGAAAACTGTAAACACGTGAACTTACCAACGTTATGTTGACACTCTACTGCATGCTTTGCAGGTTGCTCGGTACAACTTTGGACGGACGTTGCAATCGGATGGAGTGCGTGGTTCGTAAGTTTCATGTGAACAAACTTGTGGTTTTAAATTACGATGTGTTCTTCTCTCCTTTCCGCTGCAAACTCAAACTATGTTTTGGAAAATTTAAAATTGGTCACTAATTATACCATTATTTGTAATAATAACTAAACGGTTCAAAATAATTAGTGGCTGGATCCTGGTTAGTCACACGCTTCGCGGTAGTATTCCGCGTGTGGATTTTGAGGGTGTGACAGATTGGTATCAGAGCCATTGGTTATAGCGAACTAGGTTTTAAATATAAAATATTTTTGGCTTGGGAAATAAAATATTTTTATATGAAAACCAGACTATAACCGTTCTTTAGTGGAAACCACAACGACACCACACTTCGGATTGCAAGGTTCGTCAACCTCAAATGCTCACCTGGTAATGGTAGGCTATCGGCATTTACTTGTGCATAACTTATGTGTGTATGTGTATGATTAGCTTATATGTGTTAGCACGTATGTGTATATTTAATATTTAACACAGTGGATCATACGAAAGCTAGGCTAGCGTGTTACGTGGTAAACAGGAGCGAGTCCTCCTAAACCTGATTCGAAACCATGATACACTAAGGGCAAGGAACCAGTTATTCCAAGCCCTCGTCCACGTATTTCCTAATATCATCCCTGGATTGCGAATCGACGCGAAGGACGTCCACTCAATAGACCTGCCCAGGAAAGGCCTGCTACGAAGCACATAGAGAAGTTACGAGAACGAATCAACGAAGGGGAGCCACCCCTATATCATGGGATATTAGAAGGAACGACGACGTCATTCGCATCCTTTTTACTTACGTATTTCTTTTCCCGACTTAAGTAGTGAGACTTGTTCCCTCATACGACTGATCATCTAGATTCTTGAAGCATTCTAGTAAGTCTACACCTTTCGGGTTTTTGATTGCACGTCTCGAACACGAAAAGCATGCGTGGTGTACGCTTCTCATTGAAGTGCCGGCAATCGTATCACCTTTCCATCGACCACGGAGTTATTTCTCCCTAATTCCTCGTTACATGGTTAATCCTTATTTGAGTTAAAACTCAGCAAATTGATATCTTTCTTACAAACCGGCA
Organism: Helianthus tuberosus; assembly: GCA_030545235.1. Lineage (NCBI taxonomy): Eukaryota > Viridiplantae > Streptophyta > Magnoliopsida > Asterales > Asteraceae > Helianthus > Helianthus tuberosus. The sequence continues at coordinate 8,924,143 of CM060403.1, read as the reverse complement.
TATTTGGGAGCGTGGCAAGACGAAGACATGAGCCAGTCAACCCATCGACGAGTACGGTGATCTAGATGCTTACCTTACCCTTCATTTTCTAGAACCGTTATTCTTTGAAGACTTTTCTGATTCCGTGAATCCTTTCGCTAGCTTTTGTACGAATCTGTGTTTATTACTCCAGATGGTATCCCCGCTTCTACCGTTTCTTCATCACAATATCCACGTTTCTTCATACGGGAACCTTGACCAGATTTCTCTCCAGATTAATGAATTCGGCAAGATCGACCTTTGGTCGACAAACTTCATAAACCCTAAAAATTGGCAACATTTACCTCAATCGTGCTTTTTCGAGAGCCCGTTTCCGCAGTTTCACATCAACCCCCCCCCCCCCCCCCCCGACGACGCAAGCGCTACTTCAAACTCATTCGCACGACTTAGAACAACCCACTCGAACTTGATTTTCTATCGACCTGAGAAATCACATCCTGCCAGACGTCTCAGTAGATCCTGAAACCTACAGACCCGCACGACGACCATCCCTCTCTAGCTACTTCATTTTGCGCTAACCACATCGATGTAACACCCCTTAATAGCAAGCAACGTTCTATATTCTAAACGCCCATAGTTTGTGTATGACCAACTACCTCATCGACATCAGATAAATCCCTATTGCTGATCCCAAAGCCTTTATGTTTTGTCTCAAGTTGAACGCATCAGATTTGACTACCCGTCTCACATGTTCTCGCTACTCGCGTTATGCTTAACGAATTCCGTGATTCTTATCCTACTCTATTCTACACAATTCTACGTTTGGACGAATTACTTTCTACGAACGTCACTCGTTGGAGCAACGAGCCAAGTATACCCCGAAGGTGAAAGGTATTGCAAGAACTGTTATTCGAACTTGATACGATCAACACCTAGTCACAACTCTCGAGTTTATTCCATCCTGTCAAAATTCGATGTTTGTTTCCTTCGACGAGATCTGAACCTACTCTGAAAACCAGTGGGAATCTGAACGACTCCCTTGCTTCGCTCTGGTACTTCTACGACACGAACCTCCTTGCGCTAAGTTTTTAAGACACAACTTTTAACGTCGAAAGCCCGCATTTCTCGACCGTATACGCAACCCCTCACGATTTAAACACGAAAGAGCGTCACCCAGCATTCGAGAGATGCTTAAATATCCGCAACTCCAGCAATTGGAAGATGATCTATGAGGTGCTTCTATCTTATTCTATCATGTCCGAGGCATTGATGAAATGTCTGCTAATAACGGCACGCGACCAAAGAAATCGACAAGTTTTCAAACCTACAACCATCCATTTGATAGAAGTAGATGCGGGGCACGGAGTGCCAACTTCTATCACTTTTGACCGAAACCCACGTTTTGCATCCGATTCGTCGCAGGTTGTGCACAAAAACCTTTGGCTCACAGTTATGCATAAGCACGGCTTATCGCTCGCAAACTGATGGTCAGGCCAAACGCACCATCCAAACACTCAAGGGCATGCTGAGAACATGTGTTATCGACCTTGGATAAGAGTGACACTTCCTTTTTTTGTAGAATTCTCTTCCAACAACAGCTATCACACTAGCATTCAGGCAGCACCATTTGGGGCATTGCACGGATGCAAATGCCAGTCACCTCTATGTTAGGCGGAAGCCAAATTACCGGCCCAGAACTTGCACTTGACACAACGGGTAGGATTGCCCATAATAGACAACGCATGGCGGCAACTCCAGACCGTCAGAAAGATTACGCGGATAAGCGTAGGAAACCTCTAAAATTCCTAGTCGGAGACTGCGCTCTACATAAAGTTTCACCCTGGATGGGTGTGGTACGTTTTGGCTAACGGGACTAACTTAATTCGCGATATGTTGGACCGTTCGAAATTACCGAAAGGATCGGTAAGGTAGCTTTGCAGACTGAACCTGCCTGAAGAGCTGAGTGCGGTACACAACGTCTTTCACGTGCCTAATCTGAAGAAGTGTCTGTCAGATGAAAAACTCGGGGTTCCTTTTTAGGAACTCGCGATCAGCAACAAACTACACTTCGTTGAGAAACCGGTTGAGATCAAGGATCAAGAAATCAAAACCCTCAAGCGTGGTATAATATGCCAACAGACCGAGTTCGTTGGGTCTCGCGCTATGGCCCAAAGCTTACCAAGGAACGGGAAAACCAGATGATGCGCATGTATCCCCAGTTGTTTACAAACGTTACTTCCAGCACTGAGGCTACAGCTGAATTTCGGGAGGAAAATTCAAGCCAACAAGGGGATGATGTGACGCCCCATGAAAACGTTTAATCACTAGCTTGTCAATGGCTGCGCGCTAAATTTCGGGACGAAATTTCTTGAACTTGGGGATAATGTGACACTTCGGGTTTTTCCTGTACGTTCCCTAGATGCTATGATCAACTTGGTGAAAATCTATACTAGGTGAGATACATACAAACTCTCTGAATCTTACGCTACATGATTTTTCGTGGTATGTGATCTTATGTGCTATGTGACTTACAAGTTCGTTAAGTGGACTTTCGTGAAACTGCTTGTATTTGTGTATGGTAATGGAGTCTATGTATACGTATAGAGCGAATCGTATAGCTTTTGCTTAAATTTCGAGGATGAAATTCCTGTAACATGGGGAGAATGTAACAACTCGAACCCTTGATCCTGATCATCGAGAGACGAGCATTTTATTAATGCTCGAATTCACTATTATTATTTATTATTAGTATTATTATCGTCATTATAAAATAATAATAATAATCCACAACGAGAGTTTCAATTATTTGCGTATGAGTTAATATAACTGGGCCAATCGGTCTGAGCGAGACGCGTAGCCGTTCATATAGGTTAACGCGCTTGGGCTAGGCCCAAGCCCACTCCCTAAACCTAGACCTACACTATTTAAGCACCCTAAACCTCTCCCCATCTCTTTTTCTTCAAGAAACCAAAAGCCTAATCACACTTTAAGGAATCAGCCGCCCACCCCATACTCCCCCTCTCTCTCTCTCGACCACAATTTCCGGTGATCGGAGCCATGACTTCCGGCGACCAGCCTTCTGTCTGACGAGCACCTCAACCCCCCTTCTCAACCCATTTCCTTCACCTTCACCTCCCCTGAGCTCTCATGAACAACACATTCCACCAACAGACCCAGCTCCCTCAATCCTCATTCCCTCTGATCGGCGGCCGATGAACCAGCGGAGCTGGTGTTGCTCCTCCGATGGCAGCCGCACAACACCTCCTGCTCCTCCATTCCTCCGGTGAAACACACCCCCCCTCTGATTTAGGCCATTGCTCCAGTGAATACGGTGGATGGTGGAGTCTTGATGGTGAAAAAGAAGCTGCAGCAACAGTGGTACCGACGACGGCAGCGCCGCCGTGCCGGCGGTGTTGCCTCTGACTCCGACGGGTTTCACTAAATCAGCGGAGCCGGCGACCACACCAGTGACGACTCCTGTTTTGGTTCGATTCGGGTCCTGGTCTAGCAAGGATCAGTGGCAGCTTACACTCCTTTCGACCCATAGCAGATCGGTTAGTGTATGTTTTGAATACATTCTTTGTAATCCTTGGATTTGTACAATAAAAGTATGTGCTTTTACTTGTTTGATGTTTAAGGTGATGATAGGGTTTGATGAAGTTGTCGTAACAAACTGTTAACTTAGAACAGGGCATGTGCTTGCTGATTAGTTTGAGTCATGGTGGTGTTATTGAGCTGACTGAATAAATGAGAACTGTTAATTAGGATAGGGTATGATAAATATGTTTACCATGAATCTTGAGTTAAATAATGGATACTGTTTGAGTGCGTAAAGATATGGAAATTGTATGATAAATTGACTTGAGTTTTGTATGAATATCATGACTGTGAATATGCAATGGTATGATGAATCTTGGTGATTTCGAGCTTAATGTTGTGTGATTTAAACTAGGATTTTGAGTCATTACTTGATGTTTATGTACATGAGGCTCTTCCTTTTTGTGATAATAAGCAACTGTTGAAATAACAATACTGAGATGCTCGAAACAACAAATCTATTATGAATATTATATATTGTTCATGCGGATTGATGAAACAGTGTTAGAAGATGATTGGATTAGATCCGTTTTGAAATATGAGCATGATGAACAATATGATTAGGTGTTGAATGATGATATGAATATTTGAAAATTGTGGTGTTTGATCCGTTTTGGTTAAGGTGGAATATTTGGAACATGTTTATGCATTTTGATTGGTCAGTACATGAAATCATGATTGTAAATGATTGGATCGTACAAGGGTGGTAAACATTCTAGAAAGATTCCCACAGTGGCTGCGAGTCGAGATCAAGCGGTTTCGACTCGAGACCACTTAGTGACCACTCAAAACCAGACAAACAACAGGGGACTCGAGATCGGGTAGGTTGCGACTCGAGATCTCCTGATCTCGACTCAAGCCTGACTCGAGACCTCATGGTTGCGACTCAGAAATGCACAACCCGAGATCGTCTGGTTGCGACTCAGAAACTCGTGGTTGCGACTCGAGACCTCTTGTTCTCGAGTCGAGACCACCCGGTTTCGACTGAACTATTCTGTTTAGTTAGTGGGCCGCACAAACTGATGTTATGAACTGTGTGCTATTGTTATGGTTTAACTGTTACTGTTTAACTGTTCACATGCTAGGATCGGCCCAATAACGTATATGCTAGTATGACTTACGTGCTATGTGTCAAATACGTGTAGTTTGTGCGTGACATTACTTGCATGAGAACCTAATAAATATTTAATAACCATAATAGGGTATGGTTGACCAATATAACACAAGTAAATTGACTACCGAGCAAAGCAAAGGTGAGTTCACTACTTTTTACTTAAAGCATGCGTTCCCGGTGGTTGGGAAACGGAACGAAACACTTTTCCTGGTTTGGGATTGCTTACTATCTCCTTGTGCGAGATACGGTATTTCTATCTCCTTGTGTGGGATACGGGTAACAACGCTATCTCCTTGTGAGGGATACAAAACTACTTTTCTCCCCTTATGCGGGACCCGTAGTTAATTACTATTTATACTGGATGCAACAAGCAAAACTAAACGAAACTCTATCACTCAAGTCCCTACTACTTAATACCGATTAATCGCCGGGGCCTGGCGAACGGGTTATTAGTTGATAGCGTTATTTAGGTCTAACCAGCCTCACACCGACCCTTGTTACTGGGAACGGGCGTGAACTAGTATACTCAGGCAAACCGTCAATGATGATAGAACATTGACAAACGGGGCACTGCGGAAACGTACGGTTAAGTAAGTATTCGGTATTGTAACAGTTTAGTTGCTTACTTATGGGGTAGCTCCCCACGGCATGTATAAATGAGTAAATTAACTGTTGAAACAAGTTTTTGGAAATTAAAACTGGAAAACTGTAAACACGTGAACTCACCAACGTTATGTTGACACTCTACTGCATGCTTTGCAGGTTGCTCGGTACAACTTTGGACGGACGTTGCAATCGGATGGAGTGCGTGGTTCGTAAGTTTCATGTGAACAAACTTGTGGTTTTAAATTACGATGTGTTCTTCTCTCCTTTCCGCTGCAAACTCAAACTATGTTTTGGAAAATTTAAAATTGGTCGCTAATTATACCATTATTTGTAATAATAACTAAACGGTTCAAAATAATTAGTGGCTGGATCCTGGTTAGTCACACGCCTCGCGGTAGTATTCCGCGTGTGGATTTTGAGGGTGTGACATTCCTCCACCGGAAAAGTTTGCATTTTATGATGATGAAAAAGTCAAAAAAGCTTTCAACATGGTAGATCAATTGCCAGATAACATTGACGTAACCTATTCCAAATCTGATGATTCTAGTGATTCAGAGGTGGTAGGTAAGGTCGTTGAAAGTGTTTTGAAAGAAGAGTCGGTTGATAAAGGTAAATCTGAATCACAGGATGAAAATGAAGGTAGTTTTCATGAAGAAAATCTGAAAAACTCAAAATCTGAGAAAAATTTGAATGATGATTCAAAAGGATTGGTTTATACCATGATTGGATCGGACAAATTATTCTTAGATGTTGTATTCCCGATTCAGAATGTGATTTCAGAAAAGATTGATAAAGTGTTCAAAATGGTTGAGATTGAAAAATCTGAGATTTCAAAGTTTGCTGGAAATGGTCACAAAACTTTTTATAACAAACCTGGTTACAAGAAGAAAAACATGAAGGCTAGGTTGGGTTATAAGAAGAAACAAAATTGGAAAAGAAATGAAACTCCAAATTATCAGACAAAGATGAATTTTGTTCATGGAACAAGTTCTGAAGAGGAGAAAGAATTCCAATTTAGACGACAGTCTAATGAAGAGTTCTATGCTCAAAAGAAAAAGGAACAACCACAAGTCAAAGATGTTTAAAAAAGAACATGTTTTAAATGTCATCAAATTGGACATCTTGCACGCAAGTGTCCGAATCTGAAACCTGTTGATGTTGAGTAGAAAAAGAAGTATGAAAATGTTAAGAAACATAAATATGAGGATGTGAAACAAAGGTCAACCAGATTTGATTCAAAACAAACTTGGAAGTACAACACAAACAAGTTTGTTTCGAACCAAACTTGGAAATCAAACATGAATAGGTTCGATTCAAGACAGACCTGGAATTCTCACACACCCAGATTTAGAACAACATAAAGTTGGAGAACAAATGTCGATGCAACAAAATCACAACAGTTTTGGAAAACAAATGTTGTTCAGAATCAAAATGTTCAAAAAGATTCACATTTTTACAAGCGAGGTACACCAAAAGATCAAACATGGTCGGTTAAGAAACCGATGACTTCGGTAAACGACGAAAAAGTTGAAGTCAAAATTGATAAAGTCTTTGTGAAAGATGACAAAGATTTTCCAAACTTGAATGAAATATATTGTGTTGAAATGCCTAAGGTCAAGCAGACCTGGGCTAACTTGTTCAAGTGATTGAATTAGTTGAATGTGCAGGTGTTCAAGAAAACTGAAGATTGTGAAAATGGAATTCGGAGCAGCCTGGCACAACGGGAAGAGGAGGCTGCTGAATCCTGTGATGGTTAAACAGGGAGTTTGTTTGTTTTCTGTATATAAATAAACAATATTTCAAAAACCCTAAAAATTGAAAAATTTAAAAACCAAAAATATGGTTTTATTTTGTCAAAAATTTGAAAAATAAAAAATATGTTTGTTTTTAAATTTGTAAAAAATTCAAAAATTACAAAAATTTGTTACTTGAATACGCCGAAACCCTCACGGCTGATCAAACATGATTACTTTCACAAGATTGAAAAACGGTTTTCAAATTGTCGAAAATCAATTGGTTGTAAATCATGGGGGTACGAAATTTGACAATCCGATATATAGAAGTGTAATATTTTTTTTCTACAAATCAGTGCATGAGAAGCAAAAAATGGATGGCGAGACAAAGCTATCTACATCGGTTATCAAATTTTTTTTAAATGATTTTGCATTTTAGGGGGAGTATTATTGTCAGAAAATCCAAAAACATTAGAAATTTTGAAAAAGACAAAAACATGATAAAATTAAAAAAATGAGTTTTTGTGTAAAAAGAGGAAATGAAAGTACATCAGTAGACAGTTACAGTATGCTAAAGATATGTAATGATTATATGGCGTTAAACGGTTTCACTGATGATATGCCGATAGGTTTTTATACATTTAGAAAACTTTTTCGGGATATAAACTTAAATTCAAACTTGCTTGTTTCGTGGGGAACACTACTTGGATATATAGGTAACCCTTGAAATATTGTTTGAAGGGCCCCTCTTTCTGAGATACTAGGTCTTTATGCTTAGTGATATCTGGGGTATTATTCTGGGACTTCTGATAATGCGGAAGCAATGGCCTAGTCCCCGTATAATACTTTCTGCATACTTGAAATATAAGCACACCCTCAGCATAAAAAATGATGAAACATTGCAAAATGCTAATCATGTGCTGTTGAAGAAAAGATTCTCTAAAGGGAACACACCTAAAGTCGAACCGTCATCTCTCTGATTTTGCGGAACCAATAGCCTGAGCTCTCACGGTCTCGCATATAACCCTTTACAGATATCATCTAGGTATACTCACCTGTAAGACTGAATATTGGGATCTGGATACGGGAGTATATTCAAGAGGTGGGACACATGAATGAGTTTAAGTTCTTAATACACCTAATTCGTATCCTGTTGGGATTGAACCCTACCAGAGGAATAGATAATGAAAGCCAAAACCGGGTCACAACAGTGGATTCATAATAAGCAGCAGTTTACATTAGGCTTTCCCCTTGAAAGTGAATTATAACAACTGATGGTCTCTATCCACTGTCCATATAAAACTGCTGCTGCCCCTTCAACTGCTGACAAAGCCCTGAAGAAGTCAACACTGCTGGTCCTATCTACTGATGACAAAGCACTGCCCAATCAAGGACTGATCAGCCTTGAGGAAAGCACTGATGAAGGAAGATAGCAGTAGTTTAGAGTATTACTTGTTTTATGTATAGTCAGTGGTTAGGTTTGAAGATAGCAGTGTTTGTATAAGAATAGTAGATACATGTTGTTAGGCTGTTAGACGTCGCTTTCATGGTGACGTCAGCTGAGATGCCTCAGTGGTTTGGATTGTCTATAAATGGAAGAGTACTCTGTACTGTTACATTTGATTTGTTTTGTTTTGTTTTGAGTGAGTTCATCTCCTCAATTCAATCCTTTCATCTTGTGCAACCAACCACTAAAGTATCAGGCTGAGGGGGAGCTTAGTTTGTAAGCATGCTTGCAATCTTTTGAATTGCTTTGTAACCTTTTAACTGATGAAAAGCATTTGTTCATCTAAACTATTTTCTTCCTTGATTGTGTTTACAAAGTTTGTTATTCATTTCCGCTGCACTTTACATTGTTTCATATTCATTCATTGTTCAAATCATACAAACAAACACAATCATGAGAGCCTCCGTTCTTAACAATTGGTATCAGAGCTTGGACAGTCAAATTCGATCTAACAATCAATTTGACATAACAGTTCGGCTCATAAATTCATTGATACTAAGTTTGGGTGCATTTAGTTGAAAAACAGAGTACCGAGTAAACCATGTTCAAAGTGGTTATTCAAAAACTCTGTAAATCAACCAAGATGTCATATGACTCACAAATTTCACACAACAAGTGATTTCATGCACAAGACACTCATGGTTTCTAGATCTGAAAACATATCTGTTAAACTATGAGATTATTTCTTATTTTCAAAATTGATTTCAACTATTGTTATGAAATTTGTGATGTCTTCATTATATTAGTTGCTAAAGTATGAACCTCAGATTAACAAAACCTATGTTCATAAAAACATTGGTGTTTTGCTAACATAAAAAGAGGGAAATTAAAACTTTAGTCATTTGATCTTATGTGTTGAAAAATAGGTTGAGATCCTCAAAAGGAACAAATCAACTTTGTTAAAAATACATTAAGAAAATCAGGGGTCAACATAGTCCGTATCATATGTAATGTGAGATTGGTTGAAAAACTTGTGCAAACATGACCAATTCTCTCAAAACATTATGACAAAATGATATTGGATTAAGGTTTTTCTCAACAAAGATCTCCCAGTAAGTAATTTATTACTTATAAATGGGAAGGGTGAAAGGGGAAGAAGAAAATTAACAAAAGCTCAGAAGTGTGTTTATCTGAAAACTTTTGAAGTCAAAAGAAAAGAGTATAAACATAAAACACTTTAGAGTCAAAGGCTGGGGTAATTATGGTCATTAAGCAACTATGTGCAATCATTGGTTTAAGAAAATTCAGGGAACAATAGTATTCCCAGTCAAAGGTTGGACTAGACAAATTTTCAGAATCTTTACATGATAAGAAAGTCTACAACTAAGTTTTCAAGAACTCATGTGAACATGTGTCCTCATTTCTGTTGTCAATCATTCAACAAGAGAATGGTACCAAACAGTGGTCAAAATGTATTTAAAATTTCATACCACTGGTGTCAAACCACTGACCATTTTCATAAACTTGGAATTGATATGATTAAGAGTTTCAGTGGAAAATTAATACCAGATCCTTTTGTAGCTGTTTTTAGAAAATCCTTTAATTTTTTTTTTCTAAAAAGGATTTTCTCAAATAAAGCAGGATATATTATTTGATATATTTTGAACTTTTACTGGTTTTTGATAGTAAAAGTTTCAATCTCCTGACAGGATAGATAACCTTTATTTTTGTTGGTTAAATTATCCTCAAGCAGATAAAAAGGAAATGGTATATTTGTCATGGTCATGTCAAACTCAAGTTTGTTCTTAATTTATGAAAAGGATTGATTGTCAACAGATCTTAAAATACCTGGGCACTCATGTTTTAATTCAAATATTATAACAAAGATGAGTTGCTTTGGTAAAAAGTCCACATTATCTGGGGTACTAAACCACTGTCAAGGAGTTGTAAAGGCTTCAAAATGTGTAATTGACATGTGGCAAAACCCTGAATGAAAATTTTCAAAAGTGTTGCTGACATACAGGTCTCTCAAATCATTATCATTATATTATCCTTAACCACTGTTTTGTTCAAACATCTGTTTCCTAATTACTATCCACTGCTGAAAGTCAACCACTGACTCTTCATTTTGCTTGGCAAGCACTGATGCTCAAAATCAGTGTCTTATCCACTGATATACTATCCACTGATAGTAAAAATCTTCCACTGTTATCACTTTATTACCGTTGTAACTACTGATGCTTGGTACTTCAGTGGCTCTCAAAACAACTGTCCTCCATTCTTCATCGATATCATCAGAGGTTGACGCGTGGTCAGTTTTTAGCCTTCAGATCATAATAACCACTGCCACATCAGCGATCACTTTTTCCCTAAATAAAACCCTGATCAAAACCCCCAAACAGGGTTTTACACTGTTGAATTGAATTCCAAAGTTCTCTTCTCAAAGCAGTTTCTAACCTTTCTTCCCAAATCACTCTCTGATCCTTCTTCATCAAAATAACGAAGTCAAAATCAAAATCAAAACCAAAATCACCATCATCTTCAAAAGAGGTCGCTCAAACGGCCGAAGAAATCATTGAAATCCCATACAAATCACCGCACAACTACTTGGGTCTCCTCATAAAACCCACAAACAACCACAGCTTCGATTCCATTATCAACACCATATCTGCATCAAAGTACAAAACTTTGTTGACAGTAGACGCTCCCATTTATTTGCAAACCCAGAGAGAGTTCTGGAAAAAGGCGACGCTTGAAAAACAAGACGATAAAGTCATAGCCATTAACTCCTCGATACAGGGTAAAGTGATTAAAATCACTCCGCAATCAATATCAGAAGTCCTCAAACTTGATGATCAGAAAGGTAAAACCTCCTTTGACAAAAACGAGTTAAAAGCTGATTTTTTGAAAAGGGGATATGCAGAACAATCAAAGGTAGATACCTTACAAAAAGGTTATTTCCCTTCTGCACCTAGGTTTTTATTTCACACACTTTTGAGTTGTGTTTCAAATAAAACAACAGCATTTAATGAAATACCATTGAAGATTCAATGCCTGGGCTATGCTATTTTAAATAATAAAGATTACAACTACTCCCAGGAAATCTTCAATGACTTGGTAAAGAATGTTGATAGTAAAGCATTTTTACTCTTTCCAAGGTTTTTAAGCTACTATTTTAAACAAAAATTTGAAAAAGAAAATGAAAATTTGCTAAAATAAGGTGTTTATTTTCAAATAAAAAGCTTAACACCTGAAACATTCACTAGAATGTTGGCACCAATAAAAACAAAAGCAGAGGTGTCTGAGCAGAATTTAGTAGTTACCACTGCTCCTCAGACATCTGCTGCTGAGCCCACTGCTCCAGGTGATTATAACAGCACTACCACTGCTTTGAAACCCACACCTGCCACTACCAAAAAGAACAAAAAGAAAACATCCAGAAAGCCCCCCAAACCCAAAACAAAGGCAACTCTGGAAGATGAGATCCCAGAGCAACTGCCAGTGACAAAACAAATGTCACCACAAACCACTACTGCTACTTCCTCACAGCAGTTGGTAGAAAGATCTCCACCTTTGCCTCAAACTCCTACTGCATCCTCACAAAAGGATCAGGTTGTAAGCACAGGGACCCCACAATATGAAGCTCTGGATTCAATCGGATCCATCTTCCTCAGTCCTGATCCCAAGGACATGTCTCTTTCTACTCCCATACCCTCACCAATTATATTAACACAATCCATGCTACCTTTGTTGCATGCAGTTAATATAGCTCAGACACAAACTAGTTCCTCTCTATCACCTGTCACTGAGAGTATACTCCAACAAGTGACTGGGTCTGAAGCTACTATCCCTGCTATCCCAGCAACAACTGAGGAGGTTACACCCCCTGAGTTACAAGTAACTCTCGGTGGTAGTTCAAGTGGAGCAGCAACTACAACTGATGGATCAACAGATCTTCAGTTGGACAGTTGTTTCATTAGTAAGACTCCCTTGAAGGCAATTTCTTCCATAGCACCCCTGACAACCACTAGTGAGTTAGTTTTGACCACTGGTAAAATAACAAGGTTATCAAGTGCTGAAGAAAGAAGTCCCCAGTACCAAGAACAAGGGGCATCAATGGGTGATTTTTGGGACTCAGTTCCTAAGTCACACATTGATACAACCACTGCTGGTGGGGATTCAGATGATCCCATTAAAATGGGTGATGATTCAAAATACCAGGAATTGACGGGCAGAGTTGAAAAACTTGAAACCTCGGTTGCTGAAATAAAGGATATGGTGCAAGAGATTTTAAAAGCTCAAAAAGCACAATCCACTGCTGCTCCACCTCAAGCACCTGCTCCACCACAAGCATTTGCTGAAAATGAGCTCTGGAATATTTTCCAGCCCTTACTTGAACAACAAAAACAGATGGCTGATCAGCAGCATGAAATACATGTGAAAATGCTGAAAAACATGGTGGAGTCGAGATTTAAAGATACTCAAGCAGACATTAAAGCTATCAAAGCTCATATACAATGCACGACTCATGGTGAAAAAATTCCTTCTACTATCCTTTTCATGGATAACCCCCTTCCAAATAATGCCAAAAAGGGGGAGAAAATCAAGTTGAAAAAGAAGGGAATAGAAGATGGTCTATACATTGAACCAGAAAAAGAAAAACAGACATCGAAAACTCAAACCACACTATCTCATATTTCTTCACCACACACCACCAAAACCATCCAAACAGCTGATACAGCAGTAGTTACAAAAACTGTTGTCAGTAGCCAAACAGCTGTCATCTCATCAACACACACAACTTCACCACACACCACCAAAACCACTGCCCTACCACCTTTACCTCCTGTCATAAAACAGAAGACAACAGATGTTATAACATCTGCTGTAATGACAACAGTAGTTGAAACACCAGTTGTTTCAACAGTTGTTAGTCAACCACAAACACAAACCGCTAACATTTCATCTCAAACCACTGAGCCACCCAAGACATCATCAGCCTCTCCTACAATAAAAAGGAGAAGGATTTTCATATCTGATGATTCACCACCACCATCACCACCATCAAAAACTATCTCATCACCTTCATCCCCTGCTCAAAAGCAGAAGACATCTACTGATACATCTGTAGTTGTAATGACAACAGCAGTTGAAACACCAATTGTTTCAACAGCTGTTAGTCAAACATCCACCACTGCTCTCATCATTCCTACATCACAATTAAAATCCTCTTCATCCGCAAAGCTCTACACCAGAAAAAGAAAACTTACTCAGCCAAATGAGGACAAATATGATCCCACTGCTGCAAAATATCCGTTGGAACTAGAAGCTATAAAAAATGAGATGAGGCAATTCTACACTGATGATGATCCTTCAAACAGAAGATTTCCTTCACTCGTTGGCTTCATAGTTCCAGAAGACATGGATGAATATCTTGAGCTCAAAGCAAGACAGGCTAAGATAAGAGCCAAAGTTGAATGTGAAGGTCAAGGTGATGAAGCCATTGCTGAAAGATTGGAACTTCTGCTCATAAAAGTCAAACAAATAAAAGATTTTGCACAAGAGCTGAGCAAAGAAAAGACAGATCAAAGAAAAGAGATGAGAAGAAAACTTCTTGCATACATCATGCAAGAAAAATTTTATCCTGCTGAAGAAAACCAATTTGAAGAATGGCCAATAGTGGCTTTAAAGCATGAGGCTGATAGGATTGATAGAATCAAGAACGATCCTAGAAAGAAGAAAAATGCTCCAAATTGGAGCAAATACAAAAAGCTCATCACTGACCTAACAGCTGGGTATAAAAGAAAGAAACAGGAGTTGGTGGATGCAAAAGTGGACACTACCAATGCCATATCAAAATGGTCAAAGCAGCATACTGATGAAGCCTATGAAAGGCTGAAGAAAAGGAAGATAACTGTTTCAGGCATTTCAAAGAAGCATGAACAAATGATGAAGCTTGAACAACAGATTGAAAACCTCAAAACACTGTTCAAGTCAACACAAAGTCCTATTCTTGTGTCAAACCGAGAAGAAGGAGAACAGCTGACTAGTGAAGAGGTAAAGGAAAAGGAAGTTGAGTACTTCACAGAAACCATCATGAAAATGGGTCTAAAAGAAGAAAGCTCAGAAAAACTTCAAAACCTTTTCAAAATGGTATTAACCAAGCCTGCATCAACAGACATTTCAGCAGATATCTCAGACAGTGAGCTTGATCAACAAAATATACAAGAGCAAATTGACAAAGAAGTTGCAGAAGATATAGCTGCAACAAATAAAGTCATAGAAGAAGCTTTCAAAAGAATGTCTGAAGTTAAAGATACTGCTGTACAATTTTTCTCAAGTCCAATATCTCAAAGCTCATCAGAAAATAAATCTCTCCCAAGAAACCCATTGGGTTCAAAAGTACTAAAGTGGATGTCTGACCAAAAGACCCACGTATTGACTATAGTCAGATCCAATGGCGATGTGAAGTATATATCAAGGAAAGAAGCACTAGGCCTTAGTGTTGAAGATTTGCAGGATCTCCTTGAACTTTCACTGTGCAGGGATGAAGATGACACAAGTTCCAAAGATTTTGAAGAAGAATTTAAAAGAGAAGCAAGGGAACTTCTAATGAGGAATAAAGATCCAGAATAATGAAAGGTTTTGGCATTATCTGTTCCAGGGGGAGATTGTTGGGATTGAACCCTACCAGAGGAACAGATAATGAAAGCCAAAACCAGGTCACAACAGTGGATTCATAATAAGAAGCAGTTTACATTAGGCTTTCCCCTTGAAAGTGAATTATAACAACTGATGGTCTCTATCCACTGTCCATATAAAACTGCTGCTGCCCCTTCAACTGCTGACAAAGCCCTGAAGAAGTCAACACTGCTGGTCCTATCTACTGATGACAAAGCACTGCCCAATCAAGGACTGATCAACCTTGAGGAAAGCACTGATGAAGGAAGATAGCAGTAGTTTAGAGTATTACTTGTTTTATGTATAGTCAGTGGTTAGGTTTGAAGATAGCAGTGTTTGTATAAGAACAGTAGATACAGGTTGTTAGGCTGTTAGACGTCGCTTTCATGGTGACGTCAGCTGAGATGCCTCAGCGGTTTGGATTGTCTATAAATGGAACAGTACTCTGTACTGTTACATTTGATTTGTTTTGAGTGAGTTCATCTCCTCAATTCAATCCTTTCATCTTGTGCAACCAACCACTGAAGTATCAGGCTGAGGGGGAGCTTAGTTTGTAAGCATGCTTGTAATCTTTTGAATTGCCTTGTAACCTTTTAACTGATGAAAAGCATTTGTTCATCTAAACTATTTTCTTCCTTGATTGTGTTTACAAAGTTTGTTATTCATTTCCGCTGCACTTTACATTGTTTCATATTCATTCATTGTTCAAATCATACAAACAAACACAATCATGAGAGCCTCCGATCTTAACATATCCTGAATCTGTTGAAATTTGTGTGAAAATTTAAGTGAATCAGTATATCGACAATCTAAGTGAATTGTTTAATTCTTAATGTGTAACTAAGCTCAACGGTACTTGTGACTTGTCAAAAACTGATATGAACCTCTGACACAAACTCAAACAAAAATATTGTCTGTAAATATGTTTGTGAATATTTCTTTACTGCTTTATATTTTAGAAAAATACAAAAAGATTTTGATTTCATTTTATTTTCGACAACCGATGTATGAGAACTGAGTTTCAAAATCTGAGTATGCTGATAGTGTTTCTGAAAATAAAACAAGTTCATTAATTTGAAACTTGAAGTTTTAAAATCAAAAATCAAAAACAGTTTGTGATATCTCCAAGGTCATTAAGTTGGACTTGGATGATTAACTGTAAGGGAGTTGGATTCTTAGATTGTTAAATTCTGCTAAAAGAGTCAGGGTTTTCGATTCTGGATATTCAAAACATTGTTATTTATAAATGTTTGAGTGATGCAGATGTGATTCCAGACTACGATCCAGACAGCTGAGTCTAAGGGGGAGTCTGAAGACAAGCTCAATGCAAGGGGGAGCTTGTAACCAGAAAGCAAGGTGTCGATCCCTAAAGCACGGAAGCTTGACGAAAGGGGGAGCCTGAAAAAGTGTTTCTAAAAGATGTTAATGTAAGAACCAGAGTCAGATACTGGTATAACATTCAAAGATAGAAGCTGATCGAAGAAGATAAAGATTGATGGATGCTTACAGTGTTAGAAAATTTGGAAAGAGTATGAAGACTGATCAAGACTGAAGATATGTCATGCTAAAGACTCGACACTGAAGACTTCGTCAACATCCAAGGGGGAGTCTGTTAGTGCACTATGTCTGTTGACTTCGTCTTGTATCGAGTCATGTAATAAGATAGGATAAACTAGTGCTTAGGATGCCAGAAACTGAGTTTTGTATGAGTGTTAGCTATTTCGCATGAAATAGTCAAATGCTATTTCGCATGAAATTTCCAGTTGGTAATTTCGCATGAAATTACCTTTGGCTATTCCGTGCGAAATTAGATGCCTATATATAGAGGAGCATAGGTTGTCATTTGTAACTTTTCAAGATTTGGTACCGAAGTGCTGCCGAATTGTCTCCAGGTGCGGTAAGACTATTATATCAATATACGAGACATTATAATTGTATCAAGCTGTAAAACAAGTCCATATCTCTGAATTCCGCCTTAGATTCGGATCCAAACTCTTCTGAACGACTCATTCAGGTCACACAACGATCCTACAACTAAAGCCACTAAACGCTTTACCAAGTTACTACACATTTTTGTGAAATATCAAGTTCATGATGTTATGAAAATCATATAGTTTTTGCACTTGGTGAACATAATATGGTTTAGTGACTTGTTGTTGATTGTTTGAATGATTTTTGGAAAAGAAAATGATATGCTCATATAGCTTGGACACCTCCGTTTTTAGGGGAAACTATGGCGAAATTTTCTAAAAATATAAACACTTAGAAAATATTTTCTAGACAAGTGTTTACTAGAGTATTTTAAACTATGTTTTTCAAACATAAACCTCGCCATAAATTTTTGTGACAAAAATACAAAGTATCGGAGGTTGGTTTTATACATGAAAATGGTTAAATATATATCTAGAATATATATTTATTAATAAGATGCTTGTTTGAATATTTGTTTACTTGGTGGAATAATTATATTATTTTAGGGTAAAACAATATAACTACAAATTACCATGACAATTACAACTCTAAAATAATACCAAAAATTACAAGGAATAAATATTTAAGTTACACACTTGACATTGTGAAACCGAAAGCGAAAACGTAACTTATGAAATATTCCGGAACATACTTTTGCAAATATATTTTTGGTAAATATTGTTAGGATACAAGAAGTGAAAATATATTGTTTTTGGGAAAGATATATGTATATTTTGGGATACACTATTTTTTGGCAAATAAATTATATATATTTTCTAAGTGGGACTTAAAAATATATTATTTCAAATACGACTATACATGTATAAATACCCCCCATACTTGGGAAAGAAATACGGAGTTAAATACTTTAGAAGTATTAATACAAAAATATTGAATGAACATTTATTCCAACACTACATATAATTTAAGTTGAAATATTAATTATTTTGTCAAATAATTATAACTTGGAATAACATAAGAACGCAACTCAAAACGTTAAACTCTAAGCCAAGGCACGGCCCGTTCGTCTAATAGACATTAGCACGTTGTAGTGTAGCTGACAGAGTTTGAGTTACGGTACAGAAGACGCACTACTGTGAGTTCATGTCCCACTTTTCTTTTAACGGTTTTCAGTTTTGTACTTCGGGGGTGGAATACATGTTACAATTATTAGAGACATTTTTATACATGGTATGGTTAGCTTAAGGAGGGTTTACTTCGCGATCATGTTAGTGGTGGGCACGACACTTAAGGCCATTAATCCTCATTGTAGGACCAAGGGACATGAGTGATAGATCTATTTGGGTGTAGCGAGCCCACACCCATGAGGCCGGGGCGGCCCATAGTGGTGACTATGTCTTCATACCGGAGACAAATTTGCTAGGTTTGAGTCTTCCTGCACCATTTTCACACATACTATTGGCTTTGCAACCCATTGGTGATCTCTTTTTCCTTATTGCTACATTCCAGGGACATTTATACATACACGACATATTTCAAAGGTTTATACACATGAACTCGCTCAACTTTTTGTTGATATTTTTAAACTAATGTATTTCAGGGAACTAGTGGATCTGGCAAGGGTATGCATATGTTGTCAAGCTGCTCTTAAATAAAAGATGTTATCCATGGTTGTCGAGCTTAGGGGGTGTATCCTAATCCTGGATGGGATACACGTCTCTAAACTTAGGTTTTATTTAAGTACTTTTGTTGAGTCTTGCGAACTCGTTTAAACACGTCATGGGTTGTAACTTAATTCGGTATTGATGTTTTCAAACAATGGTTTTATGGTAGTTTCTAAACTTTATTAATGGGTAAACATCTCGTGTTTTTATCATGTAGCATTGTTATGATTGTTGCTATGGTATTAAGAAGTCACACCAAATAACCACGCTTCCGCAAAAGTCAGGGTGTGACAGCTTGGTATCAGAGCCCGGGTCATAGCGAACTAGGATTCTTTCTCGAGTATAGACTATGATCACTAGGGCTCTCAAGAAAACGTTTTCAAACATTCTTACATTGCATACACAAATCGTCCAGATCCAGGAACAAACATTTTCACAAACAAAAGGCACAAGTACACATTTTAAAAAGGCTATGTATATAATTCAGTGTTAGAGACTGAGGGAGTTCAGTCTTAGAGACTGAGGGAGTACAGTCTTAGAGGCTGGGGATAATTCAGTCTTAGAGACTGAGGGAGGTCAGTCTTGGAGACTAGGGAAAAATTTAGTCTTAGAGACTGGGAAGGTTTGGTCTTAGAAGACCAGGGAGTTAGTCTTAGAGACTGGGAGGTTTGGTCTTAGAGACCAGGGAGTTAGACTGAGAGACTGGGTGGGATAGTCTTGGAAGACTAGGATGCATACATGATTACATTGCTATTTGCTTACATGCTTATCTGATATATGTGCATATGTTGTAGTTGTGTTACAGACACCATGTCATCTTCTTCTGATAGTGGAGCGTCCGACACGATAGACCCTATGGCTATTACCTCGGATGATGAGATAGCCACGGACCCGGAGGTTTATACATCAGACACCACGAGTACCGACGAGGATGATTTTCAGCCCTTTGCCCTACCGGACTTTGGAGACGACATGCCTTTAGCTGATGGTCTTTTTGACGGGGATCTACCTCTTATACAGATCCCTGCTCCTCTCCCTCTCGCTGCAGTTCCTGTTGAGGATCTGCCACTTGACGCGTTATCTGATGACGACATCGATCTATTCATCGAGGGTCCCCCGGAGGGTGACCAGGATGGCGGGGCCCCGATGGATGACGATATTCCACTTGCTGATATTCCGGTTGATGACCTTGTTATTCCTGTGGTTGAGGTTCCTGCTGTCGATGCCATTGTTTTGCCACCTGTCGAGGCTCCTGTTGTGGAGGCCTTACCCGATCCGTCTGGTCCTGACTCGCTTGAGTCTGTATCATCCGCCACTCCTTACACCCAGGGCATGCAGCACTACTCCACCGACACTGATTCAGACATGGCGATGTCTGCTACACCCATTGTTCCCCATGACTTTGACCCAGATCCTGAGGTTGAGTTTGTACCTACTGAGTCACCCGTTGAGGCACCTGTTTTTCCTGTCGATCAGCTCCTCGATATGCCCGCTGATCATGAGCCAGCTTTAGCCAACCCTTTACCTGTGCACGACCCTATTCCTGATGATGTACCAGTCGTTGCACCACCCGTTGTTGATGTTCCAGTAGTTGCACCACCAGTTGTTGATGTTCCAGTCGTTGCACCACCAGTTGTTGATGTTCCTATCATTGTTGCACCTCTGCCCGACCGGACCCCTGTGTTTGTGGACCGTGCTCCATTTGCTACACACATTGATCCTAGATATGCCGACACCCGTAACGGGTGGATTGAGGATGATGATGCTTATCCTCCATTTGTTCTACCAGTCACTCCCCCTGCTGCACCTGTTTTTGCACCCTTTGATGTCCCACAGTTTCACCCTCCCGTGTCAAACGTCCACCGCATGGATTTACCCGTCACTTTTCTTCAGGACATTCCTCCTCCCCGTCCAGGGGAAGGACCTTCTACTCAGCAGCATGATCACATACCACCTATGACAGTAGCCTTTCCATTTATACCCCCTTTTGCACCTGCTGCACACACTGCTTTTACTTCTTCAGCACCCACGGGCGAGCCATTTATGTGGTCTTCGCCCAACGTCATGCCTTTGTTAGATCCATACCATCCTTATCATGTTGGGTATACGATGGATGATATACTTGTATCCTTACAGTTACAGCAGGATGCGTTGATCCGACGAGTCCAGGAGCTGGAGAGGATCCCGCATCCTCCCCCTTGTCATTGCCAGTCCCCATTCGCGACACCACCAGCTCCTCTCCTACCGCACCCTGATTCTGATGTCCGCTTCCTCACTACGGACGAGCAGATTGCTTACCTGCTGCGTATTGTCCATGCTCTCGAGGATTTGGCGCATTTGCGCAGATTGATTTTCATTCCTCCACCTCCTCCTCCCCCACCATCATCTTAGGGGTTTTAGGTCTCCTGCAGATAGGGTACTTTTGGTGAGAAGACAGCTATTGAGCCATGATTGTGAAGACTTTTGAAGACCACACTTTTGATATTTGACTTTTGGTTGTGGTAGATTGTTAGACGATTCAGACAGGGTTGATGTGACCCTTAGTCTGTTTTGACATATGATACAATTGTAAAACTGTACTGGTGGTCTTGTTTTATGCAAAGCTCAATCGCAGCCTTCTCATTACATGCATTGTTGATTTCTTTGTTTATGATTATGACATGGGATGTTAGGTGTTATTGTGTTAATGAATGTTATTACATGCGCGTGTTACGTACTCACTATACTTACTATGACCTGACCGATATGATCTTCTTTTAGAAGATGCCTCCACGACGAGACACACGTTTGGCTACTACTGAAGCTGAGTTACAGGAGCGAATTACCGCATCAATAGCACAATATGAGGCCTCATGCGCGGAGACCAACGGGAATACCTCAAGAAACAACAACCCACCCAATGGTAATGTCCAAGTTGCTTGAGACACATTACGTTCCATTTGGATACTTCTTACACATCTGCTAATGCTTTCTGTAAATGATATTGCCTGTACAGGCTGTACCTACAAAAAAATTCTGGATTGTAAGCCCTTAAATTACGACGGCACTGGAGGTGCTGTTGCTTTCGTCAGATGGACGGAAAAGACGGATTCTGTTTTAAGGATGAGCAAGTGTGCTCCTGAACATCAAGTTACATACATCTCAAGGCTCTTTCTTGATGGTGCTTTATCCTGGTGGAATATTCAAGTACAGACCCTGGGAGAGGCGGCAGCGTATGCACTGACATGGGCTGAGCTATAGGAGCTCATGCGGAAGAAATACTGATCACGGGCCGAAATACAGAAGCTGGAAACGGAATTCTGGAATCTCAAAATGGACGGCCCAAAAATTGTTGAATATATGCAAAGGTTCCACGACTTGTCATGCGTTGTGCCATATATGGTTGATCCTAAATTTAAACGCGTTGAGCGTTTCATCTGGGGATTGGCACCCCAGATCATGAGTATGGTAACAACGTCCAAGCCGACGACAATTACCGAAGCCATTGATCTCAGCGTGTCACTGACAGAGGAAGCCATCCGGTTGAACAAATTTTCAATCTCTGAACCGAAAAAGAAAGAGACACACGTCGAATCATCGAGTGAGAACAAGAGGAAGTTCTCAAACTTCAAAAAGGGTACCAGCAGTGTCAGCAAGAGAGAAGAGGCAAACGCACCAACCAGGGCAAAAACTGGTGCTGAAAGCAGAGGGAGGGGTTACATGGGCACTCTGCCAAAGTGTGATACATGCCAGTATCATCATCCCGGCCCATGCAGACTGAAGAAATGTGAGTCTTGTGGAAAATCTGGCCACTCAAAAGAAACATGCTGGGCTGGTACTGGTGTTGGTCGTGGGAATCAAAGAGGTTTTGGAAGTGGGAATGGAAACCGCCAACAGGGAGGAAATGGCGGAAATGGAAATCGTGGAAATGCTGGGAATCAAGTTGGTAACCACGGAGCGAACATCAATCGAGGTGGTAATGGTAATGGGAATGGTCGAGGACCAGGGTGTTTCAATTGTGGAGACATGGGGCACCTTAAGCGGGAATGCCTGAAACTCAATCAAGCGCAAGGCAGAGTCTTCAACATAGGCGCAAGGGAAGCACGCCAGGATCCCAATGTAGTCACGTGTGATAACCCTCATAATTACATGTATCCATACGACTAATTAATATTAAATTGTGCTTATTGATTGTGCAGAAAAATTGACTAAATGATCATGTATGCTTTTCTAGGTGTTGAGAATTAATTGTGTTACAAAAGATGCATAATAGACACTTTACTGAATAAATAAACACTTTAACGAAACGGTATTTAACCGGACAACCGGACATTACCCGGGACACTAAATTTTTGTCAAACACATTGTGTTATTATTTCTTGGCTAGTCGTGATCCCCGTACATCATAACACCTATTAAAATATCTACTAATTAGTATATGGAATTATATACTTGGAACCCAACTATCATTTACCAACTTAGTTACAAAAGTTACATCCAACCCCCCCCCCCCCTAACCGAAATCGGTCCCATGGGACCTACCCCAAATCACCAACATATCTCCTAAGATCTTACTTCAAATATTTGGTGTGATTGTTGCTTGATCCTTTAAACAAAATATTGGAATATATTAACATAAGTATGGTGCCCTAGATATACATCATTTCAAGATCTTACACTCCCATCTTCACTCTCTCTCCCTCCCTCACGGTTACACCCAACCGCCACCATCACCACCCCTAAACCACCATCCTCATCCTTTATTCAAGTCTCATTCAAGTGTAGAAGGTGGATACAAGAGACTTGCATCTTGTGGAGCTTCAAGAAGGGCTTTATTCTAGCTTTTTCATCATCTTTTCTCAACATCTTCTTCACTAGATTCTACCCTAGCCTTGTGCTAGTAGTAAGTTCTTGTACACCCTTGTTCATCTTGTTTTTGTGATCAAAAGTCATAGTATGACGATTGTCACAAGAACACTAAAAGGTTAAACAAGAAACATGAACATAAAGCTTAATATAAAGGTGAAACATGATGTATTTATGTTAGTATGAAGTTGTTTTGATTTCGTTGTTGATTACTTGATGATTTACATGTTAATATTGATTACTAGAAATGTTGTTATTCGCTGAACATGTTAACGGAACCAATATAACTCGCATTAGAATGTTAAAAGCTGAAAAACAGGAGGCTGTTTAAGCAGAAAATGTATTTTCTGAAGCCTAGATTTATGTATTATGAAATACGGTTCTAATGGCACTGGAGTCATGATTTTTGGACTTCGTTTGCTATTTTTAAAGGGTCATTTTGGAACAGCAACTAAAGCTGAGTTTTTACAGCAGTAAATGGGCGAAATATTTTTAGTCATAACTTGAGTTCTATGTAGAATTAGCTCATGAAATTTGTACTGTAGATGACCACTGATGTATTTGTAATTCTCCCACTGGAATTTCATAAATCGGACTCTCGATGAATTTTAAATAAATTATTCCGTGGACTGCAGTCAGAAAAAGATAAATCTGATTGCAGTCCGGAAAATGATTTTTTATAAAATATTGGTCATGAATTGGATCCCGAGATTTTTACAAAATAATATTTGGATTGTTTAAGACCTTCTGTAAAAAGTTGGGAATTTTTGGAATAATTTAACTATTTTATTAAAATCCCCAAAAACAGCCCAGTTTTGAATGTAAAAGCTGAAACGACATAAGTAGTAATTTACGTGTCTAAATGTCGGGTAGGTTATCCGAGAATGATCTAACATGTTATATGTGTTATGTGCAATGTCGTATGTTTGCTTATGAACGGGAATAGATGGGAAGTTTATATGGGCATAAACCGTTAAAGTGATGCATGTTATGTGATAGATACGTTTAGGAACTTTGTGCTCTATTTGAAGTCACTAATAAACTAAGTGGTAATCATACTAGGACGTGATTGACCAACCTTGACTGTTAGCTATTTTTGAGAGTCAAACCGAGCAACCAAAGGTGAGTTCACACCCTTACTAAGGCAGGGGATTCCCGGTGGTTGGGAATGGGATTAAATAGCTGAGACGGAACTTGTACTTTCACCACTACTAGACTACTTACCTCCGTCCTTGGATTGGGAAGGACGCCAGCGCTAAACCTACGTACTCACTACGTACCACTGTCCTCGGATTGGGAAGGGTACCAGCGCTAAACCTACGTATTCTTATACATACCTATGTCCTCGGATTGGGAAGGGCACCAGCGCAAAACCTATGTATTCACTACGTACAACTGTCCTTGGATTGGGAAGGACACCAGCGCTAAACCTATGTATTCAATACGTACCTCTGTCCTCGGATTGGGAAGGACACCTATATATGTACATCTAGTCTAGTGGTTTACAACATGGGGTAGCCCCCACCGTTTATGGTTTGGGAAAATAAGGAAAGTTGATTTAACCTGCAATTGCAAACAAACTCATAGTTCTTGAAAAACTACTTTATAACGAACACCTACTGTGAACTCGCTCAACTTTGTTATTGATTTGTTGTTTCATGCCTTGCAGGTCGTTAGGTACTTATGGAGCTTGCGCGAGGAGGAGGTCGTTGTGGAATATGGACTGTTATGTCCCGTGCCTAATAAATAAACTTTATGAACTTATGGAACTTATGTTTGGTCGTTAAAATTATGAACTATGAACTTATGTTTTGGACTTACGTTTTATGCTTCCGCTGTTAACTTAAAGTCGGTTACTATCTTTTGGTCACCAATTGTATTTGTGGTTGGTTTATTTACTTAATTACGTTGTTCAATATGATTGGTGGCTCGATCCTGGTCATGTTACGCCTCCAAGCGGTGATACTCTGCATGGTGGATTTTGGGGGTGTGATAGATTGGTATCAGAGCCATTGGTTATAGCGAACTTGGTTTTAGAAAAGGGAAAAGCTTTTTAATAAAACCAGACTATAACCTGTACAGTGCTCAACGATCCACAACGATGCTTCGCTCCACGTGCAAGACTCAACACCATAGGTGAAATGGTTCATGCTTACATTGCTTGTCTACTAGTTTACATAGTACATTGCATGCTTAGCTAATATAACAACTGATAATTGAAACCCTGTGTGTTTACTCTCTTCTGTCGTCCCACACTTACGCACTTTTGCGACACTTTTCTCACTTATGTTACCTCGTTATGAAGATCATGAGTGGACGACTGAACCTGAATCAAGCCCAGCTGACGGCTCTAATCAACGAACAAGTTGCTGAGGCACTCGCAGCAGCTCCAGCAGGAGGTCAACATGTTCAGCCTCCCGTATGTACGTTCAAAACATTCATCGATTGCCGACCAAGTTCCTTCAGCGGCACTGAAGGAGCTGTAGGTCTCCTTCACTGGTTCGAGAAGATCGAATCTGTCTTCGAAATGTGTGAATGCCCTGAAGATCGTAGGGTGAAATTTGCTACTGGAACACTCAAAGGCGCTGCACTAACCTGGTGGAAAGCACAGGTTCAACTGCTAGGGCTAGCGGTTGCTAATGCCACCCCATGGAATGACTTCAAAGATTTGATCAAAGAAGAGTACTGTATTCGTGACGATATCCACAAGCTAGATGTGGAATTTTTCAATTTGAAGATGACGGGGTCTGAAATCGAGGCACACACAAAGAGATCGAACGAATTAGCTATCTTGTGTCCCACTATGGTGGACCCTCCTATCAAGCGTATCGAGTTGTACCTTAAGGGTTTGGTGCCAGAAATTCAAAGCCATGTGACCTCAGCTAATCTTGGCACCATTCAGCAAATCATCAAGTTGGCTCATCGTCTCACTGATCAGCCAGTTGAGCAGAACAAGCTGCCCAAGCGTATTAGCGCTACTACTACTGATGCTCCCAGTGATAATAAGCGCAAGTGGGATGGAAATTCGGGCAAGGGTTCTACTTCAGTTCAGTCTCAGCAGCGAAAGACTGATGAGTACAGGAGCCCCCGTCAGCATTCTTCTGGGAATCAAGGTCAGGGTGGATACAGGGGAAATCACCCTAAGTGCAATCAATGTAATTTGCACCATAGCGAGGCGTGCAACAAGGGTCGTTGTCAGAGATGTAACAAGCCTGGACATGAAGCCAAAGATTGCAGGAGCTCACGTCCCGCGAATCAGAATCGACAACAGCAACTACAAGCTCCCCAGAACCAACGTCAACACCAGCAGGGTAATAAGGGATGCTTCTAGTGCGGTGCTGAGGGTCACTTCAAGAGGCACTGTCCACAGCTGAATCAGAATCAGAATCAGAACGATAACCAAGGAAACGGGAACAACAATGGAGGCAACAACGGGGGTAACAATAATGGCAATGGCGCCCGAGGACGTGTTTTCGTGCTAGGTCAGGGTGATGCAAGGAACGATCCCAACGTGGTGATGGGTAAGTTTCTCCTGGATGATTTCTTTGTTACTGTTTTATTCGATTCGGGTGCCGATACTAGCTATGTGTCCTTAAAAGTTAGTCAAATGCTTAAGCGCACTCCAACACTTTTGAACACCAAACACACAGTAGAACTAGCAAACGGTAAAAGTCTTGAAGCCACACGCATAGTTAAGGGCTATAATCTCATCTTAGCTGGTCAGACCTTCTCTATCGATCTTATCCCTATTGTACTTGGTAGTTTCGACGTCGTTATTGGGATGGATTGGCTATCTCATCATCAAGCGGAAATTCTTTGCAACGAGAAGATTGTCCGCATCCCTCGTTCTGGTGAAGAACCCCTTGTGATTCATGGCGACAAGAGTGGTGCAGTCGTAGGCATCATCTCTTTCCTCAAGGCCCAGAAGTGTTTGCGAAAGTGCCATACTGCTATTCTAGCTCTCGTTTCTGATACATCCTCAGAAGAAAGGAAGATAGAAGACGTACCTATTGTACGTGATTTTCCTGAGGTATTTCCTGAGGAATTACATGGTCTTCCGCCTCATCGACAAGTCGAGTTTCAAATCGAGCTAGCTCCTGGAGCAGCACCAATAGCTCGTGCACCTTATCGACTAGCCCCTTCAGAACTTGAAGAACTATCCACGCAACTACAAGAACTCTTAGTAAAGGGTTTCATACGTCCTAGCTCTTCGCCTTGGGGAGCTCCGGTGTTATTCGTAAAGAA
Source organism: Helianthus tuberosus (assembly GCA_030545235.1). Classification (NCBI taxonomy): domain Eukaryota; kingdom Viridiplantae; phylum Streptophyta; class Magnoliopsida; order Asterales; family Asteraceae; genus Helianthus; species Helianthus tuberosus. The sequence goes on along the minus strand of CM060403.1, from coordinate 8,896,300 downwards.
GAAAGACGGTGCCTTCAAAATGTGTATTGACTATCGCGAGCTTAACAAGGTGACCGTGAAGAATCGTTATCCTCTTCCACGTATTAATGACCTATTCGACCAGCTGCAAGGGTCGAGTTATTACTCTAAGATTGATTTGAGATCGGGCTACCATCAACTGAGAGTCCGAGATGAGGATGTCTCTAAAACAGCATTCAGAACTCCTTACGGCCATTACGAGTTTCTGGTTATGCCTTTCGGATTGACGAACGCACCGGCGGTCTTCATGGATCTTATGAACAGGGTATGCAGACCTTACCTAGATAAGTTCGTTATTGTGTTCATCGATGACATCCTGATCTATTCTAAGAGTCAGGAGGAACACGAGCAGCATCTACGACTTATGTTGGAACTTCTTCGAGCAGAGCAACTGTATGCTAAATTTTCAAAATGTGACTTCTGGCTTCGCGAAGTCCACTTTCTAGGCCACATGGTAAACAAGGATGGGATTCATGTAGATCCATCCAAGGTAGACTCGATTAAGAACTGGCCTGCACCCCGCACACCAATAGAAATCCGCCAATTCTTGGGTTTGGCAGGATATTACAGAAGGTTTATAAAGGATTTCTCCAAGATTGCGCAACCTCTCACTTCGCTGACTCAGAAGGGTGTCACCTATCGTTGGGGTGATGCACAGGAATCTGCATTTCAGCACTTAAAGGATAGACTTTGTAGCGTGCCTATTCTTTCGTTACCCGAAGGTACAGATGATTTTGTGGTCTATTGCGACGCTTCCATCCAAGGACTTGGTTGTGTATTGATGCAACGTGACAAGGCCATTGCCTACGCATCGCGCCAACTTAAAGTTCACGAAAGGAACTACACTACACACGACCTGGAATTGGGAGCAGTTGTTTTCGCACTTAAGATATGGAGACATTACCTGTACGGTAACAAGTGCACCATTTACACCGATTACAGGAGTCTCGAGCATATCTTCAAGAAAAAGGAATTAAACATGCGACAACGCCGATGGGTCGAGCTCTTGAATGACTACGAATGCGCGATCAAGTATCATCCAGGCAAGGCCAATGTTGTGGCCGATGCCCTCAGTCGGAAGGATACTATACCTAAGCGTGTACGTGCGTTACAACTTACCATTCACTCTAACCTTCCCGCTCAAATTCGTGATGCTCAGATTGAAGCATTAAAAGCGAAAAACGTCAGGGTTGAGTCCCTGCGAGGGTCGAGGCAGCGGTTAGAACAAAAGGAAGACGGTGCCTACCATGTTAACGGACGCATTTGGGTGATGGATGAAACGCATAAGTCTCGTTATTCAGTACATGCTGGTTCGGATAAGATGTACCACGACTTAAAGACTACATATTGGTGGCCTAGCATGAAAGCCCACATTGCAACCTACGTCAGTAAATGCCTGACTTGTGCTAGGGTCAAGACTGAGTACCAGAAACCATCAGGCGTACTCCAACAACCAGAGATCCCGACAGGGAAATGGGAGTAAATTTCCATGGATTTCGTTACTGGCCTGCCTAGATCTCAACGCGGAAATGACACTATTTGTGTGATCGTGGATCGATTGACTAAGTCTGCACACTTCTTGGCTATCAAGGAAACCGACAAGTTTTCTACTCTTGTAGACATCTACCTAAAGGAAGTAGTATCAAGGCACGGAGTGCCAACCTCCATCATTTCTGATCGTGACCCACGTTTTACATCCGAATTGTGGCAAGCTATGCACAAGTCCTTTGGCTCTCGATTAGACATGTGCACGGCATATCATCCACAGACGGATGGGCAATCTGAACGTACCATTCAGAACCTTGAAGACATGCTTAGGGCATGTGTAATCGATTTTGGTAATGGCTGGGAAAAGCACCTCCCGCTAGTGGAGTTTTCGTATAACAACAGCTACCACACCAGCATCCAGGCCGCTCCGTTTGAGGCATTGTACGGACGTAAATTCCGATCACCTCTTTGTTGGGCAGAAGTTGGTGACAGCCAAATCACAGGCCCAGAACTTGTAGTAGATACAACCGAGAGAATTGCCCAGATACGACAGCGAATGGCGGCAGCTCGTGACCGTCAGAAAAGCTACGCTGATAAGCGCAGGAAACCACTCGAGTTCCAAGTTGGGGATCGGGTGCTACTCAAAGTCTCACCTTGGAAAGGTGTAGTTCGTTTTGGCAAGCGAGGCAAACTCAACCTGCGATATGTTGGACCGTTCGAAATCATCGAGAAAATTGGCAAGGTCGCTTACAAGTTGAATCTATCGGCCGAACTCAGCGGAGTTCACAATGTGTTCCATGTGTCGAATCTGAAGAAGTGTCTGTCAGATGAGACCCTCATAGTTCCCTTAAAGGAGCCCACTATCGACGACCAGCTGCGATTCGTCGAAGAACCTGTAGAGATTACGGATCGAGATGTTAAAATTCTCAAGCGTACCAGGATACCTCTAGTTCGAGTTAGTTGGAACTCCCGTCGTGGCCCAGAGTATACATGGGAACGAGAAGACCAAATGAAACTCAAGTATCCCCAGTTGTTTAAGAAAAGTGCAACCACTACTGAGGCTGAAGCTACTACCGAATTTCGGGACGAAATTCCAAATCAACGGGGGGATGATGTGACACCCCAGGGAAAACCAGTAAACCATGCAACTTAACTAGCTTCCTCAGTAACCACGCACTAAATTTCGGGAAGAAATTTTCTTAACATGGGGAGAATGTGACAACCCTCATAATTACATGTATCCATATGACTAATTAATATTAAATTGTGCTTATTGATTGTGCAGAAAAATTGACTAAATGATCCTGTATGCTTTTCTAGGTGTTGAGAATTAATTGTGTTACAAAAGATGCATAATAGACACTTTACGGAATAATTAAACACTTTAACGAAACGGTATTTAACCGGACAACCGGACATTACCCGGGACACTAAATTTTTGTCAAACACATTATGTTATTATTTCTTGGCTAGTCGTGATCCCCGTACATCATAACACCTATTAAAATATCTACTAATTAGTATATGGAATTATATACTTGGAACCCAACTATCATTTACCAACTTAGTTACAAAAGTTACATCCAACCCCCCCCCCCCCCCCTAACCGAAATCGGTCCCATGGGACCCACCCCAAATCACCAACATATCTCCTAAGATCTTACTTCAAATATTTGGTGTGATTGTTGCTTGATCCTTTAAACAAAATATTGGAAGACATTAATATAAGTATGGTGGCCTAGATATACATCATTTCAAGATCTTACACTCCCATCTTCACTCTCTCTCCCTCCCTCACGGTTACACCCAACCGCCACCATCACCACCCTGAAACCACCATCTTCATCCTTTATTCAAGTCTCATTCAAGTGTAGAAGGTGGATACAAGAGACTTGCATCTTGTGCTGCTTCAAGAAGGGCTTTATTCTAGCTTTTTCATCATCTTTTCTCAACATCTTCTTCACTAGATTCTACCCTAGCCTTGTGCTAGTAGTAAGTTGCTTGTACACCCTTGTTCATCTGGTTTTTGTGATCAAAAGTTGTAGTATGACGATTGTCACAAGAACACTAAAAGGTTAAACAAGAAACATGAACATAAAGCTTAATATAAAGGTGAAACATGATGTATTTCTGTTAGTATGAAGTTGTTTTGATTTCGTTGTTGATTACTTGATGATTTACTTGTTAATATTGATTACTAGAAATGTTGTTATTCGCTGAACATGTTAACGGAACCAATATAACTCGCATTAGAATGTTAAAAGCTGAAAAACAGGAGGCTGTTTAGTGGTTATAGCCAACTTCAGTTGGCTGTAACTGGACCTTAATAAAGCAGAAAATGTATTTTCTGAAGCCTAGATTTATGTATTATGAAATACGGTTCTAATGGCACTGGAATCATGATTTTTGGACTTCGTTTGCTATTTTTAAAGGGTCATTTTGTAACAGCAACTAAAGCTGAGTTTTTACTGTAGTAAATGGGTGAAATGTTTTTAGTCATAACTTGAGTTCTGTGTAGAATTAGCTCATGAAATTTGTACTGTAGATGACCACTGATGTATTTGTAATTCTCCCACTGGAATTTCGTAAATCGGATTCTCGATGAATTTTAAATAAATTATTCCGTGGACTGCAGTCAGAAAAAAGATGAATCTGATTGCAGTCTGGAAAATGATTTTTTATAAAATATTTGTGATGAATTGGATCCCGAGACTTTTACACAATAATATTTGGATTGTTTAAGTCCTTCTGTAAAAAGTTGGGAATTTTTGGAACAAGTTAACTATTTATTAAAATCCCCGAAAGCAGCCTAGTTTCGAATGTAAAAGCTGAAACGACATAAGTAGTAATTTGCGTGTCTAAATGTCAGGTAGGTTATCCGAGAATGATCTAACATGTTATATGTGTTATGTGCAATGTCGTATGTTTGCTTATGAACGGGAATAGATGGGAAGTTTATATGGGCATAAACCGTTAAAGTGATGCATGTTATGTGATAGATACGTGTAGGAACTTTGTGCTCTATTTGAAGTCACTAATAAACTAAGTGGTAATCATACTAGGACGTGATTGACCGACCTTGACTGTTAGCTATTTTTGAGAGTCAAACCGAGCAACCAAAGATGAGTTCACACCCTTACTAAGGCATGGGATTCCCGGTGGTTGGGAATGGGATTAAATAGCGGAGACGGAACTTGTACTTTCACCACTACTAGACTACTTACCTCCGTCCTCGGATTGGGAAGGACGCCAGCGCTAAACCTACGTACTCACTACGTACCACTGTCCTCGGATTGGGAAGGGCACCAGCACTAAACCTACGTATTCTTACACGTACCTATGTCCTCGGATTGGGAAGGGCACCACCGCAAAACCTATGTATTCACTACGTACCACTGTCCTCGGATTGGGAAGGACACCAGCGCTAAACCTACGTATTCAATACGTACCTCTGTCCTCGGATTGGGAAGGACACCTATATATGTACATCTAGTCTAGTGGTTTACAACATGGGGTAGCCCCCACCGTTTATGGTTTGGGAAAATAAGGAAAGTTGATTTAACCTGCAATTGCAAACGAACTCATAGTTCTTGAAAAACTACTTTATAACGAACACCTACTGTGAACTCGCTCAACTTTGTTGTTGATTTGTTGTTTCATGCCTTGCAGGTCGTTAGGTACTTATGGAGCTTGCGCGAGGAGGTGGTCGTTGTGGAATATGGACTGTTATGTCCCGTGCCTAATAAATAAACTTTATGAACTTATGGAACTTATGTTTGGTCGTTAAACTTATGAACTATGAACTTATGTTTTGGACTTACGTTTTATGCTTCCGCTGTTAACTTAAAGTCGGTTACTGTCTTTTGGTCACTAATTGTATTTGTGGTTGGTTTATTTACTTAATTACGTTGTTCAATATGATTGGTGGCTCGATCCTGGTCATGTCACGCCTCCAAGCGGTGATACTCCGCGTGGTGGATTTTGGGGGTGTGACATCACTGGTACATTTCCTATCAACCAACGTTATACATCTGTTCTATTTAACACTGGTGCCGATTATAGTTTCGTATCGCTAGAATTTAAAAGTATGCTTGGGTTAACTGCTAGTAAGTTAGATATTTCGTACTCAATTGAACTGGCTAATGGAAAGCTAGTTGAAACGAACGAAGTCATCAGAGGATGCGTAATAGAGCTGGGAGAGCACGAGTTTACACTGGATCTACTACCAGTCGAGTTGGGAAGCTTCGACGTGGTAGTAGGAATGGATTGGTTGTCAAGCAACAGCGCCGAAATTGTATGTCACGAGAAGACCATTCGCATCCCAATGGCGAATGGAGAAACAATTGTGGTACACGGAGAGAAGCGTGATACGCCCTTAAGGATCATTAGTTGCTTGAAGGCTAGAAAATGTTTGAAGAAGGGATGTGTTGCCTACTTGGCGCACATCCTGGATAAGGAAGCCGCTGAGCCGAAGTTAGAAGACATTCCAGTCGTAAAGGAATATCCTGAAGTGTTTCCAGAAGACTTGCCAGGATTGCCGCCAGAAAGACAAGTCGAGTTTCATATTGACTTAGTCCCAGGCGTCGTGCCTGTGGCTAAGGCACCCTATCGACTTGCACCTTCAGAGATGCAGGAGTTGTCAACACAACTCCAGGAGCTGTTAGATAAGGGGATTATCAGACCAAGCTTCTCGCCTTGGGGAGCTCCAGTTCTGTTAGTTAAAAAGAAAGATGGTAGTTTTCGCATGTGTATCGACTACCGGGTGTTGAACAAGTTGACAATCAAGAATAGATATCCTTTACCAAGGATTAACGACCTGTTCGATCAGTTACAAGGTTCAAGTTTTTACTCAAAGATTGACCTACGATCAGGTTACCACCAGCTGAGGATTCAGGAGGAGAGTATTCCAAAAACTGCCTTTAGGACTCGCTATAGACATTACGAGTTCCTGGTTATGCCGTTCGGGTTGACAAACGCGCCAGCCGTGTTCATGGACTTGATGAACAGAGTCTGTAAGCCGTATCTCGATAAGTTCGTGATCGTGTTTATTGATTACATTTTGATCTACTCAAAGACGAAAGAAGATCATGAGCAACACTTAAGAGCTATTTTAGAGCTGCTTAAAAAGGAGAAGTTATACGTGAAGTTTTCAAAGTGCGACTTCTGGTTACGCGAAGCCCAGTTCCTTGGTCATGTAGTAAATGGATATGGAATCCATGTGGATCCTACAAAGATTGAAGCAATCAAGAATTGGGAGACTCCTAAGACGCCAACTGAGATTTGACAGTTCCTAGGTTTGGCAGGATACTACCGCAGGTTCATTGAGGATTTCTCGAAAATCGCTCAACCTTTGACCTCTCTCACCCAGAAAGACAAGAAGTTTGATTGGGGAGACAAACAAGAAGAAGCATTCCAGTTGTTGAAGAACAAGCTTTGCGATGCACCAATTTTATCTCTACCCAAAGGCACTGAAGACTTCGTGGTATATTGCGACGCCTCGCGTCAAGGTTTGGGATGTGTGTTGATGCAGCGTCAGAAGGTTATAGGATATGCATCTCGCCAGCTGAAAGTTCAGGAGAAAAATTATACCACGCATGATTTGGAATTAGGCGCGGTGGTATTTGCATTGAAGATCTGGCGACATTACTTATATGGCACGCGGTGTACGATCTATACTGATCACAAGAGTCTGCAACATATTTTTGATAAAAAAAAAAAGCTTAACATGAGGCAAAGACGCTGGGTAGAACTGTTGAATGATTACGACTGTGAAATTAAGTATCACCCAGGGAAGACGAATGTGGTCGCCGATGCCTTAAGTCGGAAAGAAAGGATTAAGCCCATAAGGGTTAGGGCTTTGGAAATGATCATTCAGACGGACCTCTCATTGCACATTCGTGCCACGCAGAGACAAGCTCTCAAGGAAATGAATATTGAGAATGAATATCTCCGTGGGATGGAGAAGCAGTTGGTACCAAACGGGGGAGGAACGTTGTGCTTCATGAAACGAATTTGGGTTCCCTTGTTTGGTGGTTTGAGAAATGTTATTTTTGATGAAGCGCACAAGTCGCGGTACTCGATCCATCCAGGATCAGACAAAATGTACCAAGACCTAAAGGATTTCTATTGGTGGCCGAGAATGAAAGGCGATGTTGCGATATATGTTGGCAAATGTTTAACTTACGCCAAGGTAAAGGTTGAATACCAGAAGCCTTCAGGTCTCTTGCAACAACCTGAAATACCCCAATGGAAATGGGAACAGATTTCTATGGACTTCATAACGAAATTGCCAAGGACGCCCAAGGGCCATGATACGATTTGGGTAATTGTAAACCGTTTAACGAAATCTGCACACTTTTTGGCAATCAAAGAGAAAGACAGCACGAGCAAGTTAGCTGAGCTATACCTGAGAGAGATTGTTGCATGTCATGGAGTGCCTCTCTCAATTATCTCTGATAGAGATGGAAGATTCGTGTCAAGGATTTGGCAATCCTTCCAAGAAGCTTTTGGCTCTCAGCTGAATCTGAGTACTGCATTTCACCCGCAGACAGACGGACAGAGCGAACGAACGATTCAAACATTAGAAGACATGTTGCGAGCTTGCGTAATGGATTTAGGTGGAAGTTGGGACACTCACCTACCATTGGTCGAATTTTCATACAACAACAATTATCATGCAAGCATTCAGGCTGCACCATTCGAAGCTCTCTATGGGCGCAAATGTCGATCACCATTATGCTGGGCTGACGCGGGTGATAGACAGCTTGTTGGTCCGGAATTGGTCTAGGAAACGACTGACAAGATTATACAGATCCGTGAGCGCATCAAAACGGCTCGTGATTGGCAAAAGAATTATGCGGACCGAAAAAGGAAACCTCTAGAATTTGAGGTAGGAGACATGGTTTTGTTGAAGGTTTCACTTTGGAAGGGTGTGGCACGCTTTGGGAAGCGTGGGAAGTTGAATCCGCGGTACATTGGACCATTTAAAATCCTGGAAATGATTGGTCTTGTGGCTTACAAGTTGGATCTACCTGCTGAACTAAATGGCGTTCACGATACTTTCCATGTATCAAACCTGAAAAAGAGTCCAACTCAAGAGACAATGGTCATCCCGGCCGATAAAGTTCATGTTGACGACACACTCCACTTTACTGAAGAACCAGTTGAGGTTACGGATTGGAAGATTAACAAGACACGTAGGAGTAGTGTCAAACTCGTCAAGCTTCGTTGGAACGCGCGACACGGCCCAGAGTTCACTTGGGAGCATGAGGATCGCATGAAGGCTAAATACCCACATTTGTTCCCCAAGACCCGTGCAACTAGAAGCAGAACTTAAAATTTCGGGACGGAATTTTCTTAACGGGGGCAGAATGTGACAACCCTCATAATTACAGGTATCCGTACAATTAATTAATATTAAATTTGTACTTAATAACTGTGCTTGATTACAACTAATGACTTGAACTGCTTTATGATTTCTGCATCATACATACACGTGCATCACATTTCATACCGTCACACCATTTATTTCATACAAACTTTAGTGACATACATGATGCACAAAGCACAGTTGGCACAGTGAGCGGATAACTCAGAAATATACTGACAGTGCCAGTACACAGACAGACAGTGTTTTGAGGCCCAGTATGAGCCAGAGACAAGGTACTACACTAGTATGGTGTGTAGGGAAGTGAGGACCTTAAAACTGCGTCACTAGGTGATAGTTTGAGTGCCGGAAAGTGCCTAAAACTCACTTTAAGTGCAGAATTCTGCATTTATTAACAAAATTCAACTTTTAACATACTAGTTATATGCAGAAAATTGACTGAATGGTCCTGAATGCTTTCCTAAGTGTTGGGAATTAAAAGTGTTACAAAAAGACACATAAAGGACACTATACGGAACAACTTAGCACTTTAACGAAACGGTATCTAACCGAACAACCGGACATTATCCGAGACACCAAATTTTTGTCAGAAACATTGTTTTATTATTTTTGGACTAGTTATGGTCCCCGAATACCCCAACACATTGTATAATGTACCATACACATAATATACTAGATATTACACTTAACCTCCAATTATTTACCTACTATCATCAAAAACTTACAATTAACCCCCCCATGCCCATTTACGGTCCAAGGGACCCACCCAAAATCACCACCATATCCCACTAGATATTACTCTAATATTTTATTTGATTGTTGCTTGATATCCTTGCCATAATATTGTGTGAGATCATTATAAGTAAGGTGCTCTAGATCTTCATCATTTCATTTCACCTTCACTCAACTTCACCCCACTCCCTCAACATCTCTCTCTCCCTCTCGGCTCACTCTAAGGCCGCCACCACCACCACCACCTTGTCACCACCATTACTCCATTTTCAAGCTTGATTCAAGTGCTAGAAGGTTATTCTTGGAGCTTAAAGCATGTGGATCATCAAGGAGCTCTCTTACTTGCTTTTACACACCATCTTCATCATCTTTTGCTCTTGTGTTCTTCCCTAGCTTAAAGCTAGTAGTAATATCTCTCATAACTCTTGTTTACATTTTTTTATGGTTAAAAGATGTAGTATGATAAAAATAACAAGAACACTAAAGAACATAAACTAAAGGCTTAAACATAAAGTTTGCATGAAGATGAAATATGATGAAATATTGTTAGAATGATGTTGTTTAGTAGATGGATGATGATTGCATGTTGATTACTAGTAATATGATGATTGATCATCATATGGAACTTGTTAGAGCATGATTAAAAACATGGTTTAACAAGTTAGGAGATGATTATGTGCTTTCATGGAATAATCATCTTCTAGACTAAACATGAACTTGAAAATAAAAAAATGATTTTCTTACAAAGTAATAAACCTAGTGAACTAGTAAACTTGTGAATCCAAGACTTGTGTATGATTTTCCAAGAAAAACCAAGTTGAAAAGACGATTTTTGAAAGATCGTAACTTTTCTTGCACTTACATTATTTTTGGAAATAAAATAGGTGTAGGAAGGCTAGTAAAACATGAAGATGTTGTAAATGAATATTTTTGTAAAATTTGTTCACAAGTTGTTAACATCGAGATTCTTTAAAAATGAGATTTTTAAAGGGATGAATACACTTTGGAAGGAAACTAAAGCCACTAAACGCTTTACCAAGTTACTACACATTTTTGTGAAATATCAAGTTCATGATGTTATGAAAATCATATAGTTTTTGCACTTGGTGAACATAATATGGTTTAGTGACTTGTTGTTGATTGTTTGAATGATTTTTGGAAAAGAAAATGATATGCTCATATAGCATGGACACCTCCGTTTTTAGGGGAAACTATGGCGAAATTTTCTAAAAATATAAACACTTAGAAAATATTTTCTAGACAAGTGTTTACTAGTGTATTTTAAACTATGTTTTTCAAACATAAACCTTGCCATAATTTTTGTGACAAAAATACAAAGTATCGGAGGTTGGTTTTATACATGAAAATGGTTAAATATATATCTAGAAAATATATTTATTAATAAGATGCTTGTGTGAATATTTGTTTACTTGGTGGAATAATTATATTATTTTAGGGTAAAATAATATAACTACAAATTACCATGACAATTACAAGTCTAAAATAATACCAAAAATTACAAGGAATAAATATTTAAGTTACACACTTGACATTGTGAAACCGAACGCGAAAACGTAACTTATGAAATATTCCGGAACATACTTTTGCAAATATATTTTTGGTAAATATTGTTTGGATACAAGAAGTGAAAATATATTGTTTTTGGGAAAGATATATGTATATTTTGGGATACACTATTTTTGGCAAATAAGTTATATATATTTTCTAAGTGGGACTTAAAAATATATTATTTCAAATATGACTATACATGTATAAATACCCCCCATACTTGGGAAAGAAATACGGAGTTAAATACTTTAGAAGTATTAATACAAAAATATTGAATGAACAATTATTCCAACACTACATATAATTTAAGTTGAAATATTAATTATTTTGACAAATAATTATAACTTGGAATAACATAAGAACGCAACTCAAAACGTTAAACTCTAAGCCAAGGCACGGCCCGTTCGTCTAATAGACATTAGTACGTTGTTGGTTGTCGTGTAGCTGACAGAGTTTGAGTTACGGTACAGAAGACGCACTACTGTGAGTTCATGTCCCCCTTTTCTTTTAACGGTTTTCAGTTTTGTACTTCGGTGGTGGAATACATGTTACAATTATTACAGACATTTTTATACATGGTATGGTTAGCTTAAGGAGGGTTTACTGCGCGATCATGTGAGTGGTGGGCACGACACTTAAGGCCATTAATCCTCATTGTAGGACCAAGGGACATGAGTGATAGATCTATTTGGGTGTAGCGAGCCCACACCCATGAGGCCGGGGCGGCCCATAGTGGTGACTATGTCTTCATACCGGAGAAAAATTTGCTAGGTTTGAGTCTTCCTGCACCATTTTCACACATACCATTGGCTTTGCAACCCATTGGTGATCTCTTCTTCCTTATTGCTACATACCAGGGACATTTATACATATAATACATATTTCAAAGGTTTATACGCACAGACATACACATGAACTCGCTCAACTTTTTGTTGATATTTTTAAACTACATGTATTTCAGGGAACTAGTGGATCTGGCAAGGGTATGCATATGTTGTCAAGTTGCGCTTAAATAAAAGATGTTATCCATGGTTGTCGAGCTTAGGGGGTGTATCCTAATCCTGGACGGGATACACGTCTCTAAACTCAGGTTTTATTTAAGTACTTTTGTTGAGTCTTGTGAACTCGTTTAAACAAGTCATGGGTTGTAACTTAATTCGGTATTGACGTTTTCAAACAATGGTAATGTGGTAGTTTCTAAACTTTATTAATGGGTAAACATCTCGTGTTTTTATCATGTAGCATTGTTATGATTGTTGCTATGGTATTAAGAAGTCACACCAAATAACCATGCTTCCGCAAAAGTCAGGGTGTGACAAGTTTGGACCTAGGTACAAAGGTTTAGATCTAATGGGTTTTGGCAAGCCCCACTCTTGGTTGTGGACCCAAACAGAAGAGTGCTTTTGTGTCCCAGTCGATAGTAGTCGACACAAAAATCGTTTAGGTTTGGATTGCTTCCTTTTTTCGTCACATGTATTAATGTCCTTGCAAAACATTAATGATCAACAATTTCATTAACGCTTTACATACTACAACTTACATTTTATATACATCTTTTACAACTAAACTGCATGAATTCGCCAACTTTTATTGATGTTTTCCAAACTTAACATGTATTTCAGGGAATTAGTGGACCATGATGGGATTCTCAAACAAGATAACAAGTATCAGAACTACATGCCATCTTTTGGTGGGTTTAACTGTTATATTCCGCCTCTTTGCAGATATATGATGGTTTAAACCTTAGTAGTTTATTTTCATTTTGATGTATGAGACAATAACACTTTACTTTCATGTTAATGGTTTGTAACCGACACACTAAACTTATGTTGTGATCTTTTGAAAACAATTATGTAATGGCAATGGAATATGTTTATTCATATAGTATGTTCATGTACATCGATATTTATGCAATGAAAACCATACAGATCACACCTCGCGCTTCCGCTATGAGCGGGTGTGACAGGGGATATGAGGCAGATTTCGGTAAATGTCATTGTTGGTTAATACACTCACTTCTATCACTTAAGTCCCATCTTACTACCGAACTAGTTGCATGTAGGGCAACGGGGTTATTAGTTGATAGCGCTATTAGGTTTGGCACCCTCACGACGTACCTGGATAGGACGGGCGTGAATTAATGACCTTAACCACATGACCAATGTTTGATAGAGCATTGGGGAAGGGCAAACAAACAGCCATCTTGCGGTATCGAGTTATTATCAACATATTTGAAAACGAACACTTGGTAACCAAACGTTTGACAAAACTGTGAACTCGCCAGCTTTATGCTGATACACTTTTTCTGCATGCTTGCAGGCCATTAGGTACACTGATATGGGACTTGCTGTCTAGGAAGCTGGAGTAATCATGGGTCGTGGCGATTGGATCACTCGAAGTTGGATTGTTTTCTAAACTTTATACGTTAAACTTATTGAACAATATTTAATGCTTCCGCTGAATACGTTTGATTTTCAAAACTGTTGTGTGAATATTACTATTCTCATTTAATGGAAATTTCTATTTTTACTTATGGTTCAATGTGATTAGTGGCTAGATCCTGGTACGTCACACGAATCGCGGGGGTTCCCCTTGGTGGTATTTTTGGGGGTGTGACAAAAAAAACATAAGAACACCCCAAATCGTCTCCCCAAACACACATCTATATTCAATACAAGTTTCTTTTAAAAAATTTGGAAAACTACATGGGTTGAATATTGAATTAATATAAATTATAAGTGTGTATATAATAATCATCAGTGAAATGAGGTATTACATGTAACATCCGTCAAAAAACAAATATCTAAATCCGACCCGTTTTAAAATTCGGATCCTAACCTTGAAATTCGAAAGCTTCGTGAAATAAACAATCGTTGAATAATCGTTATCCTTAATTTAATTCGTTAGAGAAATGGTTATTCATTAGTTAATTAATTAAATTAACTAAATTTACGAATTAAAAAGTCTTATTCTTTTTATATTATAAAAATAATATAGTTAGTCTCATTAAGTTTTAAAGTTAGTTTAAGGTAATACTAGTTAACCTGGTTAGTTTTGTTGTTAGGTTAGTTTTTTTTTATAACATAACTTAACCTAATTAACTAAACCTTTCAAACTTAAGGGACTTTTTGTGCACATAACTAAATTAAACCACAGGGACTGATTGTGCAACCTTTAAAACTGTTAAAAAAATCAAAACATAAAAATGGGCCATGCCCATACTCAAACCCGGATTATCGCACTTAACCAAGCAACAAGTTAGCCACTCCACCACTGTCTTGAAATCGATATAACATCATACCTTTAAAATTTAAATAAACAAAAATTTCGTTTCCTGTTTCAAAGTTTGCCGCCAAGAAATGTGTAACAGCAAGTTTGGCTTGTTTCCTTTCTTTCTTTTCCTGATTTTTCGAAGATTGAAGACTATTCCCGCGTTTCCTTCTTAGTATCAATCACAAACTCGTCATGAATCACGTCCACATACATCGACCAAGACTTTCGTTTGTTTTCGGAAACTTCAATCAATCACGAGACCGAACGCACTATATATACGACATGATTGATCTGAGAAACCCACATATTTTGACACAATCATGCACACTCGCAGTACGTTTCGAATACCTTTACAGGTCATCGGAAAACTCAAGCGAACACTGGAGTACGACGGAACAGTTTGGCTACGTATCAGTATACTTTTATCTCCTTTTTAATTCATTTTATATTTTCGAATAGAATGTTCAACACCAACGTTCATATACAAACAGTTGCGGATCCGTTTTATCTCACTCTCCCTGTTTTGTACCTGCAGGAGTTCGAAGCCGCCGGAGTCATCTCGGAGTAACCCGAGCTCGCCGGGGTTAACGCAACTCGTCAGAGCTTACTCACCAGAGAATCCAAACGGAGATATACGGGGATCAACGCGGCTCGTGTTCGGTATCCTTTTTTTTCGTTTCTATTTATCCTCTCGTTAAACGTCTGATGGTTGCATTATTGTTATACCAACAACTGCCATTAAGTCACAGAAACAGAAATTAACTCATATATATTATTTATAATAAAATACATTGTAAAGACAACTGGACGGACCTATAGGTAATTTTAAGATGGCAGTTGTGTTTGTATCTAACAACAAAAGAAACATGATAGGAAGTTGAATTTGATGCTATCTTTTTTTTCATATTTGTAAATGTTTTTCCTGTTAAGAGTGTCTAAAGAAAACTTCTTTTGGTGAAAGCTAGTATAATTTCATTTGACTATGTTATTTTTATTTGTTTTAAATGATCACTTTGTCTTTGTCTGATGTTTGCCTTTTTTCAAAGATTATCATTTTCATAGATAAACACACCTATATTTATTGTAGGACTTGAAATCTTAACCGGTTTTGATTTTTTGTTGAATTAACCAAAAACAAAAGTTAATTTTGGTCAAAGATTCTAAGTCTCAAACTTTGTGCTACCAAAAATTTAAGTTCTACATAAATTGTGTTTCATTAATTTTATATAGACTTTCATGGAGTTGGTTTTTGTTTTGCATATGAATAAAGCAATGTGTTGTTATATTTATTGTTAACCACAAGGTGAAGTTGTAAATATATATAGATCATTTTTTTACATTAATAGTTAACATTTTTTTATATTCTTTTTCTATCTAAATTAAAATCCTAAACCTAAACCTAAACCTAAATAAGTAATAAATTATTTACAAAAATTATGATATATAAATAATTAACTTATAAACCGCAAATATTAGGAATCGTATTTAATCTACAAATTTTAACAAGATCGTTATATGTTATTCCAAAATATAGGGTAACCGTTTCTTTCGTTCTCATGCATTTTCTCCCTCTTTACTCATGCGTTATTTCAAGGAATTCTTATACGCAACCAATGCGAGTACACTCGATCCCATTTTTTACTTTTTAACACTTTGGGTACAACATGTATTCCATACAAAAACATGCAACGCTTGAAACTTGTTATATGCACACTCTATCCATTTAAACATAAAACAATTTGATGCTTATTAATCTCATATGCTATGTAAACTTTTCGTGTCTATATGCTCATTAACCTTGCTAAACTTGTTAAACTTGTTAGACTTGTTAAACTTATTAAACTCCTATGCTATACAATTATAGTGCAATAGGAGTTACGCACTGCCCGTTTAGTCTTGGGTATTGTTAAGATTAACGTATTAATCTCCCGTTATTCTTTAGGATAGGCAAAATTGTGTTGGAAACTTGGGTTAGACATATAGTGACACTGTTTCAGCATATTAGTAAGTTGTATTATGTTGTTCATGTTGGATTTGAGTATTTAAACTTTTTATTCTATTTATGCAATGTATCAAACTTGTATACTCGCCAATATTTTTGTTGATGTTATTTTAATACATGTTGCAGGTTGATAGACAAGATGACGAAGAAACAAGATAGGGTGGACTAGAAACTCACATAGAGAATAAACTATGTTTGGAAATTGATTTGTGTCTTGATCATGTTTGAAACATTGTATTAATTTTAGTATTTTATGAAATCTTTATTAAATTATATTGTCACGATAGTGTTATGATGTTTTGAGCGATTTGTTCGTCTCATCCCGATGTTTCCGCCATCGGTTGGGGTGTGACAGATTGGTATCAGAGCCATAACTATAGTGAATTAGGAAAAGTAGGAATGCTTTTACCTAGTCTATAGTTTAGGAGATTATCCTTATGTTTTGTTTAAAACTACCTTCCTTCTATCTTAATTACTTCCTTCTATTCTCTTTGGTCTTTTAACATACATGCGTTTCCTAAGGCTAACACAATACACACTTGGAGGCTTTGAAGACACTCTTATAACACAATCGAAACGACTCACCAAAATAGGGGTGATTCCCACATTGGTGACGACTTTCATTCAACTATACTTGAATTTTGCACGAAATTTACCCTCAAGTTAGGAGTGATATCCAAATCTTGAAGGGAATTTCCATTTCATATTCTAGTGGACCCTTATCTTTTGATAAGTACCAACCACGTTAGGGTACGATGTTATCAAGTTAGAGGTGAAACTCATTCTTGTTAACTAGTCCCACTCTTCGATTTTCAATCTTGCCAAAGTTTGGATTTTCCCAATCGATTAAGGATGGGTAGTAAATGGAAGGGCAAATATCGTTAGTCGCTTCTCGATGAGAGTATTTGTCTATTAGGCCGAAGCTCATTTTCTTAATTCGAAAAGGACTTTGATTTACTTTGGAATAGTCTTATGTTACGTTCCGTGACAATCCACATTTTACGTCAAATCTTTTTTATGCTATCTCAATTTTAATGTGTTTTCATATTTGAACGTTACTTTCATTTCAAGCTTGGAAACATGAATCGCACTATCTTCGCAATTTAAAACAATAATAACCTCTCGTGAACAAACTAAATTTACGATGCTTTCATTTTATATACTACACTACGTGAAATTCATGATTATGCTATGTGAAACTAATTGAACCTTTTATACGCTATGTGAAACTAATTGCACATTTTATATGCTATGTGAAACGATATACTATCTGATGCATTCATGAAAACAATTTCCTTAAACAAAACTTTGGGATCAAGTCTCATCTATTCCTTCTTTTGAATCTTTAGAAGTCTTCCTCTAAGATTTCGAGGACGAAATCTCCTAAAGTAGGGGAGATTGTAACATCCGTCATAAAAGGAATACCTAAATCCGACCCGTTTTAAAATTTGGATCGTAACCTTGAAATTCGAATGCTTCGTGAAATAAACAATCATTGAATAATCGTTATCCTTAATTTAATTTGTTATAGAAATGGTTATTCATTAGTTAATTAATTAAATTAACTAAATTTACGAATTAAAATCTTATTCTTTTTATTTTACAAAAAATAATCTAGTTAGACTTGTTAAATTTTAAAGTTAGTTTACTTGTTAACCTAGTTAGTTTTGTTGTTAAGTTAGTTTTTTTTAAAACATAAGTTAACCTAATTAACTAAACCTTTCAAAGTCAGGGGACTGTTTGTGCACATAACTAAATTAAACCACAGGGAATGATTGTGCAACCTTTGAAACTGTTAAAAAAATTAAAACATAAAAACGGGCCACCCCCAGACTCGAACCCGGATTCTCGTACTTAACCAAGCAACAACCTTGACACTCCACTACTGTCTTTATATCAATATAACATCATACCTTTAAAATTTAAAAAAAAACGAAATTTTCGTTTCCTGTTTCAAAGTTTGCCGCCAAGAAACGTGTAACAGCAAGTTTGGCTTGTTTCCTTTCTTTCTTTTCATAATTTTTCAAAGATTGAAGACTATTCCCGCGTTTCCTTCTTAGAATCAATCACGAACTCGTCATGAATCACGTCCACATACATTGACTAAGACTTTCGTTTGTTTTCGGAAACTTTAATCAATCACGAGACCGAACGCACTATATATACGACATGATTGATCTGAGAAACCCATACATTTCGATACAATCACGCACACTCGCAGTACGTTTCGAATACCTTTACAAGTCGCCGAAAAACTCAAGCGAACACCGGAGTATGACGGAACTGTTTGGCTACGTATTGGTATACTTTTATCTCCTTTTTAATCCGTTTTATATTTTTGAATAGAATGTTCAACACCAATGTTCATATACAGACAGTTGCGGATCCGTTTTATCTCACTCTCCCTGTTTCGTACATGCCCGAGCTCGAAGGCGCCGGAGTCATCTAGGAGTAACCCGAGCTCGACAGGGTTAACGCAACTCATCGGAGCTTACTCACCGGAGAATCCAGACGGAGATATAGGAGGATCGACGCGGCTCGTGTTCGGTATACTTTTTTTTCATTTCTATTTATCCTCTCGTTAAACTTCTGATGGTAGCATTATTGTTATACCAACAACTGCCATTAAGTCACAGAATCAGAAATTAACTCATATATATTATTTATAATAAAATACATTGTAAAGACAACTACATGGACAGATAGGTAATTTTAAGATCGCAGTTGTGTTTGTATTTAACAACAAAAGAAACATGATAGAAAGTTGAATCTGTTGCTATATTTTTTTCATATTTATAAATGTTTTTCTTGTTAGGAATGACTAAAGAAAACTTCTTTTGGTGAATGCTAGTATAATTTCATTTGATTATGTTATTTTTATTTGTTTTATATGATCACTTTGTTTGAGTTTTTTTTTTTTTTTTTTCAAAGATTATCATTTTCATAGATAAACACACCTATATTTATTGTAGGACTTGAAATCTTAACCGGTTTTGATGTTTTTGTTGAATTGACCAAAAACAAAAGTTCATTTTGTTCAAAGATTCTAAGTCTCAAACTTGGTGCTATCAAAAATTTAAGTTCTACATAAATTGTGTTTCATTAATTTTATATAGACTTTCATGGAGTTGGTTTTTGTTTTGCATATGAATAAAGCAATGTGATGTTATATTTAATGTTAACAACAAGGTGAAGTTGTAAATATCGTTAGTCGCATCTCGATGAGTATTTGTCTATTAGGCCAAAGCACGTTTCCTTAATTCGAAAAGGACTTCGATTTACTTTGGAATAGTCTTATGTTACGTTACGTGACAATTCACGTTTTACGTTAAATCTCTTTTATGCTATCTCAATTTTAATGTGTTTTCATATTTGAACGTTACTTTCATTTCAAGCTTGGAAACACAAATCGCACTATCTTCGCAATCTAAAACAATAATAACCTCTAGTGAATAAACTAAATTTACGATGCTTTCATTTTTTGTGCTACACTGCGTGAAATTCATGATTATGCTATGTGAAATTAATTGAACATTTTATATGCTATGTGAAACTAATTGAACCTTTTATATGCTATGTGAAACGATATGCTATGTGATGCATTCATGAAAACAATTTCCTTAAATAAAACATTGGGATCAAGTCTCATCTATTCCTTCTTTTGAATCTTTAGAAGTCTTCCTCTTAGATTTC
Organism: Helianthus tuberosus; assembly: GCA_030545235.1. Classification (NCBI taxonomy): domain Eukaryota; kingdom Viridiplantae; phylum Streptophyta; class Magnoliopsida; order Asterales; family Asteraceae; genus Helianthus; species Helianthus tuberosus. The sequence goes on along the minus strand of CM060403.1, from coordinate 8,876,138 downwards.
GAGGACGAAATCTCCTAAAGAAGGGGAGACTATAACATCCGTCAGAAAACGAATATCTAAATCCAACCCGTTTAAAAATTCGGATCATAACCTTGAAATTCGAAAGCTTTGTGAAATAAAATATCGTTGAATAATCGTTATCCTTAATTTAATTCGTTATAGAAATGGTTATTCATTAGTTAATTAATTAAATTAACTAAATTTACAAATTAAAAAGTCTTATTATTTTTATTTTATAAAAATAATCTAGTTAGTCTCGTTAAGTTTTAAAGTTAGTTTAAGGTAATACTAGTTAACCTCGTTAGTTTTGTTGTTAAGTTAGTTTTTTTTTATAACATAACTTAACCTAATTAACTAAACCTTTCAAAGTCAAGGGACTGTTTGTGCACATAACTAAATTAAACCCCAGGGACTGATTGTGCAACCTTTGAAACTGTTAAAAAAATCAAAACATAAAAACGGGCCGTGCCCAGAATCGAACCTGGATTCTCGCATTTAACCAAGCAACAACTTAGCCACTGCACCGCTGTCTCGATATCGATATAACATCATACCTTTAAAATTTAAATAAACGAAAATTTCGTTTCCTATTTCAAAGTTTGCCGCCAAGAAACGTGTAACAGCAAGTTTGGCCTATTTCCTTTCTTTCTTTTCCTGATTTTTCGAAGATCGATGACTATTCCCGCGTTTCCTTCTTAGAATCAATCACGAACTCATCATGAATCTTGTCCACATACATCGACCAAGACTTTCGTTTGTTTTCGGAAACCTCAATCAATCACGATCCCGAACGCACTATATATACGACATGATTGATCTGAGAAACCCACATATTTCGACACAATCATGCATATTTGCAGTACGTTTCGAATACCTTCACAAGTAGCCGAAAAACTCAAGCGAACGCTGGAGTACGACGGAACTATTTGGCTACGTATCGGTATACTTTTATCACCTTTTTAATTCGTTTTATATTTTCGAATAGAATGTTCAACACCAACGTTCATATACAAACAGATGCGGATCCGTTTTATCTCACTCTCCCTGTTTCGTACCTGCAGGAGCTCGAAGCTGCCGGAGTCATCTCGGAGTAACCCGAGCTCGACTGTTACACCCTGACCGCGTTAAAACAACAAAACCGCGGCGGGAACGTCGGGGAGTGTCATAACAGAATCATTGTTTCACAACACATGGATTGAAGTTTTGTTTTATTGAATTAAGTTATTACATTGTCTTGTTATTTGAAAGCAAAACACAAATTGTGTTTCATTGTTATTAAGTCACTAAGGCCTCGTGTCATACCCCAACCGATGGCGGAAACGTCAGGATGAGACGAAATAGATTGCAAGAGACTTCATAACACTATGTGACAATATAATTTAAATTTAAATTTCATAAATTTCTAAAATGTCATACAAGAATCAAATACGGACAACATTGTTTCAAACTTATAATACAAAATAGATTAATCTAAGTGTGTTTCTAAGTCCACTTAAGTCTTGTTTCTTCACTTAGCATCATCTTGTCTATCGAACCTGCAACATGTATTAAAATAGAGCTCAATGCAAAAGCAAAGGCGAGTATACAAGTTTTGATACATAGCATAAAAATAGTTTTAAAATAGTCTAAGGCTTGTATCCAACATGAATCACAATATGCAAGTTACTAGTATGTCGTAACGGTGTCAAGTATATGTTTAAACCCAAGAATACAATGCGTTAAAATAGCCTATCCCAATAGTTTATCGGGAGGTAAAATAGTTTAACTTAACAATACCCCAAGTCTCGTGGGTGGTGTATTACCCCTATAGCGCTATAATTGTTAAGGTAGGCTTGTACGAAGTTCATGAGCATATAGACATGAAAAGTGTTACATCACATACGAGATTAACAAGCATCATATAGTTTCATGTTTCAAATATGGATAGAGAGTGATTCAAATAGTTTCAAGTGAGTTTAAAATATAGAATACATGTTGCATCCCAAAGTGTTTAAAAGTAAAAATGGGATCGAGTATACTCACAAAATTGCATGTGCTTTCCGATTATCCAAGTGTTGACGAGTAATGGAATTAGGGGATTGAATGTATACAGATTGGAGTTCAAGGTATGCTTAAGGTCGGAATTCGAAATTTAAAAGTACATGGAAAATAAAATATGAGAAAATAACCATCTATCTCATAATACTCATTCTTGACACTATGAAACCCATAGGGTTTGAATGTTTTCATGGGTTAAAGTACCCATTAGAATCGTGACGAGTATTATGTTCTTAGGTGGTGTAGCCTACTATTTTGACAAATAACCATTAGGTTATCATCAAAAGTTTGGTTATTATAAGTACTATATATCTTTATAGTATATATTTATAGGTTATAGTTTACAAGAATGTCATATAAGTCAAGCATGAGGTAGGAAGTTAAATCTTCCATTTAAGAACCTCTTTGTGTTTCATACAAGTCATGCATGAGGTAGGAATATGAATCTTCCATTTAGAAACCTCTTTAGTTGTCACCAATACACAATTTGTCATAAGACAACAAGGATGGTCATGAAAATACATCAAAGAATTGAAATAAACTAACTAATTAACTAAGAAGAAAACATCAAGTGATGCGTGGATTTGTTAGTAGGATAGCCCAAGCTATCCAGATAATCACACATATTTAAGTTCAAGACTTGTTCATCACTTGTGGGTTAAAACCCTTTTAAAACAGAAAGTTTTGAGGCTTAAAACCTCTGGATTTGTATGTTACAACCTTGTTTTTAAGCACACATAATCATAGTCTTGATTAGTGGCATAAGGACATAGGAATGTATAAGTAAAACATAAGATTAAAGAATGTTTAACAATGTTTTCTTCCAAAACAGAAAGTTGGACCTCAAAAATGGGGTGTTTCACCTTGGATTTCCATGGAAAACCTTGTGAGAACAATCCTAGAGGTGTTCCACACTTTGTAGAGGAAGAAGAAGTAAAAAAGGATGAAAGAAAGGTGAGTTTTGACTCACTTTTGCACTTGAAAGTTCCCACCTTGAATTTGATCTTAAAATAAGATTTAGCTACTGATATGGAGTGTTTAGAGTGAGGATTAGTGAGTTTGCAAAGGAGAAATGAGGGTTAGGAGTCTTGTATTTATGGTGGGTGAGGTTAGGTGAGTGTTTAATGAGGTTTAGAAGCTCATTGGTGGAGAATGGAGGTGGAGGTTGGAGCCATAAATACAAGATTCAAAATTTAAATTCAAGGGTGGAGGTTGGAGCCAAAAATTCAGATTCAAAACGTGGGTTTTAGGAGGGGTTTGGCTTTTTGTCATAAATGGTCCCTCAAGTTTGATAAGTATGCAATTAGGGCCCCAAAGTTAGGTTTTAGGGTGTTTTTGAGTGCTTTTCGCTTATTTTCAAGCGTGTAACAAGCATACAAGTATCTTAAACTTAATAGTGATGTAAAGTATGTCCATGTATGTGAAATTACGTAAAACAAGTATCGATAATGCCGGTTGTAACACATAGTTGTCGGTTATCGCACAAAATGCAATTATAGGCGATTTACGATCTATAACACATAATTGCAAGTATAATTAATATGTCAAAGGTGGTTACAAGTATAATATGATGTATTATGATGTATAATAAGTATTGGAATCATTAATTGTTGGTTATTCACAAGTATTTCACGTAAACGTGTTGAAAGTCGGTTATTTCCACGTATCGTCACATAGTTTCGAATTAGAGTTTGTTGCATGCGATAACAAGTATAAATGGAACATAATTGATATAAATATGAGTTTCATTATGATCGGTGTCTTGGATTACAAAGTTTCAAAATGAAATACGATTACAAGGAATACAAGTTTCCAAAAATAGAATTACATGACAACTTTCTAATTAAGGAAAGTTACGAAAAAGCAGAGAGTTACACCTCGTCTTTTCCTATGTGTGCATGCATCACAATCATCATCAAACAACAGCACCTGAAACATATGTGAAAATAAAGTCAGCATAAAAATGCCGACGAGTACATAGGTTTTGTAAGTGTGTTAAATTCATGGCTTTAATACATGTTGCAATACCTCGTATGACTACTAGAGTCGATAATTGAAAATCATGTATTGAAAAGTGTTTTGTATTGCAATATGATTAACCAACTAAAACAATTTGGTTATATGTTTGTGAAAACCTCGTTGCCATGAATCTTGACTAAAACCTTTGTTTTCGTAAACCAATAGTAAATCGTCCTTGTAGAAAACTTGTACGGTTTATATCATTTAGTAAACATCGTTGCGTGACATCATTTGAAATCAATCTTCCAAGTGAACTAAATAACGCCATGGTATGTAATATGAAAAAAGCATTTATATATAAGAAGTACCAGTGGCGTATCTAGCATGCTTTTATCACAATACACCTATCCCGTTATCTAATCACTTAACATAATCCAATCGTACAAATCACTCAACTCGTTCATGTTATAAACCATCGTTCAATCGTTCATGTCATAAACCATTGTTCAATCGTTCATGTTATAAACCAACATTCAACCGTTCGTGTCATAAAACCATTCGTTCAATCGTCCGTATTTTAGTTGTGAAAACTAACTTTTGGTCGTTCTAGTTGAACACATTCAAACTTGTGTTTTGACTCGTCTATACCACCAAAGGGTATCTTTAATCGACTAACAAACCACCAAAGGGTTTGTTAAAATCATCAGGTTCTGTCGTTACCCACATTACCCCATAACAATGGCGATAGTCCCATACCGGGATTGTCAAATCCTATGGTACCATAACATACTATTGGTTGGCTCGGCTAAAGCTAATGAATGTCATTCGTGTTATGTATTAACGCACCAACAAGTTTCGTTCACATTATTGAAATCGTTGTGTTTAATATAAACCATAGCATTTGTTTTGAAAACTCGAAATCGTTTAGCACATATGAGTCACCCCAAAATAATTGAAAGCAATAAAATAGGGGAACTATGTACTCACTTGAGATTGCAAGGTATCCTTGATTAAGTGAACTAACAAAGCTCGGGCAACTAAGGAATCAAGTGACACCTAGTATCGGATCACTTTAATAATCGAGACATAAATCGGGTGATCAGGTAGAATGAGGTCTTGTAAACCTAATGAGTGTTGGAACTCATATGATATGGTTTAACCAAGCCTACATTCTGATTTGAAACCTATCCTAAGTGCTTTTCACCCGTTATGACCCGTTATGGTAGTTTATGCTACTTTAACGCGTCATTTGCAGAAATGCGCGTTCGTATGATCTAACTAGACCTATGATAAGTATTATATGCCCTAACATGTTTAATAATGTTGCATAATCATCTTAAGTGTCAAAATTTAAGTCACATATGCTTAAATTCAAATTATGCATGAAAAGGGCATTTTGGTCATTTTCATAAAGCATATAAACTACCTATACAAACAACTAATTAAACGAAGTGACCATAAGGTATAACCTCGGAAGGTTATTCCCTATGCAACTATGGTCACAAAATATGTTTGGTCAGATCCTAATGATCGACCAAACGGGTCCGGTTCGATAGTCTAAGCGGTTGTCGAGACCGCTTGACTTACGACCCTAAACAAGTACTATACTAAAAGTGACGAGCTAAACATGTTAAAACATGTTTAACTAAGTGAGAAAACTGATTTGATATCAAAACAAAGTGTTTTGATACCCGAAAATAGTTTCGTCGCAAAATGCACATAATCATGCATTTTGACCGAAACTTTGACTCGTTACTTCGACTAGTCAACGTGGTAATCAGTAGGTATAATCGCAAGGGACTATAACCATCGTGATTACGATCACATTGAAAAGTTCAATTGAACTTTGACTTGACCAATTTATGATCAAAACCGAAAGTCAAACGGTAGTCAAATTGTTTGACTTTCAGCTTGTAATTGCTGAAATGAATGACTAAGCCATGAAAGAACACTTACAAGTGCTCTAAGGCTGAAAGATTAACTAGAAAATTCAGATGGGAGGCCTCCTAAGAAGGTAACAACTCTACTTTGAGTGTTAGAGAAGAAGAATGAGGAATGAGCAAGAAATGAGCAGATTTTGGGGGTATTTACAGTTTTTGAGAAGCCATAAGATGATGCCATGTGTATTGTGTGGTCTCTAAGCAAGTGTAGGATTGTCACAAGTGTTTGGACAGGATTAAAACCTTAATTACCAATTAAAATACCCACAAGTTTGCTAAACAATGGCCAAAAACAAGTGCATGTTGCTGTTTTGAATATTCTGTCCAGATACAGCTGTCGCGCCGCGCGACCAAGAGTACCCTGGGCCGTCTCGTGGTGCGACCCCTTGCTACAGACTTTCAGAACTTGGCAACTTTGGTCCCTGCACACACTTTAAGGCATTTTCGACGTGTTTAACCCCCCGTTAACCCATTTTCAAGGCTCTACAAGGTTGTTAAAGCATAGGGGACTTGAAATATGCTTGGAAATATCACAGATGTCAGTTAGTTTGGTCGTACGGTCGCGGTTTTCGGTTAATTACGACGAAACTAGAACGGACGCGAAAACGATCCAAATTAAGCGACGAATGGTATTTTTTGCATTCCCATCACTAAAATACAATATTTTAATGATTACAAAAATTTTTGGATGTCCAGATATGGTCAGAACGCAAGATATGCACGTATATGTAAACTTTCACAGTTTTGACGCTTTTAGTCCCTGTGATCAAATAAGCGTATTTTCGCACACCGAACCCCTCAAAACTTATTTCTAAGCTATGTTAAGGGTATTTAGGGTGTGTTTTACTTATGATCTTGTTCCGGAGTGTACGTTTCCATACGAATTGGCAGACTTTTGCAGTTTGTTGCGAATAGTCCCTGTGATCGAATAAACTTGTTTTTGACATACCAAACCCTTCAAAATTTATTTCTAAGTTATGTAAAGGTTATTTAAGGTATGTTAAGCTTATGTCACTATTGTTTGTTGCGTTAAACTGATTAAGTTTACGTAACAGTTTGCGTATAACTTTCTAGAAAGTGATTAAAAGCTTGAAATCAAACTAGAATCGAAACGTGAAATTGTCAAACATAAATACACAAATATTGGAATCAAAACACATTGTTTCATTGATATTTGAAATTGTTCTACATCATACAGTGTTTACAGAGCACAAATGTCACAGTCTCCCCTACTTTAGGAAATTTCATCCCGAAATTTTAACTAGAGGAAACTTGTTAAAACAAATGTGGGTATTTTGCCTTCATTTGGTCCTCACATTCCCAAGTAAACTCTGGGCCATGTTTGGAATCCCAGAAAACTTTGACTATTGGTATTCATTTGTTCTTTAGTCTCTTGACTTCACGCTCCATTATCTCCACAGGTTTCTCGACAAAGTGCATTGTGTCATCAACTTGAATTTCGTCAAGGGGAGTATGGAGATCAGTATCAGCTAAACACTTTCTTAAATTGGACACGTGGAATGTTGGGTGAATATTCCCAAGTTCAGGAGGTAGCTCAAGTCGATAGGCAACCTTTCCGATTCTTTCAATAATCTTAAATGGTCCAACGTATCGTGGTGCAAGGTTTCCTTTTTTTTCCAAATCTCACCACTCCCTTCCAAGGGGATACCTTGAGTAGGACATGGTCTCCAACTTGAAATTCCAAGGGCTTGCGTCGCATGTCCGCATAACTCTTTTGATAGATTGTAGCTGTCAGAAGGTTATCGCGAATTTTCTTGACTTTGTCTGTTGTTTCCAGAATGAGTTCAGGTCCAGTAAGCTGAGCTTCACCGACCTCATTCCAACAGACAGGTCAACGACAATTTCGGCCGTACAAAGCTTCAAAAGGTGCCATATTGATGCTTGCATGATAACTATTGTTGTAAGAGAACTCGATCAATGGTAGATGTGAATCCCAATTACCACCAAAGTCTATCACACATGCTCTAAGCATATCCTCCAGTGTTTGTATCATCCTCTCAGATTGTCCATCCGTTTAGGGATGATAAGCAGTGCTCAGATTTAGTTAGGTTCCCATAGCAGATTGCATGGTCTTCCAAAAGTGAGATGAGAATCGAGCATCACGGTCAGATATGATGTTTAAAGGAACACCATGTCGAGATACAATTTCATCAACATAAATCTTGGCAAGTTTATCAGCAGATAGATCCTCAAGAATTGGCAAAAAGTGTGTTGATTTCGTAAGATGGTCAATAACTACCCAGATGGCATCATGACCTCTAGATGTGCACGGTAACTTAGTGATGAGATTCATCGCAATGTTCTCCCACTTCCATACCGGTATCTCTGGTTATACAAGCAAACCAGATGGACGTTGATGTTCTTCCTTGACTTTGAGATAAGTTAGGCATTTAGATACATACAAGGCAACATCCTTCTCTATACCAGGCCACCAGTACTGAGTACAAAGATCCTTGTACATTTTGTTAGCACTAGGATGGATAGAATAGCGAGACTTATGATATTCATCCATAACTAAAGTGCGAAGATTGTCTTGTTTGGAATCCATAATCGGTTTTTGAAATAAAGTAACCCATTGTCTTTCGTTTCGAGTTTAAGCTCTAGTTGATGTGGTAATTCCTTACCCATCAAGTCTTGTGTAACACAAGTACGTTGAGCTTGAGAGATGCGGGCTTGAATATCGGATTGAGTTCTAACACAGTTTAGCTTGACTCATTCCTTTCAACTTAGTACATTGGCTACGACATTCGCCTTACCAGGATGGTAGCGAATCTCGCAGTTGTAATCGTTCAAGAGTTCAACCCAGCGTCGTTGTCTCATGTTTAGTTCCTTCTGATTGAAAATGTGTTGGAGACTTTTGTGGTCCATGAAAACCACACATTTCGTGCCATAGAGATAGTGTCTCCAGATTTTCAGAGCAAAAACTACAGCACCTAACTCAAGATCATGAGTTGTGTAGTTCTTCTCGTGAATTTTCAATTGTCTTGACGCATAAGCTATGACCGTACCTCGTTGCATGAGAACATAACCAGGGCATAGATTCGATGCATCACAATAAACAACGAAATCATCTTTGCCATCAGGTAAAGATAAGACAGGAGCATCACAGAGTTTTTGTTTCAGTGTTTGGAAAGCTTCCTCTTGTTTGGGTCCCCACTCAAAAGGCTTCTTCTTTTGAGTCAAAGCAGTAAGAGGAACCGTGATCTTTAAGAAGTTCGCAATAAATCGACGATAGTATCCAGCAAGACCAAGAAAAGAGCGAATTTATGTAGGAGTAGTAGGTGTATTCCAATCCTTAATAGCTGCGATTTTGGAAGGATCCACATGAATACCCTGCTCATTGACAATATGACCCAAAAATTGAACTTCTTTAAGCCAAAATTCACACTTGGAGAATTTGAAAAAAAAGTTGTTCCTTCTTTAGAAGTTCCATTGTCAGACGAAGGTATTGTTCGTGATTGGCTCATGATTTAGAATAAATGAGGATATCGTCAATGAACACAATGATGAACTTTTCTAAATAAGGTTTACAAACCCTATTCATTAAGTCCATGAAGACAGCTGGAGCATTTGTCAAACCAGAAGGCATGACTGTGAACTCATAATGACCATATCGTGTACGGAAAGCAGTTTTGGGAATATCTTCTTCGAGTACAAGAAGCTGATGATACCCAGAACGCAAATCGATCTTGGAAAAACATGTAGCACCTTGCAGCTGATCAAAGAGATCATCTATTCATGGTAGGGGATATCGATTCTTGATTGTGAGTTTATTGAGCTCACGGGAACCGATACACATACGGAAAGATCCATCTTTCTTTTTCACAAACAGGACTGGAGCGCCCCAAGGTGAATAACTCGGACGGGTGAATCCTTTGTCAGATAACTCTTGAAGCTGTTTTGATAACTCTTGCATCTCAGACGATGCAAGGCGGTAAGGTGCTTTAGCAATCGGGTTGGAATTAGGTACAAGATCGATATGAAACTCGACTTGACGAGTTGGAGGTAAACCAGGCAGTTCATCAGGAAACACCTCTAGATAATCTCGGACAATAGGAACATCTTGAATACTTTTGGTTTTGCCTTTCTCCTCTACGACATGTGCCAGAAAGGCGACATAACCTTTTCGTAGGTATTTTTGGGCTTTAGTACATGACATGAGTTTCAACCCACACGAGGGTTTTTCTCCACGAATCTCTAAGGTTTCGCCAGAAGAAAGAGGGATACGAACGATCTTGTTAAAACAAACCACCTCAGCATGATGTTTGCTTAACCAATCCATTCCTACGATGATATCAAAACTTCCAAGTTGCATTGGTGTGAGGTCAATAGGAAATAGGTGGTTATCAAGGTTCAATTGGCAATCGCGAATGACATAATTGAGTGTAAGAGGTTCTCTAATAGCAATTTCGACAGATAAGGGCTTCCTTAGTTTAGTTCTAGGCGTCGCAAGTAAAGGCTCAAAGGCTAACGATACAAAACTTCTATCGGCACCAGAATCGAAAAGAACAGATGCAGGTTAGTGGTTAACTAGGAACGTACCGTTAACGACTTCGTTATCAGCACGGGCCTCGTTAGCGTTCAGGTTGTATACTCTTCCATAAGCGGGATTGACATTTGCATTCGCGTTCGCATTCACAGGTTTCAGACAGTTGTTCCTAAAGTGACCCATTTCACCACAGTTATAACACGAACCAGGTGGGAATGGAGGTCTAGCAGTGTTCACTTGAGCTTGTGCCAGGTTTTGAGCAGCTTGATTTGGAACAAATTGACAGATATTGGCCGTGTGGCCCTGTCTACCACATGAAGTACATTGTCGACACACTAACTGAGCCGAATGGTGACCATTGCACCAATTACAGTATGGTGCAGTACCAGCATATGGCTTCCTCACAGGAGGCTGTGCCGGTTGGTTCTGTGTGTTCTGATTGGGTTGTACGGTAATAACAAAATTTTGGGAAGCCTTACGCTTCCTCGTTCTCTTTGACGACTCACCTTTCTTTTTGCCTTTTCCCTTGTCTTGGGTGGTGTCGGCTGACTGTTTCTTATCACCCTTCCAAAACAACTTACCCTTCCTGACTTGAGACTCAGTCAGGATTGCAGCCAACTCGATGGCCTGACGAACAGTGGTAGGTTTACTACTAGTGACGATGTCTTGCACGGGGTCAGGTAAACCATCGATATACCTCTCAATCGCTTTATCCAGTGGGGTAACCATCGTGGGACACAGTAAACTTGGCTCCTCATAACGATCCATATAAGCACGGTGTTCTCCCCCATCCTATTTAAGATCATCAAATTCCCTTTCTAATGCCCTTATTTCGTGTCGGGGGCAGAACTCTTTCATCATGAGAGCCCGAAGCTCTTTCCAAGTCTGTGCCATCGATACATCGGCACCCCTATCTCTCATCACACCGTTCCACCATGTTAAAGCACGTTTCTCAAAAACACTAGATACGAACTCAACCATTCGCTCATTCGGACATTGAACATGTCGGAAGGTGCTTTCTAGACTCTCGAACCATTGTAGGAGCGCATTTGCTCCTTGAGACCCAGAAAATTTCAGTAATTTAGCTGAACTGAACGTTTTGAAATTGCACTGGGCATTGTTATTGTTGTTATTGTTTTTTGCTTGATTTATCTGAGTGATTAGGTTCGGAATTACAGCCGCAATCTGCTGAGCGACTAGAGTTGCGAGTGCAGCATCCTGTGTTTGATCCCGTCTAGGAGGCATTGTCTAAAGAGAACAAGGAAACATGAAAAACGAGTGAGATTGACATTTGGATAAACAAAAGAGGTATTGAAAATATCGACGAAACGTAACGAAGGTGATAATTTGTTCGTTACCTCGAACAAACAAATGACACACAGTGACTAATCAAAGTAAATGGGTCATAATATGTATCGCGAAGACATGCTTTAGCCTATAAGTGGACACTCACCCCAAGAGTTCCCACGTAAGAGTGACTGGTCTGATACTGCGGATTTGTACGAACACTCTAGCCTTAGACAGAAAACTCAAGGTACAGGCACCCACCCTTCCAGATTGCATGTGTTCACATTAATAAGACCCAAAATTTGACGAGATTTTGAATACTTTGAAGGCTTTAAAACCTTAAAACAAATCACATAAGAAAAGATGATTGATTTTCAAAATGGATTTGTATTTTGTGTTCTTGTTGTGTTAGTCACCTAAAGATAGGTAACGGTATTGTTTTAAGATCTAAACACAAGATAACTTGTGTTAGGGTCCTAGGAAGGTTATAGTCTAGGTCAAAGCATTACTAATAACCTAATTCCCTATAACCATGAGCTCTGATACCAACTCTTCTGTCACACCTCGACCGCATTAAAACAACAAAACTGCGGCGGGAACTTCGGGGAGTGTCGTAACAGAATCATTGTTTCATAACACATGGATTGAAGTTTCGTTTTATTGAATTAAGTTATTGCATTGTCTTGTTATTTAAAATCAAAACACAAACATATTGTCTTTCATTGTTATTAAGTCAATAAGGCCTCGTCCGTTCCTATGTGAGCATGCATCATAATCATCATCAAACAACATCACCTGAAACATATGTGAAAACAAAGTTAGCATAAAAATGCCGGCGAGTACATAGGTTTTGTGAGTGTGTCAAATTCATGGCTTGAATACATGTTGCAATACCTTGTACGACTACTAGAGTCGACAATTGAAAATCATGTATTGAAAAGTGTTTTGTATTGCAATATGATTAACCAACTAAAACAATTTGGTTATATGTTTGTGAAAACCTCGTTGCCTTGAATCGTGTCACACCCTGATATTTCCACGTATTACCGGTGGGGAGTATCGTGACGTAGTTGATATCATCATAGACAATTTACCACAGTTTATATACACAGCGAAAGTCGAAAGATTAAATCATTACAAACCGATTAAAAAGTAATATCAAATGTATTACAAAACGGTTGTAAGGATCCACAGGCAGATCAAAGTTCAAAAATTATTGTTCAGCAGATTTAATAACATCTAAGCTTGCAAGACTCTTTATTGATGCTTGGAGTAGCCAGCCTATTCCGTTTAGTACCTGCACTTAGCCTTTTTGGAAAATACGTCAGTTTACACTGGTAAATACAATTAACCGACTCATTTTGAAAATGTTTAAGAAAATTGATTTGAATGCACATGACACAAAATAATCTTTTATAACTTGGGATAATTATTTATACATAAACTTGTAAAAGAATTACATGTTTGTTATACGTTCAGTAGCCCTGGTTGAATACCGGGTTAAAGATTAATAGACACACCACATGATATAGTCTCGCGGCGAGTTATTCTCAATTCCGTCTGTTATACCTTTTCTTTTATATATATGCACCGTCAGGTGTATGCCTACACCCCGTGCTTAGGTCGTGGCCATTTCAATGAATGATGCCAAGGATATCCGGGACATGGTCATTAACCCCCCAAAGGCTTTAAGCAAACAAAACAGATTGAACGGGTCATCTCAATAAATTAACCTTCATGTGATTAACAATTCAATGCCCGACCAAGCGGTATTTTATATACCGTACCCCAAGCCCGTATAAGGGAAAATAAGTTAAAAGTATTTACCTAAGCAAGTATATATCAAAATCAGCGAGTGCAAGTAGCTTTTACTGGGCTCCTAATCTGGAACGAAGGTTTTAATAACCTATTAGATTCCTAACGGGTCTTTAATTAAGTCTAAACTTAGACCGTTTAGTTTTAAAGGAAGATATACGGTTCAAAACGCACGATTAAGCGAAGACCGGATTAGAGTGTGGTTTATACCCGACAAGTTTGTATACTTGTATAATACGGGTAAACTAAACACATTCTGGATTTTGACATAAAAACGATAAGGTTTGACCCATTTTGGCTAATTTATGCAAACTAGTTTCATAAACCGCACCAAACGCGAATAATGCGTAACGGGTAACCAAATAAGTCATGAACAGGTTTCCTAAGTTAATATGCCTTAAATATATTGTGATATCAGTAGGATACCTTCCATTATGCCCAAATTGGATTTAAACTCAAATTATGCCATGTAGGGGTATTTTGGTCATTTTAAAGGTTATAAAAGAGTTTAAATACTAATCTGAGTTTCAAGTCTGATATAATCAGTAAAAAATTTTATTTTTATAAGTCATAACAGTAAGGTATTGCATATATGTGAAATTTACCTTTTATAACCAAACTATGCACCGTAGGAGCATTTTGGTAATTTCACATAAGCTTTAAAAGGTCAATTTTAGAAATCTGCGTTCAAATTTTTATCTTACTATTAAAATATAAAAATTTACTAAAAACATCAGTAGGTATTAAGTCTTATATGTTAAAAATAGTTTTAACTCATACTATGCGCTTAAAACGCGTAAAAGTCGGTTTTAAGCGATTTTCGGGTTTAAATAGGAAATCTGAGTTCTTGGTCAGTTTATAAAGTCCAAAATATTTTATTTATCATATAAAATCAGTAGCAAAAAGTTTGGTATCAAAATATTATGTAAAACTCATTTTATTCAATAAAAGGGTATAATCGACATTTACCGAATTATAGCAAGAACCCTATGTTATGCTCAGCTTAAAAATAATTAAAAATCTTCAAAAATCCCAAAATATTATGTTACATCAGTGGGTAAAAAGTTTGGTGCCAAAAATTGGGTTTAGATAGGCTTTATGCTAATTACGCCGTTTAATTAATAAAAAGCTTTCTAATTACGTATTGAGCATAACTCTTAATCTAGACCTCAAACTGATGTCAAATTTTTAGGACAAGTTTATAAATCAGCAACAAAGGTTTTTGTCCTCTCACATTTTCAAAAATCTCGTTTTAAGGTCAAAAGGGCATTATGGTCAACATTTAGGCATATAACGGAAACATGAACATGAATCGAATAACTAATGAACCAAGTTGTATAACCTCGGAGGGTTACACTAATCTATAACCTGGTCCTAATAGAGCTCTAAGGAAATTCTAAAATATGCTACATTGGGTCAGAACTGAAAGTCAAAGCAAAAGTCTACTTTTGCGACTTTCGGTTCCGAACCAAGCTTAAACTGAAAATTGTCGGGTTGAACATGTTTAGACATGTTCTTACATTAATTACCAAGTTATATGAGTGATAAAACAGGTTCCAAAGCTTCTACATTGTTAATTATGTGTTTATACGAAAATTTGCTTTCTGTTGACTTTTTAAAATTAACTTTGACCAGACAATTGACCTAGTTAGAGTGGGAATCAGAGGGTGCCCTTTTAAGGGTTTATTACCCACATAATTACCAACTCATAGGTACTTTCAATTCGAGAATTGAATGGACCATTAGTGATTAATCACTAATTCAAACCTTAATTACGACGGTTTGACTTTCGGCCATTAAACTAATTAAAACAGAATTACAGAAGCTAAGATGACTTACAATGGTCCTTAGCACGAGATTAGAACAGAGAAAAGGCTTCTTAAGTGCCAATAATGCTCCAGAGAGTTAGAACAAGGAAGATGTGCAAATGTAAGTTCACAAGTTGCAACAATGGGTCTATTTATAGCCATGAATGGATCATGGAGATTGATCCAGGTGTTATGGCAACTCTAGAGATGAAAACAAGTGTCTAGGTACGTGTTTCAAGCAGCAAGAGGGTGTCAAACTCGCGGAATTTAGCAAACATGCAAGCTGCCACGTTAAAAGACATTTTTCTGAGCTGGCAGTCCATCACGTCACGCGACGGAGGAGTGCCTCAGGTGGTGGCGCAGCGCCAGCAGGTAAGGGATCAACCAAACAAGTTTTAAAAATGACATTTTCACCCCCTGGACCTTCTAAAACGTAATTTCTTCCATTTAAGCACTTTTAACCCATGAAATTTATATTTATATGATCCATGAGATATAACCCAACATCGTTTGATCCGGTTTCGTTAAACGATAACCGAAAACACAAGTTTTGCCTCGTTGACGCTTTTAACCCCTTAATTACGGAAGTTAACGTATCTTCCTCATACGATATCGAAACCTTGTGAAATTTTTACCACTTATTCTTGGGAGTATAATTAATCGTTACAAGGCTCTGGGTTCGCTAAAAGGTCACTCAGAGGTATAACTTAAACATGTTGACACATTTAACCCTCGCGCTTGTAAACTTTCACTTTCTTTTACAAACGGTTTCATATGCATCATGATACATTCGTTTTAAGGGTATAAACATAGTGTAGGGTTGTTGAAAGGTATAATTATCAAATGTTGACACTTTGTATCCTTATATACATATACTTTCTTCCTTTGTCAACTTTAGTCCCTCATATTCAATTTGTAACACATTCAAAGTCCATGACACGTGTCGATACTATATTGGACATGATTTTACGAGTTGTTGCATCCTCACCCCCTTAAAAGAAATCTCGACCTCGAGATTTACTGAAATAAATGAGGGTACTTCTCTTTCAATGTGGACTCTACCTCCCACGTATACTCGGGACCTCTTTGGGCATCCAATTTAATCTTTACAATTGGTACCTGCTTCCTTTGAAGCTTCTTAACCTGTCGATCCTCAATCGACAAAGGTTTCTCAACAAATTCCTAGCTCTCATCTATGTGCACATCCGTATGTGGTATGACTAGTGATTCATCAGCTAGACATTTCTTCAGATTGCAGATGTGGAATACATTATGAATACCACTGAGCTCTTCAGCAAATTTAACTTATAAGCCACTGTTCTGACACATTCGATGATCTCGAATGGTCCTATATATCTTGGGCTTAACTTGCCTTTCTTTCCAAATCGCATTACCCCTTTCCAGGGTGATACTTTCAGTAATACTTTGTCACCAACCTCGAATTTTAGAGGTTTACGCCTTTTATCTGCGTAGCTTTTCTGCTTATCCCTGGCAGCTTTGAGACGATCTCGTATCTGTACAATCTTATCTGTCATCTCCAGGACTATATCAGGTCCTGTTAGTTGGACATCTCCAACTTCTGCCCAACAAACGGGCGTTCTGCACTTTCTTCCATACAAAGCTTCAAAAGGTGCAGCTTGAATACTGGAATGATAGCTATTATTATATGAAAATTCGATCAATGGAAGATGATCATCCCAACTTCCTCCTAAGTCAATAACACAAGCTCTTAACATATCTTCCAGTGTTTGAATAGTACGCTCACTTTGACCATCCGTCTGAGGATGATATGCAGTGCTGAAATTTAATCGAGCGCCTAGGGATTGCTGGAAGCTTTTCCAGAAATGCGATGTATACCTCGTATCCCTATCAGAGATGATAGATACTGGCACTCCGTGTAGAGCTACAATCTCGTCCACGTATAGCTGAGCTAACTTATCTGAGTTGTGTGTTTCCTTAATAGGTAAGAAGGGAGCTGACTTAGTCAGTCTATCCACTATAACCTAAATAGTATCATTTCCTCTCTTCGTCTTTGGCAATTTGGTGATAAAATCCATAGTCACCATTTCCCACTTCCAGGTGGGAAGTTCAGGCTGTTGTAGCAGACCTGACGACTTCTGGTGTTCACGTTTAACTTGCGCACACGTCAAACATTTGGCTACATAAGTAGCTATAGACTTCTTCAAGCCTATCCACCAATAATTTGCCTTAAAATCCTGGTACATCTTGTCACTTCCAGGATGAACAGAATACTTAGAACTGTGGGCTTCTTGGAGGATAACATCCCGAAGTCCTCCATAGATCGGAACCCATATTCGTCCATTCAATCTTAGGATTCCATCCTTGCCATATGATAACTGTTCAGCAGTTACTCCCAACTTCTCATTCGGGTAGTTGGCTTCTAATATAGCTTCTTTCTGAGCGGCTAACACTCTTTCATTCAAGTTGTTCTTCAATTCAATGCTCTTTGCATTGATTCTAATGGGCTTAACCCTTTCCTTCCAACTTAAGGCATCAGCGACTACATTTGCCTTACCTGGATGGTATCGGATTTCATAATCATAATCATTCAGTGTCTCCATCCATCGTCGCTCCCTCATGTTCAAATCCTTCTGATTAAACAGATGTTGAAGGCTCTTGTGATTAGAATAGATCACACACTTGGTACCATATAAATAATTCCTCCAAAGTTTCAGTGCAAACACAACGGCACCCAACTCCAAATCGTGGGTGGTGTAATTTTTCTCGTGCACTTTTAATTGTCAAGAAGCGTATGCAATAACTTTACCTTTCTACATTAGCACACATCCCATGCCAGTGTGCGATGCTTTGCAGTAAACCACAAATTCTTCAATTCCTTCAGGCAATGTCAACAATGGAGCATTGCTTAACTTCTGTTTAAGAATGTCGAAGGATTCTTGTTGCTTGGGACCCCAATCAAACTTAATATTCTTTCTAGTCAACGAAGTTAGGGGTGCTGCAATCCTTGAGAAGTTCTCAATAAAACGTCTGTAATATCCTGCCAGGCCCAAGAAGCTATGAATTTCTGTGGGCGTCTTCGGCTCTTGCCAATTCATGATAGCTTCAATCTTAGCGGGATCCACCTGGATACCACGCTCACTAACCATATGTCCAAGGAATTGGACTTCACGAAGCCAAAACTCGCATTTAGAGAACTTAGCATAAAGCTTCTCTTGCTGAAGAAGTTTAAGAATACACCGAAGGTGCTTCTCATGGTCAGCCTGATTATTTGAATAAATAAGAATGTCGTCAATGAATACAATGATAAACTTGTCCAAGTAGGGTTTGCAAACGTGATTCATGAGGTCCATGAACGCTACTGGTGCATTAGTGAGCCCGAACGGCATCACTAAGAACTCGTAGTGACTATAGCGAGTTCTAAATGCAGTCTTGTGCACATCTTCATCTCTAACCTTCAGTTGATGGTAACCCGACCTTAAATCAATCTTGGAGAAGTAACTTGCCCTTGCAATTGATCGAACTGATCGTCGATCCTGGGCAATGGATATCTGTTCTTGGTTGTAACCTTGTTTAGCTCACGATAATCAATGCACAACCGCATTGATCCATCTTTCTTATTAACAAATAGAATAGGTGCTCCCCAAGGAGATGAGCTAGGTCTAATAAATCCCTTTGCCAACAAATCATCCAACTGAGTTCTCAACTCTTTCATCTCAGTTGGGGCTAACCGGTAAGGTGCTCTTGCAACAGGTGCTGCTCCAGGTATAATGTCAATTCTAAACTCCACTTGCCTATTTGGGGGTAAACCAGGTAGTTCTTCAGGAAATACATCAGGGTATTCAGAAATGATAGGGATGTCTTCAATCTTGGGCTTTGGCTCATCAATAGTCACTTGTGCCATATAAATGACACAGCCCTTCTTCATACACCTTGACGCCTTAAGCACAGACACTTGCTTAGGCAACCCATACCGAGTATCTCCTTGTATGGTAAGTGGCTCACCATACGGAGTCTTGATCACCACTTGTTTCTTGTCAAAAACAATCTGGGCCTGGTTATGAGATAACCAATCCATGCCTATTACTATGTCGAAACCAGCTAATTTCAAAGGAAGTAAGGATAACGGAAAGGAGTGGTTCCTGATGGATATAAAACATCCATCTAGTATAGTTGAGGCAGTTTCTAAGGTACCATCGGCCAACTCTACTTCATATTTCACGCTTAGGGTTTTGACAGGTAAATTCAACAACTTACAAAACTTATCATCTACAAATGACTTATCCGCACCCGAATCAAATAATACCCTTGCATAAACATCATTAATGAGAAAGGTACCTGTGATCACCTTATCATCCTGAACGGCTTCTCGTGCCTCCATTCGAAAGACCCTAGCATTGGTCTTGTTGGCTTCTTCAGGCTTTTTGGCATACTTAGGGCAGTTGAACTTAATGTGCCCCTTCTCGTTACAATTATAGCACATTGCCTCCTTTATCTTCTTGCACTCTATCGTCTTGTGCTCACTTGACTTACAAAGCCCACAAACCCTCGGCTGTGATTGGGATTTTAACTCGTATCTGCACCTCCTCAAATGGCGCTTCTTACAGATTTTGCATTTGGGCTTCTCACCCGACTGTTGATCATCTTTCTTGAGCCCTGAACTCTTCCTGTGGTCAAAGTTCCCTTTGTGCTTCTTGCCTGAACGGTGCGAGTTTTCATCCTCACATTTTCTCTTCACTATATCAGAATTTCTCAGCGATCTCTGCCTGACCGCATCAACGGTAAGCGATAGTGCCAGATCAGCTACCGATCTAAAGGTAGTCGGTCGAGATGCCTTCACACTGGCTTTGATCTCCGAGGCTAAACCCCCAATGAAACGGGCTATTCGTTTTGGTTCCGGTGTCACCAAATATGGAACCAATCGAGACATGGTATTAAAACTCGTAAGATAAGCCTGACAGTCCAAATTCTTCATAACCAATGTCAGGAATTCGGTCTCGATCTTCTCAACCTCATGTTGAGGGCAGTAATTTTCTTTGATGAGAATAACAAACTGCTCCCATGACATGCCATAAAAATGGACTTTTCTAGTAGCTTGGATCAGAGACCTCCACCAAGCTAGCGCTTCTCCTTTAAATGACTGAGATACAAACTTCACAACATCCCTATCAGCGCAACCACTGATATCAACCACAGTGTCCATTTCATCGAGCCAAGTCATACAATCGACTGCTCCTTTCTCCCCTGTGAAGTCTCTAGGCTTGCAGGAGACGAAATACTTATATGTACAGGACTTACCACGTGGTTCTCGTTTGAGCTCAATCTTCTTTGACGGAACACTATGCTGATTTGAGGAGTGATGATCGTCATCCCTCCTTGATCCATCATGTTTAGGAGGTGGCTTACTAGGAACCTCAGAATGAGTCTTATGTTTAGAATGGGGTATAGATGAGGTCTTGCTTCGAGTACCACTTGACTCATTAAACTGCCTATCAATGGCCTTGGTAACAGCATTATCAATCATTGCTTGAAGTTCCGCACCAGTTACGTTGATCCTAGTAGTATCACAATTCTCCCTTGGATGACTGTTGACTTCTTCAGACTCTGCCATGTAGCTTGTTTGCAACCTAAAATGATGACAATGACTTCTTAGAAGTTTATAATAGATTTGTCATCTTATTAACTTATTAACCGTGGTATTAAAGAACCATATTGGCTAATTTGTTAAATATTTTATTCAGAATTTTTCATTCATAACCCTTAGTTATAATTAAATATAATAATGGCACAAAAGGCCAAGTCACATGGACATATTCAAATTTTAAATCAAGATCTTATAGGATCGAGGTACTAAGGCTTGAATCATAGTTCATTACCTTTCTTGACAGGGAGTTATAGGCTACAACTGTCTTTTGTCTTATATGACAATAATTATGGCCCGTAGGCATTACATCACAAATGGATGTTTAAATAATAAAGAAGGATTTTGAATAATCCAATGTAAGGATGACACGTGTGATTTTATGAATCACGCCAGCCAGGAATGTTAACATGTTTTCAGATGTTAACAAGGATTTGAATCTTTTTAGACAGGTTTTACCAACGTGGCCGGGTCTTATAATGACACGTAGGCTAGGTTATACCTTTTAAGATTCTTATTTAATATTTAATAGGAATATTATTTTTAAAAGGAATGATATATATTTTGGATTTATTTATTTATTCCTTACATATTACATTTATGCATTTAATTACAAAATAAAATTTAAATGATAACATGCCACTAAAATTTAAAAAAAGGAGTACATTTTGCCCTAAATGGGACTTAACATAATTAACTTGCCCACGCAGGGGCTAAACAGAAATGACATGACCACACAGGGGCTAAACAGAAATTACAAGTCCTCGCAGGGACTGAATACAGAAATAGATGTCCACGCAGGGACTTGATTGAACATTAAAGAAATACAAATAATCAAATAAAGGATTTAATGATCCTTCTTGATCTTCCCCTTGATTAAGCTTGCCAAACCTTTAAGAAATCCCTGGTTGTTTCTACGCTCTTCCCTAACCTCCTGCTCCACCTGACTCAACCTTTGTAGAATCTCCTGTTGCTGTGGTGGCGATAACAGTGGCGGCTGCGGCGGCTGCTGATGCTGCAGAGGTTGAGGAGGTGGCGGGTGTTGATACCCATAAGGTGGGTACCCATAGGGTGGATATCCAGCTTGATATGGGACTCCAAAAGGCCCCTCGGGATGAAGAGCATTGTAGTTTGCTGCCGTAAGGTATGGGTCAACTTCGGCGTAGTTGTACTTAGTGTGGGCTGGCTGCTCGAAAGGGTTATACGCCGCTACACCGGC
This sequence comes from Helianthus tuberosus, assembly GCA_030545235.1. NCBI lineage: Eukaryota > Viridiplantae > Streptophyta > Magnoliopsida > Asterales > Asteraceae > Helianthus > Helianthus tuberosus. The sequence goes on along the minus strand of CM060403.1, from coordinate 8,853,943 downwards.
GTATGTAGGGATTGGGTTATCATAACCCACTGGTGGCGGTGCGAATGACGCAGACTCCACCTCAGAAACAGGGTTCGAAGGCCCACCCATTTGTGGGTCTTCATATAGTGGCGGGTAGTGGCTGCCACTTGAATGCTGGGGGTGCTGATACGAACTCCCCCTCGCATGGACATCCGTGCGGTTGATCACCTACTCCTCGGTGGCTCCGGAGGCTTTTGTTGCACTGGTGGTGGTGGCGGTGGAGTAACCGCTACAAAGCGCGAATCCTCCGAGGGATCCTGTTGCTGCTGCTGTTGCGGCGGTGAGTGGTAACTAGGAGTAAACACCCATTCGTATTGGTTAAACCTCACCTCGAAGCTGTCGGGACCACTACAAGGTGATCCAAGAAAGGGTGACCCATCCGAAATCTCGATGGGGTGAGTAGGCGTCCTGGTTGGTGGTTGGGCAGGTTCCGGATCTTCATCCATATCCATGGAGAAATGGTCCTCCGGTCCCAACGGGTTATAACCCATTGGCTCTTCAATTTGGTTTGCTGGGTTGAACCGGCTTTGGAAGTAAGGTGTTGGGTTGTTGAAGGGTGAGTTGTGGCTTTGAAGGGGTATAAAATAATGGTGTGAGTTATGTGGCTCGTTCTCCGATTGAGGCCCGTAAGAACTTAGGTAAGAAGGTGAGGAGCTCAGCGAGACTGAATGCCTCGCAGGTTCTAAAGAGGTCCTCCAGTTTTCTTGAGGACTTTTGCTTAACGAGTCTGATGGAGCTCGCCGGTGTGATGGCCCGACCTCGTGATCGTTGGGGGCGATGAATGGCCCCCTGCCTCTTCCTCTTCCTCTGATTCTTTGTGGCATCTTTTTGAACCTGTCAAAACAAACAAAGGACACAACAAGGAAAAATAAAGGACAAAATTAAAATAAAGCAAATTTGGATTAGTCCTAAGTTCTTTGTCTAGACTCGAAAGTCGGGGAATGTGCAAGCTGTGTCATTGAGATTAAACACAAAAGGCTAGTGTTTAATTCACTCAATGTTGGCTCTGATACCAACCTTTCACACCCCGATATTTCCACGCATTACCGGTGGGCCCGGTGGGGAGTATCGTGACGTAGTTGATATCATCATAGACAATTTATAACAGTTTATATACACAACGGAAGTCGAAAGATAAAATCATTACAAACCGAATAAAAAGTAATATCAAATGTATTACAAAACGATTGTAGGGATCCACAGGCGGATCAAAGTTCAAAAATTATTGTTCAGCATATTTAATAACATCTAAGCTTGCAAGACTCTTTATTGATGCTTGGAGTAGCCAGCCTATTCCATTTAGTGCCTATACTTAGCCTTTTTGAAAAATACGTCAGTTTACACTGGTAAATACAATTAACCGACTCATTTTGAAAATGTTTAAGAAAATTGATTTGAATGCACATGGCACAAAATAATCTTTTATAACTTGGGATAATTATTTATATATAAACTTGTAAAAGAATTACATGTTCGTTATACGTTCAGTAGCCCGGGCTGAATACTGGGTTATATATTAATAGACACACCACATGATATAGTCCCACGGCGAGTTATTCTCAATTCCGTTGGTTATACCTTTTCTTTTATATATATGCACCGTCAGGTGTATGCCAACACCCCGTGCTTAGGTCGTGGCCATTTCAATGAATGATGGCAAGGATATCCGGGACATGGTCATTAACCCCCCAAAGGATTTAAGCAAACAAAACAGATTAAACGGGTCATCTCAATAAATTAACCTACATATGATTAACAATTCAATGCCGGACCAAGCGGTATTTTATATACCGTGCCCCAAGCCTGTATAAGGGAAAATAAGTTAAAAGTATTTACCTGAGCAAGTATATATCAAAATTAGCGAGTGCAAGTAGCTTTTACTGGGCTCCTAATCTGGAACGAAGGTTTTAATAACCTATTAGATTCCTAACGGGTCTTTAATTAAGTCTAAACTTACACCGGTTAGTTTTAAAGGAAGATATACGGTTCAAAACGCACGATTAAGCGAAGACCGGATTAGAGTGTGGTTTAGACTGGACATGTTTGTATACTTGTATAATACGGGTAAACTAAACACATTCTGGATTTTGAGATAAAAACGATAAGGTTTGAACCGTTTTGGCTAATTTATGCAAACTAGTTACATAAACCGCACCGAACGTGAATAATGCGTAACGGGTAACCAAATGAGTCATGAAGAGGTTTCCTAAATTAATATGCCTTAAATATATTGTGATATCAGTAGGATACCTTCCATTATGCCCAAAATGGATTTAAACTCAAATTATGCCCCGTAGGGGTATTTTGGTCATTTTAAAGGATATAAAAGAGTTTAAGTACTAATCTGAGTTTCAGGTCTGATATAATCAGTAAAAACATTTATTTTTATAAGATATAACAGTAGGGTATTGCATATATGTGAAATTTACCTTTTATAACCAAACTATGCACCGTAGGGGCATTTTGGTAATTTCACATAAGCTTTAAAAGGTCAATTTTAGAAATCTGAGTTCAAAATTTTATCTTACTATTAAAATATAAAAATTTACTAAACACATCAGTAGGTATTAAGTCTTATATGTTAAAAATAGTTTTAACTAATACTATGCGCTTAAAAAGCGTAAAAGTCGGTTTTAAGCGATTTTCGGGTTTAAATAGGAAATCTGAGTTCTTGGTCAGTTTATAAAGTCCAAAATATTTTATTTATCATATAAAATCAGTAGCAAAAAGTTTGGTATTAAAATATTATGTAAAACTCATTTTATTCAAGAAAAGGGTATAATCGACATTTACCGAATTATAGCAAGAACCCTATGTTATGCTCAGCTTAAAAATAATTAAAAATCTTCAAAAATCCCAAAATATTATCTTACATCAGTGGGTAAAAAGTTTGGTGTAAAAAATTGGGTTTAGATAGGCTTTATGCTAATTACGCCGTTTAATTAATAAAAAGCTTTCTAATTACGCTATTGAGCATAGCTCTGAATCTAGACCTCAAAATGATGTCAAATTTTTAGGACAAGTTTATAAATCAGTAACAAAGGTTTTTGTCCTCTCACATTTTCAAAAATCTCGTTTTAAGGTCAAAAGGGCATTATGGTCAACATTTAGGCATATAACGGAAACATGAACATGAATCGAATAACTAATGAACCAAGTTGTATAACCTCAGAGGGTTACACTAATCTATAACCTGGTCCTAATAGAGCTCTAAGGCAATTCTAAAATATGCTACATTGGGTCAGAACTGAAAGTCAAAGCAAAAGTCTACTTTTGCGACTTTCGGTTCCGAACGGAGCTTAAACTGAAAATTATCGAGTTGAACATGTTTAGACATGTTCTTACATTAATTACCAAGTCATATGAGTGATAAAATAGGTTCCATGGCTTCTACATTGTTAATTATGTGTTTATGCGAAAATTTGCTTTCTGTTGACTTTTTAAAATTAACTTTGACCTGACAATTGACCTAGTTAGAGTGGGAATCAGAGGGTGCCCTTTTAAGGGTTTATTACCCACATAATTACCAACTCATAGGTACTTTCAATTCAAGAATTGACTGGACCATTAGTGATTAATCACTAAGTTAAACCTTAATTACGACGGTTTGACTTTGGGCCATTAAACTAATTAAAACTGAATTACAAAAGCTAAGATGACTTACAATGGTCCTTAGCACGGGGATTAGAACAGAGAAAAGGCTTCTTAAGTGCCAAGAATGCTCCAGAGAGTTAGAACAAGGAAGATGTGCAAATGTAAGTTCACAAGTTGCAACAATGGATCTGAGATTGATCTAGGTGTTATGGCAACTCTAGAGATGAAAACAAGTGTCCAGGTACGTGTTTCAAGCAGCTAGAGGGTGGCAAACTCGCGGAATTTAGCAAACATGCAAGCTGCCATGTTAAAAGACATTTTTTTGAGCTGGCAGTCCATCGCGTCGCGCGACGGAGGAGCGTCTCAGGTGGTGGCGCAGCGCCAGCAGGTAAGGGATCAGCCAAACAAGTTTCAAAAATGACATGTTCACCCCCCTGGACCTTCTAAAACGTAATTTCTTCCATTTTAAGCACTTTTAACCCATGAAATTTATATTTCTATGATCCATGAGATATAACCAAACATCGTTAGGTCAGGTTTCGTTAAACGATAACCGAAAACACAAGTTTTGCCTCGTTGACGCTTTTAACCCCTTAATTACGGAAGTTAACGTATCTTCCTCATACGATATCGAAACCTGGTGAAATTTTTACCACTTATTCTTGGGAGTATAATTAATCGTTACATGGCTCCGGGTTGCTAAAAGGTCACTCAGAGGTATAACTTAAACATGTTGATACATTTAACCCTCGCGTCTTGTAAACTTTCACTTTCTTCCATAAACGGTTTCATATGCTTCATGATACATTCGTTTTAAGGGTATAAACATCGTGTAGGGTTGTTGAAAGGCATAATTATCAAATGTTGACACTTTGTATCCTTATATACATATACTTTCTTCGTTTGTCAACTTTAGTCCCTCATATTCAATTTATAACACGTTCAAAGTCCATGACACGTGTCGATACTATATTGGACATGATTTTACGAGGTGTTACAAATCATGAATAAAACCTTTGTTTTCGTAAACCAATAGTAAATCGTCCTTGTAGAAAACTTGTATGGTTTATATCATTTCGTAAATATCATTGCGTTACATCATTTGAAATCAATCGTCCAAGTGAACTAAATAACGCCACGGTATGTAATATGATAAAAGCATTTATATATATAAGAAGTACTAGCGGCGTATCTACCATGCTTTTATCACATTACACCCATCCCGTTATCTAATCACTTAACATAAACCAATCGTATAAATCATTCAACTCGTTCATGTTATAAACCATCGTTCAATCTTTCATGTCATAAACCATTGTTCAATCGTTCGTGTTATAAACCAGCGTTCAATCGTTCGTGTCATAAAACCATTCATTCAATCGTCCGTGTTTTAATTGTGAAAACTAACTTTTGGTCGTTCTAGTTGAACACATTAAAACATGTGTTTTGACTCGTCTATACCACCAAAGGGTATCTTTAATCGACTAACAAACCACCAAAGGGTTTGTTAAAATCATCAGGTTCTGTCGTTCACATTACCCCATAACCATGGCGATAGTCCGATAACGGGAATTGTCAGATCCTATGGTACCATAACATACTACTGGTCGACTCGGTCAAAGCTAATGAATGTCATTCGTGTTATGTATTAACACTCCAACAAGTTTCATTCACATTATTGAAATCGTTGTTTTTAATATAAACCATAACATTTGTTTGGAAAACTCGAAATTATTTAGCACATATGAGTCACCCCAAAACAATTGAAAGCAGTAAAATAGGGGAACTATGTACTCACTTGAGATTGCAAGGTATCCTTGATTAAGTGAACTAACAAAGCTCGGGCAACCAAGGAATCAAGTGGCACCTAGTATAAGATCACTTTAATAATCGAGACCTAAATCGGTAGATCGGGTAGAATGAGGTCTTGTAAACCAAATGAGTGTTGGAACTCATATGATATGGTTTAAACAAGCCTACATTCTGATTTGAAACCTATCCTAAGTGCTTTTGACCTGTTATGACCCGTTAAGGTAGTTTATGCTACTTTAACGCGTCATTTGCGCAAATGCGCGTTCGTATGGTCTAACTAGCCCTATAATAAGTATTATATGCCCTAACATGTTTAATAATGTTGCATAATCAGTTTAAGTGTCAAAATTTAAGTCACATATGCTTAAATTCAAATTATGCATGAAAAAGGGCATTTTGGTCATTTTCCTGAGGCATATAAACTACCTATCATAATAACTAATTAAACGAAGTGACCATAAAGTATAACATCATAAGGTTATTCCCTATGCAACTATGGTCACAAAATATGTTTGGTTGGATCCTAATGATCGACCAAACAGGTCGGGTTCGAAAGTCTAAGCGGTTGTCGAGACCGCTTGACTTACGAACCTAAACAAGCACTATACTAAAAGTGACGAGTTAAACATGTTAAAACATGTTTAACTAAGTTAGAAAACTGATTTGATATCAAAACAAAGTGTTTTGATACTCGAAAATAGTTTTGTCATAAAATGCACATAATCGTGCATTTTGACCGAAACTTTGACTCGTCACTCGACTAGTCAACGTGGTAATCAGTAGGTATAATCACAAGGGACTATAACCATCATGATTACGATCACATTGCAAAGTTCAATTGAACTTTGACTTGACCAATTTATGATCAAAACCGAATGTCAAACGGTCGTTAAACTGTTTGACTTTCAGCTTGTAATTACTGAAATGAATGACTAAGCCATGAAAGAACACTTACAAGTTCTCTAAGGTTGAAAGATTAACTAGAAAACTCAGATGGGAGGCCTCCTAAGAAGGTAGCAACTCCACTTTGAGTGTTAGAGAAGAAGAATGAGGAATGAGCAATGAAATGAGCAGATTTTGGGGGTATTTATAGTTTTTGGGAAGCCATAAGATGATGCCATGTGTATTGTGTGGTCTCCAAGCAAGTGTAGGATTGCCACAAGTGTTTGGACAAGATTAAAACCTTAATTACCACTTAAAATACCCACAAGTTTGCTAAACAATGGCCAAAAACAAGTTCAGATTGCTGTTTTGAATATTATGTCTAGATACAGCTATCGTGCCACGCGACCAGGAGCACCCTAGGCCATCACGTGGCACGAACACTTGCTACAGACTTTCAGAACTTGGCAACTTTGGTCCCTGCACACAATTTAATGCATTTTCGACGTGTTTAACCCCCGTTAACCCATTTTCAAGGCTCTACAAGGATGTCAAATCATAGGGGACTTGAAATATGCTTGGAAATATCATGGATGTCAGTTCGTTTGGTCGTACGGTCGCGTTTTTCGGTTAATTACGACGAAACTCGAACGGACGTGAAAACGATCCAAATTAAGCGACGAATGGTATTTTTTGCATTCCCATCACTAAAATACAATATTTTAGTGATTACAAAAATTTTTGGATGTCCGGATATGGTCAGATCGCAAGATATGCACGTATATGCTAACTTTCACAGTTTTAACGCTTTTAGTCCCTGTGATCAAATAAGCGCATTTTCGCACACCGAACCTCTCAAAAATTATTTCTAAGCTATTTTAAGGATATTTAGGGTGTGTTTAGCTTATGATCTTGTTCCAGAGTGTATGTTGCCATACAAATTGGCAGACTTTTGCAGTTTGTCACAAATAGTCCCGGTGATCGAATAAACTTGTTTTTGACATACCAAACCCTTCAAAAATTATTTCTAAGTTATGTAAAGGTTATTTAAGGTATGTTAAGCTTATGTCACTGTTCCAGAGTGTTTGTCGCATTCAACTGATTACGTTTACGTAACAGTTTGCGTATAACTTTCCAGAAAGTGATTAAAAGCTTGAAATCGAACTAGAATTAAAACGTGAAATTGTGAAACATAAATACACAAATATTGGAATCAAAACACATTGTTTTATTGATATTTCAAATTGTTCTGCATCGTACAGTGTTTACAGAGCACAAATGTCACATCGCCGGGGTTAACGCAACTCGTCGGAGCTTACTCACCGGAGAATCCAGACGGAGATATACGGGGATCGACGTGGCTCGTGTTTGGTATACTTTTTTTTTGTTTCTATTAATCCTCTCTTTAAACTTCTGATGGTAGCATTATTGTTATACCAACAACTGCTATTAAGTCACAGAAACAGAAATTAACTCATATATATTATTTATAATAAAATACATTGTAAAGACAAGTGGATGGACAGATAGGTAATTTTAAGATGGCAGTCGTGTTTGTATTTAACAACAAAAGAAACATGATAGGAAGTTGAATCTGTTCCTATATTTTTTTCATATTTGTAAATGTTTTTCTTATTAAGGATGTCTAAATAAAACTTCTTTTGGTGAATGCTAGTATAATTTCATTTGACTATGTTATTTTTATTTGTTTTAAATGATCACTTTGTTTGATTTTTGCCTTTTTTTCAAAGATTATCATTTTCATAGATAAACACACCTATATTTATTGTAGGACTTGAAATCTTAACCGGTTTTGATGTTTTTGTTGAATTGACCAAAAACAAAAGTTCATTTTGTTCAAAGATTCTAAGTCTCAAACTTGGTGCTACCAAAAATTTAAGTTCTACATAAATTGTGTTTCATTAATTTTATATAGACTTTCATGGGGTTGGTTTTTGTTTTGCATATGAATGAAGCAATGTGCTGTTATATTTAATGTTAACAACAAGGTGAAGTTGTAAATATATATATATATATATATATATATATATATATATATCATTTTAATCGTTAACATTTTACATTAACAGTTAACATTTTTTTATATTCTTTTTCTATCTAAATTAAAATCCTAAACCTAAATAAATAATAAATTATTTAGAAAAATTATGATATATAAATAATTAACTTATAAACCGCAAATATTAGGAATCCTATTTAATCTATAAATTTTAAGGAGATAGTTATGTGTTATTCCAAAATATAGGGTAACCGTTTCGTTAGTTCTCTTGGATTTTCTCCATCTTTACTCGTACGTTATTTCAAGGAATTCTAATACACAAGCAATGTGAGTATACTCGATCCCATTTTTTACTTTTTAACAGTTTGGGTGCAACATGTATTCCATACAAAAACAAGCAACGCTTGAAACTTGTTATATGCACACTCTATCCATTTAAACATGAAACAATTTGATGCTTCTTAATCTCATATGCTATGTAAACTTTTTGTGTCTATATGCTCATTAACCTTGCTAAACTTGTTAGACTTGTTAAAGTTATTAAACTCCTATGCTATACAATTATAGCGCAATAGGAGTAACGCACTGCCCGTTTAGTCTTGGGTATTGTTAAGTTGAATGTACTAACCTTCTGTTATTCTTTGGGATAGGCAAAATTGCGTTAGAAACTTGGTTTTGACATATAGTGACACCGTTTCAGCATATTAGTAACTTGTATTATGTTGTTTATGTTGGATTTGAGTATTTAAACTTTTTATTCTATTTATGCTATGTATAAAACTTGTATACTCGCCAACAATTTTGTTGATGTATAAAACTACCTTCCTTCTATCTTAATTGCTTCCCTCTATTCTCTTTGGTCTTTTAACATACATGCCTTTCCTAAGGCTAACACAATACACACTTGGAGGCTTTGAAGACACTCTTATAACACAATCGAAACAACTCACCAAAATAGGGGTGATTCCCACATTTGGTGATGACTTTCATTCAGTTATACTTTGAATTTTGCACGAAATTTACCCTCAAGGTAGGAGTGATTTCCAAATCTTGAAGGGAATTTCCATTTCATATTCTAGTGGACCCTTATCTTTTGATAAGTACCAACCACGTTAGGGTACGATATTATCAAGTTAGAGGTGAAACTCGCATCTTGTTAACTAGTCCCACTCTTCGATTTTCAATCTCGCAAAAGTTTCGATTTTCCCAATCGATTAAGGACATGTAGTAACTGGAAGGACAAATTTCGTTAGTCGCTTCTCGATGAGTATTTGTCTATTAGGCCAAAACACGTTTCCTTAATTCGAAAAGGACTTCGATTAACTTTGGAATAGTCTTATGTTACTATAACAACCCTCCAAAATATTTTTCAACACCCCTAATATAATTAGAATGTGTCACGGCCCCCGTCCTGGTGTGACCCGGTCCAGGAGCCGCGGGACAGAAACCCGTGGTATTTATTATTTGAATTGACAGCGGAAGTTTAGCAGGATCTTTTAAAACTTGAAAATGCCCAATTATTCTATTTCATAATTTGGTACAAACCCCGTAATTTACAATAGAGGAATTTCACGAGGAAATTCCCTGTTTTACAAAACATGTTTATTTATTCTATTGAGCCACCACTTCAAGCTTGTTAGTGCTCCGTAGCACGTTTTCCTTGATTCACAGTAGGTCACCTGAAACATGTTTTAAAAATATTTTATAAGCGGGGAAATACTGGCGAGTCATTCAGGTTAAATAAAACGACACATTAGTTATAAATTACAGCATAAGAGCGATTACAATGGCTAATATCTTATTTTTATCTGGTGCCGTGTCACACCCAGGTGACGATGGTCATACCACTATTGGGTCCTTTCACCCAAGTAGTGATGATTATCACTGTTAGGTTTATGAACCTAACCGTGAGAAATTAGTAATGTGCACAATACCCCACTTGCCAGTGATTCAAGATAACCAAGACTTAATCCCTGTAATTATAACTTTTGAAAACAATTGGAGTATTGTAAAACATTATTTGATAAAAAGAGAATGACTCACATTGCAAGTTTAGACGGGCAGAGTTTAGCCTACTGATTTAGCCTTGTAACCTAATTTAAACAGCAATGCATACGAAACTAGGTCAGTAACTTAATACAACATTTACGATAAGCTCACGAAATCAAAACCTTCACGACGAATGACAAAGGCATAGCCCAAATACGAGCAGCACTTAAACATCCATCGGATTGGTTTCAATCGATCGGACATTATATCGTAGCAGTGATCGAGTTAATACCCTGTATCGTAGCAGCGTCGTGACACCGTAAAACTCGTTTTTAGCAGAATTGGGACATTTTGAGAGTGAGATTTCGAGCACAGATGAAAGCCCCATGCACAGGCTACTTATAGCAAGTTTTTAGGTTTCACGCGGCCCGCGTAAACCCTAACATAGGTTTTACGCGGCCCGCGAGAACCCCTAGTCTACGTGTAGGGCTAGCGTGTCATCAGTAGGTCCGCCACGTGTGCGACACGTGGCCCGGAATGCTTATCCGGTCAACTTTATGTTGATGCGGCCCGCGTAGATGTGACCTTATGGTTTACGCGGCCCGCGTGAAAACCAAAAATCTGATTTTCTTGGTTTTTCATGCACGTTAGGGTTTCAGGGGTCCGGGTTTTCACTTACGGGTCGTTTAGGGACATTTTTGTAGGTCCTTACAGAATTTCCCTATATGTCTTAAAATACACCCCGTATCCTAAAACCAAGCCTAAATTACCTTATACAATTAAAAATAAAATAAAAACAAATTCTGTGGAGCGTTCGCGGGCCGCGAAGGCCTTGCCTTCAGGCTACGCGGGGCGCGACAGCTCAAGGTCAGGGCGACACCCTGAGCTGCCACGTTTCGTACACATGTTGAGCCTATAGTGGTGACCAGGCCAAGCTAGGCCCTACTAAACCTACGTCACGGGCCTCGAGGAAGTCCTGACCAGCTCCTATAAATTGGGAGCATCGACTGTTCATTTCAGTCGTTCAAATCTCAAATCTTTCTCTCAATTTCTGCATAGTATAAGCTATACTCGGGTATTATACCCCCCTAAATAACGAAGTTCTGCCCCGTTGTAAGTATTTTAACCCCCAGTTACGTATTAGATACGCTGCCCGATTGATCTAGGGTTCCGTAACGGCTGTCGTTGGAATGCCGTATCGGGGAGGGTATTACTAACGTAAATATTGGGTTATTATACTAACACGTGTGCATTGTGTAATTAATAGATAATCACCAGGAAATCCTAAAGGAAAACCCTAAAACAACAATGTGAGTAATCTCCTTTTTGTAAACTTGTTATAAACTGTTTTTACAAAACCTCAAATATTTTAATCTATATTTAACAGTGATTGAGTATTTGTATTCTACAATTATCTTCGGTATGTTGGGGTTTTGTATACAAATTTTGTTACTAAATTGTGAGTAGTAACATGACCACAAGTCGGGTTGACTGTACCGTGGGTGGTAATTAATGTAGATGGAAACAAATGTAATTGCGCGACCGCCCTCAATGCTGTACAATAATAAAACTCGTTTTGATTAAACTGGGATTCACTCACCAGTATTTCCCACTGACAAAATATTTTCAAACGCGTTTCAGGTAACAAAATGTGAAAGCCAAATAGAAGCCACCTGGACAGCACTGAAGGCTTGGAAAAGTGGCTATAAAAGTTACCTAAATAAAGAGATGTTATTATTTAAATAAAATAGGGTTTATCCCTATAAAATGTGTGTACTTGAAACTTGGGAATTTCCCATATGTTTAATATTATAAAAGCATGGTATTTAATCTGATAAAATATTTCCTAACTACGGTCCTGATGTAAATTCCGCTGCCAAACTGATAAAAACCGATACCACTGAAACTGGCCACGGCCGCCCGTTCCCGGGTAGTTAGGGGACGGGGGTTGCGACAGAAGGTGGTATCAGAGCTAAGCCACATATTCAGCCACAGAAGTGTTCTGCTGACACCAAAATATTATTCAATATGTTTGGAAATAATCTACGGGATTTCTTGCATATCTGTATATTATTGTTGTGTGTTATTTGAAAATTTGTTAGTTTACAGTATGAGCGACCAAGGACCTTCGAACGCTTACCGTCAGTTATCTAGCTAACCTAGGGACGAAGGCACCTCTTCACAGCCATCCCTCTCAGGGTATTCGGCTAACAACGAAGATGGGATATTCTTGTTCAAGGCCCATTCTGAAGAGTCATTCCCTCCCAAGAAAAGAGGATGTTTCAGTAGAGGAGAGCATGAACGTAGAAAAAGGATGAAAAGTTGCAACAGCAGCGTGCTTTAGCAGCCGTTAAGAGAGAAACAGATGCCCACACTCAGGATATGCTCAATAAGAGTCTAGCAAATTTTCATATCTTAACAACTACAGCTGCAGACCATAATCTAAAACAACTCATAGCACCCCAGCCATTACCACTGTTTCCCACACAGCCAATGGAAATTGAAAACAACCCAGAAAACCAAATCCCAATGCCTGACATTGATCCAGTTGAGATACCGAGAGTACCAACACCCAATCCCTTAAACCCAGACTACGACCCATGGTTTGACGACCATAGGGATTACCAGCAACGCTACCCAATACCACAAGACGAACCCATGTCAAACCTAGTAGCTTACCCAGACTTGGACCCTCTAGATCCCTACTATGATAATGACCAATTCATTATGGAAATTCTAGAGAATTCGTACCCTTACCAGGAACCCATGCCCCAGTTCCCAAACTCAGTACCAGCCCCTGCACCCCCAATGAGTGCAGAAAATGTACAAGAACTCCAAACCTTTGGTGAGGAGATTTTAGAAGGAAGTGAAAGGATGAGGCAGATAGGAGAACGACTCGTCTGGAAGTATGACGAGCGTAATATGGAGTTATGGATGAACCCATACCAGTAATAGTAATAATAATAATAATAATAATAATATAATAATAATATATAAAATATGTGTGTATGTTTGAAAAAAAAAATTAGACAATAGCTACATATGCCTACTAGTATTGTAATTTTAATTTCAGTTGTAGTGTAATATATATGGATGCATAATATAAAAAAGAGTAAGTCACAATGTTAGACGATTTTTTATCAATACGTGTGATTGCTTGCATTACATATTATTTTGTGATATTAATATGTGGCAAATGTTTAAAATTCAGATGGACGACGAAGTGAATCAGGAAAACCAGAATAACGATAACTAGAATAATGATAACCCGAATAACAATAACAATGGAAACCAAGTGGATAACCGTGCCATCCAACACATAGTGGCACAAGGAATTATAGATGCAATGCCATATATTATTAAAACGGTTAAGGAAGCGGAAAATAAAAGTATTCATGACAGTAAACGACCTACTGAACCAGAAAACAGCGTAAACAATGGACCCATACTTCAAGTGCCCATTCCCAAAAGAAGAAGAACCATGTCTTATGGTTGTTCTTATAAAGAATTCTGGTCCTGTAAACCAATGGAATTCTCAGGCAATAAAGGGGCCATTGCAGCTCTACGCTGGATAGAAAAGACTAAGGTAGTCTTAAAAATAAGCAAGTGCGAAGAAGAGGATAAGATAATGTTTGCTTCCAATCTGTTTAAAAACTCAGCCTTAGAATGGTGGAACACTATCCTCTAGTCTAGCGGAAGTGACCGAGTCTACAATATGGAATGGGAGGAAGTTTAAAAACATGGTAGAAAGGAAATTCTACCCTCCCAATGAAAAGGAACAGATAGCAAATAAATTCCTAAACCTTAGAATGACTGGAGTAGATAGTAAGGGTTACACTACGCTATTCTTCGAATATGCTAGGATAGTGCCAACCCTTGCATCACAAGAACCTGTATTAATCTCCCGCTACATATGGGGATTAATCAGTGAGATTAGGCATGTAGTCAAGGCAGCTAGACCCCAAACCACAGAAGAAGCTGTAGAACTAGCAAACACCTTGACTGATGAATTAGTTCGTATGCAAGAAGAGGACCAGAGGAGGAACCTAGCTCAAAGGCTTACCCAGGAATTTCGCTATGGTAATTCCAACCATGGGAAAAGTGTAGGTTCTACCTCTGCACCTTACTGTAAGGCCTGAAAAAAAGAAGCATTCAGGAAAATGCTCCACCTACTGTAATTTCTGCAAGATACCAGGACACAAGGAAGAAGATTGTAGGAAGAAACCTAATAATGGAATGTGCTTCAACTGTGGAGAAAAGGGTCACATCAAGCCAAACTGCCCGAAACCAGCTCCAGCCACGAATAACAAGAATGCTAAAAATGCTAGAGCATTTGTTCTAACTGCAGAAGAAGCAAAGATGATTCCAGACGTGATAGCTGGTACGTTTTTAGTTAATGATGTTTTTGCTAAAGTATTATTTTACTCTGGTGCGAACCAAAGTTTTATTAATACTTCATTTTGCAAACTTCTTAATCAACCATTAACTAAACTCCCACAAGAATGTCTAGTAGAGACAGCAAACGGGGAAACCATTAAGATTTCTGAAATCTTGCAGGGAGCATGAATAGAATTTTTAAATCAAAAGTTTATCGCAAATCTTTATCCAATGAATCTGGAAGGATTTGATGTTGTATTAGGAATGGATTGGTTAGTAACCAATAAAGCCAGTATTCTATGTGATCAAAAGTCAATCCAAGTAAATTCACCAAAAGGTGAAGAGATCACAATTAAAGGAGATAAGCCGTCTAAATCCACAAAATTCATCTCTGTGATGAAAATAGCAAGTTATGTAAGAAAAGGATCATTAGTGTATTTGATTTCCATAATCACTAACATTAAAGGAAAAGAATTGAAAGATATTCCAGTAGTATCACAATTTTCAGATGTATTTCCAGAAGAATTACCAGGACTACCGCCAGACAGGGAAGTTGAATTCAGAATTCATCTGCTACCAGGAACAGCACCAATTGCCAAAGCACCCTACCTCTTAGCACCAGCAGAAATGCAAGAGTTAAAGAAACAGTTAGACGAACTGCTAGAAAAATGATTCGTACAGCCAAGTTCATCGCCATGGGGAGCGCCGATCTTATTCGTCAAAAAGAAAGACGGATCGATGAGTATGTGCATTGATTACCGTGAATTAAACAAGGTCACGATTGAAAATGGGTACCTATTACTGATAATTGATGATTTGTTTGATCAATTGCAAGGAGCTTGATTTTTCTCTAAAATGGATTTACGTTCAGGATATCATCAATTAAAGGTACAGGAAGAGGACATTCCTAAAACTGCATTCAGAACGAGGTATGGCCATTATGAATTTACTGTTATGTCATTTGGTTTTACCAATGCCCCAGCTGCATTTATGGACATGATGAATCGAATATGTAAACCATATTTGGATAAGTTCATAATTGTCTTTATAGATGATATTCTCATTTACTCTAAGAATAAAGAGGACCATGCAAAGCATTTGCACGCACTTCTAAGTTTATTGCGAAAAGAAAAGCTTTATGCATAGTTTTCGAAGTGCGAGTTTTGGCTAGAACAAGTGCAGTTTCTTGGACATTTAGTCAATAATGAAGGAATTCATGTGGATCCCACCAAGATCGAGGCGATTACCAAATGGAAAACCCCTAAGTCACCAACAGAGGTTAGAAGTTTCTTAGGATTGGCCGGTTATTATAGAAGATTTATTTGAGATTTTTCTAGAATAGCCATTCCCTTACCTAAGTTAACCTGTAAAAGTGTTAAGTTTGATTGGGGACCAAAACAAGAAGAAGCCTTTAGAATTCTTAAGCAAAGATTAACCAACGCACCCATACTCATATTACCAGAAGGAATAGAAGATTTTGTAGTCTATTGTGACGCTTCCAAATTAGGGTACGGATGTGTATTAATGCAACACCAAAAGGTTATAGCTTACGCCTCTAGAAAACTTAAGAATCACGAAGAGAATTATTCAACCCATGATTTAGAATTAGGAGCTATAATTTTTGCCCTGAAAATTTGGAGACATTACCTTTACGGTAGTAAGTTTACCATTTTCACAGATCATAAGAGTTTAAGGTATGTTTTCAAACAAAAGGAGTTGAATATGAGACAAAGACGCTGGATGAAATTTCTTAGCGATTA
Source organism: Helianthus tuberosus (assembly GCA_030545235.1). NCBI lineage: Eukaryota > Viridiplantae > Streptophyta > Magnoliopsida > Asterales > Asteraceae > Helianthus > Helianthus tuberosus. Next base: position 8,837,488 of record CM060403.1, on the reverse strand, counting down.
TGATTGTAATATCCAGTATCATGCAGGAAAGGAAAATGTAGTAGCTAACGCTTTAAGTCGAAAGTATCAAGAGAAGCCAAAAAGAATACGTTCTCTTAAATTAAATCTACAAGTAGATTTAAATGAACATATTAGAAAAGCACAAGAATCAGTAATCAAGGATGTTACTAAGAAACTGAAAGGAATGATTAAGGAATTAGAACAAGGAACAGATGGAATTTGAAGATTCCATAAGAAAAGAATGTGGATACCTAAATTGGGAAACCTACGTCACCGTATATTAGAAGAAGCCTATAAATCTAAGTATACGATGCATCCTGGAAATGATAAGATGTATCAGGACTTAAGGAAAAAAAATTGGTGGATAGGAATGATGAAGGATATAGCGGCTTATGTTGCCAAATGTTTAACCTGTTCACAGGTTAAAGCTGAACATCAGAAACCCTCAGGTTTTTTGCAACAGTTAGAAATGCCAATATGGAAATGGGAATTGATAAAAATGGCTTTTGTTACCAAATTACCCAAAACAAGAAAAGGTAATGATACAATCTGGGTGATTGTAGACAGGCTAACTAAGTCAGCTCATTTCCTACCCATGAACGAGACTTTCAATATGGAACAATTGGCTAAATTATATGTAAATGAAATAGTGTCATTACATGGAATTCCTTTATCAATTGTGTCTGATAGGGATAGCTGTTTTACCTCTCATTTTTGGACAAGTTTCCAAAAAGCCATGGGAACCAAGTTGAATCTAAGCACCGCTTATCATCCTCAAACGGACGGACAAAGCGAAAGGATAATTCAGACATTGGAGGATATGCTTAGAGCTTGTGTAATTGATTTCGGAGGTAATTGGGATGACCACTTACCATTAATCGAATTTTCTTACAATAACAGTTATCATACCAGTATCAATGCTGCACCATTCGAAGCACTTTATGGACGAAAGTGCCGAACTCCAGTCTGTTGGGCAGAAATTGGAGAAAAACAATTGTCTGGACCAGAGATAGTACAAGAAACCATGGACAAGATCATTCAAGTCAAAGAAAGACTAAAAGCAGCACGCGACCGACAGAAGAGTTATGCTGATAACAAACGAAAGCCATTGGAATTTCAAGTAGGAGACAAGGTATTATTAAAAGTTTCTCCTTGGAAAGGAGTGGTAAGATTCATCAAAAGAGGAAAGTTAAGCTCCAGGTATATTAGACCTTTTGAGATTATCAGACGAATAGGACCTGTAGCTTATCAGCTACAACTGCCAGAGGAAATGACAGGAATACATGATATATTTCATGTATGTAATCTCAAGAAATGCCTAGCCGATGAATCGTTAATAATATCTCTTAAGGATATAAAGGTAAATGAGAAGCTTAAATTTGTAGAAAGACCTCTACAGATTGAAGACAGAAAAGTCAAGAATCTCAAACATAAGAGATTAGTTCTAGTCAAAGTTAAATGGGACTCCAAGAGAGGACCAAAGTACACATGGGAACTTGAATCAGAGATGCAAAGGAAATATAACAACCCTCCAATATATTTTTCAACACCCCTAATATAATTAGAATGTCCCTATATGTCTTAAAATACACCCCGTATCCGAAAACCAAGCCTAAATTACCTTATACAATTAAAAATAAAATAAAAACAAATTCTGTGGAGCGTTCGCGTGCCGCGAAGGCTTGCCTTCAGGCTACGCGGGGTGCGGCAGCTCAAGGTCAGGGCGACACCCTGAGCTGCCACGTGTCGTACACATGTCAGGCCTATAGTGGTGACCAGGCCAAGCTAGGCCCTACTAACCCTATGTCGCGGGCCGCGAAGGCTTTGCCTTCGGCTTACGCGGGCCGCGAGGAAGTCCTGACCAGCTCCTATAAATTGGGAGTATCGGCTGTTCATTTCAGTTGTTCAAATCTCAAATCTTTCCCTCAATTTCTGCATAGTAAAAGCTATACTCGGGTATTATACCCCCCTAAATAACGAAGTTCTGCCCCGTTGTAAGTATTTTAACCCCCGGTTACATATTAGATACGCTGCCAGATTGATCTAGGGTTCCGTAACGGCTGTCATGGTTCTGCCCGACGTAGTCGTTGGAATGCCGTCTCGGGGAGGGTATTACTAATGTAAATATTGGGTTATTATAATAACACATGTGCATTGTGTAATTAATAGATAATCACCAGGAAATCCTAAAGGAAAACCCTAAAACAGCAATGTGAGTAATCTCCTTTTTGTAAACTTGTTATAAACTGTTTTTACAAAACCTCAAATATTTTAATCTATGTTTAACAGTGATTGGGTATTTGTATTCTACAATTATCTTCGGTATGTTGGGGTTTTGTATACAAACTTTGTTACTACATTGTGAGTAGTAACATGACCACAAATCGGGTTGATAGTACCGTGGGTGGTAATTAAAGTAGATGGAAACAAATGTAATTGCGCGACGGCCGTCAATGCTGTACAATGATAAAACTCGTTTTGATTAAACTGGGATTCACTCACCCGTATTTCCCACTGACATAATATTTTCAAACGCGTTTCAGGTAACAAAATGTGAAAGCCAAATAGAAGGCAGTTGGACAGCATTGAATGCTTGGAAAAGTGGCTATAAAAGTTACCAAAATAAAGAGATGTTTTTATTTAAATAAAATAGGGTTTATCCCTGTAAAATGTGTGTACTTGAAACTTGAGAATTTCCCATATGTTTAATATTATTAAAGCGTGGTATTTACTCTGATAAAATATTTCCTAACTACGGTCCTGATGTAAATTCGACTGCCAAACTGATAAACACCGATACCACGGAAACTGGCAGCGGCCACCCGTTCCCGGGTAGTTAGGGGACGGGGGTTGCGACAGTTACGTTCCGTGACAATCCACATTTTCGTTAAATCTCTTTTATGCTATCTCAATTTTATTGTGTTTTCATATTTGAACGTTACTTTCATTTCAAGCTTGGAAACAAGAATCGCACAACCTTCGCAATCTAAAACAATAATAACCTCTCGTGAACAAACTAAATTTACGATGCTTTCATTTTCTATGCTAGACTACGTGAAATTCATGATTATGCTTTGTGAAACTAACTGGAACCTTTTATATGCTACGTGAAACTAATTGAACCTTTTATAAGCTATGTGAGACGATAAGATATGTGATGCATTCATGAAAACAATTTCCTTAAACAAAACATTGGGATTAAGTCTCATCAATTCCTTCTTTTGAATCTTTAGAAATCTTCTAAAGTAGGGGAGACTGTAACATCCGTCAAAAAATGAATATCAAAATCCAACCAGTTTTAAAATTCGGATCCTAACCTTGAAATTCGAAAGCTTCGTGAAATAAACAATCGTTGAATAATAGTTATCCTTAATTTAATTCGTTATAGAAATGGTTATTCATTAGTTAATTAATTAAATTAACTAAATTTACGAACTAAAAAGTCTTATTCTTTTTATTTTATAAAAATAATATAGTTAGTCTCGTTAAGTTTTAAGTTAGTTTTTTTTATAACATAACTTAACCTAATTAACTAAACCTTTCAAAGTCAAGGGACTGTTTGTGCACATACCTAAATTAAACCACAGGGACTGATTGTGCAACCTTTGAAACTATTAAAAAAATTAAAACATAAAAATGGGCCATGCCCAGACTCGAACCCGGATTCTCGCACTTAACCAAGTAACAACTTAGCCAGTTCACCAATGTCTTGATATCGATATAACATCATACCTTTAAAATTTAAATAAACGAAACTTTCATTTCCTGTTGCAAAGTTTGCCGCCAAGAAACGTGTAACAGCAAGTTTGGCTTGTTTCCTTTCTTTCTTTTCCTGATTTTTCGAAGAATGAAGACTATTCCCGCGTTTCCTTCTTAGAATCAATCACGAACTCGTCATGAATCACGTCGACATACATCGACCAAGTCTTTCGTTTGTTTTCGGAAACTTCAATCAATCACGAGACCGAACGCACTATATATACGACATTATTGATCTGAGAAACCCACACATGTCGACACAATCATGCACACTTGCAGTACGTTTCGAATACCTTTACAAGTCACCGGAAAACTCAAGCGAAAACCGGAGTACGATGGAACTGTTTGGCTACGTATCGGTATACTTTTATCTCCTTTTAATTCGTTTTATATTTTCGAATAGAATGTTCAACACCAACGTTCATATACAAACACTTGCAGATCCATTTTATCTCACTCTCCATGTTTCATACCTGCCGGAGCTCGAAGCCGCCGGAGTCATCTCGGAGTAACCCGAGCTCGCCGGAGTTAACACAACTCGTCGGAGCTTACTCACCGGAGAATCCAGACGGAGATATACGAGGATCGATGCGGCTCGTGTTCGGTATACTTTTTTTTGTTTCTATTTATCCTCTCGTTAAATGGTAGCATTATTGTTATACCAACAACTGCCATTAAGTCACAGAAACAGAAATTAACTCATATATATTACTTATAATAAAATACATTGTAAAGACAACTGGATGGACAAATAGGTAATTTTAAGATGGCAGTTGTTGTTAGTGCATTACGTCTATTGACTTCGTCTTGTATCATGTAATAGGATAGGATAGGATTTTCAGTTCTCAAGGTTCGAGAAACAGATTTTGTGGAAATAGGAAGTGTGTTCGCTTGAAAGTGTCAAGGACACATTCAAGCGAAACCAACACAACTGAGTTCGCTTGAACTTGTCCTGGTCCATTTCAAGCGAACCTCCAACACTATATATAGGGCACTTGACATTTCATTTGGTATGACTTCTGGATCTGTAACGAAGTGCTGCCAAAGTTTGTCCAGGTTGTAATCAGTGTTATTATCAATATTAGTGACAGATTAAAGAGTATCAAGCTGTTTCCACATCCGTTTCACTGATTCCGCCTTTGAATCGGATATAAAGCTCTTCTGAACGACTCGTTTGGGTCCAACAACGATCCTACAAGTGGTATCAGAGCTCAGGAAGAAGAGTTTAGCTTGATATCATATATTTTCTGACTTCTACACTTTCTTTTCCAATCTGAACAAGATTTCACGATCAAAATGGCATGAATTTTTCACCGAACATGCAAAACAGTGTTTTAACAAAGCCTTGAGAGTTTTAGACTTAAATTCGGACTAAAAGTGACAAAAACAGGCCTAACACTTGAGTTCGCTTAAACGGATATCGACATTTCGCTTGAAATTAGCATTTTACTTCGCTTCAACTCACCTTTTCGCTTGAAAAATCCTGCTGGTTCGCTTCAAATCGATGTTCGCTTTAAATTAGACCTGTCTCGCTTGAATCAGTATTGTCGCTTGAAAGTTCATCAAAGTTCGCTTGAAGTGCTATCCCACTTGAAGTGTCACTTCGCTTGAAAGCTGATATTCAGTTTCAACTTGTTGTTTCGCTTGAAGTCTTAGTTCGCTTGAAAGTGGAAATTCCGTGTCAAGATCATTTCACGTCAATCGAGTGTCAGTCTATTTCAGGATATTTGATATTGTTTGTACTGATTGTGTTTGTTTTGATTGTATTTGTCCAGGATTACATCATGGCTGAAGAATTTTACAACACGTTTTTCAACGTGTTCATATCTGAATCTTCCGAGATAACAAATGTTACACCAAAAACTATCACGAAAGCAATCAATGAGAACATCAAGCATGATAATTTCTACGGAACACACTCAAAGCCACCAACTCTGGAAAGCATTGAGGATTATACATGGTGGAAAGAACGGTTTCTTAACTGGGCGAAAGCGTATGCGCATGAAAGCTGGTTTTGTTTAGAATTTGGATACGAACGACCAAAAGATGATAAAGGCGAAGAACTTTCATTCAAGAAATTGACCAGAGAGGATAAATTTGAATTTGCTGCCGAACAGAGAATGATTGCTTTGATTCAGACGGCAATCAGAAATGATATTTTTGCATTGCTTAACCATGATGGGTCGTCAAAATCTGTCTAGGAAGCTTTACGTGTTAAAGCTGAGGGGGGTAAACAGATCAAAAAGAACAAAATTGCTTTATTAAAGAAAGAATTCGATCTATTTGATAGTTTAAAAGGAGAGACTGTGAGACAAATGATTGAGAGATTTTGTCATTAAAAAATTGAACTTGAGAGGTTTGAGATTGTGAAAACAAGAGAGGAAATTATAGACAAAGTGATTGAAACGTTACCACGAGCTGATCAGTGGCAAACGTTTGTTTTTATTTTGAAAAATGATGATTTATATGATACGATTTCTCTTGATGCATTGTTTGAAAAGATAGAGAGTCATGATCTGGAGCTACAAAAGCAAAGCAAGATGACTAGTTCTTCACATCAACATAATGTTGGCTTATACTACAAAGGCAGTGTACCATCAGAGAAAGGTGTTGGTTCACCAAAGACAGCATTCAGTGGTGAGAGGACACAAGAGCCACAAAAGAGTTCATCAAATTATGATCCGGGTTATCATTCATCGGCTTCAAAAGCAAGTTCTGAAGAAGCAGAGGAGATACTTTGTAACATTGCTCTTAAGTTGAAGAATTCTCCTGCAATGAGCATCAATGCAGCTAAACAGCAAATGAGTTTCCTTGCATCTGTTCTGGAATCGTATGAAGGTCTTGTAGCTGGAAAAATTGGAAATTCCGAATTGACCAAAGAAGACTACGACCGGATTGATCCTGAAGAGATGGAGCTCATTGACATCCGTTGGTGCTTAGCAAGTTGCATCCGAAGAGCGCAGAGGTATATGGAGATTACTGGGAAACAATCTCTTGGAGGTGCATCAACAAATCTTGGATTCGACAAATCCAAAGTGACTTGCTTCAAATGTAAGTAGAAAGGTCATTTCAAAAGAGAATGCACTAATTCTGCAGTTGGTGGAAATGAACATCCGTTCAATGATGATTACTACCGAAAGGCAATCTACCATCGAAGCAGAGAAGAGCCAAAATTGATTGAAGATAAAACCAAATCAAGAGCTTGTTTTGTAATCCAAGATGATGAAGGTTTTGACTGGAGCATAGTTTGTCCAGAAGAAGATCGTTTGGAAAATGTTCAAAAAATAGCTCATGGCAAAGCTATAACAGAGGAAAGAAAGTTTGTTTTTGTTGCTGAGATTAAAGATGAAAACAAAGACAAAGATACAACTGAGATCAAAGTGAAAACCAGAGAAGAGATTCTGGAAGAAAAGACCTACAGAGAAAGAAACATTGTGTTGAACAGAATGGATGAAATGCAGGAAGAGTATGAGATTGCTGTCAGCAGCAAAAGATGGGATAAGAAGAGAGAATGTTACTTCAACAGAGAAGGAGAACCAGTTGTTCTAAAGAAAGACATAATTTTTGATGATGTTCTTCTTATAATTCCTTTGAGAGCCGAATATTAAAGAAATGTGATGAAAGATGACAAATATGCTAAAAGGCATGAAAAGGAGATTAGATATGCCATGACATCATGTCTGAGAAAAAGGGATGAAGAGAGAATGAAAAAGAGTGTTGAAGAAATGGTGAACAATCTGAAGAAGGTTGCTGAAGAGATTAAAGCAGAAGCTGTTGAAGTTGAGGTGAATGAAGAGGTTAAGAAAGCTATTACTAAAGAACAGAAGATTGGAGAAGAGGTGAAGAAAGAAGAAGAAGAAAAAGAAGTAAAGAATGAGAATTTGAAAGCTGGTAATGTTGGTGATGAAGTCGGTGTTGAAGAAAAGCAAGATGATCCTGATCAGAAGCAAACTAAGGCAATTGCATCAAACACCGAAGTGCCAATTACTAAGGTACATTCTGATTCTGAAATCTTAAAAACGATTGATCAGTGCAAGAAATGCATGGAACCGTGCAGAGCTTGTACTGAAGAAGATGAGCAATTCAGAACAAGAGAACTTGAATTCACTAAAATTGAAAACATTTATAAAGAAAAATGCAAAGAAATGCTAGAAAAAGAAAAAGTTTTGAAAGAAAATGATGAAAAACTTTCAGAAAAATGTAAGAAGTTAGAAAAAGAAAATGAGGTTTTGAAAGAAAATGTTTCTAAAATGACAGAAGAATGTTCACAAAAAGAAATTGCTTGTCAAGAAATGAAGAAAGAATATGACTCAATGAAATTAGCATATAAGAGTCATATGAAAAAGTGAAAGATGAAATGAAATATGCTCAATCAAGAATGAATTATCTTTCTGAAACAACTAAAGAACTTAAACGAATGTATTCAATAAAACAAGATGTTGTTAATTCTTATATTGAGGATGTTGCTAAGTTAAAGCGACAGATTGCTGATCTAGAACATGATAACAACAAGTTAAAGAGTTATCACGTGTCGTCATATGTGCTTGAACGAATTTTCAATATAAAACCGGGAGATGGTGAATCTGAGCAAAACAAGAAAGGCATTGGCTCAGAGTTTCATCAAGTTCCACCACCGGGAAAATTTACATTTTAGGATGATGAAAAGGTCAAAAAAGCTTTCAACATGGTAGACCAATTGCCAGACAATATTGACATAACCTATTCCAAATCTGATGATTCTCATGATTCAGAGGTGGTAGGTAAAGTTGTTGAAAGTGTGTTGAAAGAAGAGTCAGTTGATACAGGTAAATCTGAATCACAGGATGAAGATGAAGGAAATCTTCATGATAGTTATCTGAAAAACACAAAATCCGAGAAAAATTTGAATGATGATTCAAAAGGATTGGTTTATACCATGATTGGATCGGACAAATTGATCTTAGACGTTGTATTCCCGATTCAGAATGTGATTTCAGAAAAGGTTGATAAAGTTTTCAAAATGGTTGAGATTGAGAAGTCTGAGATTTCAAAGTTTGCTGGTAAGAGTCATAGAGGTTCATATAACAAACCTGCTTACAAGAAGAAAAACATGAAGGCTGGGTTGGGTTATAAGAAGAAACAGGATCGAAACAAAAATGAAACGCCAAATTATCAGGAAAAAATGAGTTTTGTTCAAGGAGACAGTTTAGAAAAAGAAAAAGAACTTAAAATTGGACAACAGTCTATTGAAGAGTTCCTAGCTCAAAAGAAAAAACAACAACCACAGGTCAAAGATGTGTCCATCAGAACATGTTTTAAATGTGATCAAAAAGGACATATTGCTCGCAAGTGTCCAAATCTGAAACCTGTGGATGTTGACAAAAAGAATATTGATGCTGAGAAACAAAAATATGAGAATGTGAGACAAAAGTCAACCAGATTTGACTCAAAACAAACTTGGAGGTACAACACAAACAAGTTTGCTTTGAATCAAAACTAGAAATCAAACCCGAACAGATTCGATTCTAGACAGACTTGGAATTCTCACACACCCAGAGTCAGAACAACTCAAAGTTGGAAAACAACTGTTGATATGACAAAACCTCAAGAGTTTTGGAAACCAAAAGTTGTTGATCAAAAACAAAATGTTCAAAAGGAGTCACATTTTTACAAAAGAGGTACTCCAAAAGGTCAAACATGGAGTATTAAGAAACAAGTGACTTCAGTAAAAGATGAGAAAGTCGAAATTAAAATTGAAAAAGTTTTTGATGAAAAAGATTTTCCGAAACTGCATGATACACATTGTGTTGAAATGCCTAAGGTTCAACAGACCTGGGCTAAATTGTTCAAGTAATTGAGTAGTTTGTTTGTGCAGGTGCTCATGGAATTTGAAGATTGTGAGGTTGGAATTCAGAGCAGCCTGGCACAACAAGAGGAGGAGGCTGCTGTTGGATCCTGTGTTGGTTGAAACAGGAAGTTTATTTTCATTTTCTTTTTTGTAAAAGTATTACATATTTCATTAAAACCCCAAGTAACAAATTACAAACAAGTGGTAGGTAAACGGGCAACAAGCATTTTTCAATCTTGTGAAAGTAATCAAGTTTATTTATTCATTTTGTACATAAATAAACAATATTTTCAAAACTTTAAAAATTGAAAAATTAAAAACCAAAAATATGTTTGTTTTTCAATTTTTGTCAAAAAATAGAAAATTAAAAAAAATAAAATAAAAAATATGTGTTGATTGAATACGCCGAAACCCTCACAGCTGAACAAACTTGATTACTTTCACAAGATTGAAAAACGGTTTTCAAACTGTCGAAAATCAATGGGTTGTAAATCATGGGGGTACTTTACATTATTTTTCTGCAACTCAGTGCATGAGAAGCAGAAAATGGATGGTGAGACAAAGCTATCAGTATTGGTTGTCAAATTTTCTTTTAATGGTTTTGCATTTTAGGGGGAGAAAAAATGTTAGAAAATCCAAAAACATTTGAAAATTTGAAAAAACCAAAAACATGATAAAATTCAAAAATTGAGTTTTTGTGTAAAAAGGGGAAATGATAGTACATCAGTAGACAGTTACAATACGCTAAAGAATTGGAAAGTTAAAATGTGTTAAACGATCTCACCGTGGATGTGTCGGTAGATTTTTATACATTTAGTAAACTTTTTCGGGATATAAACCTAAATTCAAACTTACTTATTTTGTGGGGAACACTACTTGGATATATAGGTAACCCCTGAAATCTCGTTTGAAAGGTTCCTCTTTCTGAGATACTAGGTCTTTATACTCAGTGATATCTGGGGTATTATTCCGGGACTTCTGCTGAATGGAAGTTCTGACCTAGTCTCCGAATAATACTTTCCGCATTGGTTGAAACATAGCGCAGCCCTCAGCAAATTGATGAAACAATAAAATTGATAGTCATTGCTGTTGAAACAAAAGATCCTCTAAAGGGGACACACCTAAAGTCGAACCATCATCTCTCTGCTGAACGGATGTTCTGACCTAAGCTCTCACGGTTTCGTACTATAATTTATTCCCTTTACAGATATCATCTATGGTATACTCACCTGTAAGACTGAATATTGGGATCTGGATACGGGAGTATATTCAAGAGGTGGGACACATGAATGGGTTTAAGTTTTTAAAACACCTAATTCGTATCCTGAATCAGTTGAAATTTGTGTGAAAATTTAAGTGGATCAGTATATCGACAATCTAAGTGAATTGTTTAATTCTTAATGTGTATCTAAGCTCAACGGTACTTGTGACTTGTAAAAAACTGATATGATCCTCTGACGCATACTCAAACAAAAATAGTGTCTGTAAATATGTTTGTACATATTTCTTTACTGCTTTATATTTTCAGAAAAATACAAAAAGATTTTTGATTCTGCTTTATTTTCGACAACTGATGTCTGAGATGCTGAGTTTCAAAATCTAAGTAAGCTGATTGTGTTTCTGAATTTAAAACAAGTTCATTAATTTGAAACTTGAATTAAAATCAAAAATTCAAAAACAGTTTGTGATATCTCCAAGGTCATTAATTTGGATTTGGAAGATTAACTGTGAGGGAGTTGGATTCTTTAATGCTGCTAAATCATTTAGTTTGTTGATAGGGGGAGCAGTTAAAGAGTTTAAAAGAGTCAGTTTACAATTTCTGGCAAAAAAACATTGTATTTATAGATGTTTGAGTAATTGCAGATAGTCCAGATTACGATCCCGAAAGCAGAGTCTAAGGGGGAGTCTGAAGACAAGCTTGAAGCAAGAGGGAGCTTGTAGACGGAAAGCTAGGTGTCGATCCCAAAGCACAGAAGCTTGACAAAAGGGGGAGCCTGAAGCTGATGGAAGAAGAGAAAGATTGATGGATGCTTATAATGTTATAATTTGGATGAGAAGGCAGAATGATCAAGACAGAAGATGTGTCATGCTGAAGATTAGACACTGAAGACTTCGTCAATATCCGAGGGGGAGTCTGTTAGTGCATTACGTCTATTGACTTCGTCTTGTATCATGTAATAGGATAGGATAGGATTTTTAGTGCTCAAGGTTCGAGAAACAGATTTTGTGGAAATAGGAAGTGTGTTCGCTTGAAAGTGTCAAGGACATATTCAAGCGAAACCAACACAACTGAGTTCGCTTGAACTTGTCCTGGTCCATTTCAAGCGAACCTCCAACACTATATATAGGGCACTTGACATTTCATTTGGTATGACTTCTGGATCTGTAACGAAGTGCTGCCAAAGTTTGTCCAGGTTGTAATCAGTGTTATTATCAATATTAGTGACAGATTAAAGAGTATCAAGCTGTTTCCACGTCCGTTTCACTGATTCCGCCTTTGAATCGGATATAAAGCTCTTCTGAACGACTCGTTTGGGTCCAACAACGATCCTACAGTTGTGTTTGTATTTAACAACAAAAGAAACATTATAGGAAGTTGAATCTGTTGCTATCTTTTTTTCATATTTATAAATGTTTTTCTTGTTAAGAATGTCTAAAGAAAACTTCTTTTGATGAATGCTAGTATAATTTCATTTGACTATGTTATTTTTATTTATTTTAAATGATTACTTTGTTTGATTTTTGCCTTTTTTTTCAAAGATTATCATTTTTGTTGATAAACACACCTATATTTATTGTAGGACTTGAAATCATAACCGGTTTTGATGTTTTTGTTGAATTGACCAAAAAGAAAAGTTCATTTTGTTCAAGAATTCAAAGTCTCAAACTTGGTGCTACCAAATATTTAAGTTCTACATAAATTGTGTTTCATTAATTTTATATAGACTTTCATGGAGTTGGTTTTTGTTTTGTATATTAATAAAGCAATGTGCTATTATATTTAATGTTAACAACAAGGTGAAGTTGTAAATATATATAGATCATTTTAACCCTTAACATTTTACATTAAGAGTTAACATTTTTTTATATTCTTTTTCTATCTAAATTAAAATCCTAAACCTAAACCTAAATAAATAATAAATTATTTTGAAAAATTATGATATATAAATAATTAACTTATAAACCGCAAATATTAGGAATCCTATTTAATCTACAAATTTTAACGAGATTGTTATGTGTTATTCTAAAATATAGGGTAACCGTTTCGTTCGTTCTCTTGGATTTTCTCCATCTTTACTCGTGCGTTATTTCAAGAAATTCTTTTGCGCAACCAATCTGAGTATACTCGATCTCATTTTTTACTTTTTAACACTTTGGGTGCAACATGTATTCCATACAAGAACATGCAACGGTTGAAACTTGTTATATGCACACTCTATCCATTTAAACATGAAACAATTTGATGCTTGTTAATCTCATAGGCTATGTAAACTTTTCGTGTCTATATGCCCATTAACCTTGCTAAACTTGTCAAACTTGTTAGACTTGTTAAACTTATTAAACTCCTATGCTAATACAATTATAGCGTAATAGGAGTAACGCACTGCCCGTTTAGTCTTGGGTATTGTTAAGCTGAACGTATTAACCTCCCGTTATTCTTTGGGATAGGCAAAATTGCATTGGAAACTTGGATTTGACATACAGTGACACTGTTTCAACATATTAGCAACTTGTATTATGTTGTTCATGTTGGATTTGAGTATTTATACTTTTTATTCTATTTATGCTATGTATCAAACTTGTATACTAGCCAACATTTTTGTTGATGTTATTTTAATACATGTTGCAGGTTGATAGACAAGATGATGAAGAAACAAGTTAGGGTGGACTATAAACTCACCTAGAGAATAAACTATGTTTAGAAATTGATTTGTGTCTTGATCATGTTTGAAACAATGTATGAATTTTAGCATTTTATGAAATCTTGATTAAATTATATTGTCACGATAGTGTTATGATGTTTTGAGCGATTGGTTCGTCTCATCCCGATATTTACACCATCAGTTGGGGTGTGACAGATTGGTATCAGAGCCCTAACTATAAAGAACTAGGAAAAGTAGGAATGCTTTTACCTAGTTTATAGTTTAGGAGATTATCCTTATGTGTTGTTTAAAACTACCTTCCTTTTATCTTAATTGCTTCCCTCTATTCTCTTTGGTCTTTTAACATACATGCCTTTCCTAAGGCTAACACAATACACAATTGGAGGCTTTGAAGACACTCTTATAACACAATCGAAATGACTCACCAAAATAGGGGTGATTCCCACATTGGTGATGACTTTCATTCAGTTATACTTTGAATTTTGCACGAAATTTACCCTCAAGGTAGGAGTGATATCCAAATCTTGAAGGGAATTTCCATTTCATATTCTAGTGGACCCTTATCTTTTGATAAGTACCAACCACGTTAGGGTACGATGTTATCAAGTTAGAGGTGAAACTCGCATCTTGTTAACTAGTCCCACTCTTCGATTTTCAATCTCGCCAAAGTTTTAATTTTCCCGATCGATTAAGGACGTGTAATAACTGGAAGGACAAATATCGTTAGTCGCTTCTCGAGGAGTATTTGTCTATTAGGCCAAAGCACGTTTCCTTAATTCGAAAAGGACTTCGATTTACTTTGGAATAGTCTTATGTTACGTTCCGTGACAATCCACGTTTTACGTTAAATCTCTTTTATGCTATCTCAATTTTAATGTGTTTTCATATTTGAACGTTACTTTCATTTCAAGCTTGGAAACATGAATCGCACTACCTTCGCAATCTAAAATAATAATAACCTCTCGTGAACAAACTAAATTTACGATGCTTCCATTTTCTATGCTACACTACGTGAAATTCATGATTATATTATGTGAAACCAATTGAACCTTTTATATGCTATGTGAAACTAATTGAACCTTTTATATGCTATGTGAAATGATATGCTATGTGATGCATTCATGAAAACAATTTCCTTAAACAAAATATTGGGATCAAGTCTCATCTATTCCTTCTTTTGAATCTTTAGAAGTCTTCCTCTTAGATTTTGAGGACGAAATCTCCTAAAGTAGGGGAGACTGTAACATCCGTCAAAAAATGAATACCTAATTCCGACCCGTTTTAAAATTCGGATCCTAACCTTGAAATTCGAAAGCTTCGTGAAATAAACAATCATTGAATAATAGTTATCCTTAATTTAATTCGTTATAGAAATGGTTATTCATTAGTTAATTAATTAAATTAACTAGATTTACGAATTAAAAAGTCTTATTCTTTTTATTTTATAAAAATAATCTAGTTAGTCTCGTTAAGTTTTAAGTTAGTTTTTTTTTTATAACATAACTTAACCTAATTAACTAAACCTTTCAAAGTCAAGGGACTGTTTGTGCACATAACTAAATTAAACCACAGGGACTGACTGTGCAACCTTTGAAACTTTAAAAAAAAATTAAAACATAAAAATGGGCCACGCCCAGACTCGAACCCGGATTCTCGCACTTAACCAAGTAACAACTTAGCCACTCCACCAATGTCTTGATATCGATATAACATCATACCTTTAAAATTTAAATAAACGAAACTTTCATTTCCTGTTGCAAAGTTTGCCGCCAAGAAACGTGTAACAACATGTTTGGCTTGTTTCCTTTATTTCTTTTCCTGATTTTTCAAAGAATGAAGAATATTCCCGCGTTTCCTTCTTATAAGCAATCACGAACTAGTCCAGACTTTCGTTTGTTTTCGGAAAATTCAATCAATCACGAGACCAAACACACTATATATACTACATTATTGATCTGAGAAACCCACACATTTTGACACAATCATGCACACTCGCAGTACGTTTCGAATACCTTTACAAGTCGCTGGAAAACTCAAGCGAAAACCGGAGTACGACGGAACTGTTTGGCTACGTATCGGTATACTTTATCTCCTTTTTAATTCGTTTTATATTTTCGAATAGAATGTTCAACACCAGCATTCATATACAAACAGTTGCGGATCCGTTTTATCTCACTCTCCCTATTTCGTACCTGCCGGAGGTCGAAGCCGCCGGAGTCATCTCGGAGTAACCCGAACTCGCCGGGGTTAACGCAACTCGTCGGAGCTTACTCACCGGAGAATCCAGACGGAGATATACGAGGATCGATGCGGCTCGTGTTCGGTATACTTTTTTTGTTTCTATTTATCCTCTCGTTAAACTTCTGATGGTAGCATTATTGTTATACCAACAAGTGCTATTAAGTCACAGAAACAGAAATTAACTCATATATATTATTTATAATAAAATACATTTTAAAGACAACTGGATGGACATATAGGTAATTTTAAGATGGCAGTTGTGTTTGTATTTAAGAACAAAAGAAACATGACAGGAAGTTGAATCTGTTGCTATCTTTTTTTCATATTTGTAAATGTTTTTCTTGTTAAGAATGTCTAAAGAAAACTTCTTTTGGTGAATGCTAGTATAATTTCATTTGACTATGTTATTTTTATTTATTTTAAATGATTACTTTGTTTGATTTTTGCCTTTTTTCAAAGATTATCAATTGTGTTGATAAACACACCTATATTTATTGTAGGACTTGAAATCTTAACCGGTTTTGATGTTTTTATTGAATTGACCAAAAACAAAAGTTCATTTTGTTCAAAAATTCTAAGTCTCAAACTTGGTGCTACTAAAAATTTAAGTTCTCCATAAATTGTGTTTCATTAATTTTATATAGACTTTCATGGAGTTGGTTTTTGTTTTGCATATTAATAAAGCAATGTGATGTTATATTTAATGTTAACAACAAGGTGAAGTTGTAAATATATATAGACCATTTTAATCCTTAAGATTTTACATTAAGAGTTAACATTTTTTTATACTCTTTTTCTATCTTAGGAGATTATCCTTATGTGTTGTTTAAAACTATCTTCCTTCTATCTTAATTGCTTCCCTCTATTCTCTTTGGGCTTTTAACATACATGCGTTTTCTAAGGCTAACACAATACACAATTGGAGGCTTTGAAGACAATCTTATAACACAATCGAAACGACTCACCAAAATAGGGGTGATTGCCACATTTGGTGATTACTTTCATTCAGCTATACTTTGAATTTTGCACGAAATTTACCCTCAAGTTAGGAGCGATTTCCAAATCTTGAAGGGAATTTTCATTTCATATTCTAGTGTACCCTTGTCTTTTGATAAGTACCAACCACGTTAGGGTACGATGTTATAAAGTTAGAGGTGAAACTCGCATCTTGTTAACTAGTCCCACTCTTCGATTTTCAGTCTCGACAAAGTTTTGCTTTTCCCAATCGATTAAGGACGTGTAGTAATCGGAAGGACAAATATCGTTAGTCGCCTCTCGATGAGAGTATTTGTCTATTAGGCCAAAGCACATTTCCTTAATTCGAAAAAGACTTCGATTTACTTTGGAATAGTCTTATGATACGTTCCGTGACAATCCATGTTTTACGTTAAATCTCTTTTATGATATCTCAATTCTAATGTGTTTTCGTATTTGAACATTACTTTAATTTCAAGCTTGGAAACACGAATCGCACTATCTTCACAATCTAAAACAATAATAACCTCTCATGAACAAACTAAATTTACCATGCTCTCATTTTCTATGATACACTACGGGAAATTCATGATTATGCTATGTGAAACTAATTGAACCTTTTATATGTCACTGTCCCCGTCCTGGTGTGACCCGGTCCAGGAGCCGCGGGACAGAAACCCGTGGTATTTATTATTTGAATTGACAGCGGAAGTTTAGCAGGATCTTTTAAAACATGAAAATGCCCAATTATCCTATTTCATAATTTGGTACAAACCCAGTAATTTACAATAGAGGAATTTCACGAGGAAATTCTCTGTTTTACAAAACATGTTTATTTATTCTATTGAGCCACCACTTCAAGCTTGTTAGTGCTCCGTAGCACGTTTTCCTTGATTCACAGTAGGTCACCTGAAACATGTTTTAAAAATATTTTATCAGCGGGGAAATACTGGCGAGTCATTAAGGTTAAATAAAACGACACTCTAAGCTAGTTATAAATTACAGCATAAGAGCAATTACAATGGCTAATATCTTATTTTTATCTGGTGTCGTGTCACACCCTGGTGACGATGGTCATACCACTATTGGGTCCATTCACCCAAGTAGTGATGATTATCACTGTTAGGTTTATGAACCTAACCGTGAGAAATTAGTAATGTGCACAATACCCCACTTGCCAGTGATTCAAGATAACCAAGACTTAATCCCTGTAATTATAACTTTTGAAAACAATTGGAGTATTGTAAAACATTATTTGATAAAAAGAGAATGACTCACATTGCAAGTTTAGACGGGCAGAGTTTAGCCTACTGATTTAGCCTTGTAACCTAATTTAAACAGCAATGCATACGAAACTAGGTCAGTAACTTAATACAACATTTACGATAAGCTCACGAAATCAAAACCTTCATGACGAATGACAAAGGCATAGCCCAAATACGGGCAACACTTAAACATCCATTGGATTGGTTTCAATTGATCGGACATTATATCGTAGCAGTGATCGAGTTAATACCCTGTATCGTAGCAGCGTCGTGAAACCGTAAAACTCGTTTTTAGCAGAATTGGGACGTTTTGAGAGTGAGATTTCGAGCACAGATGAAAGCCCCATGCACAAGCTACTTATAGCAGGTTTTGTGGTTTCACGCGGCCCGCGTAAACCCTAACATAGGTTTTACGCGGCCCGCGAGAACCCCTAGTCTACGTGTAGGGCTAGCGTGTCATCAGTAGGTCCGCCACGTGTGCGACACGTGGCCCGGAATGCTTATCTGGTCAACATTATGTTGACGCGGCCCGCGTAGATGTGACCTTATGGTTTACGCGGCCCGCGTGAAAACCAAAAATTTGATTTTCTTGGTTTTTCATGCACGTTAGGGTTTCAGGGGTCGGGGTTTTCACTTACGGGTCGTTTAGGGACATTTTTGTAGGTCCTTAGAGAATGTCCCTATATGTCTTAAAATACACCCCGTATCCTAAAACCAAGCCTAAATTACCTTATACAATTTAAAATAAAATAAACAAATTCTGTGGAGCGTTCGCGGGCCGCGAAGGCCTTGCCTTCAGGCTACGCGGAGCGCGACAGCTCAAGGTCAGGGCGACACCCTGAGCTGCTATGTTTCGTACACATGTGAAGCCTACAGTGGTGACCAGGCCAAGCTAGGCCCTACTAAACCTACGTCACGGGCCGCGAGGAAGTCCTGACCAGCTCCTATAAATTGGGAGCATCGGCTGTTCATTTCATTCGTTCAAATCTCAAATCTTTCTCTCAATTTCTGCATAGTATAAGCTATACTCGGGTATTATACCCCCCCTAAATAACGAAGTTCTGCCCCGTTGTAAGTATTTTAACCCCCAGTTACGTATTAGATACGCTGCCCGATTGATCTAGGGTTCCGTAACGGCTGTCGTTGGAATGCCGTCTAGGGGAGGGTATTACTAACGTAAATATTGGGTTATTATACTAACACGTGTGCATTGTGTAATTAATAGATAATCACCAGGAAATCCTAAAGGAAAACCCTAAAACAGCAATGTGAGTAATCTCCTTTTTGTAAACTTGTTATAAACTGTTTTTACAAAACCTCAAATATTTTAATCTATATTTAACAGTGATTGAGTATTTGTATTCTACAATTATCTTCGGTATGTTGGGGTTTTGTATACAAAATTTGTTACTAAATTGTGAGTAGTAACATGACCACAAGTCGGGTTGACAGTACCGTGGGTGGTAATTAAAGTAGATGGAAACAAATGTAATTGCGCGACCGCCCTCAATGCTGTACAATAAAAAAACTCGTTTTGATTAAACTGGGATTCACTCACCAGTATTTCCCACTGACAAAATATTTTCAAACGCGTTTCAGGTAACAAAATGTGAAAGCCAAATAGAAGCCAGCTGGACAGCACTGAAGGCTTGGAAAAGTGGCTATAAAAGTTACGTAAATAAAGAGATGTTATTATTTAAGTAAAATAGGGTTTATCCCTATAAAATGTGTGTACTTGAAACTTGGGAATTTCCCATATGTTTAATATTATAAAAGCGTGGTATTTAATTTGATAAAATATTTCCTAACTACGGTCCTGATGTAAATTCCGCTGCCAAACTGATAAAAACCGATACCACTGAAACTGGCCATGGCCGCCCGTTCCCGGGTAGTTAGGGGACGGGGGTTACGACAGAAGGTGGTATCAGAGCTAAGCCACTGATTCAGCCACAGAAGTGTTCTGCTGACACCAAAATATTATTCAATACGTTTGGAAATAATCTACGGGATTTCTTGCATATCTGTATATTATTGTTGTGTGTTATTTGAAAATTTGTTAGTTTACAGTATGAGCAACCAAGGACCTTCGAACGCTTACCGTCAGTTGTCCAGCTCACCTAGGGACGAAGGCACCTCTTCACAGCCATCCCTCTCAGGGTATTCAGTTGACAACGAAGATGGGATATTATTGTTCAACGCCCAATCTGAAGAGTCATTCCCTCCCAAGAAGAGAGGATGTTTTAGTAGAGGAGAGCATGAACGTAGAAAAAGGATGAAAAAGTTGCAACAGCAGCGTGCTTTAGCAGCCGTTAAGAGAGAAACAGATGCCCACACTCAGGATATGCTCAATAAGAGTCTAGCAAATTTTCATATCTTAACAACTACAGCTGCAGACCCTAATCTAAAACAACTTATAGCGCCCCAGCCATTACCACTATTTCCCACACAGCCAATGGAAATTGAAAACAACCCAGAAAACCAAATCCCAATGCCTGACATTGATCCAGTTGAGATACCGAGAGTACCAACACCCAATCCCTTAGACCCAGACTACGACCCATGGTTTGACGACCTTAGGGATTACCAGCAACGCTACCCAATACCACAAGACGAACCCATGTCAAACCTAGTAGCTTACCCAGACTTGGACCCTCTAGATCCCTACTATGATAATGACCAATTCATTATGGAAATTCTAGAGAATCCGTACCCTTACCAGGAACCCATGCCCCAGTTCCCAAACTCAGTACTAGCCCCTGCACCCCCAATGAGTGCATAAAATGTACAAGAACTCCGAACCTTTGGTGAGGAGATTTTAGAAGGAAGTGAGAGGATGAGGCAGATAGGAGAACGACTCGTCTGGAAGTATGACGAGCGTAATATGGAGTTCTGGATGAACCCATACCAGTAATAGTAATAATAATAATAATATAATAATATATATAATATGTGTGTATGTTTGAAAAAAAATTAGACAATAGCTACAGATGCCTACTAGTATTGCAATTTTAATTTCAGTTGTAGTGTAATATATATGGATGCATAATATACAAAAGAGTAAGTCGCAATGTTCGACGATTTTGATCAATACGCGTGATTGCTTGCATTACATATTATTTTGTGATACTAATATGTGGCAAATGTTTAAAATTCAGATGGACAACGAAGTGAATCAGGAAAACCAGAATAACGATAACTAGAATAATGATAACCCGAATAACAATAACAATGGAAACCAAGTGGATAACCGTGCCATCCAACACATAGTGGCACAAGGAATTATAGATGCAATGCCATATATTATTAAAACGGTTAAGGAAGCGGAAAATAAAAGTAATCATGACAGTAAATGACCTACTGAACCAGAAAACAGCGTAAACAATGGACCCATACTTCAAGTGCCCATTCCCAAAAGAAGAAGGACCATGTCTTATGGTTGTTCTTATAAAGAATTCTGGTCTTGTAAACCAATGGAATTCTCGGGCAATGAAGGGGCCATTGCAGCTCTACGCTGGATAGAAAAGACTAAGGTAGTCTTAAAAATAAGCAAGTGCGCAGAAGAGGATAAGATAATGTTTGCTTCCAATCTGTTTAAAAACTCAGCCTTAGAATGGTGGAACACTATCCTCCAGTCTAGCGGAAGTGACCGAGTCTACAATATGGAATGGGAGGAATTTTAAAAACATGGTAGAAAGGAAATTCTACCCTCCCAATGAAAAGGAACAGATAGCAAATAAATTCCTAAACCTTAGAATGACTGGAGTAGATAGTAAGGGTTACACTACGCTATTCTTCGAATATGCTAGGATAGTGCCAACCCTTGCATTACAAGAACCTGTATTAATCTCCCGCTACATATGGGGATTAATCAGTGAGATTAGGCATGTAGTCAAGGCAGCTAGACCACAAACCACAGAAGAAGCTGTAGAACTAGCAAACACCTTGACTGATGAATTAGTTCGTATGCAAGAAGAGGACCAGAGGAGGAACCTAGCTCAAAGGCTTACCTAGGAATTTCGCTATAGTAATTCCAACCATGGGAAAAGTGTAGGTTCTACCTCTGCACCTTACTGTAAGGCCTGAAAAAAGAAGCATTCAGGAAAATGCTCCACCTAATGTAATTTCTACAAGATACCAGGACACAAGGAAGAAGATTGTAGGAAGAAACCTAATAATGGAATGTGCTTCAACTGTGGAGAAAAGGGTCACATCAAGCCAAACTGCCCGAAACTAGCTCCAGCCACGAATAACAAGAATGCTAAAAATGCTAGAGCATTTGTTCTAACTGCAGAAGAAGCAAAGATGATTCCAGACGTGATAGCTGGTACGTTTTTAGTTAATGATGTTTTTGCTAAAGTATTATTTTACTCTGGTGTGAACCAAAGTTTTATCAATGCTTCATTTTGCAAACTTCTTAATCAACCATTAACTAAACTCCCACAAGAATGTCTAGTAGAGACAGCAAACGGGGAAACCATTAAGATTTCTGAAATCTTGCAGGGAGCAAGAATAGAATTTTTAAATCAAAAGTTTATCACAAATCTTTATCCAATGAATCTAGAAGGATTTGATGTTGTATTAGGAATGGATTGGTTAGTAACCAATAATGCCAGTATTCTATGTGATCAAAAGTCAATCCAAGTAAATTCACCAAAAGGTGAAAAGATCACAATTAAAGGAGATAAGCCGTCTAAATCCACAAAATTCATCTCTGTGATGAAAATAGCAAGTTATGTAAGAAAAGGATCATTAGTGTATTTGATTTCCATAATCACTAACACTAAAGGAAAAGAATTGAAAGATATTCCAGTAGTATCACAATTTTCAGATGTATTTCCAGAAGAAATACCAGGATTACCGCCAGTCAGGGAAGTTGAATTCAGAATTCATCTGCTACCAGGAACAGCACCAATTGCCAAAGCAACCTACCGCTTGGCACCAGCAGATATTCAAGAGTTAAAGAAACAGTTAGACGAACTGATAGAAAAAGGATTCGTACAACCAAGTTCATCGCCATGGGGAGCGCCGATCTTATTTGTCAAAAAGAAAGACGGATCGATGCGTATGTGCATTGATTACCGTGAATTAAACAAGGTCACGATTAAAAATCGGTACCTATTACCGATAATTGATGATTTGTTTGATCAATTGCAAGGAGCTCGATTTTTCTCTAAAATCGATTTACGTTCAGGATATCATCAATTAAAGGTACAGGAAGAGGACATTCCTAAGACTGCATTCAGAACGAGGTATGGCCATTATGAATTTATTGTTATGTCATTTGGTTTAACCAATGCCCCAGCTGCATTTATGGACATGATGAGTCGAATATGTAAACCATATTTGGATAAGTTCATAATTATCTTTATAGATGATATTCTCATTTACTCTAAGAATAAAGAAGAACATGCAAAGCATTTGCTCGCACTTCTAAGTTTATTGAGAAAAGAAAAGCTTTATGCAAAGTTTTCGAAGTGCGAGTTTTGGCTAGAACAAGTGCAGTTTCTTGGACATTTAGTCAATAATGAAGGAATTCATGTGGATCCCACCAAGATCGAGGCGATTACCAAATGGAAAACCCCTAAGTCACCAACAGAGGTTAGAAGTTTCTTAGGATTGGCCAGTTATTATAGAAGATTTATTTGAGATTTTTCTAGAATAGCCATTCCCTTAACTAAGTTAACCTGTAAAACTGTTAAGTTTGATTGGGGACCAAAACAAGAAGAAGCCTTTAGAATTCTTAAGCAAAGATTAACCAACGCACCCATACTCATATTACCAGAAGGAATAGAAGATTTTGTAGTCTATTGTGACGCTTCTAAATTAGGGTATGGATGTGTATTGATGCAACACCAAAAGGTTATAGCTTACGCCTCTAGAAAACTTAAGAATCACGAAGAGAATTATTCAACCCATGATTTAGAATTAGGAGCTATAATTTTTGCCCTGAAAATTTGGAGACATTACCTTTACGGTAGTAAGTTTACCATTTTCACAGATCATAAGAGTTTAAGGTAAGTTTTCGAACAAAAGGTGTTGAATATGAGACAAAGACACTGGATGGAATTTCTTAGCGATTATGATTGTAATATCCAGTATCATGCAGGAAAGGCAAATGTAGTAGCTGATGCTTTAAGTCGAAAGTATCAAGAGAAGCCAAAAAGAGTACGTTCTCTTAAATTAAATCTACAAGTAGATTTAAATGAACAGATTAGAAAAGCACAAGAATCAGTAATCAAGGATGATACTAAGAAACTGAAAGGAATGATTAAGGAATTAGAACAAGGAACATATGGAATTTGGAGATTCCATAAAAAAAGAATGTGGATACCTAAATTGGGAAACCTACGTCACCATATATTAGAAGAAGCCTATAAATCTAAGTATACGATGCATCCTGGAAATGATAAGATGTATCAGGACTTAAGGAAAAAATTTTGGTGGATAGGAATGAGGAAGGATATAGCGGCTTATGTTGCCAAATGTTTAACCTATTCACAGGTTAAAGCTGAACATCAGAAACCCTCAGGTTTGTTGCAACAGTTAGAAATGCCAATATGGAAATGGGAATTGATAACAATGGATTTTGTTACCAAATTACCCAAAACAAGAAAAGGTAATGATACAATCTGGGTGATTGTAGACAGGCTAACTAAGTCAGCTCATTTCCTACCCATGAACGAGACTTTCAATATGGAACAATTGGCTAAATTATATATAAATGAAATAGTTTCATTACATGGAATTCCTTTATCAATTGTGTCTGATAGGGATAGCTGTTTTACCTCTCATTTTTGGACAAGTTTCCAAAAAGCCATGGGAACCAAGTTGAATCTAAGCACCGCTTATCATCCTCAAACGGACGGACAAAGCGAAAGGACAATTCAGACAATGGAGGATATGCTTAGAGCTTGTGTAATTGATTTCGGAGGTAATTGGGATGACCACTTACCATTAATCGAATTTTCTTACAATAACAGTTATCATACCAGTATCAATGCTGCACCATTCGAAGCACTTTATGGACGAAAGTGCCGAACTCCAGTCTGTTGGGCAGAAATTGGAGAAAAACAATTGTCTGGACCAGAGATAGTACAAGAAACCACGGACAAGATCATTTAAGTCAAAGAAAGACTAAAAGCAGCACGCGACCGACAAAAGAGTTATGCTGATAACAAACGAAAGCCATTGGAATTTCAAGTAGGAGACAAGGTATTATTAAAAGTTTCTCCTTGGAAAGGAGTGGTAAGATTCATCAAAAGAGGAAAGTTAAGCTCCAGGTATATTGGACCTTTCGAGATTATCAGACGAATAGGACCTGTAGCTTATCAGCTACAACTGGCAGAGGAAATGACAGGAATACATGATATATTTCATGTATGTAATCTCAAGAAATGCCTAGCCGATGAATCGTTAATAATATCTCTTAAGGATATAAAGGTAAATGAGAAGCTTAAATTTGTAGAAAGACCTCTACAGATTGAAGACAGAAAAGTCAAGAATCTCAAACATAAGAGATTAGTTCTAGTCAAAGTTAAATGGGACTCCAAGAGAGGACCAAAGTACACATGGGAACTTGAATCAGAGATGCAAAGGAAATATCCGCACTTATTCAAGTAGACCTCAAGGACGAGTTCTAAAACAAGGTGGGGAGGATATAACAACCCTCCAATATATTTTTCAACACCCCTAATATAATTAGAATGTCCCTATATGTCTTAAAATACACCCCGTATCCGAAAACCAAGCCTAAATTACCTTATACAATTAAAAATAAAATAAAAACAAATTCTGTGGAGCGTTCGCGGGCCGCGAAGGCCTTGCCTTCAGGCTACGCGGGGTGCGACAACTCAAGGTCAGGGCGACACCCTGAGCTGCCACGTGTCGTACACATGTCAGGCCTATAGTGGTGACCAGGCCAAGCTAGGCCCTACTAACCCTATGTCGCGGGCCGTGAAGGCTTTGCCTTCGGCTTACGCGGGCCGCGAGGAAGTCCTGACCAGCTCCTATAAATTGGGAGCATCGGCTGTTAATTTCAGTTGTTCAAATCTCAAATCTTTCTCACAATTTCTGCATAGTATAAGCTATACTCGGGTATTATACCTCCCTAAATAACGAAGTTCTGCCCCGTTGTAAGTATTTTAACCCCCGGTTACATATTAGATACGCTGCCCGATTGATCTAGGGTTCCGTAACGGCTATCATGGTTCTGCCCGACGTAGTCGTTGGAATGCCGTCTCGGGGAGGGTATTACTAATGTAAATATTAGGTTATTATAATAACACATGTGCATTGTGTAATTAATAGATAATCACCAGGAAATCCTATAGGAAAACCCTAAAACAGCAATGTGAGTAATCTCCTTTTTGTAAACTTGTTATAAACTGTTTTTACAAAACCTCAAATATTTTAATCTATGTTTAACAGTGATTGGGTGTTTGTATTCTACAATTATTTTCGGTATGTTGGGATTTTGTATACAAACTTTGTTACTACATTGTGAGTAGTAACATGACCACAAATCGGGTTGATAGTACCGTGGGTGGTAATTAAAGTAGATGGAAACAAACGTAATTGCGCGACCGCCGTCAATGTTGTACAATGATAAAACTTATTTTGATTAAATTGGGATTCACTCACCAGTATTTCCCACTGACATAATATTTTCAAACGCGTTTCAGGTAACAAAATGTGAAAGCCAAATAGAAGGCAGTTGGACAGCACTGAATGCTTGGAAAAGTGGCTATCAAAGTTACCAAAATAAAGAGATGTTTTTATTTAAATAAAATAGGGTTTATCCCTATAAAATGTGTGTACTTGAAACTTGAGAATTTCCCATATGTTTAATATTATTAAAGCGTGGTATTTACCCTGATAAAATATTTCCTAACTACGGTCCTAATGTAAATTCCGTTGCCAAACTGATAAACACCGATACCACTAAAACTGGCGGCGGCCGCCCGTTCTCGGGTAGTTAGGGGACGGGGGTTGCGACAGTTACGTTCCGTGACAATCCACGTTTTACGTTAAATCTCTTTTATGCTATCTCAATTTTAATGTGTTTTCATATTTGAACGTTACTTTCATTTCGAGCTTGGAAACAAGAATCGCACTACCTTCGCAATCTAAAACAATAATAACCTCTCGTGAACAAACTAAATTTACGATGCTTTCATTTTCTATGCTACACTACGTAAAATTCATGATTATGCTTTGTGAAACTAACTAGAACCTTTTATATGCTATGTGAAACTAATTGAACCTTTTATAAGCTATGTGAAACGATATGCTATGTGATGCATTCATGGAAACAATTTCCTTAAACAAAACATTGGGATCAAGTCTCATCAATTCCTTCTTTTGAATCTTTAGAAGTCTTCCTCTTAGATTTTGAGGACGAAATCTTTAGAATCTTTATCTCACTCTCCATGTTTCGTACCTGCCAGAGCTCGAAGCCGCCGGAGTCATCTCGGAGTAACCCGAGCTAGCCGGAGTTAACACAACTCGTCGGAGCTTACTCACAGGAGAATCCAGACGGAGATATACGAGGATCGATGCGGCTCGTGTTCGGTATACTTTTTTTTTGTTTCTATTTATCCTCTCGTTAAATGGTAGCATTATTGTTATACCAACAACTGCCATTAAGTCACAGAAACAGAAATTAACT
Source organism: Helianthus tuberosus (assembly GCA_030545235.1). Lineage (NCBI taxonomy): Eukaryota > Viridiplantae > Streptophyta > Magnoliopsida > Asterales > Asteraceae > Helianthus > Helianthus tuberosus. Next base: position 8,809,870 of record CM060403.1, on the reverse strand, counting down.
CATATATATTACTTATAATAAAATACATTGTAAAGACAACTGGATGGACAAATAGGTAATTTTAAGATGGCAGTTGTGTTTGTATTTAACAACAAAAGAAACATTATAGGAAGTTGAATCTGTTGCTATCTTTTTTTCATATTTGTAAATTTTTTCTTGTTAAGAATGTCTAAAGAAAACTTCTTTTGATGAATGCTAGTATAATTTCATTTGACTATGTTATTTTTATTTATTTTAAATGATTACTTTGTTTGATTTTGCCTTTTTTTCAAATATTATCATTTTTGTTGATAAACACACCTATATTTATTGTAGGACTTGAAATCTTAACCGGTTTTGATGTTTTTGTTGAATTGACCATAAAGAAAAGTTCATTTTGTTCAAGAATACTAAGTCTCAAACTTGGTGCTACCAAATATTTAAGTTCTACATAAATTGTGTTTCATTAATTTTATACAGACTTTCAGGGAGTTGGTTTTTGTTTTGCATATTAATAAAGCAATGTGCTGTTATATTTAACATTAACAACAAGGTGAAGTTGTAAATATATATAGATCATTTTAACCCTTAACATTTTACATTAAGAGTTAACATTTTTTTATATTCTTTTTCTATCTAAATTAAAATCCTAAACCTAAACCTAAATAAATAATAAATTATTTTGAAAAATTATGATATATAAATAATTAACTTATAAACCGCAAATATGAGGAATCCTATTTAATCTACAAATTTTAACGAGATTGTTATGTGTTATTCCAAAATATAGGGTAACCGTTTCGTTCGTTCTCTTGGATTTTCTCCATCTTTACTCGTGCGTTATTTCAAGAAATTCTTATGCGCAACCAATCTGAGTATACTCGATCTCATTTTTTACTTTTTAACACTTTGGGTGCAACATGTATTCCATACAAAAACATGCAACGGTTGAAACTTGTTATATGCACACTCTATCCATTTAAACATGAAACAATTTGATGCTTGTTAATCTCATAGGCTATGTAAACTTTTCGTGTCAATATGCCCATTAACCTTGCTAAACTTGTCAAACTTGTTAGACTTGTTAAACTTATTAAACTCCTATGCTAATACAATTATAGCGTAATAGGAGTAACGCACTGCCCGTTTAGTCTTGGATATTGTTAAGTTGAACGTATTAACCTCCCGTTATTCTTTGGGATAGGCAAAATTGCATTGGAAACTTGGGTTTGACATATAGTGACACTGTTTCAACATATTAGCAACTTGTATTATGTTGTTCATGTTGGATTTGAGTATTTATACTTTTTATTCTATTTATGCTATGTATCAAACTTGTATACTCGCCAACATTTTTGTTGATGTTATTTTAATACATGTTGCAGGTTGATAGACAAGATGATGAAGAAACAAGTTAGGGTGGACTATAAACTCACCTAGAGAATAAACTATGTTTGGAAATTGATTTGTGTCTTGATCACGTTTGAAACAATGTATGAATTTTAGTATTTTATGAAATCTTGATTAAATTATATTGTCACGATAGTATTATGATATTTTGAGCGATTTGTTCGTCTCATCCCGATATTTCCGCCATCAGTTGGGGTGTGACAGATTGGTATCAGAGCCCTAACTATAAAGAACTAGGAAAAGTAGGAATGCTTTTACCTAGTTTATAGTTTAGGAGATTATCCTTATGTGTTGTTTAAAACTACCTTCCTTCTATCTTAATTGTTTCCCTCTATTCTCTTTGGTCTTTTAACATACATGCCTTTCCTAAGGCTAACACAATACACAATTGGAGTCTTTGAAGACACTCTTATAACACAATCGAAATGACTCACCAAAACAGGGGTGATTCCCACATTGGTGATGACTTTCATTAAGTTATACTTTGAATTTTGCATGAAATTTACCCTCAAGGTAGGAGTGATATCCAAATCTTGAAGGGAATTTCCATTTCATATTCTAGTGGACCCTTATCTTTTGATAAGTACCAACCAAGTTAGGGTACGATGTTATCAAGTTAGAGGTGAAACTCGAATCTTGTTAACTAGTCCCACTCTTTGATTTTCAATCTCACCAAAGTTTTAATTTTCCTGATCGATTAAGGACGTGTAATAACTGGAAGGACAAATATCGTTAGTCGCTTCTCGAGGAGTATTTGTCTATTAGGCCAAAGCACTTTTCCTTAATTCGAAAAGGACTTCGATTTACTTTGGAATAGTCTTATGTTATGTTCCGTGACAATCCACGTTTTACGTTAAATCTCTTTTATGCTATCTCAATTTTAATGTGTTTTCATATTTGAACGTTACTTTCATTTCAAGCTTGGAAACATGAATCGCACTACCTTCGCAATCTAAAACAATAATAACCTCTCGTGAACAAACTAAATTTACGATGCTTCCATTTTCTATGCTACACTACGTGAAATTCATGATTATGTTATGTGAAACTAATTGAACCTTTTATATGCTATGTGAAACTAATTGAACCTTTTATATGCTATGTGAAACGATATGCTATGTGATGCATTCATGAAAACAATTTCCTTAAACAAAACATTGGGATCAAGTCTCATCTATTCCTTCTTTTGAATCTTTAGAAGTCTTCCTCTTAGATTTTGAGGACGAAATCTCCTAAAGTAGGGGAGACTGTAACATCCGTAAAAAAAATAATATCTAAATCTGACACGTTTTAAAATTCGGATCCTAACCTTGAAATTCGAAAGCTTCGTGAAATAAACAATCATTGAATAATAGTTATCCTTAATTTAATTCGTTATAGAAATGGTTATTCAATAGTTAATTAATTAAATTAACTAGATTTACGAATTAAAAAGTCTTATTCTTTTTATTTTATAAAAATAATCTAGTTAGTCTCGTTAAGTTTTAAGTTAGTTTTTTTTTTTTTTATAACATAGCTTAACCTAATTAACTAAACCTTTCAAAGTCAAGGGACTATTTGTGCACATAACTAAATTAAACCACAGGGACTGATTGTGCAACCTTTGAAACTTTAAAAAAAATAAAACATAAAAATGGGCCACGCGCAGACTCGAACCCGGATTCTCGCACTTAACCAAGTAACAACTTAGCCACTCCACCAATGTCTTGATATCGATATAACATCATACCTTTAAAATTTAAATAAACAAAACTTTCATTTCCTGTTGCAAAGTTTGCTGCCAAGAAACGTGTAACAGCATGTTTGGCTTGTTTCCTTTCTTTCTTTTCCTGATTTTTCAAAGAATGAAGAATATTCCCGCGTTTCCTTCTTATAATCAATCACGAACTAGTCCAGACTTTCGTTTGTTTTCGGAAAATTCAATCAATCACAAGACCGAACACACTATATATACTACATTATTGATCTGAGAAACCCACACATTTTGACACAATCATGCACACTCGCAGTACGTTTCGAATACCTTTACAAGTCACTTGAAAACTCAAGCGAGAACCGGAGTACGACGGAACTGTTTGGCTACGTATCGGTATACTTTATCTCCTTTTTAATTCGTTTTATATTTTCGAATAGAATGTTCAACACCAACATTCATATACAAATAGTTGCGGATCCGTTTTATCTCACTCTCCCTATTTCGTACCTGCCGGAGGTCGAAGCCGCCGGAGTCATCTCGGAGTAACCCGAACTCGCCGGGGTTGACGCAACTCGTCGGAGCTTACTCAACGGAGAATCCAGACGGAGATATACGAGGATTGATGCGGCTCGTGTTCGGTATACTTTTTTTGTTTCAATTTATCCCCTCGTTAAACTTCTGATGGTAGCATTATTGTTATACCAACAAGTGCCATTAAGTCACAGAAGCAGAAATTAACTCATATATATTATTTATAATAAAATACATTTTAAAGACAACTGGATGGACATATAGGTAATTCTAAGATGGCAGTTGTGTTTGTATTTAAGAACAAAAGAAACATGACAGGAAGTTGAATCTGTTGCTATCTTTTTTTCATATTTGTAAATGTTTTTCTTGTTAAGAATGTCTAAAGAAAACTTCTTTTGGTGAATGCTAGTATAATTTCATTTGACTATGTTATTTTTATTTATTTTAAATGATTACTTTGTTTGATTTTTGCCTTTTTTCAAAGATTATCATTTTCGTTGATAAACACACCTATATTTATTGTAGGACTTGAAATCTTAACCGGTTTTGATGTTTTTGTTGAATTGACCAAAAACAAAAGTTCATTTTGTTCAAAAATTCTTAGTCTCAAACTTGGTGCTACTAAAAATTTAAGTTCTCCATAAATTGTGTTTCATTAATTTTATATAGACTTTCATGGAGTTGGTTTTTGTTTTGCATATTAATAAAGCAATGTGATGTTATATTTAATGTTAACAACAAGGTGAAGTTGTAAATATATATAGATCATTTTAATCCTTAAGATTTTACATTAAGAGTTAACATTTTTTTTATACTCTTTTTCTATCTTAGGAGATTATCCTTATGTGTTGTTTAAAACTATCTTCCTTCTATCTTAATTGCTTCCCTCTATTCTCTTTGGTCTTTTAACATACATGCATTTTCTAAGGCTAACACAATACAGAATTGGAGGCTTTGAAGACAATCTTATAACACAATCGAAACGACTCACCAAAATAGGGGTGATTCCCACATTTGGTGATTACTTTCATTCAGCTATACTTTGAATTTTGCACGAAATTTACCCTCAAGTTAGGAGCGATATCCAAATCTTGAAGGGAATTTTCATTTCATATTCTAGTGTACCCTTGTCTTTTGATAAGTACCAACCACGTTAGGGTACGATGTTATAAAGTTAGAGGTGAAACTCGCATCTTGTTAACTAGTCCCACTCTTCGATTTTCAATCTCGACAAAGTTTTGCTTTTCCCAATCGATTAAGGACGTGTAGTAGTAATCGGAAGGATAAATATCGTTAGTCGCTTCTCGATGAAAGTATTTGTCTATTAGGCCAAAGCACATTTCCTTAATTCGAAAAAGACTTCGATTTACTTTGGAATAGTCTTATGATACGTTCCGTGACAATCCATGTTCTACGTTAAATCTCTTTTATGATATCTCAATTCTAATGTGTTTTCGTATTTGAACATTACTTTCATTTCAAGCTTGGAAACACGAATCGCACTATCTTCACAATCTAAAACAATAATAACCTCTCGTGAACAAACTAAATTTACCATGCTTTCATTTTCTGTGCTACACTACGGGAATTCATGATTATGCTATGTGAAACTAATTGAACCTTTTATATGCTATGTGAAACTAACTGAACATTTTATATGCTATGTGAAACCGATATGCTATGTGATGCATTCATGAAAACAATTTCCTTAAACAAGACATTGGGATCATGTCTCATTTATTCCTTCTTTTGAATCTTTAGAAGTCTTCCTCTTAGATTTCGAGAACGTAATCTCCTAAAGTAGCAGAGACTGTAACATCCGTCAAAAAACGAATATCTAAATCCGACCCGTTTTAAAATTCAGATCCTAACCTTGAAATTCGAAAGATTCGTGAAATAAACAATCGTTGAATAATTGTTATCCTTAATTTAATTCGTTATAGAAATGGTTATTCATTAGTTAATTAATTAACTAATGACACTATCGTGACATTATTATTATTATTATTATTATTATTATTATTATTATTATTATTATTATTATTATTATTGTTTTGGTCAAAAATTACCGAAGCAATTAAGTGATCAAATTAGTTAAGTGAGGTAGTGTGATAGAAATGAGTGTGAAAAATATGTTAACCAAGTTAATCGCAAAAACAGTTTCAGGATACGGCTCAGGATATAAAGCTGTATCTATGATCAAACAATGAGCAAAAAAGTAAAGGTTGACACGTGATGTACGAGGAAAGCCCTTGATCAATCTAGATCACCGGCACAAAACCTCGGGAGCTGACAATCGCAGCTGCCTTGTTCTTCTATTACTTCAAATATCAGGATACAGTGCAGGATGTGATGCGGATTGTCACACCCCCAAAATCCACACGCGGAGTGCCACCGCTTGGAGGCGTGACATGACCAGGATCAAGCCACCAATCATATTGAACATAAGTAAAATAGTAAAAGTCATACAACAATACGATAGGTGTTTCCATAACCAAATATAAACAAGTGTGCAGCGGAAGCATTTAATGTAAACCCAACATAAGTTATAAGTTCAAATATCGTCTACGATCCGTATCCCACAACGACCTGCTCCTTCCTGTGCAAGCTCCATATGCCTAAGGTCCTGCAAGGCATGTAACAGAGAATCAACAACTAGTTGAGCGAGTTCACAGTAAATAAGTTCGTAATTGTAAGTTTGTTTCGTAACATGTGGCGCTACTAGGCCGATCGTATGTTCTATTAGTGGGGGCTTCCCATGTTGCATATACACTAGACTATTTGTAACCATAAGTGTTCTTCACAACCGAGTACAGTAGTACGTACATAGTTTACGTAGGCTTTACGTAAGTGTCCTTCACAACCGAGGACAGTATTGAGTATAAGTTCACGTAGGTTTTACGTGAGTATCCTTCACAACCGAGGATAGTATTGAGTATAAGTTCACGTAGGTTTTACGTGAGTATCCTTCACAACCGAGGATAGTATTGAGTATAAGTTCACGTAGGTTTTACGTGAGTATCCTTCACAACCGAGGATAGTATTGAGTATAAGTTCACGTAGGTTTTACGTGAGTATCCTTCACAACCGAGGATAGTATTGAGTATAAGTTCACGTAGGTTTTACGTGAGTATCCTTCACAACCGAGGATAGCGAGTAGCATAAGTATACGTAGGTTTTACGTATGCGTCCTTCACAACCGAGGACAATGGTATGGTAGTCTAGTATCAGTGTATGTACGAATCTATTCAACCTTATTCCTTCCATCCCATTCCCCAAACCCTGGGAATCCCATGCCTTAGTAAGGGTGTGAACTCACCTTGTTTTGCTCGGTATGCTAAGTGTATGCTCACAAGTAATCAATCGCGTCCTAAAGTAGGCACGTATGTGAAATCAGTTTGAGTTCAAGTCGTTCACGTATAAGCATGCAACACATAATCACAGTCATGTACAATTTGGTTACACTTAACAGCAGTTAACTAACCCAGTTAACACTTAACAGAATATAAACATGTTACTGTGCAGATTGTGTATACGACGAAACACCCCTGTTTCGTCGTTCTTACCCTTCGACGAAACACCAGTTTCGTCATTGCTCAGATTCGTCGCAGAGGTCTCGACGAAACAGATTCCTGTTTCGTCGTTACCTGCGTTTCGTCGATAGCGATCTGATTCGTCACAAGTCAGTTACGTCGCATACAGAAACCCTAATCAACCTAACAGCCATCACAAATATCAGAAATCGTATGGAGATCAATGTGCACCCAAAATCATCATAACTCAATCATCAAAGTATAATCGTCTTAGCATAACCCTAGTTTATGTGAACAACGTATCGATTAATCAAACCACAAACATATCATCGAACCCTATCAAGATACTAACGTGTTACCAAAATCAGATCATATTAACAACATACAGAACCGAGTATCTGATCGTATTAAGTTTCGCTTAATTACACATCCGATTAACCATGTATATCGACATCTATATCATCGTGCACATATATTCATAATCCGTTTCGTAAATCAGCAGGTACATATACACATAACAAGAAATCAGAAACATTAACGGAACCGAGTTAACGAACCCGTACTAACCGAGATGAAAGTTTGATCGCACCAAGGTTTCCGGTGGGTTCTAGTTCGCCGTCACACAGCAGAGAGTTCTCTAGGGTTTCTGGTTTGCTAAAATGTGTCAAATGGGATCATTCTACGCAATATAACACGTCTAACAGTACTGGGCCCGAACTGGGCTTCGGCGTAATACTGGGCCGGCGAAACAGTCTGTTTCATCGAGATGAGTTTGGCGAAACAGCCTTGTTTCGTCGAGTGTGTTCATGGCGAATCACAACTCTGTTTCATCGAGATGAGTTTCATATGTTCAGTAGTTTATGTTATTTCAAATACACTAAGTCTCATGCTATAATTTCAACACATAACCAAGCAAACATAATACTTTTATTATCACACAAAGTGTATCGTTACAAATCAGACGAGTCAAACAACTAGACCGTCAAAGTCAACGTGCAATAAATGCGAATAAAGAATGTCGGAAACTCGAGTTGTCACATTATCCCCAACTTGAAAGAAATTTCGTCCCGAAATTTAGCATGCGGTTACTGAGGAAGCTAGGTAAGTTATCGTTTACTAGTTTCCCTGGGGTGTCACATCATTCCCCCGTTGAGTTGGAATTTCATTCCGAAATTCCGTAGTAGCTTCAGCCTCAGTAGTAGTTGCATTATTTTCGAACAACTGGGGATATTTGAGTTCCATTTGATCTTCGCGCTCCCAGGTGAACTCTGGGCCGCGACGGGAGTTCCAACGAACTCGTACAAGAGGTATTCTAGTGTTCTTGAGGACCTTAACATCCCGGTCCGTGATTTCAACTGGTTCTTCGACGAAATGCAACCGTTCGTCGATAGTGAGCTCCTTCAAAGGAACTACGTGGGTCTCATCTGACAGAAACTTCTTCAGATTCGACACGTGAAAGACGTTGTGAACTGCACTGAGTTCAGCTGGTAAGTTCAGTCTGTAGGCCACTTTGCCTATTTTCTCAATGACTTCAAATGGTCCAACATATCGTGGATTGAGTTTGCCTCGTTTGCCAAAACGAACAACACCCTTCCAGGGTGAAACTTTGAGTAGCGCTCGATCCCCAACCTGGAATTCGAGTAGTTTTCTGTCTTTATCTGCGTATACTTTCTGACGGTCACGAGCTGCCGCCATGCGTTGTCGTATTTGAGCAATCTTTTCAGTAGTATCAACTACCATTTCTGGACCTGTGATTTGACTTTCCCCCACCTCTGCCCAACAGAGAGGTGACCGGCACCTACGCCCGTACAATGCCTCGAATGGTGCAGCTTTAATGCTGGTGTGGTAGTTGTTGTTATATGAAAATTCCACGAGTGGCAGATGTTTCTCCCAACCATTGCCAAAGTCAATTACGCACGCCCGAAGCATGTCTTCTAGAGTTTGAATAGTGCGCTCAGACTGCCCATCTGTCTGAGGGTGATAAGTTGTGCTCATGTCTAAACGAGAGCCAAAATATTTGTGCATTGCTTGCCACAGTTCTGAAGTAAAACGTGCGTCACGATCAGAGATGATGGAGGTGGGCACTCCGTGCCTCGAGACCACTTCTTTTAAGTAAATGTCTGCCAAGGTAGAGAACTTGTCTGTTTCTTTGATTGCTAAGAAGTGAGCAGACTTTGTGAGTCGATCTACGATCACCCAAATAGTATCATTTCCGCGCTGAGATCTAGGTAGGCCAGTAACAAAATCCATGGAAATTTGCTCCCATTTCCATTGTGGTATTTCAGGTTGTTGGAGTGGTCCTGACGGTTTCTGATATTCTGCCTTGACTCTCGCACCAGTCAAGCATTTGCTAACGTATGTGGCTATGTGGGCCTTCATGCTAGGCCACCAATATGTAGTTCTGAGGTCGTGGTACATCTTATCCGAACCAGGATGTACTGAGTAGCGAGACTTATGAGCTTCATCCATTACTAGCTCGCGTAGGTTGCCGTACAGTGGGACCCAAATGCGTCCTGTGACGTAGTAAGCACCATCTTCCTTCTGTTCTAAGCGTTGCCTTGAGCCGCATAGGGCTTCAGCCCTGACGTTGTCTGGTTTCAATGCTTCTATCTCTGATCCCGTCATCTTCATGTTAAAGAACTCCACTTCCAACTTGTGGATGGCATCATAACTATTGTATTCACGTTTGATCAGTTCCTTAAGATCATTCCATGGGGTGGCATTAGCAGCCGCCAGCCCCAGTATCGTAACTTGCGCGCTCCACCAAGTTTGCGCAGTACCTTCGAGAATATCAGTGGCATATTTCACCTTACGAGCCTCAGGTCATTCGCACATTTGAAGGCCGATTCGAGTGTCGCTGAAAGTAGTAGGACGACAGTCCATAAAAAAAATCGTGTATGTGCACACAGGTGGCTGAGCGTGTTGACTTGTCGTGTGCGTAAGAGTAATCAAAATTAAGCACAAGGGTTGAGTTACGAGAGTAGGATCTAAGGATCCTAGAGTAAGTGGTGATGGCAGGTTACACCTCCTGCCTGGGCAGCTGCGAGTGCTGCAGTAACTTGTTCAGTGATCGAAGCCGCCAACTGGGCTTGAGTTAGGTTAACGCGTCCACACATGATCTTGACATCAAGGAGAACATGTGGGTGAGAGGTTCGCGAATAGTGCGAAGAGAGTGAGCACACAAGTATTCTCGAGCAATAACATATAGTAGGTTCTGTACTCTAGGCATACCACGAGCAAAGTTCTATGTAGTTCTAGCATGTAGGTAATGTAACATGAATAGTAATACCTATGGTGTTGAGCCTTGCACGTGGAGCGAAGCGTCGTTGTGGATCGTTGAGAGCACTGTTCTGGTTATAGTCTGGTTTTAATAAAAATGTTTTCCCCTTATTAAAACCGAGTTCTCTATAACCAATGGCTCTGATACCAATCTGTCACACCCCCAAAATCCACACGCGGAGTGCCACCGCTTGGAGGCGTGACATGACCAGGATCAAGCCACCAATCATATTGAACATAAGTAAAATAGTAAAAGTCATACAACAATACGATAGGTGTTTCCATAACCAAATATAAACAAGTGTGCAGCGGAAGCATTTAATGTAAACCCAACATAAGTTATAAGTTCAAATATCGTCTACGATCCGTATCCCACAACGACCTGCTCCTTCCTGTGCAAGCTCCATATGCCTAAGGTCCTGCAAGGCATGTAACAGAGAATCAACAACTAGTTGAGCGAGTTCACAGTAAATAAGTTCATAATTGTAAGTTTGTTTCGTAACATGTGGCGCTACTAGGCCGATCGTATGTTCTATTAGTGGGGGCTTCCCATGTTGCATATACACTAGACTATTTGTAACCATAAGTGTTCTTCACAACCGAGTACAGTAGTACGTACATAGTTTACGTAGGCTTTACGTAAGTGTCCTTCACAACCGAGGACAGTATTGAGTATAAGTTCACGTAGGTTTTACGTGAGTATCCTTCACAACCGAGGATAGTATTGAGTATAAGTTCACGTAGGTTTTACGTGAGTATCCTTCACAACCGAGGATAGTATTGAGTATAAGTTCACGTAGGTTTTACGTGAGTATCCTTCACAACCGAGGATAGTATTGAGTATAAGTTCACGTAGGTTTTACGTGAGTATCCTTCACAACCGAGGATAGTATTGAGTATAAGTTCACGTAGGTTTTACGTGAGTATCCTTCACAACCGAGGATAGCGAGTAGCATAAGTATACGTAGGTTTTACGTATGTGTCCTTCACAACCGAGGACAATGGTATGGTAGTCTAGTATCAGTGTATGTACGAATCTATTCAACCTTATTCCTTCCATCCCATTCCCCAAACCCTGGGAATCCCATGCCTTAGTAAGGGTGTGAACTCACCTTGTTTTGCTCGGTATGCTAAGTGTATGCTCACAAGTAATCAATCGCGTCCTAAAGTAGGCACGTATGTGAAATCAGTTTGAGTTCAAGTCGTTCACGTATAAGCATGCAACACGTAATCACAGTCATGTACAATATGGTTACACTTAACAGCAGTTAACTAACCCAGTTAACACTTAACAGAATATAAACATGTTACTGTGCAGATTGTGTATACGACGAAACACCCCTGTTTCGTCGTTCTTACCCTTCGACGAAACACCAGTTTCGTCATTGCTCAGATTCGTCGCAGAGGTCTCGACGAAACAGATTCCTGTTTCGTCGTTACCTGCGTTTCGTCGATAGCGATCTGATTCGTCACAAGTCAGTTACGTCGCATACAGAAACCCTAATCAACCTAACAGCCATCACAAATATCAGAAATCGTATGGAGATCAATGTGCACCCAAAATCATCATAACTCAATCATCAAAGTATAATCGTCTTAGCATAACCCTAGTTTATGTGAACAACGTATCGATTAATCAAACCACAAACATATCATCGAACCCTATCAAGATACTAACGTGTTACCAAAATCAGATCATATTAACAACATACAGAACCGAGTATCTGATCGTATTAAGTTTCGCTTAATTACACATCCGATTAACCATGTATATCGACATCTATATCATCGTGCACATATATTCATAATCCGTTTCGTAAATCAGCAGGTACATATACACATAACAAGAAATCAGAAACATTAACGGAACCGAGTTAACGAACCCGTACTAACCGAGATGAAAGTTTGATCGCACCAAGGTTTCCGGTGGGTTCTAGTTCGCCGTCACACAGCAGAGAGTTCTCTAGGGTTTCTGGTTTGCTAAAATGTGTCAAATGGGATCATTCTACGCAATATAACACGTCTAACAGTACTGGGCCCGAACTGGGCTTCGGCGTAATACTGGGCCGGCGAAACAGTCTGTTTCGTCGAGATGAGTTTGGCGAAACAGCCTTGTTTCGTCGAGTGTGTTCATGGCGAATCACAACTCTGTTTCGTCGAGATGAGTTTCATATGTTCAGTAGTTTATGTTATTTCAAATACACTAAGTCTCATGCTATAATTTCAACACATAACCAAGCAAACATAATACTTTTATTATCACACAAAGTGTATCGTTACAAATCAGACGAGTCAAACAACTAGACCGTCAAAGTCAACGTGCAATAAATGCGAATAAAGAATGTCGGAAACTCGAGTTGTCACACGGATCAACTAGGTGTTACAATGTAATTCGAATACAAGTGTTTGTTGTTTTGGTCAAAAATTACCGAAGCAATTTAGTGATCAAATTAGTTAAGTGAGGTAGTGTGCTAATATTATGTGTGAAAAATGTGTTAACCAAATTAGATATGAAAACAGTTTCAGGATACAGCTCGGGATATCGAACTGTATCTACAATCAAACAATGAGCAAAAAGGTAAAGGTTGACATGTGATGTACGAGGAAAGCCCTTGATCAATCTAGATCGCCGGCATAAAACCTCGGGAGCTGACAATCGCAGCTGCCTTGTTCTTCTATTGCTTCAAATATCAGGATACAGTGCAGGATGTGGTGCGGATCGACTATGTGTTACAATGTAATTCGAATACAAGTGTTGTGTGTAGTGTTTGCGATGAGCTAGAGAGAAAGTGTTCGAAAATGTGTAAGTTGAGTGCCTTAATCTGATCCGCCCCCATCTATTTATAGTAAAACAAATGTAACTAACTATCCTACATAACCGGGATCCAACGAATATTCCTTAGTCGAACGTTGTAGACCTGGTCTTTCGGGTTCAACGTCTCTCCTTTAACAAATACGCCCGATTCTTGAGGAGATGAAGTCCATTTGACCGTTAGCAAGTCCCAGTCTTTAACCTGCACGTGATTAATTCGATATACCTCAGGATATCACCCAGGATGTTAGCAATATCCCCGTCCAGTATCCTGATCACAGATAAACAATTAAAAGCAGGATATAGTTCAAGATATGTATGCTTAGAAAATGAGCCATAACAATTGTCCCCAAATATATCGGTTGGTATACCAATCCAACGGATATATTTTAAAAGTTTTATCCCAAAATTCAAGGCATTTAAAACGAAGCGACGGTCAAGATCACATCATAACCTCCAACGCGCTTTTAGCTCAATGGAGATCCACAATGCTCCTATATCTTCTCTCTTCTTGTTTGAAAAGCAGATATCTCCAACAGAACCTCCAGGTAATTCCCCATTTCTCAGTTACTTTCCGTCAATTTTTCTTATTCGTAATGGCTGCCGAGACCTTCACCCAGCATAATCTCCTCAAAAATCCCGAAAAGGAGGTATGTGCTTTTGACAACGCAGACATTGCGGCTTTGAGAGCTTCCGGTGCTTTCCCTGATAACACGGTCTTTAGACCATTCGATCGGTCAATTCGATCGGATGTTTCTTCCACTGATTGGGTTTGCTTCCCAGCATACCCTTTCTCGCTAGGTCTTCGATACCCTTTTCCCGAATTCATGATGCAATTCTTCCGAACCACCGGCATCTCTTTTGCTCAAACCATGCCCATGGTTTGGAGAGTATTAATCGTACTTAACCAAATCAAAAACCTTCATTGCCCCAACCTCTGCATCGAGGATCTGCCTATTGCTTATCGCCTCCGATCCCACGGCTCTAGCCGGTTCTTGCTTTTCTCGACCTCTAGCAAACCCCTTATTCTTAAAGCCACCAAAAACGAAGACGGATGGCAACGCAAATTTTTCTTTGTCAAACGAGACTCCATTGCTGAGGGTGCCAGCCTTCCGGTGGAGTGGTTAACCACCGGTAGGGTCATAAATATTCTCATGAACCGTTAGGTTTTTATCTCCTACTAATATCCTTCTTTTTGATCTTTATGCAGTGAATTTCAAGGAAGTAGCTCCCCCTACCGCTGAATCAGAGGAAAGAATCAACACCGTTTACCAATTACCTGCAATAGACAGGAGTTTCACCACACACGTCCCGAGTTCCAGTCAATACTCGTCATCTGAAATGTCTGGTAAGGATTACTTTTAAAATAATTAGTCAACACAGTATAATAATAAGATAAAGAGTAATAATGATGTAAAACTTTTCCCTTTATGCAGCACCGGTCAAGATCCCTGAAGTCTTTGACCTCAACGAGTTGGACAGTTATTCTGATCAGGTTCAGGTCAAGAAGGAACCTAGTCCCAGGGCCACAGCCTCATCCAAACCCAGTGGTTCCAAAGCCATTGTCATCAAAAAAACCCTTGCCAACTACCAAGCCCCGGAGCTCCAGCTCTCGTAAAAGGAAAGAGCCCGATTCCCCCGTCATTTCAGACACTTTTCCTTATGAGAAGCACGGGTTCATTGAAGCTAGCGGGTTTATGACTTCCTTTCTTAACCAGGTTAGTATTCTCAAATTATATCCTGCAGCTTACATCATTTACAAAGATTTATCAATATTAATACCTGTCCTCTTACCTTCACAGGGTCTTGAGCGTCTGGTTCATCTATATCAAGAATCCTGCAGGCTTAACAAGACGCTTGAATCCAAGCTAAAGGAAGCAGAAGTCACAATCTCCGATCAAGGCATGATTGCAGCCGCCAAATCTCGTCATTACGAGGAGAAGTTCAAAGCTATGATTCAAGAACACCAGACTGCTCTCAACAAAGCTACTCTTCAAGCCCAAGCCGATGTTGAAGCTGCCCATGTGCAACATGAACGGGATATGGTCAGCTACCGGGAAAGCCTTAAGAGTTCCGTCGTCATTTCTCTCCTTCAAGCCAGGTTGAAGATGGCCCATGAAGCCAAAACATTAGGTTTTGAATGCCCTTCTTGGGACGTTGGTGCCTGGGAAACCAAGCTAAAGAACCTCGGCGGCACTTCTTCCAAACCAGCTGTCGAAGAATCTTCCAAAGCAGTTGAAAAAGCAACCGATGCGGAGAAGGATACTGAGGCGGATCCCAAGACGGATGCTGCTGAAATCATTATGGATGAAGAAGGCATTGCCCCCTAATGCTTATTTCCTTTAAATTGTTTGAACAATTTTATGTCTTATGAACAATTTTTATTTCTGCATCAAAACAATTTGATAGTCGAAGGTGGATGGGTCCTGGGTTTCAGGATGAAACCTTCGGTTATCAACTAGTACTGATTGTTTCAAAAATAATTTCATCTTTCATTTTTCTTGCTATTATCTTCCGTCTTTCTTAGTATATAGATCTTAGCTTTGTACAACTATCTTTCAAAAATATCCTGATCAATATGCTCAGCGATATATTATAAAAACTGTTATTAGATAGGACTTCCAAATATTCGTTCAACTTTGTAGAAAGCTTTTTAAAGAGTGAAAAACAATTCACTTTTCCAAAACCTGTTTTGATAATACTTAAATGATCAAAGTTTCAAACTAGTATTAGTTTCAAATATTTTATTCAAATATTCTGAGAAGTATTTTGAAAATATATTTTGAGAATATATTAGGATATTTAGCCTTTTACCAAACATAGTATTATCAAAAAGTTAAACGATGTTTACAAAGGAAAGATCATACCAGGAATAGGGTATAATCCCTATTATCAACCCTCAATCCCTTTGCAACTTTTCCAATGAAGATGTCCCCTGTCTGAGACACTTAGTGCATTAGTTCCGAGCCTTATCCTTTTAGCTTTACACCATTGCTTTAGTAGGAATGTCCCCTGTGTACAATGTCTTCAAATACTTAGAAATCTTCTGGATATCAGTTCCCATTGTATAGACAATTTTTCATGTTACAGGGGTAAAACCCAAGAATGTACTGGAGATAAATTCCTTGTATCCTGGGGAAAATCCCAAATTTTCGTGCGCTACAGGCGGGAGTGTATAAACTCCAAGACTTAGAAAGGTGAAAACCTTTAAACCTTAGAGAGTATGAAAATACCCTTTCGTGAGAGAGGGTGATAAATCCTCATATACCTTTAGAATTCAGGATATAGCCAACAGTAACGAAATTGTCAGCCACTTTTACATGGACTGGTCCCGCCATCTTGAACTATCCCTGAATAACTTGCGCTCCAGGCGGAGTGTTTAAACCCAATTCGGAAGAAAGGTGAATACCTTTAAACCTATGAAGGGATCAGAATCCCTTATACGTGAGAGAGGGGGCCAATCCTCTAATCTTTCGAAGTATCTTGAGTGAGCATCCTGGAGCTATATCCTGGAGCATATACTGCAAAACATCCTTAAACTAAGGTGGGTGTTAGCTTGGCTAACACCCCTCCGATGCTTAAGTTAGTATTGGGTTTCAAAGAATAAATTAAACCAAACATATTTAAAAAAGATAGAATTCATACCCTCCTGAGTTAGAAATTAAATTCTAAACTCACTTGAAATAAAGTTTAAGGTGTATAGCATTCCAAGATCTCGGTAGCATATCCCCTTCCATATTCTTGAGTCTATATGCTCCTTTCCCTGCTTCTGATTCAACTTCATATGGTCCTTCCCATTTTGGAGCTAGCTTGCCATCGGCAGGATTAGTAGTATTCTGAAAAGCCTTTCTTAACACCCAATCTCCAACTTTAAATCTTCTGGTCCTAATATTCTTGTTATATGCTCTGGATATTCTTTGTTGATATGCTGCCATCCTTAGCCTTGCTGCATCCCTTTTTTCATCTAAAGTATCCAAATCCTGACACAAGGCTTCAGGATTCTGTTCAGGATCCCGTAAGGTAGATCTTGCAGTAGGTATTGCCGTTTCCGTTGGAATCATTGCTTCTGCTCCAAATACCAAGGAAAATGGGGTTTGGCCTATTGCATTCTTTACCGTTGTCCTATCAGCCCACAAAACAAAGGGTAATTCTTCTGCCCATCTTCCTTTTTTGGTTCCAAGCCTCTTCTTTAAGTTATTGACAATTATCTTGTTTGAGGATTCTGCTTGTCCATTCGCTTGAGGATGTACCGGAGTAGATGTTATCATTTTGATTCCCCAACTTTTGCAAAAGTCAGTAGTTCTCTTGCTTATAAACTGAGAACCATTGTCACAGATTATCTCGGCTGGTACTCCAAATCTGGTCAGGATATTTCTCTTTATGAAGGATACTACTTCTTGGTCTCTAACTTGAACAAATGCTTCTGCTTCAACCCACTTGGAGAAATAATCCGTCATTGCCAACATGAAAACCTTTCCTCCTGGAGCTTTTGGAAGCTTTCCCACTATATCCATACCCCACTTCATAAACGGCCAAGGGGAAACAATAGGATACAGCGGTTCAGCAGGCTGATGTAATATGTTACTATGTCTTTGACATGCATCACATCTTCGAGCATATTCTGCGGCATCTTTTCTCATTGTCGGCCAATAATATCCTGTCCTTAATACTTTTGAGAATAATGACCTGCCCCCAGTATGGTTACCACAATCCCCTTCATGTATATCCTGAAGTACTTCTTTGGCTTCAGGATCCTCCAAACACCTCAAATACGGTCCTGCAAGAGATTTCTTGTATAAAACATTATTTATAATAGTGAATCGTGATACCTTCATCCTAAATGCTTTAGGATTTTCATTTTCGGGGATGTGTCCTTCCTTGAGATATCTCATGATTGGAGCCGTCCAAGATTTAGGATCCTCTTCAGGATACTCTGCTCCAGGATCCTGAATACCCGCTACTTCTTTATCCCGAGGATTCGTTGCAGGATACAAGACATGTAATATTGGTATTTGGGTTCCTTCTGGTATCGTGATCAATGATCCCAGATTTGCTAAGGCATCTGCTTCAGCATTATCCTCTCTTGGTACCTGTTCAAGTGTAAAAACATCGAAATATCCTGCTAATTTTTTGAGAATATCGAGGTATTCGATTAATTTCTCACCCTTAACTGCATAGGATCCATTAAAATGGTTAGTAATTAACAAGGAGTCAACATATACTTGCAAATTCTTGATACTCATATTCTTAGCGAATTCTAATCCTGTAATTAAAGCTTCATATTCTGCCTCATTATTAGTAGCAGGAAATTCACACCTAATAGCCTGGGGTAATATGTCCCCCTGTGGCGATTTTAGTAGTATACCTAAACCTACACCTCTTATATTGGATGCACCATCAGTATACAACGTCCATGATCCTGAAGATTCTCCTAACTGTTGAACTTCTAGGTCTACCTCGTCCTGAATGTCACTACTGAAATCAGCCACAAAGTCAGCTAAAGCCTGAGACTTTATGGCATTTCTAGGTTCATATACTAAATCATAAGCACTTAACTTTACTGACCACTTGGCCATCCTGCCTGACATCTCTGGTTTCCTAAGCACATTTTTGACAGGATAATTCGTTTTAACATGGATCCTATGTGTCTCAAAATAATGTCTAAGCTTTGTCGATGCCATGACTAGAGCTAATATCAATTTTTCTAAATGAGAATACCTAGTTTCAGCATCTAACAAACTTTTACTAACATAATAAACAGGATATTGCTGACCTTCATGGTCTTTTATAAGAACGGCACTTACAGCATTCCCTGATACAGTGAGGTATAGGGATAGTGGTTCACCATTTTCAGGCTTCATCAATAGAGGTGCAGTTGAGAGATATCGCTTCAAATCTTGTAAGGCTGCTTCATGCTTTGCTCCCCATTCAAATTTCTTATTCTTCTTGAGGATATCATAGAATTCCTTACATTTTTCCGAGGATCTCAAAATAAATATGTTCAACGCTGCTACTCGTCCTGTTAACCGTTGAACATCCTTCATATTCGAGGGTGATTTTATATCCAAGATAGCTTTAATCTGCTCCGGGCTTGCCTCTATCCCCCTTTTTGTCACCATATAGCCAAGAAACTTTCCTGCCCCCACTCCGAAATGGCACTTAGCAGGATTCAGCTTCATGTTATACTGATCCAGGATATCAAATGCTCCCTTGATATCCTGGAGGTGATCCTCAGCCTTTTTAGATTTTACCACCATATCGTCAATATATACCTCCATGGTGTCCCCCAGCTTATCT
Source organism: Helianthus tuberosus (assembly GCA_030545235.1). Taxonomy (NCBI): domain Eukaryota; kingdom Viridiplantae; phylum Streptophyta; class Magnoliopsida; order Asterales; family Asteraceae; genus Helianthus; species Helianthus tuberosus. The sequence goes on along the minus strand of CM060403.1, from coordinate 8,790,333 downwards.
TGGAACATCATGTTTACTAATCTCTGGTATGTTGCACCTGCATTTTTCAAACCGAAAAGCATAGCAGTATAGCAATATATACCTGTTGGTGTCATGAAAGCAGTATCCTCCTGATCCGAAGGCTCCATTTGAATCAGCTGAAATCCTGAGGATGCGTCCATGAACGTTAACATTTCATACCCAGCAGTAGCATCCACCATTGCATCGATATGAGGAAGGGGGAATGGATCTTTAGGACAAGCCTTATTCAAATCCGTGTAATCTACACAGACTCTCCATTTCCCATTTTTCTTCTGCACTACGACCACATTTGCCAACCACCTTGGGAACTTGACTTCTCTGATCATCTTGGACTTCAATAGTCATTCAACTTCCTCTTGGATGATCGTATTCCGCTCAGGAGCAAATTTTCTTCTCTTTTGCTGAACAGGCTTGAATGATCTGTCAATTCCAAGCTTGTGAGTGATAATGTCTTTGGATATGCCTGTCATATCCTCATGCTTACATGCAAACGTTGACATCCTGCATTTCAAAAAGTTAATTATCTGCACTTCAATATCCTGAGGGATATTGGTTCCTACGAGCACCGAGATATCTGGATTATCATGATCCAGGATAATTTTCTTCACATCCTGCTCCGAAGCTTCCAAGGTATCCCGGGCCCGCATCTTTAATTGCTATGCTTGATTAGGCTTGGTTGAAGATTTCATTGAAGATGAGTAGCATTCTTTCGCTTCCTGCTGATCACTTTCAACCTTGACAACTCCCCAAGGGGTAGGGATCTTGATGCATTGGTGATATGTTGATGGTACAGCCTTCATATCGTGAATCCATGGTCTTCCCAGTATGATGTTATAGCAGGATAAGGAGTCCATCACACAGAAGCGTTGTATCGAGTTGACCCCTTCAACATATACTGGTAACTTTATCTCCCCTACGGTATTCCTAGCTTCTCCACTGAAACCAACGAGCACAGTGGACTTCGAAGTAATGTCCATCGGAGATACATTCATCCTCTTCAATGTTTCCAGCTGAATTATATTGACGGAACTACCGTTGTCTACCAGTATCCTGGGTACAAAATGGTTAGCCACATATAATGTTATTACCAAAGCATCATGGTGAGGATCCTGAACAGTATCCCTGTCATCACTATCGAAAGTGATCACTTTATCAGTTGTGAGGGTAGTCATCCTGACTGGTCTGTCTCCCTTCTCACTCTTAGCTTCCTTTGCATGTCTCTTGGCCGCCGAATACGAAGTTCCACAAATATCGGATCCTCCTGAAATAAAGTTAATTATCTTGGCATATGCTGGGGGTGATGCTGCTCGTTCAGGATCCTTCTCGGGGTCCTGACCTTTATTCTTCTTTTTTCCCAGCAAGTCCTTCAGATACCCTTTGCTTAACATGTAACTTTTTTCTTTCCTTAAAGCAATGCAATCCTCGGTCATATGTCCGAAGTCTTCGTGGAAGGCACACCATTTGGATTTATCCTTCCAATCAGCTTTCTGCTGGTTCTTTCGAGGCCACCTGGCTTTGTCCCCTAAACCCTGCATAGCATACATTAACTCAGGTATATTAACAGAAAAGCAGTATTCAGATAAGTCAGGATATTCTTCAGGATCCTCGTCTTCAACAGCATTCACTTTCTTGTTATCATTTCTGCCATATGGCTTGGAGCGATATGGCTTATATGAGGATTCTGATTTCCTGTTATTTGATTCATAGGTTGAGGTAGAATTCATCCTCTCCTGCATCTTCTTGTCATCTTCCAAACGGATATATCTCAAAGACCTGTTACGAGCTTCGTCGAGATTCCTGTAGGGATTCATTACAAGATCCTGATAAAACTGAGAATCCTTTTGTAACCCCATCTTAAAAGCTTGCACAGCTGTTGCAACATCAAGATGTGGGATATCCAAGGATTCTCGACTGAATTTGTTCACATAATCCCTCAAGGATTCCTGAGGCCCTTGAGTTATCCTGTAAAGATCACTGGTTAGTTTCTCAAAATTCCGACTACAAGAAAATTGACTGTTAAATAAATTAACCAAATGAGCAAATGAAGTAATTGAGTGAGGAGGGACGTTTAACAGCCATTTTAAGGCTGATCCTGTCAGGGTAGAACCAAATCCCTTGCATAAGCATGCTTCCTTGAGATCTGGAGGGATAGGATTGATCTCCATTCGTTCCCTATACTGGGCAATATGCTCCTCAGGATCTGTAGTCCCGTCATACAGTTTCATATTGGGAGTCTGGAATCTTTTTGGTATTTCAGCATCACAGATAGGATATGCAAAGCGGGATATCCTGTGGCTGTCTTGGGATACTTTCGGAATTGGCTGGACCACTCCAGGTACACTGGATATCATGTCCTTCAATTTTTGGAGCTCCCGGGTAAATGTTGACGTCATACCTGCATCCTGCAAAGAGCCATTGTTGTTAGTAGCAAGAATATTATTATTTGACACATTACCGGTCTGAGGATTTTGGCCATATCCTGAAGCATATCCTGAACTCCTCACAGTCGACATCCTGACCGAAGAGGGTATCTCAGGGGTATGATTCTGAGAATGGCTTGGGACGATATTCCCCCTGTTATCCTCAGTGTAAACTGCGGAACTGAAGTTCAAAGCCCTGGGCTGTATAGGAGTGACAGTTTCTTCAGCAGGTCTGCTCGAGCTAGATTTTAAGAGTTGTATTTCTCTTAACAGCATTTGGTTAGTCTCCTGTTGCTGACTCATTTGTTCCTGCACACTTCCAAATAAAGTCAGAATTTCATCATTAGAGGCTAAAACGGGAGCAGATCCCTGAACACTCCGAGTAGGGATAACATCTTGAGGTTGTGAAGAAAGTGGCATCCTTGGAGGAGGTGGTGGAAGCACCAAACCGGTAGTAGCAGAGGTTGCAGCAGACATAGTGGAGGAGCTCATGTTTGATCTTGAGGCCATTGTAAACAATGTGGCAAAAAGTTTTGAAAATAGAAAACCGATTAACGATTTCACAAAGATTTTTAGTAAAAGTAGCACCACTCGCCCCACGGTGGGCGCCAAATTGTTTTGGTCAAAAATTACCGAAGCAATTTAGTGATCAAATTAGTTAAGTGAGGTAGTGTGCTAATATTATGTGTGAAAAATGTGTTAACCAAATTAGTTATGAAAACAGTTTCAGGATATAGCTCGGGATATCGAACTGTATCTACAATCAAACAATGAGCAAAAAGGTAAAGGTTGATACGTGATGTACGAGGAAAGCCCTTGATCAATCTAGATCGTCGGCATAAAACCTCGGGAGCTGACAATCGCAGCTGCCTTGTTCTTCTATTGCTTCAAATATCAGGATACAGTGCAGGATGTGGTGCGGATCGACTATGTGTTACAATGTAATTCGAATACAAGTGTTGTGTGTAGTGTTTGCGATGAGCTAGAGAGAAAGTGTTCAAAAATGTGTAAGTTGAGTGCCTTAATCTGATCCGCCCCCATCTATTTATAGTAAAACAAATGTAACTAACTATCCTACATAACCGGGATCCAACGAATATTCCTTAGTCGAACGTTGTAGACCTGGTCTTTCGGGTTCAACGTCTCTCCTTTAACAAATACGCCCGATTCTTGAGGAGATGAAGTCCATTTGACCGTTAGCAAGTCCCAGTCTTTAACCTGCACGTGATTAATTCGATATACCTCAGGATATCACCCAGGATGTTAGCAATATCCCCGTCCAGTATCTTGATCACAGATAAACAATTAAAAGCAGGATATAGTTCAAGATATGTATGCTTAGAAAATGAGCCATAACATTTGTGTATAGTGTTTGCAGTGAGCTAGAGAGTAAAAGTGTTCAAAAGTGTGTGTAAGTTGCGTGCCTTAATCTGATCCGCCCCCATCTATTTATAGTAAAAGAAATGCAACAAACTATCCTAATAAACCGGGATCCGGCGAATATTCCCCACTCGAACGTTGTAGACCTGGTCTTTCGGGTTCAACGTCTCTCACATAACAGATACGCCCGAGTCTTGAGGAGAAGAAGTCCATCTGACCGTTAGTAACCCACAGCCTCTAACCTGCACGTGGTTAATTTAGTTAACACCAGGATATCGCCCAGGATGTTAGCAATATCCCAATCCAGTATCCTGATCACAAGTAAACAACCAAAAGCAGGATATTAGTCAGGATATATATACTCAGAAAATGACCCATAACAATTATTATTATTATTATTATTATTATTATTATTATTATTATTATTATTATATACTCAGAAAATGACCCATAAAATATATGTAACTCAACTTGATTTTGTATGGACTGGACATATGATCCAGCATGAGGGCCTTTCCAGTTACCTACATATCAATCAATCGCACATGAAAATGTGAGATCATATATAGTTAACAAACTATTTTGATCATAGGTTGTTCGAATAAGTCGGTATATTTTTTTTAAATAGATTACAAAGACAGAAACAAAGAAGACCAACTCACCTTGTCACAACCTGGTACAATGGCTTGTAACAACTTTATCCTTTCACTTATTTTCTCTCTTATCACCTCGCCCATTTTACAACCTATCATCCAATTTTCTCTCTTATCACCTCGCCCATTTTAGCTAAAAGTATGATACACCATAATTTAAACAATGGGGTTCCAAACAGCTATACAACTGCTTGCTAAGATTCTTTCGCATTCCTAAATTTTCAGTTCTTGACAAAAGCACCAAAAATATTAAATTTTAAACTTAATTAATCATATTCCTATTGATTTCTCTTATTAATCAAGTAATCAAAGAATCCACTGAATATCACAAATCTGTAGTAAGTAACTGAAATTATAGATTTGAAAAAATTCTTTAAGTTCAGTTCACACACAACAAAAAATACCAAAGCCAGGTGGAAACCTAACCCTAAAAAGGCATTTACACCTCGCTGGATTTGACAACTTTGAAATAAGGAACATAATATGATGTTAATCCTACAATGATAATAACTACACTGAATGAACAATCAAACACAAATTAACAACTCTATTAGTCTTCATTCAAAAGAAATTTGTATACCTTCTGAGCACCAGACACGTACGACTATAGATTTTCAAAAATCAGATAACTGATTAGGGAAACGACCGAGAAACCACTGTGATTTGAGCTAAGACCAGAGTATGACTACACGATTTTTAACCTTGTATAAATATATAATTGTCAAAAGTAAAAGCGAAAAACTTGTAATGTATGAAGATATGAAAAAGAATATCCATTCCAAGGGCTAAAAGCTCAACTTCATTGTGCTGCTGCATATACCTCTGCAAATAGAAACAAAATTACAAAAAAAATATTATAAAAAACACTAATAATATTGCAAAAAAGATCAATTTGTATATCAAGCATTGATCCAGTGGACTAAATTTGTTACAGAAAAATAATAAAGTGACAGAGTTTATACAAAGCCCGTGTTCCCAATATTACCAAACTACTCGGTGCCATGAGAAAGGGATATCATCATAAGCATTTTTGAGTTTTAATTCATGTCGGTTCAACCCATTCTTAGCTCACCCCCTATTTACTCCTTTTCCAAGTGTTCAAAGTTCCTCTTCTTAATATCCACATATTTTCATGGAATTTAGAATAACATACTGCACTTTTAACCAGCATACCCTTTCTCGCTAGGTCTTCGATAACACAGTCTTTAGAGCATTCGATCGGTCAATTCGATCAGACGTTTCTTCTACTGATTGGGTTTGCTTCCCAGCATACCCTTTCTCGCTAGGTCTTCGATACCCTTTTCCCGAATTTATGATGCAATTCTTCCGGACCACCGGTATCTCCTTCGTTCAGACCATGCCCATTGTCTGGAGGGTATTAATCGTACTCAACCAAATTTAAAATCTTCACTGTCCCGACCTTTGTATCAAAGATCTGCCAATTGCTTACCGCCTCCGATCCCACGGTTCTAGCCGGTTTTTGCTTTTTTCGACTTCCAACAAACCCCTTATTCTTAATGCCACCAAAAACGAAGACGGATGGCAACGCAAGTTCTTCTTTGTCAAACGAGACTCCATTGATGAGGGTGCTATCCTTCCGGTGGAGTGGTTAACCACCGGTAGGATCATGAATGTTCCCATGTACCTTTAGACTTTTATCTTTTGCTAATATCCTCCTTTTTGATCCCTTTGCAGTAAATTTCAAGGAAGTAGCTCCCCCTACTGCGGAATGAGAGAAAAGAATCAAAACCGTTTACCAATTACCTGCAAGCGACATGAGTTTTGCCACACATATCCCGAGTTCCAGTCAATATTCATCATCTGAAATGTCTGGTAAGGATTACTTGTGAAATAATTAATCAACACAATACAATATAATGAAAGGTAATAAAGATGTAGGACTTTTTTCCCTTTATGCAGCACCGACCAAGATCCCTGAAGTCTTTGACCTCGACGAGCTGGACAGTTATTCCGATCAGGTTCAGATCAAGAAGGAACCTAGTCCCAAGGCCACGGCCTCATCCAAACCCAGCAGTTCCAAGGCCATCGTCATTCCCAAACCTTCGCCAGCTACCAGGCCCCGGAGTTCAAGCTCCCGTAAAAGGAAAGAACCCGATTCTCCCGTCATCTCTGATACATTTCCTTATGAGAATCACGGGTTTATTGAGGCAAGCGGGTTTATGACTTTTTTTCTCAACCAGGTTAATATCCTCGAGTCATTTCCTGCATCTTATACTGCTTATAAGTATTTAACAAAACCAATACCTGTCCTTTTAATTTGCAAGGTCTCGAACGTCTGGTCCACTTATATCAGGAATCCTGTGGGCTCAACAAGACGCTTGAATCCAAGTTAAAGAAAGCTGAGGTCACCATCTCTGATCAGGGTATGATTGCAGCCGCCAAATCTCGGCATTATGAGGACAAGTTCAAGGCTATGATCCAAGAACACCAGGCCTCTCTCAGCAAAGCTGCTCTTCAAGCTCAGAGCGATCTTGATGCTGCCCATTCTCAACATGAACAAGATATGATCAGCTATCGGGAAAGTCTTAAAAGTTCTGTCATCACTTCCCTTCTCCAGGCCAGGCTAAAGATGGCCCATGAAGCCAAAGCACTGGGCTTCGAATGCCCTTCTTGGGACGTCAGTGCCTAGAAAACAAAGCTAAAGAGCCTTGGCGGCACTTCTGCCAAACCTGCTGCTGAAGGATCTACAAAAGTAGTTGAAAAACCTAGCGGTGCTGAGAGGGATGCTGAGGCGGATCCCGAGACGGATGCTGCTGAAATTACCATGAATGAAGAAGGCGCTGCCTCCTAAAACTTATTTTCTTTAAATTTGAGAGTTATGCTTTTGTTCGAACAATTTTATTTCTTATCCTATGAACAGTTTCTATTTCGGTATTAAGACAACTTGATAGCCGAAGGTGGATGGGTCCTAGGTTTTAGGATGAAACCTTCGGTTATCAATTGGTATTGCTTATTTCAAATAAATTCGTCTTTCAATTGACTTGTTATTGTTTTCTGTATTTCTCAGTATAGATTTTAGCTTTGCAAAATTTTGTACAACTATCTTTTGAAAATATCCTGATCAATATACTCAGTGATATATTATGAAAACTTTTATTAAGTAGAATTTCTAAAAATTCAATCAACTTTAGAGAAAACTTCTAAAGAATAAAAGATAGTCCACTTTCTAAAGCTTGTTTTGACAATACTTGTTTGATCAAAGTTTTAATTTCAATCTAGTATCACTTCCAAATATTTCAATCAAATATCCTGAAACATATTCCAAAAACTGGTTCCGAAGACATATCCTAAAGATATATCCTTAATCAAAGTTAAAAATTCGTTTAAGGTTCACAAAGGAAAGATCATACCAGGAATTGAGTGTAGCCTTAGTATTAAACTTCAACCCTTTTTGTAGTTTCTCCTGCCAAGATGTCCCCAGTTCGATACACTTAGCTCAACTTTGATTCTTTATGCTTCATACAATTACTTTAGATGGAATGTCCCCTGTGCATGAAGTCCTTAAACACTTAGAAATTTTTTGAACAATAGTTCCAATTGTATAGACAATTTTTCTGTTACAGGGGTAAAACCCAAAATATACTGGAGATAAATCCTTCGTATCCTGGGGAAAATCCCAAATTTTCATGCGCTACAGGCGGGAGTGTATAAACTCCAAGACTTAGAAAGGTGAAAACCTTTAAACCTTAGAGAGTACGAAAATACCCTTTCGTGAGAGGGGGTGATCAATCCTCATATACCTTTAGGATTCAGGATATAGCCAATAGTAACGAAATTGTCAGCCACTTTTACATGGACTGGTCCCGCCACCTTGAACTATTCCCGAATAACTTGCGCTCCAAGCGGGGTGTTTAAACCCAATTCGGAAGAAAGGTGAATACCTTTAAACCTGTGAAGGGATCAGGATCCCTTATACGTGAGAGAGGGGGGCAATCCTCTAATCTTCCGAAGTATCCTGAGTGTGTATCCTTGTGCTATATCCTGAAGTATATTTTGCAAAACCACTATAAGCTAAGGTGAGTGTTAGCCTGGCTAACACCCCTCCGATGCTTAAGTCAGTAATAGGTTTAAAATAATAATTAATATAAAAATTTGAGAGAGACAGAATTCATACCATCCTGAGTATGGATTAAATTCCATACTCACTTGAAATAGAGTTTTAAATGTATAGCATTCCAAGATCTCAGTAGCATATCCCCCTCTATATTCTTGAGTCGGTATGCTCCTTTTCCTGATTATGATTCAACCTCGTATGGTCCTTCCCATTTCAGAGCCAACTTTCCATTAGCAGGATTAGTAGTATTCTGAAAAGCTTTTCTTAACACCCAATCTCCAACTTTGAATCTTCTAGTCCTTATATTCTTGTTGTATGCTCTGGATATCCTTTGTTGATATGCTGCCATCCTTTGCCTTGCTGCATTTCTTGTCTCATCAATAGTATCCAGTTCCTGGCATAGGACTTCAGGATTCTGCTCAGGATCCCTGAGGTTGGATCTTGCTGTAGGTATCACCATTTCCGCCGGGATCACCGCTTCTGCTCCAAACACCAAGGAAAACGGGGTTTGGCCAGTTGCATTCTTCACCGTTGTCCTATCAGCCCACAAAACAAAGGGTAATTCTTCCGCCCATCTTCCTTTCTTAGCCCCTAGTCTCTTTTTCAAGTTGTTGACAATTATCTTGTTCGGTGATTCTGCTTGTCCATTTGCTTGAGGATGTACCAGAGTAGACGTATTCATTTTGATTCCCCAACTCTTGCAGAAGTCAGTAGACCTTTTTCTTATAAATTGAGATCCGTTGTCACAAATTATCTCAGCTAGTACTCCAAACCTAGTCAGGATATTCCTTTTTATGAAGGATACCACTTCTTGATCTCTAACTTGAACAAATGCTTCTGCTTCAACCCACTTGGAGAAATAATCCGTCATTGCCAACATGAAAACCTTTCCTCCTGGAGCCTTTGGAAGCTTTCCCACTATATCCATACCCCATTTCATGAACGGCCAAGGGGAAACAATAGGATACAGCGGTTCAGCAGGCTGATGCAATATGTTACTATGTCTTTGACATGCGTCACATCTTCGAGCATATTCTGTGGCATCTTTCCTCATCGTCGGCCAATAATATCCTGTCCTTAACACTTTTGAGAATAAGGACATGCCCCCAGTATGGTTACCACAATCCCCTTCATGTATATCCTGAAGTACTTCTTTTGTTTCGGGATCCTCCAAGCACCTCAGATATAGTCCTGCAAGAGATTTCTTATACAAAACATCATTTATAATAGTGAATCATGATACCTTCATTCTAAAGGCTTTAGGATTCTCATTCTTTGGGATGTGTCCTTCCTTGAGATATCTCATGATTGGAGCCGTCCAGGACTTAGGATCCTCCTCAGGATACTCATCATCAGGATCCTGAATACTTATTACTTCCTTATCCTGAGGATTCGTCGCAGGATATAGGATATGCAATATTGGAATTCGGGTTCCTTCCGATATCCTGACCGATGACCCCAGATTTGCCAAGGCATCAGCTTCAGAATTATCCTCTCTTGGTACCTGTTCAAGTGTAAAAATATCGAAATATCCTGCTAATTTTTTGAGAATTTCGAGATACTCGATTAACTTTTCTCACTTAACTGCATAGGTTCCATTAAAGTGATTAGTTATTAACAAAGAATCAACATATACTTGCAAATTCTTGATACTCATATTCTTAGCCAACTCTAATCCTGCAATTAAAGCCTCAAATTCTGCCTCATTATTAGTAGCAGGAAATTCACACCTAATAGCTTGGGGTAATATGTCCCCCTGTGGCGATTTCAGTAGTATACCTAAACCTACACCTCTTATGTTAGATGCACCATCAGTATACAATGTCCAGCATTCTAAGTTTTCTCCTAGCTGCTGTACTTCTAAATCTACTTCATTTTGAATGTCACTACTGAAATCAGCCACAAAGTCAGCTAAAGCCTGAGACTTTATGGCATTTCTAGGCTCATATACTAAGTCATAAGCACTTAATTTTACTGACCACTTAGCCATCCTACCCGACATCTCGGGTTTCCTAAGCACGTTTTTAACAGGATAATTGGTTTTAACATGAATCCTATGTGTCTCAAAATAATGTCTAAGTTTTGTTGATGCCATAACTAGGGCTAATATCAATTTCTCTAGATGAGAATATCTAGTTTCAGCATCTAGTAAACTTTTACTAACATAATAGACAGGGTATTGCTGACCTTCATGGTCCTTTATAAGAACGGCACTTACAGCATTCCCTGATACAGCGAGGTATAGGGATAGTGGTTCACCATTTTCAGGCTTCATCAATAGAGGTGCAGTTGAGAGATATCGCTTCAAATCCTGCAAGGCTGCTTCATGCTTTGCTCCCCACTCGAACTTCTTATTCTTCTTGAGGATATCATAAAATTCCTTGCATTTTTCCGAGGATCTTGAAATAAATCTGTTCAATGCCGCTACTCGGCCTGTTAACCTTTGAACATCCTTCATATTCGAAGGTGATTTTATATCCAGGATAGCTCTAATCTGCTCTGGGCTCGCCTCTATGCCTCTTTTAGTCACCATTTATCCTAGAAACTTTCATGCCCCCACTTCGAAATGGCACTTAGCAGGATTCAGTTTCATGTTATACTGATCCAGGATATCAAATTCTCCCTTGATATCCTGGAGGTGATCCTCAGCCTTTTTAGATTTCACCACCATATCGTCGATATATACCTCCATGGTGTCCCCCAGCTTGTCTTTAAACATCATGTTTACCAACCTCTGGTATGTTGCACCTGCATTTTTCAAACCAAAGGGCATAGCAGTATAACAATAAATACCTGTTGGTGTCATGAAGGCAGTATCCTCCTGGTCCGAAGGCTCCATTTGAATCTGCTAAAATCCTGAGGATGCATCCATGAACGTTAACATCTCATGCCCGGCAGTAGCATCCACCATTGCATCAATATGGGGAAGAGGAAATGGGTCTTTAGGACAAGCCTTGTTCAAGTCCGTGTAATCTACACAGACTCTCCATTTCCCATTTTTCTTCTGTACCACGACTACATTTTCCAGCCATCTTGGAAACTTGACTTCTCTGATCATTCTGGACTTCGGCAATCTTTCAACTTCCTCTTGTATGATTGTATTTCGTTCAGGAGTAAACTTCCTTCTTTTTTACTGAACAGGCTTGAACGACCTGTCAATTCCAAGCTTGTGAGTGATAATGTCTTTGGATATACCTGTCATATCCTCATGCTTCCATGCAAATGTTGACATCCTGCACTTCAAAAAGTTAGTTAATTGTTCTTCAATATCCTGAGGGATATTGGTTCCTACGAGCACCGAGATATCAGGATTATCCTGATCCAGGATAACTTTCTTCATATCCTGCTCTGAAGCCTCCATGATATCCTGGGCCCGCATCTTTAATTGCTATGCTGGATTAGGCTTGGTTGAGGATTTCATTGAGGATGAGTAGCATTCCTTCGCCTCCTGCTGATCACTATCAACTTTGACGACCCCCAAGGGGTAGGGATCTTGATGCACTGGTGATAAGTCGATGGCACAGCCTTCATGTCATGGATCCATGGCCTGCTTAGTATGATGTTATGACTTTCAGTTCCATGTGAAGAAGCTTGCATTCTTGGAGGAGGAGGTGGAAGCACCGAACCGATTGTTACAGAGGTTGTAGCAGACATGGTGGAAGAGCTCATGTTTGATCTCGAGGCCATTGAAAACAATGTAGCAAAAAGTTTTGACAATAGAAACCCGAGTAATGATTTTACAAAAGTTTTTAGCAAAAATAGCACCACTTGCCCCACGGTGGGCGCCAAATTGTTTTGGTCAAAAATTACCGAAGCAATTAAGTGATCAAATTAGTTAAGTGAGGTAGTGTGCTAGAAATGAGTGTGAAAAATATGTTAACCAAGTTAATCGCAAAAACAGTTTCAGGATACGGCTCAGGATATAAAGCTGTATCTATGATCAAACAATGAGCAAAAAAGTAAAGGTTGACACGTGATGTACGAGGAAAGCCCTTGATCAATCTAGATCGCCAGCACAAAACCTCGGGAGCTGACAATCACAGCTTCCTTTTTCTTCTATTACTTCAAATATCAGGATACAGTGCAGGATGAGATGCGGATCAACTAGGTGTTACAATGTAATTCGAATACAAGTGTTTGTGTATAGTGTTTGCAGTGAGCTAGAGAGCAAAAGTGTTCGAAAGTGTGTGTGTAAGTTGCATGCCTTAATCTGATCCGCCCCCATCTACTTATAGTAAAAGAAATGCAACAAACTATCCTAATAAACCGGGATCCGGCGAATATTTCCCACTCGAACGTTGTAGACCTGGTCTTTCGGGTTCAACGTCTCTCACATAACAGATACGCCCGAGTCTTGAGGACAAGAAGTCCATCTGACCGTTAGTAACCCACAGCCTCTAACCTGCACGTGGTTAATTTAGTTAACATGAGGATATCGCCCAGGATGTTAGCAATATCCCAATCCAGTATCCTGATCACAAGTAAACAACCAAAAGCAGGATATTAGTCAGGATATATATACTCAGAAAATGACCCATAACATTATTATTATTATTATTATTATTATTATTATACACTCAGAAAATGACCCATAAAATATATGTAACTCAACTTGATTTTGTATGGACTGGACATATGATCCAGCATGAGGGCCTTTCCACTTACCTACATATCAATCAATCGCACATGAAAATGTGAGATCATATATAGTTAACAAACTATTTTGATCATAGGTTGTTCGAATAAGTTGGTATATTTTTTTAAATAGATAACAAAGACAGAAACAAAGAAGACCAACTCACCTTGTCACAACCTGGTACAATGGCTTGTAACAACTTTATCCTTTCACTTATTTTCTCTCTTATCACCTCCCCCATTTTACAACCTATCATCCAATGACCATCCATTGTTAGCTAAAAGTATGATACACCATAATTTAAACAATGGGGTTCCAAACAGCTATACAACTGCTTGCTAAGATTCTTTCGCATTCCTAAATTTTCAGTTCTTGACAAAAGCACCAAAAATATTAAATTTTAAACTTAATTAATCATATTCCTATTGATTTCTCTTATTAATCAAGTAATCAAAGAATCCACTGAATATCACAAATCTGTAGTAAGTAACTGAAATTATAGATTTGAAAAAATTCTTTAAGTTCAGTTCACGCACAACAAAAAATACCAAAGCCAGGTGGAAACCTAACCCTAAAAAGGCATTTACACCTCTCTGGATTTGACAACTTTGAAATAAGGAACATAATATGATGTTAATCCTACAATGATAATAACTACACTGAATGAACAATCAAACACAAATTAACAACTCTATTAGTCTTCATTCAAAAGAAATTTGTATACCTTCTGAGCACCAGACACGTACGACTATAGATTTTCAAAAATCAGATGACTGATTAGGGAAACGACCGAGAAACCACTGTGATTTGAGCTAAGACCAGAGTATGACTACACGATTTTTAACCTTGTATAAATATATAATTGTCAAAAGTAAAAGCGAAAAACTTGTAATGTATGAAGATATGAAAAAGAATATCCATTCCAAGGGCTAAAAGCTCAACTTCATTGTGCTGCTGCATATACCTCTGCAAATAGAAACAAAATTACAAAAAAAATATTATAAAAAACACTAATAATGTTGCAAAAAAGATCAATTTGTATATCAAGCATTGATCCAGTGGACTAAATTTGTTACAGAAAAAATAATAAAGTGACAGAGTTTATACAAAGCCCGTGTTCGCAATATTACCAAACTACTCGGTGCCATGAGAAAGGGATATCATCATAAGCATTTTTGAGTTTTAATTCATGTTGGTTCAACCCATTCTTAGCTCACCCCCTATTTACTCCTTTTCCAAGTGTTCAAAGTTCCTCTTCTTAATATCCACATATTTTCATGGAATTTAGAATAACATACTACACTTTCAACCATTTTGTTGATGTAGGTTTGACTATTCATGTGTTCATCCATAGAATGAAATAAAAAACCTATAATATACTTAAAAAGATATAGATTCACTCATGAATAAAACACTCTGTAACATAGAAATATAGATACACTACCAGAATACGTTACAATGGAATCAATCAAGATTTACGTGAATCAATCTTTGATACCCTGCTAATACTCGCCGATTCAAAGTTCTTGATTTTACCTGATCTACTTAGAAAACATTCCGCTAAACTCAACTCTAGGGTTCTTATAAAAGCTTATCTAAATGCAGCTTCTTCACTTTACTCAAATTACTTAGAAATCTCTCCTCCAAGATTAACTCTTGGTTTGATGAAGGATGAAACTTTATATTGTACACGGTGACCCGAAAATCCACAAAACACATTCACTGCATCCAAACACCGAATTCTGACCTGAAACAAAACCTGATTCACACGCACTCTTATTAGTAAATTTACTATAGATAGTTGAAAATCTATAACTTTTTTATCAAACACTTTTTGTTCCGGCGTAAGGTATTACAGAGACTACTGGGCTAATAACTAATTCATGCATATTTGTCCCAACATATTATTTAACAGAAAAAATAAAATATCATTGAATCTTTTTTACGGTATCATGTAGTGGAAACAACTGGAAAAGATACAAGCCTTCAGTTGAAGGAGAATACTTACCATGGTGGATAAAGCTCTAGTGATGGATTTATTCCAAATTGTGTTTTAGGGTTTGTGATTTTTCAAATCTTTGGTCACACTATTGATGTGCGTAGTGCCTGATATATTTTTATGTATATTTTAAGCCCTTTTTAACACTTTAGTCAAGTTTTAAATTTATAAAACACGATATTCTACTAACACTAAACACACATATGGGCAAGTTCACCCATCGTGAGCGTAGTATAGCGTTGGTAAGATACCGAGGTCATCCAAGGACACAAGAGCTTTTAGTACCGGTTTATCCTCTACGTCTAATCAAATCAAAATTTTAGAAAAGGTTTTAAACATGAAAATAAAAACTAAAAATGCTGAAAAATAAAAATAAAATAAAACAGATAGATAAGACGAATCACTTGGATCCAACTCGCCTTTAGTGTAACCTTTGATGATTTCCGCACTTTTGTACTTTTTAAGAGATTATCTTATTTATAGTAGTAGTCCCCTCTTTTGAAGGTGACGTTACCCTCAACCCAATAGTTTGAGTCAGCAAGGATACAATCCTAAAGGGTCGGAATATTGAAAGATAATTAATTAAGTTATTAATGCGTAATGTGGTAGGCCCCTCTTTTGAAGGTGACGTTACCCTCGGCTATGTGGTTTGAGTCAGCAGGGATACAATCCCAAGTAGCCGGGTTAATGTATTAATAGTAGTTTACATATGAGGGGATCAAGCCATTCGCACCCCCGCCATCCAATACCAGTGGGTATTGAAGGAGATCCTAGTAAGCTTGACCCAGGTCCTTGCAGGATCTATACACTGAACAAGGCAAGAACCTTACCAAACCATTTCCTTAATCCCCGACCAGGTAGCCAACATATCTCTATATAGACCGTAGAGATATGAATGGTGTAAATCTTTTATTTTATATAGACAGTAAAATAACGCCAAGACACCACAGACAAATGATAAGGAAGTTTCACCTTCAACATAAGAAACTAGTTATTAAAGTTATTAATACAAAACCAAATAAAAAGTGTGAAAAGATTAAAAATCAAAAGTATTACACTAAATGGTTGTCTTCACCAAGTGATGTAAGAGACTTAGGCAAACATGGACTTTGATTGTCAAGACCTCTTACTATCAATCTTGGATCTCGAGACTACTACACACACTCTAGGTGGATGATGGATGATGGTGGTGGATGTGGGTGTTGTGATGGTGGTGGAGTGTGGGTGAAGTGGGAGAGAAGTGGTTTGCCAAGGGATGCTTTTGAAGTGAACCAAGCACCTCTATTTATAGCCTGCACAGAAGCCCAAACACGGCCCCGTGTCCATTGGGCACGGCCCCGTGTCCATCTTCTTTCTCTTTCTTCATTAATTGCAATTTGTCTGCATTAGCTCCACACGCCCCCGTGTCCGCTGGGCACGGCCCTGTGTGCAGAAGCGTATCTGTACTATCAAGATTTGCTTGGATTCTACGAATCTTAGCGTTGACCACGGCCCCGTGTTGAGCTGGGCACGCGCTCATGTCGGGAATAGAAGCTTCTATAGCTTTGTCCTTTCTACAGACAACTGGCCATGCCCCCGTGTCCGCTGGGCACGGGGCCGTGGCCAGCCTCCTGTTTCCTTGTTTTTGCTTGGGAAGATGCTGTCGGGGGTCGGGCATGCCATGTTTGTTCCTTTTCTTGTTTTTATGTTAGATTTTGCTACATCTTAGTTCCTTTTGTTCATTTACGCTCATTTAGTCCTGAAAATACAAAAGGAAGACAAAAGCACACTTTTTCCAACATTAGTACTAAAAAGGGTTAGTTTTATGCCTTACTTGATGTATTTTATATGTTGCATTTTACACACATCAAATACCCCCACACTTGAATCTTTGCTTGTCCTCAAGCAAAACTCTTTATAATGTGGCTTACACTCCCAAATAGAATGGGTAGAAGAGAAGTTTTAGGCTTGTCTTGAGTGTCGGGAATCCAAGATCTTTATTGGCTTTTATTTTTATGCTATTTACAATCCTATTCGTTATGATTTATTTAGAACATTTCATAAGAAAAATTACTTATTAGGGCATAACATGCCTCTTTAAAATTCCATTTATATACAAGTTCACATACCTCATGGGAGATCACTCAACACTCGGCCGAAGATGTATTTTTGTGAAACACTCGAGACCGGCATGGAACTTACTTCTACCATATGCTTGCCAAGCAATCAATCCTCCTCCATTTTAACTATACACCTTTGTAAATATCAAGAGGACTTAGGGAAGGGTTAGGCTTGGGTTAAAGGTAGGTGGTTTTGGGTTAATGGTTAGTAAAAAGGGCGAAAAGTGAAAAAGCGTCGGTCGTCGTAAAACGTTTTGTTTTTGTTACCTTTATTCAAAGGAAACATTTTCAAACAAAGTTTCTTTTGAGGAACTTGTTTGTTTATTACTATACTTCATTTTTTTTTTTTTTGATAACGAATGTCACGTGAAGACCGAGCTTATTACTAAAATAAAGGGGTTTAAAATAAAAAGGGTTTTGCTGGGTAAAGGGTGTTTGTTTTGTGGGTTTAGAAACGAAAAGGTTTAGGCTCAAGGGGGTTAACTAGGGAGATTTTGGGTAGGTTATAAAAAAAATAAAAAATAATGGTGTTGAAAAGAAAAAGGGTTAGTCCTAATGCCTCCATCATTTACTTACTTGGGTTAAAGTTGGTAAGGACCGGGAATGTATTATCATGGCAAGTTCTAGAGTCGTAAGAAACCAAGCGGCTATTCACACAAGAAACGAGAAATGAGCATTTAATTTAAAGATGTATGCTTTTATGCTCGATAAAGGCTCAAAACTCACTTTTTGTGGGAATGGGTCTATAATGTGATCAACTATATAATCAAATTTTAACTAGATTTGTCATGCCGTTTCATAATTTTCTTATGTTAGTTCTTTTTATCATGACGCTATCGGTTGTAACTTTGTAAAAATATAACCTTTTTAGAGCTTCTTATTCCCAAATTAAACCAAGACGAGTAAAACAAAATGAAAAGTTTTTTTGAAAAAATTGGGGTGATTAGCGGTTCCAATAGAGTTTTATGTAAGGCTTGTTAGTAGGACTTGCCAAATTCAAGGTTTTAGCATCCCCCCACACTTAAATTACACATTGTCCTCAATGTGTCCCAAAAATAAGTTTTTAGGTTGATTGAATGTGTAAAAAGGTGTTAAAAACAAAATTTTATGTTACTGGGCGTCTGGACACGGGCCCGTGTTGGTCCGGGCATGACCCCGTATACAGATTGCCAGTATCATAATTAACAGAAGGCTGGGCACAGGGGCATGTTCAGTGAACACGTCCCCGTGTCCAGTTACCTGAACTGGGCATTTTCTGTAGAACCTTGGGCACGGGGCGTGTTGGGCTGAACACCGCCCCGTGCTGAACTTGCTGTAATGAAGAAAAGTTGTCGGGAGGCTCTGTTTGTGACATCTGTGCCTCTACGACCATCATACAAGTACAAATCCAATGAAATCTTGTATTTCATTCTCGGGAATTGCACAATTTCATGTAACGTTTGCACATATCAATTCTTGTTTGATTTCAAGATTCAAATCACTTTCTGGAATGTTATACGCAAACTAAAGCGTAAACGTAATCAGTTTAACGCGAAAAACACTCCGGAACATCAACATATGCTTTACATACCTTAAATAACCTTTACATAACTTAGAAATAAGTTTTAAAAGGTTTGGTATGGCAAAAACAAGTTTATTCGATCACAGGGACTATTTGCGACAAACTTTGAAAGTATGCCGATTCGTATTGCAATGAACATTCTGGAACAAGATCATAAGCTAAACATACCCTAAATATCCTTTACATAGCCTAGAAATAGGCTTTGAGGGGTTCGGTATGTAAAAGCGTCAAAAAGTGCATAAGTTTGCATTTACGCGCGTATCTTACGTTCTGAACATATCCGGACATCCAAAAATTTTTGTAATCATTAAAATATTTTATTTTAGCGATTGGAATGCAAAAATACCATTCGCCGCGTAATTTGGATCGTTTTTCGCGTCCGTTCGTGTTTCATCATAATTAACCGAATAACGTGATCGTACGACCAAACGAACCGACATCTGAGATGTTTTCAAACATATTTCATGTTCCCTATGCTTTAACTTCATTTTAGAGCCTTGAAATTGGGTTAACGGGGCTTAAAAGTGTCAAAAACCAAGTTTTTAGCATGCAGGGACCAAAACTGCCAAAAAACTGAAAACTTTCAGCCTGACCTGCCAGGAGTGTCGTGACAGAAACATTGTCACCTTCCGCGTTTCGCCTAAGAGTGCACAGTGCAGAATTCCAATTTCAGCAAACAACAGTGGTTCCTTGGGTTTTAGGCATGGTTTTTCAATACTTTGGGCTGGTATTTGGACTCCCCTGGTATTCTAAACCATGTGCCACAAGTGTATAGCCAAGATTAAGTTTCAAAAACACTTGTAATGATCTAATTCATCTAAGAAATCTATAAATAGCTTGGGTTTTCCAACTTGTTCCTTGCTCATTTGCATTTTATGCTCTCATCTGCTCATTAAAGCTATCCCTCTGGTTGAAGGCTTCAATCTTTAGTATTTTCTTGTTCTATCTTCAAGCTTGTGACAATAGTTGTGACAATAGTTGTATAGGGAATAACCTTCCGAGGTTATACCTTATGGTCACTTAGTTTAATTAGTTGTATGATAAGTAGTTTATATGCCTTAGGAAAATGACCAAAATGCCATTTTCATGCATAATTTGAATTTAAGCATATGTAACCTAACTTTTGTCACTTAAACTGATTATGCAACATATTTAAACGCGTTAAGTAGCGTAGACTACCTTAATGGGTCATAACGGGTCGTAATCACTTAGGATAGGTTCCGATTTAGGATGAAGGCTTTGTTAAACCATATCACATGAGTTCCAATACTCATTTGGTTTACAAGACCTCATTCTACCCGATCTCTCGATTTAGGTGTCGATTTATTAACATAGCGATCCGATTACTAGGTGCTATTTGATTTCCTTGGTTTGCCCGAGCTTTGCTAAGTTCATTTAACCAAGGATACTTTGCACTTCAATGTGAGTACATAGTTCCCCTATTTTACCGCTTTCGATTGGTTTGGGGTGATTCATATGTGCCCAACGATTTTGAGTTTTCTAAAACGAATGCTATGGTTTATATTAAACACAACGATTTCAATAATATGAACAAACTTGTTGGAGTGTTGGTCGAAAGACAATTGAATGACATTCATTAACTATTTTTTAAGCCGACCAGTATTACGTTATGGTACCATAGGATATTATGCTACCATAGGATTTGACAAATCCCGTTATCAGACTTTCACCATGATTATGGGGGTAATGTGGGCAATGACAGAACCTGATGATTATTAACTTACCCTTTGGTGGTTGTTAATAAGACTTGAACGATTAGAACGAGTCACACAGGTTTGAATGTATTCAATAAAACGACCAATAAGTTAGTTTTCATAATCTAAACACGAACCACTGGAACTATTAAACTATGTGAACTATTTGAACCACTAGAACTATCTAAACTATGTAAACGATTTGAACTATTGAACCATTGGAACTATTTGATCTATGTGAACTATTTGAAATATTGAATCATTGGAACTATTTGATCTATGTGAACTATTTGAACTATTGAACCATTGGAACTATTTGATCTATGTGAACTATTTGAACTATTGAACCATTGG
The DNA here is from genome assembly GCA_030545235.1 of Helianthus tuberosus. Taxonomy (NCBI): domain Eukaryota; kingdom Viridiplantae; phylum Streptophyta; class Magnoliopsida; order Asterales; family Asteraceae; genus Helianthus; species Helianthus tuberosus. Next base: position 8,769,420 of record CM060403.1, on the reverse strand, counting down.
GTTATGGTAAGTGATTAGGTAACGGGGCGGGTGTAATATGATAAAAGCATGGTGGATAAACCGCTGGTACTTCCTATATATAAGTGCTTTTAACACATTACATGTCATTGCGTTATCTAGATCACTTGGACAAATGTTTTCAAAACGAAGTTACACTACAAGGTTTACTTAAAGATATAAACCATACAATGTTTAATTTCAACGATGATTTACTACTTGGTTTACAAAGATAAATGTTTTCAGTTAAGACTCATGGCTACAACAGTTTTGGTTTATACATATAACAACTTGTAAAAGTTGATAGAAACATACTGCAATATCAAACTCTTTTGTTTTCAAGGTACACACTCGACAACTCTCGTAGTTGGACGGGGTATTGCAATATGATCTCAAGGCCATGAATCTGACACACTCACAAAACCTATGTACTCGCCGGCATTTTTATGCTGACGTATTTTCACATAAGTTTCAGGTACCGTAGTTTGATGATATTTGATGATGATTATGATGCATGCTCACATAGGGATCGACGAGGCCTTAGTGACTTAACAACAATAAAGGACAATATGTTCATGTATTGCTTTTAAATTTTGAGACAATGTAATAAACTTAATTCAATAAAACGAAACTTCAATCCATGTGTTGTGAAACAATTATTCTGTTACGACACTCCCTGACGTTTCCGTCGCGGTTTGTTGTTTTAACGCGGTCGGGGTGTGACAGAAGAGTTGGTATCAGAGCTCATGGTTATAGGGAATTAGGTTATTAGTAATGCTTTGACCTAGACTATAACCTTCCTAGGACCCTACACAAGTTATCTTGTGTTTAGTCTTAAAACAATATCGTTGCCTATCTTTAGGTGACAACCACAACAAGAACACGAATTATAAATCCGATTTGAAAAATAATCATCTCTTCTTAGATGATTTATTATAAGGTTTTGAACCTTCAAAGTTTTCAAAATCTCATCAAAGTTTGGGTCTTATAAATGTGAAGATGTGCAATCTAGAAGGGTAGGTGCTTGTATCCCGAGTTTTCTGTCTAAGGCTAGAGTGTTCGTACAAATCCACATAATCGGACCAGTTACTCTTACCTGAGAACTCTTGGGGTGAGTGTCCACTTATAGGCTAAAGCATGTCTTCGCGATACATTATAAGGACCTATTTACTTTGTTCAACCACTGTGCGTCGGTTGTTTGTTCGAGGTAACGAACGAATGATCGCTTTCCTTATGTTTCGTCGACATCTTCAATACCTCTTTTGTTTATCCAATTGTCAATCTCACTCATTTCTCATGTTTCCTTGTTCTTTTTAGAATATGCCACCTAGACGTAATCCAGAACAGGATGCTGCACTCGCAGCTATTATCACTCAGCAGATGGCTGCTGCGATTCCGAACCTCATTACCTAGATAAACCAAGCGAATAACAATAACAACAATAAAAATGCTCCGTGTAATTTCAAAACACTCAACTCAGCCAAGCCACTGAAATTTTCTGGGTCTCAAGGAGCAACTGCGCTCCTACAATAGTTCGAGAGTCTAGAAAGCACATTCTGACATGTTTAGTGTCCAAATGAACGAAAGGTTGAATTCACATCTAGGGTTTTTGAGAAACGAGCAATAACATGGTGTAATGGCGTGATGAGAGATAGGGGTGCCGATGTGGCACTGGCTCAAACCTGGGAAGAGCTTCGAACTCTAATGATGAAGGAATTTTGTCCTCGTCATGAATTCAGGGCACTGGAAAGGGAATTCGACGATCTTAAACAAGATAGTGGTGAGCATCGAGCTTACACGGACCGATATGAGGAACTAACTCAGTTATGTCCAACCATGGTTACGCCTTTAGATAAGGCAATCGAAAAGTACATTGATGGCCTCCCTGACTCCGTTCAAGACATTGTTACTGGTAGCAACCCTACTACAGTTAGACAGGCCATTGAGCTATCCGCTACCACGACTGAATCTCAGATCAGGAAGGGTAAACTTTTCTGAAAGGGCGATAAGAAACCAACCGATGAAACAAAACCAAAGGATAAGCAGACTGAATCCTCCAAGAAGTCAAAGAAGCGTAAGGCTTCTCAGAACTTCGCCGTGGTTGCTCAAAACAATCAAGCTGCCCCTAACCAACCAGCTCAACCCCCTGCTAAGAAGCCATACAACGGAACTGTACCTTTGTGCAACCAATGTAACCTTCATCATCATGCTAATGTACAATGCCGCAAATGCCTAAATTGTGGACTTGCTGGTCATACAACTAGGGTTTGCCGAGCTGCAGCAACACAAAATCAAGTTGACAACAACCCTGCTCAAGCTCGTTTTCCACCAGGCTCTTGCTACAACTGTGGCGAGATGGGCCATTTCAGAAACAATTGCCCAAAGCTTGTTAATGCAAATCCAGACCGTGGATAAGCATTCGACTGACTGGAAGACGATGTTGTTTAGAAACAATCGAACTTTATGTATTATTTTCCTTTTGTTATCCATGACTATGAAACAATTATTTTTGTTTTATAAATAAATCTTTATTTACATTGCAATGTACAAATGTGGTTACATGTATGAATGACATATCCCCTACGATACCGACACCAAGGAACCGTGTTCCTTGCAGGACAAACTACACTCAAAATTCTTCCATTTTGTGACCGCTTGCTATCTCCAATGAAAATCCTAAGTACTCGTTTCTTCTACAAAACAAAGTACAATGTACAAGTTACAACTCTGGACGAATACCCAAAGTATCACTTTAAATCCTTAATTGGATACCCAAGGGTACTTCCGTAAGTCCTTAATTGGTCTTACGCAATATACATATCATATATTCCTAATTTCATGATATTTTACACAGCATATGATTTCAAAAGATTATGCATGTTTTCAAAAACCTCATACATGTTTTCAAAATCATCCCACATGGTTTTAAAACATTTTATAAAAGTGTTTACCTGATATACTTAGTACATGATTTCAAAAACATTATGTAAGGTTTTCAAAAACATATCTTTAAAGACTCCATGCACAGCTTTCAAAAACATTTCGCTCGTATATTGTCCTAACATACGTAGTACGTGATTTTCAAGAACACTCTGCTTCGTATGCTGACTTAGCATGCTTAGCCCAATAATTTCAAGGATCCATTTGCTTCATATGTTGTCTTAGCATACCAAGTACAAAGTTCCTAAACTTTTTCCGCTACTCGAATTGCCAAATCCTTATAGGTTCTTCTTCATAGTTAGATCCTTATGGATATTTAAAGCGCAAAATCAAAGTCCTTAATTGGATTCTTTGTGTGTTTTAATATGAATATTACGATTCATTGTGAATGAAATTGAATCCTTATAAGATTTGTCCTATCTTTATAGGATAGATTTTCTAGGATGTTTAAAGTACTAGTTGAAGTACATTGATTGGATTCCTGGTGTACCTTAAATGCATGCATACAAATCGACGACAAGATTATAACATTTTAATAACAAGCTAATAACGAATTGATAACCAAGTGAACAATTGTGTGACCGTTATATGCTTACGTGTTTATGTGTTGACCTAATCAAAGAAACTCTATAGTAATCTAGTCAAAGTTATCACAAGGTTGTTCGATCGATTCTATCCCCTACACATTATAAAATAAACTGTGCGGATTGTGTAAGGAATTACGTAATTATGGATGCATAAATAATTATGGAATTCAGTGTACAGAAACCACAGCAAGTTTTGTCACGTGTCAACAAAAAATAAGAAACAAAAGTTAACTATATTCATTTCCGTTTCTGATGAAGTACCCACTGAGGAAAAATGAACTAGCTATTCATTTTTCGCTTCTGAAAGAGATATCCACTGGTAAATGAATAATCTGTTCATGAACTATGTTCATTTTCGCTTCTAATGAAATATCCACTGAGGAAAATGAATTATCCATTCATTTCCACTTCCGCAGAAGTATCCATTAAGGAAAATGAACAAATTCATTTTCGTTTCTGATAAAGTATCCACTGAGGAAAATAAACTATCCGTTCATTTTCGCTTCTGAAGAAATATCCACTGATGAAAATGAATAAATTCATTCCATTTTTGGTGAAGTATCCACTGAGGAAAATGAATTGATCATTCATTTTCGCTTCTAAAGAAATATCCACTGAGGGAATGAATAATCCTGCATTAATTTTGTCATTTTCGTTTCTGATAAAGTATCCACTGAGGAACATGAACTGTCCGTTCATTTTCGCTTTTGAAGAAATATCCACTGAGGAAAATGAATAAATTCAATACACTTCTGATGAAGTATCCACTGAGGAAAATGAATTATCCATTCATTTTCGTTTCTAAAGAAATATCCATTGGGGAATGAATAATCCTGTATCTGCTTTTGAAGAAATATCCATTGGAAATGAATAACCTATTCGTCTTTCACATCTAACAAAGAATCCATTCGAGAAAATGAATCATCCATTTATTTTCGCTTCTGAAGAATATCTACTGGAAAGATGAAATACAAATCCTTACAAGATCTTTGTATTTTAATAGTTAGATTCTTAAAGGATACTCACAAAACTATTGGTTAATTTGGTCTTATCATTTAATCAAATCTCTCATTCCCACTTCCTGCTTTAACCAAGGGAGTATCCATTAGGGGATGAGCGTCATAGGTATAACAACCCATTCCCGCTTCCTATATTATCTGAAGTAGAATCCACTGGGGAATGACAAAGTTATGCCTTACGTGGAGATCTTTGATGGGTTACTCTATGCAAATAGATAAAAACTCTAGATTCCGCGCAAAACAATTGTTTAAAACAATTATTCAATACATGACTCCTACGAATAAATTTCTGGACGAAATTGTTGGTGCAGTAATGTCTATCGCCTCCGTCAATCCAGTCCGTAGCAGAAACTGAAGTAAACTAGAGCTTATATTGTAATATTTAGATATTAAAGGCATGGTTGTGACACCCCAGGAAAACCAGTAAACACCGCAACTTAACTAGCTTCCTCAGTAACCACGTGCTAAATTTCGGGACGAAATTTTCTTAAAAAGGGGAGAATGTGACAACCCTCTTAATTCCATGTATCCGTACAATTTATTAATGATAATTAAAGTGATTGGTGACTGTGCTAAATCATTTAACTGCTCTCTGATTACTGTGTTATACTTACATGTGCGTGTTAGCATACTAGTAGTATACAAAAAGGTTACTAAATAGTCCGGTATGCTTTCCTGAGTGTTAGGAATTAATTGTGTTACAAAAATATATATAATAAACACTTTACGGAATAATTAAACACTATAACGGAACAATATCCGACCGAACAACCGGACATTACCCGGGACACCAAATATTTGTCAAACATATTATTTAATTATTTTGAGCTAGCGATGATCCCCGTATACCATAACACCCCCCTAAATATCTACAAACTAACATATAAAAGTTTATACTTGGAAATTAACTTATGGTTACTAACTTAGTTGAAAATGTTACCCTTTACCCCCCCCCCCATAAAAACCGAAATCGGTCCCCAAGGGACCCACAAATCATCACCTCCATACTTCATAAATCCTACTAGATTTCCCCATATATTTACTGTAGATATGATTGGAGATGTTGCTTGATCTTATAAACAAAATATTAGAGAATATCTTACAAGTATGGCCAACACCTCTTACAAGATCATTCACAATCTTCACACTCTCACTCCTCACTCTCTCCCTCCTCCTTCTCGGCTCCCTAGTGCCACCCCCATTACCACCACAATCTTCCATTTACAAGTTCCATTCAACCATTAGAAGGTGCTTTGTGAAGATAGGAGCTTGAAGGAACTTCATTTCTTACTTCTTTCACCACTTTCATCGTCATTTTTCATCATCTTGCACTAGAGATTCTTCCCTAGCCTTGTGCTAGTAGTAAGCTCTTGACAAACCCTTGTTCATCTTGTTTTTATGGCTAAATGATGTAGTATGATACTTATGTTTAAAACACTATATGACAAGAACCAAGAAGATGAACATAAAGCTTATTAAAGATGGAACATGATGTAATAATATTAGTATGAAGTTGTTCTGATATGTTGCTGATTATTTGCTGATTACTTGCTAATGTTAAATGTCGTTATTGATCGCTAAATATGTTAACAGAATCAATCGAACACGCTTTAGAATGTTAAAAGCTGAAAAACAAGGGGCTGTTTAGTGATTACAGCCAACTTCAGTTGGCTGTAACCGGACCTTAATAAAGCGAAAAATGTATTTTCTGAAGTCTAGATTTATGTATTATGAAATACGGTTCTAATGGCACTGGAATCACAATTTTTGAACTTCGTTTACTATTTTTAAGGACCCTTTTTGTAACAGCAACTAAAGCTGAGTTTTTACTGCAGTAAATGGGCGATATGATTTTAGTCGTAACTTGAGTTCTTTGTTGAATCAGCCCATGAAATTTGTACAGTATATGACCACTGATGTATTTGTAATTCTCCCACTGGAATTTCGTAAATCGGACTTACGATGAATTTTTAATGAATTATTTCGTAGACTGCAGTCAGAAAGTGATGAATCTGATTGCAGTCTGGAAAATGAATTTTTATAAAATATTGGTGATGAATTGGATCCCCATATTTTTACACAATAATATTTGGATCGTTTAAGACCTTCTGTAAAAATTTGGGAATTTTTGGAATAAGTTAACTATTTTATTTAAATCCCCGAAAACAGCCCAGTTTTGAAGATAAAAGCTGAAACGACATAAGTAGTGATTTGCGTGTCTAAATGTTGGGTAGGTTATCTGAAAATGATCTAACATGTTATAATTGTTATGTGCATTATCGTATGTTTGTTTATGAGTGGGGAATGGATGGGAAGTTTACATGGGCATGAACCGTTAAAGTGATGCATGTTATGTGATAGATACGTGTAGAAACTTTATGCTCTATTTGAAGTCACTAATAAACTAAGTGGTAATCATACTAGGACGTGATTGACCGACCTTGACTGTTAGCTATTTTCGAGAGTCAAACCGAGCAACCGAGGTGAGTTCACACCCTTACTAAGGCATGGGATTCCCAGTGGTTGGGAATGGGATTAAATAGCTGAGACGGAACTTGTACTTTCACCACTACTAGACTACTTACCACCGTCCTCGGATTGGGAAGGACGCCAGCGCTAAGCCTACGTACTCACTACGTACCACTGTCCTCGGATTGGGAAGGGCACCTGCGCTAAACCTACGTACTCACTACGTACCACCGTCCTCGGATTGGGAAGGACGCCAGAGCTAAACCTACGTACTCACTACGTACCACTGTCCTCGGAATGGGAAGGACACCAGCGCTATAACCTACATATTTAATATGTACCTCTGTCCTCGGATTGGGAAGGACACATATACATACACCTAGTCTAGTGGTTTACAACATGGGGTAGCCCCCACCGTTTATGGTTTGGGAAAAGTAAGGAAAGTTGATTTAACCTGCAATTGCAGACAAACTCATAGTTCTTGAAAAACTACTTTATAACGAACACCTACTGTGAACTCGCTCAACTTTGTTGTTGATTTGTTGTTACATGCCTTGCAGGTCGCTAGATACTTATGGAGCTTGCACGAGGAGGAGGTCGTTGTGGGATACGGACCGTTATGTTCCGTGCTTAATATTTAAGTCCTTTTGAACTTATTAAACCTACGTTTTGGACTTTAAACTTATGAACAATGGAACTTATGTCTTGGACTTACGTTTTAAGCTTCCGCTGTTAACTTAAAAATCGGTTACTCTCTTTTGGTCACCAATGGTATTGTGGTTGGTTTTATTTACTTAATTATGTTGTTCAATATGATTGGTGGCTCGATCCTGGTCATGTCACACCTCCAAGCGGTGATACTCCGCATGATGGATTTTGGGGGTGTGACAATGGTGGCATTATTGTAAATAAGGAAATCTTCCTTATAACCCTTGGCCTATAAATAGGACACTTAGGTGTTATGTTTAGGACTTTTGCACCTTTGAAGACTTTAGAGATTGAAGCTAGAGAGAGAGTCTAGAGAGAGAAAGTGCAAGAGGTGATTCACGATGCTTTGTACGGTTTCAGATTATCAATAGAATCACGTTTATAGTACGGGTCTCGTGTTCGGTCCACGCACGTGTACGGATTCTGCACGTCACACGTGTTGATACGCAATCATTTCGGAGTCGAAAACCGGTCCTACAAGTGGTATCAAAGCAGGAGCTCGATTGCACGGATCAAACACACAAAATCGCACGAGATTTCATCAGATTCAGAGTCTAAAACACATCAGATTTGTCAAATATCTCATTCTACACTTTTTCTTCACGTTCTTGACTGAAAAACGCCAAATTAAACAGGATTTTACGGAAAAAAATTGCTGAAATTTTAATATGTTGTGCGAAAACCGTCGATCTAAAAGCCTACAAATTTTCAGAACTTAATTCCAAACGGTTAGTGAGAAATCGGGATTTTTTGGTTCGTTAAACGCTAAACATGATAGCTGTTGCAATTCTCGGATAGTGATCCGATCGAAATTATATTTTGATTGTTCATTATTGTCAAGTATCGTATCATGAATCGTTCGGATCACAATCCAATTCAAAATCCATTCGACACTTAGCAGGTTGTCAACTATCGGATTGCATTCCGATACACACATTTGTCACTCGATCCATTATCTGTTTAAAAGGCACTATGGTCCAACCTGTTTTTGTGTTTTGAAAATCTAAATTGTCAGGTTCATTAAATGTATGTCATGTGATTCTTTACTCGGCCCAATAAAGTCATTAAACATCATGTGAATATAATGATTAGCTTGCATATGAAATGAAAAAGTATTGTCGGTCATTCAATTTGATATCAGCTGGCATGAGAAAAAGAAAGGAGGTCCAATTACATCACACCTTAGACTGGAAGGTATGGAGTGGGGAGGATGGGCCGCCACATCACCAGGAGTGAGGATGGGCCTAAAGGGGATGGACCAAGGGGGTGGAGGATGGGGCTAAATATATATATATATGTATGTATGTATAGGTATGTGTGTGAAGAGGTGGCCCGGCGAGTTCGTCTGCTGGGCGACGGAGACGACGGCGGTGTTCCGGGGCGGCGCCGGGCCTCGCCGTGCCTTTGCCGTCCCCCATACCCTCTAGTCTTAGTGGACTGTTACCTGTTTGACCCATGTGATAACAATCAATAAGTGTGAATTAAAATATGGATTGAATTGACGACACTATTATAAGATTCATCAGAAGATCACATGATTGATTCATTACTAACGGCCAAATTAGAATTTGTGTTAAATAAAATTGACAGCTTAGTGTTTTTTTTAAAGGTCCAATAGAAATACTATGGTGTTAAATGGCCAATTTAATGCTTGTCATTATCACGTGATATTCTAAAATTTTAAAACATTGCATGTGACTACTGAATCATTAAAGCTCTCGGCCCAATGAGTTCTAATACATAGGTCATCGGCCCATGCACTTTGTTTTGAAAATAGAATTCAAGTTATCTTAGTGGTTCAATCTTCGAGTGGTGATTCGATCGAATCACGATTCTTTCCACATGTATTAAATTCAGATTTGTTAACATTGTGTCAAAGTGTCGAACCGCCAATCGATCCGTTCACAAATCCAATTCACGTGATCAATTGTAAAGGCCCATGTGGTTTAACTGAACACTTCATATTGGTCCAATAGTTTTTGAAACACATTCCAAGTATAAGCTTTTTAACATTGTAAGGTCCATTTACATCGGCCCACTAAATAAGCTTTTTAACATTCTGTCGAGTCCCCTATAATTCAAACGGCTCAATAAGCTTGTTAGATTCAATTGATTGTCAGGCTCAATATATAAAAGGTCAAATTAAATTTTGTGACACAATCTTCGAGTGCCAATCGAACGATTCGCCATCCGATCCTCTTCATCGTTTCACATTTCACTTGTTTTGCAAAATCGTCGAACGGCAATCCGTACGGATTGCCATCCGATCCTAAACACATTATTTGTTTGTTTAACAGGTCCAAGTGACGGATAGCACTTTGTTTGTGTCAATCATCGGATGACCAACCGGTCGAACTGACATCCGATCTACGTGTCATCCGATCCATTTGTTATGCTATCCAATTGATTGTGTGTTTAAAACTGATTGTTTGTTTGTTTGTTCGTTTGCAGGTGATTCAAAGTTGATAAACGAGGAGCAGATTCAAGGTGTTAAAGGTGATAACATCATGGCTGAAGAATTCTACAATACGTTTTACAACGCGTTCACGACAGAGTCTTCAGGAACATCAACTGTTGCACCAAAAAGCATCTCAAAAACCATAACGGAAAATATTAATCATGACAACTTCTATGGAACCCATTCAAAACCGCCTAATCTCGATAGTATTGAGGACTACACATGGTGGAAAGAACGTTTTATCAACTGGGCCAAAGCTTACGCACATGAAAGCTGGTTTTGCATGGAGTTTGGATACGATAGACCTGTCAATGACAAAGGCAAATAAATCCCACTCAAGAGTTTATCCACAGATGATAAAAAGAATTTTTCATACGAACAAAGAATGGTTGCTCTAATCCAACAGTCGATTAGAGATGATATCTTTGCTTTACTTGAACATGATGGTTTTTCTAAATCTGTTTGGGAAGCTTTACGAATTAAAGCTGAGGGGGGTAAACAAATCAAAAAGAATAAAATTGCTTTACTTAAAAAGGAGTTTGATTTGTTTGATGGATTAAAAGGTGAATCGGTTCGACAAATGATTGAAAGATTTTGTCATCTTAAAATCGAAATTGATAGGTTTGGAATTGTTAAAATACGAGAGGAAATTATTGATAAAATCATAGAAGCGTTTCCACGAGCTGATCAGTGGCAAACGTTCGTGTTTATCTTGAAAAATGATGTTTTGTATGATTCAATTACTCTTGATGTTTTGATAGAGAAAATTGAAAGTCATGAGCTTGAGCTGCAGAAGCAAAGCAAGATGAGCAGTTCTTCGTATCAAAAAAATGTCGGTCTTTACTACAAAGGTAACATACCTCCGGTGACTGTTGGTGAATCACTAAAGACGGCATACAGTGTTGAGAGGTCAAAGGAACCTCAGAAAAGTTCATCAAGTTATAATCCGGGATATCATTCATCTTCTGCAAAAGCAAATCCTGAAGAATCAGAAGAAATTCTGTGCAACATCGCTCTGAAGTTGAAAAATTCTCCTGCGATGAGCATCAACTCTGCTAAGCAGCAAATGAGCTTCCTTGCATCTGTCCTGGAATCATATGAAGGTCTGGTAGCTGGTAAAATAGGAAATTCTGAATTAACCAAGGAAGACTACGACTAGATCGATCCGGAAGAGATGGAACTCAATGACATACGTTGGTGTTTGGCAAGCTGTATTCGAAGAGCTCAACGGTACATGGAGATTACTGGCAAACAGTCAATCGATGGTCCGTCAACGAAGCTGGGATTTGATAAATCCAAAGTAACCTGCTTCAAGTGCAAGCAAAAATGTCATTTCAAAAGAGAATGCAACAATTCTGCAGTTGATGGAAATGAAAATCCGTTCAATGACGATTATTATCGGAAAGTAGTATACCACCGCAGTAAAGAAGAGCCGCCAAACTTGAAAAAGATTGAAAACAATACAAAAGAGAAGTCAAGAGCATGTACAGTCATCCAGGATGACGAAGGGTTTGATTGGAGCGAATTTCTTCCAAAAGATGATCTTAATGATGATCGATTTAGAGTAAGAACCAAGAAGGATGCTTATAAACATAATGTTTTGGTTGCTGAAATAAAGGAGAAAACTCGAGAAGAGATTCTGAAGGAAAAAACATACAGAGAAAGATGTATTGCTGGTTATTGGATTGAAGAGATGGAGAAAGAGTATGAAGAGGCAAAGAACTACGGCAGATATGACAAGAAAAGAGATTGTTATGTCAACAGGAATGGGGAACCAGTTGTTCACAAGAAGGAAATAATCTATGAAGATGTTCTTACAGTAATCCCTCTATCTAGAGAGTTTTATTCAAATGTTGAAAAAGACAAACATTATGAGAAAAAGCTGAATAAACTCATCAGAGACATCATGACAGTGAGTCAACGACGAAGAGATGAAGAGATGATGAAGAAGAATGTTGAGAATCTGGTGGATGAACTGGAGAAAGTTGCTGAAGAAACAAAGGTTGAAGAAAAAGAGGAAGAGAAGGAGAGTGTTGAAGAAAAAGAAGTTGTTACTGAAGAACAGTAGAATGAAGAAGATCAGAAGAAGAAAGAAGAAGTTGATGAGAAGATTGAAAGTTCAGTTGAAGTGAATAATGACGGTGCTGGTATTGATGAGGAATTGAAAAAGAAAGAAGCTGATCAGAAGCAAACGGAAGAGAACGCTAAAGTATCGATCACTGAGGTAAAAACGGATCCTGAAATCTTAAATAAAACAGTTGAACAGTGCAAGAAATGCATGGAAACGTGCAGCGCTTGTACTGAAAAAGATGAAAAATTCAGAACAAGAGATTTGGAATTTATTAAAATAGAAGAAGTTTTCAAAAATAAATGCAAAGAAATACTAGAAAACGAAAAAGTTTTGAAAGATAATGACGAAAAGATAACACAAAAATGCAAAAATTTAGAAAAAGAAAATGAAATTTTGAAAGAAAAGGTTTCAAAAATGACATAACAATGTTTGCAAAAAGAAAATGCTTTTCAAGAAATGAAAAAGGAGTATGATTCAATAAAACTTGCATACCATATAACAAAAGAGTCATATGAAGATGTGAAAAGTCAAATGAAACTTGTTCAATCAAGATTGAAATATTGCTCTGAAACAACTGATACGCTTAAGCGACAGTATTCAATTAAGCAACAAGTTGTAAACTCTTATATTGAGGATGTTGCTAAGCTAAAGCGTCAAATAGCTGATTTAGAACAAGATAACAACAAGTTACATAGCTATCACGCTTCATCATATGTGCTTGAACGTATCTTCAACATAAAACCGGGTAATGATGATTCTGGGAAAAACAAGAAAGGTATTGGCTTAGAGTTTCATCAAGTTCCACCACCGGAAAAGTTCGCATTTTATGATGATGAGAAGGTCGAAAAAGCTTTCAACATGGTCGATCAATTTCTAGATAACATTGACATAACATATTCCAAATCTGATGATTCTAGTGATTCAGAGGTGGTAGGTAAGGTCGTTGAAAGTGTTTTGAAAGAAGAGTCCGTTGAAACAGGTAAATCTGAATCACAGGATGAAAATAAAGGTAGTTTTCATGAAGGTTATCTGAAAAACTCAAAATCTGAGAAAAATGCGAAATGATGATTCAAAAGGATTGGTATATACCATGATTGGATCAGACAAGTTGTTCTCAGATCTTGAAGTCCCGATTCAGAATGTGATTTCAGAAAAGATTGACAAAGTTTTCAAATTGATTGAAATAGAAAATCTGAGATTCCGAAGTTTGCTAGAAAGAGTCACAAAACTTTTTATAACAAACCTGGATACAAAAAGAAAAATATGAAGGCTGGGTTGGGTTATAAAAAGAAACAAAATTGGAAAAGAAACGAAACACCAAACTATCAGACAAAGATGAACTTTGTTCACGGAACAAGTTCAGAAGAAGAGAAAGAACTCCAATTTAGACGACAGTCTAATGAAGAGTTCTATGCTCAGAAAAAGCAACAACAGGTCAAAGATGTCTCAAAGAGAACATGTTTCAAATGTAATCAAATAGGACATCTTGCACGCAAGTGTCGAAATCCAAAACCTGTTGGTGTTGAGACAAAAAGGAAGTCTGATGTTGTGAATCAGAAGTCAACCAAGTTTGACTCAAAGCAAACTTGGAAGCTGAAAATGTCAAAGGCTGACTCACAACAAACATGGAAATCATTGACACCCAGATTTAGAACAACACTAAGTTGGAAAAAAACTGTCGATGCAACAAAACCAAATCAATTTTGGAAACCAAAAGTTGTTCAAAATCAAAATGTTCGAAAAGATTCACATTTTTACAAAAGAGGTGCTCCAAAAGGTCAAATATGGACAGTTAAAAAACAAATGACTTCGGTAAATGAAGAAAAAGATGATGTCAAAATTGAAAAAGTCTTTGTACAAAATGACAAAGATTTTCTGAATTTGAATGAAGCATATTGTGTTGAAATGCCTATGGTCAAACAGATCTGGGCTAAATTGTTCAAGTAATTGAGTAATTTGAATGTGCTGGTGCTTCAGAAAGAGGATGAAAGTCAAACCAATGGAGGAAGCAGCCTGGCAAGAGAGGAGGAGGCTGCTGGTCCCGACGATGGTTAATCAGGGAGTTTGTTTGATTTCTGTACATAAATAAACAATATTTCAAAAACACTAAAAATTTAAAATTTAAAAAAAAATCAAAAATATGTTTGTTTTTAAATTTTGTCAAAAAATTCAAAAATTTAAAAAATGTGTTAATTGAATATGCCAAAACCCTCACGGCAGAATAAACATGATTAATTTCACAAGATTGAAAAAACGGTTTTCAAACTGTCGAATATCAATGTGTTGCAAATCATGGGGGTATATTTTTCTGCTAAACAGAGCATGTAAAGCAGAAAATGGATGGCGAGACAAAGCTGTCAGCATCGGTTATCAAATTTTCTTTAAATGTTTTGAATTTTAGGGGGAGTAAAAAAATGTCAGAAAATCAAAAAACATTTAAAAATTTGAAAAAGCCAAAAACATGATAAAATTAAAAAAAAAAGTTTTTGTGTAAAAAGAGGAAATGATAGTACATCAGTAGACAATCACAGTATGCTAAAGAAATGGAATGTTAAAATGTTATAAAAGGTCTCACTGATGATATGCCAGTAGGTTTTTACACGCTTAGTAGATTGTTTTCGAGATATAAACCTAAATATCAAATACTTACTTATCTCGTGGGGAACATCTCTCGAATATATGGGTAACCCCCGAAATCTTGTTTGAGAGATTGCCTGATTCTAAGATACTAGGTCTTTATACTGTTTGATATATGGGGTATTATACCTGGTCTTCTGATATTGCGAAAGCAATGGCCTAGACCTCGTATAATACTTTATGCACTTTAAAAAGCTTACCCTCTGCTTAAAAATTGATAAATATCGAAAGATACAAATCAAGAGCAGTTGTAAAGAAGATTTCCAAGGGGAACACGCCTCAAAGTCGAGCCTTCATCTCTTTGACTGAACGGAAGTTCATACCTGAGCTCTTAAGGTCTCGCACTAACCCAGAGAACAGATATCAGATTAGTATATTCACCTGTAAGACTTAATCTAGGGAATTTTGATACGGGAGTGTATTCTGAGGTAGGACACGCGAATAAGTTTAAGTTCTTAAAACACTAATTCGTATCTTGAAGCAGTTTAACTTTGTGTGAAAATTTAAATGGATCAGTATACTGACAATCTAAGTGAATCGTTTAGAACTTAAAGTGTTTAAAGCTCAATGGTACTAGTGATTTGTCAAAAACTGATATGATCCTCTAACGCGAACTCAAACAAAAATATTGTCTGTAAATATGCCTGTAAATATTTCTTTACTGCTTTATGTTTCAGAAAATTACAAAAAGATTTTGATTTTTTGCTTTACTTTCGACAACCGATGTCTAAGAGCCGAGTTTCAAAATCTGAGTATGCTGATCGTGTTTCTGATAATAAACAAGTTCATTAAGTTGAAACTTGAAGTTTTTATTCAAAAATCAAAAACAGTTTGTGAATCTCCAAGGTCATTAATTTGGACTTGGATGATTAACTGTGAGGGATTTTGGATTCTTAATACTGCCAAATCTATAAAGATTTTTTATAGGGGGAGAAAATCAAGTAATCCTGGATATATTCATATTATTATATTTTAGAGCCAGGATCTTGATTAAAAATGTTTAAGAGCCAGATCACGATTCCTGGACGGTTGTAAACGCTTTCACTGTAGCATATTTGAAATGTTTTAGCTTATGCTGAGAGAGCCAGGTAATCATTCCTGGATGCTTAAAACATTTTCACTTATAAATGTTTGAGATTTGTAGATAAAAGTTCCAGATTGTGATCCCGATAGCCGAGTCTAAGGGGGAGTCTGAAGACGAGCTCATTGCAAGGGGGAGCTTATAACCAAAAATCCAGGTGTTGATCCCAAAAGCACGAAAGCTTGACGAAAGGGGGACCGTGAAGAAAGAGTTTATCAAAAGGGGGAGATGAAGCTGAAGACAGATCCACAGGGATTCTGTTCGAGCAAGGGGGAGTCTATTTTGCTGAAGACATGTTAAAGCTTCAAGAAGATTCAAAGAGAGAGAGAGAGAAAGACAAGACGCTATGAGATTGACTGCGACAATATCCAAGGGGGAGTCTGTTGGTGCAGTAATGTCTATCGCCTCCGTCAATCCAGTCCGCAGCAGAAACTGAAGTAAACTAGAGCTTATATTGTAATATTTAGATATTAAAGGCAAGGTGGCATTATTGTAAATAAGGAAATCTTCCTTATAACCCTTGGCCTATAAATAGGACACTTTGGTATTATGTTTAGGACTTTTGCACATTTGAAGACTTTAGAGATTGAAGCTAGAGAGAGAGTCTAGAGAGAGAAAGTGCAAGAGGTGATTCACGGTGCTTTGTACGATTTCAGATTATCAATAGAATCACGTTTATAATACGGTTCTCGTGTTCGGTCCACGCACGTTGATGTGTGCGAGGGTGTATATAAGTTTAAGTATATTTTAAGCCCTTTTTACTCGTTAGTCAAGTTTTAAATTTATAAAAACACGATATTTTACTAACACCAAACACACATATGGGCAAGTGCACCCATCGTGAGCGTAGTATAGTGTTGGCAAGATACCGAGGTCGTCCAAGGACACAAGAGCTTTTAATACCGGTTTATCCTCAACGTCTAATCAAATCAAAAGTTAGAAAAATGTTTTTAAACTAAGAAAAATAAAACTAACTAAAATGCTGAAAAATAAAATAAAAATAAAAACAGATAGACAAGATGAATCACTTGGCTCCGACTTGTGTTTAGTGTAACCTTTGATTATTTCCTCACTTTTGCACTTTTTAAGAGATTATCTTAGTTATTGTAGTAGGCCCCTCTTTTGAAGGTGAAGTTACCCTCAACCCAGTAGTTTGAGTCAGCAAGGATACAATTCTAAAGGGTCGGATTATTGAAAGATAATTAATTAAGTTATTAATGCATATTATGGTAGGCCCCTCTTTTGGAGGTGACGTTATCCTCGGCTAAGCAGTCTGAGTCAGCAGGGATACAGTCCTAAATAGTCGGGTTAAAGTATTAATAGTAGCTTACATATTAGGGGATCAAAGAGTTTGGACCCCCGCCATCCAATACCGGTGGGTATTGAAGGAGGTCCTACTAAATTTGACCCAGGTCCTTGCAGGATCTATACACTGAACAAGGCAAGACTCTTACCAAACTGTTCCCTTAACCCCCGACCAGGTAGCCAACATATCTCCACATAGACCGTGGAGATATGAATGGTGAAAATCTTTTATTTTATATAGACAGTAAAATAATGCCAAGACACCACAGACAAATGATAAGGAAGAATCACCTTCAACATAAGAAACAATTATTAAAGTCATTGATACATAACCAAGTAAAAAGTGCGAAAAGATTAAAAATAAAAAGTATTACACTAGACAC
Source organism: Helianthus tuberosus (assembly GCA_030545235.1). Classification (NCBI taxonomy): domain Eukaryota; kingdom Viridiplantae; phylum Streptophyta; class Magnoliopsida; order Asterales; family Asteraceae; genus Helianthus; species Helianthus tuberosus. Next base: position 8,751,765 of record CM060403.1, on the reverse strand, counting down.
TTGTCTTCACCAAGTGATGTAAGAGACTTAGGAAAACATGGCCTTTGATTGTCAAGAACTCTTACGATCAATCTTAGATCCCGAGACGACTCACACACTCGATGATGGACAATGGATGATGGTGTTATGATTGTGGTGGGTGGTGCGTGAAGTGTAAGAGAGTGGTGTGCCAAGGGATGGTTTGCAAATGAGCCAAGCACCCCTATTTATATCCTGAACAGCAGCTCGGGCACGGCCCCGTGTCCATTGGGCACGGCCCCATGTCCACCTTCTTCTCTGTCTTCATTAATTGCAGTTTGTCTGCAGTAGTTGACCACGCCCCCGTGTGCAGAAACGTATCGGTACTATCAAGATTTCCTCAGATTCTGCGAATCTTAGAGTTGACCACGGCCCCGTGTCCGCTGAGCACGACCCCATGGTGGTTGATAGAAGCTTCTACAGCTTTGTCTTTTCTGCTAATACTTGGGCACGCCCCCGTGCTCATTGAGCATGGGGCGTGTTCAGCCTTCTGTTCTCTTGTTTTGCTTGGGAAGATGCTGTCGGGGAAGCTGGGTATGCCACGTTTGTTCCTTTTCTTGTATTTATGTTAGATTTAGCTGCATATTTGCTTCTTTTGTTCATTTGAGCTCATTTAATCCTGAAAATACAAAAGGAAGACAAAAATACACTTTTTCCAACATTAGTACTAAAAAAGGGTTAGTTTTATGCCACAATTGATGTAATTTATATGTTTCATTTTGTGCACATCAAATACCCCCACACTTGAATCTTTGTTTGTCCTCAAGCAAAACTCTTTATAATGTGGCTTTAACTCCCAAATGGAATGGGTAGAAGAGAAGGTTTTTGGGCTTGTCATAGAGTGTCGGGATTTCCAAGATTCTTTATTAAGTTTTATTTTTATTTATTTACAATCTTATTCGTCATGATTTATTTAAAACATTACATAAGATAAATTACTTATTAGGGCATAACATGCCTTTTTTTTTAAATTTCACTTATATACAAGTTCACAAACCTCACGGGGGATCACTCAACACTTGGCCGAAGATGTATTTTGGTGGATCTCTCGAGAGCGGCATGGAACTTACTCCTACCATAACCTTTCCAAGCAATCAATCCTCCTCCTTTTTAACTATATACCTTTGTAAATATCAAGAGGACTTTTGGGGTGAAGGGTTAGGCTTGGGTTAAAGGTAGGTGGTTGGGTTAGTGGTTAGTAAAAGGGCGAAAGGCGTAAAAAGCGTCGGTTTTCATAAGACTTTTTATTTTTGAAGTTTTTATTTTGATGAAGCCATCATTCAAACAAAGCTATTTTTGATAAACTTGTTTGTTTATTTTTCTTTTGCTTCATCATCATAATTTTTTTTTTTTTGAAAGTCATAAGAAAAACCGAGCTTGTTACTAAAACAAAGGGTAAAAAAAATAAAAAAGGTTTTGGTGGGTAAAAGGGTTTTTGTTTTGGGTTAAGAAATGAAAAGGTTTAAGCTCAAAGGGGTTAACTAGGGGGATTTTGGGTAGGTGGTAAAAAAAAGAAAAATAATAGTGTAGAAACAAAAAGGGTTAGTCCTAATGCCTCGTCATTTACTTACTCGGGTTTAAGTTGGTAAGGACCAGGAATGTATCGTCGTGGCAAGTTCTAGAGTCGTAAGAACCAAGCGGCTATTCACACAAGAAACGAAAAATGAGCATTTAGTTTAAAGATATATATTTGTATGCTCAATAAAGGCTCAAAACTCATTTTTTGTGGGAATGGGTTTTTATGTGATCAAGTATATATAATCAAATTTTAACTAGGCTTGTCATGCCGTTTCATAATTTTCTTATGTTGGTTCTTTTTATCACGACGCTATCGGTTGTAAATTTGTAAAAATATAACTTTTTAGAACTTGAAATTCCCAAATTAAACCTAGACAAGTAAAAAAAAATGAAATTTTTTTTTTGAAAAAATTTAGGGTGATTAGCGGTTCCAATAGAGTTTTGTGTAAGGCTTGTGATTAGGACTTGCAAGATTCAAGGTTTTAGTATCCCCCCTACACTTAAATTACACATTGTCCTCAATGTGTCCCAAAAATAAGTTTTTAGGTTAATTGAATGTGTAAAAAGGTGTGAAAAAGCAAAATTTTATGTTACTGGGCGTCTGGACACGGCCCCTTGTCGGATAGACACGACCCCGTGGTCAGAGTGCCAGTAACAATTACTTACAGAATGTGGACACGGGGGCATGTTGGCTGGACACGACCCCGTGTCTGGCAAAAGTCTGCAGAATTAAACAAACAGCAGGTCTGGGGAAGTGGGCACGGGGGCGTGTCGGCTGGACACGACCCCGTGTAGACAATCTGCAAAGGTGAAAAACAGGTTTCTGGCTTCGTTTTTCCTGCTCCGGCTTTAGTGGTACTAATATTCAGTACTCTAAGCCTCGTATGTACCTGTTTTATCAATAAACACTACACCAAACCATAGCAAGCATCCTAAATTACCATCGTTCAACATCCACATCACAGAGTTAAAAAGAAAAACAAATTGTCACACCCAGACATTTCCATGTATTACCGGAGGGCACGATGGGGAGTATCGTGACGTAGTTGATATCATCATAGTCAAACAACACAAATTATAAATGCACAGCGGAAGCAAAAAGATAATAATCACATTACAACCGAATAAATAGTAATATCAAAGTATTACAATGGATTGCAACAGATTCACAGGCGGATCAAAATACAAATAATGTCATTGTTCAACAGACTTTAACATCTAGAGCTTGCAAGACTTGATTATTGATGTCTGGAGTAGCCAGCCTATTTCGTATAGCACCTGCACTTAACCTTTTGGAAAATACGTCAGTTTACACTGGTAAATACAATTAACATACTCATTTTGAAAGTGTTTACGAAAATTAGTTTGAATGCACAAGGCACAAATAATCTTTTATAACTTGGGATAATTATTTAGAATAAACTTGTATACAGTTTTACATGTTTGTCGTCCATTTAGGACCCGGTTAGAAGAGCTGGTTTAACAAGATTAATAGACACGCCACATGGTATAATACCCACAAGAAGATGCCCTTCTTGTGGACTACCTTTGTACATATGCAACTGTCAGGTGTATGCCTACACCCCGTGCTTAAGTCGTGGCCATTTCTAATGAATGAGCCGAGTATATCCAGGACACGGTCATTAACCTCCCAAAGGCATTGCATCAAACAAGACAGAATAAAACGGGTTATGCATCTTGTTAATCAATATCTGATTGTATGACTTCATACCCGACCAAGCGGTATTTTAATACCGTACCCCAAGCCCGTATAGGGAAAATAAGTTAAAATTATTTACCTGAGCAAAGTATAAATCACAATCAGCAAGTGCACGTAGCTTTTACTGGGCTCCTAATCTGGAACGAAGGTTTTAATTAACCTATTAGATTTCTAACGGGGTCTTTCTTAAGTTTAAACTTAGACCGGTTAGTTTTATCGAAGGTATACGATTCGAACGCATGATTAAGCGCAAACCGGAATAGAATGTGATTTAGACCCGACAAGTTTTAAGACTTGTATAATATGGGTAAACTAAACACATTCTGGATTTTGAGATAGAAATGATAAGGTTCGACCCGTTTCGGCTAATTTATGCAAACTAGTTATATAAACCGACCGAACGCGAATAACGCATAACGGGTAACCGAATCAGTCACGAACAGGTTTCCTAAGTTAATATGCATTAAATATGTTGTGATATCAGTAGGATACCCTTCCATTATCCCCAAAACGAGTTTAATCTCAATTTAAGCCCCGTAGGGGTATTTTGGTCATTTAAAAGATTATAAAAGGGATTTATTATAATTCTGAGATTCGGGTCCAAAATAATCAGCAAAACAACTTAATTCAATAGGTTATATCAGTTGGTGATAAGTCTTATATGACAAAATGGTTTTAAACCCATACTATGTGTTTAATATGCGTAAAAAGCCGTTTTAAGCGATTTCCGGGTTATAACGGAAATCTGAGTTTTCTGATCAGGTTATAAAGTTCAAAATACTTCATTTATCATATAAAATCAGTAGCCAAAGATTTGGTATCAAATTTTCATGTAAAACTCATTTTATGAACAAAAAAGGGTATAATCAGTAATGACCGAATCAGGGCGATAACCCTATGTTATGATCAGTTTAAAAATAATTAAAAATCTTCAAAAATACCAAAATATTATATTACATCAGTGGGTAAAAGGTTTGGTGTCAAAAATTGGGTTTAGATAGGCTTTATGCCAATTACGCCGTTTAATTCATAAAAAGCATTCTAATTACGCTATTAAGCATAACTCCTAATCTAGACCTCCAACTGATGTGAAAATTTAGGGTCATGTTTATAAATCAGTAACAAAGATTATTGTCTTCTCACATTTCCAAAATTCTCGTTTTATGGTCAAAAGGGCATTATGGTCAACGTTAAGCAATTAACGGAAACGCGTAAACGAATCGGGAAATCAACGCACCAATTATAGAGGGTTATACTATCATGTAACCCGGTCCTAATAAAGCTCTAAGGCATTTCTAATTCATGCTAAAAAGGATCAGAAAAGAAAGTCATAGCAATGGTCAAAGTATGCGACTTTCGGTTCCGAACCGGTCCTAAACTGAAAATTGTCGGGTCAGACATGCCTAGACATGTTCTTGCATTGATTATCAAGTTATATGAGTGGTAAAAAAAGGTTACACGTCACCTATATTGCTAATTATGCGTTAAATTTAAAATTAAGTTTCTGTTGACTTTTTCGGATTAAGTTTGACCCGACATTTGACCTATTTAGAGCAGGAATTAGAGGGTGCCCTTTTAAAGGTTTAATACCCACATAAATACCAACTTATAACTACTTTTAATTTGGCTCAACATCAGACCATTAGTGATTAATCGATATGTCAAACCTTAATTACGACGGTTTGACTTTAAGCTAATTAACTAAGTAAAACACGATTAAGGAAGGTCAAGGAAGCTTACCAAGGTCCTATGCACGACTAGTGTTGCTTAGGGAAGGCTCTTGAGCTCCAGAAATGTTCAGAAGTTGAGTGTGAATGAATGATCAAAAATTGAAACAATGTGGGTCTTTATATAGTGATCTTGATTGATCAAGATCATGCCAAACAACTCTAGGATTGATCCCTGATCAATTACAAGTGTCCCTAGTGCCTAAGAACTAGTTTGTGCTGCACATGGTAGTGAAAAATGGAAATATAAGTCGGTTAAACTCGTTATACAGGCACCTGTCAAGTTTTCTGCAGCTGGGACTGTCTTACGGACCGTAAGGGGTATCCTTTGCGGTCCGTAAGCCTTTACCAGGAAGCAAAAATTTGTAACCTTTCAAGCTTCGAACAGGCAACTTAGGTATTACGAATTTGGGCCTCTATTATCATTATGGGGCCACTTGATCATGTCCTGAACAGTTAAGACCACCTTGCCATGTTTTAAGGTTGCCTTGGATTCTTTTGAAAGGGCCATAAACGAAGGTTCGTCAAACACATTCTCATAGGATCCCATCTTTACAATTTGAATCAATTATTACTAGTATTAACCGGATTTGAATGTATATCAGATGTTTATAACACAGGTTAAGGTTTGGGATTTATACATAGGTCGCTCAGAGGTATTTATTAACATGTCGACGCTTTTAACCCCTCGTATACGAATTTTATCATACCTTTCTCATATGATAACGAAACTTGGTGAAATTTTTATTATGTATTCTAGTGAGCATAATTAATCATTACGAAGCTTCGGGTTTGCTAAAAGGTCACTCAGAGGTATACTTTAAACATGTTGACACATTTAACCCCTGTAGTTTGTAATCTCTCACTTTCTTCCACAATTAGCTTCGTATGGTCCATGATTTATTCGTTTAAGGTTATAAACATTTTGTGGGGCTATTGTGAAGTATATTTATCCATTGTTGACACTTTGAATCCTTTCATTCACATAGTTTCTTTGTTTGTCATCTTCAGTCCTTCTAATCAATCCTTTACACGTTTTAAGCCCATGACACGTGTCGATATAATATTGGACATGAAATTTCGAGGTGTCACATCCACACCACCCTTAAAAGAAATCTCGACCTCGAGATTTACTGAAATAAATGAGGGTATTTATCTTTCATTGTGGACTCTACCTCCCACGTGTACTCGGGACCTCTACGGGCATCCCACTTCACCTTTACGATCGGCACATGCTTCCTTCGAAGCTTCTTAACCTGTCGATCCTCGATCGACACAGGTTTTTCAACAAACTTCAAGCTCTCTTCTATGTGTACATCTGTATGTGGTATGACTAGTGATTCGTCAGCTAGACATTTCTTCAGATTGCAGATGTGAAATACATTGTGAATACCACTGAGCTCTTCTGGTAAGTTTAACTTTTAAGAAACTGACCCGACACGTTCAATGATCTCGAATGGTCCTATGTACCTCGGGCTTAACTTGCCTTTCTTACCAAATCGCCTCACTCCCTTCCAGGGTGATACTTTAAGCAATACTTTGTCACCTACCTCGAATTCCAGAGGTTTACGCTTTAAGTCTGCGTAGCTTTTCTACCTATCTCTGGCAGCTTTCAGGCGGTCACGAATCTGGACAATCTTGTCCATCGTTTCAAAGACTATTTCAGGTCCTGATAATTGAACTTCTCCTACTTCTGCCCAACAAACGGGCGTTCTGCACTTCCTACAGTATAAGGCCTCGAAAGGCGCAGCCTTAATGCTTGTATGATAGCTATTGTTATAAGAGAATTCGATTAATGGCAGGTGGTTATCCCAACTACCACCTAAGTAAATCACACATGCACGAAGCATGTCTTCCAAAGTTTGGATTGTACGCTCACTCTGCCCGTCCGTCTGAGGATGGTAAGCCGTACTACAATTTAAGCGCGTGCCCAAAGATTGTTGGAAACTTTTCCAAAAATGTGATGTGTATCTAGTATCTCTGTCAGAGATAATAGACACTGGTACGCCATGCAGGGATACAATCTTATCTACGTACAATTGGGCTAACATGTCGGAGCTGTAGGTCTCCTTAATGGGTAGGAAATGTGCTGACTTAGTCAGTCTATCTACTATCACCCATATAGTATCATTTCCTTTCCTTGTCTTTGGTAACTTAGTGATAAAATCCATAGTTACCATTTCCCATTTCCAAGTGGGAAGTTCAGGCTGTTGTAGCAAACCTGATGGCTTCTGATGTTCGGCTTGGACTTGCACACACGTCAAACATTTAGCTACATAGGCAGCTATAGACTTCTTCAAGCCTATCAACCAAAAATTTGCTTTCAGATCCTAGTACATCTTATCAGCTCCAAGATGGACGGAGTATTTAGAACTGTGGGCTTCCTGGAGGATAACATCTCGAAGTCCCCCAAAAACTGGAACCTATATTCGTCCATTCAACCTCAGAATTCCGTCCTTGCCATAGGATAACTGTTCTTCAGTTACTCCTAGCTTTTCATCAGGATAGTTAGCTACCAATACAGCTTCCTTCTATGCACCTAACAACCTTTCATTCAAACTATTCTTTATCTCAATGCTCTTGGCATTGATTCTTATAGGCTTCACTCTTTCCTTTCGACTCAAGGCATAGGCGACTACATTCGCCTTGCCGGGATGGTATCTTATCTCACAATCATAATCATTCAAGGTTTCCATCCAACGTCGCTGCCTCATGTTTAAGTCCTTCTGATTGAACAAATGTTGAAGGCTCTTGTAATCAGAATAGATCACGCACTTAGTTCCATACAAGTAATGCCTCCAAAGTTTTAGTGCAAATACAACGGCACCCAACTCTAAGTCATGGGTGGTGTAGTTCTTCTCGTGCACCTTTAACTGTCGCGAAGCATAGGCAATAACCTTGCCTTTCTGCATCAGCACACACCCCATACCGGTGTGTGATGCATCACAGTATACCACAAATTCTTCAATCCCTTCAGGCAATGTCAGCACTGGTGCATTGCTTAGCTTCTGCTTAAGGATATCAAAGGATTCTTGTTGCTTGGGTCCCAGTTGAACTTAATATTCCTCCTAGTCAGAGAAGTTAGGGGTGCAGCAATCCTTGAAATTTTTTCAATAAAACGTCTGTAATATCCTGCCAGTCCCAAGAAGCTACGAATCTCTGCGGGCGTCTTCGGCTCTTTCCAATTCATGACAGCTTCAACCTTAGCGGGATCTACCTGGATTCCGCGTTCAGTAACCACATGTCCAAGAAATTGGGCTTCACGAAGTCAAAATTCACACTTAGAGAATTTGGAGTAGAGCTTTTCTCGATGAAGCAGTTTCAGAATGCAATGGAGGTGCTTCTCATGGTCAGCTCGACTCTTTGAGTAAATAAGAATATCATCGATGAAGATGATGATAAATTTATCCATGTAGGGCTTGCAGACGCGGTTCATGAGATCCATGAATGCGGCTGGTGCATTAGTGAGTCCAAAAGGCATCACTAAGAACTCGTAGTGACCATAACGAGTCCTAAATGCAGTCTTATGTACATCTTCATCCTTGACCTTCAGTTGATGATATCCTGACCTTAAGTCGATCTTGGAAAAGTAACTTGCTCCTTGAAGCTGATCGAACAAGTCGTCGATCCTGGGCAATGGATACCTATTCTTGATAGTAACCTTGTTAAGTTCTCGATAATCGATGCACAGACGCATCGACCCATCCTTCTTCTTGACAAACAAGATTGGTGCTCCCCATGGAGGCGAACTAGGTCTAATAAGACCTTTGGCTAGCAAATCATCTAGTTGTGTCCTCAATTCCTTCATCTCTGTTGGTGCCAACCTATAAGGCGCTCTTGCAACAGGTGCTGCTCCAGGAATAATGTCAATCCTGAACTCCACTTGCCTATCTGGGGGTAAACCAGGTAGTTCTTCAGGGAATACTTCTGGATATTCAGAGATAATGGGTATGTCTTTGATCTTAGGCTTTGGTTCATCAATAGTTACTTACGCCATGTAGATAACACAACCCTTCGTCAAACACCTTGATGCCTTGAGCATGGACACTTGCTCAGATATTCCATACTTAGTATCTCCTTTAATTGTCAGAGGCTCGCCACGAGGAGTTCTGACAACTACTTGCATTTTAGCACAAACGATCTAGGCTTGGTTGCAAGACAACCAATCCATGCCTATTACTATATCGAAACCAGCTAACTTCAAAGGAATTAGGGATAACAGAAAAGAGTGGTTCCTAATGGATATGAAACATCCATCTAACACGGTTGAGGCGGTCTCTAAGGTACCATCAGCTAATTCTACCTCATATTTCACACTTAGGGTTTTAACAGGTAAATTCAGCAACTTACAAAACTTATTATCTACAAATGACTTATCCGCCCCTGAATCAAACAATACCCTCGCATAAACATCATTTATAAGAAAGGTACCTGTTATCACATTATCATCCTGTACTGCCTCCTTAGCATCCATCCTGAAGACCCTAGCGTTGGTCTTTTTACCTTCTTCTGGTTTCTTGGCATATTTTGGGCAGTTCGACTTAATGTGCCCCTTCTCGTTGCAGTTGTAGCAGGTCGCATCCTTTATCTTCTTAAACTCTATCGTCTTGTGTTCCTTGGACTTGTATATCCCACATGCAAAAGTCCTTGATTGTGTCTGCGAGTTCGATTCCAATCTACGCTTTCCAAAGTGATGTTTCCGACAAACTTTGCATCTGGGTTTCTCACCCCGACTGTTGGTTACCTTTGTTGAACCCTGAACTCTTCTTGTTCTCATGGTTTCCCTTGTGTTTCTTGTCTGAACGACGTGAGTTATCATCCTCACGCTTTCTCTTACCTTCTTCAGAATTCTTTAGCGATCTCAACCTGACCGCATCTAAGGTAAGAGACAAAGATAGATCAGCTGCTGATCTAAAAGTAGTAGGTCTTGAAGCCTTAACACTGGATTTAATCTCTGGGGCTAAACCCCCAATGAAGCGAGCAATTCGCTTGAGTTCCGGTGTTACAAGGTAAGGAACTAATCTTGACATCGTATTGAAGCTCGTAAGATAAGCTTGGCAATCTAGGTTTTTCATAACCAACGATAAGAAATCTGACTCAATTCTTTCAACCTCATGCTGAGGGCAGTAATTCTCCTTAATGAGAGCAACAAACTGATCCCATTTCAGATTATAGAGTGGGATCTTTCCGGCTGCTTGAATGAGAGACTTCCACCATGCTAATGCCTCTCCCTTGAACAATTGGGATACATACTTTACTACATCCCTTTCAACACAACCGCTGATGTCGACTACGGTGTCCATTTCATCTAACCAAGTCATACAGTCAATTGCCCCCTTCTCCCTAGTGAATTCCCGGGGTTTGAAGGAAATAAAGTACTTATAAGTACAGGACTTGGTACGTTGTTTATCATCAAATACTATCCTCTTGGATGGAACACTGTTTTGGTTTGAGGAATGTCGATCATCATCTTTCTTTGGCTCATCTTCCTTAGAGGGCGGCTTGCTGTGAGCCTCTGAATGAATCTTAGGCTTGGAATGCGGTGCGGATTGGGTCCTACTTCGAGTCCCGCTATATTCATTATACTGCCGCTCTATAGCTTTTGCAACATCATTGTCTATTAATGTTTGCAGTTCTGCACCCGCTATGCTAATTCGGGTATTATCATGATCCTCCCTTGGGTGACTGTTGATCTCATCCGAGTCAGCCATGTAGTTTGAACTGTTACATAAGATATTGACAATGATTTATTTGGGAGTTTATTATGGAATTGTCGTTTATGGCAATTCATTAACCATGGTAAACATAGACCATATTTGGTTAATTTGCGAATCATATCTATTTAGGATTTTTATTATAACTTATCCTAATTATAAAACAATAACAGTATTATTAGCGGCACAAAAGGCCTAGTCACAAGGACATTTTTAAATTATAAGCCAGGATTTCAGAGAATCAAGGCATTAAGGTTTGAACATAGTCCTTTACCTTTTCCTGACAGGGAGTCGTAGACTACAACTTTCTTTTGTCTTATATGACAATGAGTATGGCCCGTAGGTACTACATCACCAATGGATGTTTAATATATGATCACCTTAATTGATGATTTAAACTTATGATTTATAGATCATCAGGTTAGGATAGGAATCTTTTGTAGAATTCCTATTATAAGAATGATGTGTGTGATTTTAACGAATCATGTCTGCCAGGAGTGTTAACATGTTTTCAGATGTTAACATGGATTTGAATCCTTTTTAAACAGGTCTTACCATTTTAGCCAAGTCTTATAATGACGTGCAGGCTAGGTTACACCTTTAAGATTGTTATTTAATATTTAAATAGGCAGATTATTTTAAGAGGAATGATCTTTAATTTATTCATTTTATGTATAATATATTTATACATAAAATAACAAAAATGAAATTTTTAAATTTAACATTCCATTAAACATTAAAAGGAGTACATACTGCCCTAAACGGGAGTTTTAACAGAAATAACTTGCCCACGCAGAGGCTATTACTGAGAATACAAGTCCTCGTAGGGACAGATTACAAAGTTAGATTTCCACGCAGGGACTAAAGAAAGACTAGTCCACGCAGGGACTAAGTACATAGATAAATGTCCTCGCAGGGACTTGATTGAAATAAGTAAATACAACAATACATAGAGGAATTCAATGATCCCTCTTCTTCTTTCCTTTTAACAATCTTGCTAGGCCCTTGAGGAATCCCCTGTTATTCCTACGCTCTTCTTGAAATTCTCGCTCCACCCTGTTTAGCCTGTGGAGGATTTCCTCCTGTTCCGGTAGGGAAAACCGTGGTGGCTGCGGCTGGTGCTGAACCCGGGGGTCGAGCAGGTATTTGATACCCATGAGCTGGATATCCCACTCCCCAAGGAGCTCCATATGGTCCTTCAGGATGAAAGGCGTTGTAGTTTGCCGCTACAAGGTACGGGTCGGCTTCAGCATAGTTATAGTGAGTGTGAGCCGGCTGCTCAAACGGATTGTACGCCGTTGATCCGGTGTATGTAGGAATCGGGTTATCAAAACCCAATGGTGGCGGTGGTGGTGCAACTGGTGCAGAATTCACCTCTGGAACTGGGTTTGAGGGCCCACCCATTTGTGGGTCTTCATGCAGTGGCGGATAGTGACTGCCACTTGAGTGTTGGGGGTGCTAAAGTGAAAACCCCTTTCTCGCACGGACATTCGTACGCCTATTCTTCTATGCCTTGGTGGTTCAAGAGGTGCTAGCTGTACTGGCGGCGGTGGTGGTGGCGGTGGCGTGACTGCCACAAAACGCGAATCCTCGGAGGGATCCTGCTGCTTCTGCTGCTGGTGAGGCGAAGAATGGTGAGAGGGTGTAAAGTACCATTCATACTGGTTAAATCTTGCCTGGTAGCTGTCTGGGCCATGGTAGGGTGATCCATGGAAGGATGACCCATCAGAGATCTCGATGGGGTGAGTAGGTGTCCCAGAAGGTGGTTCAACAGGATCCGTGTCTTCAGCTATATCCATTCCCTGAGCTTCGGGGAAATGGTTTTCAGGGCCCAATGGGTTAAAACCCACTAGTTCTTGAATGTAGTTTGCCGGGTTGAACCGGCCCTAGAAAACAGGAGTGGGGTCGCCAAAGGAATGGTGCGACATGGATCGCTGCAACGGCAAGTAGGAGTGGCGTGAGTCTTCGGGCTCGTTCTCAGATTGCGGCCCAAAGGAGTGATGATAAGGAGGCGTTGAGCTATGCGAGACAGATCGTCTAGCGAGCTCCACATAGGTCCTCCAGTTTCCTTGAGGTTCGGCACTCATAGTAGTAGAAGGAGTTCGCCGGTGTGAAGGCCCGGCCTCGTGATCGTTGGAGGCGGTGATTGGCCCCTAACCTCGTCCTCCTCTTCGGAACCTCGGTGGCATTTTTCCTGTCAAACAAATGAAAGAACAACAAAACAATAAAGGGCAAAATAAAACAATTTAGGAATCGTCCTAGGTTCTTTGTCTAGACTCGAGTATGTGCAATTGTGTCATTGAGATTAAACACAAAAGGCTAGTTTTTAATTCACTCAATGTTGGCTCTGATACCAACCTGTCACACCCCGACATTTCCACGTATTACCGGTGGGCCCGGTGGGGAGTATCGTGACGTAGTTGATATCATTATAGTCAAACAACACAAATTATAAATGCACAGCGGAAGCAAAAAGATAATAATCACATTACAACCGAATAAATAGTAATATCAAAGTATTACAATGGATTGCAACAGATTCACAGGCGGATCAAAATACAAATAATGTCATTGTTCAACAGACTTTAACATCTAGAGCTTGCAAGACTTGATTATTGATGTCTGGAGTAGCCAGCCTATTTTGTATAGCACCTGCACTTAACCTTTTGGAAAATACGTCAGTTTACACTGGTAAATACAATTAACAGACTCATTTTGAAAGAGTTTAAGAAAATTAGTTTGAATGCACAAGGCACAAATAATCTTTTATAACTTGGGATAATTATTTAGAATAAACTTGTATACAGTTTTACATGTTTGTCGTCCATTTAGAACCGGTTAGAAGAGCCGGTTTAACAAGATTAATAGACACGCCACATGGTATAATACCCACAAGAAGATACCCTTCAATAGGTTATATCAGTTGGTGATATGTCTTATATGACAAAATGGTTTTAAACCCATACTCTGTGTTTAATATGCGTAAAAAGCCATTTTAAGCGATTTCCGGGTTATAACGGAAATCTGAGTTTTTTGAACAGGTTATTAAGTTCAAAATACTTCATTTATCATATAAAATCAGTAGTCAAAGATTTGGTATCAAATTGTCGTGTAAAACTCATTTTATGAACAAAAAGGGTATAATCGGTAATGACCGAATCAGGGCGATAACCCTATGTTATGATCAGTTTAAAAATAATTAAAAATCTTCAAAAATCCCAAAATATTATATTACACCAGTGGGTAAAAGGTTTGGTGTCAAAAATTGGGTTTAGATAGGCTTTATGCCAATTACGCCGTTTAATTCATAAAAAGCGTTCTAATTACGCTATTAAGCATAACTCCAAATCTAGACCTCCAACTGATGTGAAAATTTAGGGACATGTTTATAAATCAGTAACAAAGATTATTGTCCTCTCACATTTCCAAAATTCTAGTTTTATGGTCAAAAGGGCATTATGGTCAACATTAAGCAATTAACGGAAACGCGTAAACGAATCGGGAAATCAACGCACCAATTACAGAGGGTTATACTATCATGTAACCCGGTCCTAATAAAGCTCTAAGGCATTTCTAATTCATGCTAAAAAGGATCAGAACTGAAAGTCAAAGCAATGGTCAAAGTATGCAACTTTCGGTTCCGAACCGGTCCTAAACTGAAAATTGTCGGGTCAGACATGCCTAGACATGTTCTTGCATTGATTATCAAGTTATATGAGTGGTAAAACAGGTTACACGTCTCCTACATTGCTAATTATGCGTTAAATTGAAAATTAAGTTTCTGTTAACTTTTTCGGATTAAGTTTGACCCGACATTTGACCTAGTTAGAGCGGGAATTAGAGGGTGCCCTTTTAAGTGTTTAATACCCACATAAATACCAACTTATAACTACTTTTAATTTGGCTCAACATCAGACCATTAGTGATTAATCGATAAGTCAAACCTTAATTACGACGGTTTGACTTTAAGCTAATTAACTAAGTAAAACACGATTAAGGTAGGTTAAGGAAGCTTACCAAGGTCCTATGCACGACTAGTGATGCTTAGGGAAGGCTCTTGAGCTCCAGAAATGATCAGAAGTTGAGTGTGAATGAATGATCAAAAATTGAAACAATGTGGGTCTTTATATAGTGATCTTGATTGATCAAGATCATGCCAAACAACTATACGATTGATCCCTGATCAATTACAAGTGTCCCTAGTGCCTAAGAACTAGTTTGTGCTGCACATGGTAGTGAAAAATGGCAATATAAGTCGGTTAAACTCGTTATACAGGCACCTGTCAAGTTTTCTGCTGCTGGGACTGTTTTACGGACCGTAAGGGGTATCCTTTGTGGTCCGTAAGCCTTTACCAGGAAGCAAAAATTTGTAACCTTTCAAGCTTCGAACAAGCAACTTAGGTATTACGAATTTGGGCCTCTATTATCAGTATGGGGCCACTTGATCATGTCCTGAACAGTTAAGACCACCTTGCCATGTTTTAAGGTTGCCTTGGATTCTTTTGAAAGGGCCATAAACGAAGGTTCGTCAAACACATTCTCATAGGATCCCATCTTTACAATTTGAATCAATTATTACTAGTATTAACTGGATTTGAATGTATATCAGATGTTTATAACACAGGTTAAGGTTTGGGATTTATACATAGGTCGCTCAGAGGTATTTATTAACATGTCTACGCTTTTAACCCCTCGTATACGAATTTTATCATAACTTTCTCATATGATAACGAAACTTGGTGAAATTTTTATCATGTATTCTAGTGAGCATAATTAATCGTTACAAAGCTTCAGGTTTGCTAAAAGGTCACTCAGAGGTATACTTTAAACATGTTGACACATTTAACCCCTGTAGTTTGTAATCTCTCACTTTCTTCCATAATTAGCTTCGTATGGTCCATGATTTATTCGTTTAAGGTTATAAACATTTTGTGGGGCTATTGTGAAGTATATTTATCCATTGTTGACACTTTGAATCCTTTCATTCACATAGTTTCTTTGATTGTCATCTTCAGTCCTTCTAATCAATCCTTTACACGTTTTAAGCCCATGACACGTGTCGATATAATATTGGACATGAAATTTCGAGGTGTCACACAAATGCAGAAAATAAAAAGAGTTAAAGGAAAGTAAATTGTTCAACACACGGCACGCAGGCCGGAAATTGTTCATAAGAAAGGGGTTAACCTGTGGGATCACCAACCATCTTCTCCTAACTCCGCTCCTCCCGCCTAGTCCATGTCCTCGTCCTCATCATCATCTCCTCCTCTATGCCCCGCCATGTTCTCCCGGATGTTCCCAATGTCATCCTGAATGTCAGATATGTTTCTCTCAATCGCTCTGACACGGGTGTACGTGATGTTGCCATGTTATAGGTGTTCCTGGTGCACATGAGGTTTTCCTGCAACAAATCATGTAAACTTTGGAAGTTAGGAAAACCGCCTCCTTGTGAGGAGGATTGGCCCGGATCACCGTGGGGCTGGTACTGGTACTGATGATGTTGAAACTGTGGAGCGTGAAGGACGAGTGCCGCTTGCGGGTTCCATGCATGCCCTTGGAATCTTTGGAAGCTAACCAACCCATCTTCGGCTTCATAGATCAAGTTCATGGAGCGACAAATGTGGATGTCCACTCTTCCCGACCATGGGCTCTTTTGGAAGGACCTTGGCATGTTCACGAAGTTCTTGAAGAGACGGTAGATCCACCCCCCGAAGAAGATAGGGGTTGGTGGAGTAGCAAGCCGGTTCCAATGCATGTTGCGGAGCAGGAGGTACGGAACATCGAGGTGTCTGTGGTTGTGAATGCAATGAAGGACCACCAGATCTCTCAACCCAACAACACCACTACTGTCATGCCTTTGGCTAAGAGAGTAAGTGAGGACCCTATGGATGTAACGGTAAAGCGGGTCCCTCAGCTTAGTGCTCTTAGTGCTGCTAGGGTTGTAGTGCCCTTCTCCAATTTGAGCCCAAGCGGCTTGGCGCTCGTTTTCATCCAACTCTCGCATCCCTCCGGTGTTTTCTTCATTACCCGCATCTTCCTCCGCATACAACCTAACCATCGACCCAAACTGTGCCATCGAAATCGAGTACTTAGTCCCCCCACATCGGAATTCCACCCCATTATTGTCAAATGGGTCAACCCTTAAATTGAACACGAATGTGCTATAGAATTCCAAATTGTACTCGTGGACCGAGCGAAGTTGAGTGGTTAGGGCGACTCTTAGTGGGCCGGTAACGAGGTTGTTAAACTGGTCAAGTTGGTTCACCAATGTTAAAAGATCCATGCACACTTGTCTTGGGTATTCTTCCGGTCTGGTTCGAAGCACATCGTATCTTGCCTTAGCGTCTTGCTCAGCTGCATTGAACCTTGTGAATTTCTTTGACATCTGAAAGAATACACCAAAAGTTAGCACGAAACAGTGAAATTTTCAGAAAAAACTGAAAAGAGCTAGCTGGACACGGCCCCGTGTTCAGCGGACACGACCCCGTGTCCAGGCGTCTGTTACTCAAAAACTTCATTTTTCGACCCGGTTTCAAAAACTTGAAAATTTTTGGTCCAATAGGTGCGGTTTCCCCCGAAAATGAAACCCCAAGTGCCGTTTTTCTCAAAACAAACCGTTTACCCCTTCGATTTTATCTTTTTCGGTTCAAAAACAAAGGTTTGGGTTTTTATGAGAAATCGGGCAAATCTATGAACAATACAAATGGATTTACTTCCTATAACACTAATCTAAACTAATGCTAACAGATTTATGCAAAAATTTGAGGTTCGATCCGGATGAACTTCAAGAACCTTAGATTTTTCCCCAAATTTTTGATGTTTTAACTACATGCAAATGCTTAATCTAACTACAAATGATGATAGAATCATACCTTGATGTTGTTAGAAGTAGAGGGGACGTCGAAATCTTGCAGAAAAATCGCCTGAACCAGAGCGTTTTTGGGGAAACGGGGCGTGTGGAATGAAGTAACTGTTATGAAAAAGGGGTTTTATCCCGACAGTTGCGCGGACACGACCCCGTGTCCAACGGACACGGCCTCGTGCCAAGCAAAAGTTTTTTTTTTTAAGTGCTCGTGTGGGTGCCCTTATTTCCCAAAAACTTGGTTAGAAGACTTACTGATTTAGATGTCAACCCATTCGTTCGTAACTTACCAGGTATGATGTTGGTGCTTTCATTCTTCGATCGTTTGAAGCGAGATTTCTTCCTCTTCATCCTCAATGAATCCTTGATAGAGTTTCAGCCTTTGGCCATTGACTTTGAATGGAGGGCCATTCCGAGATTTAATCTCTACTGCACCGTGTGGGAAAATATGGGTGATGGAAAAAGGTCCTGACCACCTAGACTTTAATTTACCAGGAAATAATCGAAGTCGTGAATTAAACAATAGAACTTGATCTCCTACTCGAAATTCATTAGGTTTAATGTGTTTGTCGTGTAAGTTTTTCATTCTTTCCTTATAAATTTCAGAGTTTGAGTATGCATAATTCGTTAATTCATCTAATTCATTTAATTGACAAAATCGATTTCTACCAGCAAATTCTAAATCTAAGTTTACATTTTTAATTGCCCAGTAGGCCTTGTGAGCTATTTCTACTGGCAAATGACAGCTTTTTCCATAGACGAGCTTATATGGGGTTGTACCTATTGTCGTTTTATAAGCAGTTCGAAATGCCCATAAAGCATCATCTAATTTATCGGCCCATTTCTTTTTATTTAACCCTACGGTTTTTTCAAGTATACGTTTTAAACCTCTATTAGTCACTTCGGCTTGTCTGTTTGTTTGAGGGTGATATGCTGTTGAGACCCTGTGATAGACCCCATATCTTGTTAAAAAATTTTCAAGTTGATGGTTGCAAAAATGGGTACCTCTATCACTTATTAATGCTTTAGGTGTTCCAAAACGAGAGAATAATTTTTTCAGAAATTTTACCACGACTCTTCCATCATTTGTTGGAAGTGCCTCGGCCTCGGCCCATTTAGACAAGTAGTCTACTGCCACAAGTATATATTTGTTTCCTTTTGACGGTGGGAAAGGTCCCATAAAGTCGAGTCCCCACACATCAAAAATTTCACAAACAAGAATGCCATTTTGTGGCATTTCGTTTTTGGAAGAAATATTACGTGTTCTTTGGCAAGCATCACATGTCTTGACAAGACTTTGGGCGTCTTTGTAAATGGTTGGCCAATAAAACCCTGAATCAAATACCTTTCGTGCGGTACTAGCGGCACCATGATGTCCTCCGTATGGACCTTCATGACAATGGCGGAGAATTCTTCGTGCTTCGCTACCATGTACGCATCGTCGGATGAGTTGGTCGGCACACATTTTGAAAAGGTAAGGATCTTCCCAAAAATAGTGTTTTACATCAGCAAATAATTTCTTTCTTTGATGATGTGGCCAACCTTTTGCGACTATACCGCTAGCTAGGTAGTTAGCATAGTCGGCGTACGATGGCTCTTGTCTGTATTCCACCATTTCTAGGGACTCTGTTGGAAATTTTTCATTGATTTGTTCGTCCCTGGTTACCTCTAAAGCTGGGTCTTCTAAGCGTGAAAGATGATCTGCTGCGGTGTTTTCTGCTCCTCTTTTGTCTCTGATTTCAATATCAAATTCTTGGAGGAGTAAAATCCACTGAATCAAACGTGGTTTTGCGTCCTGCTTTTTGAAGAGATATCGAATGGCTGCATGATCTGTATAGACTATTGTTTTAGAAAGAACAAGATAAGAACGAAATTTATCAAAGGCAAATACCACAGCTAGTAATTCTTTTTCAGTTGTTGTGTAATTTTCTTGTGCATCGTTAAGTGTTTTACTAGCATAATAAATTGGGTGAAAATGCTTTTCTTTTCTTTGTCCCAAGACAGCTCCAACTGCAAAGTCACTTGCATCACACATGATTTTGAAAGGAAATTTCCAATCAGGCGCTATCATGATAGGTGCATTGACTAGCATTTCCTTGAGGGTTAGAAATGCTTGATTGCAATCCTTGTCAAAGATGAAAGGAGCATTTTTTTCAAGTAATTTTGTTAGAGGCCTTGAGATTTTAGAAAAGTCTTTGATAAATCGCCTATAAAATCCGGCATGCCCTAGGAAACTTCTGATAGCTCTAACGGAGGATGGGGTGGTAGTCGAGAAATAGTGTCTATTTTGGCTTGATCGACCTCCATTCCTTCGCTTGAGATTTTATGACCGAGTACTATTCCCTCCGTTACCATGAAATGGCATTTTTCCCAATTAAGGGCGAGGTTAGTTTCCTCACATCGGGATAGCATTCGTTCAAGGTTATCAAGGCATTGGTCGTATGAATCCCCAAAGATAGAAAAGTCGTCCATGAAGACTTCCATTGTCTTTTCTATCATGTCATGGAAGATGGCTACCATGCAACGTTGGAATGTTGCAGGGGCATTACATAGACCAAATGGCATGCGGCGATAAGCAAAAGTTCCATAGGGACATGTGAAGGTTGTCTTTTCTTGGTCTTCGGGTGCTATCGGGATTTGAAAGTAACCTGAAAAACCATCCAAGAAACAGTAAAATTTATGACCAGATAATCTTTCTAACATTTGATCAATGAAGGGCAAAGGAAAGTGACCTTTCCTTGTTGCTTTATTTAATCGTCTATAATCTATACATACTCTTCATCCTGTGACGGTTCTTGTTGGTATTAATTCATTCTTTTCGTTAGTTATTACCGTCATACCTCCTTTCTTTGGAACTACTTGAACGGGACTTACGCAAGGACTATCGGAGATAGGATAAATAAGTCCAGCGTCAAGTAGTTTGATGACCTCATTTTTAACCACTTCTTGAACATTTGGATTTACTCGACGTTGTGGTTGTATTACCGATTTGTAGTCATCATTCATTAAAATTTTGTGTGTGCACATGGAAGGGCTTATTCCTTTAATGTCTACAAGCTTCCAA
Organism: Helianthus tuberosus; assembly: GCA_030545235.1. NCBI lineage: Eukaryota > Viridiplantae > Streptophyta > Magnoliopsida > Asterales > Asteraceae > Helianthus > Helianthus tuberosus. The sequence goes on along the minus strand of CM060403.1, from coordinate 8,731,142 downwards.
GCAATCGCATTTTTTTAGTTTTTTCAAAAGTTTAATTAATTTTTCTTTTTCTAAACTACCTAATTTAGACGAAATAATTACAGGTGATTTACCACCATTGTCTAGAAAAGCATATTCCAAACCTTTTGGGAGTTCTTTCAGCTCAAGAGGTGGGTCTTTAGGAGACTCTGATGTGGTAATTCTGGTCTGTAAAAACTACTAACCTAATCTAGACACCCTAGTTTTAAATTTATAAACTAAGACTCTCTAAATGCTAGACCACTGACAGGCAAGTGTACCTATCGTACGTAGTAAAGCCTAATGAAGTCCGAGTATCGAACCCACGAGACACTAGGGACGCTAACTAGACTCTAACTCACCTAATTACTTAACTGGTTTATTTTATTTGATTTGAGGTTTTAACTAATTAAACTAAAGGAATTAACTAAGACGAACTAAACTACCTAGACGCAGGCTGAAGGCAACTAAGGTGAAATCAAGGATGAGAAAGTACTACCCAGGTTTGGAATCCTATTCGTGACTCTCGGTATTCTCTCGGCAATGGTAACTATGATGGAACCAAGTTCTAATAATACGACACTCTAAGACTAAAGATTAGTTGAATTTCCTCCCGGTCTCATCAACTTCTCCTAAGGTCCTAAAGGTCAAATAAAGCTCACTGGTATGGGTTGGATCACCTCCCGGTCTCTCCAACAATACTAAAGTACCCAAAGACTAGATCTCCTCCCGGTCTCACTAATCACAATACACCCTAGAGTGTACGGGGTAACCTAAAAACTCTTAACAAGACTTAGGAAAACGAATAATACTAGGGAACTTAGACAGATCTCCTCCCGGTCTCACTGCACCTAAATACCTAGCACCAAAGACAATCCCAACTATCTATCTCCTCCCGGTCTCAAGAATAAGTAGAACACTAAACTCCTCTAAATTATCAAACAACGTTCCTATGGAATACGTGCACCATAAACCATAAACTAGTTACAAACACAAAGTAGGTAACCTAACATGCATCTATACATGAAAGACATTCACAAAGACACATGAGGAACGCTTGAACGATAATAAATTAGAATAAAGTACGCACACACATCTAGCCAATCATTATTAGGTCTTTTACTTTAATATTTAATCCATCAATAAATTACCAAAGGCCGACAAATTACCAATTGACACGAATAATCATCACAAACCCGGGTAGAAAAATAACTAGCCAAGAATCATAGTCAAGAACAATAAGCAAGTCTCATACAGAAAATAAATCATAGTATCAAGTTTGAAAACACAAAGTCTTAACAAAACTGAATACTAATAAATTACAAACCGAATTTGAATCTTCGTTCTCTAGTTTTTGATCTTGATTCGTACACTTTTCCACCTCTAAGAATTCCTTCGTTGAACCTTAATATTTGTCTCTGCGACCTCAGTCTCGTACCTTCTCCAGCCGTCTGTTTTTTTTTTATATGTCCCAATCTGATGTTATATTTGCCGTCCACAATGTATGCCCTATTCTTTTTTCTTTTTTCTTTTTTTAATTCACGGCCCAAACAAACTCATGGCAGCCCATTTAGTGTATCACATTTAATTGCACAAGCCAAGACTAATCCACTTTGACTTCTTTGGTTGTGCAACTTGACTCTCGAGTTAATGGTCAACCTACCAAAAAGATGTCAACAATTCTTTTTTAGTTTTCTTTGATTTCCATAACAACCACCATCTCGTTTAACCACATTCAGTTTTCATATGTAAATTGCATTAGCATTAGAAAGGTAATTCATGTGTCTTTATTATTACTAATCAATATTTTTCTTTTAAACGAAATATGCCATTTTAGCTCGTTTTCTTTTGGAGTCATTAAACTTTTTGATATGAACTAGAAACGAGTAGATTTTAATAAAAAAACAACCATAAAGTCACTCAAAAGTGTATGAACAATTATGTAAAATATGTATATTTTAGAGCACATCAAATATCCCCACACTTAAACCTTTTTCGTCCCTGAAAAAGACTTATGCAAACGGAATCAGAATCAGATAATATTCAGGTTCAAAAGTATAGATTACTTTATTAAAATTAAAACATGTGTTAACCGTGATTGCAAGTATATGTGTCCACTTAAACCCGAACCCGGTTCCAAGCCCTTTTCATGGAATTTAAGTTTAAGTTCGGTTAATCTACCAAGGGTCTCACGCTAAGAATCGCAAGTCCACCTAATCCCCCCTCAAGCTTATAGGACAAAAGGAACAACCACTGTGTTATTTCCTAACCGAAAGTCTCAAACTGTATCAAAACAGACAAGTTCTAAAGTAATGCAACAAAGTCAGTAAACACACATGAAACGAAAATAGTGATCATATATATATATATATGAAACATGTAAAGGCTCAAATCTCACTATCATGTGGAAAATAGGGCTACCGATATTGACAATGAACAACCAATCAACTCTCCGGCTCCATCCACTATCCTAGGCATCCCAAAACCTTTTACTCCCAAAAACACCGATTCAGTCAACCTACTATCCTGCAACTTAAAGAAACATGTGCTCTCGACTCGTAAATTCGACAATTAAACCGCTTTTGACCTACGTTTTGAAAAGGTTTTTGTTTTTTATGCGCTAAAGGACCGGGACTCGCAACGAACTTACTTTTTTTTTCAATTTTTCAATTTTTTTAGATTTTTAATTTTTTTTTCTTTTTTTTTTTTTTTGATTTTTTGATTTTTATTTTTTTTATTTTTATGACTCAAAAACTAAGACCTAACCGATAGTTTCCCATCCCCACACTTAAACTCTACATTGCCCTCAATGTAGGATGGAAAACGACTCAAAAACTAAAAATAAATAAGAAATAAAAAGACTTAGGGCAAATTGGAAAAGACTTAGCTGGTAAAATTACGCGTAAGCTCCAAAACTCTCATCCAATCCAGCTCGATCGTATAGCATTTCGGTCGCGATCGGCTTTGACTCTGACTAGTACACTCGGTAAATGCCTGATATTCGAATAGCAGCTCCAAAATCACCCGAATGGAGATTGAGTACGGATGGTAAATATTCAAACATGCATAATAAAAACAAGCAAAAACCAAAGCAGTACCGACTCTAAAAAAAACGACTCAAACTACTAATTAGACTCATGGTACAAAATAAACGACTCAAAATACAAACTCTACAAACCTCCCCACACTTGAATTTAATCTGGAGGTTTCTCCTTTATCCAACCTCGGTCCAACCCGTTTAATTCCACCCGGTTCTCAAAAATAATTAAAAATTCATTGGTGGAATAATAAAATATTTTAAAAAATTTAAGCGGGTCAGACCACCAGAATTTAAACTTACCTGGAAGAAACCGGATGCGATGCATGTAACGAGGAAGATGGTTGTCTCTGCACTTTAGTGTTGCCTTGAACTTCCTTTTGCACCATCTTTGTATCCTCAAACTTTGTCGATCCAAGTTCCTTCGTGCCTTCTCCCGTGTTTTTAGTTGTGGTGGCGATCCAACTTCTAGCTTCTCCACAGGTCGGCTATCAAACTCCTCAGCCACTATCTCTTCTTCTACGTTTGGTATGCGTTTGATCTCCATGGTTGGCGTCTCTACAAGTAATGTCTCTAGATAGGCGAGATCACCAACCGGGTCAAATTCTTTATCTTCAAAAGTTGGTAAACCTACCAACTCATCACCAAACTCTTCCTCCCAAGATGGTATATGCATCCCTCTCTCATTTACCATCTGGGCAAGTGGCTCTTCTTTAGCTTCTTCTCTCTCATCATCGTCTCTCCAGAAGTCATCATCAATGGGTTCAGGACCGTAATACCATGGCGTGGAATACCAATTAGGTGTCACGTCCTGTTTAACCGGAGGTAGGACTGAATCGTCCGTTGTCGTCTCCAATTCAACATCTGACAACACTGGATCACCGGGAAGCTCTTCTGTAACATGTTCTTCCTCAACTTCTTCTTCTTTCACTCCTTCATAGCTCTCAAAGCCAATATCATTATCATAGTAATCATCCCGTGTAGACCGTATTGTACTTTGATTTTTCTTTTGATTCACGTAAGCAGGACAATCTTCATACCAGTGCGGTCCACCACAGTCCTGGCACCTTGGATATACATGCTGATTCATGCTTTCCTTAATCATTTGACTCAGTGTCTCGATCATTCGCTTAAGAATGGTGAACATTTCGGGAAACCTCGGATCTCCTTGGTCCTGCGCTGTTGACGTTATCTGAGCGAAGACTTGACATGATTCCACGAAAGCCCAAACATATGGAGGGTACTCGCTATGATAACCTGCCATGAATAGAGTAGCAAAAACAACACAAAGTAGAGAAAGGAAAGGAAAAAAAACTAACTAATAAAAAATATTTACAAAAATAATGACTCGACACACTACTACTAGACACAAACTCTAGGACTCAAACCCTAATACTCAAATTACAAATAAGACCAATTAAACAAATAAGAACAGTCAAAGCTAATAACGCAATCGCCAAAGTGTCCCCGGCAGCGGCGCCAAAAACTTGATGTGCTGAATTATGGTCAAATAAAAACTAACATACCTAATCTAGACACCCTAGCTTTAAATTTATAAACTAAGACTCTCTAAATGCTAGACCACTGACAGGCAAGTGTACCTATCGTACGTAGTAAAGCCTAATGAAGTCCGAGTATCGAACCCACGAGACATTAGCGACGCTAACTAGACTCTGACTCACCTAATTACTTAACTGGTTTATTTTATTTGATTTGAGGTTTTAACTAATTAAACTAAAGGAATTAACTAAGACGAACTAAACTACCTAGACGCAGGCTGAAGGCTACTAAGGTGAAATCAAGGATGAGAAAGTACTACCCAGGTTTGGAATCCTATTCGTGACTCTCGGTTTTCTCTCGGCAATGGTAACTATGATGGAACCAAGTTCTAATAATACGACACTCTAAGACTAAAGATTAGTTGAATTTCCTCCCGGTCTCATCAACTTCTCCTAAGGTCCTAAAGGTCAAATAAAGCTCACTGGTATGGGTTGGATCACCTCCCGGTCTCTCCAACAATACTAAAGTACCCAAAGACTAGATCTCCTCCCGGTCTCACTAATCACAATACACCCTAGAGTGTACGGGGTAACCTAAAAACTCTTGACAAGACTTAGGAAAACGAATAATACTAGGGAACTTAGACAGATCTCCTCCCGGTCTCACTGCACCTAAATACCTAGCACCAAAGACAATCCCAACTATCTATCTCCTCCCGGTCTCAAGAATAGGTAGAACACTAAACACCTCTAAATTATCAAACAACGTTCCTATGGAAAACGTGCACCATAAACCATAAACTAGTTACAAATACAAAGTAGGTAACCTAACATGCATCTATACATGAAAGATATTCACAAAGACACATGAGGAACGCTTGAACGATAATAAATTAGAATAAAGCACGCACACACATCTAGCCAATCATTATTAGGTCTTTTACTTTAATATTTAATCCATCAATAAATTACTAAAGGCCGACAAATTACCAATTGACACGAATAATCATCACAAACCCGGGTAGAAAAATAACTAGCCAAGAATCATAGTCAAGAACAATAAGCAAGTCTCATACAGAAAATAAATCATAGTATCAAGTTTGAAAACACAAAGTCTTAACAAAACTGAATACTAATAAATTACAAACCGAATTTGAATCTTCGTTCTCTAGTTTTGATCTTGATTCGTACACTTTTCCACCTCTAAGAATTCCTTCGTTGAACCTTAATATTTGTCTCTGCGACCTCCGTCTCGTACCTTCTCCAGCCGTCTGTTTTTTTTTTTGTCGTATATGTCCCAATCTGATGTTATATTTGCCGTCCACAATGTATGCCCTATTCTTTTTTCTTTTTTTTTAATTCACGGCCCAAACAAACTCATGGCAGCCCATTTAGTGTATCACATTTAATTGCACAAGCCAAGACTAATCCACTTTGACTTCTTTGGTTATGCATCTTGACTCTCGAGTTAATGGTCAACCTACCAAAAAGATGTCAACAATTCTTTTTTAGTTTTCTTTGATTTCCATAACAACCACCATCTCGTTTAACCACATTCAGTTTTCATATGTAAATTGCATTAGCATTAGAAAGGTAATTCATGTGACTTTATTATTACTAATCAATATTTTTCTTTTAAACGAAATATGCCATTTTAGCTCGTTTTCTTTTAGAGTCATTAAACTTTTTGATATGAACTAGAAACGAGTAGATTTTAATAAAAAAACAACCATAAAGTCACTCAAAAGTGTAGGAACAATTATGTAAAATATGTATATTTTAGAGCACATCAGACTCCTTGTTTGGTTGCTCATTTTGATCAAGAACTTTAAAAGTTTGTTCTGTGGCGACCTCTTCTTCAACAAAGTGGTCAATCTTTTCACTTGTATCGGGTGGTTCATCTTCATCTTCAATTAGGGGGTCATTATTGCCGAATGGATATTTCATTGACCGCTCAAGATCGACACTCTTTTTAAATGCCCCTAATTGAATAGATAGATTATTGTACTTCCGGTTTTTCAAAGCTTCATGAGTTTTTACAAAGGGAGCATAGGTAGAAGCCCTCTTTCCCATACACAACGACGGTTCCAAGCAAGATGAATAGTTTATAGTCGACTCAGTATCGGCGAAATCCCCCCATTGAATCTCTTTAGTACCTATTCTCTTGTAGTCGTCCCAACACTAGAGGAGCGTCATCGAGGATGACAAAGTCGGTTGGGATTACCATTTGATTTGTTTGAACCAAGACATCCTCAACTACACCGATTAATTTTATTACTTTCCGATTGGATAGAAAAATGGGTATTTGAAGTGGAGAAAAATCACTAATACTTAATTTTTCGAAAATGTAGTTGGGCATTATGTTAACGCAAAGATCTTTATCAATTGTGACATTACTAATAAAGGAATTTTGAAAAAAACATGGAACCGGTGTAATGTTGATTTCAAATGGGTCTTCTTTTATTAGCGAGGTTTGATCACTAGTTGACTTAATACTTACCGTTTCGTCAATTTTAGTGTTAGTGTTTAACTCTTTTAAAAACTTAGCATGAGTGGGTACTAAACAATGATTTTCAAAAGAAGTTGACAAGAGATTAATTTCTTCAAAATTAGACTCTTCTTGAATTTTAACGTTAACGGACTCACCTTTTTCGTTGTTTAACTCATGTGTCGGTTTTTCACTTATTTGTTCTTCCATTTTTACCTCTTCAACTATCTCTTCTTTATTACAATTTAATTCTTCTCTTGCGCGGGACTCCTCTTCCCTTGCGCGAGATTCTTTTATGTAGCGTTCGATAGTTTTATGGTGTTCTAATATCCTATCGGTCACTTCGGTGATAGAGTAAGGGTCGGGATTTTCAAAGCTTGAATCCGGTTGTTCGATCCTTTGTTCCTCATAATACCCATATGAAGTAGATGGTTCACACCATTGTTCTTCATTGTATGTATATGATGGATAAGGGTCGTAATTTTGTTCTTCATAATACTCATACGAGGTTGGTTGTTCACGCCATGGTTCCTCATAGTAAGCATATGAAGGTGGAGGCTCATATCTTGGTTCCTCAAAGTATGAGTATGAAGGCTCATACCTTGGTTCATCAAAATATGAGTATGAGGGAGAGGGTTCATACCTTTGGTCTTCATAGGATGTGTATGAAGTTGATGGCTCGTACCTGGGCTCCTCATAGTAGGTGTATGAAGTGGATGGTTGAAATAAGTTACAATATTGAACCGAGTGAGTGTTACCGCAATTGGTACAATAATATTCCCTATAATCATCCTCCTCATAGGTGTAGTTGTACCCTCCTGAGTATTGATCCATAAGAATCACTCAGCAGACCACAACAACGTCTCGAGACCAGAAAACAAAAATGAAAATGGAAACAGAGGCTGGACACGGCCCCGTGTTCAGTGGACACGGCCCCGTGTACAGAATCTGTATCTGGGCGTTTTAATTAAAGTTACTAATTTCGTTGAGCACGGGGGCGTGTTCAGTGAGCACGACCCCGTGTTCAGGCTCTGTATCTGGGTGTTTTTGTGAAAAATATGCAGCACGGCCCCGTGTTCAGTGAGCACGGCCCGTGTTCAACCTACTGTAAATGCAAAACTAAACTAAAATGCAGAAAAATATGCGCGCGTTTTGAAAAGGTTTTGAAAAACTGATTAGGCCGTTGATTTTAAGCTTTCTTAAAATCCTTGTGTCCCCGGCAACGGCGCCAAAAACTTGATGTGTGCGAGGGTGTATATAAGTTTAAGTATATTTTAAGCCCTTTTTACCCGTTAGTCAAGTTTTAAATTTATAAAAACACGATATTTTACTAACACCAAACACACATATGGGCAAGTGTACCCATCGTGAGCGTGGTATAGTGTTGGCAAGATACCGAGGTCGTCCAAGGACACAAGAGCTTTTAATACCAGTTTATCCTCAACGTCTAATCAAATCAAAAGTTAGAAAAATGTTTTTAAACTAAGAAAAATAAAACTAACTAAAATTCTGAAAAATAAAATAAAAATAAAATCAGATAGACAAGATGAATCACTTGGCTCCGACTTGTGTTTAGTGTAACCTTTGATTATTTCCGCACTTTTGCACTTTTTAAGAGATTATCTTAATATTGTAGTAGGCCCCTCTTTTGAAGCTGACGTTACCCTCAACCCAGTAGTTTGAGTCAGCAAGGATACAATCCTAAAGGGTCGGATTATTGAAAGATAATTAATTAAGTTATTAATGCATATTATGGTAGGCCCCTCTTTTGGAGGTGACGTTACCCTCGGCTAAGTAGTCTGAGTCAGCAGGGATACAGTCCTAAATAGCCGGGTTAAAGTATTAATAGTAGCTTACATATGAGGGGATCAAAGAGTTTGGACCCCCGCCATCCAATACTGGTGGGTATTGAAGGAGGTCCTACTAAATTTGACCTAGGTCCTTGCAGGATCTATACACTGAACAAGGCAAGATTCTTACCAAACCGTTCCCTTAACCCCCGACCAGGTAGCCAACATATCTCCATATAGACCGTAGAGATATGAATGGTGTTAATCTTTTATTTTAGAGTAAATTGTCATTTTAGTCCCTGAGGTTTGTCCAAATTTGCCATTTTAGTCCAAATAGTTTTTTTTTTCGCCTCTGGGTCCCTTACTTTTCCCTTTTATTGCCATTTTGATCACATACCCTAACTCCATCCAAAAACCCCATTTTTAACTAGGGGTATTTTGGGGATTTTTAATTTAAATCTTTTCATTTGCCATTTTGATCCAAAATTTATTTTACATTAAAAAATAAAAGAAAAAAATTAATGTTATAAAAAAACACACACATAAATTTATATACATATATATAAATTAATATATACACACATACTTGCAGAACTTCCCTAATCACCCCCAACTCCTCTCTCTATCCCTCTCCTCTCTCTCTCATCCACCACCGTGCACCCCCACCGTTACCACCATTCACCACCACTCACCACCCCACAAACATCACCGACCTCTCTCCCTTTCCTGTCTGTCTCTCTCTCTTATCCACCACCACTCACATTCACCACCACTCGGAGCAAACCCTAACCCCAAATCACCTGATGAAGCCTAATCCTGTTTCTGATAAGTCTCCGGTGAAGCTCTAATCCTATTTCCGGCAAGTCTCTGATGAAGCCCTAATCCCGTTTTCGGCAACAACCACCACCAGCCCTGCAATAACCACCATCTTTCACCTGAAATAACCACCCTTAGCTGCAATAACCATCAGTCCGCCACAATTGGTGTTCACCCTCACCATAATCACTTGCATCAACAATTGTCAACCACCACCTCAAAAAAAAAAAAAAAAAAAAAAAAAAAAAAAAAAAAAAAAAAAAAAAACCAAGACAATTTTGACAATCATAAGCCCATATAAAACCCTGTTGCACGCACAAGAAAAGTCCTAAGAGAAATTACTATGCTGATGGTGGTGCGTTAAAATTGATGGCGACAGTTGGTGGATATGGTATAGGTGATGGCAGTTCGAGTTGGTAGTAGGGTGGGTGGTGTCTGTCAGCAGGTGGGTTCATTGTGGTGGCGGATGGTAGTTGTTGATGGTGGTGGGTGGGTGGAAGATGCACTGAGAAAGAGAAAGAAAGAGAACGGTTGGGGTGGGTGGGTGGCTGATGTTGGTGATGTACTGATGTATGTATGTTAGAGATGTATATGTGTATATATAATATATATTATATATAATAAAATAATAATCATTATTAATATTATATATATTTCTATTTTTTTTAAGAATTGGATCAAAATGGCAACTGAAAAGATTTCAATTGAAAATCCCCAAAATTCCCCTGGTTAAAAATGGAGTTTTTGGATGAAGTTAGGGTATGTGATCAAAATGGCAACAAAAGGGAAAAGTCAGGGACCCAGAGGCCAAAAAAAAAACTATTTGGACTAAAATGGCAAATTTGGACAAACCTCATGGACTAAAATGGCAATTTACTCTTTATTTTATATAGACAGTAAAATAATGCCAAGATACCACGGACAAACGATAAGGAAGAATCACCTTCAACATAAGAAACTAGTTATTAAAGTCATTAATAAATAACCAAGTGAAAAGTGTGAAAAGATTAAAAATAAAAAGTATTACACTAGACACTTGTCTTCACCAAGTGATGTAAGAGACTTAGTGTCACACCCCCAAAATCCACCATGCGGAGTACCACCGCTTGGAGGCGTGACGTGACCAGGATCGAGCCACCAATCATATTAAACAACGTATTTTAGTAAATAAAACCAATCACAACACAATTGGTGACCAAAAGGAAGTTAACCAAGTTCAATTTAAACAGCGGAAGCATAAGACGTTAAACCAAAACATAAGTTTCATAAGTTCATAACGTTTATTTAGTAAGTCTGGGACATATTAGTTCGCATTCCACAACGACCACCTCCATGTGCAAGCTCCGTAGCATCTAACGACCTGCAAGGCATGTAACAACTAGTCAACAACAAAGTTGAGTGAGTTCACGTTTGGTTGTTTAGTTATTGAGTTCGTATCAGGAATCGTAAGTTCGTTTCATAACCATGTATTACCCATTATCCTTGATTCCCAAACCTTTACGATATTTAGTGGGGGCTTCCCATTATGTATGTTACTAGACTAGGCGTATCCATAAGTGTCCTTCCCAATCCGAGGACGGTGTTAAGTATGAGTGTACGTAGGTTTTACGTACGTGCCCTTCTCAATCCGAGGACAGTAGTGAGTATGAGTGTACGTAGGTTTTACGTACGTGCCCTTCTCAATCCGAGGACAGTAGTGAGTATGTGTGTCCGTAGGTTTTACGTACGTGCCCTTCCCAATCCGAGGACAGTAGTAGGTGTGAGTGTACGTAGGTTTTACGTACGTGCCCTTCCCAATCCGAGGACAGTAGTAGGTAGTCTAGTAGTGTTGATAATATAAATAGTTATTCAATCCCATTCCCAACCACCGGGAATCCCATGCCTTAGTAAGGGTGTGAACTCACCTCGGTTTGCTCGGTTAGACTCTCAGATATAGCTAACAGTCAAGGTCGGTCAATCACGTCCTAGTATGATTTACCAGTTAGTTATTTAGTGGTTTTTAAATAGAGCACAAAGTTCCTACACGTATCTATCACACAACATGCGTCACTTTGACGGTTTATGCCCATCTAGGTTTCCCATCCATTCCCCACTCATAAACAAACATACGATAATGCACATAACACATATAACATGTTAGATCATTTACAGATAGCACACTCGACATTTAGACACGCAATTTACAGCTTCTGTCATTTCAGCATAAATATTCAAAACCGGGCTGTTTTTGGATATTTTAATAAAATAGTTAACTTATTCCAAAAATTCCCAAATTTTTACAGAATGTCTTAAACGTTCCAAATTTTATTGTGTAAAAATATCGGGGTCCGGTTCCTTACCAATATTTTATAAAAATTCTTTTTCCGGGGCTGAACTCAGATTTAAATTTTTCTGACCACAGTCCATGGGATAATTTATTTAAAATTCATCGAGTGTCCGATTTACAAAATTCCAGTGCGGTAATTACAAATACTTCAGTTGTCATCTACAGTAAAATTTTCATGATCTAACTCTACACGGAACTCACGTTATGACAGAAAACAAAACGCATATTTTCAGCAGAAAAAATGCAGCTCTAGCTGCTGTTACAAAATAACACTTTAAAAATAGTAAACGAAGTCCAAAAATTATGATTCTGGTGCTATTAGAACCGTATTTCATAATACATAACCCTAGACTTCAGAAAATACATTTTTTATTACGTTACGGTTCTGTTACAGCCCATTAAAGTCGGCTGAAAAAGACTATCAGCATGCTGTTTTTAGTTTAAAGGTTACTACAACGCACCCATACGTTCGCCATCCTTTCTAATACGATTAAAATCAGACCATAAGTTGTTTACAGCAGGTTTTTGCTCATATATCTCAGATTCATCTTGTATTACCATGTTTCATCATGATTTACTCTTTAACCAACAAGTTCATCACTCTAGCAAGACTTTTAGTTTTGATTTTTAGTGTTCACGATTTTTATCCGTTAAATCACTTATTAACCACTTCAAACATGAACAAGAGGGTGTTTAGAAGCACTTACAACTAGCTCAAGGCTAGGGAAGAAACTAGACGAAAAACGGGTGGTTAATAGCGACGTAGAGAGGTCCTTGAGATTCCGTAAGCACCGAGCTTCGTTGTTGATCCTATTGCACCATTGTATATGTATGGATGGCTTGAGCAAGGCTTAATGGTGGTGGTATGGTGGTGCTCTTGGGGCTGCCGAAACTCACAAGGAGAGGGAGAGAGAGAGAGCTCAATTTGTGTTGGTGTTTTGGAATGAAAGAAATGGTGGTTCCTTGGTTAAATTTATGAACCATTTTAAGGCTTTATCCAACATGTCTTATGTCTACTAGATACTAGACATGCATGATTAAATTATTCAAAAAAATAGGTGGGGTGTGTTCCCCCATGGAACGATTTGGTCATAAGGGGGGTAAGTGGGTTGGAATTTAACTAGATATTTAGGCTATAGTTAGTTTAGTTAGGAGGTTTAATTAATTACTAGTGTGTTATGCAATATAGCGGGTGTTAGGGTATTCGGGGATCCTAACTGGCTCAGGAAAGTAAAAACAATGTCAATGTCAATATTTTTGTGTTCCGGGTAGAGTCCGGTTGTTCGGTTCGATATTGATCCGTTAAAGTGCTAAATTAATTCGTAAGGTGTCTTATATATACATTTTTACAACGTTTTTAATTTTTAACACTTAGGAAATCATAACGGACTATTTAATGACTTTTCTGTACATTACTAGTGTGTTAACAGGCGTGTGTAAATATAACACAGATATCAGAAAGCAGTTACGTAATTCCACACAGTCGTCAAGCACTTTAATTATTATTAATAAATTGTACGGAATACATGGAATTATGAGGGTTGTCACACTTAGGACAACATGGCCTTTGATTGTCAAGAACTCTTACGATCAATCTTGGATCCCGAGACGACTCACACACTCTATGATGGACAATGGATGATGGTGGTGGATGATGGTGTTGTGATGGTGGTGGGTGGTGGGTGAAGTGTGAGAGAGGTGGTGTGCCAAGGGATGGTTTGCAAATGAGCCAAGCACCCCTATTTTTATCCTGAACAGCAGCTCAGGCACGGCCCCGTGTCCATTGGGCACGGCCCCATGTCCACCTTCTTCCCTGTCTTCATTAATTGCAGTTTGTCTGCATTAGTTGACTACGCCCCCGTGTCCGCTGGGCACGCCCTCGTGTGCAGAAGCGTATCTGTACTATCAAGATTTCCTCAGATTCTGCGAATCTTAGAGTTGACCACGGCCCCGTGTCCGCTGAGCACGACCACGTGGTGGTTGATAGAAGCTTCTATAACTTTGTCTTTTCTGCTGACACTTGGGCACGCCCCCGTGCTCATTGAGCACGGGGCGTGTTCAGCCTTCTGTTCTCTTGTTTTGCTTGGGAAGATGCTGTCGAGGAGGCCGGGCATGCCACGTTTGTTCCTTTTCTTGTATTTATGTTAGATTTAGCTGCATTTTTGCTTCTTTTGTTCATTTGAGCTCATTTAATCCTGAAAATACAAAGGGAAGACAAAAACACAGTTTTTCCAACATTAGTACTAAAAAAGGGTTAGTTTTATACCACAATTGATGTAATTTATATATTGCATTTTGTGCACATTAAAAAACCCCTACACTTGAATCTTTGCTTGTCCTCAAGCAAAACTCTTTACAATGTGGCTTTATTTGATCAATAGGGACTAAAAGCGTTAAAAAGTGCATAAGTTTGCATTTACGCGCGTATCTTACGTTCTGAACATATCCGGACATCCAAAATTTTTTGCAATCATTAAAATATTTTATTTTAGTGATTGGAATGCAAAAATACCATTCGTCGCGTAATTTGGATCGTTTTTCCTGTCCGTTCGTGTTTCGTTGTAATTAACCGAATAACGTGATCGTACGACCAAACGAACCGACATCCGAGATGTTTTCAACCATATTTCATGTTCCCTATGCTTTAACTTCATTTTAGAGCCTTGAAATAGGGTAAACGGGGCTTAAACGTGTCAAAAACCAAGTTTTTAGCATGCAAGGACCAAAACTGCCAAAAAACTGAAAACTTTCAGCCTGGCCTGCCAGGAGTGTCACGATAGAAACACTGTCACCTTCCGCATGTCGCCTGAGAGTGCACTATGCAGAATTCCAGTTTCAACAAACAGTAGTTGTTCCTTGGGTTTTAGGCATGGTTTTTCAATACTTTGGGCTGGTATTTGGACTCCCCTGGTATTCTAAACCATGTGCCACAAGTGTATGGCCAAGATTAAGTTTCAAAAACACTTGTAATGATCTAATTCATCCAAGAAATCTATAAATAGCTTGGTTTTTCCAACTTGTTCCTTGCTCATTTGCATTTTATGCTCTCATCTGCTCATTGAAGCTATCCCTCTGGTTGAAGGCTTCAATCTTTAGTATTTTCTTGTTCTATCTTCAAGCTTGGAACCTTTGTAAGCTTCGTTCATGCTTTTCAAGGATGAAAGTCAAACAGTGTTTGACTTTCTGCTTTGACCATGAATTGGTCAAGTCAAAGTTCAATCGAACTTTGCAACGTGAGCGTAATCTCGATGGTTATAGTCCCTTGTGACTATACTTACTGATTACCACGTCAATTAGTCGAAGTGACGAGTCGAAGTGACGAGTCAAAATTTCGGTCAAAATGCCGATTATGCGCATTTTGTGACGAAACTATTTTCGGGTATCAAAACACTTTGTTTTGATATCAAACCTGTTTTCTAACTTAGTTAAACATGTTTTAACATGTTTAACTCGTCACTTTTAGTCTTGTGCTTTTTTAGGGTCGTAAGTCAAGCGGTCTTGACAACCGCTTAGACTTTCGAACTCGACCAGTTTGGTCGATCGTTAGGATCCGACCAAGCACATTTAGTGACCATAGTTGTATAGGGAATAACCTTCTGAGGTTATACCTTATGGTCACTTAGTTTAATTAGTTGTATGATAAGTAGTTTATATGCCTTAGGAAAATGACCCAACTGCCCTTTTCATGCATCATTTGAATTTAAGCATATGTAACCTAACTTTTGTCACTTAAACTGATTATGCAACATATTTAAACATGTTAGGGCATATGTTAATAGCGATCCGATTACTAGGTGCTACTTGATTTCCTTGGTTTGCCCGAGATTTGCTAAGTTCATTTAGTCAAGGATACTTTGCACTTCAATGTGGGTACATAGTTCCCCTCTTTTACCGCTTTCAATTGTTTTGGGGTGATTCATATGTGCCCAACGATTTTGAGTTTTCTAAAACGAATGCTATGGTTTATATTAAACACAATGATTTCAAAAATATGAACAAACTTGTTGGGGTGTTGGTCGAAAGACAACTGAATGATATTCATTAATGTTAGTGCACACATCTGTCGTCTTCGTCTTATATCGAGTCTTGGACTTGTTGCAGTTCTGTTCGTGCATGAAGTCATCGTCAAGAATGATGACATCACATATGTGACATCAATGATGACATCATATGTGTGACATCATCACATAAGTTAGATTTCACAAAACAGAATATGACAGATTGTAGGTTTCTCTTCAAAGTCAAATATGTAGGTTTCTCTTGAAAGTGGAACTTGGAGGTTTCTCTTGAAAGTGGAACTTGTAGGTTTCTCTTGAAAGGTTTCTATTGAAGCTGACATGTGTGTTTCCAATAGAAACCAGGAACACTATAAATAGGCATGAGAGCTATTCATTTGTAACGATTCCAGATTTGATACCGAAGTGCTGCCGGTATTCCTTGTGATTGTAATTGCTATTAAATCAATACACAAGGCGTTTAAAGTTATATTCAAGCTGTTTTTACATCCGTTTCTTAGTTTCCGCCTCTGAAACGGACTAGAGCTCTTCCGAACGATTCATTCAGGTCGTGATTCGATCCTACAAGTGGTATCAGAGCTCAGGACGAGGAGTTCTTACCATATTCAGCTTGAAAATCTGTTTTCTACACCTTCTTTCTTCAAACGAACAGGATTTCACGGTCCAAATTGGTTCAAATCTTCACAGTGCACTCGAAATTGGGCATAGACAAACCCTTGAAAGTTTCATGTTAAAATACGGACTAAAAATGGACAAAATTGGACCAAAACTAGGTTTCTTTTGAACGAACACTACAGGTTTCGTTTGAAATTGACAGGTTTCTTTTTGAAATTGACAGGTTTCGTTTGAAATCAGATCTTTTTGGTTTCGTTTCAAAATGGCTTTCTCTTGAACAGAGCTTTCTCTTGAACAGTACATATAATACAGCTTTCTCTTGAACAGAGCTTTCTCTTGAACAGTACATATAATACTGCTTTCACTTGAAGTGTTATATTGAGAGTTCGTTTGAAAGTTGTTAATAAGAAGGTATTTTACAAAGTGATACAGCTCATTAGAGATCAGTAGTTTTTGAAACAAGAAACTTTGTATTTGTGAAGCTTTGAATTTGAAAAATGAGTGAAGATTTCTACAACGCGTTTGCAACACCGTCGAGTTCATCTTCCATTGCTCAGAACATGAATTTGGAAAACGAGACGGGAACCACCCAAAAGCCCCCGAAATTGATGAGTATCGAAGAATACTACGGGTGGAAAAATAGATTCGAGAACTGGTTTCAGGCTAACCATCTTAGGTCATGGGAATGTATTTTGAAGAAATATGTTTTGCCACAGACTGATTTGAAAGTTGATAAAAAAATACATGAATTTAGTAATGAAGAACGTGATATGTATAGAGCTGAAAAGATGATGATCAGTCTGCTTCAACAAGCTATCAAAGAAGACATTTTCATTCTGCTACAGCATGAGAAAACTGCAAAGTCAATCTGGGATGCACTTAAAGTCAAATTTGAGGGTAGCGAGAAAATGATTAAAAGCAAGAAGGCACTGTTAAAGAAAGAGTTTGATCTGTTCAGCAGTCTACCGGGTGAAGACACAAAGAAGCTGATTGAAAGATACTGTCACCTTGTGCGATCTATGTCAATGCTTAGTATAAAAAAGGAGTCTGAAGAGTGGGTAGACAAATTAGCTGATGCGTTACCACAAAAAGAGTGGGGAACTTATTTGATGATCCTGAAAAACACAGGGGTTTATGATGGGTTATCAATTGGTGAGTTTATCGAAAAGATTGAGGGTCAAGATTTGGAACAGCAGAAGATCGCAAGGATGAACAGTCCAAGTGGTCAACAGGATGTAAAAATGTATTACAAAGGTAGTGTTCCGGTTCCAGAAGCTGAGAGAAGTCCGAAAATTCAGACTGCGTTTAGTGCTGGGGATTCTACAGAAAAGATTGATAAAAGTTCAAACAAAAGCAGTAGTGGTTTCTCATTATATCCGAGTGTTAATCCAAAAAGTTCATCAGAAAGCTTTCAGTCTCAAAACACAAAGACAGGAAATGGTTATGTGATTCAATGCAACATTGCTTTAAATCTTCCAGAAGGTCAAAGTTTTTCAGAAGACACTGCTAAAGACCACATGGCTCTACTTGGTTCCGTATTGTTATCTTATGAGGGTCTAGTGGCTGGTCGAATCGGAAATCCCATGCTCACCAAAGAGGATTACGATCAAATAGACGCAGAAGAGATGGAACTGATGGATATCAAATGGCGTCTTGCGAGTGTTCTTAGACGTGCTGAAAAGTTCAAAACGATTACCGGGAGAAATGACTTTCTTGATGCTCATGTATCTACTTTAGGTTTTGATAAATCTAAAGTTACTTGTCTTCGTTGCAGGGAGAAAGGCCATTTCAAACGGGAGTGCAAGAACAGGGAAGCTAGTGGCGCTCAGAATCCGTTTGGAAAAGACGACTACTACCGGAAAGCCATTTATCAGCAAGATGGTCAATCACAAGACTCACAGACGGCTCATGGTAGAAAGATTGAGGATTCCAAGAGAGGATGTTTGGTAGATTTCAACTGGAGCAACTACATATCTCCTGATAACAAAGCATGCATAGTCGATCAAGATGATGAGAGACTACCTGAAGGCTTCAGCTGGAATATGTTTGCAGATGAGAATGGGAATTTTAAAGCTTTCATCGCTAAGATTGTCAGTGAACCAGACATGTTTGCTACGTGGATGAAGTCTATTGGTGAGACAGTGAAAAGTGTGAAGGAACAGTTTGTTACATCTGAAGAAAACTCAGAAAGTGCTGATGAAGATTCATTAAGTTCAGATGAGAGTGTTCAAAATGTTGTTACTTCAGAAAAAGAAGTTGTATTTGATCAACCACCATCTGATTCTGGTGTATCAGATGCTGATTCTGAAAAATCTGTAGAGTTTGATCAAACACCAGTTGATAGTAGCAGTGATGATGAGGAAGAGAAACATATTAATGTTGCTAAAACTCATCTTTCTCCTGAAAGTTTTCATTTCTATTTTGCAGATCGTATGGAGAAACTGAAGGAGAAACGAGCTGCTAAAGAACAACAACAAATGAAATCTGAAGATGTTGTTCAGAAAGAGAATGTTGAAGGTGTTGTTGAGGAGATGGTTGAAACTGAGAAGGTGAAAGAAGAAGAAAAAGTGGTTGAAGTGATAAAGACAATCGAGATTGAGAAGATTGTTGAAGTTGTAAAGCCTTGCGAGAAGTGTTTGGAAGCATGCAAGGGTTGTGCAGCAAAAGACGAGATCATTGCTGAATATGAGAAGAAGAAAGAGCAGTTACTGTTCAACCTAAATTATGTGAAAGAATCTTATGATGTCTTGAACAAAACAGTAACTGGTCTTCAAAAGACAAATTCAGAAAGAGAACAAGCACTGACGATGATGAATGCTGTTATGATGACAAAGCAAAAAGCCATCAATTTTTACATTGAAGAGAGTGCTAAATGGAAGCAAGAGTTGGAGACAGAGAAGATTGAGAATGAGAGAATTAGACGTTTATTACAAAGTTATTCTAGTTCTGATTATCTCATTGATCGTATTTACCCAACTGTTGCAGGTATGGAAGCTTTTCAAGACGAGAAGCCAACGAAAAAGAAAGATAGTGGTAAGAAACCGACTGTTAGCTATAACAAGTGTCCGCCTCCAATTTGGGAAGGGTATTCTCCTAGAAAACCAAACGAGGAGCAACTCGAAAAAGCAGTCAATATACAGCTAAAAACTGACACAACTGACATTTTACCAGATAACATTGATGTCACGTTTACCTCGTCCGATACTGATCATGAGTCTGAGTTAATCAAAAAGGTGGTCGATCAGGTGTTGGATACTGAGGAGGAGTCTGAGTCAAACTCTGAGTCTGGAGGGTCAAATTCGTCAGTCAACAGTCCAAAGTCGTCGGTTAAACGGTCTTATAGTAAAGAATTTTTGTTATCGAAAGCAAAATTGGATGATGAAACATTTGAAGTTGCCTACACTTTTAATGATTCGGACAAATTATACTCTGACAAAGAGTTTCCAATAAGAAGTGTTCGTTTTGACATGATCAAAAAGGTTTTCAAAATGACAGAAATTAATATTTCTGAAATAAAAGATTTAAATCTTACTGAAAAACCTAAAAAGTACACTTCAAGAGTTCAACAACGTCTAAACAAGAAAAAAGGTTACAATTCTGGTTCTGGTTTTCAAAAGAAATCTAACCAAAATCGTAGCTACAAAAAGAAAGGCTTAGGTTTTATTCCACCTGAAAACTATAAAAATAAAAAATATGTTCGAGATTTTAAATCAAAAATGATATATGTTGCAGGAATTAGCCATGAAGAAGAATAAAAGAAACCATTCTGGAGACAGTCAAATAAAGAGTTCTTGCTGAAAAGAAGAAGAATGGAACTGAAGTTTGTCATTCAAAAGAAACTAGAACCTGTTACAAATGTAATGAAGCTGGTCACATTGCATGGAACTGTCCGAAAAATGCCAAGTCAAAACAGGGAGTTTCTAACAAGTTGAAAGAAATAGTTGTTGATGTTGAACCACCAATCGAAAAATTCAAAATTTTTAAAAACTCAACTTATGAGGTTGGTGAGTGTTCTAAAAAGAATTTTTACAAAAAGAATGCAAAAGACAACCAAGTGTGGGTTGTTAAGAAAGATGATGAGAAAGTCGGCGATGAATCTGGTTTCACAAAGCCAGAAGAGCCACAGGTTGAGGTGAAAATTTCAGTGAATGATGATGAGTTTCCATCACTGAAATTTGAAGAAGTTAAACAGAAAGTTGGTAAGGTTGAGATCTCAGATCAGTTTTATTCTGAGAAAACTGAATTTGATGTTGAGAAAACATTCAATAGGAGTGTTAAGAAAATTTTTGGAAAAATGTTAAATGGGAAAGCAAAGGGGGTTAAAGATTTTTATGCAACTAAAAAGGCAACTTACAACCCTACTGCGCAAGAATTGAAAGCCATCAAGTCTGAGAAGACTTGGATGGAAGTTTGTTTCCCGTAAAGTCTTAGGACTATGCCGGAGATCCCAAGTTTGTAATCGTGGATCAGGAATCGGCATCTTTATTGATAATTGTTTTTGTGATTGAAACTTAAAAATAGTTGAATTTTTACAGGATAAGTGTGAATTGCCGGAGCTTCCAGGTTGGTAAGTGTGAAGCAGGAATCGGCATCTTGATTGGTAAAATGGTTTGTGTAGAGGTTTTATTCCTACAAGTGGTTGATGAAGGTTTACACTTACAAGTGGTAAAATCAAGGACATTAAGTTGTACTTGCATTTTCCTACATGTGATTGAATGAACAAGATGATGAACCCAACCCTACAAGTGGTTAAAACAAAACTTATTTTCTGGAAAAATCATTTTGGTTAAAACAAACTTGAGTGTTTTGAAATCATAATGAGAAAATAGTTTTGTGAAAGGGGGAGTTCTGATTGTTTATGCCTAGTGGATGGCGATTTGAGGCGATTTGATATCGATTGTCAAGTTTGTTGTACAGTTTATTTTCAAATTTCCTTTAATGTGTTTGTATTTTAGGGGGAGTAGATATTTCTGAAAATCCAAAAACATTTGAAAATTTAAAAAAGACAAAAACATGATAAGATCAAAAATGAGTTTTTGTGTCAAAGAAGAGGAAATGATAGTACATCAGTAGACAGTTACAGTATGCTAAAGAAATCTAATGTTTAAATAGCTTTAAACGGTCTCACTGATGATATGCCGATAGGTTTTTACACATTTAGTAAGCCTTTTCGGGATATAAACTTAAATTCAAACTTGCTTATTTCGTGGGGAACACTACTTGGATATTTAGGTAACCCCTGAAATCTCGTTTGAAAGGTTCCTCTTTCTGAGATACTAGGTCTTTATGCTCAGTGATATCTGGGGTATTATCCCGGGACTTCTGATTTTGCGGAAGCAATGGCCTAGTCCCCGGAGAATACTTTCTGCTTGCTTGAAATATAGCGCAGCCCTCAGCAAATTGATTAAACAATAAAATTGATAGTCATTGCTGTTGTAATACAAAAGATCCTCTAAAGGGGACCCACCAAAAGTCGAAGCCGTCATCTCTCTGCGTATCGAAAGATCGACCTGAGCTCTCACGGCCCTCGCAATCTAACCCCTTACAGATATCATCTGTGGTATACTCACCTGTAAGACTGAATATTGGGATCTGGATACGGGAGTATATTCAAGAGGTGGGACACATGATTGAGTTTAAGTTCTTAAAACACCTAACTCATATCCTGAATTAGTTGAAATTTGTGTGAAAATTTAAGTGGATCAGTATATTGGCAATCTAAGTGAATTGTTTAATTCTTAATGTGTATCTAAGTTCAACGGTACTAGTGACTTGTCAAAAACTGATATGATCCTCTTACACAAAACTCACAAAAATATAGTCTGTAAATATTTCTTTACTGCATTTCTTAATATCTCAAAATCCAAAAAGATTTTCAGTGTGTTTTAGCATAAATTTTGAAAAATTCAAAAAGATTTTCGACAACTGATGTTGGAGAGCTGATTGTCAAAATTCCAAGTGCTAGACATGATGAACAAATGGTTTGGGAAAATGTGTTTTTGAAAAGAAAAATGTTCAAATTTTAAAATGATTCATCAAGTTTATTGAGTTATTTTTGAGAGAGAGTCAGTGTTAGTGCATCTATTGAATTGTTAAATGTGTGAAATTTACTGTTAGGTAGAGTGAGTTTGTGCAGGTTTAAGTATGAGCTGGATTGATGATCCTGAGCTGGATGAGAGCCAGGTTACGATCTTGGAACAACCTCAGAAAGAACCAGCCAGATTACGATCCTGAAGCAGATGATGATGAAGAACTAACGGAATGCCAGCACATTGCAAGGGGAAGTCTGTTAATTTTGAGAGAAAGAATGAAGCTCAAAGACTGATCAAGACTGAAGATGCGAAGACTCGACACTTAAGACTCGTCAACATCTGAGGGGGAGTCTGTTAGTGCACACATCTGTCGTCTTCGTCTTATATCGAGTCTTGGACTTGTTGCAGTTCTGTTCGTGCATGAAGTCATCGTCAAGAATGATGACATCACATATGTGACATCAATGATGACATCATATGTGTGACATCATCACATAAGTTAGATTTCACAAAACAGAATATAACAGATTGTAGGTTTCTCTTCAAAGTCAAATATGTAGGTTTCTCTTGAAAGTGGAACTTGGAGGTTTCTCTTGAAAGTGGAACTTGTAGGTTTCTCTTGAAAGGTTTCTATTGAAGCTGACATGTGTGTTTTCAATAGAAACTAGGAACACTATAAATAGGCATGAGAGCTATTCATTTGTAACGATTCCAGATTTGATACCGAAGTGCTGCCGGTATTCCTTGTGATTGTAATTGCTATTAAATCAATACACAAGACGTTTAAAGTTATATTCAAGCTGTTTTTACATCCGTTTCTTAGTTTCCGCCTCTGAAACGGACTAGAGCTCTTCCGAACGACTCATTCAGGTCGTGATTCGATCCTACAATTAACTATTTTTTTAAGCCGACCAGTAGTACGTTATGGTACCATAGGATATTATGCTACCATAGGATCTGACAAATCTCGTTATCAGACTTTCACCATGGTTATGGGGGTAATGTGGGTAACGACAGAACCTGATGATTATTAACTTACCCTTTGGTGGTTGTTAATATGAGTTGAACGATTAGAACGAGTCACACAAGTTTGAATGTATTCAATAAAATGACCAATAACTTAGTTTTCACAATCTAAACACGAACCACTGGAACTATTAAACTATGTGAACTATTTGAACTATTTGAACCACTGGAACTATCTGAACTATGTAAACGATTTGAACTATTGGAACTATTTGATCTATGTGAACTATTTGAACTATTGAACCATTGGAACTATTTGATCTATGTAAACTATTTGAACTATTGAACCATCGGAACTATTTGATCTGTGTGAACTATTTGAACTATTGAACGATAGGGTTATGGTAAGTGATTAGGTAACGGGGTGGGTGTAATGTGATAAAAGCATGGTGGATACACCGCTGGTACTTCATATATATAAGTGCTTTTAACACATTACATGTCGTTGCGTTATCTAGATCACTTGGACAAATGTTTTCAAAACGAAGTTACACTACAAGGTTTACTTAAAGATATAAACCATACAATGTTTACTTTCAACGATGATTTACTACTTGGTTTACAAAGACAAATGTTTTCAGTTAAGACTCATGGCTACAACGGTTTTGGTTTATACATATATCAACTTGTAAAAGTTGATAGAAACATATTGCAATATCAAACTCTTTTGTTTTCAAGGTACACACTCAACAACTCTCGTAGGTGGACGAGGTATTGCAATATGATATCAAGGCCATGAATCTGACACACTCACAAAAACTATGTACTCGCCGGCATTTTTATGCTGACGTATTTTCAAATATGTTTCAGGTACTGTCGTTTGATGATGTTTGATGATGATGATTATGATGCATGCTCACATAGGGATGGACGAGGCCTTAGTGACTTAACAAAAATAAAGGACAATATGTTCATGTTTTGCTTTTAAATTTTGAGACAATGTAATAAACTTAATTCAATAAAACGAAACTTCAATCCATGTGTTGTGAAACAATGATTCTGTTACTACACTCCCCGTCGTTTCCGCTGCGGTTTGTTGTTTTAACGTGTTCGGGGTGTGACACTGTTTTTGTGCATGGGGTGTGGGTTCAAGTTTCCCTTAGAAACCTCCATCATCTCGAGTGTGTTTTATTCCTAAAAATTAAAACTAAACTAGAAAGCATAAAAGTTAATCTAAACTAAAATTAAGGATAGTTCCGCGGAATGCCTCCGTGGTGCGCCACGTTTATAAGGGTCCTTGGCTAGACCCAAAGTCAGTCATATGTTATCCAAGTAGGATGTTTTGCATCCCATGTTGCACCGTCGGAGAGTATCATCCAGACTTGAGTCTATGACTTTCATGTATTTGACCGGGTCGTCGTCTTCTACTCTTTTTCCAACCCCAAATTCCATTTCCTTGTCCCCGACCCTCAATGTTAATGTCCCACCATTCATATCCACCATTGCGTGGGTGGTGGCTAGGAATGGTCTTCCTAAGATAAGCGGTACCTCAGTATCTTCCTCCATATCTAGTATGACAAAGTCGGCCGGGAAGACAAAGTCTCCGACTTTTACCAATAGATTTTCGACGACACCTTGTGGATATTTAATGGACCTATCGGCGATTTATATACACATCTTCGTAGGGCTTATTTTCCATAGTCCGAGTCGATCGAACATCGATGCGGGCATGAGGTTGATGCTAGCCCCAAGATCGGCTAGTGCATTGCGTATGGGTGATCCCCCAATCGAACAAGGGATGGTGAAGCTTCCGGGATCGATCTTCTTTTGTGGGAGTTTGGTGAGTAGCAAGGCGGAGCATTCTTCGCTTAAATTAACTAATTGCAATGATTCAATTTTCCTTTTGTGAGTGAGAAAGTCTCTCATAAATTTTGAAAATTTAGGCATTTGAGTGAGGACTTCTACAAATGGAATATTGACATGCAATTGTTTTAGTAAGTTTATGAATTTTGCGAATTGCTCATCAGTCTTTTGGCGAAGTAACCGTCCGGGGTAGGGTACCGCGGGATTCTTGGCGGGCTCTTGATTTGGTGGAGGAGTCGTTTCTTTTTGGGGCACCCGCGAAGTTGCTGTTTGGTTAGACGGACTCTTTTCAGTTGGAGGCAGCGGAGCCTCTTCGGGACCTATCGTACGGTTTCACAACGTGATGAGATGTATTTGCGCCTTTGGGTTGGTTTCGGTATTGCTGGGTAACGTGCCTTGTGGTCTCTCGGAGAAATTTTGAGCTAGTTGATTTAATTGTTTTTCAATGTTTTGAATACTAGCTTGTTGATTTCTAAAGTTCGATTCCATTTGTTGAAATCGATCCGAGTTTTTCTTTTCGGTGTCGGAGATAAGGCGTGAGATAGTATCTTTAAGCCTCTCTCGTCCCCCATGTTATTGTTGAGAGAAATTTTGTGACTCGTTTCTTGGTTGTTGAAAGTTTGTTGGTTGGTTTTGATTTTGTTGGTTACT
This sequence comes from Helianthus tuberosus, assembly GCA_030545235.1. Classification (NCBI taxonomy): domain Eukaryota; kingdom Viridiplantae; phylum Streptophyta; class Magnoliopsida; order Asterales; family Asteraceae; genus Helianthus; species Helianthus tuberosus. The sequence goes on along the minus strand of CM060403.1, from coordinate 8,705,046 downwards.
ACTATTGCCGGGTTCTCTCCAACCAAGGTTAGGGTGGTTACGCCATCCTTGGTTGTAGGTACCCATCAGGGGACCTGACGGCCTAGGTCTATTATCAATGTAGTTTACCGTTTCAGTTTGATTATCCATTTCTTTCATACAACTCCAATTTTAATGTGGTCCACCACACCCTTAACAAGCCATAACCGAGGCCGTTTTAGCCATTTCCAACTTTTTGATTTTTGAAGAGAGGGCCTCGATTTGGGTTTGTAAAGAGGTGCTTTCATCAACCTTATGGGCGCCCGGGGTAATAGATTTTGTGCCTCAGGGAGTGTGCCACTGAAAATTCTTTTGAGCAATTTCCTCAATTTGATTATAAATTTCATTTGGGCGACGATTACCTAGAAGTCCCCCAGAGCTATAGTCAAGTGTCTGTCTTGTGTATGGCAACAACCCATTATAAAAAGTGGATACTTGTTGCCATACCGCAAGACCATGATGGGGACACTTTCTTAGTAGCTTCTTGAACCTTTCCCAAGTTTCATATAAGAATTCCCCGTCCTCTTGTGAGTATGTATTAACTTCAGTCATCAATTTAGCCGTTTTTTAAGGAGGGAAATACTTATATAAAAAATTTTGGGCTAGTTCATCCCAGGTGTTTACCGATCCAACTGGGAGGGTGTTAAGCCAAGCCTTAGCTCGGTCTTTTAGCGAAATGGGAACATTCGGAGGCGGATGGCGTCATTTGATGCTCTGTTGATCTGAAAAGTATCACATTTTTCCAAAAAGTTGGTAATATGTAAATGGCGATCTTCGTCCGCAAGGCCATGAAAAGTTGCAGAGTTTTGGAGAATTTGAATCAAGTGCGGCTGAAGTTCGAAGTTGTTGGCATCGACATTCGGTGCATTGATAGCGGCGCCGAGATTACCTATCGTGGGTCGTAGGTAATCCATTAGGGTACGTTGATCCGCCATTGGAAGTGGGTCACCCGAAACTTTCTCTTGGTTTTTAGCTTTAAGTCTTTTTCTTAGAAACCGTTCGGGTTCGTCTAGAGGTTCTTTTATGTCTTTATTGGAACTGGAGCTCATGCACTGCGTAGGAAGTTCAGGTGCGGCGCCTGGGTTCCAAGTCCTGCGATAAAACAAAACGATTGTTGGTCAGAAGTTTCACCTCGGCCACGTGTTCAGCTGAACACGGCCCCGTTGTTGGAGTTACAGTGATTTATTTCCAGATCCCTGTTACTGGGGAGTTCAGCACGGCTCGTGCTGCACCAACACGGCCCGTGTTCAACTCTCTGTAACTCAAAAAATAAAAGCTGCCAGTAACGATGCTGGGCACGGACGTGTACGACCAGGCACGGCCCCGTGCTGAGCTCTGCAGAAGCTGAAAAATTTAGAAAAATCCTAAAAAAACAGAAAAATAAGAAAAACGATTAGGCCGTTGATTCCTAACTTTCTTAAAATCCTTGTGTCCCCGCCAACGGCGCTAAAATCTTGATGTGCGTAGTGCGTGATATATTTTTATGTATATTTTGAGCCCTTTTTAACACTTTAGTCAAGTTTTAAATTTATAAAACATGATATTCTACTAACACTAAACACACATATGGGCAAGTGCACCCATCGTGAGCGTAGTATAGCGTTGGTAAGATACCGAGGTTGTCCAAGGACACAAGAGCTTTTAGTACAGGTTTATCCTCAACGTCTAATCAAATCAAAATTTTAGAAAATGTTTTAAACATGAAAATAAAAACTAAAAATGCTGAAAAATAAAAATAAAATAAAACATATAGACAAGATGAATCACTTGGATCCGACTCGCCTTTAGTGTAATCTTTGATGATTTCCGCACTTTTGCACTTTTTAAGAGACTATCTTAGTTATAGTAGTAGGCCCCTCTTTTGAAGGTGACGTTACCCTTAACCCAGTAGTTTGAGTCAGCAAGGATACAATCCTAAAGGGTCGGAATATTGAAAGATAATTAATTAAGTTATTAATGCGTAATGTGGTAGGCCCCTCTTTTGAAGGTGACGTTACCCTCGGCTAAGTGGTTTGAGTTAGCAGGGATACAATCCCAAGTAGCTGGGTTAATGTATTAATAGTAGTTTACATATGACGGGGTCAAGCCATTCGCACCCCCGGCATCCAATACCAGTGGGTATTGATGGAGGTCCTAGTAAGCTTGACCCAGGTCCTTGCATTATCTATACACTGAACAAGGCAAGAACCTTACCAAACCATTCCCTTTACCCCCGACCAGGTAGCCAACATATCTCTATATAGACCGTAGAGATATGAATGGTGTAAATCTTTTATTTTATATAGACAGTAAAATAACGCCAAGACACCACGGACAAATGATAAGGAAGTTTCACCTTCAACATAAGAAACTAGTTATTAAAGTCATTAATACAAAACCAAATAAAAAGTGCAAAAAAATTAAAAATCAAAAGAATTACACTAAATACTTGTCTTCACCAAGTGATTTAAGAGACTTAGGCAAACATGGCCTTTGATTGTCAAGAATTCTTACTATCAATCTTGGATCCCGAGTCTACTACACACACTCTAGGTGGATGATGGATGATGGTGGTGGATATGGGTGTTGTGATGGTGGTGGAGTGTGGGTGAAGTGGGAGAGAGGTGGTTTGCCAAGGGATGCCTTTAAAGTGAACCAAGCACCTCTATTTATAGCCTGCATAGAAGCCCGAACACGGCCCCGTGTCCATCCTCTTTCTCTTTCTTCATTAATTGCAATTTGTCTGCATTAGCTCCACACGCCCCCGTGTCCGCTGGGCACGGCCCTGTGTGTAGAAGCGTATCTGTACTATCAAGATTTGCTTGGATTCTGCGAATCTTAGCGTTGACCACGACCCCGTGTTGTGCTGAGCACGCCCCCGTGTCGGGAATAGAAGCTTCTATAGCTTTGTCCATTTTGCAGACAACTGGTCACACCCCCGTGTCCGCTGGGCACGGGGCCGTGGTCAGCCTCCTGTTTCCTTGTTTTTGCTTGGGAAGATGCTGTCAAGGGGTCGGGCATGCAACGTTTGTTCATTTTCTTGTATTTATGTTAGATTTTGCTGCATATTAGTTCCTTTTGTTCATTTACGCTCATTTAGTCCTGAAATTACAAAAGGAAGACAAAAGCACACTTTTTCCAACATTAGTACTAAAAATGGGTTAGTTTTATGCCTCAATTGATGTATTTATATGTTGCATTTTACACACATCACTATGCAACTACCCACATCAATAATACCCGGAAAAAAAAACATTAACTCTGAAAGTTGCTTATACCTGGCTACTGATGATTACAGTGATGATGATGATATGACGGATCAGACGATGACCAGCGGCGGAAGATGGTTGGCATTGGTGGTCACGACAATCTACTAAACCCTAGGCCACCGGGATAAATTCCCAGCCCTAAGCCGTCGCCGCCTAAGGACCACCGTGACGCCACATATATGTTGCCCATCTCTCCTTTGTCTCTCTCTTCACTCTCGGCCGATATATTCTGGAGTTGGGATTTGGTATGGTCAAGTTATCTAGAGAGAGAAAGAAGAGATTAGAGAGGAGAAGACTGCACATGATTGATAGAGAAAGAGGATAGTAGAAAGTAGAGGTGAGAATGGTTTTTTAAACTCAATATGTACCACTTTTTAACCTATGGTACAAGTAAGAAAAGCACATAACACAATTTAAGCACAGTTTACAATCACCATATGCACAGTTATGTTGTAAATTAGAGTATTATATAATTTGTAACTTGTAGTAAGAGGCGTAACCATTGATAACAATCATGTTGTCTCAAGGAAAATCCATTAGTAAATATGTTCAACCGAAAAGAGTCATCAACGTACTATGGAAAAAAAATCGTACATTAAATTCTTTAAAGATTTATTTTATGGTTAGTTAAAAACATAGTTTCTCGTAAGTTGATAAAGCATGTAGTTGAAAATAAGTTCATAAACATGTATCCATGGTTTTTTCAAATATATTACAATATAAAAATGTGTTGATTTACCAATTATGTCACACCCTCAAAATTAATATGTAGAGTATTACCGTGAGGGGTGCGACTGACCAAGATCAAGCCATTAATCATGTTAAACAAATATTAAAGTTATTAAAAATCATCACAATCAACACGATTAGTGATCAAGTTTTAAATATCAAAAACACAGTTTAAATCAACAGCGGAAGCAAAACGTAAAAATCGAGACATAATTTAAAAACTACAATGTCTAATATAATTTGAAACCAATAGTTTATTGTAGCCACGCCACTCTAAATGCTGCAAGCACCCATGCTGTACCTAACTCCTACAAAGCATGCACAAGTGTATCAACAAAGGTTGGTGAGTTCACAGTTTCAGTTTTAAAGTAAAGTATGTTTTAAATACATTAGTTTATTAAAACATGTCATGGGTAGCTAACCCACGGTTAAGCAACTAAACTGTGTAGTACCGAATACTTGACTGTAGTAAGTTGTTGTGTCTCATATCAATGTTTACTGTCATTGATATAAAGTCAAGGTCAAAAGTTCACGCCTGATTCTCAACACGGTGTGAGGTTTGTCGAACCTAATAGCACTATTAACTAGTACCCCGTTTGCCAAACCCGACAACTAATCGGTATACTATGTAGGGATTTTTCAGATAGAGTTTCGTTTAGTACGCTAAAGACATGAAATGTAAACTACGGTATTTAATTGGCAATATTACAACCCATGAATATAAAGTAGTCCCAAATCCAGGGATAGTGTAGTTCCCAAACCCGGGAATGCATGCTTTTAGTAAATGTGTGAACTCACCTTAGCTTAGCTCAGTAAGATTAAGAGTATGCGACCGAGTACGGTCAACCACGTCCTATTATGGTTACCAGGAATATTAGTGGGTGTTTATGCAATTCACGCAATTCCTACACGTATCTAGAAAATTGCACACGAACAAGTTGTCATACAATATTTTATCGTGTGGTTTTCATGCACCTTTTCACAATATACCCTACGATATGTCATTTACCATTTATACAATCACTAACCAAGTGCGGGCACTTAAAATAACAATTTCGACTCTTATAAGTTTATCAATCATGCATAGCAAATTCACTAAAATTAGGCTATTTTAGGAAAGCTCGCTTACCATAATTACGATGTTGCAAAAATTATGATCTTTTTTATGGGACGTACCCCTCGGTGGGGTTGGCCTTGTGTTAAATATTTGAGGCCTAAGTCTTTACCAAAAAAAATAGAAAAATCCTTTACTATGCAGTGACTGGATTCGTCACTTTCTGACTGCAGCTTACGGAAAAATTTATTTAAAAATCCTCGATTAACCGATTGACCAAGTTCCACTTGGAGATTCGTACAGACACTTAAGACTATCTACTTTATAAATTTTATGACTTAACTCCAATTATTCCCCAAGATATGATGTAAAATACAACACACAAATTCTATAAAAAATGCAGCTTTGACCACTGAAACGAAATAATTTGTGTAGTATATCAAACGACGTCTAAAAATCATGATTCCAATGCCATTTGAAGCGTATTTCGAAATACTACGCTTTGGACTCAAGAAAGTCTAGTTTTCTTTATGTTATGACCCATTTACAGCCAATTAAAATTGGCTATAAACACCAACCAGCTTTCTGTTTTCAACTCTTAGCGCCATAAAACACGTTTTATGGCTTTAATCCCATACCTAGCAAACACAATGACATTTAAACATCACGTACATCAGATTATCGTCTCAGCGTAGATTTTTATCAATTAAAATGTCAAGAATTCCACAATCCACCCATAATCTAACCATGATAACTATGCGATTTTAAGTCCTAGTAACCAACCGAACCCAATAACCAACCCGATCATCAACAACACAGAAATCCTAGCAACTTGCACTCTAAATATCATCTTAAAATCAAGAATCATGTAAAGAAAGACATAAACGTAGCCAATATACGAACACTACAACCGAGATCATGTAAAAAACTAATAGAACCAAGAAACAAAAACTCTAGATGCGAATACCTAGTGATGAGGGAGTTCGTTTTCCTTGAATCGAAAGCTTGAAGCTCCTTGGTGCTCCTTTTTCTTTGTCGATAGTAGAGAGGCAGAAAAAGGATCTCCAAAATCGCAAGTAGGGTTTGGGTGTTATAACAATTCATGCACTATACGTAATAACAAGGGTAAGGGGTGTGGGCAGTTTGGGCTTGTCATGTGGGCCGAAGCCACTCAATAAGAGAAAATAGAGATTGGCCTAAGGGTTAGCGGGCCGCATGTGGGGAGGGGCGGGGTTGGGTTATTTTGCTTGGGCCAAAGTTGAGCTATACATAAGTATATATATATATATATATATATATATATATATATATATATATATATATATATATATATATATATATGGGCTGAAATCTGGTAAGGGGTATCAGCCTCGGGTTGGGCCGTAAAAAGAACATGGGCCGTAACAGGGCCGCAAGTGAGTGAGTTTGGGTCGGGTTGGGTTGCGTGACTTGTTTCGGTTTTGAATGAGTTACATATAATAGTGTCTCGAGTTTAGGTAGTTATATATATATGAATACATGTAAAAGTGTTAGACTTAGTTTTATGATGCGAACAGTAAAACGTTATGAAACACAAATACGTAGACGATAGACTAAATGGTTCAAACCTCAAAAATGCAGATTGTCACAAATTATTTTGTAACGCTTCGCATTTTGGAACTTTCTTTATTTAGAAAGTTTGCTTGTATCTCTATTTATGGAAACTTGTATTTTCTTGTATTCGTATTTTACTTCCAAGCATTGTAATCCGAGACTTGAATTATAATAAAACTTGATCTTTTTATACATTGTGTTATACTTGTTTCATACATACTTGTTATACATTCGTTAAAATACTCGTTATATGTGACAACTGTCAAATTTCCATGTATCCGTACAATAATTAAACAGTAATTTGTAGCTTAATGACTGTGCTTGATTTAAACTAATGACATGAATGCTTTCTAATCATTATCATATACATACAATTGCATCACATATTACATGATATCATATCATTATTGCATGCAACACTTTATGATTCAAATGATGCACGAAACAAAGTTAGCACAATTATCAGATAAACTAGAAGTACTGACGGGTGTTCAGTACTCAGGCATACATGATGTTAAGACACAGAATGAGCCAGGAACCAAGAGTTACACTTGTGTAGTGTGTAGAAAAGTAAGGATCATAAAACTGCATTCCTAGTGATAGTTTAAGTGCCGGAAAGTGCCTAAAACTCACACAAACTGCAGAATTCTGTAATTCTCAGCAAAACTCAGCTTTTTAACAACACAATGTTATGCAGAATTATCGTTTAGTGGTCCAGAATACCTTCCTAGGTGTTGGGAAGCAAAACTGTCACAAAAGGGAACATAAAGCACACTAAACTGCGAAATTTAGCACCTTAACGAACCGGTAACCAACCGAATAACCGGCACTACCTGAAACATCAAATTTTCACTAGAAGCACTGTTTTATCATTTCCGAGCTAGTAATGGTCCCCGAACATCATAACACACCTTATAATTGCATAATAACTAAAAACACTAAACTCAACATTTAGATTCTAACTAATAACCTAACTATCCATTTCATCCTAACTATACCCCCTTGTTTGGACGGTTACCATGGATGGCCCACCCATGGATTTTCCTAAATTGTTTAATGGATCATGTTTATTCTTTTAGAAACATTAAAACCAATGGATACTTAAATGTTGGAGAAGTTGTTTAAATGGACCATAAGATCTCATAACTCTTCATTTCACAAACATAACACACTCAACTCTCTCTCCCTCCTCCCTTGGCTACGACCATGAACCACCACCCACCTCACCACCACTTTCAAGCTTCCTTCTTCCATTCTTAAATGATTCTAAGGTGTTAGGAGCTTAACTAAGGAGCTTGGTGCCATTAGAAGTGGAAGGACCTCTCTCAAGAGCTTTTAACCACTTACCTCATCATCTTCTTCAACCTTGATCTCTTCCCTAGCCTTGTGCTAGTAGTAAGGCTCTTATAATCTCATTTTATTTCTTATTATGATGGTTAAAAGTATATGTAAGATGATAAACATGAAGAACATCAAAGAATAAGAACATAACTCTTAACATAAAGCTCACTAACATAAGAATCTATGTTATTTAAGTGTATGTATGAATCTTGAATGTTGATTACTTATGTTTATGATGTTAAACATCATAAGAAACTTGCTATATTGTGATTAAACACATGATCTAGCAAGTGAGAGGATGATTTTGGGAAGAAACAAGATGATCATCCCTTTATGTAAACATGAACATGAACTTGAAAGATGAAATTGTTTTTATGAATGATGATGATCTAAACATAATATAAGTCTTGTAGATGGATGATTTCAAAGAGGAATTTCTCAAGAAACCAAGTTTACTTACAAGATTTACATAACCATGATTTATAAGGAAACTAACCATGTTTTTAGTGTTAAATCAAGTATAGAAATATGTTGTTAACAAAAAAAATTCAAAAGAATGATTTTTGGAAAAAAATCATTTTGTAAGTTGTAAAAGACTAAATTTCTCAAGAATGGAATTTAGGAACAAAGAACCATGTTTTAGATGGTAACTAAGTCTACTAATTAACATGGTAAGTTACTACAAGTTTTTACAAAATTTCAAGTTCATGATATAGTGTAAAATGCATGATTTTGGCACTTGGTAAGTATTGATTGAATTATTGTTGATTGGTGGTGATTTTTAAAAGAAAATGATATGATTTGAAAGCATGGAAATCTCCATTTTTAAAGGGAAACTATGGCAAATTTTTTGTGGAATTTAAACACTTAGAAAAAAAATTTTAAACAAGTGTTTACAAGTAAATTTTAACCATGGTTTTTCATATAAATTTTGCCGTAAATTTTGTTACAAAAATTACAAATATTGGAGGTTGATTTTTGGTAAATAAAAGTGACTAAGTATATATATTTAGGAAAATATATATTTAGATGTCACAATTGTTGTGTGATTACTTGTATATTATGAGTATTAGTTATATTATTTTAGGACTTGAAATAATATAACTTACCAAAATACCAAGAATTATAATACAAAATATTACCAAAATTCCAAGAAAACAAATATACAATTTATACCCAAAAAGTTGACAAACCGAACAAGGAATATGGATTATAAATATATTATGAAATTAAGATCATATGTATATTTTGACGAATAAATTAAACGGTATTTTGGAAACTCAAGAAACGGAAATTGTAATTTTTACAAGTGTTACAAAAATATATCATATTTTTGTCAAGTAGAAAATACATTATTTTTTAATAGAGAAAGGATATATATATATATATTTTCTTGAATCATTAGAAGATATGTTATTTTGAAGAAAATATATTTTCTTACAAGAATTTAGAATATATTATTTTTGGGTGAAAAATGGATTTATAAATATTTTCTAAGTTAATCTTGAAAATATATTAATTTTGAGATTTATATGAAAATATCATTATTTTTGGCAAGGAAGAAGTATAGATAATTTTCTATAAATGATTTCTTAAAATATATATATTTTAAGAATATAAATTGGTGATTTTTATTGGTTAAAAATAATATTACGAAAATTTAAATACGAAAATTAAGTATAAGAATACTTAATAAATACAAAATACGTATTCTCGTACGTACACATACACACCGGAATACGCCACCAATAATTCGCAAAAATACACAAGTCTAAGAATACAAGTATAAGTATACCCATCCTTGGGAAAAAATATACATGTATAAATACATAATGTATCTAGTTTGAATATATTATTTTAACTAATATTCCAATAAATAACAAATATAATTTAATTTAAGTTAAAATATTATTATTTTAACAAATAATTATATATTTTGGAATAATATTTATTACATCAAAGACGTAACTAAAAAATACTAAGTTATAACACTTAAGACTAAGAGTCAAGGCACGACCCATCCATCTAATAAACCATAGCACGTGTGTAGGTAGTCGTGCGACCGAGAAGAAGCTTTGCGTTACTTGATCGAATAAAGCAAGATTGTGAGTTCATGTCCCCCTTTTCTTTTAACTATTTTCAGTTTTATAACTTCAGGGGTGAAGTACATGTTACAAATGTTACAATGTTACAATGTTACAATGTTTACAAATGGTATGGTTAGCTAAGGAATGAACTGTTAGATCATGTGAATGGGTAGGCGTTAACTTGAGACCATTAATCCTTGAATAAGGACCGAAGGGCATGAGTGATAGATCTATTTGGGTGTTGCGAGCCCCACCCATTGGTCCGCGAGTTGGCCGCATGTGGTGACTATGTCGTTCCAGCCAGGTGGCCCGGTACGAAATACGCAAAGGATTGAGCCTTCCTACTCCGTTGCACACAAATTAATGACCTTGCAAATCATTAATTGATCTGTTCCTAGTTGCTTTCATACCGGTTTACAAATACATACTTACAGATGTTTACAAGGTTATTCGTGCACACATACAAAACACATGAACTCGCTCAACTTTTGTTGATGTTTTCAAACTGCATGTATTTCAGGGAATTGATAATGGATCTGGCGGGTGTTCAAGGTTTTCAAGTTGAGTGTACAATAAATGATGTCATCCGCACTTTTGTAGGGTTTGACTTGGATGTTTTATCCTAGATAAGACATACAATTCAAAGCCTTGTTCTATCAATGTATGGTGTCAAGTCCTTATGGAACTTTAAACATTTGGTCGGTTTGTATTTTAAACTTGAAGTCTTGATTGGTGTTAAACAATGTTGGTTGTATTATTTCAAAACTCATTTATGGATGCACATCATGGTTTCTATCATATAGTTGTTTGTTATGGTTGAATGCAATGATATTAAGCAAGTCACACGTAACACGCTTCCGCAAAAGTCTGGGTGTTTGATATCAGAGCTTTGATTGTAGCGAACTAGGATTCCTTCTCGAGTCTAGACTACAATCATTAGGGCTCTCTCACGAAAATATTTTTACAAAAGATTTTTCATTGCATACACAAAACACCAAGATCCATGGAACAAACATTTAACAAAAGAAAGACAAGAAACACAATGCAAGGTCACAGTGGTGGTTTAGTCTGCATGTGGTGGACTAGTTAAGATAGAAAAGTCTCATGAAGGATAATGTGAATACATGAATAAGTGATGATTGTCTTTGTTTACATATACTGAGTGTTAGTGGTTAACATATGTGCACATGTTATGATTATTATGTTACAGGTACCCATGTCTTCCTCTGAGAGCGGGTTATCTGACGCTCACGACCCTATGGACATCGTTTCGGATGATGAGATCATACCTGAGCTGGAGATTTTCACGTCGGACACCGAGAGTGATCCCGAGATGTTGTCTGAGGATGAGGATGATTTCCAACCTTTCGCATTACCAGATTTTGGCGACGACGTACCTATCGCTGATGGCGTCCCCGTTGAGGATCTTTTTGATTTTCCTGCTCCCATCCATAATCATCTCATCATCGGTCACCCCGATGGTGAGCACATTGTGGCACCGATCCTCGACGCAGTTCCCCTCGTGGTCATTCCTCCTGAGGATTGGCCCTTTGATGACCTCTTTGGTGATGATGTTGACTTATTTTTGGACGGTCCCCCAGCCGACGCTAAGGGCGACGGGGGAGATTGATGATGATGTTGCTGTTGTACCTCCTCCTACTATTCCTGTTATCGAGTTATCTTCCGACTCTAGTTTACATTCAGTTTCAGACTCCTTTGAGTCTGTGACTTCTTCAACCCTGCGGGCGGCAAGACTGCAGCTTTATGCCACTGATTCAGATGATGATACTGCGATATCTGCTGCACCAGTATCCCCAGCTCAAGTCCCTACACCTCCACACGTCCCAGAGCCTGTTCCTAAGCCAGACCCTATTTCGTTTGGCCAGCCTGATATTGCACCACTTGTTCCAGACCTAGTTCCTACACCACCTGAGCTTCCACCTGTTGATCCATTCATTCCACTACCTCCACCCGCTGATGTTGCTCCCCCACCTCCATTCGTGTCTGACGCTCATCGCACTGATCTTCCGATTGTATTCCTCCCGGAGTTCCCTGCTCCCCGACCAAGGGAGGGTACCTCAGGCCAGCCTTCGAGTTATGACCCTTTTGCTTCAGCTGATTTCCCTCTGATCCCACAGACAAGTACAAAAAAAATGACTTTTGGGGACTGAAAAATCAGTATCTGATGCATAAGAATCAGTCCCTAATGGGTATCAAGGACTGATTTGCCAGTCCCCAGCCAGTCCCGGATACCTAGTACTAGATACTGGTTTTAACAACTAAGAATCAGTCCCTATTGTATGACACCAAACAGGACTAATAGTCAGTCTCAGATACATAAAAATTCAGTCCTAAACTTACCTCCCGGTACCACGTCATTTCAGTCCCTGATGCATTTCTTCCATGACTAAAAAATCAGTCTCGGATACTACGATAGTTTAGTCCCAGGTGTATTACTTTAAGGACTGAAAATCGGTCCTATAAACGTGTCTGTATTGTCCCTAATAAGTTTTGTTAAGTTCGTGATTCCATGTCAGATCAGTATCCAATAAGATGTTTTACAGACTAAAAATTAGTCTCAAGTACGACATGATTTCGGTCCTTAATATGCTTCTTTTAAGTACTAAAAATTAGTCTCACGTACTATCTTATTTTAGTACTTAATACGTACTTTTAGGGACTAATAATCAGTTTAAGATAACAAATAATTTTAGTCTCCAATATGTTTATTTAGGGTCTGAAAATTAGTCGCTTAAGTTAGTCCCAAATATCTTTTTTAGTGACTATCTTTTAGTCTCTAATGACTAATACTATGTGTCACTTTCAATATGGTTTTTTACATACTGAAAAATGGTTGCAAATACAATTTTAGTTGAGTCCCTAACATGCATTTACAATTCCTAACAAATATATTCTAAGACTAAAAGGTAGTCGCCGATAGAATTTATAGTTTTATATATTAAACCATTCTCATTAACACAACATTAATATTATTCGTCAAAATGATTCTAGCTTTCTTAAACTCACAATAAACTCAAGCATTAATGTCATAACAATAGCCAATGAAAATCAAAATAACACCAGTTCATCACTTCTGAAATTTAGAAGAGTATTAGAGAAAAAAAAATAATAAACGTCTTAACTAACTGCCTAGATAGTGTTGTCACTTTCGTTGTGTAGTCCATTCAAACCATCATCTTCACCAGCATCATTTGTAGATATTGTGCTCTCGAAATCTGGATATTTTCGGCTCAAGAACTCTGTCACTCTTTCGTATTTTTCGTTACTCTGTTTCAATTCCTCCTTGAGTTCAGTAACCTCATTTCTTAAATCTTCGTTCTCAGTTGAATCTCGTTGAGATGATTCGACTGCCGATTTCATCCAGTTATCTTTTTTCCTTAACACATGACCAACACCTACCTCCCATGCTGATTGTATTGTTTTAGCCCTGCCACATACACTTTTGATGGCTTTTCTCTCCACGTCGTGTTCCATAGCAGTAGTAACGATGGTTCCTTCGGTATTCAATCTAGCCATGGCCTCCTCTTTTTGTTTACAAATATTATCCTAACATAATCGAAAGTAGAAGAATAACATTTAAAACTTTTTGAGACCCAAATAAATATTTGACAAAAAAATCTAATTCAAAAGCTTTTAACGGGGAGATGCTTACATATACAATACGTGAATCTTCATTTAGCCATCCTTTTTTCTTGGCATTATAGTGCAACTTGTAGTAAACTTCTAATGGGCTAGGTGGTAGCTGAGTCTCGGGATTTCTCTGCCATCATAAAACTTATATGATGAAGAATAAATATATTCTAAAAAAGTGTGAAATCAATCTTTTTATAATATATATAAACCTACCAGTTTCGTATTCAAACAAGTAAATTTTTCTATAACATTCTACTACTACATAACAATAACTTATTAAATTACGGGTCCAAAAGCGTAAACTTACAATTTTGAATGCATGATTGGCTATCGACCGAGAGCCCCCTGCTTATATTTACTTGTTTTTTTATAGTTAAGTTCCATTTGATCACTATATTTCTACAAAATTAAAACTTGGCATACATGTCAGAACCCGGAAAAAATAAGAACATAATTAGTGAATATAAATGATGATTTGCAAATAAAATTAACATACTCACCCGGGTTTTTTCTGACTCCCAATAGTCGCATAGATGATTCCAATCGTCTTGATTCCGACAATCACCATGCATATTCGATCTTGCCAACCTTGGATTCGTTTTTCCTCCATTGTTCTTCCAATGCTGACTCAAAACACCTCTGCTGCGTTTCCACTAGATATGTAGTCGACTATTTACATACTCCATTAATACGTTGTCTGTTCGCAGCAGCTTAAATTTCCCCTGCATTTAATACATATGTTAGTAATACAAATGAAAACGTAAGGTCATAATAGCTTCTCAATGATTAAAAGAATGATATACACAACTTACTTCTAATTTCTCATACATCAAAGTTTTCACATCTTCCGGTACCGAATCCCATTTGTGAAATCTCATCGGAAATACATCGCAAACAATTATTCCTAACTCGGTTGCAAAATCGGTTGCTGAAGTCCCAATAAAGGCTTTTGTGGCCTTATCTAGTGTCAAAGGAATTTTGAAACCCTCTGGCATATTCTGTAGATACCTTGTAACGCTGTGATTTATACTAGGACCACGCCTCTTTGGGGGATTAGCATGTTGTTCTGCAGATTGTTCTACATGTTGATCTACATGTGGTTCTGCAGGTGAATCTAAAGAGAATTATTCATAAATATGACATATATTGATTAGCTGTAATCAAAATTTATAGTTTTGTACATGTAAAAAGTCAACAGAAAAAAGTCAAATCATAGTATTACATACCTAGCAAAACAGACGGGTCAGGTTAGATCATAAAAAGAGTTATTTTGTTCGGGTTAGAAAGGTTCAGCTTAAAACGAGATTGGGTCAAAGATTCGAAGAAACTATATATATATAACGAGTTGACGCTAACCCTCGCGTTGCGGCGGGACATAATCAAAGCAGAAAATATATATAAAAAACTTTTAAATCTGACAAAAAGTGTTTGATTATATGTTAAAATGACACCGATCGAAACCAAATTAGACAACGATTTATTTATTTGAGATGAGTAATTTCAATACTTAAAGCAATTTCGCCCTCACCATTCTAGAACATGTCATAGTGCAACCCATAAATATCTAAGTAGAACGTCATGTATTGACATACAAATGAAAGTTTTCATGAATAGTTGATTTGTAGGTTTATGATATTTACCGGTAGTTGTAATTTCTTTAGACTTGCGTCTACGGTTCTTTCTCGACACTCTAGTAGATGCGCTTCCCTCGGCCACCAATGGATTTGTAGGTGCTCGGGAATCTTCTTCAGGACTAGCTCTTGTAAGGACCATCATCATTAACATAAATATCCACATTGTACTACAAGGAAACTGATAGTTAATTAACATAACAAAAAGATATATACATTACACAACCAATGTTTTGAACCAAAAATAAACAAATCAACTACTTACTAGATGATAAAAAAAAATTGTAGTTGTTGGTTTTACCTTGCATTCTCAATTTGCACAGATGGCTTAGTTCATAAAAGAAAGAATAACTTTTGTTAACCCCTTACCCAATGGAAATACCCAAAAAAATTATAAACATTATAGATAATCAAGAAAATACATATACATAATGATAACAAAACAAATACAAAATCATAAGCATTAAATTGATTACTGACTTAACATCCCCCAAATTATATATGCAAAGTTGCAAACCCAATAAACCAAACGGTATGACATAATAGCATGAAATTTGAAATCTAATTACAATGCAACTACAACTTTAAGGCCATGGGTATGGGGCTTGGGTTGGGGCGTGGGTTTGGGCGTGGCCCCTTGGGGCTTGGCTTTCAAGCCGGGCGTGGGGCGGGCTAGCAAGGTGACATGGCGGGCTCTCAATGGCCATGTGTCAACTCATGCCCCCAACCCAAGCCCCCAACCCAAGCCCCACCATACCCCATGGGCGTGGGTTTTTTTTTCCCATTCCACGTGTCAACCAATGCCCAACCCAAGCCCCACCAAACCCCACGGTCTAAGTAAACCCATCTAAAAATTAACAAATCAAACTTGGTTTGAGCTGGCAATGAGCTTATGTTTTGAGGTTAACAGTTGCTAGTTCGATCTTTCATTTTGCCTTTTTGAAAACTTTTTCTTTTTGAAATTGAACATGAAAACCTATAATAAAACACACGAAAGATCTAAATTAGCAAATCAAATTCACCCCCAATCCATCACACAGAAACAAGAGAATATAATATTAAATGTCAGTCAAGCATTCGATCTTTCATTTTGCCTTTTTGAAAACTTTTTCTTTTTGAAATTGAACATGAAAACCTATAATAAAATACACGAAAGATCTAAATTAGCAAATCAAATTCACCCCCAATCCATCACACAGAAACAAGAGAATATAATATTAAATGTCAGTCATTTACATAACATCAACCCACAAACTGAAGCACAAGGCATTACTGTTCTTATACTGTACCAAAATTAAACATATTCACATATCATCTATTATTGTCGAATATGTTTATAGTGTTCATTATATCGAAAAAAAGTTCAATTCATACCTTAATCTTCTGCAAACCTCGATCGATTGAGTGAGTCTCCGCCAAAACTTCTTCGACTTCAATAGCTGGCATATAATAGAGTCAGAACAGAGGGTTTCATGAGAGAGTAATTGGAGCGAAATGGGGTTTGAATATTTGGAAATAAACGTGGATATGGAGGGGATTGACATCCCGATTTCTCTGGTTATTTGTTGCAAGAGTTTCACAAAGATGATAGGAGTGAGTTTGGTTAAGATGTGGTTTCCCAACTTAAATAATACCTTGTATTTTTTTTTCTCTCTGAACGAAAGATGCCATGTATATTTTTTATTTTGATTTGATAGTGTTATGGACATCAATTAACAATAGCCATAACTCTAAACTTTTTTATATTAACTAGTGTTTTTAAATGATGCGCGTTACGCGAAAGGCATTGGTGTTTTTGACCGTGGGGTATGGTGGGGCGGGGGTTTGTGGCATGGGTTGACACGTGGACTTCGAGCCCCCCGCTGGTAAGTGACGTGTTGGGTCGGTATGGCGGGGCGTGGCTAGCCCGCGTGGGTTGGCCAGTTTTATAAAAATTTAAAAAATACCTAAAATTAAAAAATACACACAGAATTAAAAAAAGCCTAAAACTATTATTAAAAGTTCCTAAAAATTACAAAATTCTACAAAAAAAAGGATTACAAAATTAAAAAAAAAAGCCTAAAGCGTTAGGTAGATTTCGAACAGGGCGAGCTTGTCAAACGACTTTCGCTCCTTGCCCCGGAACTGGATGTTGGCCACCGCCACTTATATCACCGCCCGGGACGCTATCGTAGTAGGCTTTAAAACGGTTGAGCTTCGGTCGTAGCTCGCGCCACTTGTGTTGGCACGCGTTTAAATTGTGCGGGGCGTTCCCCACGTTGTGCCGGTAGCTAGCAAAAGCTTCCAGCCACTAACGGGTCTCACCGGGTTGGCGTCCCTTCATCGCGTTGTGCCGGTATCAAGTGTGGGTAGCGGGTTCGGGTAGGTGGAGTGAAGGTTTGGGGTAGCGATGTGGACAGGCGGTGGGGTTGGGGGGTTTTATAGTGACTTGGGTGAACCGTTTGGCTTGGCCAAACGGTGATTTTTTAAAATTTAAACCTAGTCGCTATGGCCTAGCCAACCCAGCCAATGAGTGCCGGCCACGGAGGACCGCTAGGCATGCCCAACGCCCGGGCTGAAACTCCTGCCCAAGAGGCCACACCGAAACCCACGCCCCATACCCCATAGTAAACCAAACGGTTATTTTTTAAAATTTAAACCTAGTCGCTATGGCCTAGCCAACCCAGCCAATGAGAGCCGGCCACGGAGGACCGCTAGGCATGCCCAACGCCCCGGCTGAAACTCCCACCCAAGAGGCCACACCGAAACCCACGCCCCAACCCTCGCCCCATACCCCATAGTAAGCCAAACGGTTATTTTTTAAAATTTAAACATAGCCGCTATGGCCTAGCCAACCCAGCCAACGAGAGCCGACCACGGAGGACCGCTAGGCATGCCCAACGTCCGGGCTGAAACTCCCGCCCAAGAGGCCACACCGAAACCCAAGCCCACCCGGGGTGGTGACTTGGGTATTTGTACCCAACCCACGCCCCAACCCTCGCCCCATACCCCATAGTCTAATAAATGAAAATAAGGTATTGTTTATACGTTTTCGCCCCCCCCCCCCCCCCCCCGAATTTTTTGCGGAGTAGTGTTACGTATCTATTTTTCGTATAGAAATTTGTAGGTTTATACGTTTTCGCCCCCCCCCCCCTGGTTTAAAAAAAAAATAGGTATATATTTTTTTCGACCCATCCGGTTTTATAAATAAATATTTATATAGCCTAAATAAAATTATTTATATAGCCCATTATAATAACTTGGATTGTATGTTTATTACTTAGCCCATTAATGATATTATGATAAGCCCAAAAGAAAAAAACCCAATGTAAAAGAGATTGGGACTTGGGAGTTAAACGATGTTGCTGCTAACTGGTAAAAAAAAAAAACATTGCTTGCTTGCTGCTAACTGGAGACGAGGAGAACAGAAGTTTGGACTAATTTTGAGTTCGTAATTTCTTATTTAAAATACAATGATTTGTATCGATTATTAGAGACTAATTATCAGTCACTGTTTCTTATGTCTGTATAAAACTTTGGAGACTGAAAATCAGTTCCTAATAAGTTTTCGAAAAGTTTTAACATATTTGGACACTGAAAATTAGTCACCAATCATTTCCTATATAAAAAGGTATTCAAAACTGAATATCAGTCCCTAATTATGGTTGTCTTGAAAATATTAATAACTTATATTCAGTCCCTAATATGTTCCATCTATATTGGAGACAGAATATTAGTCTCCAACATAGATGTGTCATTTTTCATTATAGAGGGAACATATTTGAGACTAAAATTTACTAGTCAATAATCGTCCTTCCAAAACGCTATACCATGCAAACATATTTGCGACTGAAATTCAGTCTCAATTAAGGTGTTTAGATATTAGAGACTGATTTCTAGTAACTAATATATGGTCCATAGAAATCAGTCCCTAATATTTTCAGTGACTGATAAATCAGTCTCAAATATTACGTATTGGAGACTGATATATCAGTCCCTAATAATTTAGTATCTAATGGTCACTTTTCTTGTAGTGACTACATCCTCCACTCCATTTACACCAGCGTCACTAGATGAGCCTTTCAGGTGGTTTCCACCATACTCTATGCCTATCTCTGACCCCTACCATCCCTCACATTTTGTTGGATACACTTGGGATGAGTTGCTTTTTTCATTCCAGTTGTAGTTTGAGATCTTGAGTCGCAGAGTTCTTGAGTTAGAGCTTGGTAAGGGTGCCCGACGGTCACCCTGTCCCTGTCATTCTACTTCTATCCCTCCACATTCATCATCAGCTCCATTCGTACCTCCACCTGCTGCTCCCGCACCTATCCAGGGTTTTGATGCCCGATTTCTCACTGTCGAGCAGAAGATTAGTTTCTTACTTCGTCATGTCTACGAGCTCGAGGAGGAGCTCGCACATGTCCGTAGTTTGCTTTTCTTCCCTCCTCCTCCTCCTCCTCCTCCATCAGCATAGTAGGTTTTTGGTTTTATGCAGATGCATTACTTTTGGTGAGAGCACTACAATTGAGCAGAGATTGTGAAGAATGGAAGAACACTTTTTGACTATTATATTTTGTATATTGATGAACTTATTTGACGAGTGTAGTGTGACTCTATGTCTCTTTTGGTATGATACGCATTGTAAACAATGTAATCTGTGGTTGGTCATTAATGAAAGCTCAATGGTCGTGTTCTCATTAAATACATTATTATTTTACATGTCGTTCTATGATTAAGTTGTTGCGTGATTGTTTGCTATGATGATTACTTATATATAGGTACATACGACTCCTAGACAACTATTTATTTATTTATATAATGAATAAGGCCTGACCTACCTGAACCTTCTTATTAGAAGAAAGATGCCGCCTCGAAGAAATACCAATACCAACAATCCACTACCGACGACTGAGGCAGAGCTACAAGAGCGCATCTCACAAGCCATCGCTCTGCACGAGGCACTTAGCTCCGAACATAGTGGAGGTACCTCTGGGAATAACCCCCCAACAGGTAATGTTAAGTCACCTAAGACACATTACAATTTGTTTGGATATTTCCAATTGTGCTTTGCTAATGCCTTCTGTGAATGATGTTGCTTTTGTTACAGGTTGTACCTATAAACAGTTCTTAGACTTCAAGCCCCTAACTTCCGATGGCACTGGGGGTGTTGTCGCCTTCGTATGCTGGGTAGAGAAGACGGACTCTATTTTAAGGATGATTAAATGTGCTCCAGAGCAAAGAGTCACGTAAATTTCTGGGTTGTTTCTTGATGGAGCGCTGTCGTGGTGGAACCTCTAGGTGCAGACGTTGGGTGAAGCTGCTGCATATGCGTTAACGTGGAATGAACTGAAGGAGTTAATGCGTAAAAAGTATTGTTCTCGAGCAGAGATCCAAAAGTTGGAAACGGAATTTTGGAACTTAAAAATGGATGGTCCAAAGGTGGCTGAATACATTCAGAGATTTCATGATTTGTCAAGAGTCGTTCCTTATCTGGTGGAGCCAGAGTTTAAGAGGATTGAACGTTTTATCTGGGGATTGGCACCTTAGATTCTAAGCATGGTTACAGCTTCCAAGCCACCAACTATTACTGAGGCAATTGACTTAAGTGTGGCGCTTACTGAGGAAGCAGTTAGGTTGGGAAAGTTTTCGATTTATGAAACGAAGAAGAAAGAGACTTATGTGGAGTCATCTGGGGATAACAAGAGATAGTTCACTAACTTCAAGAAGGTTACTCAAGTGAACAACAACAATGCCAACAAGCGAAGAGATGCTAACCCGCCAGCCGAGGTTAGGACTAGTGCTGCAAACACGAAACCTAAAGGAAAGGGGTATATGGGCACTCTGCCCAAGTGTGACATCTGTCAGCATCATCATACGGGAAGGTGCAGGTATGGGAGATGTGAGAATTGTGGCAAAGTGGGGCATGCCAGGTAGGCGTGCTGGTATGGTGCTGGACGTGGTAATGGAGGGCAAGGTGGAAATGGAAACCGTGGTGGAAATGGAAATCAGACTGGGAACCGAAATCAGGGAGGAAATGTTAATTTTGGTGGAAACGGCAATTGTGGTGGGTATGGAAACCAAGCTGGAAACAGAAATCGTGGAGGAAACAATAACAACAACAATCAGGGTGGAGACGGAAAAAACAATGGATGTGGCCAAGGTTGTTTTGGTTGCGCTGATATGGGGCATTTTAAGAAGGACTGCCCAAAGAATAACCAAGCTCGTGGAAGGGTGTTTAAAATCGGAGCTAGGGAAGCGCACCAGGATCCAAACGTGGTTACTGGTACGTTCCCTATTAATCAACATTATGCATCTGTGCTGTTTGATACTGGTGCCGATTTTAGCTTCATATCCCTAGATTTTAAGAATATACTTGGCTTAGTTGCAAGTAAGTTAGACGTCCTGTATTCGATAGAACTGGCTAATGGAAAGCTAGTAGAAGCTAATGAGGTGATTAAAGGGTGTATTATGGAGCTCGGAGAGCGTGAGTTTTCGATAGATCTTCTGCCAGTTGATTTGGGAAGCTTCGATTTCGTAGTTGGGATGGATTGGCTGTCTAGCAATCGTGCAGAGATTGTGTGCCATGAGAAGATCATTCGCATTCCGATGGCGAATGAGGAGATGATCGTGATTCACGGAGAGAAGCACGATACGCCTTTACGGATTATCAGTTGTATGAAAGCACATAAGTTTCTACGGAAGGGATGTGTTGCCTTTTTAGCTCATGTTGTGGATAAGGAAGTCGCGAAGCTGAAGCTTGAAGATATCCCTGTGGTAAGGGAATATCCTGAGGTCTTCCCCGAAGACTTTCCAGGATTACTTCCTTAAAGATAAGTCGAGTTCCACATTGACTTGGTTCCAGGCACCACGCCTGTAGCCAAGGCACCTTATCGACTTGCACCATCAGAGATGCAAGAGTTGTCCACGCAACTTTAGGAGTTATTGGACAAGGGATTTATAAGGCCGAGCTTCTCGCCTTGTGGAGCTCAAGTATTGTTCGTCAAGAAGAAGGATGGTAGTTTTCAAATGTGTATCGACTACTAGGAGCTGAACAAATTAACAATCAAGAATCGGTATCCTTTACTGAGGATTGATGATTTGTTCGACCAACTGCAAGGATCAAGCTACTACTCCAAAATTGATCTTCGATTGGGTTATCATCAGTTGCGGATTCAAGAAGAGAGCATCCTGAAAATTACATTCAGAATTCGTTATGGACACTATGAGTTCCTCGTGATCCCGTTCGGATTAACCAACGTTCCAGCAGTGTTTATGGATTTGATGAATCGGGTGTGCAAGCCATATCTAGATAAATTTGTGATCGTATTTATCAATGATATCCTGATTTATTTGTGGACGAAGGAAGATCACGCGCAACACCTCAGAGCCATTCTAGAGCTGATAAAGAAGGAAAAGCTCTACGCTAAGTTCTCGAAGTGCGAGTTTTGGATACGCGAAGTACAGTTCCTCGGTCATGTGGTAAACGATAATGGTATTCATGTGGATCCCATATAGATTGAGGCAATCAAGGACTGGGAAACTCCGAAGACACCGACTGAGATTCGACAATTTTTGGGTTTAGCGGGTTATTACCGCAGGTTCATCGAGAATTTCTCCAAGATAGCTCAACCGCTGACCTCCCTTACTCAGAAGGACAAGAAGTATGAATGGGGAGATAAGCAAGAGGAAGTCTTCCAGCTGCTCAAGTACAAGCTATGCGATGCACCTATACTATCCCTACCCGAAAGCACGGACGACTTCGTGGTAGATTGTGACGCTTCGCGTCAGGGATTGGGTTGTGTGCTCATGCAACGCCAAAAGGTTATCGCTTATGCTTCACGCCAATTGAAAGTCCATGAGAAGAATTATACCACCACGATCTGGAACTAGGTGCAGTGGTATTCACATTGAAGATCTGGCGACATTATCTATATGGTACTCGATGTACCAAGATCTGAAAGATTATTATTGGTGGCAAAGACTCAAGAGTCACGTTGCCATTTATGTGGGGAAGTGCCTAATGTGTGCTAAGGTTAAGGCCGAGTATCAAAAACCTGCAGGTCTTCTGTAACAGCCTGAGATACCCATGTGGAAATGGGAATAGATTTCGATGGACTTCATAACAAAGTTACCCAGGATTCCTAGAGGACACGATATGATTTGGGTAATAGTGGATAGGTTGAGAAAGTCTGCACATTTCCTACCTATTCGAGAGAAGGATAGCACGGGGAAGCTAGCTGAGCTTTACCTCAGAGAGATAGTAGCACGTCATGGAGTGCCTATCTCAATAATATCAGATAGGGATGGACGGTTTGTGTCAAGGATTTGGCAATCCTTTCAGGAAGCCTTTGGGTTTCAGTTGAATCTGAGTATGGCTTTTCACCCGCAGACAGACGGTCAGAGTGAAAGAACTATTCAAATATTGGAAGATATGCTCCGCGCTTGTGTGATGGATTTGGGTGGCAGTTGGGATACTCATCTACCTCTAGTTGAGTTTTCCTATAACAACAGCTACCATACAAGTATTCAAGCCGCACCGTTCGAAACACTCTATGGCCGTAAATGCCGCTCACCGTTGTGTTGGGCATATGTTGGTGATAGACAGATGGTTGGCCCCGAACTGGTCCAAGAAACAACTGACAAGATCATGCTGATCCGAGAGCACATTAAGGCGGCTCGTGATCGACAAAAGAGTTACGCAGATCGAAGACGGAAACCTTTGGAATTCCAAGTAGGAGACATGGTTTTGTTGAAAGTCTCACCTTGGAAAGGTGTAGCACGATTCGGGAAACGAGGAAAGTTAAACCCACGTTACATTGGGCCATTCAAGATTCTGGAAAGGGTTGGTACCGTAGCATATAAGTTAGAATTACCAGAGGAACTAAACGGTGTTCACGATACATTTCATGTATCAAACCTGAAGAAAAGCCCAACCCAGGAAACAATTATCATCCCTACGGATGAAGTGCATATAGACGACACTCTCCACTTTACTGAAGAACCCGTTGAGGTTACAGACTGGAAAGTTAACAAGACTTGGAGGAGTAGTGTTAAGCTTGTCAAGGTTCGTTGGAACTCACTTCACAGCCCAGAGTTTACTTGGGAGCGTGAAGATCGAATGAAATTAAAGTATCCACATTTGCCCCCTAACTCCCCTGCAACTAATAGCGCAGCTTAAAATTTTGGGACGAAACTTTCTTAACGGGGGAGAATGTGACAACTGTCAAATTTCCATGTATCCGTACAATAATTAAACAGTAATTTGTAGCTTAATGACTGTGCTTGATTTAAATTAATGACATGAATGCTTTCTGATCATTATCATATACAAGTGCATCACATATTACATGATGTCATATCATTATTGCATGCAACACTTTATGATTCAAATGATGCACGAAACAAAGTTAGCACAGTTATCAGATAAACAAGAAGTACTGACGGGAGTTCAGTACTCAGGCAGACATGATGTTAAGACACAGAATGAGCCAGGAACCAAGAGTTACACTAGTGTAGTGTGTAGGAAAGTAAGGATCATAAAACTGCCTTCCTAGTGATAGTTTAAGTGCCGGAAAGTGCCTAAAACTCACACAAACTGTAGAATTCTGCAATTTTCTCAAGAAACCAAGTTTACTTGCAAGATTTACATAACCATGATTTATAAGTAAACTAACCATGTTTTTAGTGATAAATCAAGTATAGAAATATGTTGTTAACAAGAAAAATTCAAAAAAAAGATTTTTGAAAAAATCATTTTGTAGGTTGTAAAAGACTAAATTTCTCAAGAATGGTATTTAGGAACAAAGAACCATGTTTTAGAAGGTAACTAAGTCTACTAATTAACATGGTAACTTACAATAAGTTTTTACAAAATTTCAAGTTAATGATATAGTGTAAAATGCATGATTTTGGCACTTGGTAAGTATTGATTGAATTGGTGATGATTTTTAAAAGAAAATGATATGCTTTGAAAGCATGGAAACCTCTATTTTAAGGGGAAACTATGGCAAAATTTTTGTAGAATTTAAACACTTAGAAAAATATTTTTAAACAAGTGTTTACAAGTAAATTTTAACCATGGTTTTTCATATAAATTTTGCCATAAATTTTGTTACAAAAATTACAAATATTGGAGGTTGATTTTTGGTAAATAAAAGTGACTAAGTATATATTTAGGAAAATATATATTTAGATGTCACAATTGTGTGATTACTTATATATTATGTGTATTAGTTATATTATTTTAGGACTTGAAATAATATAACTTACCAAAATACCAAGAATTATAATACAAAATATTACCAAAATTCTAAGAAAATAAATATATAATTTATACCCAAAAAGTTGACAAACCGAGCAAGGAATATGGATTATAAATATATTCTGGAATTTAGATCATATGTGT
The DNA here is from genome assembly GCA_030545235.1 of Helianthus tuberosus. Taxonomy (NCBI): domain Eukaryota; kingdom Viridiplantae; phylum Streptophyta; class Magnoliopsida; order Asterales; family Asteraceae; genus Helianthus; species Helianthus tuberosus. The sequence goes on along the minus strand of CM060403.1, from coordinate 8,679,307 downwards.
ATTTTGATGAATAAATTAAACGGTATTTTGGAAACTCAAGAAATAGAAATTATAATTTTTACAAGTGTTACAAAAATATATCATATTTTTGTCAAGTAGAAAATACATTATTTTTTAATAGAGAAAGGATATATATATATATATTTTCTTGAATCATTAGAAGATATGTTATTTTGAAGAAAATATATTATCTTACAAGAATTTAGAATATATTATTTTTGGGTGAAAAATGGATTTATAAATATTTTCTAAGTTAATCTTGAAAATATATTATTTTTTAGATTTATATGAAAATATAATTATTTTTGCCAAGGAAGAAGTATAGATAATTTTCTATAAATGATTTCTTAAAATATATATATTTTAAGAATATAAATTGGTGATTTTTATTGGCTAAAAATAATATTCCGGAAATTTAAATACAAAAATTAAGTATAAGAATACTTAATAAATACAAAATACGTATTCTCGTACGTACAAATACACACCAGAATACGCCACCAATACTTGGCAAAAATACACAAGTCTAACCACACTTAGGGTACGATGTTGTCAAGTTAGTGGTGAAACCCGCATCTTGTCAACTAGTCCCACTCTTCGATTTTCAATCCCGTCAAAGTTTCAATTTTTCAATCAATTAGGGACGTGTAGTAACTGAAAGGGTAAAATACCATTAATCGCTTCTCGACGAGAGTATTTTACCTATTAGGCCAAAACACGCTTCCTAATTCGAAAGGATCTTCGATTCACTTTAGAATAGTCTTAGTTACGTTTCGTGACATTTCGTATTTTACGTTAACTCACTTTTATGTTATCTCAATTTGATGTGTTTTATACTTGATACTTCGTTTGTTTCAAAGCTGATGCACAATTCGCACATCTCTTGCAATAAAAAATAATAATAATTCTCGTGAACAAACTAAATTTATACTCCTTTTCGCATTTATACGTGTTTATGCCTTTATGAATGTAACACCTCCAAAATTGGTGTCAAATAATATGATGTAACATGTCCACTCTCAAATATGCCTAATAATTTGGATGAGACGGACTAATATTGTCAAATTGTGAAAGTTTAAACGTGGAGGGATCAAATATGTCAACATGCCAATTAATGGCCTTTGAGTGACCCCATACGGACCGTAAGCCTATGTGCTTACGGACCGCAAGCATGAATAAATTATGTGTCTGAGCATCGTATACGGACCGCAAGGTCTTCATCCTTACGGTCCGTAAGGAGGTGAAAACCTCGCAGAGTGGCTTACGGACCGTAAGCTTAAAGCCCATACGGTCCGTAAAGACTGTATCTGGGCAGATTTTTGTTTGGATGCCAATTAAGTCTGCCATGTTGCCACCTCTTGTAATTCTGAGCTATTGTGCAGCTCTTGCGACGACCATGGACACCTGGAGACATCATACAACAGGCCCCAACACCTGGTATGATCCTCTAGTCCATCTTGCACTATAAATAGGACCATTGAGTCCATGAACAAATTGCTCATTCCTCATTTTCTTCTTTACTCTCTAACTAGAGGTTCCTGATCTTTAAAGGAGCTTCTCCTGAGTTCTAAATACTCTAAGGATCACAAGTAAGTGCTCCTTTCCAGCTCTTTTCATTTCTATAGGCTTTTATTAGCCGAAAGTCAAGCAAATTGACTTTTGCTTTGACTTTGAATTTAGACCATTATGGCCTAGCCATTGTTTAAATCGAACATGGATACGTGATCGTAATAAGGTAGGTGTTGATCCTAGATAGAGATACCCAAAGAATTAATATGGCAAGTAGATTTCAACAAATAGGAAAATATTGTGCGGAACTAGAAATCAAACATTCAAGAAACAACTTACTGAATTTTCAAGTATAATAGTGACTTTGTAAAACAAAGTTATTGGATGTTACAAAATGAATGCTTAAAGAATTTTGTGTGAAGGGTAATGGAGTTTGTGGTGTGCGTATTAGCTTCTTAGCTCAACTCATTTAACCTTCTGGGTTGACATCTCTATTTATAGAGAATCTGGATAATGAATAAACATTTGTTTATTCATTCACTTGCTCTACACAAAGTGACTTTTTGGCATATTCATTGAATCGGTTATTGCCAACTTGCTACTTTTCAGTTGTGTCAGGGCTTATCTCTTAAGACAAGTTGGTCCTTCAGAATTTCTAGTGACCAGCTTACCAGAATTCTGATGAAATTGATCATCAGAAATTCTGATGATCCGGCTTACCAGATTCTAATGATAAATACCAGATTTATCATCAGACTTCATCAGAATGGTCTTGCCTGATTGTCTTCTTTATCTTGATCATTTCCTAATACTTAGTTGAAGATGTGTCTTTCATTTCTCCTTGTCACGTTATCATATAGGCACCTTTTTAGTGATATTCCTTGACTGTATCTTTAGCTCATGATCAGGTTGATCATCTTTTTCTTCAATACTTACATTAAAGTTTCCTAAAAACTTCCCCCAAGTATTGTAAGAAAAATAAACTACCTTATGATAGATGAACATACTCTAAAAAAATTTCCCAAACAATGGAAACAAAGTTTGCAAATCACAAATACTTCTGTTAAAAAATAGATTACAAAACAGAATTAACATGAAAATTAAAATAGTTTTTATACTAATTTTGGACGTTTGTGTTGATCATCTTTCTTCAGATGCTTCTTGTAATTGATGAACTTCTTGGAGATGTCATACATTCCTTTGTACCATATTCTAACATGCACCCATTCATCAGTCATTTGTTCAATCTATTTTCTCTCCTTTTGTTTATCTCTCCCCTTCTCTTGAAGTTACTTCTGCTTTTTGTTCATGCACTCCTTGATGAACTTTAGAGTTTGGTTGGAGTATTTGCAGATGTCAATACTTCGGAAGAGAGCTTTGTTACCTTCAATATCTCTAAACACAACACAGAGAATTTGCTTATTATTAATTCCTGTTTGTGCAACGATATCTCCAGTTCTGAATTGTTTTTCCAGCTTTGTGGGGATTGATGTGTCTGGTGGAGGGATGTAGACCTTTTTCTGATGAACATACTCATAATTGATGCATAAATCAAAATCACTGAAAGCTATTCTTTCAGATAGCTTGACTCCTGCTTTTGATATGCTCTTTAGTGCTCTTCTGACATATGTGTTGTTACCTTTGTCAGCATCATTTGTTTTCTTCTTATCTTTTCTGACATATGCTCTTTAGTGCTCTTCTGACATATGCTCTTCTGACATATGCTCTTTAGTGCTCTTTAGTGCTCTTTAGTGGATGCAGTTGATCTGCCAGATCTCCATCTTATCTTTTGTTCAGTCCCATCTTTTCTAAGGAGAGTGTACCTGTTTTGCATAAAATATCCTCCAATTCCATCTATAGTCTTTTGTTCATCCACTTTCAAAACCCTTTCTATTGGAATAACATTTGCATAGTGGATGCTTTCTCTACCTCTTTCAAGTCTTTCCTCCCTTAAGCCCCTTCTTACTGGACTTTCTGGTCTGTCCTGTTCATCTCCTTCTTTCCAGTAGTACTCCTTAAGGTTATGTTCAGGGAACATCATCACATCTTTTTCAATTTCTTGAACAAGGATGGTGTCACCTTCAGGAGTCTTTTTGTGTACAACTCTTGGAATTTTTGAAGATGTAGCTGATTCTTCCTATTTTCTTTTTGCTTGCAGGGTTATGTCTTTACTTAAGACTGTATCCCCTGATGAAGTTGGTCTTGAACCAGACTGTGGGACATCAACATTCAAATCATAGATAACTATAGGTGAAGCTTCATACCCTTTCATCATCTCTTCTTTTGTCTTTTGTGGAAGTGGACCCATTGAAGTTGTTCCAGTTTGAGTGGAAGGAGTGATACTTAGTTGCTTTCGGATGATCTTAGGAATCTCCAGATGAGAGGCTTCTTTAGGAATGGGGATCATGAGCTCTTTGGAGTCTATATTTACCAGTCTGGCAATGTTGTAGTGCATCCTCTTCATGAGAAATTGAACTTCTCCCCACAAGTTGAGCATTTCTGGTCATTTTCCTGCACTTTGGCAAATTCTTCTTGGTTGTGCTCCTGCAGTGCAGCCCATTCTTTGACCAGTTTTTCAAGGGCATCTGTGATACTATTGTGATCTCCTCCAAAACCTTGTTGGAACTGCTTGATGTTCTTGACTCCACAACATCCTTGACTTGTGACTTAATGTTCTCCATTTCTGTGAAGATTTTCTAAACATCTGTTGAAGGAATGCTGGTTTCTGGTGTCTTGTCTTGCTGTTTTTGCAGAGCTTTTAAAGCTTTAGTGTTTCTCTCAGATTGTGTTTTGATGAGTTCTACTGATTCTGTCAGGGTCTTCAATTATGCTCTTTGACCCCTCACTTTTGACAACAGCAGGTAAAGCTTTTCCTTAACTGGATTTTTCTTGCAAACTTTAAATACATCATCTAGAGCTTTTTGAAGCTGCTCAGATGTCATATTTAGAGTTTCTTGGATATTTGGAACAACAGATGCTCCATCTAACTCACCAGCTATAAACACATTTGCAGCTGTTTTGGAGGTTTCTGGTGCATCCTTAGATTTACCAGAATCTGGTGCATCCTTGGGTTTACCAGAATCTCCTCCACCAGATGTGAAAAACATATTTTCACCCTGGATTTCCTTGTTTCCTTGAATCATTCCAATGAATGATTCTCCACAAGTTGTTGATAAAAAATAAATTTTCTCCACCCAGATTTCCTTGATCAGTTTCCTGATCTTTATCCATTGTAATCTCAACCTCCTCCTCATTTTCTGATTCAGAGTTGAGATGGGTGGAACTAGAAACCTCCTCATTAACACCAGGTTTCTAAAAGATACTTTGTAAGTTGTACTAATTGATTCTTCAGAATTTGACTTAGCTACATAAGTATCAAATAAAATGGTGTTTATTGGTGAACCTGTTCCAGCAACATGTGACTCTGCTTCATGTGGGATTTCTGGTTCATGATGGGGTTCAGCTTCAAAATGAATTCATCTATAGGGTTCTGATGTGCTTCCTCATTTTTTGGTGAGTTCCTGATCTGCAAATTGAGGTTTCCTTCAGCTGCACCTGATTCCGATGACCATGACTTTTGAACTTCTTCTTCAGGTGAAGAAGAGCAGTTGTAAACTTCAATAGTGGTTGTATCTTTAGCTGTAACTGATCTATTCAGGATCTCCTCTTGTTGTAGTCTGTATGGTGAATTTATTTCAATCAGATTCATCATACTTTCTGGCAACACAGAGACATCCTTATTTGAGGCCCACCATTGAAGTGCATTCCATGGCTTCATGGTTGTTGATCTCCATTTTGCTTCTTAAGTAGAAATTTCCATATTCCTCTCTTCAAAGGTCTCAGCAACAAAAATTGAGATGAATCTTGGATAAGGTAAGTGTGAAGAGATTCTAGAACTGATCTTTTCATCAGATGAAACTTTCAGTACCGTAAAAAAGTTTGTTCCCAGTTATGAGTCCATACATGATTAACAGAACTGATTGACTAATCTGATCAACTCCTCTAATTTTTGATGTGAGATATTTGTTCAATGTCTCCATCATGACCTGCCAGAAGGCTGGTAGTTCATTTCTTCTAAAATCACCAATCTTGGTGATCCTTTTCTTATATCCCAGCTCCACAAAGAAACTTATCAGCTCTTCCTTGTTTAGGGTTTCAATGTAGTCATCATAGATAGGGAGCTCAAGCCATTGCCTGATTCTTGCAGGGGTTATTGTCACAAAGACATTACACCATACATGAGCAGTGACTTGCTCTGCCCTATCTTCTCTGAAGGTGCTGATAAATTGCTGCAAAATCTTCTCTGGTACTTCTCTTGTTTTGGTCATTGCTTTTGAGATTGGACATCTTAACAAAAATTCAACCAAAATTTGACATTTTTCATCGTACACAGAGTGCTCTGTATATTCATCAACATATTGTTCTATTTCATTGGTAAGAATTGGTTGTCTTCAATGAAGGGGACATTATGTTCAACAATCGGAACATTAAGATTCACTTCGGCCATTGTTAAATTTGTAGGTAAGGGATTGATTGTGAAGAATTTTGGCTTTTGAAAACAAAGGGTTTTTAGGGTTTAAGGCTTTGTGAGGAAGAAGGTGAGTGAAGTGAAATCTGCTAAGGTTGTGTTTTTACAGTTGAAGGTTTTAGCGGAAATTGTGAGGTGGTTAGTTGTTATGGGAGTTGAGGGGACATCGATCGTGGGTTGCAATGGCGGTTAATGGGTCATTAATTACCTTTATTACCGTTAGATCATGTGATATGAAATTGGTTCATAAATAACCGTTGGATCGTGGGTATCAAGGTAGATTAATAGGAATTATCTGTACAAACGTGGGTTTTAATCATGTCTTCTCAACTTGTATTCTTCAGTTCTCAAACAATCTTTTGATTGAAGAATGAATGAATGTGATTAGAGAATACTAATGGCTACATGATATCTTTTCCTTTGTGGGACCCATTTTTTAAAAATGGTCCAATAATCTACCTTGGAAGTTTTATATTCTTCCCCCTTTTTAAAAGTCAAAATTCTTTTCTGATGACATCATTAGAAAATATATCCTACTTTCTGATGAATTCGAATAAGACTTGCTGATGATGTTTCTGTTGAAAATTCAACAGAAACAAAAGTTCCCCCTTGATAGAGTGTTCCCCTTTTTTTAGATGAGAGGGAATGAGTAAAAGATCACAAATATGACTTACATATGGTTTTCTGGTAGAAGTCCAAGCCTGTTCTTTTCTTCAAGGAATTTTTGTGAAAAAATTTCAAAGGATGAATGATGGTGTATGGTTTTCTAAACTTTTCACACAGTTGTTGTCTCATTTTATCATTATCATTCCTTTTTGAAGTTTACTGTCGAGAATTTTTTGACTTTTGTGAAAAAAATATTTTTATCAGATTTTGAAGTTTTGTTACCAGATTTCATCTTTATGTTATCAGAAACTTAAAGTTTTGTGACAAATGTTTTGTTTTTGATGAACATAAGTTGTGTTGTGGTATTAACTTCCTTTGTTTTACCATATTTTTACCAGATTTCATCTTTATGTTACCCATTTGTTTTTCTTTCCCCCTAACCAAGTTAACAAAAACAGTATTTAAAAAATAGAATAAATAAACTTTTAACAAACAAAAAGGTAAACAAAACAAACTAATCAAGCTCTATCTCTTCCTCTCCATAGATGATCTAGGTGAACAGCCAAAGATGGGTCTCCAAACCTATGTTATGGTCAGTTGGTATAAGCATTGTATGTCTAATACTCTGTTGGAGTACCACTTCAGCTCTGGGGAACCATGCAGGAACTCCTCCAAATCCAAGCTGGCTAGTGATCACCCTCATCATAAAACGAGGATACACTAAGAACGTCCTGCCAGACCACAGGTTGCTTGTAATATCTTCTAAGAACGGCCTGCCGGACCCTAGGTTGCTTGTAATATCTTTCATTAAATAATGGGAGAAATTATAACGGATGTCCTGTACAAGTGCATGTATAGGTTCCATCAACCTGTAGGAGACTTTATAATGGTTTATGATTTTCTTGGAAAAACAAACCCCCATCTGAGTTACCAGATACTACCATGGCTTGATGAAGCTATTTTTGGAGATTGGTCTGTTTGGGTTCTCTGGATTATACCCCATTTGGGTCAGGGTTTCACCAATCTGTGCTCTGGTGAATATGAGAACATTGTTATCATCATTAAGGTTTAGAACCTCTCTGATGATGTCCTCAGTGACCAGGATTTGCTTTCCCAATACGTTACTTCCAATGGAAGTTAGTCCACTCCCCTCATGTAGTAAAATTCTTGCATATTTCCAGAACATTTGCAAGATTTCTGGATAAACCATTATGTGTGTTGATAAAGCGTAGGCCAAAGGGCTCTGCATGAGCATGTTCAGGATGACTTGACATCCTTCCCATGCTAGACCATCAAAATTTGTCCTGATTCATAGATTATGATAAGGATGATATGGAAGTGGAAAGTAGTCAGGATGTATTCTTGCCATTTTTGGTGTAAAAGGTATGCAGAAGATGAAAGGTTTTCTAGGGTTTTTCAGTTGGATGAAAGTGACACTCTTAGTTCAAAGTAGTAGACATTTATAGTGAAAGTGAAGTTTTCCTTAAATGTCATCTACCTACTTTAGATTTTATTATCTCTATGTTCTTTGTTATTTAATCTTCTGTAAGAATACAAAGAGAACATAAGAGATAAAATCTCCTGCATTAATGGTTTAGGCGGCCATTCTGATAATTATCATGATTATCTGCCCATATATCATTTCTATCTCCTTAATATTGATAAGTGGCAATGAATGTAGGAGAGAGAGCTAACTACCATTAACGTTTTCCCATAATTTTTTCATCCATAATGTGATCTACCCTACTCCAAAGAGATAAAATTTGTATTTAAAAAATAAAGAAAAATAAAAGAAAACTAAGGAATACGGATATGAACAAATAAAATTTACAAAAATGATGAGAGATGATGATTACATATGGACTATGTTCATGCACGTGAAAAGATAAAGAAAAATATGATTTCTTGAGTTTCATCAGAAATTCTGTTGACATGGTCAACTTCTGGTGATTCATTTGATTTTCTGGTGACTTGTGAGTTTTCTGATAGATTATCAGAATTTTCACCAGAAATCTGATCAGTTGTATGTATATCAGATTTTTCTTTATTTTGTGACACAGTTTCTTTGTTTTGTTCAATTTGCATATTGACCATTCCTAATTTGCTAATTAAAAAGTTGTGACTATTTTATCTAAAGGTTTAGTGAAAATATCAACAAATTGATTTTCTGTTGGGACAAAATACATTTCAATGCTACCTTTCTCAACATGATCTTTTATGAAGTGGTATCTGACATCAATATGTTTTGTTCGTGAGTGATGCACTGGATTTGATGTTATTGCAACTGCACTGATAGAATCACACAAGATTGGAATTTTTGTCAGATTCACTCCATAATCTATCAGCTGAGTTTGTATCCACAGAACTTGTGAACAACAGCTTGCTGCTACTACATATTCTGATTCTACTGTGGATGTGGCAACACAGTTTTGCTTTTTGCTTGCCCAACATACTAATTTTTTTCCTAGCATTTGACAGGCACCAGATGTGGTTTTTCTGTCAAGTTTGCATCTTGCATGATCTGCATTTGTGTATGCAATTAATTCTAAAATTTGTGTTTTTAGGATACCACAATCCAAGATCTGATGTTCCTTTGAGGTATTTAAAAACTCTTTTGGCAGGTTTCTTGTTGGACTTTTTCGGATTGCATTGATATCTGGCAAGAAAACAAGTGGAAAACATTATGTCTAGTCTACTTGCTGTTAAGTATAGCAATGATCCTATCATTCCCCTATAAATTTTTATATCAACTGGTTTACCTTCACCATCAGAATCAAGTTTGTTTCCTGTAGCCATGGGAGTCTTTGATGATGAGCAGTTCTCAAGTGAATATTTTTTAAAAATTGTTCTAACATATTTTGATTAACTCAAAAATATGCCATCACTTTGTAATTTAACTTGTAAACCAAGGAAAAAGCTTAATTCACCCATCATGCTCATTTCAAAGTGACTGGTCATTAACTTTTCAAAGTTTTTACAGAATTTCTCATTTGTTGATCCAAATATTATGTCATCAACATAGATTTAGATCAACAGTGTGTGCCCCTTGTGTGATTTGAGAAAGAGGGTTGTATCAATTGTACCTTTGGTGAAGCTAGAATTGATTAAGAAGTTTGATAATGTTTCATACCATGCTCTTGGAGCTTGCTTCAATCCATACAAGGCTTTGTTTAGTTTGTAAATATGATTTGGAAATTGAAGATCAACAAATCCTTCTGGTTGATGCACATATATCGCTTCTTCAATTTCACCATTCAGAATGGCAGACTTGACATCCATCTGATAAACTTATATGTTGTTTGAGGCAGCATAGGCTAGGAATATTCTTACAGCTTCAAGCCTGGCCATTGGTGCAAAGGTTTTATCATAGTCTACGCCTTCTTGTTAACAGTAACCTTTGACTACCAGCCTTGCTTTATTCCTTGTTATGATGCCTTGTTCATTAGATTTGTTTCTGAATACCCATTTGGAACCTATGACAGATTTGTCAGTTGGTTTGGGTACCAGATCCCACACATGACTCTTTTCAAATTGGTCAAGCTTCTCTTTCATTGCTTGTACCCAATCTGAGTCATTCAGTGCTTCTTTGATAGACTTTGGCTCAATTATGCTTAAAAATCCAGCATAAAGGCATTCATGTGTTGTAGCAGATCTTGTCTTAACACCTTCTTCAGGGTCACCAATGATATCTGCTAGTGAGTGTCCCTTGATCCATCTCAAGTTGTTATGTGAACTTGTACTTCCTGATGGATTTGAATCTTCCCCCTGATATGTGACCTCAGTGTTGTCAAGAGGATCAGAATTATGTTGTTCAATTTGATTTTCTGGTGAAATTCCAGAATTCTAATCATTTTGTACATTTTTTTGATGGAGGTTCCAGATCATCTGCAGGGTTAGTACATGACATATTTTTGTTTGATATGTTTTGCATATGGTCATGTTCTAAAAGCTCTTCGGTTAACTTGTCAAGAAGATCTTCAGAATTTTCAGGTTGTTTTGACAAGCTTATATCTTGTAAAATTTCATCAGAAATCTTTGTTTCTGATAAATCATCAAAAGACATATATAAGCTTTCTCTTATTGTCCTTGTGTTTAAAAGAAATATTCTATAAGCTTTGGAGGACATGAGTAACCAAGGAAAATTCTTTTTTCAGCTTTTCTTTCAAACTTTTCCAGACTATCAAAATCATTAAAGACAAAACAATTACAACCAAAGGTATGTAAAAATTTGATGCTTGGGATCCGTTGGTTGATAATGTTGTAAGGAGTTTTCTGATGTCTCTTGTTGATGATAGTCCTGTTTTGTGTAAAGCATGCATTTAAGATTGCTTCAGCCCAAAAGTAAGTGGGCAATCTAGCATATGCAAGCATTGTTCTTACTGCTTCTATCAGAGTCCTATTCCTTCTTTCTACAACTCCATTTTGTTGTGGAGTTCTTGGAGCAGAAAAATCATGAGATATTCCTTTGCTTATAAGGAAAGTATCAAGTTTTGCATTTTTTGAATTTTGTTCCATTATCAGATCTGATCCTTCTTACATTTAATTTCAACAGATTTTCAGTTTTTCTGATGAAATTAATGATCAGATATGGGTTCACTCTTTTTCCTAAGAAATTCAACCCAAGTGTACCTAGAGTAGTCATCTACAATGACTAAAATATATTTCTTTCCAGAAAAACTAGCTGTTTGTACAGGTCCACAAAGGTCCATGTGCAAAAGTTCCAAATTTTCAGAAATTGAATATTCAGAAACTGTTTTATGTGAGCCTCTTTTTGATTTTCCAAGCTCACATGCTTCACATATCCTATCCTTTTTGGAAGATATGAATGGTAAACCTTTTACCAGATTTTTGTTTGCTAGTTGGTTTAGAGTTTGAAATTTAAGTGAGCAAGCCTTTTATGTCATAACCAACTATTTCCTTTATTTTCAGTTGAAAATAAGCATAACTGAGGATGCTCAATTTCTTCTCTGAAATCAAAGTAATAGATGGAATTTCTTATTCGTTTCCCACTTAAATAAACTTTGTTGTCATGTAACCTAACTAGTAGACATTTTTCAGGTAAGAAAGTTACCTGGAAGCCTCTATGAAAAAATTGCCCACAACTAAGTAGATTATATTTTAAACCTTCTACATAGGCAACCGTATCAATGGCCAATGATCCATATTGTATGGTACCATATCCCATAGTTCTTTCTTTAACCTCATTTCCAAAACTTACATATTTACCCAGTTTCTCTTGATAGCTACTGAGTAAACTCCTGTCCCCTGTCATGGGCTTAGAGCTTCCTGAGTCGCAGTACCAGATCTGCTGCGCATGACGGTCCTGAAATGATGAGGTTAGAGAGTTTTTAGTACCAAACTTGTTTGGGTACTTTTTCTGATGAAAATGTACTTGATATTTCTTCATCAAAGGAGAAATTCTCGTTAGAATCTCTGCTTAATGCTGAGCCATTAGCAGGATGGTTTTCTTTGGAGAGATGGTGTTGAATTAGCTTAAGTTTTTCAACACACATACAACTTGTTTTGTCTAATTGTGTAGACAAACGTGCTTGTGATGGAACATTTTTTCCTTTTTGAAATTTCGGATGTATTTTTGGTTTTTCAATGATTTTCAGAGTTTCATCCCTTTTCAAGCAAACTCTGGGTGACAGAAACAGTTTATCAGAATTGCTAGATTTGCAAGAATTAGCATCAAAATCTGACATTATCTTATCAGAAAAGTTTTCTGATGCTTTTACAAAGGTGGTGGGATTCTTGATATTTGTTTTGACATATCCCAACCCTTCACCTTTGTTCTTTGGGGTTGCCTCAATAAGTTGTATGAATTGTTTGGCTTGTTGAAAACCTTTGACATTGATCTCGTTGTCTTGAATTTTTTTTTGTAAAGATTTTTCCTTTCTTGTTCATAAAATACAATTTTTGCATCTTTTATTAAGATTTGATCAATCAGTGATTGGTTTTCAGTTTTAGATTTATTGAGCAACTTTTTCAAATCATCAGATTTTGTGCTTTCTGATGATGTTTTATTTTGCAGAATCATAAAATCTTGCATAAGGTTGTTCAGTTGTTGTTCTAGATCAAGGTTTTCTAAACTTACTTTCTGTTCTGGTGAGCTGGAGCATTCATCAGAAGTTTTGGCCATTAAGCAGACATTTGCCATTTCCTCCTCTTCTTCATCAGAAGAATCATCGGCTAGGTTAGCCAGGTATCAGTACCTGCTATCAAACTGACTTTCTGTTGCTGCTTTTTAGCTTCTTCAAGCTTCTTTTCATAATAGGCCACATCCTTCAGCTTCTTGTTCTTACATTCTGAAGCATAGTGCCCCTTTTGTTTGCATCTGTAGCAAACAACTTATGCCTTCCCCTTATCTCTTAACTTTCCTTCCATCATCCCTTATCATTCTTCTAGAATTTGCCACTCCCACCTCTCAATCTTTTCTCAAACATGAGTAAAGCAATAGCCTCTCCAAAGGCTGAAAATTCTGATGAAGCATCAGAATTTTCTATGTTCTAGCAGTGAGAGGGTTGTGGATCCGAAATTGGTACTCTTTGTGCGTGTGAAACAAGAGTTATAGGTCCCCCTTTGAGGTTTGAATTTTCATAGATTTTCTCCTCTCTTGGGACAAGGATGCTGTAAAGATCACGTAAGTTCATATTCTCTAATTCAAGGGTTGATGCCAAAGTCATTGTGAGACTTCTCCACTCTCTTGGCAGGGCATCAAGGAACTTAACGTTCTTTTCATTATTTGATTTTTCAATACCAAACTTTTTAAGTTCATTTAAAAGTTTGGTGAACCTTTGATATGTTTCTGAAAGAGTCTAATTTTGGAGACTTTTGAACCTTTCATATGAAGAAACACAGTTAGTTCTCTTGTTTCTTTTCATTCTTTCTCCTCATTCACAAAGGTTTTTCAGTTGATCCCATATTTCCTTAGCAGATGCACAAGCATCTACTTGAGAAAATATGTCGTTTGGAAGTGCCATAATCAGAAGTGATTTGGCCCTTTCATCAGCATATACTAGTCCTTATCTTCTTGACTCCAATGTATTTCACCTTTGGGAGCCAAGGAGATAGGGATACTTGGTGTGTGCTCAGTCGTTGGAACTGCTGGTATTTCAATAGTGGGTATATGTGGGCCTCTCACAATGGATTGAAACAATGGTCGATCATGTCCATTTAGGAAATTGATCATCCTGATTTTCCATTGGGGGTACTCCTCTCTGACCAAGGTCGGAGGCTTTGACATTGAACCAATACTGAAAGCATTATTCCAGGTTGAAAGTTTGCCATATTTAGTATATGAGATAGATATAAAAAAAAAAAAAAATTGTTAGCAATTGATCTTTTGAAAATGATTTATTCAATCTGCCCTGATACCAATTGTTGATCCCAGATAGAGATACCCAAAGATTTAATATGGCAAGTAAATTTCAACAAATAGGAAAATATTGTGCGGAACTAGAAATCAAACTTTCAAGAAACAACTTATAGAATTTTCAAGTATATTAATGACTTTGTAAAAAAAAGTTATAGGATGTTACAAAATGAACGCTTAAAGAATTTTGTGTGAAGGGTAATTGAGTTTGTGGTGTGTGTATTAAATGCTTAGCTCAACTCATTTAACCTTCTGGGTTGACATCTCTATTTATAGAGAGTCTGGATAATGAATAAACATTTGTTTATTCATTCACTTACTCTGCACAAAGTGACTTTTTGGCATATTCATTGAATTGGTTATTGCCAACTTGCTACTTTTCAGTTGTGTCAGGGCTTATCTCTTAAGACAAGTTGGTCCACTAGAATTTCTGGTGACCAGCTTACCAGAATTCTGATGAAATTGATCATCAGAAATTCTGATGAACATGCTTACCAAATTCTGATAATAAATACCAAATTTATCATCAGACTTCATTAGAATGGTCTTGCCTGATTGTTTTCTTTGTCTTGATCATTTCCTGATACTTAGTTGAAGATGTGTCTTTCATTTCTTCTTGTCACGTTATCATGTAGGCAGCTTTTTAGTGCTATTCCGTGACTGTATCTTCAGCCCATGATCTGGTTGGTCATCGTTTTCTTCAATACTTACATTAAAGTTTTCTAATAGTAAGTGTTAATCCCTTAAAAGGGCACCTCCTGAAAAACACGTTAAGTTGGTCAAATTAATTGCAAATGGCCACGACCTAAGCACGGGGTGTAGGCATACACCTGACAAATGCTAATGCTAAAATAAAATATTTTCATAACCTAATTCGGGTTTGCCCAATAAGGGTATTCCCGACAAGGGAATTAATGTGGCGTGTCGATTAATCATGATCTCATCATTGTTTGCGGCTCCCATATGTATTGTTAAGCATGTAAAACTGATAACATGAGAAATAGTTTATCCGAAGTTATTTATGAAAATTATATATACCAATGTATACATGAAAATGATTTTGAAATAATTTCAAAATTTGTTGGTTATTTGGATTTACCAGTGTAAACAGAAGTATCTTCAAAAGACTAAGTGACAGGTTGCAAGGTTACAAAATAGGATGGAAGTGCCCGATAATGCTTAAGAGAAATTTGCAACTCCTTGCATAAGAAGCCTATTAGTCTGTTATTTCATTTTGTAAATTTACGATCCGCATGTGGATCTTTTAATACATCCGTCTGTATTATATTTTGAACACTCGGGCATTTATATTTGTAATAGTATTTTAAATCCAGACTTCCGCTGTGGTATATGTGTATCTTTTACTAATCTTGTCGCGTACCCCATCCGGGCCCGCAGGGTGACATAGAAATACCGGGGTGTGACAGGTTGGTACCAGATAATTAAACCATAGCCTTTTGTGTTTAATCTCAAACAACACAATAGCATATTCCTTAGACTTTCTAAGTCTAGTCATTGACCTAGGATTAACTCTTATCCTTATTAAGTTATATATATATTATTTTTGTTTTTTGACAGGAATTAAATCATGTCGCCAAGATTTAGAGGTAAAGGAAAAGGACCAATGCGAGGAGGTCCATCGGGACATGCACCCTCGCTACCGCATAGCTCAGAACATCACAACTCGGATTACTATCAATATTCGAGCGAGTCATTTTCATCTCAACCAGCGAGACATTCCGTCTCACATAATTCATCACCATCCCACCATTCTCACCATTCATATCATTCCCACCATTCCCACCAATCCCATCACTCACATTCCCATTCCTTCCATGGGTCATTTGACCCAAACCAAACACTCCACCAGCTGCCCAAAACCAATTGGACCAGCCGGACGAAGAGTCGAATCCTGAGATGCCACCATCTGTGTCGCATATGCACCCAATTGAGATTTCCAATGGTTCTGCATCTTATGCAGGATCACCATACCAAGGTCCTAACGGATGGGACCAATATTTCAACCAGTTTACATTAGTTCGTATACCCCCTATCAACCTCCGACACTGCCTCCGCCGCCTCCACCAGAGGACATGCAAATGGAGCCTGTGGAGCAACCACAGCCGCCACCAGAACCAAGCAGTAAACGTGGAGCACGCATGTCAGTGCGTATGGGACCACGGTCGGGCTCACTACCACCATTGCCCTAAACATACCCTCCAATTCCTAAGGACCCACAAATGGGTGGACCCTCAAATGTTGTACCAGTGGTTGACCCAACTCCTCAAACATTTGTTCAACCACCACCATCAAGTTTTGATAACCTAATTCCTATGTATCCATATACGACTTGATACGATCCTTTTAAACCTACTACAACAATAGATTACAACTATCATGCGCCAGCTTACTACCCATATATGCAAGCAGTCATACACAACACTCTCTACCCATATCCTTTCCCTCTCGCATATCCAACTACTGGATATCCAAATTATGGATACCAGTATCCTGCTATGCCTCAGACACAGCCACAACCACCGCCACAAATAGAGGCCATTAATCAGGCTTTGGAAAGAGCAGAGCAACTTTAGTGACAGGCTGAAAAGACTGAGAAGAAGATGAATAAAATCTTCAAAAAGCTCAATAAGATGTTCAGAGGGAAGAAGGACGAGTAGAGAATCAATATCTTTTTATTTATTGTAATTTTAAATTCCAAAAGTCCCTTCATGGACAGGTATTTCTTTTAGTCCCTGCGTGGACATCTATTTTTTTAGTCCCTTCATGGACAAGTAGTTTAATTTTTATTTCAAGCCTCTTTTGGGCAAAGTATTGTAATATTTCTTTTTGAAATGAAAATTTGAGAATTTTCTTATTACTATATTATCCTTTTCAAAGCGATCGTCTCGGTTTTATTCGAACTTTATCGATCCGCTATACATTTCAAAAAGATCTTCTTAATGGTTTTTGAGCAGCCATATGGCAAGGCCTATATTTTGGCAATGACAGTTAAGGATGACTAGCCCTTCTGTCTAGAGGTGGAGAACTATGTTCAAGCCTCATAGCTTTTATGGTCAAATGAGATCATGGCTACGTGTATATATTTATTATCAAACGACTAATAAATTTATTCTATATTAACATTCAATGTAATGTTAGTATTCCTTGCAGTGTGACATGAGGAACCACACTAGCCATCGACTATGTCGAAGCCTTATAGCCTATATGATCAAATTAGATCATGGCTAATGTCATCAATATGATGATTATTCATTTTAACATCCTTAGTGATGATTTGCGTATGGGCTATATTATATTGTCATTTAAGACAACGACAGTTGTGGTCATATGATTCCCTGTCCAAAGGTGGTGAACTATGTTCAAGCCTTATCACCATTATGATCGAATGAGATCTTGCTAACATTATCATCAAATTAGATGACCATGATATTTTACATTCAATGTAATGTTAAAATGATTTGCCAACGGGCTATATTTTAATGTCCATTGAGACAAGCCAATGAGCTATACTATAATGTCCTTCGAGACGAGCCTATGAGCTATCTTTTATTGTCCATTGTGACAATGACAATTGTGACCATATGGTACACTGTCCAAATAGGGTGGAAGATATATGTCCAAACCCTATAGCCACATGATCCTATGAGATCACTGCTCGTATTCTTATTATTATTAAATCATTAAGACATAACTTCAATGATCATTTTGTTAAACACTCAATGAAGTGTTAAATTTCATTAAGGTAATGTGACAATGAGCACATTTATCAAATAGGTGGAGGACATATGTCCAAGCCTCGTAGCCCATATGATCCATTGAGATCAATGCTAATATTATTGTCAAGTCATCAAATTCGATGACCATGTATTATTGCACTAAGCAATCATTATTTTGGTTTATAGTATCAAGCTTATAGATATCGCGAATCTACATTCAGATGGAGCTTACGGCGGGAATAATAATGAAATGCCCGCGATGGCGAAGGAGTAAATCACCAAGCCTTAATAGCCGCAGAAGTTGGCAAAGCTATGAATAATTTCATAGCTAACTTTATGGAATCGAGTGCTGCTCATTCCAAGTCCCATACTATCCCACATTCTTCTGCACGAAAAGAAAGCTCACACTATTCTTCAACAGCGAAGAGTGAGCCAAAGCAACAAAAAGTCAAGGAAAAGTCTCGTGCTGCTAAAGACGGGTGCACTTATAAATATTTTGTTTTGTGCAAGCCCCGAGATTTCAATTGAGAAAAAGGGGCTATAGATGCCATGAAGTGGCTAGGCGAGATGAAAACTGTCGTGGATATCAGCGAGTGTGCTGATAAAGATATAGTGAAGTACGTCTCCTAGTCATTCAAGGGTGATGCCCTGACCTGGTGGAAGGCAATGATACAATCTACAGGGAAGGTATCCTTGTACAATCTGGAATAGTCCAAGTTTGTGTACCTAATAAAAGAAACGTATTGTCCACCACACAAAGTGGAAAAGGTGGAGTCAGATTTTCTGACTCTCACCATGAAGAATTTAGATTGTCGAAAGTACGTGTCCGACTTCAACTCATTGTCCAGGCTAGTTCCTTATCTGATCATTCCTGAGTCTAAGCGCATTGTGCGGTTTATCGGTGGACTAGTGCCTGAGATAAAAGGCATGGTCAAGGCTTCAAAGCCTACTACCTTTAGGTCTGCTGTGGACCTATCCCTTTCACTCACTCAAGACGAAGTGAGGTGAAAGTCGGTCAAGACTGAGACCGTCGAGAAAAGTAAACAGGAGGATGATAACTCCCAGAAGTCTAAGGAAGGGAAATTTGGGGTTGATAAGAACCAACAAAGGTCCGATGAGAGGCCTGTGTGTAAGACCTACAACAAGCGACACTAGGGGCAGTGTAGGGTAGACAAGAAGCCGAAGCAGTGTGGTATCTGCAAGAGAATTGGTCATCGGTCCCACGAATTTAGGGACCTAAAGAATGCAATCTACTTTGGGTGTGGAGAGAAGGGCCACATTAAAACCAACTGCCGTAAACTTGCTAAAGAGGGCGATACTAAGCCCGGAGATGCGAAGAAAGGAAATGCTCGAGCCTTCTAATTAACTGCGAGGGAAGCAGTTAATGATACTAATGTCATAACGGGTACGTTCCTCATCAATGATATCTTTGCTAGAGTTCTTTTCAATTCTGGAGCTGATAAGTCATTTGTCGACCATAAGTTTAGTAAACTACTAAACCTACCTATAAGAACTTTAGATATTGCATATGAAATAGAATTAGCTGGCGGATCCTTAGAAACCGCTTCTTCTATCCTTGATGGATGTTCTATATCCGTCAAGAATCAATCTATTCCTATCCCTTTTCTGCCAATGAATTTGGCGGGGTTCGATGTAGTCTTAGGCATGGATTGGTTATCTCATAACCAAGCCCGCATTGCCTGCGATAAGAAACTCATCGAAGTTAAATCCCCATCTGGTGAAATGCTTAACATTCATGGAGACACACACTATGGTTTGCCTGAGAAGGTGTCACTACTCAAGGTATACAAGTGGTTGAAGAGCGGAAGTGTTATTTACATGGAACAAGTGACGATAGATGAGCCGAAGCCCAAGATTGAAGACATCTCAGTTATCTCTGAATATCCTGATGTTTTCCCTGAAGAATTACTTGGTCTACCTCTGGAGAGACAAGTGGAGTTTAGGATTGATATTCTAACAGGAGCTGCTCCTATGGCAAGGGCTCCATATCAGTTAGTACCAACGGGAATGAAGGAGTTAAAGACCCAACCGGATGAGCTTTTGGAGAAAGGTTTCATTCAGCCAAGTTCTTCACCTTGAAGAGCTCCTATCTTATTTGTTAAGAAGAAGGACTGGTCAATGCGAATGTGCATTGATTACCATGAGCTAAACAAGATAACGATCAAGAATCGTTATCCTCCGCCCAGGATCGATGATTTGTTCGATCAACTTCAAGGGGCCAGCTACTTTTCCAAGATCGACTTGAGACCAGGATACCATCAACTTGAGGTTAGGAGTGAAGACGTTCCAAAGACTTCCTTTAGAACAAGATACGGTCACTACGAGTTTCTAGTGATGCCTTTTGGGCTCACAAATGCACCTGCAACATTCATGGACCTCATGAATAGAGTCTTCAAGCCGTATCTAGATAAGTTTGTCATTGTCTTTATAGATGACATACTTATCTATTCTCGTAATCAAGTTGATCATGAGAAACATCTACGGTGCATTCTAAAGTTGCTGAAGCAGGAGAAGCTTTATGCAAAGTTCTCCAAGTGCGAATTTTGGCTCAGAGAGGTCCAATTTCTTGGATACATGATTAGAGAGCATGGTACCCAGGTGAATCCCACCAAAATAGAAGCCATTATGAATTGGGAAGCACCGAAACACCTTCTGAGATACGTATCTTCTTAGGATTGGCTGGTTATTACAGAAGATTCATTAAAAACTTCTAAAGAATAGCCACTCCTTTGACTACCCTAACCCGCAAGAATGTCAAGTTTGACTGGGGTCTGTCACACCCCGGTATTATACACATCACCCTGTGGGCCCAGATTAGGGGTACAGGACTAGATTGATATAAGATACACAGATAGCACAGTGGAAGTCTTGGATTTAAATTATTACAACAAAAATGTCCGTGTGTTAAAAAATATAATACAGGCGGATCATGTATGAAAAGATCCACAGGCGGATCGTAGATTACAAAATGAAATAACAGACTATAGGCTTCTAATGCAAGGAGTTGCAAATTCCTCTTAAGCATTACCAGGTACTTCCAGCCTATTTCGTAACCTTGCAACCTATCACTTAGTCTTTTGAAGATATGTTAGTTTACACTGGTAAATACAAATAACCGACACATTTTGAAAATATTTCAAAATTGTTTTCATGTACATAATAGTACATATAATTTTCATAAATAACTTGGGATAAACTACTTCTCATGTTATAAGTTTTACAAGCTTGACAATACATATGGGGCCCGGAAACAATGCTGAGACATGATTAACCGACACACCACATTAATTCCCTTATTGGGAATACCCTTATTGAGCAAACCCGTATTAGGTTATAAAATCATTTTAACATAGCATTAGCATCTGCCAGGTGTATGCCTACCCCCCGTGCTTAGGTGGTGGCCATATGCAATTAAATGAGCCGAGGATATCCCGGACACGGTCGTACTAACCCCTAATGTTTAAGTTAAAGCAATACGCATTAAAACGGATTATTTGGATTCCCGACACATTGGTCTTTGATCCCATACCCGACCATGCGGTAATAATATACCGTATCCCAAGCCCGTATAGGGAAAATAAGTTAAGAGTATTTACCTGGCTTAAATATATTTTACAATGCAAGATAATAAAGTAAGCATCGCCGTTATCAATTAACTAAGGTTGGTCGCAATCTACCGGAAGGCCTTATTCTGGAATGAATGGTATAATAACCAATTAGAATGTTAACAAGTCCCATTCAAGTTATAGACTTGTACCGGTTAACTTAAATTAATGAAAACGGTACGATACGCTGGATTAAGCGATGACTGAAATAGAATGTATTTTAAACCCCACAAGTACTAAGACTCTCTCTCTCTCTCTCTCTCTATATATATATATTATTATTACTATATATAATGTATATATGAAAGAGAGTGTTGAAAATTAAGAGTTTACAAGAAATTAAGCTCAATGTACAACTCTTCTATGCATATGCCTTAGGTTCCGAAAATCCTTGTGATGTTACCTAAAGAAGTATTTCTGCCTCCCCTTATCCAAAAGTGTTTTGCAATTAGAACCTCCAAAGAAGCAAGTGTGCAGATTCTCAAAATTTTGAATTCCCGGGCGCGCATTTTATCTAATTTTTCACCTTTCAAAATTCAAACACCCCTTTTCACTCTTCTTTCACACCGCAAAAACAAACCTACGTAGAGAGAGAGAGAGAGAGAGAGAGAGAGAGAGAAAGCACCACAATTAGAACATAGTTTCAACCTCTTTTCTCTTTTCGATCACTTCCGTTTTAACAATCAATGTACCACCTCCAATTTTGAGTTCTGCTCAACCACCACTTCCAAATCAACAATCAATAGTTGCTATATCACCCCCGATGGGTGCAAGAGGCACTGCAGTTACAGGACCAGCGAAGATTGATCCTAACCAAATTCCCAGGTCGATTACCAATTCCTTAGTGCTTCTTCATAAAACTCGCCAGGGCAACCAAGCCAATCCTCCACCGGTACGGTATTTTAATTATTCTAAAATTTCTCTCTTAACATTCCAGCAATGTTTATTGAATTTTTTAAAATTTTGAAGCCTGCTACCAGTGAATTCATTGTTAGGGATACTGGAAATTGCCGTCCTCGGTAAATGCCAGGTGACCTATACTTCCGCGTTTTTACTTTTTGCTTAAACATGTATGTTGGTTGGTTTACTGTAATATTGTTGTCTTGTTTTAGATTGCTTACACTTCCAATCTTTTGACCGGTCCAACCTCATCCATCTATCTGGGCACTGTATTCCTTTAATCCACACACAATCTTGATCTATTATAAGGGATTTGTGACTGTATTATAAATATATTAAAGTGACTAGCATGTTCTCTCTCAATTTTGTGTTACACATGAGATCTTTGTGCTTCTGGGTTTTAACGGAGATTTTACTAGGGGAGACGGACTGATTTTTGTGCTTCTGCATTTTATCGGAGATTTTTGATGTGCGCTTGTTTGTTCCAGTGATTTTGCTTGCCGGATATTTTACAAATGTTGCTCAGATCTGAATGAAGCCTCGCTGCAACTCTCCTTTATGAACAATCAGAAGGTTACAAAGGCATGTTGTTATTTGACATCAGATGAGTTTTCTGGCCATAGAAAAGTTCGTTTTTTCCTTTATATTCCAAGGTATACAATGATCCAGTTCTAAGGTAGTTATAATCGATTGATTCGTTTCAAGTGTGACTATTAATTTGTATGTGTTTGTTTGTTCACTTGGAGAGGAATCATAAAAAGATGATGGAGATTCAGCAAAAGGTTCTACAATTTAAAGCTGCTCAGGATAAGAGAAGGGTTAAGATAGTGAGCTTTTTAGTTTCCCCTTTTTTGTTGTTGTTTTTAGTTAGACATCTCGGTGAACACCTTTCATGCATTTAGACATTTTAGTTAATAAGCTTGTACTCTTTAAAAAATAAAATATATGAGTTGTAACATATGAGTTGTGTTAGGAAGAAAATTGTGATCCTCAATCCAAATTTGCTGCTATTGATCGAGCAACTGAGGCTCAAGCAAGCCTTTGACCTGAGTTACCGAGTTTATTTAAGTCTAGGTGCCCATCAAATGTTAGTGCTTGCTTTTGTTTGGTAAGTTTTTTAGTTTATAATAAAGTTATGATCATATGAGCATTGTTTGTGCTACATATGGCAGAGACTCCCCAAGAAATTGTGTGATGCACAACAGGATGAAACAGTTGTATTGGTCGATGAAGATGATCAAGAATTCAAAACAAAGCTTCTTGTTGAAAAAACTGGACTGAGTGGTGGCCGGAAAGAGTTTGAATTGCTCATAAATTGTGTGAGGGAGATGCACTGCAATGTAAAAGTATGTAAAATATGTTGTTACAACATATGAAGTCTGGTTCTTAACTCTATATCTAAGGGATGATAGTTTTTTTTGAGTGAATTTCAAGGATTGTCCTTTATCTTTATACCTATTTTTAGGCGCTGTCCTTTATGTTTAAAATTGACGAGTTTTGTCCTTTATGTTTTCAAATCTATCACGTTTTGTCCTTTAAGCCAAACTCAGTTAATTTTTTCTGTTAAATCCGATCACTCAAGGGCAATTTCGTCTTTTTACTAATTACAAATAAGTTAATAATTAAAACAAATTTAAAAAATAATATAATATATAATATAATGTGTGTATAGACCCTGTGTGTATATATATTTATATACAAAGAAAAAATACCCTCTCTTTCTAGCTCTCTCTCTACCTCTCCCCCAACAACCACCTCCAGCCACCACCCTCAACCACCTCCATGTTCAGCCCTAACCCCAATTTCTGCAACAACTGTGGCATCTACTCTGGTGGCATACTTTGCAGCCCTAACCCCAATTTCTATTTCTCTTCCATGTTCATGTCCCTCTTGTTCGGATCCTTGGCTTTGGGCGCGTCAAACCCAAAACAACCGTCATCCCCGATCTGAAACCCACCACAACCCCTTTCCACCTTCAACCTCTAAAACCATGGCTGTACTATCGTACCTCCATCTCGTAACCACAATCAACCTTTTCCCCCAAATCCACCTGTTGCCACCACCACTTACCCCAAATCAAGTGACATAAACAGCAATCGTTCAAAAAAAAAAAAAAAATGTGACACAAACATCTCACATCTGGTAATTTCCAGATTCAGCAAAATCATCAGACCATTATAAAAAACTTCACAAAACAAGAAAATTACATATTTGTGAGCAACTCTTCCAAAAGGAACTGTTAATCAGGAGCCCATTCAACAGGTAACCTCGAATTATGCCTCAAAGCAGACCTAGTAAGAACCACCACCGAATTCTCCGGCGCCGCCGCATCGTCACCGTTAATGGTGGTGCCATTTCGGTTACTGGTTGACTCATTATTATTATTTGAAGAAGGGTTTACAATCGCAACCATCAATAAAATAAAATAAAATAAAAACAACTTTCTCAAATCCCTTTTAAAGATTCATCAGTAATTTGACCCATGAGTGGATGTAGCTGGCGGTTGCCCGTCGTTGTACGGTGGAGATGGTGACAGGTGGTTGTTTATGGATGGGATGAGTGGGGTAGGTGGTGCCGTGGTGGTTTCTGGTGGTAAATGGGTGGGTGATGGTGGTTTGGTAGGTGATAAAGGAAAGGGGTTGGCGGCAGTGGCGAAGCTTGCCGGAGAAAACGGAGGGGGCTAAAACATATATACCCAAAAATTTCTATAGAATCGGGGGGGTAAAAACGTATATATCCAAAAATTTCTATACGAAAACTACATATATAACACTACTGAGCGAAAAATCCCGGGGGTCGGGCGACCCCCCCCCCCCCCCCCCAAGAAGCTTCGCCCCTGGTTGGCGGTGTTGATTTGTCAGGTGAGATTAGAGATTGAGACAGAAAAAGGGATATATGGTTACTTAAAGTAGAAATGACAATTTTACCCTCACATGATCTGCACATGACAACATTTAACTGAAAAAACAAACTGGGTTATGCCAAAAGGACAAAACGTGATAGATTTTAAAAGATAAAGTATAAAACTCGTCAATTTTAAACATAAAGGACAGCGCATGAAAAAGTGTATAAAGATAAAGGACAATCCTTGAAATTCACTCTTTTTTTTTTGTTGTTTTGATATATAGTAGCTATCTGAATCCTATATGGTAGCTTCCATATCTAACATTTGTAGCTTACAACTTGATATATCTCACTTGGCACATAAAAGTTATTCACTATGGTGTTGATTTACGACTATTCCATATTCTTTTTATAAGTGATAATGTATATACAGGCCCTTCAAGTTTTCATCATTAAGGTCACCTGTCACCCATACGTTGAAACCAGTGACGGGTCCAGGAAATATTTTCTTGGGGTACGAATGAAGGGTTTAACCAATTTTCAAGAGGTGCGATCGGGGTTTTGCCCTGTAAAATACACTACCTTGGTTCGCCCCTGGTTGAAACTATTTTATAGGCTACCAAAGCATGTATTTGGCCTCACCAATGCCAGTTCTGGGAAAAAAAATGCCATGTGGCGTCTTTAGGCCCTTTTAAAATTAGTACAAGTAGTTTCATTAATAAAATGCTGACACTTCATTAATGATACGTTTTTGTGATGAAGAATATAATGGCATTTTTACCATCCACGTGTTTTGGTATAAAATTTGTTTACATGGAGTGTGAAGTTCTCGAGAAAAGGACTTTAAAAATTTGCAAGCTTTTGGGTGAGGATTGTTTTGAATTTTGTTGACCAACATATGTAATTTATCATGCATACGGAGTGTGGAATAATATTGTTAAAATCCTTATTAATGTCAAAGTGGGAGGTAATCAGATTAAGAATTATATAAAAGTAGTCATTGGGAACGGCAACAATATTTCGTTTTGGCTGGATACTTGGCTAACTAACGAACCGCTCAAGGTGAGGTTCCCCGATTTGTTCCGGCTAGAGGCAGCCAAAAAGTGTTCTGTTGCTGAGCGTGTGAAAGATTCAGAAGGGGGAGTCGAATTAGTGTGGAATTGGAAAGAAGACGTGGCTGCTCTCGGCTTGTCAACGCCTCTTCTGCAGCTTTGTGATCTCCTGGAATCGGTGCAAATATCTGAAAACGCAGACAAATGGGCTTGGTCTCCTCGCAACGACGGTACGTTCTCCGTTAAGGCTGTTAAGTCCCTTATTAGTTCGGACAGGATCCTGGGTAACAATTTCGTTTTTGAATGGTGTGGCTGGGTTCCTGATAAGTGCAACATTCATCTTTGGAGAGCGGAAATGGAAAAAATTCCGACGAAGCTCGCTTTGAGAAAGAGGAATGTGTCTATTGAAGAGCCGAGTTGCCCTTTGTGTAATTCAGCGGACGAAACCGTTGAGCATATCCTTACTGCTTGCTCAGTGTCTTCAGTGGTCTGGAACGGCATTAGTTCTTGGTGCAAGATCCCCTTCATTTTTGCTTTCTCGATCAAGGACCTCCTCGATATTCATAAGTCCTTCCCAGCTTCGGCTAAGAAGAAGGAGGCGGTGTACGGTATTATCATTGTTGGTTGCTGGAGCCTGTGGCGTGCTAGGAACAAGTTGGTCTTTTCGAATAATCCGGTTAGAATTGATAGGATTTTGAGTGAGATTAAAGCTTTAAGTTTCCTATGGTTTTCTAATAGATCAAAGTTTAAAGGGGTTAGTTGGGAAGAATGGGTTTCATTTGTAAATATGTAATTTGTTTGTAGTGTTTTGGGTCGGCCCGATTTGGGTCGGCTTGTTGTGAATGAAGTTTACGTTTCAAAAAAAAAAAAGGATGCACTTCCTGCAACAGATAGTTGCCATTTATGTGTAAAAATAGATACCAAGAAATAAAGACCAATGCCTTGAAAAGGGGGCAATATGTCTCATTCTACTTTTGAACTATAAATTTTACCACATGAAATTTTTTACATAGAAATTCAAACAATATTAGCCATTATGTTGTGCTATAAATTTTTATAAATTTTACGATAAATCTTACCAATTATTTTCTTTTTTCCATTTAGAAGGTAGGCATGAAATTAGCCATTTCATGTGAGTCAAAATGGTTCCACAATTTGTCGAATTGGTATTCAAATGCATTAATTATTTTAAATTGTTTTTATCTAAATCATTTAATTGTATAGTTTTTAGTCATAATAAATACTATTAACTATTAAAATGTTCACAAAATAATAAAGAGGCTTGTGAGCTTGTCGTGACCCGCTTTTTGACCCTTACTCAACTCATTTGCTTTACGATCTTAAATTCAATATATGATTGATGAGGACGTTAACTTGTCTATTCATGTTAGGGTTGTAAGCGAACTGAACTAACCTAACGTAGCCCTAATTGTACATCTTTGATGAAAACATTTCATTAGAGTGATTATTCATTTTTAGTTTGGTTTCAGTGTGAATTTGAAGGAGTTAATGGACCAAAATAGACCCAATTATCCCGCCTACTTCTAAGATGATTAATTATGTTGTACTTAGGTTTGGTACCACCAAGCTTGAGTCTATACAATATATCACGAAAGAACAGATAAACTAACATCAAACGAGTAATGCGTTAAAAATTGTTGCCGTTGCCGCATCGCGCGGGTTTTCTACTAGTGTATATATATATATATATATATAGGATCACGCTAAAATGAGAACCACCTCGAGTTGTAAGAACCGCGAGAACTACACCGTACGGGGCGAGGTGGACCAATTTTTTTTTTCATAAACGTAGATACATGTATAAAAACAACATTTGTAAAAAAAAAAAAATCAAAAAAAAAAGTTTTTGAGCACCTCAAGTGTGCATTTACGGGTACCGTAAATTTTCCGGCCAGAGATTTACGGGTCCCGTAAACACAAACTTGTGGCGCTCAAAACTACACACACGACTTTTTTTTTTGAATTTTTTTTACAAATGTTGTTTTTATACATGCATCTACGTTTATGAAAAAAAAAATTTGGTCCACCGCGCCCCCTACGGTGTAGTTCTCGCGGTTCTTACAACTCGAGGTGGTTCTCATTTTAGCGTTCCCCTATATATATATATAAAGTGCATTGTACAAAATGGCTTAACGTACGCTGTGTACGCGATGTGAAATCGCAAGTTATAAAATAGCATGGATGAAATCGCATGTGATAATTTTTGATGAAATTGCATGTTGGTTTTTTGTAACAATTTCACATGTGATAATTTTGTTGAAATTGCTTGTTGGTTTTTCGTAACAATTTCGCATGTGGTAATTTTGATGAAATCGCATGTTAAAAAACAAACCTGCGAAATTGTTACCAAAAAACCAACATGCGATTTCAATGTGGGATGAAGATCTGACGGCTGAGATGATCGCGTACGTATTGTACGATAAGGGCATTTGTACGTTAACCTAACCCTATATATATATATATATATGTGTGTGTGTGTGTGTGTGTGTGTGGGTTCAGGAGAAAACGATTTCAAGTGTGAAAATTTTAAGAACGATTTTCAGCCACAAGATCTTTGTGGTTTGTGGCTAAGATGATGCGGTGGCATTTTTATAAATAATGGCAATCTTAGAACTACCAGGAGGGGTAAAATTGGAAGATCCAAACAAGGGTGAACATACTAATCACATGTCATTTTCCCCCATCATATTTAAACGCCAATAACTTTTTTTATACGTGATTATTTTTCTAAAACAATTACACCATAAAACTCAGCGTTTTTTATCTTTCTAACGAGTATACTATTAATATACTTTTAAAAAAAATGAACTATGTTTTTTATGGCATTTTCAACTTTTTGTTCTTATGGTGTTTTCACCTAGTTTTATGGCCATTTTGCATCCATGTGAAAGTTATTTAAAGAATGGCTATAAAAAGATATAGTACAAAATCGCTGAAGCCAGGGATCGAACCCGGACCAATTGGCTACACAAACTTGCAACAAACCGGTTGAGCTACAACGCTTTTGTTTTAAAGAACAAGGGGCATATGTTTATATTATGTGTTTCGAGCTAGAACTTAAATAAAAAAAACTGAAAAAGGAGGCATGGACAAGGATCGAACCCGACCACTTTCAATGAAGACCAACGACCACCTTCACAACAAAACCACATTCACCTTATACACACTTGCAGACGAACTAAACTCTTCTTCTTCCAACAGCAGACGCGTATCAGCGCCATCTTCAATCCAAACCATTCAAAACTCGCTAAATCGTGATGATTGGGTCTCCCTTCTGATCTAAATCGATTCATATGCTGATAAAACGTAAATTATGTGTTAGTATGAGTATTAATAACTATTAAATAATGAATTAAAGCTTAATAAAACCACCTTTTAACTCCTTTAGTGTTATGATGGAAGGAAATTCATGAACAATACTTTGTAATCTTTGTATTAACCAACCATAATCACCTTTACTCAACTATACAAATACACAAACCTGCAAATAATCATTTCTAAAACTCGAATTTAACAAGCACAAGGAACTAGGGCTTGAAACTTGAAATGTTCATAACTTCTTCATTCGTGCATCAATCAAGGTAATTCAAAAGCCTAATCATGTTATTTTTCTGAGCTTTACAAAACCCCTCTATCAATTTAATTTGGTTGTGCTTAAAATATTGTAACTTTAATTAGTGTCATGAGCTATAGGCAATCGGTCCGCTTCGTACCTATCCGCTGCGGGTCGGGGTGTGACAGGCATAACCGTCCTTACGGCCACTGTTGTACGCCGCTCCACCAAGCTCGAGCATGTATTTGGCTAATTCTTTTGAAGCCATCAGACGGTCTGCAAGCTACATAAGGCAAAGTAATCAGTAAGAAACATGTAAGAAATAAAAGAGAGTACATGGATAAAACAAAACTCACCAATGGCACGCCACGATTGAGCAAAATTTGCAATCGTCTCCAAATTCCTGGGACACCATCTCAAAGTTTTGTTTTGATTCTTCTGATCCTCAACAACCCTCTCTAGCTCAGCAACATGCACCAGCGTTTCTGCATTACTTTTTTTGTCCTGCAATAGCCTGGACTTCCTTCTCCTTCAACAAGGCTGAAAGGCGTAACGCTTCCCAGCTCTCAGCATCTCTCTCTCCTTTCACCTTCACAAACTCATCCCGTGCATCCTTCAATTCGCGATTGGACCTAACACATGCCGCAGTCCATTCTTCCTGTCGTTCGGAGCTTAACTTCTGCCACTTGGCAAGCTTATCCTCTGCGTTAATCACGGGCCAATTTAAACCCTTTTTCTCTGTATTAAACGCATCACGCTCCGTGGTAAACTCACGCCTTGCATTTTCAAATTCCATAATATCCTCGCCCATGGACCTCCACTCACGCACTATTTCTTGAGTAGTTGCAAAATAATTCACTCCATAACGGACATGGTCATCCAGCAAATGGAATCGGTCTTGGTTATTCTGATATAAGCGCTCAGCAGGGGGCAAAGACATGGAATAGAACTCATGCCAATTGTCCAAGTTGTCCATGCGAGACCCCTGAACAAGAGACCAACGAGGAAGGTACGACAAGCTATCGCAAGCAGGATTGCGGGGCCATCCATGATACACCGCTACAACCCTTCCAGACCGAGAACCACCCTGCCCTTCAGAATGGCCGCGTCCTTCAACATCAGAAGGCACGCGCCGGGTATTCTTGGTTACAGGAGGGGTGGCTTCACTAGACTCTACATCAGTCTCCAAACCTTCTACCCTCTCGTGCATAACCACCCCGGGGATAACAGGTGTTGGGTCCTCCACATCAGCTTTTCTCACACCCTTCGGACCCTTCCCTTTATCATCCTTAGGGGGAAGCGGATCGCAGACAGGCGAACCACCATACACAATGGCAAGAGAAGATTCTGGACCAGGGATGGAAGAGATATCAGGAGCAGTTGGCTTGGCACTAGGGCTATCCAAACTGCTCGACGATCGCTCGAAAAATGCCCGAAAAATGCTCGTTCGATTCCCGCTAAGTTTGTAAATGAGCCGCTCGGCTCGGTTCGATTTGAAAATGAGCCAAACATAAGCAAAGGTCCGCTCACTTGTCAATCGCTCGGTTTCGCTTGAATTATTTTTATTAAATAATTAATATATATATTATAGATTTTAAGATATATATATATATATATGTATATATATATATATAGTTATATAGTTATATAGATAAGTAGCACAAGAAAAATTAAAAGCCCAAGAAACATACTAGCCAACTTAATACCAAAAGTTAACCCTAATTCCTAAAAATTCAAATGAGCACCTAATCTCCTGCTAATACCTCCTGCCACATACCTCGCTGCTGTATTGCTTTTGTTAGTAAGGCGTTGGACATGTTTTAATTAATTTAGGGTTTGTTTTTGTTCAATGCAGCCTTGTAATAGTCTTGATTTCATTTTTCTTTTTGTTGCTACACATGTTTTAATTTCGGTGCTGAGCGAAAACGATCCGCTCCGATTCAAATTCAATCCGAGCACGAGCATCACTTTTGTGCTCGGTTTTGCAAAATTGATCCGATCCGATCGGATCGGTTGTAATTCAATCCGAGCATGGGCAGACCCTCGCTCGGATCAGATCGGCTCATGAACATCCCTACTTGGAACCTCGGGAGGTAGAACACTTAGACTTCGAGCCAGTCGCCTTCACAGGAGCTGCGAATAACAGTCCCAAGTTACGTTTAGGGAAATACAAAAAAGCAAAATACATATCGTAAGCAGTCGAAAAAGGATTACACCTTTTCGTCTAGAAAACTCCTCATACAACTCTTCAAGGATGTTGTCGGACTTCTTCGCAAACACCCCCAGGTCCAATTCACTCTCAGAAGGGGCTGCAGTCTGGCCCATCATTTTTATCTTCTTCTCAGAAATGTCTAAAGCAGCTTCAGTATCTTACCTCTGCTTCGTATCCGACAGTAACTTCCTTTTGTTCTACATGATCTGGGTAAAAGTGGCCTGATTTTCTTCAATATTAGAAGCGGTCCGTTTAACTCCTACGTCTAACCCAGATAACGTGTTAGATACTACAACATAATCTAGCTGAGAAGTGTGCTTACTAGTCTACACTTCCGGTTGAGCTTTCATTTCAGGCTTTTCATGCGCAGCAATCCCAGGCTCTGCAGTAGCTAGGTTGGCAGCAACATCATCTCCAGTACATTGGCCAGGCCGCACACGTGGACCTGCATGCGTCGTGCGAGAGTGATGAATAAGACCGTCAGAAGATCCAGTGGACTCCTCTCTCGAGAGGAGAATAGTCTCCCCTCGAGCAAGAGACTTACTTACTTTAGACCTTGAAGAGGCATGAGGACGCGCACTTGTGGGCGTAGCGATGTAAGCATTTAGACTCTCTGGAGTAGGGTGAAGGAAGGTATCTTTGAACTGATCCACCCATGGGTTCTCCCCCCTAGGAAGTAGTTGAGTTACCATTTCACCACCAACCGATGGATCCAAAACATTCATCAAACTATACACTGTAAAACAAACATTGATAAGTATCCACAAACGCAACAAAGCGGATACAACGAAACACAACTAACAAAAGTTACCTTTCTCCTTATACGCGTACGCAGGTGCGCCCTTGGGTTCTTTGGCAGCCATAACAAACTCATGCGAGCCATCACCAAAGCTTTCTCGTCCAGTTGCATCATGGCAATAGGGCTCCTTGTGAGGGTTTTATAGCATTGCTCATCGGCGTAAGAACCCACCGGTAACTTGAGAACACCTTCGCTATCGACACGGTAGTGCATGTCGGAATTACACCTCGACGGATGTAAAAACACTTGTGTTTCCAATCACGAAGGCTCTTAGGTGGATCCTTACTACAAGGAAGAAAGTTGGCGGTTTGAGAGTTAAAGGAATGTAAACCATTGGTGTGACAGACGTAGTAAAAAGCGTTAAACATGTCCACCGAGGGGATTAACCATTGCGCCCGATAAATAAACTCGAAATGGGTAACACAGGTTAGACCCAGAGCATTAATTTGGGAGATATGCATCCCATACCGGGAAATAACTCCCCAAAGAACTTCGTCATGGGAAGGCGAAAGTTCCCCTCTTTGAAGTAGGCAGCCTACACGGTCATATAACCAGGATGAGCATTGACAGCGGTGCTCCCGGCAATCGAAAACTAGGCACCCCAATTGGCTGGGAATTTAAAGATCTGACAGATCTGGTGAAATTCTAATTGATAACTGCACAATCAGGCCGCATGAGGTCCTTGGATTTCGATTTCTTTCCTTTCATCGAACCACTAGGTTTCGTAGAGGTCAACATTTTTTGCAAGATTGGGAAAAACACAGATGAATGATCGGAGAGAAAAGAGGAAAATAGAGAAGAAAGGAAATCGCCAAAGAAAAGTTAGAATGATGGGAAGGCGAGAGAACGATCTCCAAGTATTTATACCCATGGCATTAAATGCGATGGGGGACCGAACCGGCAAGTGGGGAGGCTCCACCAATGGAGAGGTGACACGTCAGGCTGCAAAAACTAAAACGCCACCTATCAAGGGCGCGTGGCTACCATAATCCTGACATCGGCGAAAAAAGCAACTGCTGCACCTGACGTGTTCCTACAAAAAGCAACTATTCCACTCCTTGATGCGATAACCACCTCAGACGGCAGTGCAACAGTGATAGACGTCAGACTTCAATCCACCAACCACACAATTCGACAAATGAAGCTTCTCCTTGAAGAAACCCTACCAAATCTTCAACGCGCCCCCTGGGCCCCCGCTGTACGCCAAAATGCATGCGCCTTTTTGGCTCACTTCTATAGGCCAAAATCCACGCGCTTTTTTGGCTCACTTCTGTTCACCAAAATCCACGCTCCTTTTTGACTCACTTATGTACGCCAAAGTTCATGCGCTTTTTTGGCTCACTTCTATACGAAAAATTCACGCGCCTTTTTTGCTCACTTATGTACGCCAAAATCCATGCATTTTTTGGCTCACTTCTGTATGCCAAAGTTCATGCGCCTTATTGGCTCACTTCTGTATGCCAAAGTTCATGCGCCTTATTGGCTCACTTTTGTACACCAAAATCCACACGCTTTTTTGGATCACTTCTGTACGCCAAAATCCACGCGCTTCTTTGGCTCACTTCTTGTGACAACTGGCACCAAACCGATAATTTCCGTACACTTTAATTATTATTTAATGACTGCAATTATGTGCTTAAATGTCAACATTGTTTGATTACATACTATACAAGTGAATTCATGCACGTTTTATACTACAAAATATTGCTTTATGCATTAACGAGAGCGTTGCGTCAGAAATACTAGTAAACTCACTGGTAAGACACATTGTGTCAACAAATCTGCAGAAAGCAGTCAGACAAAAGAATTGGAGCCTAGGTGTAGGTCCAGTGTCAAGAATACATTAAAACCCAAGAGTACATACAAGGGTTAACATATAGACATTCCGAAAGCTAAAATACGCACTAAAAAGCACCCGAAACGCACTTTAAGTGCAGAATTTTATTAAATTCAGCTATAAATCAGCTTTTAACACGTAAATATTATGTAGAATTCATGATTTATCATCCAGAATACTTCCCTAAGTGTCAGGAAGTGAAAGCGTCACAAAAGGATACATAAAGGACACAAAACGGTGCAATTTAGCACTTAAACGAACCGGTATCTAACCGAACAACCGGACATTACCCGGAACATCAAAATATTATTAGAAGCATTGTTTATTTATTTCTGAGCTAGTTATGGTCCCCGAACACCATAACACCCCTTATAACACAATAACACACTAAATCCCTAAACTTTATACTTAAAGACTAACTTAATAATGTAACTAGAGATTGGAAATTACAATTAACCCCCCCCCCCCCCCTTCTTATAGTGGACGGTCAAGGGAGTGACCCCACTAATATCCTTCTTGAATCTTGCTAAATCCCACTAGATCTTGGAAGATATTATGTGATTTTCCTTCTTAGGATTTTGGAAATATTATGTGTGTACTTTTAAGAACACTAAAACCTTTGGACAATAGAGATTGGATTATAAGTAAACATAACCATCACCATCTTCATAGCAACACCACAACACTCCTTCCTTGCTCCCTTGTGTTCGGCCGAGAGCTCCCACACCCACACTCACTTTCACATTTCAAGTTCCATGCAATCCATATCTACTCAAAGGTGCTAGGAGCCATACAAGGAAGTTTGGAGCTTTCGAAAGTTGAAGGACCACTTTCATTTGCTTTTATCCACTACATTTTCATCATAGTTCTTCCCTAGCTTTAAGCTAGTTGTAAGATCCTTGAACACTCTCATTTACTTCTATTTTTAGTGGTTAAAAGACTTATTATGTTGCAAATCATATGAACACTAAAGAATATGAACATGAATCTTGAACATAAGTCTTACACATAATGAAATAGTGATGAAACTATGTGTTTAGTGTATGAATGATTCTTGCTTGTTGAAATGATGATGTTGATCATCACATAAAGCTTGCTAGATTGTGATTAAACACATGATCTAGCAAGTGGGAGGATGATTATGCAACAACATGAAATAATCATCTTCTTGTTAAGACATGAACTTGATGAATGAATGATTTCTTGGAAAAATATTAAACAAAGCAAGCTAGTAATCTTGTGAATCTAAGATTCACGAGTGGTTTTTCTAATAGAACCTAGTTTAAAATATAATTTTTTGAAGATCTTGGTTTTACTTAAACATACACTACTTTTGGTGATAAAATGACTATACAGATACTAGAGAAACAAGAAGATGTTGCAAACAAACATTGTTGTAAAATGTGATTACAAGTTGTAAAGGACCAAACCTTTTAATAATGTGATTACAAACAAACAACCATGTTTTTAGGGGTAACTAAACCTACTAAATAACGTGGTAAGTTACTACAAGTTTTTACAAAACTTCGAGTTCATGATGTAGTGTGATTTACCTGATTTTGGCACTTGATAAGTGTAGGATAAGTTGTTGATTGTTGATGATGATTTAAAAGAAAATAAACACATGTTTTGAAAACATGGGAAACCTCCATTTTTAGGGGAAACTATGTCAAAATTTTTATAAATTTTGACACTTAGAAAAATATAAGTTTTTGAAGAAACCTATCCCCTAAAAATGTATCTAAAAACATTCACCAAGGTTTCCCTAACTTTTGTGTTAAGAAATGATGATTTCTTCAAGAATAAAATTTATATTAAGTATGTATATTTTTGAAAAAAAAAATATATGTATTCATTGATCACAAAATTTCGTGCTAAGTTTATGTAGTATGTATTACATGCAATAGTGTATTAGGACTTGAAAATACACTAAGTACTCATAAGAAGTAAAAGCACAAAGATACACATACAACATACTTAGACACATACGAGAAAATATATTTGTGAAAATATATTACTTGATAGAGTAAATAACTTAGACAAGTTATAAACATGAAATGAAGTATGGACAAAATACATAATTCGGGTGCAAAATACAAGATACTTATATTTATTTCTGAGAAAATAATATAAGTAAGATACATAGTTAAAAATATAAATTATTTTTAACACAAGAAAACATGTACATAAAAGATGGTGACTTGTACTTGTGCGATACAAGTCTAGTGACTAACGTTAATAAAACACGTTTAGGTCACGACGCTAGATAAGCAAATCCGGTGAAGTTTACGACGCAGGAACGCAAAGTTGTGAGTTCATGCTCCCCCTTTTCTTTTAACTGTTTTTAGTTTTATAACTTCGGGGGTGAAATACATGTTACAAATATTACAATGTTTACAAATGGCATGATAACAAGAAGCACTCTTGGTGAAAACTAGTACCAAGTATGATGCGAGAATACAAGAATACAAGAATACAAGAAGCACTCTTGGTGAGAACGAGTACCAAGTATGATGCGTGCTAAGGAATGATACAAGAAATGATACGAGAAATCGTGTCACGAATAGGGTACCATAAGCACCATTAATCAACAATATACCTAGACCACAGAATAAAAGGTTAGATCTAACGGGTTTCGGGCA
Organism: Helianthus tuberosus; assembly: GCA_030545235.1. NCBI lineage: Eukaryota > Viridiplantae > Streptophyta > Magnoliopsida > Asterales > Asteraceae > Helianthus > Helianthus tuberosus. Next base: position 8,642,066 of record CM060403.1, on the reverse strand, counting down.
GCCACACTCTTGGTAAGAACGAGTACCAAGTAGTGCTTTTGTGTCTCAGAAAAACTTGATAAATGCCTATGGTTTGGTTACTTCCTTTGTCGTGTCACATGTTAATGGCCTTGCAACCCATTAACAACCCTAATACATACAAGAACACCTTATTTATATAAGATTCATACCACAAGAATACTTGATTTATACATGAGTATGTGGTATACGCAAGAATACTTGATTTATACATGAATATTTGATTTACACAAGAATACTTGATTTATACATGAGTACGTGGTGTACATAAGAATACTTGATTTATACATGAATACTGGATTTATACAATGATACTTGATTTATACAAGATACAAACTATGTTTTCATACAAAGTATACCAACGTGAAATACAAAAACTGCATGAATTCACACCAACATTATGTTGACGTTTTTCCAAAACTCACATGTATTTCAGGTAACTAAAAGTGGATGTGCGCGCGGTCTTACTCATGCTCTTGGATATCGTTTATGTTTATCCCTAAATAAAGTTGTAAACTTTCAGACAATGTGCTGTCTCGTGATGTAAACACTTAAACTACGAATTCAGTTATGTAATGTTTTGCACTTGAAGTTATTTTATGAGCATGTAGTATGTTTACCAATCGTATGTAATGAAAACCTTTCATGATCACACCTCGTGCTTCTGCCTTAGAAAGGGGTGTGACAGATTGGTATCAGAGCTGCGATTGTAGTGAACCAGGATTCCTTCTCGAGTCTAGTCTACAATCTCTAGGATCCTTTCATGAAAACAATTTTTTCAAAGAGTTTTCATTGCATAAAACTTTCCGCGACATCCACTACCTGAAACTGTTTACAAAGAGTCAAGAAAAGACACTACGAGACTTAGAGTGCACAAGAGTAACACTTGTCTGTGATTAAGAATTACTTGCAATTATGTGTGATAATTGATATATACATATACTAGAAATAGAATGTCACAGGTATACGTGACTTTACCTGAAAACAGTAACCTATCGGAAGGAAGAAATACGAGGATGAAACGAACTGTGCGGACTGTGCAAGGAGTTACGTAATTATGGATGCATACATAATTATGGAATTCAGTGCACAGAAACCACAGCAAGTCTTGTCATGTATAGATTCCCTCATACAAGAATAGGGTAATGATTTAGGGTATAAAGACAAGAATCGCCAATGTGAATATCTTATGACACAACAGTATTTATCTATTTATGCATGCTTGTTGCTGTATGAATTGATACGTTTGGCGGATTGTTTGATGTCACTTATGTGGTATATGCCTGTATATATATATACTACTACTGTCTAGCATGACGATATCAAACAAATGTCTAACCCTATCGTGTTATGTTCTTTCAGAACATGGCACCAAGAAGAGCTGTGAACGCTCATGATCAACCTCCTCCTCCCCCACTGCCAAGAACTGCTGAAGAGCTGAGTGCTCTACTGGAGGAAAGAATCTCCGCTGCTATCGCCCAGTACGAGGCGAACCACACTGAACAAAGTGGAGGACCAAGCAATGCAAGACGTAATGGGAATGGAGATTCATCTGGAGGCAACGCAGCTCAGGGCTGCACTTTCAAGCAGTTTCTCGACTACAAACCAATGAACTATGATGGCACAGGAGGTGCAGTAGCGTTTGTACACTGGACGGAGAAAACTGAAGCCACTATCCGTATGAGCAAGTGCACCGCGGATCAGCAAGTCACCTTTGCTACTGGGTTATTTGTTGATGAAGCTCTGACTTGGTGGAACTTGCAAGTCCAAACGTTGGGTGATGAGGCCGCTTATGGCCTGACTTGGGATGAACTAAAGGAAAGAATGAGAGAGAAGTATTGCTCACGTGCTGAACTCCAAAGGTTGGAGACTGAATTCTGGCACTTAACCACGGAAGGTGCTGATATTACTGGTTATACTCGAAGGTTCCATGATCTGTCTAGGGTGATCCCCTATATGGTGACTCCTGAATTTAAGCGCGTTGAACGCTACATTTGGGGATTGACCTCAGAATTTCGCGGCATGGTAACTTCGGCCAAACCTGAAACAATCACTGAGACTGTAACTCTGGCTGTCAGCCTTACTGAAGATTGTGTTCGTATGAAGAAGTTATCGCTGAACCCAATAGAAAAGACCGAGACGCATGCTGAGTCGTCCGGTGACAAGAAGAGAAAGCATTCAAATCTGAATCAAGCAACCCGCAGCAACAACAAAGGTTCATACAACAAGAAGCGTGACACTAACCCTTCTAAGGAGGCAAGAACCTTTGCAGCGGCAAATGATACTGCAGCCAGAGGATACCAAGGCACCCTGCCTAAATGCCAAAAATGTAAGTATCATCATGAAGGAGTTGTCGCATTCCAAGGTGCGACAAATGTGGTAGATTAGGTCATCAAACAGAAGACTGTTAGGGTAAAGGAAAGAACGGGAATGGAAACCACAACTGTGCTGGAACTGGAAACAATGGTGGAAATGGAAATGGTACTGGCAACAGGAATGGTAACGGAAATAGGAAGAACTGAGGATGCTTCAGTTGTGGAAGCAATGATCATTTCATAAAAGACTGCCCAAAGGGAAACAATGCTCAGGCTCGAGCATTTGTTATTGGAGCAAAGAACGTACGAGAGGACCCTAATGTGGTCACCGGTACGTTTCTCGTTAACAATCACTTTGCATCCATACTATTTGACACTGGTGCCGATTATAGCTTCATGTTTGTGGAATTTAAACGTATGCTTGGAATAGAATCTAGTAGATTAGATATTCCTTATTCTATAGAGCTAGCCAATGGTAAACTTGTTGAATCGGGCGAAGTTGTTAGAGGCTGCACATTATAACTTGGTGAACGAAGATTCAGCATCGACCTCTTACCTATTCAATTGGGTAGCTTCGATGTAGTGGTCGGAATGGACTAGTTGTCCAAGAACAGAGCTGAAGTTATTCGCCACGAGAAAATCATTCGTATCCCTTTGGCGAACGATGAAACGCTCGTCGTGCATGGAGAAAAACGAGACGTGCCTCTGCGGATCATCAGTTGTATAAAGGCACATAAGTGCTTAAGGAAAGGATGTTTTGCTTTCCTAGCACACGTTGTAGATAAGAAGGCTGAGGAGCCGAAACTCGAAGACATTCCTGTAGTGAAGGAATTCTCTGATGTTTTTCCTGAAGATCTACCAGGACTACCTCCGCAACGACAAGTCGAATTTCGTATAGACTTGGTTCCAGGAGCCGCTCCTGTAGCCAAGGCACCCTATCGGCTTACACCATCCGAAATGCAAGAATTATCTACACAACTCCAGGAGTTGTTGGATAAAGGATTCATAAGGCCAAGCTTCTCGCCTTGGGGAGCTCCAGTATTGTTCGTGAAAAAGAAGGATGGAACACTGCGGATGTGTATCGACTACAGAGAGTTGAACAAGCTCATAATCAAGAATCGGTACCCGCTACCGAGGATTGATGACTTATTTGATCAGTTGCAAGGATCAAGCTACTATTCCAAGATCGACCTTCGATCTGGATACCATCAGTTAAGAATACAAGAGAAAAGCATACCAAAGACTGCATTCCGAACACGTTATGGGCATTACGAATTCCTTGTAATGCCGTTAGGACTAACGAATGCCCCAGCGGTATTTATGGATCTGATAAACCGCGTATTCAAGCCATATCTCGATAAATTCATGATTGTATTTATCGATGATATCCTGATTTACTCGCGAACGAAAGAAGAGCACGAGCAACATCTCAGAACCATTTTGGAACTACTGAAGAAAGAGAAACTTTATGCAAAGTTCTCGAAATGCGAATTCTGGATTCGCAAAGTACAATTTCTTGGTCACGTTATGAATGAGTAGGGCATTCATGTAGACCCATCCAAGATAGAAGCAATAAAGAATTGGGAAGCCCCCAAAACCCCGACTGAGGTTCGACAATTTTTAGGCTTAGCAGGCTATTACCGACGATTTATTGAGAATTTCTCAAAGATAGCTCAACCGCTGACAACCCTCACGGAGAAAGACAAGAAGTACGACTGGGGTGACAAGCAGGAAGAAGCCTTCCAACTACTTAAAAATAAGCTATGTGATGCACCGATACTATCCTTGCCCGAAGGCACTGAAGACTTCGTGGTATACTGCGACGCTTCACGACAAGGTTTAGGTTGCGTGCTTATGCAGCGCCAAAAAGTCATCGCTTACGCTTCAAGACAATTGAAGGTGCATGAAAAGAATTACACCACGCACGACTTGGAACTAGGTGCGGTGGTATTCGCCTTGAAGATTTGGCGACACTATTTATATGGTACTCGATGTACAATCTTCACAGATCACAAAAGTCTACAACACATATTTGATTAGAAGGAATTAAACATGCGTCAGCGACGATGGGTCGAACTGCTTATTGATTATGACTGTGAGATTAAGTACCATCTTGGAAAGGCAAACGTTGTAGCAGACGCACTAAGTCGAAAAGAAAGGGTTAAGACCCTAAGGGTTCGAGCACTGGAAATGACTATTCGAATGAATCTCACTAAACGCATTCGTGATGCACAACAAGAAGCCCTTAAGATGCAAAACCGTAAAGTTGAATACCTCCGGGGTATGTTGAAATATATGGTGCCAAATGAAGAGGGAACCTTATACTTTAAGAAGCGTATTTGGGTTTCGCTCTATGGTGGCATACGAGAAGTCATCCATGATGAAGCACACAAGTCAAGATACTCGATCCATCCAGGATCTGACAAAATGTATCAAGACTTGAAAGACTACTATTGGTGGCCGAGACTTAAAAGCGATGTTGCTGTTTATGTTGGAAAATGCCTAACCTGTGCTAAGGTTAAGGCTGAATATCAGAAGCCATCAGGCCTCCTACAACAACCAGAGATACCCATGTGGAAATGGGAGCAAATCTCGATGGACTTCATAACGAAATTACCCAGGACCCCGAGAGGGCACGATATGATATGGGTGATAGTTGATCGATTAATGAAATCTGCGCATTTCCTACCGATCCGAGAAAAAGAAAGCACTGGAAAGCTTGCTGAGATATATTTAAAAGAAAATGTGGCACGTCATGGAGTGCCTATCTCAATTATTTCAGACAGAGATGGACGCTTTCTCTCAAGAATCTGGCAATCCTTTCAGGAAGCCTTTGGATCTTAGCTAGATCTAAGCACGGCATTCCATCCACAAACAGACGGCCAGAGCGAACGGACTATACAAACGTTAGAAGATATGCTTCGCGCATGTGTTATGGACCTAGGCGGAAGCTGGGATACTCATCTACCTTTAGTTGAGTTTTCCTACAATAACAGTTATCATACAAGTATAAAAGCCACACCGTTCGAAGCTCTGTATGGCCGCAACTGCCGATCGCCCTTATATTGGGCAGACGCTGAGATAAACGTATGGTTGGTCCTGAACTTGTACAAGAGACAACCGACAAGATTATACAGATCCGAGAGCGCATTAAGGTGGCTCGAGATCGACAAAAGAGCTACGTCGATCGAAGACGAAAACCATTAGAGTTCGAGGTGGGAGACAAAGTGTTGTTAAAAGTCTCACCTTGGAAGGGCGTAGTAAGATTTGGAAAACGTGGAAAGCTGAATCCACGATACATCGGACCATTCAAGATTTTGGAAAGAATTGGTACCGTGGCCTACAAATTGGAATTACCGGAAGAACTTAATGGAGTACATGATACGTTCCATGTATCCAATCTCAAGAAGAGTCCAACACAAGAAAACGTGATCATCCCGGCGGATGAAAGTACATATTGATGATGCCATCCGATTTACAGAACAACCCGTTGAGGTTACCGACTGGAAAGTCAACAAGACCAGGAGGAGCACTGTCAAACTTGTCAAAGTACGTTGGAACTCTAAGCACGGACCCGAGTACATGTGGGAACATGAAGACCAGTTCAAAGAAAAGTACCCCCACCTGTTCAAGAAGACTCCTGCAAGAGTCAGCTCAGCCTGAATTTCGGGATGAAATTCTTTTAACAGGGGGAGACTGTGACAACTGGCACCAAACCGGTAATTTCCATACACTTTAATTACTAGTTAATGACTGCAATTATGTGCTTAAATGTCAACATTGTTTGATTACATACTATACAAGTGAATTCATGCACGTTTTATACTACAAAATATTGCTTTATGCATTAACGAGAGCGTTGCGTCAGAAATACTAGTAAACTCACTGGTAAGACACATTGTGTCAGCAAATCTACAGAAAGCAGTCAGACAAAAGAATTGGAGCCTAGGTGTAGGTCCAATGTCAAGAATACATTAAAACCCAAGAGTACATACAAGGGTTAACATATAGACATTCTGAAAGCTAAAATATGCACTAAAAAGCACCCGAAACGCAATTTAAGTGCAGAATTTTATTAAATTCAGCTATAAATCAGCTTTTAACACGTAAATATTATGCAGAATTCATGATTTATTATCCAGAATACTTCCCTAAGTGTGGGAATTGAAAGCGTCACAAAAGGATACATAAAGGACACAAAACGGTGCAATTTAGCACTTAAACGAACCGGTATCTAACCGAACAACCGGACATAACCCGGAACATCAAAATATTATTAGAAGCATCGTTTATTTATTTCTGAGCAAGTTATGGTCCCTGAACACTATAGCACCCCTTATAACACAATAACACACTAAATCCCTAAACTTTATACTTAAAGACTAACTTAATAATGTAACTAGAGATTGGAAATTACAATTAACCCCCCCCCCCCTTCTTATAGTGGACGGTCAAGGGAGTGACCCCACTAATACCCTTCTTGAATCTTGCTAAATCCCACTAGATCTTGGAAGATATTATGTGATTTTCTTAGGATTTTGGAAAGATTATGTGTGTAATTTTAAGAACACTAAAACCTTTGGACAACAGAGATTGGATTATAGGTAAACATAACCATCACCATCTTCATAGCAACACCACAACACTCCTTCCTTGCTCCCTTGTGTTCAGCCGAGAGCTCCCACACCCACACTCACTTTCGCATTTCAAGTTCCATGCAATCCATATCTACTCAAAGGTGCTAGGAGCCATACAAGGAAGTTTGGAGCTTTCGAAAGTTGAAGGACCACTTTCATTTGCTTTTATCCACTGCATTTTCATCATAGTTCTTCCCTAGCTTTAAGCTAGTTGTAAGATCCTTGAACACTCTCATTTACTTCTATTTTTAGTGGTTAAAAGACTTATTATGTTGCAAATCATATGAACACTAAAGAATATGAACATGAATCTTGAACATAAGTCTTACACATAATGAAATAGTGATGAAACTATGTGCTTAGTGTATGAATGATTCTTGCTTGTTGAAATGATGATGTTGATCATCACATAAAGCTTGCTAGATTGTGATTAAACACCTGATCTAGCAAGTGGGAGGATGATTATGCAACAACATGAAATAATCATCTTCTTGTTAAGACATGAACTTGATGAATGAATGATTTCTTGGAAAAATATTAAACAAAGCAAGCTAGTAATCTTGTGAATCTAAGATTCACGAGTGGTTTTTCTAATAGAACCTAGTTTAAAATATAATTTTTTGAAGATCTTGGTTTTACTTAAACATACACTACTTTTGGTGATAAAATGAGTATACAGATACTAGATAAACAAGAAGATGTTGCAAACAAACATTTTTGTAAAATGTGATTACAAGTTGTAAAGGACCAAACCTTTTAATAATATGATTACAAACAAACAACCATGTTTTTAGGGGTAACTAAACCTACTAAATAACGTGGTAAGTTACTACAAGTTTTTACAAAACTTCGAGTTCATGATGTAGTGTGATTTACGTGATTTTGGCACTTGATAAGTGTAGGACAAGTTGTTGATTGTTGATGATGATTTAAAAGAAAATAAACACATGTTTTGAAAACATGGGAAACCTCCATTTTTAGGGGAAACTATGTCAAAATTTTTATAAATTTTGACACTTAGAAAAATATAAGTTTTTCAAGAAACCTATCCCCTAAAAATGTATCTAAAAACATTCACCAATGTTTCCCTAACTTTTGTGTTAAGAAATGATGATTTCTTCAAGAATAAAATTGATATTAAGTATGTGTATTTTTGAAAAAAAAATATATGTATTCATTGATCACAAAATTTCGTGCTCAGTGTACGTAGTATGTATTGCATGCAATAGTGTATTAGGACTTGAAAATACACTAACTACTCATAAGAAGTAAAAGCACAAAGATACACATACAACATACTTAGACACATACGAGAAAATATATTTGTAAAAATATATTACTTGATAGAGTAAATAACTTAGACAAGTTATAAACATGAAATGAAGTATGGACAAAATACATAATTCGGGTGCAAAATACAAGATACTTATATTTATTTCTGAGAATATAATATAAGTAAGATACATAGTTAAAAATATAAATTATTTTTAACACAAGAAAACATATACATAAAAGATGGTGACTTGTACTTGTGCGATATAAGTCTAGTGACTAACGTTAATAAAACACGTTTATGTCACGACGCTAGATAAGCAAATCCGGTGAAGTTTACGACGCAGGAATGCAAAGTTGTGAGTTCATGCTCCCCCTTTTCTTTTAACTGTTTTCAGTTTTATAACTTCAGGGGTGAAATACATGTTACAAATATTACAATGTTTACAAATGGTATGATAACAAGAAGCACTCTTGGTGAAAACTAGTACCAAGTATGATGCGAGAATACAAGAATACAAGAAGCACTCTTGGTGAGAACGAGTACCAAGTATGATGCGTTCTAAGGAATGATACAAGAAATGATACGAGAAATTGTGTCACGAATAGGGTACCATAAGCACCATTAATCAACAATATACCTAGACCGCAGAACAGAAGGTTAGATCTAATGAATTTCGGGCAGCCATACTCTTGGTGAGAACGAGTACCAAGTAGTGCTTTTGTGTCTCAGAAAAACTTGATAAATGCCTATGGTTTGGTGACTTCCTATGTCGTGTCACATGTTAATGGCCTTGCAACCCATTAACAACCCTAATACATACAAGAACACCTTATTTATACAAGATTCATACCACAAGAATACTTGATTTATACATGAGTACGTGGTGTACGCAAGAATACTTGATTTATACATGAATATTTGATTTACACAAGAATACTTGATTTATACATGAGTACGTGGTGTACACAAGAATACTTGATTTATACATGAGTACGTGGTGTACACAAGAATACTTGATTTATACATAAATACTGGATTTATACAATGATACTTGATTTATACAAGATACAAACTATGTTTTCATACAAACTATACCAACGTGAAATACAAAAACTGCATGAATTCACACCAACATTATGTTGACTTTTTCCAAAACTCACATGTATTTCAGGTAACTAAAAGTGGATGTGCGCGCGGTCTTACTCATGCTCTTGGATGTCGTTTATGTTTATCCCTAAATAAAGTTGTAAACTTTCAGACAATGTGCTGTCTCGTGACGTAAACACTTAAACTACGAATTCAGTTATGTAATGTTTTGCACTTGAAGTTATTTTGAGTCCAGAATCCCTCCCAGCCGATAAACTCACCTGGAAGTCACACTAGACTGGGGGACTTGAAGAGGTATGATCCCAAATCACGTGTAAACACATGTCAAAGGGACCACACCATTCCAAGCTGGCGTCCCCATCACACAATGGCATCTAGAACGTTCTAGAAGCTTCTTGAAGAAGACACCTGGTGACAAGAAGATGCTCCTTCAGACAGAAACTACGAAAGATGGCACCAATAGGGAGACGCAGTAGCGCTTTCAAGATCCTGGGAGGACAAGATGATAGCCAGTACATGCGAATGCCTAGCTGGAGCGAATAACCGTACACCACGTCACCTCAGAGACTGACAACATCAGAGGGGACAGAACAGTTATTCCTCCTTAACGGACAGCTGGCGAACGCTGGCTAGCTGGCAGGTCTCCTCCTTCACTATTCTCCTGCTATAAATAGAAGACTCTACCTCCAGGTTTAAGGATTCGATTTCTCACTCTCTTACTCTGTACACACACTTATCCTCAAAGCGATTACTTATTCACACCGAAGGGTGGTCACAAGGAGATCCCCCATCTTCGCCTCCTTGTGACGAGTAACCAATGTTGTTCGTTTTGCAGGACATCTTTATAAGATCAGCTATTCGGCGAGTGAAGGATAGAGATTGAACCCTAGTTCACGAGATGACCAATTGTGATAGTCGAGTACTATACAGTATTTCATCAGGCGTACAGAGGGTGAAAAAGGCTGAAGGGAAGCGGTACTACATATCTTTTAATTGGTATAAACTGCAATTTAGGCTTGCATTAATTGTGGGTTAGATCGTTTGCTATACAATGTTGTAGCCACATGTTTTTGTGTTTGCATCGGTGAACATTTATTTGAGTCCTCAACATGCAAAGCAAGATATACATGTATTAAACTGCTTATTTTCTACACAATCCCCTTATAAGTACAGCTCCCGTCGGGTAATTGTGTTCTATCAGTTCTGGTCAACAGTCATCAAAGTCAAAGTCAAAGAAGTCAAAGGTCATTTAGTAGTCCGACTTTATAAGTGTGTGTCCGAATATGTTATAAATTTGGACACCTCCTCCTTGGGTATTTCTGGTTTTGTCTGAGTTTGATGTGATAAATTTGGACTAGTTGTTTAGTATGCAGGGTCCGAATTTGTTTGTGTGTTATGTAAGTGTCCGAATTTGTTTAGTTAACAAATTCGGACTAGGTGTTGTTGTTAGGACTTAGTGTCCGAGTTTGTTGAGCTGTTGCCCTAGCCTATATATATGTGTGTATAGGTTAGATTAGGGCAACAAGCTTTGTGCAACTCTCACAAACCCTCGCTTAACAGTCTGTGCACATTCTAGAGAGAAAGAATCACTATGTGTTAATGAGAGAAAGCGAGGTTTAGATCTTTGTAATCTAAACAAGCTTGTAGATGATGTATACTCTTTCATTTTATGTAATATGTGATGAATGATTCAATAATAAAGGGTTTCATCTTCTACATCTTTCTATCTTTTATGTTTATGTTGTTTCATGTCATGAATCAAGTGCAATGTTGATGTCCGTCATCGATCCAGTGCTTTCATAGTGGTATCAGAGCAAGGTTACCGATTCGGAATGGTCTAACCACCTTCCGAATCACCATTGCTCTTGATTTGATGTGTGTTTCTGACAAACATCATGGAGACATGAAGATTCTACAGAAAACTTGAAGAAATTGAAGTTGTTCGTCGACTGAGATGTTTTCTTGTTTTCCAAGTTGTTTCAGATCTGAGGTTTGATTTGAAAAGGGAGTTGTCCGAATTTAAGTAAGTGTGAAGTTTTTATGTCCGTATTTGTATCTTCTGAGTTTGTTTATGACCTTGTTTGAAGTCACTCTTAGGAAACAAATTTGGAAGAATGTTACTGGGATGTTAGTCTGAATTTGGATAATTGCACTTGTCCGAATTTGTTCAAAGGTCTTATCCGAATTTGTGAGGCTTTTTGGCTATCCGAATTTGCTAGTTTGTACATCCAAATTTGTATAAACTTTTCCCTATCCGAATTTGTTGAGTAGTCAACTTGTCCGAATTTATTGCTCATTGTGTCAGGGTTTGTTGGTTTTATTTGGATCTGAGTTTGTGAGTGTGAAGGTTGTCCAAATTTGTTAGGGTTATTACCCTGTTTGAATTTGTTAGGGTTATTACCCTGTCCAAATTTGTTGTTTCTTTTACTTGTCCGAATTTAAAGGTTTGTCAAGGTTTGTTCATTCCCTTGTCTGAATTTAAAGGTTGTAAGGATTTGTTCATTCACTTGTCTGAATTTAAAGGTTGTAATGATTTGTGAGTTTGTAAGGATTTGTGAGTTTGTCCGAATTTAAGAGTTTGTAAGGATTTGTGAGTTTGTCCAAATTTAAGAGTTTGTAAGGATTTGTGAATTTGTCAGGGTTTGTCCATTCCCCTTATAAGAATTTGTTCATTCTCTTTGTAAGGATTTGTTCATTCCCCTTGTAAGGATTTGTTCATTCTGCTTGTCCGAATTTGTAAGGATTTGTTCATTCTCCTTTGTAGGATTTGTTCACTTTCCTTTGTAAGGGTTTGTTCATTGTTCCTTATCCGAATTTGTAAGGATTTGTTCATTCCTCCATGTCCGAATTTATTGTTTCATTATGTTTCAGGGTTTGTTTTGAATCTGAATTTGTTGGTTTTTACTTGTAAAGTCCGGATTTATGGGTTATATTCGGAATTTTAGTTATATTTGGTTTCTAGATTCTCGGTGTACATATTTAGTTCATTCTAGAGTTTCCGGACAATTTGGGACTTTTTTTCGGGCATTCGAAGAGATACGAAGGTGACGTGGCTTGGACGTTGACAGATTATAAAGAAATAGGGGGAGTAAAATTTCCTATTTCCTTCGTAAATCTAAAGCTTGTGCGTAAAAAGGCTCGTGTGTGATGGAGTTTTGTCACGTGTGTTAGTGTTTTTAATCAAGATTGATGTGATGAAGTTGATTTATTGGGTGACAACTAGTTAAAGATTGAGTCTTATTAAGTTGTTGTTTAGAGTAGAGAAGATTGGTTTCTTGGTCACTCTTCCAAGACGGTAGCTAGTCTGTTCTCGAAATAATGTGGTGCTTCTTGATTTGAGGGGAAGATCGGAGATGAAAGCCATAGGGGATTCGGTGGATTCGTGAAGATAGGAGATTGATTCATGAAGATTTGTGACGAGATGAGATCATACATTAAGGGTTAAAGAATTTTGATCAAGATGGTGGATGTACTTTTACAAAGTTCAGTTTGTTATTAACTTATCGAACTGACTTCATTTCTTTGTGGAATTTGAAGGGTTCATTGTTGGGCATTGGAAATCCAATGTTTCTTTGTACTGCCGGTTGTTTGAAGATTAAGGTTTCGAGCGATATTCTTACATTTGGTTGTAGGTTGGTTCGCGTTAACTTAAATCGACAGTAGTTTGAGGGGGATGATCTACAGTGTTTGATGTTGGATTCTTCAGGTTTCACAAAGCGGCCATTTAAGTGATTGTCAGAAATCTTTAATTAGAAGGGTTGAAGAACACTGTGCTCTGCTGAAAAGATCAAGACTCAACTAAAGTTGAAAGCAGGCACGACATCCTCAGTCAAGGGGGAGTCTATAAGTGCAGTATCCGGTGACTGAAGATTATCGATGCCACAAAGAACCGATAGCAACACTTAAGGGGGAGTCAGTAAGTGTAGCTCCCGCCAGGCAACTGTGCTGTATAAGTTCTGGTCAACAGTCATCAAAGTCAAAGTCAAAGAAGTCAAACGTCATTTAGTAGTCCGACTTTGTAAGTGTGTGTCCGAATATGTTATAAATTCGGACACCACCTCCTTGGTATTTCTTGTTGTGTCCGATTTTGATGTGATAAATTCGGACTAGTTGTTTAGTATGCAAGCTTTGAATTTGTTTGTGTATTATGTAAGTGTCCGAATTTGTTTAGTTAACAAATTCGGACTAGGTGTTGTTGTCAGGACTTGGTATCCGAGTTTGTTGAGTTGTTGCCGTAGCCTATATATATGTGTGTATAGGTTAGATTAGGCCAACAAGCTTTGTGCAACTCTCACAAACCCCAGTAATCCCTCAATAGTGTGTGCACATTCTAGAGAGAGGGAGTGACTATGTGTTAGTGAGAGAAAGCTAGGTTTAGATCTTTGTGATCTAAACCAGCTTGTAGATGACGTATACTCTTTCAGTTTATGTAATCTGTGATGAATGATTCAATAATAAAGGGTTTCATCTTCTACATCTTTCTATCTTTTAGGTTTATGTTGTTTCACGTCATGAATTCTTAGGCCACGTACGGGATCTGTTCTCGTGAAGAACGTAGCGGAATCGATCAGTGGCAAGGTGCGGAATCCCTCGACACCGTTTGAGAATCACAAACAATAGTATCAACGCTTAACATGTCTGATTTCATTGATTGATAATGAAAGTACAGAAGATCCAGATGAAAGTCAGACAGACAGAGCTTCGCTTTCACAATTCAGCAAAAGGTTATGGACAAATGACACAAGTCCACTATTTATAGGCAAACAGGGATGAGAGGATGTCATCCGATTGGATTGCCATCCGATCGGATGGTCATCCGTATGGATGATATCTGAAAGTTAACGTTCCGATCCCTGTTTGTCTAGACACAAAAATACATACATATATAAAAACACACATACAGGACAAAATACATAAGACTCGATGCAGACGGAAGCTACAGACATATGTACTAACAGACTCCCCCTTGGATGTAGCTGTAGTTCCTTCCTGCATAGTCTTCAAGTCATCTTCCTGCTGCGTCTCCTCGCCTTAGCTTTCTGTCTTCGTTTCTCTTCACGCTCTGCAATCATCTTGCGCCTCAAAGGCCTACCAACTTCATTCCAGTATTTTCTATTTTCAGGATCACCATCTCGCTTTCTATCCCATCTAGTGATCTTGTTCTCTTCTTTCTCGATTGGTGTCTGGTATGTTGGTGATGGTCTCATTAGCTTCCATCTTCCAAGTTTCGCAGCTCTATTAGAAATCTCTTTGAATTTTTTTTACCGCGCTTATATCCCTTTAAGAACTCGTCTATCTCCAAGTCTCTAAACTTTGACTTCCAGTATCTGCCAGAATTGATGTCTTTCGCATAACATAAGTTCACTAACTTCTGATACTGTTGAGCTTAAACTTTGTCTGGCTTTTCATACACAATCTTGTTATAGAATAGGCATTTTATATCCTTCTTTGAGCAGTTTACCAACCACATCGGATCCAACACACTGATCCTTCTTGATTCACCCATGGATTTGTCGAATAGTGAAATCACTGCTACCGTTGTGCTCTAGTTGTACATCCATCCCTGAAAATCTTCATGGAAATCCTGTTCCATTGCACGTAGCGGCATGTTCTTTAAACATCTGGGAGGCTAGATTAATAATGTGATGTCTTTCTCCCCTGTGACTGGATCTATCTTTATATCTTGTTTAGGATATTGTGGCTTCAAATCTAGAAAACACTTCTTTGCCTGCAACTTAATGTACTTCCACAATCTCCGATCTTGCTGCTTCACATCAAGACAATGATAAAATTGCTTGATATTCTTGGTCTGCACTAACTCTTCAACATCCCACCACGGGAGTATTTGAATATCTGACAGAAACTCAAAGTACTGAACCCCCTGTTCCCGTCTGATAGCATAAACTTGCAGATCTTCAAGATAGCCCCATGATAAAATATCTCCAAGATATATATCAGCATTATGCGTGAAATACTTAAGTGGTCTCCTGAACTTCCTCTCCTTTGGCATCACCTTAAACCAGTTTTACTTGCCTTCCAGCAAAGTTTCTTGTGGAACCCTTTGTGGAATACCTTCAGTTGTTATCTTTTCAACCACTTTCCTTCTTAATTCGTCTTCATTTTGTTCCATAAACATCTCAGCAAGAGTTGGAAAAGTTTAATCAACACCAGAATTATGAAAAGGCGTATCTTCTTCAGAGATATCCGAACCCTCTTCAATTTCAACATGATCAAAATTATCAGCAGCATTGGCATACTTGAACTCATACTCTATCTCTAGTGATGATGGGATTTCATCTTCAATATCAAACTTAAAATTCCCATCTTCTAATCCCAACTCCTCTAACATTTCAGCCCTCGACCTCGGTACTTCCATCTCCCCCATAAATGGAGCATTCAAATATATAACAGTTGGTTGTGTGAGGAATACCTGGTCAGTATGCTGCTTTCTAGAAGAAGAAGAGTCCTGATGCTGATCCTCCTGCTGTTCATTGATCTCATCGTTTAGAAAATCATTCAGCTTTTGTTGAACAGAGGGATTCACAATTAATAACCCTGTTGACCCTTGATCATCATCATCTTCTTTGTAATCATCCCAAGACGGATCATAGTTGTCAACTGCATCCAGAATTTCATTCAGTTCTTCATCCTCTACTTCTTCCTCTTCTTTCCAACATAAGAACTTCACCTCAGGTTCTCTAGCCTTCCGTTTTCTTTGTTCAACTTGAACAAAATGAATTATATCATCAAAACTATAAGACAGATAAACTAAATCACCAACAAGAACAAACCCTTGATCTTCTTTATTATTCACATCATCTGTCATTTCAACGTCACATTCAGTTTCATGTTGAACTTGTTGGCTTGAAGTACCAAGTGTTTCTTTTGTATCAATAACCAATTCTTTCCTTTTCTGAGTAGCTTCCTGAGCCAATTCTTTCTCCCTGGCTACTCTTCGTTCTTCAACTCTTTGAATTTCCAAGTTATTGTATACATCTTAAACATTGATACCTAGATGATGTTCCATGACAGTGTACAACATGTTAAGCTGTTCGTCTTTCACAGTCTTATCGGCCCTTAAAGCTTCAATCTCCAGTTTCAACACCTTAATTTCATTTGCAGACGCTTCATGAAGTTTATCTAGCATTTGATGCAATGTTTGATTAGTATCATTCATATTCTTATACTTCACATTCAATTCAGAAATCTCCATAGAGAGTTGCTCAAAGAGTTTCGCGTTATCATCCACATCTTCGACCAAAGTCTTTATCTTCTTTGCATGTTTAGTCATGACAGACTTTAGTTCTTCATTTACTTCATTCAACTTCTCAAGTTGCTTTTTCAATTCATCACGTTCAGCTTCAGCTTTTGCTTTCTCTTTCTCTAGAAGACTTACTTTCTTTTTTCAGATCTTTGACTGTTGCATCATGAAACATATCATATTCTTCACTAAGAAGAATGTCATCTTTGAGTTCACCATGAATGTTAGGAAAACCTTCAAATGGATCAGGAAGAACAGTTTTCTTTGGCTTTGACGTCTCAGCATCAACTGGTGGTGGCGGTGGTGTAGAAACCCTTTCATCAGTAATCACAACCTCATCATCATTACCAGCTTTCTTTTCAACATTCTTTTCAACATTTTCAACTTGTTGAACTTCAGGAACTTCAACATTTTGATCTTTAATAGCTTCATGAACCTTTGAAGTTACCACATGCTTTTCACTTTTGCCGCTTTGAACCTCAGGCATAGAAGTAGATCCCTTTCTAGCTCTGACGCTTCTTGGAAGTACTCCTGTCTGAACAGCTTTGCGTTTCTTTATAATTTTCTTCTCCTCAGCTTGTGGTGTAGGAATGTAAGTCTCATCCTCTTTATCAGAACCTTTCTTTTTCTTTTGAAGTTTCCTTTTTAACGTAACCTTCCCAACACCAATCTTTGACGTAATATATCAGGCTCTGTATCAGTTGATTCATCATCCGCATCACTTGAATCTTCATGAACAACGCCTTCAACATCTTTATCTGATTCAGCAACCTTTTCAACATTTGTACTTTGAATCTTTGCAGCTGAAGCTTCTTCATTCTTCTTTAAAAAGCCTTCCAGTGACTCTTTCATCAAACCAACGCCTTGTTGAATAACGTCTGCTGGATCAAGTACTGGCTCATCAACCAACCTTGGTGGTGATTTCTTTGAAGGCCCTGCAAAACAAGCATTGAATATTCATTAGAATGATATAGCAATTGATAATCTAACTTTTCTTATGAATCCCCCTTTCAACTATACCCTTAACAACGATCTTTGGTGTCGAAACTTTAGGAGCAGATACAGCTGGAGAGGCCTTTAGTGTTCTCTTCCTATTTCCGTCCTTCACAAACCAGTATCTTGACTTCTTTTCATGCATATCCCTTAGACTATTTGTTTCATCTTCAGAATTGCTATTTTCGTGCCTCCAAGCATCGTTTTCAGGAGCTATGTAATTTCTGTTGTCAATCTTACATATCATTCTCTTTGCCCTTGGCTCTGTTTCATCTTTCTTCAGCTTATATTGAGTTAACCTACTCAAAGTTTCAGCTGTCATATGATGTAGACCTAACTCATCTTCAGAATCCTTTGGAAGGTCTTCCACTTGATCATCAATAAGCATTTGGATGAACTTGGGGTACATAATGTACTTCTCACCCCTGATATTGTCTACCATATGATCAAATATTACTTGTGAGACATTATAAGGTCTATTAAGCACCAACAAGTAATGATGTTTATAATATAATCTGATGGCTCGTCGTAAGCTCCCTTTCGGTGTGATAGAGCATGTATCACGTAGTGAACTAAGAACTTATATGGTTTGCTAAACATGGACTTAAGATACTTCCCATTTACATGTCCTATAAAACCCATTATGAACCATAGACCTTTGCATAATCATTTAGGAACAATGGTAGGGTCATCATCCTTATCTCCTAAGTCCAAAACTCGTCTCAAATCTCCCACATCAAACTTAACTTCTATATCTACATCCTTATCATTCTCGTCTTTCTTTTGAACAGCTGAATATATCATCTTTTCATTCTCAACATACCTTGCTGACTTCCAGAACATCCTAACATGGGACTCATAAACCTTTGTTCTATCAGTCAACGCCTTATTTATCTTACTATCTCTTAAAAACTTTGCCATATCTTGGAATGGCTCCATATTCGCATAGTTCTCCTCCAAAATCCAGTAAATGTTGTGAGACTTGTCCCAATCTGATGCCCTTGTCTGCAAGAATAATCGATGTTAGAGTTTGCACGAAGTTCGAGACACAAAGTGACAAGTGACAAAAATTTTGATATCTCAAAATTTTCTAACACTGGAAATGTTCACTCTATGCAGTACTAAGGATCGGATGGCTATCCGATCGGATTGCCATCCGATCAGATGAGTCATCACAAATAGATCAGATCTAGTACATTTAGATCAGATGGCCATCCGATCGGATTGTTATCCGATCGGATTGTCACTCGATCCATGTGACAGACAAATCAGCATATTTGACAAGTCAACCATGTAAGTGAGTGATATGGATCGGATTGCCATTTGATCATTGACAAATTAGCACAATGATGAACAGGCATTTTATAGAATAATTTGGATCGGATGGCCATCCGATCGGATTGTCATCCGATCGGATTGCCATTCGATCAAAATGACAATCAGTTTGAGCTCATGAAACAGTCAATAATTGGATGTGTGTTTTGGATTGGATGGCCATCCGATCGGATTGCCATTCTATTCAAAACAACCAATTAATAGATAAGGCACAAATATCAAGACAACACTTAGAATAATTTCAAACAAATAATGTGCATTGGATTGGATGGCCATCCGATCGGATTGCCATCCGATCGAACTGCCACTCAATCAACTGACATTCAAGAACACTTTGAATATTCTATAATCATCAAAAAAAATTTAAACTTTTTGACAAAATTGAACATGTTTCACGTAGAATTTTCGCCGATTTTCAAGACCCTATGTTTCGTTTTCTCTAACTCGGCCTAGTTTGGGTTTAATTTGACAAAAAGCATACCGACTGCCGAACACTTCTAATCTACAATTCATCAATTCTAACATGTTTTTGTACAAATTGAACTGGTAAACCTATAGATCAAAGGCCCGTGAACAAAACCCTATGTTTGGATTGAATCAAAACATCCTAATCAAGCCTAGATCTAGGTTTCTAAGTCCGAACAGTCGCCGATACAAGAACACCATGAAAAACATCAAATTTTGCGGTTAAAATCAGAAAACTTAACTTTCCCATTGTGAAGGTTGAGTGTGCCAACAATCCAATGTAATGTGGAAAGCAAGAATGCAAGAATCAGTCAAGAACAAATTGAGAGTGTTTGGTAGAGGAACGAGTGAAACTTCGATCGAATGAGTTTGACCATTCTGACCAAAGACCCTCTATATATACCAATGACCAAGTGTCGGATGGCCATCCGATCCAAACACCTCTTTGACATATTGACCATATAGACTGTTTGACTTTTTGACGTTTTATCAGATTTGGTCAGTTTTTAGAAATCCACTTAAGTATCCAGGTCCAAGTTAATGACCCAAGACACTTAATTTGTCTACCAAGTCCAAGTTAATGACCTTGGTTGACCAGAAATGAAACAACTGACAATTTATTCAAACTTTTCAAACACATTTTCTGAAAATTTGTACAAGTAACAACTTAATGAACTTTTCTTGACTTTGAATTATCATACCTTTTCAAGATTAGCTCCCAACCCTGTTGTCCAGTTCAGAAACTTCCTGCTCTGCTCCATGATTGAGAGTCTGAAGATCAGCTTTCCACTTTGGTTTGTCGAAAAACTAAAGTAGAAATGTAAAATCTTTTTGGGATTTAAGAAAGTTTAAACTAAAATAAACTGAAATCTTTTTTTTTGGTTTTGATGCTAAACTGAAAATGAAATGCTGTAAAAGAAACTAAAATATTTACAAACATAATTTTGGTGAGCGTGTTAGAGGATCTTATCAGCTGCTGACAAGTTACAAGCACCGTTGAGCTTAATTACACACTAAGAATTAAACAATTCACTTAGATTGCCGATATACTTATCCTTTTAAATTTTCACACAAATTTCAACTATTCAGGATACGATTTAGGTGTTTTAAGATCCTAACTTAAACGCGTGTCCCACCTCAGAATATACTCTCGTATCCAGACTTCTATATTCAATCTTACAGGTGAACGTACAATAATGTTATCTGTAAAGGGTAGTTTGAGTCCATGAGAGCTCAGGATAGAACTTCCGTTCAGACAAAGAGATGATGGCTCGACTTTAGGTGTGTCCCGTTTGGGGATCTTTTCTTTAACAACACATGATTAGCATTTTGCAATGTTTATCATTTTTTATGCTGAGGGGAGGCTTTAAAGATTAAAGCAGTGCAGAGTATTATACGAGGAGTAGGCTATTGCTTCCGCAAAATCAGAAGTCCAGGTATAATACCCCAGATATCATCAAGCACATAGACCTAGTATGTCAGAAATAGAAAATATTTCAAACAAGATTTCAGGGGTTACCTATATATCCGAGAGATGTTCCCCACGAAATAAGCAAGTTATGATTTTTTATGTTTATATCCCGAAATAGTCTACTAAGTGTGTAAAAACCTATCGGCATATCATCAGCGAGACTGCTTAACGCCTTTTTAAACATTACATTTCTTTAGCATACTATAACTGTCTAGCTGATGTACTATCATTTCCTCTTTTTACACAAACTCTTTTTGGTTTTCTATTGTATTTGGATTTTGAAAATATCTCATGTTTTTGGATTTTTGCATTTTTTATTGTTTTTGTATTTTCAGAAAATATATCTATCTCCCCCTAAATACCAAAACAGCTAAAAAATCTACAAACCATCGCAGTCTGCTTCTCAACATCATCTGCAGTGGTTTTCTCATCAACGCCAAGTATCTTCTCCGCATCCGACAATAGCTTCATACCATTTAATTTTAAAAGATATTGAAAACGTGCATTATCAAAAGCTTTGGTATGCAAGACTGCCTTTTGTTCGTCGGTGTGGATTTTGTCTATTCATATCAACTTCTTTTCATAACAGTCACATATGAAGTGATGACGAATTTCAATATGTTTAGTTTTAGCATGATGTACCGGATTTTTCGTTATGTTGATTGCAGCCTCATTATCAACAAATATAGGTGAAGTAAGAAATTGCAAACCGTAATCGCGCATCTGTTGCTGAATCCACAGGATCTGAGAGCAGCAGCCACTGGCAGATACGTATACTGCTTCACATGTTGATAGAGCAATAGAGGTTTGCTTCTTACATTGCCACGTGACCAGTCGGGGTCCAAAAAATTGGCATTCTGCACTTGTTGATTTTGCATTAACTTTGCAGCAACCGAAGTCAGAGTCTGAGTATCCTTCGAGCATGAAGTCACCATCTTTGGGATACCACAACCCTAGGCTTGGGGTTCCTTTTAGGTAGCATAGGATCCTTTTGATGATAGACATATGCGAGGCTCTAGGACTTGACTGATATCGTGCCGCGAGGCATGTCGGGTACATTATATCAGGTCTAGATGCTGTCAGGTACATCAGCGAACCAATCATTAAGCGCTATAGCGTCTCTTTGACCTTCTCTCCGGTGAGATCAGGATTGATACCATGATTTGTTGCTAATGGGGTGGACATTGATGCCGTCTTGGACATCCCAAATTTCTCCAGGACGTCGTAAACGTTCTTTGTTTGATGTATGAAAGTTCCCTCAGGCATCTGATTGACTTGCAGCCCTAGGAAGAACTTCATCTCACCCATTGATGACATCTCGTACTTCCGCTTCATCACTTTTTCAAAATCTTTGCAGAGTTCTTCGTTTATTGACCTGAAAATAATGTCATCAACATATATCTGAACGATCAGTAGATGGCCAGTGACTTCCTTTGTGAAGAGAGTGGCGTCCACCTTGCCTCGGATAAAGCCGTTGGTAAGCAAGTGTTGAGAAAGCATCTCGTACCAGGCTCTCGGGGCCTGATGCAAACCATACAGCGCTTTCTCGAGCAGGTAAACATTGTCTTTGTGGATTGGGTCAGTAAAGCCCGGTGGCTGACCAACATATACCTCCTCTTTCACTTTTCCGTAAAGGAATGCCGACTTGACATCTAGCTGGTATACTTTAAAACCTTTCCATGAAGCAAAAGCAAGGAATATTCTGATGGCTTCGAGTCGAGTAACTGGAGTGTAAACCTCTGTGAAGTCTATCCCCTCTTGCTGACTAAAACCCTGGACTACGAGTCGAGATTTGTTTCTGACAATCACTCCTCGGTCATCTCTTTTGCATTTGAACACCCATTTTGTGTTTATCTTTCGGTGTCCATCAGGTAGATCTACAAGCTTCCATACACCAAGTTTTTTGAATTGACTCAACTCCTCCTGCACTACAATGACCCATGATTCTTCCGTCAGTGCTTCCTTGTATGTTCGAGGTTCGATCTGCGAAATAAAGCAACTGAGTGAGAATTCAGTTTGTAATGGAGCAATTTTAGTATAAAAGCAAGTAAGGCCATGGTCAATCTTGCTTCTTGTTTGAACTCCTGATTGTAGCTCTCCTATTATCAACTCCTCAGGGTGGTATGAAAGAGTCCTTGGCATAACTTCACAAGGAACATCCACCTTGCCTTCCAAATTAGTGACATTCTGATCAGCAACATGTTCATTATCAAGAACTGTCTGATCTGAAGATTGGATTTGCTCCCCCTCAGATTCTGAATCACCACGACCAAAAGTAGGTCTATCATCAGATTCTGATTCATCATTGACTATCGTCTGATTTTCAGGAGCAGGCTCGAATTCCGAAGTAGTCGTAGTTTGCTGAACTTCATCATTCTCTCCAGCGTTACTTGGACCAGCTTCATCATTGTTGGAAGTTTGTTGTTGACGTTTAGAAGACCTTGCTGGAAAGCTTCCTTGAGATGCTTCATATTCTCGTCAAATATCTAAATCATCAAAGAACTCTGGCTATTCTTCTAGATCAAATGAATCCCACAAGGCATCGTAGTTTAATCACCATGAGTCTGCGGCCTTCTATGGAGGAATTGTGTATCCTTGACATTCAACATGCTGTGCTTCAATGATCTTCTCAAAACTTGGAACAAAGACTTGTCTGATTGGACTTGAATAACCCATGAAGATACCTTCTATGCTCTTTGAACCAAATTTGCCATCGGGATCTAGAACTATACAGGGAGACCCGAATGGCACTAGACATTCAAGATTTGGGTTGTGATTGTTGATCAACTTGAAACATGTTTTGTTGTGCTTCTTCACATCGAAGATCCTTATACATTTTATCTGCACCAGGATGAATAGAATTGTGACAACTATGCTCTGTAATCGATGTATAACATAAAACAATGTCAATTATCAATAAAACAATTTTCTTTGGTGTTATTATGTGTGTAATTGTGTTTGATGATTTTACAATTTGATTCGATTCCGATTTCAAGCTTTAAATCGCTTTCTGGAAGGTTATACACAAACTGGTGCGTAAACGCAGTCAGTTTAATGAAACAAACACTCCAGAATAGTTACATAGGCTTAACATACCTTAAATAACCTCCACATAACTTAGAAATAAGTTTTGGATGGTTTGGTGTGTTGAAATCAAGTTTATTCGCTTACAGGGACTAACTTCGACAAACTGCGAAAGTTTGCCGATTCGTACTGTAACGAACATTCCAAAACTTGACCATAAGATAAACATACCCTAAATATCCTTTACATAGCTTAGAAATAGGCTTTGAGGGGTTCGGTATGCTAAAATAAACTTTATTGATCAATAGGGACTAAAAGCGTCAAAAAGTGCATAAGTTTGCATTTTCGCGCATATCTTACGTTCTGAATATATCCGGACATCCAAAAATTTTTGTAATCATTTAAATATTTTATTTTAGTGATTGGCTTGATAAAAATCCATTCGTCGCGTAATATGGATCGTTTTTCGCGTTTGTTCGTGTTTAGTCGTAATTAACCGAATAACGCAACCGTACGACCAAACGAACCGACATCCGAGATGTTTTTATGCATGTTTCATGTTCCCTATACTTTAACTTCATTTTAGAGCCTTGAAATGAGGTTAACGGGGTTTAAACGCATCGAAAATGGCTTAAACGGGATGCAGGGACCATTTTTGCAATTTTTCAAACTTTTCTAGATATGGCACTTGGTGGCGCTGCACCACCACCATCTGCCTCTGCCGTGGCGTGACGCGAGCACCTCATCTAGGCAGAAACTCCATTTTTGCAACAGCAGGTCCATTTTCAGCACTTAACTTGATGTTTGGGGGCTATTTTGTAACATTTTCAATACCGTTTGCTGGTTTTGGGACACCCCTAGTATCCCAAAACCATGGGCCATATGTGTATGGTCCAGATTGATGCTCGTTTATCGAGGAACGATCTTAACGGTTCTTGGTTTTCTATAAATAGCAACACCCACTTCACTCTCAAACTCACACCTTTGAATCTGAATTGGTTCTCTAAGTTGATGTGTTTATCACTTCATACCTGAGAATATTCAGATCAAAGCTTCCATTCTTCGACCCGTTGTAAGTCCTCTTTCGTTCTTTTATGCGTTTTTAGCATAAAAGTCAAACTCTGTTTGACTTTCTGCATTGACCAGTTTATGGTTAACACGAAGTTCGTTTGAACTTCGCAACGTGAGCGTAATCATGATGGTTATATTCTCTAGTGACTATACCTACTGATTACCACGTTGACTAGGCGTAGTGACGAGTCGTAGTTTCGGCCAAAATGCGTATTTATGCGTATTTTGTAACCAAACTACTCTTGGGTATCAAAACCGTTTGTTTTGATATCAAAACCTGTTTTCTAACTTAACTAAACATGTCTTAACATGTTTAGCTCGTCACTTTTAGTTTAGTGCTTGTGGAGAGTCGTAAGTCAAGCTGACTAAATACCCGCTTAGACTTTCGAACTCGACCCGTTTGGTCGATCATTAGGATCTGACCAAACATGTTTAGTGAACATAGTTGCATAGGGAATAACCTTCTGAGGTTATACCTTATGGTCACTTAGGTTTATTAGTTGTATGATAGGTAATTTATATGCCTTAGGTAAATGACCAAAATACCCTTTTCATGCATAATTGGTAATTAAGCATATGTAACACAAACTTTTTCCACTTAATTGATTATGCAACATGTTTAGGCATATAATACTTGTCATAGGACTAGTTAGACGTCTCGAACGTGCTTTGCGCGAACGACGCGTTAAAGTTGCGTAAGCTAACTTAATGGGTCGCAATGGATCGAAAGCACTTAGGTTAGGTTCCGATTTAGGATGTAGGCTTTGTTAAACCATATCACATGAGTTCCAACACTCATTTGGTTTACAAGACCTCATTCTGTCCGATCTTCCGATTTAGGCGTCGATTGTTTGACTAGTGATTCGATTACTAGGTACTGGTTGATTTCTCTGGTTTACTTGAGTTTGTTGAAGTTCTATTGATTGAGGATACTTTGCACTTCATGTGAGTACATAGTTCCCCTATGTTAGTGCAATTGTCTGTCGACTACATCTTTGTTCGAGTCTTAGAGGGAGAAAGACAAGCCGCTATGAGTTTCACTACGAGATTGACTGCGGCAATATCCAAGGGGGAGATTGTTGATGCATTTATTGTCTATCGCCTTCGTCAATCCGAGTCATAGTGAAAAGCCGGAAGAAATCAAGAGCATAATGTCATATTTAGTTAGAAATGGCAAGGTGGCAAACTTGTAATTAATGAGAACTTTCATTAAGTTGCCTTGACCATATAAATAGGAGGTTATGACATGATTTTGATAAGACTTAAGATTTTTTTAGAAGATTTGGAGAAGACTTTCTAGAGAGAGAAAGTGTAGAGAGAGAAAGTAGTGTAAACGTGAATTTTTGTACTGGATTTGTCACATCATTCAATAAAATCACGTTAGCAGTACAATTGTTGATGCATTTTATGTCTATCGCCTTCGTCAATCCGAGCCGTAGCGAGGAAACTGAAGAAACCGAGTCTTACTGTAATATTTAGATAGAATTAGTAAGGTGGCGTTTTGGTAATTAATGAGAAATCTCATTAATTCCAAGGCCTATAAATAGGAGCCTTAGATTTAATGTTTAAGACTTTTGCTCATTGTGACATTAGAGAAGATCTAGTCTAGAGAGAGAAAGTCTAGAGAGAGAAAGTTCTCTCCACGTGATTCTTGTATCGTACACGTCATATATTTCAATAGATTCAAGGTTCTAGTACGTTATTGTGTGTTCGGTCACGCACGTTCACGGATTCCGCACGTCGAACGTTCGTTACGCAATCGAACGGTGTCAAAACCGGTCCTACAATTGGTATCAGAGCTAGGAGCTCGATTGCTTGATCAAACACATCGTTTTCGTACAGATTTCAGTGATTTCAGAAGTAATTCAGATCCGATTTCATCGATTTCTTCATCTTCTACTCATTTCTTACGTTTTTTTAAAAAAACGTCAAATTGAACGGGTTTTCATGGTCTGTTTCGTCTGATTTTTGGATATGTTGTGCGCATAGACCTGATCTAAAATCCTACCAAGTTTCAGATCGAAATTCCAAGTAGTTTAGGAGAAATCGCAGGTTTTCGGGTCGAATCATCAACAGCAGACATGGTCCGCTTATTTGGTCAGAAACAGCGTATGGTTCGCTCATGTGGAATTGTTCTGGTTCGCTGATAGGTAACCATTCAGGTCCGCTCCAAAGATCATTTGTGGTTCGCTCGATAGTCAGCTGCCTGATCCGCTCTTAGTGTAACATTCTGGTTCGCTCCAAAGTTCTGTGGTGGTTCGCTCATTGTTACTTTTGTGGTTCGCTTATTCAGCCACTGTGGTTCACTTATTCAAACGTTTTGTTTGATGGTCCGCTTATTTGACATAAAAGGTCCGCTCCAAGTGTCAGTATGGTTCGCTTATGAGTCGTCTTCTTCACGTGAGTTTCTGAAAAAAATTGTTGGCTACAATTGATTATTGGTTGGCAGGACGTTATCGTGTGATTACTAAAGGTTGTCGGCATTAGTGACTTTGAGGTCCAATGACATTAATTTGAAAAAACAAGTTGTCGGCCACACTATGTATTGAAGGTCCAATCGGTTGCTTGTTGTCGTCCCATGTGCATGTGGGTTTGAAATACTATAACAATCATCGTTTCACTAATTACACCCCGTTACCTATTATTGGCCCAATCCCAACCCACTTGTTCACCGCATATTAAGACACCCGCCCAATTATCAATCTGCTATTGTTGTTATAAAAAAAAATAATAAAAAAAAATAAAAATAAAACCATTATTATTCTATAAAGAATTGGGGGACATTTGAATTAATAGTGTTCATTCATTGGAACGGGTTGACGAATCTTCGACAACGAGTCTTAGATTGGGTTCATCAACACACTGTTACATATTCAATCAGTTTTGACTTAATCGTTTACTTGTTTGTTTGCAGGAAATCCAAGGTGTTTGTCAAGATTAGGATCCTCACCCGAGAGAATCCTCACTCGATTTGTTGTTGCCTAATCTTTGATATTCAATCGAATAGTCGTTTGTTTGTCCGAATTTCATTATTGATTGAGAATTCGTAATTGTGAATCTTTTGATACCAAAACATGGATTCTAAAATTTATCTTACACTGAACAAGTTTGAAAATTTTACAGGTATCAAGGGAGAATCAACTGATGAATTGATCAAAAGATATATCGAGTTATATTGGGAGATGGTGAGATTGAAGATAACCATGTCCAATGAGGAGTGGGTTAACAAGTTAGCAAATGTTTTACAGGGTGATGAGTGGAGAACATATTTGTCAGATTTAAAGAAGATATACTTAGACGTGAATTTGTGTTTTTTCATCGAAAAGATTAAAGAGCGAGAGCTTAAACTCCGAAAGAATGAAGCAGCTGATGAAGCAAAATTCAAATCGGAGGAAATTGTTCAGGAAGAGAAGCAGGTTAAAGAAATTTCAGCTATCAAGGTTGAAAAGAAAGCTGAAGATGTAAAGATGATTGAGAAGTGCTCAAAATGTGACAAATTTGAATCTGATAATGTCAAACTGTTAAGTGATTTGGACAGTTTGACATTGGAAAACAAAATTTTGAAAGAAAAAGAAAAAGTTTTTGAAAATGAAAAATCAAAAATGGAAAAAGATTTTCAAATTCAAATAAAGATTTTAGAAGATGAGAAAGATATTTTTAGTAAAAATAATCTTGAAAAACAAACTGCAATAAATTCTCATCTTGCTAAAATCATTCAGCTTGAAAAAGAAGCTGAAAGTGATAGGAATAAAATTGCTGAATTAGAAAATAAGTTGAAAGGTTTTGTGACTTCTGCACCATATATGTGTCCAGAACCGATCAATGAAACTCCAATAAGTGACAATGTCACAAACTTTGACAAAGTCAAAGTTGAAGATTGTGATGGAAAAACTGATGATGAAATTGAGAAAAGAAAAATATTTTTAAAATTAAATGAAATATTTCAAGAAACCGTTCTACATTCTACTGAGAAAGGTGAATGCTCAACGCAAAACCCTGTTAAGAAGATTGTAGAACAGAAACAAAAAGTTAAAAATTTGAAAAATTTTAAAAATGAAAATAAAAGCTCATCAGTTCAGTCATCCAATCATTATAAAAAACCACAAAAAGTTGAAAATCATAACTCACAAAAAGTTGGTAATAAGTGGTGCAGGTTTGACCACAGTGCTCAAGCGTCAAATCAAGCTTATAGGAGAAGTCATGAGTACTACAAATCAAATCAGTGTTATGATTTGAGTGTTTGGATTGATGGTGGAGATTGGTACGATAACAGGGTGTGTTACAACTGCGGTTTTCAAGGACACATTGCTGTTAACTGCCAGAGACAGAGATTTGAGACAAGGAGATGTTATGAATGCCAAATCAAAGGTCACATTGCCAGAGATTGCCCAATGAGATCAATTGAAAGATCGAGGGCTGTATCTCAGAAAAGGGTGATAAAGTCAGTCAAAGTCAAAGAAAAGCCCAAGGAACTGAAAGTTTCAGAACAGAAAGTCAAAGAACCTAAAGTTCAAGAAAAGAAAGTGAAACTCTCACAAGGGCAGAAAGATCGATTGAGAAAGAAAAGGAAGAAAGCACGAGAGTATCTAGTGAAGATTTTGTCCTCGGGTACAACAAATAAGAGTGCTGATAAATCGCTTCACTCGACAACAAAGTCAAGTAAACCGAATTCATCAGATACAAATCTGAGGACAGAAGAGAGAGTAAAGAAAGAAAAAGTAGTTAATCAAACGATTAACAAATCAAAGAAAGTGAGATTTTCACTTCCTGGCGATGAATTTGTTTCTTCAGAAGCAAAGGAGCCATGTCTTGGCGATGATCCTGACTCGTCAAAGTCAGAAGAGCCATATGTTGATCAAAAAGGAGAAAATTCAGTTCCGCCAATGGATGATATCAACTTTCCACCATTGCGAGCTGAAAATTATAAACAAAAAGTTGACGAAGTTGAAATTTCAAATCAATCTTTTTCTGAAAAGAAAGATTTTGATGTTGAAAAAGCTTTTAACCCCAATGTTCTAAACATTTTTGGAAAAATGATTGACGGGAAAGTCAAAAGGGTTAAAGAATTTTATGAATCAAAAAGGTATGTTCAAAACACCCAAGGACCGTCAGGCTTGGGTGAATCTCTTTAACTGAAAAACCTGACTTGCCGGAGTTCCCAGGTTGGTAAGCGTGGAACATGAATCGGCACATTTCTTGAGAAATTTCACTCTGGTGAGTTTTCGTCTTACTTGTGGTAAATCAGGGACATTAAGTTGTACTTGATTTTCTACAAGTGATGTTTGAGAATTAAAACAGAAATTGTAAAATCTGTCATGTGTGTGTAGAAAACAATGTGATGAAGTGACCCCGAATCTACAAATGATTAGTAAACAAACTAATTTTTCCGGAAAAACCATTTTGATTAAAACAAACTTAAGTGTTTTGAAATCATAATGGGAAAACAGTTTTGTTGTGAGGGGGAGTTCTGATTGTTTATGCCAAGTGGATGGCGATTTGAAGTGATTTGATATCGGTTGTCAAGTTTTTGTACAGTTTATTTTCAAATTTCCTAAAATGTGTTTGCATTTTAGGGGGAGTAAGAATTTTAGAAAATCCAAAAACATTTGAAAATTTGAAAAAGTAAAAAACATTGAAAAATTCAAAATGAGTTTTGTTGAGACAAGAGGAAATGATAGTAGATCAGTTGGACTGTCACAGCATGCTAAAGAAATGGAAAGTTAAAATGTGATAAACGGTCTCACTATAGATGTGACGGTAGGCTTAGCTAGACTAGTAGATTTGCGATAACGATACAAACCTAAAATGAAAAGCCTAGTTCTAGTGGGAAACACGGTTGAAAGCATAGTACTTAGTTTTGTCCTTCTTGATTGTGTGCCTACTCAGTAATCGCTGATTGTCGAAAGACATAAAACTGGTTAAGTTCGTGAACTTTCACAACTTTGCTGAAAAGTTGCTGTGATTGTGCATTTTATTTTGCAAAGATTTAAACTTGTTTTATTTCTTTATTTTGTTTAAGCATCGGACATCCTCTGCGTATACGTGAGTATCGACCTGGATGTTGTTGCCTAAACGTTCTGCTTTATCGACCTGGTGGTTAAAGCCTAAACAACTTCAACTTGTTTTATTTCTTATTTTGTTTAAACATTGGACTTTCTCTGCGTATATGGAAGTATCGACCTGATTGTTAATGTTTAAACATTCTGCGTTGTTTTCGCACATATCACAGTTGATGAAAGTTTAAAGGCATTACTTGAGTTAGTGTATTGCATGATGAGGGGATATGCTGAGATCGTGGGGTCCATAAGAATTTAGTGCAAAATTAATATATCTTAACGTATCGGTAAGCATTTCGAAAGTTTTTAGATTGAGCTTAAGAGGACAATTATATCGTCAATCAACGTGAATCGTTTAGAACTTAAAACGATTAAAAGCTTAACGGTGCTTGTGATGTGTCTCAAAAACTGATATGATCCTCTTTCGCAAACTCACAAAAATATGCTTGTACATATTTCATTTCTGCATTTAATTTCTGTTATTGCATTTATGTTTCATATTTTGAAAAATTCAAAAAGATTTTCGACAACTGATGTTGAAAAGATGATATTCAAAATCTCAAAGGCTAAACAAGATGAACAATTGGTTTGGTTAAGATGATGAGAAGTTGGAAGATAATCCTCAAATGTTTAGATGATTCATTAACTTGAATCACAATATTGTGTGTTATATGTTTGAGAATTTTGAATGAATTCTTTTAGAGTCAAAATTATTTTTGTCTTACGAGAGGTTGAGATGTGTAGGTTTCTAATTCTGTTGCTACGGAAAGCCAGGCGTCGATCCTAAAAGCACGGAAGCTTGATGAAAGGGGGAGCCTGAAGAGACTACCGAAAGGGGGGAGCAACGGAAGCTGAAGACAGATCCACCGGGATTCTGTTCGAGCAAGAGTATTTGAAGACTCTCACTAAAGATTCCGTCAACATCCAAGGGGGAGTTTGTTAGTGCAATTGTCTGTCGACTACATCTTTGTTCGAGTCTTAGAGAGAGAGAAAGACAAGCCGCTATGAGTTTCACTACGAGATTGACTACGGCAATATCCAAGGGGGAGATTGTTGATGCATTTATTGTCTATCGCCTTCGTCAATCCGAGTCATAGTGAAAAGCCGGAAGAAATCAAGAGCATAATGTCATATTTAGTTAGAAATGGCTAGGTGGCAAACTTGTAATTAATGAGAACTTTCATTAAGTTGCCTTGACCATATAAATAGGAGGTTATGACATGATTTTGATAAGACTTAAGATTTTTTTAGAAGATTTGGAGAAGACTTTCTAGAGAGAGAAAGTGTAGAGAGAGAAAGTAGTGTAAACGTGAATTTTTGTACTGGATTTGTCACATCATTCAATAAAATCACGTTAGTAGTACGATAGTGTGTGTTCGGTCACGTACGTTCACGGATTCCGCACGTCAAACGTCCGTTACGCAATCGAACGGTGTCAAAACCGGTCCTACACCCTATTTTACTGTTTTCGATTGTTTTGGGGTGATTCATATGTATTAAACGATTTTCGAGGTTTAAACGATGGTTTCAAAAATGAGAAAAATGGTTTATATTAAATTACTAACGATTTCGATATAGTGAACTGTCACGGCCCCAGCCCCGGTTTGACCCGGTCAGGAGCCGCGGGACAGGTACCCGTGGTATTTAATTTATGCGACAGCGGAAGATTTTCACAGGATTTTTTAAAACTTGAAAATGCCCGATTATTTTATTTCATAATGCGGGATAAACCCCGTAATTTACAATAGAGGAATTTTACAAGTAAATTTCCTGATTTATAAAACATGTTTATTCATTTTAACTGAGCCACCTCTTCAAGCTTGTTAGTGCTCCGTAGCACGGTTTCCTTTATTTACAGAAGGTCGCCTGAAACATGTTTTAAAAATATTTTGTCAGCGGGGAAATACTGGTGAATCATTCATTTTGCACAAAATGACACATAGTTATAAATTACAGCATAAGAGCGATTACAATGGCTACTATCTTATTTTTATCTGGCGCCGTGTCACCTGGTGATGATGGTCATACCACTATTGGGTCCTTCCCCAAGTAGTGATGATTATCACTGTTAGGATTTATTAGCCTAACAGTGAGAAATTAGTAATGTGCACAATACCCCACTAGCCAGTGATTAAGATAACCATGACTTAATCCCTATAATTATAACATTTGAAAATAGAGTATTGTAAAATATTTGATAAAAAGAGAATGACTCACATTGCAGATTTAATATAGACAGAGTCTAGCCTACTGATTTGCCTTGTTAACCTAGTTCAAATAACAATGCACACGAAAACTAGGTTAGTAACTTTAATCCAACTTTTTACGACAACTCACGAGATCAAAACCTTCACAACGAATGACAAAGTGCGATACTTAAACATCCATCAAATTCACGACGAATGACAAAGTATAGCCCAAGTTTGAGCAGCCCTTAAACATCCATTGGATTAGTTTCTATCGATCGGACATTAAATCGTAGCAGTGATCGAGTTATTAGCCTGTTATCGCGACAACGTTTCGTGATTGTGTGTGTTTTTATAGTAAACAGGTGATATCTCGAAGTGTAAAGTGAATTTTAACGTCGAACGAACGCAGAAATCTAAGTGCCAATGCCCTCAATTTATACTGGAAAAACGTCCCCCTCGCGTGGCGCGAGGGCCTGTCGCGTGGCGCGAGGGGACCAGTTCTAGCGTAGGGTAGCCACGTCCCTAACTAGCTTAGCTGAGTTGACGGAATGATAAAATTCGCCTCGTACAACAAACTGTGTTGATATTATGAACTAGGGTTTACCCCCCTTGAGTTTTTGGGGCCCTGATCCTGATTCCGATTGAAAATTTTAGGGTTTATACATGATCACTTGGGGGTCTTAATTAGGGTTTCCTATTGGACAAAATATAATAGGAAATAATAGTTTTGGGGACAGTTGTTACATCCTCCCCACCTTAATAAAAATCTTGTCCTCGAGATTTACTGGAATAAGTGAGGATACTTTCGCTTCATCTCCGATTCCAGCTCCCAAGTATATCAGATCCTCTCTTTGAATCCCACTTGAATTTGACCAGCACTAGTCGTTTGTGCTTGAGAAACTTGATTTTTCTGTCTTCTATCTGTAATGGCTTCTCAACAAATTTTAACTTCTCATTTACTTCTATATCTTGAAGAGGTACTACCAGGGATTCATCCGATAAACATTTCTTGAGGTTGGATACATGAAACACATCATGTATCCCAGCTAGTTCTTCTGGTAGTTGTAAACGATAGGCAACTGGTCCTATACGTTGGATTACTGGGAATGGTCCTATGTACCTTGGACTCAGTTTTCCCTTCTTCCCAAATCGAACTACTCCTTTCCAAGGAGAAACTTTCAACAGTACTCTGTCTCCAACTTGGAATTCTAACGGCTTGCGTCGATTGTCTGCATAACTCTTCTGGCGATCTCGAGCCATCTTTAGTCTTTCCTTGATTTGAGTGATCTTGTCAGTGGTTTCTTGTACAATTTCAGGACCTTATAATTGGCTTTCTCCTATTTCTGCCCAACAAACTGGAGTTCTGCATTTCCGTCCGTACAATGCTTCGAACGGGGCAGCTTCAATGCTTGAATGATAACTGTTGTTATAGGAGAATTCAATTAAAGGTAGGTGGTCATCCCAATTTCCACCAAAATGTATTACACATGCCCTAAGCATGTTTTCCAAAGTTTGGATCGTCCTTTCACTTTGCCCGTTTGTTTGAGGATGATAGGCAGTGCTTAAATTAAGTCGGGTTCCCATTGCTTCTTGGAAACTTGTCCAAAAATGGGAAGTGAAACGACTATCTCTATCTGATACAATGGAGAGGGGAACTCCATGTAAGGATACTACTTCATCTACATACAACTTGGCTAACCTTTCCATGCTAAAGGTTTCTTTCATGGGTAGAAAATGAGCTGATTTGGTTAATCGATCCACAATTACCCAAATCGCATCATTACCTTTTCTGGTTTTGGGTAACTTAGTAACAAAATCCATTGTTATGAGTTCCTATTTCCATACAGGCATTTCTAATTGTTGTAGTAGACCTGAAGGTTTCTGGTGTTCTGCCTTAACTTGTGAACAAGTAAGACATTTAGAAACATATCTAGCTATGTCCTTTTTCATCCCTATCCACCAGAAATTATTCCTTCAATCTTGGTACATTTTATTGTTACTAGGATGCATGGTATACCAAGATTTATGAGCTTCTTCTAAAATCTTATTTCTTAATTCTCCCTGCTTAGGTACCCAAATCCTTTTCTTATGGAATCTCCAGATTCCATCAGCTCCTTGCTCCAATTCCTTTATTCTTCCTTTCATTCCTTCAGCATCATCTTTGATTGCTGTTTCCTGAACATTCTTTAATTGTTCCACTAAGTCTAATTGTAAACTTAATCTAAGAGCACGAACTCGTCGTGATTTTTCATGATACTTACGACTTAAGGCATCTGCAACTACATTTCCCTTTCCTTCGTGATACTGAATATCACAGTTGTAGTCACTTAGGATTTCCATCCATCTCCTTTGCCTCATGTTTAATTCTTTTTGCCCAAATATGTATCTTAAACTCTTATGATCTGTATAAACAGTAAACTTACTTCCATACAGATAATGTCTCCAAATCTTAAGGGCAAAAATTATGGCTCCTAACTCTAAGTCATGAGTCGTATAGTTTTATTCATGCTTTTTCAATTGCCTTGAAGCATACGCAATTACCTTCTTGCGTTGCATTAGCACACATCCGAATCCTAGCTTAAAAGCATCACAGTAAACTTCAAAATCTTCTGTTCCTTCTGGTAAGGCTAGAATTGGGGCATTTGTTAACTTCTGTTTCAAAATCCTAAAAGCCTCTTCTTGCCTAGGTCCCCATTCAAACCTAACTGCTTTGCATGTTAACTTAGTTAATGGTACAACTATTTTGGAAAAATCCTTAATAAATCGTCTATAGTAACCAGCTAATCCTAGAAAACTTCTAATTTCCATAGCTGATTGCGGAACATTCCATTTGGTGATCGCTTCTATCTTAGAGGGATCTACATGAATTCCTTCATGGTTCACCATGTGACCTAAAAATTGTACTTCTTGTAGCCAAAATTCACACTTTGAGAATTTGGCGTAAAGTTTCTCTTTTCTTAACAAAGTTAAGAGTGCATGTAAGTGCTGACAATGCTCCTCCTGGCTTTTGGAGTAAATAAGTATATCGTCGATGAAGACAATTACAAATTTATCCAAATACGGTTTACTGATCCGATTCATCATGTCCATAAATGTTGCTGGAGCATTTGTTAATCCAAAGGGCATAACTGTAAATTCGTAATGACCATAACGAGTTCTGAAAGCAGTTTTAGGTATGTCTTCTTCTTGTACCTTCAATTGATGATATCCAGAGCGTAAGTCAATTTTAGAAAAGTATCTAGCTCCCTGAAGTTGATCGAAAAGATCATCAATCCTAGGTAATGGGTATCGATTCTTAATTGTAACCTTATTTAATTCTCTATAGTCGATACACATTCGCATCGAACCATCTTTCTTCTTTACGAACAACACTGGTGCTCCCCAAGGGGATGAACTAGGTTGTATGAATCCTTTACTGAGCAATTCATCTAATCGCTTTTTCAATTCTAGCATTTCGGTGGGTGCTAACCGATAAGGTGCCTTAGCTATCGGTGTCGTTCCCGGAATTAGATTAATTCTAAATTCGACTTCCCTATTGGGTGGTAATCCAGGTAGTTCTTTCGGAAAGACATCCGGGTATTCTGATACTACAGGAATTTCTTTAAGTTTCTTACCCTTAGTGCTAATGATTACCGAAATCATATACACTATTCCTTGCTTTCGTTCATAACTAGCAACTTTCATTACTGAAATGAACTTCATGGGTTTTCGCGGCTTATCTCCTGTAATCACGATTACTTCTTTAGTGGGGGCATGAATTTCTATGGAATTCTTATCACATAGGATTCGAGCATGGTTGGCTACTAACCAATCCATTCCTAATACGACATCGAATTCGGCTAAATTCATAGGTAACAGGTTTGCAGAGAATTTATGACTTGAAAGTTCTATATTTCCTTCTCTCAAAACCTTATCTATTTTAACAGAATTTCCATCTGCCGTTTCGACTGTAAAAATCTGCCTAAGGTTGGTTAAGGGTAAATTAAGAGCTTGGTAGAATGAAGTATTTATAAAACTTTGGTTTGCACCAGAGTCAAATAATACTTTTGCGTAAACGTCGTGAACTAAGAACATACCAGCTATGACGTCTGGAATTAGTTCTGCTTCCTGGGTAGTCAACTGGAAGGCTCTTACATTTTTCTTGGTAGTTCTTTCTACAGGTTTGGCTTTGTTATCAGCTGGTTTAACCAATTTTGGACAATATGGCCTAAAATGTCCAGCCTCTCCACAATTGTAGCAGATTGTGGATTTCTTCATTCTGCAGTCTTCCTCTTGATGCCCTGGGATTTTGCAGAAATTACAATATCCTTTGCATCTTCCAAAATGCTTCCTTTTGCATGTATTGCAAAATGGAACAGTGGAAGATTGCCCAGTTCCTTTTCTCTTGAAATTACTACGATTACCCACACGGAATCCTTGGGTAATCTTTTGGGCCATTTCCTTTTTCCGGTTTTCTTCTCTTGTGCGTACCAGTTCATCAGTTAGGGTGTTAGCTAATTCTACAGCATTGTCAATAGTGCGAGGTCTCGCAGCTTTAACGATATTACAGATTTCGCCGATCAATCCCCAAATATAGCGGGAAATAAGTACCGGCTCTGGCGAAGCCAGGGTTGGTACTACTCTAGCATACTCAAAGAATGTCGAAGTATACCCTCGACAGTCTACACCCATCATCCGATGATTCAGGAATTTATTTGCCATTTGTTCCTTTTCGTATTCTGGACATAATTTTCTTTCCACTAGCTGCTTAAATTCTTCCCAATTCATGGCATAGGCCATATTTCTTCCTTTAGCTTGAAGTACTGTATTCCACCATTCTAGCACCCCTTCTTTAAAAAGATGCGACGCGTACATGACCTTGTCTTCTTCGGCACATTTACATATCATAATTACTGCTTCGGTTTTCTCCAACCACTGCAGTGCCGCAGTCGCCCCTTCGTTACCTGCAAATTCAGCTGCTTTACAGGCAAGAAACTCCTTGTAAGTGCAACCAGGTGTTGTAGCTTTCATTTTCTTAAGGAGTGGAGCTTGCAACCCATCATTGTCGTTATTAATATGGTTGCCGCCTCCGTTTATACTATTACTAAAATTGTCGCCTTGTGTATGTTTGCTAGGAATAATTTGTTGAGGTTCAACAGTGTTCTGGGCAGCAGCAAGGATTGCAGGAATAACATTGGCTATTCCTTGAGCAACGATATTCTCGATATCTTGCCTATTCAGAAATTGATCTTCATTGTTATGCTCAGATTGATTATCTTCGTTAACTAGTTCATTACTAGCGTGTTGCATCTGATAATTTAATATATATATAAATTATTAGCATAAAATAATAACAACTATATGTAAAACAATCGTACAAGAATCACAACACACGTATAGCCAAAATTATCGATTTCTCGACTTCCATATTTATAGATTATATTATGCATCCGTACACACTGTTATGTTACAGAAGTTTTATTTTTAGGTTATTTTACAGAGTTATATTTTACTATTATTATTATACAACCACAACTTCATTATCCCTCATCAACTGATATCTTAGAAGCGTCGTTCCCTCTCGTCGTATTTCCAGGAGATCTGTTCTCCCACATCCCGGATCCTATTCCCTACATCCACCAACTCCTTGCCAAAGTGGCGGAGTTCAGCTAAGTTTTCATTGCTCATTGGTGGGTTTGGTACAGGTTCTGGGTCGAACTGAGGGAAAAAGGTGTAAGGATTATTTAGGAGGTTCTGAAACTGCCAGTGGTTGGTCCACCATTCGTCCATTCCTAGAGGTTGGGTGTGGATCAGAGGTTCTGGGATGGCTGGTTCCAAATTTATTGGGAGTTGGGTTTCAGCGGGATAAGGGAAGAGGTTTTCATTGATTGGCCTAATGATATCACAACGTGCCAGAATGCGATCTAGTTCTTCTTGCAGTGGCAATTCCTCGGCTTGCTTAGAACTTTCCCCAATTTCTATTCCTGTTTGTCTAGAATTTTCTCCAATTTCTATCCTTTTTCCTTTATCAATAGGATTTTCTATCTTGGAAACTTTTCTAGTTGCAGGTTTCCTTCTGCGCACACGCCTCCATCCCACAAATCTTCTTCTTTTCTTTGGCTTTTGTTTCTCTAGAGGTGGAGCTTGAAATTCCATAGGTTCCTCCACATCAGCCAAGTAACCAGTAAAGTCTCTGGAAACTTCTATTTTCACAGGATAGAGATTGAGATTCTCAAGTGCTTCAGATAATTCATTCATGTTGTTTAGCATTTATGAAGAAACACACAAAATTCTAGGTTAAATTTTGTAAATTAATTTTTTACAGAATCACAGAATGGAAAGCATAAAATATTATTTACAAATATCGAATAAACCATTTTATTGAAACAAAAGATTTGTAATTTATTTTGTAGTACAACTAAAATTTGAAATCTACTAGTGGTTATTTATTGTTTTAAAGTTTCTGGCTTATGGATAATATGGGTATTAATATTGGGTCGGTGTATTGATAGTTTAAAGGTTAACATTTACTGCTACAGTGGCAAACATGTAAAGTCTGCCCATTTTTCATCTAACTTGTCTTCCTATGGTGGGTTATTGCCTATTTCCTGTGTCACTTTCATTACCACTTCTTTTGTTTGTGACCTTCTTATTTTCTCTTGACTTTTTCTAATAATCAAACTTCTTTTATTAGGGGAAAGTGGTTTCTCATACTGTGCCTTACGAACAAATATTCCCTCCTCAGTATCTACTAAGTATCTTGAGGAATTTGATTGGGATGAGGATCCCTTTTCTTTTGGTACACTATCTAGTTGACGATAGATGTCCGAAAGCTTGTGCTTACCCATACTGTAACTAACAATTAGTCAGTTAATAAAACACATAATCACAAAATGGCAATCAGGAAAATTAAGTATATTTAAATACTTAATAGGCTTAAATCAGTGACTCTGATACCACCTTTTCCTGTCACGGCCCTAGCCCCGGTTTGACCCGGTCAGGAGCCGCGGGATAGGAACCCGTGGTATTTAATTTATGCGACAGCGAAAGATTTTTACAGGATCTTTTAAAACTTGAAAATGCCCGATTATTTTATTTCATAATGCGGGATAAACCCCGTAATTTACAATAGAGGAATTTTACAAGTAAATTCCCTGATTTATAAAACATGTTTATTCATTTTAACTGAGCCACCTCTTCAAGCTTGTTAGTGCTCTGTAGCACGGTTTCCTTTATTTACAGAAGGTCACCTGAAACATGTTTTAAAAATATTTTGTCAGCGGGGAAATACTGGTGAATCATTCATTTTGCACAAAACGACACATAGTTATAAATTACAGCATAAGAGAGATTACAATGGCTACTATCTTATTTTTATCTGGCGCCGTGTCACCTGGTGACAATGGTCATACCACTATTGGGTCCTTCCCCAAGTAGTGATGATTATCACTGTTAGGATTTATTAGCCTAACAGTGAGAAATTAGTAATGTGCACAATACCCCACTAGCCAGTGATTAAAATAACCATGACTTAATCCCTGTAATTATAACATTTGAAAATGGAGTATTGTAAAATATTTGATAAAAAGAGAATGACTCACATTGCAGATTTAATATAGACAGAGTCTAGCCTACTGATTTGCTAAGTTAACCTAGTTCAAATAACAATGCACACGAAAACTAGGTTAGTAACTATAATCGAACTTTTTACGACAACTCACGAGATCAAAACCTTCACAACGAATGATAAAGTGCGATACTTAAACATCCATCGAATTCACGACGAATGACAAAGTATAACCCAAGTTTGAGCAGCACTTAAACATCCATTGGATTAGTTTCTATCGATCGGACATTAAATCGTAGCAGTGATCGAGTTATTACCATGTTATCGCGACAACGTTTCATGATTGTGTGTGTTTTTATAGTAACCAGGTGATATCTCGAAATGTAAAGTGAATTTTAACGTCGAACGAACGCAGAAATCTAAGTGCCAATGCCCTCAATTTATATTGGAAAAACGTCCCCCTCGCGTGGCGCGAGGGCCTGTCGCGTGGCGCGAGCGGACCAGTTCTAGCATTGGGTAGCCACGTCCCTTACTAGCTTAGCTGAGTTGACGGAATGATAAAATTCGCCTCGTACAACAAACTATGTTAATATTATCAACTAGGGTTTACCCCCCTTGAGTTTTAGGGGCCCTGATCCTGATTCCGATTGTTCTGAAAATTTTAGGGTTTATACAGGATCACTTGGGGGTCTTAATTAGGGTTTCCTATTGGACAAAATATAATAGGAAATAATAGTTTTGGTGAGAGTTGTTACATGAACGAACTTGTTGGTTGTAGTTACATAACGAATGACATTCATTAGCATTGATCTAGCCGACCAGTATTAGGTTATGGTACCATATGATCTGACAAATCCCGTTATCATACTGTACCCATGGTTATGTGTGGGTTATGACTGAATCTGATTGTTAACTTACCCTTTGGTGGTTTGTTAATGCGAGAAGCGAGATAGTCGAGTCACGAAGGTTTGAATGTTATTAGCGAGACGACCAAAAATAGTTTTCACAATTAAAACGAG
The DNA here is from genome assembly GCA_030545235.1 of Helianthus tuberosus. NCBI lineage: Eukaryota > Viridiplantae > Streptophyta > Magnoliopsida > Asterales > Asteraceae > Helianthus > Helianthus tuberosus. The sequence goes on along the minus strand of CM060403.1, from coordinate 8,600,283 downwards.
GATGATTTAAACAATTTAAACGAGTTAACGATTTGGAAACGATTTGAACAAGATTAAACGAGTTGGATAAAGGATTGGTTTTTGGTTAAGTGTTTAGATAACGGGACGGGTGTAATGTGATTAAAACATGGTAGATACGTCGCTGGTACTTCTTATATATAAGTGTTTTCATCATGTTACATACCGTGGCGTTATTTAGTTCACTTGGGTAAACGATTTTGAAATGATGTCACATAACGATGTTTTCGAAAGGATATAAACCATACGAGTTTTATTAACCAGTTAATACGAGATGTTTTACAATTTGGTTTACTAAAACAAATGTTTTTGGGTTAAGAATCATGGCTACGAGGTTTTATAAATTATAACCCGCTTGATTTGAGTTGGTTAATTTCGTTGCAATATTATACTCTTTTCAAAACAAGGTTTTTAATAAGGTATTGCAACATGAAAACTAGCCATGAATTCGACACTCTTATAAAACCTATGTGCTCGCCAGCATTTCTTTGCTGACTTTGTTTTTACATATGTTTCAGGTGATGTTGCTTGATGATGATTACTAGGATGCATGAGTCACATAGGATCTGGACGAGGCCTTAGTGACATAATAACAGTGATAGTCGATATGTAACTCGTTTGTTTTGTGTTAAAGCAATGTAAATTACTTATCGAATAAATAAAACGAAACTCATTTTGTATCCATGGTTGTGAAACAATAATTCTGTTACAACACTCCCCGATGTTTCCGCCACGATTTGTTGTTTTACGTGGTCGGGGTGTGACAGAAGAGTTGGTATCAGAGCCAGTGGTTACATGGAATTAGGTTATTAGTAATGCTTTGACCTAGACTATAACTTTCTAGGACCCTAATGCAAGGAAATTTGCGTTTAGATTTTAAAACAAAACCGTCACCTATCCTTAGGTGATAACCACAATGAGAACACAAATTTTGATTCTTCTTTGAAAACTAATCATTTCTTCGTAAATGATTTGTTATAAGGTTTTAAACCCTTTAAGTTTTCAAAATCTGGTCAAAGTTTGGGTCTAAATAATGTGAACACGTGCAAACTGGAAGAGTGAGTGCCTTTACTCTGAGTTTTCTGTCTAAGGCTAGAGTGTTCGTACAAATCCACATAATCGGACCAGTCACTCTTACCTGGGAACTCTTGGGGTGAGTGTTCACTTATAGGCGAGCATGTCTTCGCGATACATTATTTTGACCTATTTACTTTGATTAGTCGTTTGTTTGTTTGAGGAAACAAATGAATGATCGACTCCCTTGTGTTTTGTCGATGTTTTCGATACCTCTTGTGTTTTTCCAATTGTCAATCCCGCTCATGGATGAGCATTCAATCTGAATGCAAACGAGGCTCGAGCTGACAACCCCGTTATCAATGGTACCTTTCTTGTCATTGGTACGTTTCTTGTTAACAATCGACCTGCATCTATTCTTTTTAATTCTGGTGCCAATAGAATTTTTGTTTCGTTATCTTTTGAGCCTTTACTTGCGATACCTAGAACTAAACTGAGGAAACCCTTATCTATCGAAGTTGCTACTGGTAAACCTCTTGTTCTCAATTTTGTTATTCGTAATTGTCAGTTGAACCTTGATGACCATCTTTTTTCCTATTGACCCCACACCGATGCAACTTGGGAGTTTCGATATTATCGTTGGGATGGATTGGTTAACCAAACACCATGCTGAGGTGGTTTGTTTTGATAAGATTGTTCGTATTCCCCTTTCGTCTGGTAATGTTTTGGAAGTTCGTGGCTAGAAACCTTCAGGTGGATTGAAGCTTATGGCGTGTACAAAAGCCCAAAGTTATTTGAGAAAAGGATATGTTGCTTTTCTGGCATATGTCACCAAGGAGAAAGGCAAGAGCAAGAGTATTCAGGATATTCTGATTGTTCGAGATTATCCAGAGGTGTTTCCCGATGAACTGCCTGGTTTGCCCCCAGTTCGTCAAGTCGAGTTTCATATTGACCTTGTACCCAATGCCAACCCGATTGTGAAAGCACCTTATCGTCTTGCACCGTCAGAGATGCATGAGTTATCAAAAAAGTTCCAAGAATTGTCTGATAAAGGAGTCATCCGTCCGAGCTTTTTGCCTTGGGGAGCTCCTGTTCTCTTTGTGAAAAAGAAATATGGATCTTTTCGAATGTGTATCGATTAACGTGAGCTTAATAAGCTTACCATCAAGAATCGATATCCCCTACCTCGAATTGATGATCTCTTCGACCAGCTGAAAGGTGCTTCATGCTTTTCCAAGATCGATCTGCGTTCTGGGTATCATCAACTTCGTGTTCTCGAAGAAGATATTCCCAAAACTGCTTTTCGCACGAGAAATGGGCATTACAAGTTCACTGTCATGCCTTTTAGTTTGGCAAATGCCCCAGCTATCTTTATGGACTTAATGAATAGGGTCTGTAAACCTTATTTAGACAAGTTCATCATTGTGTTCATCGATGATATTCTCATTTATTCGAAGTCTCGAGCCGATCACGAGCAACACGAAGTGGAACTCCTAAAGAAGGAACAACTTTTTGCTAAATTCTCCAAGTGTGAATTCTGGCTTAAAGAAGTTCAGTTTTTGGGACATATAGTCAACGAGCAGGGTATTCATGTAGATCCATCTAAAATAGCTGCTATTAAGGATTGGAATACACTGACGACACCTACAGAGATTCGATCTTTTCTTGGTCTTACTGGTTATTATCGTCGATTCATTTCTAATTTCTCAAAGATTGCGGTTCCACTCACTGCTTTGACTGAGAAGAATAAGCCTTTTGAGTGGGGACCCATGCAAGAAGAAGCGTTCCAAACACTGAAACGGAAGCTCTGTGATGCTCCTGTTTTATCTCTGCCTGAGCGAAACGATGATTTTGTTGTCTATTGTGATGCGTCCAACTTAGGCCTTGGTTGCGTTCTTATCCAACGAGGTAAAGTAATAGCTTATGCATCAAGACAGCTGAAATTTCACGAGAAGAACTACACAACTCATGATCTTGAGTTGGGAGCTATGATTTTTGCTCTCAAAATCTGTAGACACTACCTCTATGGCACTAAGTGTGTGGTTTTCACAGACCATAAAAGTCTCCAGCATATTCTCAATCAGGAGGAGCTGAACATGAGGCAACGACGTTGGGTTGAGCTCCTAAACGATTATGATTGCGAAATTCGCTACGATCCTGGTAAGGCGAATGTCGTGGCCGATGTGCTTAGTCTAAAAGAGCGAGTCAAGCTTCATTCTGTTAGAACTCTATCTGATATTCAATCCCGTATCCTTCAAGCTCAACAATCTTGTGTGATCCAAGACTTATTGAAATATGAGCTACCGCTTCAACTCGAACTTAAACTCGAAACGAAGGACGATAGGTTGCTATATTTCAAGGATCGTTTGTGGATTCCGAAACAAGACGATCTTCGCACTTTAGTGATGGACGAATCTCATAAGACTCGATATTCTATCCATCCTGGTGCTGATAAAATGTACAAGGATCTCCGTACTCAGTACTGGTGGCCTGGTATGAAAAAGGATGTTGCCTTGTATGTATCAAAATGCCTAACTTGTCTCAAAGTCAAGTCTGAACATCAACGACCTTCTGGTTTGCTTGTACAACCAGAGATACCGGTTTGGAAGTGGGAGAACATTGCTATGGATCTCATCACAAAGTTACCGCGTACATCTAGAGGTCATGATGCTATTTGGGTTGTTATCGATAGATTAACGAAATCAGCTCATTTTTTTCCGATTTGCGAGGATCTATCTGCTGATAAACTTGCAAAGATTTATGTTGATGAGATTATATCACGACATGGTGTTCCTTTGGATATCATTTCCGATTGTGATGCTCGATTTTCATCTCATTTCTGGAAGACCATGCAATCTGCTTTAGGAACCCAACTAAATCTAAGCACTGCTTATCATCCCTAAACAGATGGACAATCTGAGAGAACGATTCAAACTTTGGAGGATATGCTTAGAGCATGCGTGATAGACTTTGGTGGTAATTGGGATTCTCATCTTCCACTGATCGAGTTCTCTTACAACAATAGTTATCATGCTACTATTAATATGGAACCATTCGAAGCTCTCTACGGTTGAAAATGTCGTTCAGCTGTCTGTTGGAATGAGATCGCTGAAGCTCAGCTTACTGGAACTGAGCTCATTCTGGAAACAACAGACAAAATCAAGAAAATCCGTAATAATCTTGTGACAGCTCGAAGCCGTCAAAAGAGTTATGCGGATATGCGACGTAAGCCCTTAGAATTTCAAGTCGGAGACCATGTCCTACTCAAGGTGTCACCTTGGAAGGGAGTGGTGAGATTTGGAAAGAAGGCAAAACTTGCACCCCGATATGTTGGACCATTTAAGATTGTTGAAAGAATTGGAAAGGTTGCCTAACGACTAGAGCTACCTCCAGAGCTTGGAAATATTCATCCAAATTTTCACGTGTCCAATTTGCGAAAGTGTTTAGCTGATGCTGATCTTCACATTCCTCTCGAGGAGATTCAAATCGATGAAACGATGCACTTTGTCGAGTAACCTGTGGAGATAGTGGACCGTACATTCAAACAGTTGAATAACAAATGGATTCGATTGGTCAAGGTTTGCAGGGATTCCAAACGTGGCCCAGAGTTTACTTAGGAACGTGAGGACCAAATGAAGGCGAAATATCCGCAATTGTTCTCACAAGCTTCCTCTAGTTAAAATTTTAGGAGGAAATTTCCTGAAGTAGGGGAGACTGTGACAACTGTGCTCTGTAATCGATGTATAATATAAAACAATGTCAATTATCAATAAAACAATGTGCTTTGGTGTTATTATATGTGTTTTGGTGTTATGATGTGTGTAATTGTGTTTGATGATTTTACAATTTGATTCGATTATGATTTCAAGCTTTAAATCGCTTTCTGGAAGGTTATACGCAAACTGGTGTGTAAACGCAGTCAGTTTAACGCAACGAACACTCCGGAATAGTGACATAGGCTTAACATACCTTATATAACCTCCACATAACTTAGAAATAAGTTTTGGATTTTTTGGTGTGTTGAAATCAAGTTTATTCGCTTACGGGGACTAACTTTGACAAACTGCGAAAGTATGCCGATCGTACTGTAACGAACATTCCAGAACTTGATCATAAGATAAACATACCCTAAATATCCTTTACATAGCTTAGAAATAGGCTTTGAGGGGTTCGGTATGCTAAAATAAACTTTATTGATCAATAGGAACTAAAAGCGTCAAAAAGTGGATAAGTTTGCATTTTCGTGCATATCTTACGTTCTGAATATATCTGGACATCCAAAAATTTATGTAATCATTAAAATATTTTATTTTAGTGACTGGCTTGATAAAAATCCATTCGTCGCGTAATATGGATCGTTTTTCGCGTTTGTTCGTGTTTCGTCGTAAAACCAAATAACGCAACCGTACGACCAAACGAACCGACATCCAAGATGTTTTTAAGCATGTTTCATGTTCCCTATACTTTAACTTCATTTTAGAGCCTAGAAATGAGGTTAACGGGGTTTAAAACGCATCGAAAATGGCTTAAATGGGCTGCAGGGACCATTTCTGCCATTTTTCAAACTTTTCTAGATCTGGCACTTGGTGGCGCTGCGCCACCACCATTTGCCTCTGCTGTGGTGTGACACGAGGACCTCATCTGGGCAGAAACTCCATTTTTACAGCAGCAGGTCCATTTTCAGCACTTAACTTGAAGTTTAGGGGCTATTTTGTAACATTTTCAATACCGTTTGCTGGTTTTGGGGCACCCCTAGTATCCCAAAACCATGGGCCATATGTGTACAGTGCAGATTGAAGCTCGTTTATCGAGGAACGATCTTAACGGTTCTTGGTTTTCTATAAATAGCAACACCCACTTCACTCTCAAACTCACACATTTGAATCTGAATTGGTTCTCTAAGTTGATGTGTTTATCACTTCATACCTGAGAATATTCAGATCAAAGCTTCCATTCTTGGACCCATTGTAAGTCCTCTTTCATTCTTTTATGCGTTTTTAGCACAAAAGTCAAACTCTGTTTTACTTTCTGCATTGACCAATTTATGGTCAACATGAAGTTCGTTTGAACTTCGCAACGTGAGCGTAATCACGATGGTTATAGTCTCTAGTGACTATACCAACTGATTACCCCGTTGACTAGGCGTAGTGACGAGTTGTTGTTTCGGCCAAAATGCGTATTTATGCGTATTTTGTAACCAAACTACTCTTGGGTATCAAAACCGTTTGTTTTGATATCAAAACCTGTTTTCTAACTTAACTAAACATGTCTTAACATGTTTAGCTCTTCACTTTTAGATTAGTGCTTGTGGAGAGTCGTAAGTCAAGCGGACTAAACACCCGCTTAGACTTTCGAACTCGACCCGTTTGGTCGATCATTAGGATCCGACCAAACATGTTTAGTGACCATAGTTGCATAGGGAATAACCTTCTGAGGTTATACCTTATGCTCACTTAGGTTTAATTAGTTGTATGATAGGTAATTTATATGCCTTAGGTAAATGACCAAAATACCCTTTTCATGCATAATCGGAGCTTATGCATATGTAACACAAACTTTTGTCACTTAATTGATTATGCAACATGTTTAGGCATATAATACTTGTCATAGGACTAGTTAGACGTCTCGAACTCGCTTTGCGCGAACGACACATTAACGTAGCGTAAGCTTCCTTAATGGGTCGCAATGGGTCAAAAGCACTTAGGTTAGGTTCCGATTTAGGATGTAGGCTTTGTTAAACCATATCACATGAGTTCCAACACTCATTTGGTTTACAAGACCTCATTCTGTCCGATCTTCCGATTTAGGCGTCGATTGTTTGACTAGTGATTCGATTACTAGGTGCTGCTTGATTTCTCTGGTTTACTTGAGTTTGTTGAAGTTCTATTGATTGAGGATATTTTGCACTTCATGTGAGTATATAGTTCCCCTATTTTACTGTTTTCGATTGTTTTGGGGTGATTCATATGTATTAAATGATTTTCGAGGTTTAAACGATGGTTTCAAAAACGATTAAAATGGTTTATATTAAATTAATAACGATTTCGATAAAGTGAACGGACTTGTTGGTTGTAGTTACATAACGAATGACATTCATTAGCATTGATCAAGCCGACCAGTATTAGGTTATGGTACCATAGGATCTGAAAAATCCCGTTATCGTACTGTACCCATGGTTATGCGTGGGTTAGGTGGGTAATGATTGAATCTGATTGTTAACTTACCCTTTGGTGGTTTGTTAATGCGAGAAGCGATGTCACACCCCCAAAATCCACACGCGGAGTAACACCGCTTGGAGGCGTGACATGACCAGGATCAAGCCACCAATCATATTGAACATAACAAGTAGTAGGTAAAATTCAACCACACAATATGAAAGGTGTTCAAATCAAAAACGTAGTTAAGTGTTTAGCGGAAGTATAATTGTAAAACCCAATGTAAGTATTAAGTACGAAATAAAGTAATGTTTTTAGCATGGCACACACTGCCATGTTCCACAACGACCGTGCCTCCCTGTGCAAGCTCCATGAGTACCTAACGTCCTGCAAGGCATGTAACAACGAGTCAACAACAAAGTTGAGCGAGTTCACAGTTGGTTGTTTAGTTATAGCTTTAGTTTCGTAAATCATATGTTTGTTTTGTAAACCATGTATGGTATTAATTCGTATCACGGTCTCCCAGACATATTTGCGAAGATTAGTGGGGGCTTCCCATGTGTATCGTATTAATCCGTATCGCGGTTTCCCAAACATGTTTGCGAAGATTAGTGGGGGCTTCCCATGTTGTATGTTACTAGACTAGTCGTGTATGTACGTGCCCTTCTTGATCCAAGGATCGTAGCGAGTATGAGTGTACGTAGGTTTTACGTACGTGCCCTTCAATCCGAGGACAGTAGTAAGTATGAGTGTACGTAGGTTTTACGTACGTGCCCTTCCTAACCCGAGGACAGTGAAAAGTAGTTTAATAGTAATGATAGTACGAGTAGTTATTCAATCCCATTCCCAACCACCGGGAATCCCATGCCTTAGGAGTGTGAACTCACCTTGGTTTGCTCGGTATGATTAAGTACTTTGTTTATCAGTTGAACAACCACGTCCTAAAAGGGTTACCGATAACAATCAGTCTTATGCACATAAATCACGCGTTCTACGTTCACATTACACATGTAACATATAGGTATTGCACGTAATGACATGCCAACCGTAACAAGGAATTGTGCTCTATGCAAAACATAACATCCATCATAATAATTGATTTTCGCATACCATGATGTCATATAATAATAAGTGCCTTGGATCCCCCATTTAGTTAATTCATATGCCTTTATTTCCAATACAAGTTGACATGCACAACATCTATCACATAACAATTGCTCAGTCTATTTCAAGGGCTAATATCATCGGCCCAATTCAAATACATAGCCCACAATGTTAGCCCACAACCCGCGCGGCTGGAGTTGACTTTACAGCCCCGTTGCACCTTAGACCTACCCGGATGTGCGGCCCAGTTTAAAACTGCAGCTCGCGTCCTAGAAGAAGCCCAAACAACTGTGAGTGGACTTTTGTTTATGCGGTGTAGGCCTGGTGCGATCATGTTTAGAGGGTGGCCCAACATTATAACAATTTCAAGTAATTAAGCAGTAATCTCAATTGTTAATCCTATGGGGTTTCTAACGTGTGATCATGATCTCAGTCCGCATATTTTTATCCCTAAACACTTAATCAACAAGCACCAGTTTCATGTTAACCTCATACTCGAGTTTATCAAATAACCATTAGTAAGAAACATCCAATTTGGATTACACACAACATTACAAAGAGTCAAATTTGCATTCGGCACCCATGTATTCATAATCATGCTGATAACAATATATTTAATTATGAGACTAATGGCCGACAACCCTTTTAAAAATTATTATGTAATTGGACCTTCAAAAGCCATTGACAATCATTTATCATTGGTTCTATACATCTCACAAGAGTTTACCTTTTTATAAAAGTCCACTGCAAGTATTTAATGTGAACCAACACTACCCTGCAACTTTGACTAACCCAATTTACCTTTTCAGTAAACACATGGCCATCATATTTCCACAATCATTATATCATCATTGCTTTAATACTATATAATCCTAACCTGGTGCAACTTTATATCATCGACCCACATTAGATCGGATTACATCGATTTGTTACCGTGAGATTTATCAAACTTTATTCTCATGATTCATATTGTAAATAAGATTTTCTAATCAACAACCATATATCATACGAGACCTATAATTACATGTGCACGTTTATTATCATTAACACGTTTGCACACAACCGAACATAATCAACCAGAATCAAAATAGATATGTCAATACTAACCGAGGGTTTGTAGAGGCCATACTAGGACGATGAGGACGGTGTGATGAGCAGGAAGGTTCACCGAGAGAAACTGCCGTCGAGGGTCTTGGAGCAATTAGGGTTTGCAAATCGTGTGAAGGGAGTTGCATGCTCCCTCTCATACTAACGTGTATACTAGATCGCAAAGGATGGGCCAGGCTCCCTTCGGTTTGGGCCTGATAAGTGTGTGAGTGTGTGTGGGCCGAGGAGCACATGAATGAGATGGGGGAGGAAAGAAACAGGCTCAGAGGTTTGGCCTCATGGTCATTGGGCCGAGAACAAGAGAGTGACCCTTGTGCGATTGTGAGAGCGTATGACTCGGTAAGGTGTGGGTGATTTCATTTCTTTAATAACTAATCCATATGAAAGCCTAACGAGTTACATAGTGTGTACACAAGGTTTGTAAAGTTGAATCATGCTAACTCTAATAAGCACGTTTAACAATTTTAAATCATGCTAACTCCAATTACAACGCAGACTATGCGGTATATAAAAATATAACACTGAAACACCGAACCCATGGTCACTGATTTAGACGACACTAACCTTGATGGTTTGGGTTGTCACATCATCCCCAACTTGAAAGAAATTTCATCCCGAAATTTAGCACGTAGTTACTGAGGAAGCTAGTTAGGTTGCATGGTTTCCTGGTTTTCCTGGGGTGTCACATCATCCCCATGTTGGTTTGGAATTTCGTCCCAAAATTCCGTGGTAGCTTCGGCCTCAGTAGTGGTTGCACTGTTTCCGAACAACTGGGGATACTTGAGTTTCATTTGATCTTCTCGTTCCCATGTAATCTCTAGGCCACGACGGGAGTTCCAACGAACTCGAACAAGAGGTATTCTAGTGTGCTTGAGGACCTTAACGTCTCGGTCCGTGATTTCAACTGGTTCCTCGACGAATCACAACTGATCGTCGATAATGAGCTCCTTCAAAGGAACTATGAGGGTCTCATCTGACAGACATTTCTTCAGATTTGACACGTGAAATACATTGTGAACTCCACCGAGTTCTGCTGGTAGGTTTAGTTTGTAGGCCACTTTGCCTATTTTCTCTATGATTTCGAATGGTCCGACATAATGCGGGTTAAGTTTGCCTCGTTTGCCAAAACGAACTACACCTTTCCAAGGTGAGACTTTGAGTAGCACTCGATCCCCAACCTGGAATTCGAGTGGTTTCCTGCGCTTATCAGCGTAGCTTTTCTGACGGTCACGAGTTGCCGCCATTTGTAGCCGTATCTGAGCAATTCTTTCCGTTGTGTCTACTACAAGTTCTGGACCCGTGATCTGACTATCCCCCACCTCTGCCCAACAAAGAGGTGACCGGCATTTACACCCGTACAATGCCTCAAACGGAGCGGCTTGAATGCTGGTGTGGTCACTGTTGTTATACGAAAACTCCACTAACGGGAGATGTTTTTCCCAGCCGTTGCCGAAGTCGATTACACATGCCCGCAGCATGTCTTCTAGGGTTTGGATGGTGCGTTCAGACTGCCCATCCGTTTGCGGATGGTAAGCTGTGCTCATGTCTAACCAAGAGCCAAAATATTTGTGAATCGGTTGCCACAGTTCAGAAGTAAGACGTGCATCACGATCGGAAATAATAGAGGTTGGCACCCCGTGCTTCGAGACAACTTCCTTAAGGTAAACGCCTGCTAGAGTGGAGAACTTATCCGTTTCCTTGATAGCCAAAAAGTGTGCAGATTTTGTGAGTCGATCCACGATCACCCAAATAGTATCATTCCCACGTTACACCAAAACCAAAAGGTGTAATGCCTCTTGCGTGTATTGGTCATATGTCTAAATGGAAAAAAAAAAGAAAGAAAAAAAATAATAATTCGTTGAGAAGGGAAAACCAACCAGCGGTCTTCGTCCATATAATATGTATTCCCTACTCTATGGACCTCGATTGTCCTAAGTAGAGAAAATCCTTTGTCTTACATGTCCATGTGACAATTATGGTAATAGTGCTTGAGTTTCATGAGCTCTCGCAAGATTATTGGAATCTCCAACAATGTCGAATAGAATGCAATGAGGGAGTTGCAGCATGGCTCATGCCATACCATTCCTTGGGAAAAGACAAATGTCAAGCGACGGAATTTATTGTATCATTTCCAATAAATATGGTATGGTGGAAAATGATAAGGTAAGGTAAGGTAAAGTAGGGTAAAGTGGCATAGACACCATGGAACCAACCCATGTTCAAGAATTTCGAGAATGTTGAGGAAAATCCTCCATGAGTGGCTAACAAGTTTTGTTTGTTTAAATGACTAGTCTCAACTGAATCGTGATATAGATCGAATGTTAGGTGTGAACAAATACATGTCGTCGTCCTGTATTGTATTGCATTGTAAGGTGTTTATACTAACCACCTCAGTTCGTGTTCTAATAGATAAGAAAACTTGAATCTCAAGTAATAACTTAAGAATTTTGAACGAATAGTGATCATTAGCTTGGCCCGCAGAGTCCACCAGAATTCCCATGCACTACAAGTTGTTATTACGTTGGCCACCGTAATAATAAATTGCCTTGCATGGTCACCCTAGCGTTCTCTCGTACGAAGCAGCCGATCAGTAAGAGAGGAAACACTATTGTCAATATACCTTCAACATAGGAGGGACCTTCGTGATAGCTCACGTGTCAATGTTCGTTGTCATTACTCGCAGAACGACATGGCGTTAGATGAAATAGAAATGGAAAGAATCTGTAACAATAACAACTGAAGGGGCACCTTCAAGATGAGTAATTCATCTTCCTTGTAGGGACAAGAGTATATCAACCTTGATTAATATGAGTCACAGGGATCTCGTCCCACTAATGGAGTTGTTGTCCAAGGTTACCACCTCCGCCTCGTCGTCATTATCATGGTCAGGCATCTCAGCATTCACGAGAAAGCAACCATATTTTACGGAATTAAGTTTAAGATTTCACTTAGGAATCATGTTCGCCATAAGCTCCACAGTAGACGTGAGGTCGATATTTTCATCGTGCGAGTAAAGAATAATAATAGAGTTTGAAGTCGAAGATATTTTGTTCTTGGTAAAATATTTTGTACAACACACACACACACACACACACACACACACACACATATATATATATATATATATATATATATATATATATATATAATCACATGAAATCCTATCTAACAAGGATTTCTATCTTGCATAAGTTGAATTTGTATATGCTGAACTTGTAAACTATTTACGATGTGTAGGCTGATAATGTAATGTGTCTATCTTGTATAAGCACTGATAATGTAATGTATTGTAGGCACATAGTCTGTTAATGTAACATGTCTATTTCTCATAGACTTCACCCATGGTAACGTCCTCGCTTGATTTATGTGAAATGAATTTTTGTTGTAGTGGACCTTGAAAAATGTTTATGCAATGAAAACCTTTTGACCTGTCCAATTTTATTTATAATCTGTTCAACATGAACAAGAGGTTTTCGTGAGAGATCCCTAGTGATTGTAGACTTAGACTCGAGAAAGAATCCTGGTTCACTACAATCGATGCTCTGATACCAATCTGTCACACCCGCTCGTAGCGGAAGCGCGAGGTGTGATCTGATCGGTTCTCATTGCATAACAATATAAGTGAACATACTAAATGAATAAAAACAAGCTCCAATGCCATTGTCATAATTGTTTCAAAAGAATGCAACATAAGTTGAATGTATTGGTTACAAACCATCAAATGAAAATAAGTTGTCATCGTTTTATACATCAAAATGTAAGTCTTAAAATGTCAAGACTTTGACCACTATATCACCGCAAAGAGGCGGTATATAACAGGCAAACCCTTCAATAGTTGGCATGGAGTATTGATACTTGTTTTCCTTGAACTGAAATCGTTGCATTGGTCCACTAATTCCCTGAAATACATGTAAGTTTGAAAACATCAACAAAAGTTGAGCGAGTTCATGCAGTTTAGTTGTATGAGATGTATCTGTAAAATGTGAGTTGTATAAAATGTATCTGTAAAATGTGAGTTGTATAAACTGTATCCATAAAATGTGAGTTGTATAAACTGTATCCATAAAATGTGAGTTGTATAAAATGTATATGTATGTAATGATGTAGTATGTAAAACGTCAATGAAATCGTTGATCATTAATGTTTCGGGAGGACATTAATATGTGTGACGAATTAGGAAGCAATCCAAACCTAGACGATTTCGTGTCGACTACTATCGACTGGGACACAAACGCACTCTTCTGTATGGGTCCACGACCAAGAGTGGGGCTCGCCAATACCCATTAGATCTAACCCTTTGTACCTAGGTCCAAACTGGATTAATGGTGCTTAGATGTATGACCCTAATCGCACATGATCTAAGGTGTTTCATTCCATGACTTAACATACAATTGAACATGTATTTTCCCCAATAGTTGTAAAGTGTAAAACATTTAAAATGAATAGGGGACATGAACTCACAGTATTGCGTCCGTGAATGCTAAGTGTTTGTGATCTTACGCGTGGTCGTCTTGAACAATGTTGCGACCTACAAATGTTCTTATATTTGTTAGACACTTCGGTCTTTGTAAATGACTTGAGTACAAGCCTTGTGTCTTAAATATGTGTAAGACTTGTATGTCTTTACTGTTCGTTGAACTTTGTATTAGATGAATGAATTGTTAAACGGTTATATATATATTTCACCAAATATATATATATATATGTAATCTTGTATCTTGTGAGTTGTATCATCGGGTCTTGTCTTCTTGATTTTGTGCCTTTGTATAAGTACACTGTTCAATTGTAATTTTTACCAATTATATGTCATTGGGCTTAGCCCAAGAATTCATGTTATTGGGCCTAAATAGTATTGGGCCTAAATAGTGTTGGGCCTCAATAGTGTTGGGCCTAAATAGTATTGGGCCTAAATAGTGTTGGGCTTAAATAGTGTTGGGCCTAAATAGTGTTGGGCCTCAATAGTGTTGGGCTTAAATAGTGTTGGGCTTAAATAGTGTTGGGCTTAATGTTATTGGGCCTTGGCCCATATGTTTGGTATTGGGCTTAGCCCATGAGTTTTTGATATTGGGCTTAGCCCATGTATTTATGTTAAGCCCATTATGAAGATAAGCCCATTAAGAAGTGTAAGCCCATTTGTATAAAATAGTCCATTAAGAAGTGTAAGCCCATTTGTATAAAATAGCCCATTAAGAGGTGTAAGCCCATTTGTATAAAATAGCCCATTTGAAAGTATAAGTCTTTCATTTTTATAAAAACATTTTTTATAAAAATCACTAAGTATACTTTTTAGTTAATAAAAACATAATAGTTTTTATAAGTTTCAAAATGTCCGAATTTTGTTAATGGTAACGTAATTTTTGTGTCCGCGTCGAAAGATCGTCTATACGTCGTAGTAATTCCTCAGAATGGCGATATGTTTATAAATTCGCCCGTCGTCCGTTTCGACCATAAGTTGTGTCCGAAAGCTCGGAATGTCCGTAAGTTGTTTTCAAGTGTGTCTATATGTATTCTTGTAAGTCTTTAGTTGTAAGTATGTCTTGTATTTACTTGTGTCATTGTTATCAAGTCTCTAACTTGTATATATAACTAATACAAATAATAACACATAGCACATACTTGATATGTTCAATAAATATGTATTTTACCAAAATATATATTTATGTCAATTTTTATGTTTAGAAAGACCAACTTTCTAATCTTGTAAAGACTTTGTAAAAAAAAATGATAGTTTTTCTAACATATGATTTCTAAGAAAAGTTGGCCATAGTTCCTTTGTAATATGAACTTTGCCATGTTTATTTACATATCATTTTCTTTTCTAAATCACCATCAATTTACTCATAACATCTTAACTAAAACATATGAGATTTTTATAACATAAACTTATCAAAATGATTTCCAAATCATGTAGGGTTTTGGACATGATCATAACATGTGCTAACTAGTTCAAAAACCAAGTTTACTTCTAGTTTTAACAATTTTTATAAAAATCTCATGTTGTATGTTACTTTTTATAATCTTGTAAAAGTCTTGTTTTTAAATAAAAACCTTAAATACTTTCACAAGATCAAAGGTTATGATCATCCCTTTAAACCTTTATGTTAAAAACCCTTTAACATAAACATGTATAATTGTTAGATCATATTTTTAAAACAACCTCTAACAATTTATTTATATCATAATCATCATAACAAGATCAAATATGCATATATCAAGTCTTAGATCACAATATAAACCAACATAAATATATCATAATTATTATTTTTGCTTCTTTGTATTTTTCATGTTTATTATGTATGATTATTTAGTTATTTATTAGTTATAATAACAATCATAAACATAATATAAGTATGAAAAAAAATAGATCTTGAAGCTTACTTCTAGCACTTGGCTAGGGATGATCTTAGAAGATGATTAAGAACTAAGAAGATGAAGATCTTGATGGTAGAATACTCTCGAATGGATGAAAAACCTTCCTTTTACTTACAAAAGCTTTAGATCTTCTTATGTTACTTGGAAATCCATTTTGATCAACAAATAAAAGACTAAAGTGAAGTGGGTTTTTGGTGTTCTTGGTAAGATGGATGAAGATGATGAGAGAGTTTTAGTGAAAGTAATAAAAGATGAAAAAAAAAGGAGTGTAAGGAGCTAGTTTACTTAGTGAGTAAGTGTTATAACAAATAACCAACATACTCCACTAGTAACTAACCATAAATATCTAGATATTTTTACCACAAAAATTAAGGTGTGGGACCCCAATATTACCGACCAAATTTTAATTAGGGGTGCTATATGTGGTTTCATGTGTTAGTAATTTCATGCTTTGTAAAATGTAGAAAAAGAGATTAAAATATTAAAGTGTTTTGGGGGGTTTAAGGTTTGCAATTTTTCGAGATGATTCATTACTTGAAATGATCATAATCTAGCTTTACAAGACCAAAAATAATGTTCACTAGTTCGCTACATGTGCCAAAATATAGTTCGGCTAGATGTTTAGCGCTCGTTTCGCAAGAAGATAGTCGAAAGGTTAACATATATAAGTTATAGGGAAATATTCGGTTATGTATAAATATGGTATTCCCAATGCATTTTCATATGAAATTTGTGTTTAAACAACACTTTTGCATCATATAAAAAAAACACTAATGCTGAATTTTGCGGAAAAATATTGAAATGGTAACTTTTAGCGCTTTTCGGCAGTTTTCGGGCAGTTTTTGGTGCTACCGGACATTGGTAATATATTAAACCAAACCCTTGTATTCCCATATAGGGTTTAATGTATATTTGATGTTGGACTTTCGTCTGAGTCCTAAAGATGTCATTTAGATGGTTTATGCGGATCCTGAGTTTTCGTCAGCACGCTAGTTTACTAGGTACTACTCTAGTTGTTTCGATGCATTGTTTACACTGTTTCAAATGTGACCAATAAAAATGAATCATGTGCATCATAAATGAATACTTCATGAGTATTCTAAGATGTATATCATGTAATCATGCAGTTCGAATATTCAAAACACATATTTGTATAATGTAAACCATTGCTTTAAATGTACGTAAATTACCCGAAAGTGGCAGTTGTCACATTCTCCCCCTGTTATTGAGAATTTCGTCCCGAAATTCAAGCTGAGTCATCCTATACAGGAGACTACTCGAACATGTGAGAGTATTTGGCTTTGATTTAATGTTCACGTTCCCAAGTATACTCGGGTCCGTGTCGAGAGTTCCAACGTACATTTTAGTAATTTGATACGACTCCTCCATGATTTCTAGACTTTACAGTCCATGACTTCAACAGGTTCTTTAGTGAATTGGAGTTTGTCGTCAATGTGAATAGAATGATAACGGTTGCTTGTGTTGGACTCTTTTTAAGATTCGACACATGAAACGTGTCGTGCACACTGTTAAGTTCATCTGGTAACTTCAACTTGTAGGCAACAGTGCCAATCTTTTCTAAGATTTCAAATGGTCCAACGTAACGTGGGTTAAGCTTTCCACGTTCACCAAACCTCGTTTCACCTTTCCAAGGCGAGACTTTCAACAAGACTTTGTCTCCATCCTTGAAAGATAATGGTTTTCATCTTTTATCTGCATAGTTATTTTGTCGATCGCGAGCCGTCTTGATACGGTCTCGGATCTGAAATTTTTTTATCCGTAGTCTCTTGGACTAGTTCCGGACCAATTAATTGACTATCGCCTGTTTCCGTCCAACATAGCGGAGATCGACACTTTCGACCATAAAGAGCTTCAAACGGTGCAGGTTGTATACTAGTATGGTAGCTGTTATTGTAGGAAAACTCAACTAAAGGTAGATGAGTATCCCAAGTGCCGCCTAAATCCATAACACATGTGCGAAGAATATCTTCGAGTGTTTGGATTGTCCGTTCGCTCTGGCCGTCAGTTTGTGGATGAAAGGCCGTACTTAAATTCAAATGAGATCCAAAGGCCTGTTGAAATGATTTCCAAATTCTTGAAACAAAACGATCGTCTTGGTCCGAAATGATTGAAATAGGCACTCCATGACGAGCCACTATTTCTTTGAGATAGAGTTCCGCTAGTTTCTCAGTACTATCCTTCTCCAGGATCGGTAAGAAGTGTGTGGACTTTGTTAGTCTTTTTTTTTTTGAACGGCAAATTTGGATCACTGACGGACCACTGGAGTATCATCGTGCCACCAGTGGAACCACCCGATCATATCCATCTCCACTAGGCATAATGCCTATACACCAATTCAGGAGGAAACCCAATTAATATGGGAAAACCCCCTTTGTGGGATTCGAACTCAAGACCTATTGGTCCCAAAGTCTTATCCCACCACCAAGATGCCACTAGGCTATAAAGCCATGGCCGTATGAGGTCCTAGGTAACTTCATAATGAAGTCCATCGATATTTGTTCCCATTTCCAAACGGGAATCTCGGGTTGTTGTAACAAGTCCGAGGGATTTCTGATATTCAGCTTTGACTTTTGCGCAAGTCAAGCATTCTCCGACATAAGTCGCGATATCACTTTTGAGGTTAGGCCACCAATAGTATTCTTTTAATATTTAGGCCTATGTGCTTCCTCAAAATATCATCTCGAAGGCCGCCAAAGAATGGAACCTAATTTCAACCCATTAGGTATAAAGTTCCATCTTCTTTCGGCACTCATTGTTCCTTCATGCCTCGAAGTGTTTCTACTTGAATATGCTCTTCCTTGAGCGCTTGTGAATCATCTTCTCTAGTGCTTGAACTCTCAATGATCGAACTCATTCTTTGCGACTCAAGGCGCCTGCTACAACGTTCGCCTTGCTCGGATGGTACTTTATTTCATAATCATAGTCGTTCAGCAATTCAACCCTACGTCATTGACACATAATTCGGTTGAATATGTGTTGAAGGCTTTTATGATCCTTGAAAATAATGCATTGAGTACCATATAAATAATGTCGCCATAATTTTTAAACGAATACCACCGTGCCTAACTCAAGGTCGAGAGTGGTATAGTTCTTCTCGTGAACTTTTTAATTGGCGCGACGTGTACACGTTAACTTTTTCACGTTGCACGAGTACACAACCCAATCTTTGATGCGAAGCATCATAGTTTACAACAAAGTCAACAGTATCGTCGGATAATGATAAGATTGTAAAATGCTATGCACCAATCTTAAGAATAAGTTGTAATGCTATATCTTGTTTTTCGATTGGGGCGAAATTCTTGTCTTTATGGGTGAGGGAGGTTAGCAATTGAGTAATAATAAAAAAAAATTCTCAATAGATCTTCGATGATATCACGCTAATCCCAAAATTTGTCGGACTCCAGTTGGAGTCTTGGGCACTTCCAAATTCTCATTTGCTTCAATCTTAGCTGGGTCTACTTGAATGCCTTTCTCGTTCACTAGCAGCTCCAAAATGGTTCTCAAATGTTGTTCGTGTTCATCAGTCGATCGAGAGTATATCCAAATGTCGTCAATAAACACTATGACGAATTTGTCGAGATACGGCTTGCACACATGATTCATTAAATTCATGAAGACCGCTGGTGCAATCGTTAAACCAAAAGGCATAACGAGAAACTCGTAATGACCGTAACGAGACTTAAAAGCCGTTTTCGGTATGCTTTCCTCTTGAATTCGTGACTGATGATACTCCGATCGTAAGTCTATCTTGGAGTAGAAGCTAGAATCTTTCATAAACCATTTGAGTTCGTTAGAAATTCATTTGTAACATGGTTTAGAAATATGAATTTTCAATCCTCGAAATGTTGTGCACTTTTGCAAAACTTGCATGTCTTTCCACCCCCAAAACCTTTATAAAGATGTATAATGGTAAAGAGTGGGGGTTATAAACTCACAGCATCCTTATTCGGTCAACTACAAGGTTCAGAAGGTGCTAATCGATATGAAGATCTGGCTATTGGTGTGGCTCCCGTTACCAAGTCGATGTGAAACTCGACTTGTCGATATGGTGGTAGTCCTGGCAAGTCTTCAGGAAAGACTTCAGGGAATTCTTTTACCACAGGAATATCTGTCATCTGAGGCCCATCAGCCTTCTTGTCGACAACAAGTGCTAGAAAGGCAATACAACCTTTCCGTAAGCACTTTTGTGGCTTCATGCAATTTATGGTCCGCAATGATGTGTTGCGCTTCTCTCCATGGATAACAAGTGTATCTTCATTCGGTAGTGGTAAGCGAATGATCTTCTCATGACAGAAGACTCCGGCTCGATTATTGGATAGCCAATCCATGCCAATCACTACGTCGAAAATACCCAACTCAATGGGTAAGAGATCGATATGAAATTTATGCTCCTGTCTTGGCTAGTTTACCGTTTGCCAATTCTATAGAATGAGGAGACGTCTAGCTTACTTGACTCTAGGCCAAGTACATTTTGAATTCTATGTAGTAAGGACTTCCCTGTACAGATGTAGAGGACAACCCAATCCCTATGTTTAGATGTAGGATAACCTAATCCCTATGTTTAGATGTAGGATAACCCAATCCCTATGTTTAGATGTAGGATAACCCAATCCCTAATTGTAGCTAGGACAATCCCGTCACTAGCCATGAACTATGCATGTGAAATGTTGAGATAAAGCTAAAAATCGGCAATGGTATCAAATAATATGGATGTGAAATGTTGATTGATAGGATACGTACCGGTGACCCTTAATGATTTGACATGTCTCAGCTAATTCCCCATTAGCTAACTTGATATAGTAAGGTGTGTCTAACATGACTCTAATTCGAGTATATGCTTAACATTTAAAGACACTAGTTAAGCTCGGTGTTGGTATTAAAAGAATTGATACATGATGATAGTAGAGTGTACGTACTCATGACTTCATTGGGATTTTGTGGAGTATTCATAGTTCTAACCACACACACACTTATTCACTAGCTTGATCCCTTCTTAAGTATTATCGTCTTACTAGTCTTTGTTTTTGCGCCCGGTCTCAGCACACTGCTACTCTTGGCGCTTTTGCAATTGCCCTCATGATGAACGTCTCACTTGTCACATTTAGGATTCCGGTAAGTTATTAGCATACATCTTTGTGACAAAATCGTTTATGGCAGCGATTGCCTTCATTTCTCTCTTGGCGAGAGTTATTGTTTGAGTGATCGAGGTAGAGAGGGATGATGCGGTCATGCTTCGGATCTCCGAGGCTAAACCCAAAATGTAACACTCAGTGTGTTTGAATTCGGGTGTTACCCAGTATGGAACAACCCCTGAGAGACCGTGAAAGCATCAAGTGTAACCATCAACATTGGCTCTAGTTATGATCGAGTTCTTTTATAAAATCATATGAAAATAGATATGAAAATCAGATGATATAAAAGAATGATGTATGGTTAAATAAATAACCAATAGAAATGTAGTGTATAATATATATCATGCCTTGAAATTGAATACCATGTCTTGTGTAGAAGATGTCGTGTCTTGTCTTTGTCGAAGTGGTTTGGATAACACCACGATATGCAATATAATATAAGCACTTATATATAGGAAGTACCAGCGGCGTATCCACCATGCTTTTATCATATTACACACGTCTCGTTATTTACAAAAATGTCTTGTGTATACCAACATCAAATGTCATGTATAACAATGTCTTGCGTAACAGTGTCATGTGTAAACCATGTCTTGTGTAAAAGCAATGATTTTCAACACATAACTTTTGACTTAAACATTTGTTTCTTTTGGTGCCATGATATTTTTAATATACACTATTAAAAGAATCTAGACATATATTTGGATAAATATAGTCTATCATGCGCCCAAGAATGAAGAATGCAATCGGTCATGGAAACCTCAAGATCGCATTGTTCATATATGTTTGAATAAATGATAATGCGGATAAACCAAAACCAAAAGGTGTAATGCCTCTTGCATGTATTGGTCATATGTCTAAATGGAAAAAAAAAAAAAAGAAAAAAAATAATAATTCGTTGAGAAGGGAAAACCAACCAGTGGTCTTCGTCCATATAATATGTATTCCTTACTCTATGGACCTCGATTGTCCTAAGTAGAGAAAATCCTTTGTCTTACATGTCCATGTGACAATTATGGTAATAGTGCTTGAGTTTCATGAGCTCTCACAAGATTATTGGAATCTCCAACAATGTCGAATAGAATGCAATGAGGGAGTTGCAGCATGGCTCATGCCATACCATTCCTTGGGAAAAGACAAATGTCAAGCGACGGAATTTATTGTATCATTTCCAATAAATATGGTATGGTGGAAAATGATAAGGTAAGGTAAGGTAAAGTAGGGTAAAGTGGCATAGACACCATGGAACCAACCCATGTTCAAGAATTTCGAGAATGTTGAGGAAAATCCTCCATGAGTGGCTAACAAGTTTTGTTTGTTTAAATGACTAGTCTCAACTGAATCGTGATATAGATCGAATGTTAGGTGTGAACAAATACATGTCGTCGTCCTGTATTGTATTGCATTGTAAGGTGTTTATACTAACCACCTCAGTTCGTGTTCTAATAGATAAGAAAAATTGAATCTCAAGTAATAACTTAAGAATTTTGAACGAATAGTGATCATTAGCTTGGCCCGCAGAGTCCACCAGAATTCCCATGCACTACAAGTTGTTATTACGTTGGCCACCGTAATAATAAATTGCCTTGCATGGTCACCCTAGCGTTCTCTCGTACGAAGCAGCCGATCAGTAAGAGAGGAAACACTATTGTCAATATACCTTCAACATAGGAGGGACCTTCGTGATAGCTCACGTGTCAATGTTCGTTGTCATTACTCGCAGAACGACATGGCGTTAGATGAAATAGAAATGGAAAGAATCTGTAACAATAACAACTGAAGGGGCACCTTCAAGATGAGTAATTCATCTTCCTTGTAGGGACAAGAGTATATCAACCTTGATTAATATGAGTCACAGGGATCTCGTCCCACTAATGGAGTTGTTGTCCAAGGTTACCACCTCCGCCTCGTCGTCATTATCATGGTCAGGCATCTCAGCATTCACGAGAAAGCAACCATATTTTACGGAATTAAGTTTAAGATTTCACTTAGGAATCATGTTCGCCATAAGCTCCACAGTAGACGTGAGGTCGATATTTTCATCGTGCGAGTAAAGAATAATAATAGAGTTTGAAGTCGAAGATATTTTGTTCTTGGTAAAATATTTTGTACAACACACACACACACACACACATATATATATATATATATATATATAATCACATGAAATCCTATCTAACAAGGATTTCTATCTTGCATAAGTTGAATTTGTATATGCTGAACTTGTAAACTATTTACGATGTGTAGGCTGATAATGTAATGTGTCTATCTTGTATAAGCACTGATAATGTAATGTATTGTAGGCACATAGTCTGTTAATGTAACATGTCTATTTCTCATAGACTTCACCCATGGTAACGTCCTCGCTTGATTTATGTGAAATGAATTTTTGTTGTAGTGGACCTTGAAAAATGTTTATGCAATGAAAACCTTTTGACCTGTCCAATTTTATTTATAATCTGTTCAACATGAACAAGAGGTTTTCGTGAGAGATCCCTAGTGATTGTAGACTTAGACTCGAGAAAGAATCCTGATTCACTACAATTGATGCTCTGATACCAATCTGTCACACCCGCTCGTAGCGGAAGCGCGAGGTGTGATCTGATCGGTTCTCATTGCATAACAATATAAGTGAACATACTAAATGAATAAAAACAAGCTCCAATGCCATTGTCATAATTGTTTCAAAAGAATGCAACATAAGTTGAATGTATTGGTTACAAACCATCAAATGAAAATAAGTTGTCATCGTTTTATACATCAAAATGTAAGTCTTAAAATGTCAAGACTTTGACCACTATATCACCGCAAAGAGGCGGTATATAACAGGCAAACCCTTCAATAGTTGGCATGGAGTATTGATACTTGTTTTCCTTGAACTGAAATCGTTGCATTGGTCCACTAATTCCCTGAAATACATGTAAGTTTGAAAACATCAACAAAAGTTGAGCGAGTTCATGCAGTTTAGTTGTATGAGATGTATCTGTAAAATGTGAGTTGTATAAAATGTATCTGTAAAATGTGAGTTGTATAAACTGTATCCATAAAATGTGAGTTGTATAAAATGTATCTGTATGTAATGATGTAGTATGTAAAACGTCAATGAAATCGTTGATCATTAATGTTTCGCGAGGACATTAATATGTGTGACGAATTAGGAAGCAATCCAAACCTAGACGATTTCGTGTCGACTACTATCGACTGGGACACAAACGCACTCTTCTGTATGGGTCCACGACCAAGAGTGGGGCTCGCCAATACCCATTAGATCTAACCCTCTGTACCTAGGTCCAAACTGGATTAATGGTGCTTAGATGTATGACCCTAATCGCACATGATCTAAGGTGTTTCATTCCATGACTTAACATACAATTGAACATGTATTTTCCCCGATAGTTGTAAAGTGTAAAACATTTAAAATGAATAGGGGACATGAACTCACAGTATTGCGTCCGTGAATGCTAAGTGTTTGTGATCTTACGCGTGGTCGTCTTGAACAATGTTGCGACCTACAAATGTTCTTATATTTGTTAGACACTTCGGTCTTTGTAAATGACTTGAGTACAAGCCTTGTGTCTTAAATATGTGTAAGACTTGTATGTCTTTACTGTTCGTTGAACTTTGTATTAGATGAATGAATTGTTAAACGGTTATATATATATTTCACCAAATATATATATATATGTAATCTTGTATCTTGTGAGTTGTATCATCGGGTCTTATCTTCTTGATTTTGTGCCTTTGTATAAGTACACTGTTCAATTGTAATTTTTACCAATTATATGTCATTGGGCTTAGCCCAAGAATTCATGTTATTGGGCCTAAATAGTATTGGGCCTAAATAGTGTTGGGCCTCAATAGTGTTGGGCTTAAATAGTGTTGGGCTTAAATAGTGTTGGGCTTAATGTTATTGGGCCTTGGCCCATATGTTTGGTATTGGGCTTAGCCCATGAGTTTTTGATATTGGGCTTAGCCCATGTATTTATGTTAAGCCCATTATGAAGATAAGCCCATTAAGAAGTGTAAGCCCATTTGTATAAAATAGTCCATTAAGAAGTGTAAGCCCATTTGTATAAAATAGCCCATTAAGAGGTGTAAGCCCATTTGTATAAAATAGCCCATTTGAAAGTATAAGTCTTTCATTTTTATAAAAACATTTTTTATAAAAATCACTAAGTATACTTTTTAGTTAATAAAAACATAATAGTTTTTATAAGTTTCAAAATGTCCGAATTTTGTTAATGGTAACGTAATTTTTGTGTCCGCGTCGAAAGATCGTCTATACGTCGTAGTAATTCCTCGGAATGGCGATATGTTTATAAATTCGCCCGTCGTCCGTTTCGACCATAAGTTGTGTCCGAAAGCTCGGAATGTCCGTAAGTTGTTTTCAAGTGTGTCTATATGTATTCTTGTAAGTCTTTAGTTGTAAGTATGTCTTGTATTTACTTGTGTCATTGTTATCAAGTCTCTAACTTGTATATATAACTAATACAAATAATAACACATAGCACATACTTGATATGTTCAATAAATATGTATTTTACCAAAATATATATTTATGTCAATTTTTATGTTTAGAAAGACCAACTTTCTAATCTTGTAAAGACTTTGTAAAAAAAAATGATAGTTTTTCTAACATATGATTTCTAAGAAAAGTTGGCCATAGTTCCTTTGTAATATGAACTTTGCCATGTTTATTTACATATCATTTTCTTTTCTAAATCACCATCAATTTACTCATAACATCTTAACTAAAACATATGAGATTTTTATAACATAAACTTATCAAAATGATCTCCAAATCATGTAGGGTTTTGGACATGATCATAACATGTGCTAACTAGTTCAAAAACCAAGTTTACTTCTAGTTTTAACAATTTTTATAAAAATCTCATGTTGTATGTTACTTTTTATAATCTTGTAAAAGTCTTGTTTTTAAATAAAAACCTTAAATACTTTCACAAGATCAAAGGTTATGATCATCCCTTTAAACCTTTATGTTAAAAACCCTTTAACATAAACATGTATAATTGTTAGATCATATTTTTAAAACAACCTCTAACAATTTATTTATATCATAATCATCATAACAAGATCAAATATGCATATATCAAGTCTTAGATCACAATATAAACCAACATAAATATATCATGATTATTATTTTTGCTTCTTTGTATTTTTCATGTTTATTATGTATGATTATTTAGTTATTTATTAGTTATAATAACAATCATAAACATAATATAAGTATGAAAAAAAAATAGATCTTGAAGCTTACTTCTAGCACTTGGCTAGGGATGATCTTAGAAGATGATTAAGAACTAAGAAGATGAAGATCTTGATGGTAGAATACTCTCGAATGGATGAAAACCCTTCCTTTTACTTACAAAAGCTTTAGATCTTCTTATGTTACTTGGAAATCCATTTTGATCAATAAATAAAAGACTAAAGTGAAGTGGGTTTTTGGTGTTCTTGGTAAGATGGATGAAGATAATGAGAGAGTTTTAGTGAAAGTAATAAAAGATGAAAAAAAAAAGGAGTGTAAGGAGCTAGTTTACTTAGTAAGTGTTATAACAAATAACCAACATACTCCACTAGTAACTAACCATAAATATCTAGATATTTTTACCACAAAAATTAAGGTGTGGGACCCCAATATTACCGACCAAATTTTAATTAGGGGTGCTATATGTGGTTTCATGTGTTAGTAATTTCATGCTTTGTAAAATGTAGAAAAAGAGATTAAAATATTAAAGTGTTTTAGGTGTTTAAGGTTTGCAATTTTTCGAGATGATTCATGACTTGAAATGATCATAATCTAGCTTTACAAGACCAAAAATAATGTTCACTAGTTCGCTACATGTGCCAAAATATAGTTCGGCTAGATGTTTAGCGCTCGTTTCGCAAGAAGATAGTCGAAAGGTTAACATATATAAGTTATAGGGAAATATTCGGTTATGTATAAATATGGTATTCCCAATGCATTTTCATATGAAATTTGTGTTTAAACAACACTTTTGCATCATATAAAAAAAACACTAATGCTGAATTTTGCGGAAAAATATTGAAATGGTAACTTTTAGCGCTTTTCGGCAGTTTTCGGGCAGTTTTTGGTGCTACCGGACATTGGTAATATATTAAACCAAACCCTTGTATTCCCATATAGGGTTTAATGTATATTTGATGTTGGACTTTCGTCTGAGTCCTAAAGATGTCATTTAGATGGTTTATGCGGATCCTGAGTTTTCGTCAGCACGCTAGTTTACTAGGTACTACTCTAGTTGTTTCGATACATTGTTTACACTGTTTCAAATGTGACCAATAAAAATGAATCATGTGCATCATAAATGAATACTTCATGAGTATTCTAAGATGTATATCATGTAATCATGCAGTTCGAATATTCAAAACACATATTTGTATAATGTAAATCATTGCTTTAAATGTACGTAAATTACCCGAAAGTGGCAGTTGTCACAGCAGGCCAGTTCTTGATCGATTCAACTTTTGATGGATCAACGTGAATCCCATTCCCGCTTACAACGTGGCCTAAGAAATGGACTTCCCGAAGCTAGAAGTCGCATTTGGAAAACTTAGCATAAAGTTGCTTTATTCGAAGGAGTTCCAAAATAAGTCGCATATGCTGCTCGTGTTCCTCATGACTCTTGGAGTAGATCAGAATGTCGTCGATGAGAGCAAGTGACACATTCATTTGGTTAGACTAGGTTCGAACGTCGAGTTTGAGAATCCATATCGGTCGTATCAAGTTCAAAGATCAGTACTTGTGGTATCATCACATGTATAGCCCAATGCTCATCGAGTAATATTCGTAGAGTGTAACTTGTCCAAGCAAGTGTCCGCGGGGATTGTTGTTAGGATCACTGAATCCCAAAAGTATATCATGCATTGGTGTGGCAACATAAAAAAGAGTAGTCTCATTCGGTCGGTAAGCGTTTAAGAATCCCTAGCAAGGGTTTACTCGATATTGAATGTACAGCTGGCCGCACGCCAGTTGGGTATAGTTAAGATAAAGTATGTCGTTGACTACATATTGTTGTCACGGGGTTAAATCAAGCAGAACAAGAACTTAACATAGCAGCATGGTTATCGTACAATCGTGTAGCGTTAAGTTTCACTATGACTCCCACTAGAAGCCGTTGGATTCGCCCCCATGTGAGGGAGGGACAATTTACCTAAATCCATGAACTTAGGTGTGTGTGTTTCATCAAGTAAGTAACCAAGTCCGGGGGGGGGGGGTTTCCTTAAGTCGTGCAATTGAGTCCAAAGTACGTCTGTGTATTCATGAGGTTCCAAGGAAAGACGTGTAAACGCATTCAAGAGAGTATAATTGTATCAACATTACACCACTATTCTCAACGTTTCGTGGAGTGATCACCAGTGATCAGGAGTCTAGCCTTCTAAATTCTCAAAGCTAGAGAGTGGTTCGTTTCAGTGGCTCGTCATGGAGGAGCGAGAACGTACCGTTGTTGTGGTACGGGTGTGATGGTTTGCTCTAAGCCAATGGTAGGGAGCGGATATACTAGCCATCAATAATCATGAGTCGGTGCAAGAGTTAGTGCATAGATTTTGTATACGTAAGAAAACTATCATAAAATGGAGTATGTCTCTTGTAGTGTAAGGTGGGTCATGCAAACGTATAATTTATCGTGCTTACTGGTAGGTTGACTGATCCATAACTCTGTCCCTAAATGTCTTGAAGACTATTTCACCAATAATGGCATCCATTCGCTAAGTTAGGTATACGATAGAGTTAGTCAAATAGAATAAAAATGAACCATCCAACAGGGTAGTAAGATAGTCTCGCGTTTGGGAAAAGTTGTAGTATGGTTGTTGGCGTTTCATTAAATTGGTTGCCATCCGAAATAACAGGGAGTTACTGAGGTTCATACGAAGGATCGAGTGTAAACAGGGTCCATCGATAATCGAAAATTTCAACCTATTAACCTGCTGTCTAGAAGCAATTTCCAGTAGTGGTACATGGCGGCATGGCACAAAAAGGGAAGTTCGTTGCTTCACGGTCACAAAGGTATATCACTTGTCCAAAACAGAATTTGGTTGGTAGGGTTGCTAGTTTGCAAAATGACGTACGCGTGTAATTGTGGCTGCTTCGTTTCTGGTATAGACGACCAGTGGAGATGATAAGGTTCGTCAACAGGATGCGTGGGTGTAGTTTTTCCTAAACCCAAGTTCATTTGAGCCGGTTCTGGTCTATGTGGTTGTTGGCGTACAAGCCGGATGTACGGAGGGCCAAGTGGCGACGTCATGTCGAGATAAGCGTACAATTAGTTAGAATGCATAAACAGTCGTAGCAGGGTGACGAGCAATTAGAAAGGGTTTGACCACCTCTTGTCAAGTAGTTAAACGTTTGTGTGCCACATGGGGCGTAGTAGGGATAACAGGCAACATGCTAATGTTCTAATAATTATACCATAGACAACACATCATGCAAAAGTACCCTAGCAGGTAGGCAATATCAACTTAAATCACATTACCTAAAGTATTGAGTCTTGCACGTGGAGCGAAGCGTCATTGTGGATCGTTGAGCACTATTCAGGTTATAGTCTGGTTTTAACAAAATCTTTTTCCTTTATTAAAACCAAGTTCACTATAACCAATGGCTCTGATACCAATCTGTCACACCCCCAAAATCCACACGCGGAGTAACACCGCTTGGAGGCGTGACATGACCAGGATCAAGCCACCAATCATATTGAACATAACAAGTAGTAAGTAAAATTCAACCACACAATATGAAAGGTGTTCAAATCAAAAACGTAGTTAAGTGTTTAGCGGAAGCATAATTGTAAAACCCAATGTATGTATTAAGGACGAAATAAAGTAATGTTTTTAGCATGGCACACACTGCCATGTTCCACAACGACCGCGCCTCCCTGTGCAAGCTCCATGAGTACCTAACGTCCTGCAAGGCATGTAACAACGAGTCAACAACAAAGTTGAGCGAGTTCACAGTTGGTTGTTTAGTTATAGCTTTAGTTTCGTAAATCATATGTTCGTTTTGTAAACCATGTATCGTATTAATTCGTATCGCGGTCTCCCAGACATGTTTGCGAAGATTAGTGGGGGCTTCCCATGTGTATCGTACTAATCCGTATCGCGGTTTCCCAAACATGTTTGCGAAGATTAGTGGGGGCTTCCCATGTTGTATGTTACTAGACTAGTCGTGTATGTACGTGCCCTTCTTGATCCAAGGACCGTAGCGAGTATGAGTGTACGTAGGTTTTACGTACGTGCCCTTCAATCCGAGGACAGTAGTAAGTATGAGTGTACGTAGGTTTTACGTACGTGCCCTTCCTAACCCGAGGACAGTGAAAAGTAGTTTAATAGTAATGATAGTACGAGTAGTTATTCAATCCCATTCCCAACCCACCGGGAATCCCATGCCTTAGGAGTGTGAACTCACCTTGGTTTGCTCGGTATGATTAAGTACTTTGTTTATCAGTTAAACAACCACGTCCTAAAAGGGTTACCGATAACAATCAGTCTTATGCACATAAATCACACATTCTACGTTCACATTACATATGTAACATATAGGTATTGCACGTAATGATATGCCAACCGTAACAAGGAATTGTGCTCTATGCAAAACATAACATCCATCGTAATAGTTGATTTTCGCATACCATGATGTCACATAATAATAAGTGCCTTGGATCCCCCATTTAGTTAATTCATATGCCTTTATTTCCAATACAAGTTGACATGCACAACATCTATCACATAACAATTGCTCAGTCTATTTCAAGGGCTAATATCATCGGCCCAATTCAAATACATGGCCCACAATGTCAGCCCACAGCCCGCGTGGCGGGAGTTGACTTTACAGCCCCGTTGCACCTTAGACCCACCCGGATGTGCGGCCCAGTTTAAAATTGCAGCTCGCGTCCTAGAAGAAGCCCAAACAACTGTGAGTTGACTTTTGTTTATGCGGTGTGGGCCTGGTGCGATCATGTTTAGAGGGTGGCCCAACATCATAACAATTTCAACTAATCAAGCAGTAATCTCAATTGTTAATCCTATGGGGTTTCTAACATGTGATCATGATCACAGTCCGCATATTTTTATCCCTAAACACATAATCAACAAGCACCAGTTTCATATTAACCTCATACTCGAGTTTATCAAATAACCATTAGTAAGAAACATCCAATTTGGATTACACACAACATTACAAAGAGTCAAATTTGCATTCGGCACCCATGTATTCATAACCATGCTGATAACAATATATTAAATTATGAGACTAATGGCCGACAACCCTTTTAAAAATTGTTATGTAATTGGACCTTCAAAAGCCATTGACAATCATTTATCATTGGTTCTTTACATCTCACATGAGTTTACCTTTTTATAAAAGTCCACTGCAAGTAATTAATGTGAACCAACACTACCCTGCAACTTTGACTAACCCAATTTACCTTTTCAGTAAACACATGGCCATCATATTTCCACAATCATTATATCATCATTGCTTTAATACTATATAATCCTAACCTGGTGCAACTTTATATCATCGACCCACATTAGATCGGATTACATCGATTTGTTACCGTGAGATTTTATCAAACTTTATTCTCATGATTCATATTGTAAATAAGATTTTCTAATCAACAACCATATATCATAAGAGACCTATAATTACACATGCACGTTTATTATCATTAACACGTTTGCACACAACCGAACATAATCAACCAGAATCAAAGCAGATATGTCAATACTAACCGAGGGTTTGTAAAGGCCATACTAGGACGATGAGGATGGTGTGACGAGCAGGAAGGTTCACCGAGAGAAACTGCCGTCGAGGGTCTTGGAGCAATTAGGGTTTGCAAAACGTGTGAAGGGAGTTGCATGCTCCCTCTCATACTAACGTGTATACAAGATCGCAAAGGATGGGCCAGGCTCCCTTCGGTTTGGGCTTGATAAGTGTGCGAGTATGTGTGGGCCGAGGAGCACATGAACGAGATGGGGGAGGAAAGAAACAGGCTCAGAGGTTTGGCCTCATGGTCATTGGGCCGAGAACAAGAGAGTGACCCTTGTGCGATTGTGAGAGCGTATGACTCGGTAAGGTGTGGGTGATTTCATTTCTTTAATAACCAATCCATTTGAAAGCCTAACGAGTTACATAGTGTGCACACAAGGTTTGTAAAGTTGAATCATGCTAACTCTAATAAGCACGTTTAACAATTTTAAATCATGCTAACTCCAATTACAACGCAGACTATGCGGTATATAAAAATATTACACTGAAACACCGAACCCATGATCACTGAATTAGACGACACTAACCTTGATGGTTCGGGTTGTCACAAGCGAGATAGTCGAGTCACGAAGGTTTGAATTTTATTAGCGAGATGACCAAAAATAGTTTTCACAATTAAAACGAGGATGATCTAAACGATTTAAACGAGTTAACGATTTGGAAACGATTTGAACAAGATTAAACGAGTTGGATAAAGGATTGGTTTTTGGTTAAGTGTTTAGATAACGGGACGGGTGTAATGTGATGAAAACATGGTAGATACGCCGCTGGTACTTCTTATATATAAGTGTTTTCATCATGTTACATACCGTGGCGTTATTTAGTTCACTTGGGTAAACGATTTTGAAACGATGTCACATAACAATGTTTTCGAAGGGATATAAACCATACGAGTTTTATTAACGAGTTAATACGAGATGTTTTACAATTTGGTTTACTAAAACAAATGTTTTTGGGTTAAGAATCATGGCTACGAGGTTTTATAAATTATAACCCGCTTGATTTGAGTTGGTTAATTTCGTTGCAATATTATACTCTTTTCAAAATAAGGTTTTTAATAAGGTATTGCAACATGAAAACTAGCCATGAATCCGACACTCTTATAAAACCTATGTGCTCGCCACCATTTCTTTGCTGACTTTGTTTTTACATATGTTTTAGGTGATGTTGCTTGATGATGATTACTAGGATGCATGAGTCACATAGGATCTGGACGAGGCCTTAGTGACATAATAACAGTGATAGTCGATATGTAACTCATTTGTTTTGTGTTAAAACAATGTAAATTACATATCGAATAAAAAAAACGAAACTCTTTTTGTATCCATGGTTGTGAAACAATAATTCTGTTACAACACTCCCCGACGTTTCTGCCACGATTTGTTGTTTTACGTGGACGGGGTGTGACAAGAATAACGAGACTTGTGTGCTTCATCCATTAGCAAGGTGCGAAGATTGTCTTAACTTGGGACCCACAAACGGCCCATGAAATAAAATAGCCCAAAGTCTCTAAGTTCAAGCTCAGGTTAAAGATGATACGGTAATTCCTTACCCATCAAACCTTGTGTAACACAAGTATGTTGAGCCTGAGAAATGCGGGTTTGAATATCAGATCGAACCTGAACATAGTGAAGCTTGACACGTTCCTTACGACTTAAAGCATCAGCCACGACATTCGCCTTACCAGGATGGTAGCGAATTTCGCAATCATAGTCGTTTAGAAATTCAACCCAATGTCGTTGCCTCATGTTAAGTTCTTTCTGATTGAAGATGTGCTAGAGACTCTTGTGGTCAGTAAACACTACACACTTTGTACCATAAAGGTAGTGTCTCTAGATTTTGAGAGAAAAAACTACTACACCCAACTCAAGATCATGAGTCGTGTAGTTTTTCTTGTGTATCTTCAGCTGTCTTGATGCAAAAGCTATGACTTTGTTTCTTTGCATAAGAACGCAACCAAGTCCTAAACTAGACGCATCACAGTATACGAAAAAATCGTCATTGCCCTCAGGTAAAGTTAGGATAGGTGCATCACAGAGTTTCTGTTTCAAGGTCAGGAAAACTTCTTCCTGTTTGGATCCCCACTCAAAAGGTTTGTTCTTCTGAGTTAAAGCAGTGACAGGAACCGCAATCTTGGAGAAGTTTTCAATGAAACGGCGGTAGTAACCCGCGAGACCAAGAAATGAACGAACCTCAGTAGGAGTAGTAGGTGTATCCCAATCCTTAATCGCATTGATTTTGGCGGGATCTACATGAATACCTTGTTCGTTGATGATGTGTCCAAAAAATTGAACTTCCTTAAGCCAAAATTCGCACTTGGAGAACTTGGCAAAAAGCTATTCTTTCTTTAGGAGTTCCATTGTAAGATGGAGATGTTGCTCATGATCAGCTCGTGTCTTAGAATAGATCAAAATGTCATCAATGAATACGATGATGAACTTGTCCCAATAAGGCTTGCAAACCCTATTCATTAAGTCCATGAAAACAGCAAGAGCATTAGTTAAACCGAAAGGCATAACAGTAAACTCATAATGACCATATCTTGTGCGAAAAGCTGTCTTGGGAATATCTTCTTCGATCACTCGAAGTTAATGATACCCAGAACGTAGATCAATCTTTGAAAAGCAAGTAGCACCCTGTAGCTGATCAAAGAGATCATCAATGCGAGGTAGGGGATATCGATTCTTGATGGTAAGCTTGTTGAGCTCACGATAATCGATACACATCCTAAAAGATCCATCTTTCTTCTTCACAAACAGGACAGGAGGGCCCCAAGGTGAAAAGCTCGGACGAATGAATCCTTTGTCAGATAGCTCCTAAAGCTGCTTAGACAACTCTTGCATCTCAGACGGTGCAAGACGATAATGTGATTTAGCAATAGGATTAGCACCAGGTACGAGATCGATGTGAAACTCAACTTGGCGTACAGGGGGTAAACCAGGTAATTCTTCAGGAAATACCTCAGGATAATCCCGAACAATAGGGATATCTTGGATAGTCTTACCCTTGCCTTTCTCTTCTACGACTTGTGCCAAGAAGGCGACATAGTTCTTTCGTAGGTATTTTTGGGCTTGGGTACAAGACATAAGTTTAAGACCAGTAACGGGTTTCTCCCCACGAACTTCTAAGATCTCACCAGTCAAAAGCGGTATACGGGCAATCTTCTCAAAGCAAACCACCTCAGCATGGTACTTGGCTAACCAATCCATTCCCACTATAACATCAAAGCTCCCGAGTTGCATCGGTGTGAGGTCAATAGGGAAAAGATGGTTGTTAAGGTTCAATTGGCAATTTCGAAGAACGGAATCGAGTACAACGGGTTCACCACTAGCAACTTCTACTGTCAAGGGCTTTCCTAGTTTTGTTCTAGTCATCGAAAGCAAAGGATCAAATGCTAAGGACACAAAACTCTTATCGACACCCGAATCAAATAGAACAGAAGCAGGTTGGTTGTTAACAAAGAACATACCGTTCACCACTTCGTTATCTACGCGTGCCTTATTTGCATTCAAGTTAAAAGCTCTACCACGAGCCTGTGCCTGATTTGCGTTTGCCAATCTCGAGCAGTTGTTCCTGTAGTGGGTCAGATCCCCACAGTTGAAACATGAACCAGGCGGATAGTGAGGTCGTGCCGGATTTTGGGCAGGATTTTGTGCTGCTTGGTTTTGAGCTGCCTGATTTTGGTTCGGAGCAAAGCGGCAGGTATTTGCAAGATGACCAGACTTGCCACAATTTATGCAGATTCGGCATTGCACCTGTGGCTGGTGGTGACTGTTACATTTGTTGCACAGGGGTGCATTCCCAGTATACTGCCTCTTGGCGGCAGGTTGTGCAGGCTGGTTAGGAGCAGCCTGATTTGCCTGAGCAGTAACAGCGTAGTTCTTGGAAGCCTTACGCTTCCTAGACTTCTTAGAAGACTCAGACTTCTTGCCCTTTTTCTCCTTGGTATCCTCAGACTGTTTCTGCTTCTTGTCACCTTTTCTGTGGAGTTTACAGTTTTTAACTTGCGACTCAGTAAGGGTTGTAGCTAGCTCAATGGCCTGTCGGACGGTAGTAGGATTGTTGCCACTGACAATATCCTGAACATGATCTGGCAAACTGTCTATGTATTTCTCAATAGCCTTATCCAAAGGCGTGGCCATTGTAGGACAGAGCAAGCTTAACTCCTCTTATCTGTCTGTGTATGCCCGGTGTTCACCACTGTCTTGCTTCAAATCATGGAACTCATTTTCAAGTGCCCTCTACTCATGACGAGGACAAAACTCTCTCATCATGAGAGCTCTAAGTACCTCCCATGTTTGACCCAAAGCAACATCAACACCTCTATCTCTCATTACCCCATTCCACCAGGTGAGAGCCCTCTTTTGGAATACACTCGAAGCAAACTCGACCTTACGGTTGTTAGGACACTGAACATGGTGAAAGGTGCTCTCAAGACTCTCAAACCACTGTAGGAGCCCAGCTGCTCCATCAGAACCACTAAACTTGAGTGGTTTAGCCGAGTTAAAGCCTTTGAATTTGCACGGAGCAGGTGCGTTAACATTGTTATTGTTGGCTTGGTTTATTTGAGTTATGAGATTCGGTAGCATAGCAGCCATCTGCTGTGCTATAATAGCTGCCAGTTCAGCATCAGGTTGTTGAACGTTACGTCGAGGAGGCATTCTAAAAGAGGAAACATGAGAGAAAACGAGTGAGATGAACTGATGAAAAATGAGATATCATAAATATCAACAAAATGAAAGGATGGTGGTCATTTGTTTGTTACCTCGTAACAAACAGTCGACACACAGTGACAAATCAAAGAAAATAGGTCATAATAATGTATCACTGAAGACATGCTCGCCTATAAGTGAACACTCACCCCAAGAGTTCCCAGGTAAGAGTGACTGGTCTGATACTGCGGATTTGTACGAACACTCTAGCCTTAGACAGAAAACTCAGGGTACAGGCATTCACCCTTCCAGTTTGCACGTGTTCACATTATTTAGACCCAAACTTTGACGAGATTTTGAAAATTTGGAAGGCATTAAGCTAAAAGAAATCATCTAAGGATAGATGATTGATTTCAAAATCATTTTGGAAATTGTGTTCAAGTTTTGGTAATCACCTAAGGATAGGTGACGTGTATTGTTTTAAGATCTAAACACAAGATAACTTGTGTTAAGGTCCTAGAAAGTTATAGTCTAGGTCTAAGCATTACTAATAACCTAATTACCTATAACCATTGGCTCTGATACCAACTCTTCTGTCACACCCCGACCGCGTTAAAACAACAAACCGCAGCGGAAACGTCGGGGAGTGATGCGATAGAATTATTGTTTCAACAACCATGGTAATTAAAGTTTTGTATTATTGATCAAAGTTTACATTGTCTTGGAAATTAAGAAAAACATAACATAATTAACTGTCTTTTAAGTCACTAAGGCCCAAGTCCGCCTAAGTGAAGCACAAACATCATCATGCATTAGCACCTGAAACACATGCGAAAATAGGTACGTCAGCATAAAAATGCCTGTGAGATACATAGGTTTTGTTTATGCAGGATTCATGACTTGTAGTTAAAAGAAGTGTTTTACAAAAATGTAGTCATGAACCTTACAAAATGTTTTCCTTTAATAAATCAAATGAAAATCGATGTGAAAACCAACTGATAATAAAAGGATAATGCATGGTTAAATGAATAACCAAGTAAAAGTGAATTGTATAAAATATGGAATTTGTAAAGCAATGTCCTATTCTTGTATAAAATGTTTCATGTCTTTGTCAAAATGGCTTAGATAACGCAACAATGTGTAATATAATAAAAGCACTTATATATAGGAAGTACCAGCGGCGTTTCCTCCATGCTTTTATCATATAACACATAGGCTCGTTATATAAGTCACTTATCAATAATCAATCAAAATGTCTTTGTTTAAAACCAATGTCAAAATGTTTATGTGTAAATCATGTTCAATGTCATGTGTAAACTGTGTCATGTATACCAAAATGTAATGTATAGCAAGTAGAAAGTATCTACTCAAACTATATGATAATGTCAATGTGAAAACAAATGTCATGTATGGTGAATAACTAGTAGTTACTCAACCCCATAGGAAAATGTACAAAGCAAAGTTGTTGAATAAACCTAAGTTTAAATCAAATGTTATGTTTTGCAGAAACAATGCTATATGGATACGAACATTTATGCAGTAATGTTAAAACGCATACATTCAAGCCTTGCGACTATGGCGACAAACCCTTAAACAAATTAAAGGTTTATCTAAGTTATGTATATCGGATTCTGTCATTCTCAACTTCCAAACATACCTAGGAAGTCGAAAACAGGATTTGTCAAGTCCTATGGTACCATTACATACTACCGAGCGGCGTGATCAATGTTAATGAATGTATTATTGTCCCGCTAAACATACCAAATGTTATACCAATGTAAGCATGCTAAATGAAAACCATGTACTAAGTATGCTAAGTAAACATACCTAGTAGAAATGTTCATGAAATCAATTGTGCTAGCATGCTCAGTAAACATACATAGCAGAAATGTAATGTAAAACAATGTGTCCATATGTTGAGTAAACATATGCAACAAAGGTGTCTATGAAATCAATGTGCTAGCATGCTCAGTCAACATACATAGCAAAACATATTTGAAATCATGCCCTATAAGTGTACTAGGTGAAACTAGCATGTTTATGTCATAAAAGCAATGAAAGCATGAAAGTAACAAGTACGCACATGTGTATCACCCCAAAGTATTTGAAAGCGGTAAAAGAGGGGAACTATGTACTCACTTGGGATTGCTTATTATTCTTGAAAATAAGACCAACTAAAGCTCCAAGGATCACGAATTTAAACGGCACCTAATATAGGTAACTATGTTATTAATCAGATCCTAAATCGGGAGATAGGATAGAATGAGGTTATATAAATCAAATGAGTATTTGAACTCATATGGCACGATTTTATAGAGCTAACATTCTGATTTGAAGGTCTACCTAAGTGCTTTTGACCCGTTTCAACTCATTATGGTAGTATAAGCTACTATAATGCGTCGTTTGCGTAAAACTATGGTCGGATGGTTAACTATGTGCTATGTTAAGTCTTACATGCCCAATTATGCCTAAACATGTTACTAAATCAGATTACATGTAAAAAACATGTTCACATATGCAAAATACGGATTTATGCTTCAAAAGGGCGTTTTGGTTATTTCCTATGGGCATACAAGCTACTTAACAAATAACTAACCAATCCTATGTGATCATAAGGTATAACCTCAGAGGTCATTCTCTATGCAACTATGATCACTAAACATGCTTGGTCAGATCCTAATGATCGACCAAACTGGTCGGGTTCGATAGTCTAAGCGGTTGTTTAGACCGCTTAACTTACGACCCAAAACAAGCACTAAACTATTAGTGACGAGTTAAACATGTCTAACTAACTTAGAAAACTGATTTTATAACAACCCTCCTGAATTTTTCTGACACCCTAATATATTTTAAAATATCCCTATATGTCCTAAAATACACCCCGTATATGAAAACCGAGCCCAAAATATGAAATATCATTAAAAATAAAATAAAAACATGAAAAATGAGGCTGTCCCGGGTCGCGTAGCCTTTGGCTACTGCCTACGCGGGACGCGAGCGAGTAATAACGAGGCTGCACCCGGAGGTGACACGTGTCAACACGTGTTGGACCTATACTCGTGACCCGGATCACCTATGCCTAGACCCCCTTACTACGCGGGCCGTGAAGGCCTTAGCCTAACCTTACGCGGGCCGCGAGAAAACCAATTTTCAGCCCTATATAAGAGGGCATCAGGCCTTCAGTCTGTTCGTTCATTTGTTTTCTAAATCTCGAATTTCTCACATAGTAGGCATAATCTCAGAGTATAATACCCCCTAATTAACGAAGTTCTGCTCCGTTGTAAGTATTATAACCCCAGTTACTTATTAGATACGCTGCCCGATTGATCCAGGGTTCCGTAACGACTGTCGTGGTTCTGCCTGACGTAGTCGTTGGAATACCGTCTCGGGGAGGGTATCATTAACATAAATAAAGGGTTATTATACTAACATATGTACATTTGTGTAAATTATAGATTAACACCAGGAAACCCTTAAACGAAGTCTAAGACAGCCATGTGAGTTTATCCTCTTTTTGTGAACCTTTTTGTAACTATTTTACAAAACCTTAAATGTTTTACAATGTGATTAAGCAGTGATTGAGTCTTTGTAGTTCTTCAATTACTGCCGGTATGTTGGGGTTTTGTAAACAAAATTTGGAACACGTTACAATTGGACAATGAGTTAGCCAATGTGTAATATGACCCACCAGTCAAAATTGACAGTACTGAATGAGTAATTGTGTAGAAATAAACATTGTGATCGCTCCCAATACTGTGTTAATTGATAAAACTCTGCTTGATTAAACTGGGATTCACTCACCAGTATTTCCCACTGAAAAATGTTTTTAAAATGCGTTTCAGGTAACAAAATGTGAAAGCCAATTAGGGAAAAGCCAGCTGGAGAGCACTGACGGCTTGGAAAAAATGTGGCTATAAAAGTTACCTAAAAGACGATGTTTTAAATTCAATAAATTTGGGTTTATCCCTATAAACATGTTGTAATAAGAAACTTGGGTTTTACCCATGTGATTCTTAATATAAAAGAAGGTGGTTTTACTCTGATAAACATTTCCTAACTACGGTCCTGATGTAATTTCCACTGCCAAATTGACAAAATGATACTACCAACACTAATGTTCGCGGCCGCCCATTCCCGGGACAGAATTAAGGGGGCGGGGGTTGCGATAGAAGGTGGTATCAGAGCTAAGCCACTGATTCAGCCACAGAAGTGTTCTGCTGACATTAATATATTGTCCAAATTGTTAGGTAATAAATTATGAAAAAACGTGCATATCTGTATTTTATTGGTATGTGTTATTTGACTATTTGTTAGTTTACAGTATGAGTGATCAAGGACCCTCAGACGTGTATTGTCAGTTGTCTGATTCACCTAGGAGTGAAGATACTTCTTCCCAGCCTACCCTCTCTGGGTATTCTGCTGATCAGGAAGAAGGGATGTTTGCTTTTAAAGCTCAGTCTGAAGAGCCATTCCCTCAGAAAAAGAGAGGATGGTTCAG
The DNA here is from genome assembly GCA_030545235.1 of Helianthus tuberosus. Classification (NCBI taxonomy): domain Eukaryota; kingdom Viridiplantae; phylum Streptophyta; class Magnoliopsida; order Asterales; family Asteraceae; genus Helianthus; species Helianthus tuberosus. Next base: position 8,559,406 of record CM060403.1, on the reverse strand, counting down.
TAAGGGAAAATTTATGCGTAGAAAAAGAATGCGAAAGTTTGCAACAGCAAAGAGTCCTAGCAGCCGCTAAGCGAAAGTCAGATGCCCATACACAGGATATGCTTAATAGGAGCTTAGCCAATTTTCATATCCTAGCAACAACTGCTGCCGACCCAAGTCTGGAACAACTAGTAGCCCCACAACCCTTACCTTTAATTCCCACTCAGCCGATGGAGGTAGAAATGCATGAATTCAACCCTAAGGAAATACCTAGGATACCAGCCCCTAATCCCTTAGACCCAAATTATGATCCATGGTTCGATGATCATAGGGATTATGTGCCACGCTACCACCTAAACGATGAAACCTTGCCGAACTTAGCAGCCTATCCAGGTCTGGACCCTCTAGATCCCTATTATGAAAACGATGAATACATTAGGGAGATTTCAATGAATCCGTACCCTCAGGAGAATCCCATGCCACAGTACCCAGATCCAGTTCCAGCACCTGCACCCCCAATGAGTGCAGAAAATGTGCGTGAGCTCCGAATTTTCAGAGAAGAAATCTTAGAGAGTAGTGAGAGGATGAAGCTGGTAGGTGAGATCGTATGGTAATACGACGAGCGCAATATGGATTACTGGATGAATCCAGACCAGTGAAGGTGATGGTGAAGTTGATAATAATAATAATAATAATAATAATATAATATATAATATGTTTGTATGAAAAAAAATATATAATATATATATATATATATATGTAATAATAATAATATATGTTGTAGTATAGACGACTTTGTGGTTAATGATGCATAGTAGTATTGTAATTTTAATTCCAGTCTTAGTGTGTATTTGACGCATACTATATAGAAAGAGTAAAGTCGCAATGCTCGACTCTTTTGACCAATACATGTATTGTGTGGTTTGATGCGTGCGAAGTGTTATATATATTAGGTGTATATTTTAAGCCCTTTTTAACACTTATTTTAGCCAAGTTTTAAATTTATAAAACACGATATTTTACTAACACTAAACACACATATGGGCAAGTGCACCCATCGTTGAGTGTAGTATAGCGTTGGTAAGATACCGAGGTCGTCCAAGGACACAAGAGCTTTTAATACCGGTTTATCCTCAACGTCTAACCAAAATAAAAGTTTAGAAAAATGTTTTAAACTAAGAAAAATAAAAACTAACTAAAATGCTGAAAATAAAAATAAAAGAAAAACAGATAGACAAGATGAATCACTTGGTTCCGACTCGTATCTAGTATAACCTTTGATTATTTCCGCACTTTTGCACATAATTAAGAGATTATCTTAGTTATTGTAGTAGGCCCCTCTTTTGAAGGTGACGTTACCCTCACCCCAGTAGTTTGAGTCAGCAGGGATACAATCCTAAAAGGGTGGATTATTGGAAGATAATGAATTAAGTTATTAATGCAGTATTGTGGTAGGCCTCGCTTTTGGCGGTGACGTTACCCTCGGCTAAGTAGTCTGAGTCAGCAGGGATACAGTCCTAAATAGCCGGGTTATAGTATTAATAGTAGTTAACTTATGAGGGGATCAAAGAGTTTGGACCCCCGCCATCCAATACCGTGAAGTATTGAAGGAGGTCTTACTAAATTTGACCCAGGTCCATTGCAGGACCTCTAAACGCTGAACAATGGCAAGACCTTTACCAAACCGTTCCCTTAACCCCCTACCAGGTAGCCAACATACCTCCATATAGACCGTGGAGATATGAATGGTGAAAATCCTTTATTTTATATAGACAGTAAAATAATGCCAAGACACCACGGACAAACGATAAGGAAAGATCACCTTCAACATAAGTAACTAGTTATTAAAGTCATTAATACAAAACCAAATAAAAAGTGCAAAAGATTAGAAATAAAAAGTATTATACTAGACACTTTGTCTTCACCAAGTGATGTAAGAGACTTAGGCAAACATGGCCTTGATTGTCAAGAACTCTTACGATCAATCTTGGATCCCGAGACGACTCACACACACTCTATGATGGACAATGGATGATGGTGGTGGATGATGGTGTTGTGATGGTGGTGGGTGGTGGATGAAGTGTGAGAGAGGTGGAGTGCCAAGGAATGAGATGAAATGAATCCAAGCACTCCTATTTATAGGCTGAACAGAGAGCTGGGCACGGCCCCGTGCCTGTCTGACATCCTCTCTCCTCATTAATTGTAATTCGCAATTACAATAAATGCGCCTGCTGTACTTTCGACACGGCCCCGTGTCCGCTGAGCACGGCCCGTGGTGGGCAATAGAAGCTTCTATGGATTTGTCTTTTCTGCTGCTTCTTGGGCACGGCCCGTGCTGGCTGAGCACGGGGCGTGTTCAGGCTTCTGTCTTCTCCTTTTTGCTTTGGAAGGTGCCGTTGAGGGGTTGGGCAGTCCACTAATGTTCCTTTTCTTGTATTTATGTTGGATTTAGCTGTCTTTTTGCTTCTTTTGCGTTTTTGAGCTCATTTAATCCTGAAAATACAAAAGGAAGACAAAAACACTCTTTTTCCAATATTAGTACTTAAAAAGGGTTAGTTTTATGCCTTATTTGATGTAATTTATATGTTGCATTTTACACACATCAAATACCCCCACACTTGAACTTTTGCTTGTCCTCAAGCAAAACTCTTTAATATGTGGCTTACACTCCCAAATGGAATAGGTAGAAGAGAAGGTTTTGGGCTTGTCATAGAGTGTCGGGATTTCCAAGATCTTTTTGGGGTTTTATTTTTATTTATTTACATTCCTATTCGTAATGATTTATTTAGAACTTTTCATAAAAGGAATTACTTATTTGGGCATAACATGCCTTTTTAAAATTCTATTTATATACAAGTTCACATACCTCACGGGGAAATCACTCACCTCACGGGGAAATCACTCACACAAGTTCATATAAAATTCTATTTATATACAAATTCTATTTAGTGAATTACTTATTTGGGCATAACTTGTTGGTTTATTTTCTTTTGCTTCATCATCAATTTTTTTTTTTTATTTATTTTTTTTTTTTTGAAGAGTCATACGAAAAACCGAGCTAGTTATTAAAACAAAGGGTTAAAAATGAAAAAGGTTTTGGTGGGTAAAAGGGTGTTTGGTTTGGGTTATGAAATGAAAAGGTTTAGGCTCAAAGGGGCTAACTAGGGGGATTTTGGGTAGGTGGTAAAAAAAAAAAAGAAAAAAAATAATGGTGTAGAAATAAAAAGGGTTAGTCCTAATGCCTCCATCATTTACTTACTCGGGTTTAAGTTGGTAAGGACCGGGAATGTATCGTCGTGGCAAGTTCTAGAGTCGTAAGAACCAAGCGGCTATTCACACAAGAAACGAAAAATGAGCATTTAGTTTAAATGATATGTAAGTGTTTGCTCAATAAAGGCTCAAAACTCACTTTTGTGGGAATGGGTTTTTATGTGATCAAGTATATATAATCAAATTTTAAATAAGTTTGTTATGCCTTTTCATAATTTTCTTATGTTGGTTCTTTTTATCACGACGCTATCGGTTGTAAATTTGTAAAAATATAACCTTTTTGAGAACTTGAAATTCCCGAATTAAACCTAGACAAGTAAAAAAAAATGAAAATTTTTGAAAAAATTTGGGGTGATTAGCGGTTCCAATAGAGTTTTGTGTAAGGCTTGTTATTAGGACTTGCAAAATTCAAGGTTTTAGCATCCCCCCCCACACTTAAATTACACATTGTCCTCAATGTGTCCCAAAAATAAATTTTTAGGTTGATTAGATGTGTAAAATAGTGTTTAAAAAGCAAAAATCTGTGTTACTGGGCACTGAACACGGCCCCGTGTTCAAGTGCCAGTAACAAAATTGAAATAAGAGAAACAGAAGGCTGGACACGGGGGCGTGTTGGTTGAACACGGCCCGTGCCCAGGTACCTGTACTGGGCGTTTTTCTGCAGGTGGTTCAGCACGGGGCCGTGTTGGGTGGACACGGCCCGTGTTGAACCTTCTGGAATGGAGAAAATTGTCGGGTTGCCTCGTTCTTTGTGCCTGGTTTCATTTTTCTCGTTCCCCTTTTCATCCTTTACCACCATGAGTGTGTTTTATTCCTGAAAATTAAAACTAACTAGAAAACATAAAAACTAATCTAAATTAAACTAAGGATAGTTCCGCGGAATGCCTCCGTGGTGCGCCACGTTTATAAGGGTCCTTGGCTAGACCCACTCTATCAGGTGGTTCTGGCTCATCTTCAATTAGGGGGTCGTCATTGCCGAATGGATATTTCATTGATCGCTCAAGATCGACACTTCTTTTAAATGCCCCTAATTGAAGAGGTAGATTGTTGAACTTCCGGTTTTTCAAAGCTTCGTGAGTTTTTACAAATGGTCGTCCCAACACTAGAGGAGCGTCATCGAGGATGACAAAGTCAGTCGGGATTACCATCTGATTTGTTTGAACCAAGACATCCTCAACTATACCGGTTGCTTTTATTACTTTCCGATTGGATAGAAAAATGGGTATTTGAAGTGGAGAAAAATCACTAATACTCAATTTTTCGAAAATGTAGTTAGGCATTATGTTAACACAAAGATCTTTATCAATTGTGACATTACTAATAAACGAATTTTGAAAGAAACATGGAACCGGTGTAATGTTAATTTCAAATGGGTCTTCTTTTATTAGCGAAGTTTGATCATTAGTTAACTTAACACTTACCGTTTCGTCAATTTTAGTGTTAGTGTTTAACTCTTTTAAAAACTTAGCATGAGTGGGTACTAAACAATGATTTTTGAAAGAAGGTGACAAGAGATTAATTTCTTCAAAATTAGACTCTTCTTGGATTTTAACGTTGTCGGACTCACCTTTTTCGTTGTTTAACTCATGTGTAGGTTTTTCACTTATTTGTTCTTCCATTTTTACACTTTTGGTTATCTCTTTCTTTTTTAATTCTTCTCTTGCGCGGGACTCCTCTTCCCTTGCGCGAGATTCTTTTATACAGCGATCGATAACTCTTATGTGTTCTAATATCCTATCGAATACTTCGGTTATAGAAAAAGAATCAGGATTTTCAAAGCTTGAATCCGGTTGTTCGATCCTTTGTTCATCATAATACTCATATGAAGTAGATGGTTCACACCATTGTTCTTCATTGTAAGTATATGATGAATAAGGTTCATAATTTTGTTCTTCATAATACTCATATGAGGTGGGTTGTTCACACCATGGTTCCTCATAATAAGCATACGAAGGTGGTGGCTCATATCTTGGTTCCTCAAAGTATGAGTATGAAGGCTCATACCTTGGTTCATCAAAATATGAGTATGAGGGAGGAGGTTCATACCTTTGGTCTTCATAGGATGTGTATGAAGTTGATGGCTCGTACCTGGGCTCCTCATAGTAGGTGTATGAATTGGATGGTTGATATGAGCGATTATTTTGAACCGATCGTGCGTTACGACAATTAGTGCAATAATTACCCCTATAATCATCCTCCTCATAGGTGTAGTTGTAACCTCCTGAGTATTGATCCATAAGAATCACTCAGCAGACCACAACTGAGTCTCGAGATCAGAAAACAAAAATAAAAACGGAAACAGAGGCTGGACACGGCCCCGTGTTCAGTGGACACAGCCCCGTGTTCAGGATCTGTATCTGGGCGTTTTAATTAAATTTACTGATTTCGTTGAGCACGGGGCGTGTTCAGTGAGCACGGCCCATGTTCAAGCTTCTGTTACTGGGTGTTTTATGAAAAATATGCAGCACGGCCCCGTGTTCAGCGAGCACGGCCCGTGTTCAACCTACTGTAAATGCAAAACTAAACTAAAATGCAGAAAAATGTGGGCCCGTTTTGAAAAGGTTTTGAAAAACTGATTAGGCCGTCGATTTTAAGCTTTCCTAAAATCCTTGTGTCCCCGGCAACGGCGCCAAAAACTTGATGCGTGCGAAGTGTTATATATATTAGGTGTATATTTTAAGCCCTTTTTAACACTTATTTTAGCCAAGTTTTAAATTTATAAAACACGATATTTTACTAACACTAAACACACATATGGGCAAGTGCACCCATCGTTGAGTGTAGTATAGCGTTGGTAAGATACCGAGGTCGTCCAAGGACACAAGAGCTTTTAATACCGGTTTATCCTCAACGTCTAACCAAAATAAAAGTTTAGAAAAATGTTTTAAACTAAGAAAAATAAAAACTAACTAAAATGCTGAAAATAAAAATAAAAGAAAAACAGATAGACAAGATGAATCACTTGGTTCCGACTCGTATCTAGTATAACCTTTGATTATTTCCGCACTTTTGCACATAATTAAGAGATTATCTTAGTTATTGTAGTAGGCCCCTCTTTTGAAGGTGACGTTACCCTCACCCCAGTAGTTTGAGTCAGCAGGGATACAATCCTAAAAGGGTGGATTATTGGAAGATAATGAATTAAGTTATTAATGCAGTATTGTGGTAGGCCCCGGTTTTGGCGGTGACGTTACCCTCGGCTAAGTAGTCTGAGTCAGCAGGGATACAGTCCTAAATAGCCGGGTTATAGTATTAATAGTAGTTAACTTATGAGGGGATCAAAGAGTTTGGACCCCCGCCATCCAATACCGTGAAGTATTGAAGAAGGTCCTACTAAATTTGACCCAGGTCCATTGCAGGACCTCTAAACGCTGAACAATGGCAAGACCTTTACCAAACCGTTCCCTTAACCCCCTACCAGGTAGCCAACATACCTCCATATAGACCGTGGAGATATGAATGGTGAAAATCCTTTATTTTATATAGACAGTAAAATAATGCCAAGACACCACGGACAAACGATAAGGAAAGATCACCTTCAACATAAGTAACTAGTTATTAAAGTCATTAATACAAAACCAAATAAAAAGTGCAAAAGATTAGAAATAAAAAGTATTATACTAGACACTTTGTCTTCACCAAGTGATGTAAGAGACTTAGGCAAACATGGCCTTGATTGTCAAGAACTCTTACGATCAATCTTGGATCCCGAGACGACTCACACACACTCTATGATGGACAATGGATGATGGTGGTGGATGATGGTGTTGTGATGGTGGTGGGTGGTGGATGAAGTGTGAGAGAGGTGGAGTGCCAAGGAATGAGATGAAATGAATCCAAGCACTCCTATTTATAGGCTGAACAGAGAGCTGGGCACGGCCCGTGTCCGCTGGGCACGGCCCCGTGCCTGTCTGACATCCTCTCTCCTCATTAATTGTAATTCGCAATTACAATAAATGCGCCTGCTGTACTTTCGACACGGCCCCGTGTCCGCTGAGCACGGCCCGTGGTGGGCAATAGAAGCTTCTATGGATTTGTCTTTTCTGCTGCTTCTTGGGCACGGCCCGTGCTGGCTGAGCACGGGGCGTGTTCAGGCTTCTGTCTTCTCCTTTTTGCTTTGGAAGGTGCCGTTGAGGGGTTGGGCAGTCCACTAATGTTCCTTTTCTTGTATTTATGTTGGATTTAGCTGTCTTTTTGCTTCTTTTGCGTTTTTGAGCTCATTTAATCCTGAAAATACAAAAGGAAGACAAAAACACTCTTTTTCCAATATTAGTACTTAAAAAGGGTTAGTTTTATGCCTTATTTGATGTAATTTATATGTTGCATTTTACACACATCATGGTTGTTACCTAAACTATTAATTATTCTGTGATATTAATAATTGGAAAATGTTTAAAATTCAGATGGCCGACTAAGTAAATCAAGAGAATCTGGATAATAACCCGGAAAACCAGAATGACAATAATCTGAATAACGACAATCCGAACAATGATAACAATGGAAACCAAGTGGACAACAGTGCCATCTAACACGTAGTAGCACAAGGAATAATAGATGCAATGCCATATATTATTCAAACGATTAGGGAAGCAGAAAATAAAAGTAAACATGATAGCAAGCGACCCTCTGAACCTGAACACAACGTGAACAATGGACCCGTACTTCAAATGCCCATTACTAAAAGAAGAAGAACTGTGTCTTACGGTTGTTCTTATAAAGAATTCTGGTCTTGTAAACCAATGGAATTATCGAGCAATGAAGGGGCCATTGCAACCTTACGCTGGATAGAAAAGACTGAGGCAGTCTTAAGAATAAGCAAGTGCGCAGAAGAAGATAAGATAATGTTTGCTTCTAATCTGTTTAAGAATTCAGCACTAGAATCGTGGAACACTATCCTCCAGTCTAGAGGAAGTGATAGGATTTACAATATGGAATGGGAAGAGTTTGAAAACATGGTAGAAAGGAAATTCTGCCCTCCTAAGAAAAAGAACAGATATCAAACAAGTTCTTAAACCTTAGGATGAACGGTGTAGATAGTAAGGGGTACACTAAGTTATTCTTTGAATATGCTAGAATAGTGCCAACCCTTGCTTCACCTGAACCAGTGTTAATCTCCCGTTACATCTGGGGATTAATCGGGGAGATAAGGCATGTAGTCAAGGCAGCTAGACCCCAAACCATAGAAGAAGCTGTAGAACTAGCTAACACCTTAACAGATGAATTAATCCGTACACGAGAAGAGGATCAAAGAAGGAACCTAACCCAGAAACTTACACAAGAATTTCGTTCTGGAAATTCTAACCGTGGGAAAAATGTAGGCTCTACCTCTACACCCTACTGTAAGTATTGCAAAAAGAAGCATTCAGGAAGATGCTCCATATCCTGTAATTTTTGCAAAATATCAGGACACAAGGAGGAAGATTACAGGAAAAAGATTAGCAACAGGATATGCTACAACTACGGAGAACAAGGTCACATCAAGCCTAATTGTCCAAAGCTAGCTCCAGCTACGAATAACAAAAATAACAAAAATGCTAGAGCATTTGTTCTGACTGCAGAAGAAGCAAAGATGATCCCGGATGTGATCACTGGTACGTTTTTAGTTAATGATGTTTTTTCTAAAGTATTATTTGACTCTGGTGCGAACCAAAGTTTTATTAATACTTCATTTTGCAAATTTCTCAATCAATCATTAACTAAACTTCCACAAGAATGTTTAGTAGAAACAGCAAATGGGGAAACCATTAAGATTTCTGAGATGTTACAGGGAGCAAGAATAGAAATTCTAAATCAGAAATTTATTGCAAACCTTTACCCCATGAATCTGGCAAGATTTGATGTCCTGTTAGGAATGGATTGGTTAATAGCCAATAAAGCCGGTATTTTGTGTGATCAAAAGTCAATTCAAGTAAATTCACCAACGGGTGAAAAGATCACAATTAAAGGAAATAAAATCTCTAGATCCACTAAATTCATCTCTGTGATGAAAACAACAAGTTATATAATAAAAGGACCATTAGTGTATTTTATTTCTATAATCACTAACACTAAAGGAAAAGAATTAAAGGATATTCCAGTAGTATCCCAGTTTTCAGTTGTATTTCCAGAAGAGCTACCAGGGCAACCTCCAGACAGGGAAGTTAAATTCAGAATCCACCTACTACCAGGGATAGCACCGATTTTATTCGTTAAAAAGAAGGACGGATCAATGCGTATGTGCAATGACTACCGTGAATTGAAAAAATTCACGATTAAGAATCGGTATCCATTACCAAGAATAGATGATCTGTTTGATCAGTTGCAAGGAGCCCGATTTTTCTCAAAAATCGATTTAAGGTCAGGATATCATCAATTAAAGGTACAGGAAGAGGATATTCCTAAGACCGCCTTCAGAACAAGGTATGGCCATTATGAATTTACTGTCATGCCATTTGGTTTAACCAATGCCCCAGCTGCATTTATGGACATGATGAACCGAATATGTAAACCATATTTGGATAAATTCATAATTGTTTTTATAGATGATATTCTCATTTACTCTAAGAGTAAAGAGGATCATACAAAGCATTTGCACGCACTTCTAAGTTTATTGAGAGAAGAAAATCTTTATGCAAAATTTTCGAAGTGTGAGTTTTGGTTAGAACAGCTACAATTTCTTGGACATCTAGCTAATCATGTAGGAATTCATGTGGATCCAACCAAGATCGAGGCGATAACCAAGTGGAAAACCCCTGAGTCACCAACCGAGATTAGAAGTTTCTTAGGATTAGCCGGTTATTATAGAAGATTTATTCAAGATTTTTCTAGAAAAGCTATTCCCTTAACTAAGCTAACCTGTAAATCCGTTAAGTTTGAATGGGGATCGAAACAAGAAGAAGCCTTTAGAATCCTTAAGCAAAGATTAACCCATGCACCCATACTAGCGTTACCAGAAGGAACTGAAGATTTTATAATCTATTGTGACGCTTCTAAATTTGGTTATGGATGTGTGTTGATGCAACGTCAAAAGGTTATAGCATATGCATCCAGACAACTTAAGAATCATGAAGAGAATTATTCCACTCATGATTTAGAATTAGGATCTATAATTTTTGCCCTTAGGATTTGGAGACATTACCTTTATGGTAGTAAGTTTACAATTTTCACTGATCATAAGAGTTTAAGATATGTTTTCGGACAAAAGGAATTGAATATTAGACAAAGACCCTGGATAGAAATGCTTAGTGATTATGATTGTGATATCCAGTATCATGCAGGTAAGGAAAATGTAGTTGCTGATGCTTTAAGCCGAAAGTATCATGAAAAGCCAAAAAGGATACGTTCTCTTAAATTAAATCTACAAGTAGATTTAAATGAATAGATTAGAAAAGCACAAGAATCAGTAATCAAGGATGATACTGAAAATTTGAAATGGATGATTAAGGAATTAGAACAAGGAACAGATGGAATTTGGAGATTCCATAAGAAAAGGATGTGGATACCTGAATTAGGAAACCTACGTTACCGTATATTAGAAGAAGCCCATAAGTCTAAGTATACGATGCATCCTGGAAGTGATAAGATGTACCAGGATTTAAGGAAGAATTTCTGGTGGATAGGAATGAAAAAGGATATAGCAGCCTATGTTTCTAAGTGTTTAACTTGTTCACAAGTCAAAGCTGAACATCAGAAACGTTCAGGTTTATTGTAACAATTAGAAATGCCAGTTTGGAAATGGGAATTGATAACAATGGATTTTGTTACTAAATTACCCAAGACCAGGAAAGGTAATGATACAATCTGGGTGATTGTAGATAGACTAACTAAGTCAGCTCATTTCCTACCGATGAAGGAAACTTTCAGTATGGAAGAGTTAGCTAAATTATATGTAAATGAAATAGTTTCTTTACATGGAATTCCTCTATCAATTGTTTCTGACAGGGATAGTCGTTTTACCTCTCATTTTTGGACAAGTTTCCAAAAAGCAATGGGAACCAAGTTGAGTCTAAGCACCGCTTATCATCCTCAAACGGACGGACAAAGCGAAAGGACAATTCAGACAATGGAAGACATGCTTAGAGCTTGTGTAATTGATTTCGGAGGTAATTGGGACGATCACTTACCATTAATAGAATTTTCTTATAATAACAGTTATCACACCAGTATCAATGCTGCACCATTCGAAGCACTTTATGAACGAAAGTGTCGAACCCCAGTCTGTTGGGCAGAAATTGGGGAAAAGCAACTATCTGGACCTGAAATAGTACAAGAAACAACAGACAAAATCATTCAAGTCAAGGAACGACTGAAAGCAGCACGTGATCGACAAAAGAGTTATGCTGATAACAGACGAAAGCCATTGGAATTTCAAGTAGGTGACAAAGTATTATTAAAAGTCTCTCTTTGGAAAGGAGTAGTAAGATTCATCAAAAGAGGAAAGTTAAGCCCCTGGTATATTGGACCTTTTAAGATTATTAGAAGAATAGGACCTGTAGCCTATCAGCTACAACTGCCAAAGGAAATGGCAGGAATACATGATGTATTTCATGTATCTAATCTCAAGAAATGTTTAGCTGATGAATCACTCGTAGTACCTCTTAAGGATATAGAGGTAAATGAGCAGTTAAAATTTGTGGAAAGGCCTCTACAAATCGAAGACGGGAAAGTCAAGAACCTCAAGCACAAGACATTAGTTCTGGTCAAAGTGAAGTGGGACTCCAAAAAGTGGACCAAAATACATATCGGAGCTTGAATCAGAAATGCAAAGGAAATATCCACACTTATTCCAGTAAGACCTCGAGGACGAGTTCTAAAACAAGGTGGGGAGGATATAACAACCCTCCTGAATTTTTCTGACACCCTAATATATTTTAAAATATCCTTATATGTCCTAAAATACACCCCGTATGTGAAAACCGAGCCCAAAATATGAAATATCATTAAAAATAAAATAAAAACAAGAAAAATGAGGCTGTCGTCGGGCGCGTAGCCTTTGGCTACTGCCTACGCGGGCCGCGAGCGAGTAACAACGAGGCCGCACCCGAAGGTGACACGTGTCAACATGTGTTGGACCTATACTCATGACCCGGATCACCTACGCCTAGACCCCCTACTACGCGGGCCGCGAAGGCCTTAGCCTAACCTTACGTGGGCCGCGAGGAAACCAATTTTCAGCCCTATATAAGAGGGCATCGGGCCTTCAGTGTGTTCGTTCATTTCTTTTCTAAATCTCGAATTTCTCACATAGTAGGCATAATCTCCGAGTATAATACCCCCTAATTAACGAAGTTCTGCTCCGTTGTAAGTATTATAACCCCAGTTACGTATTAGATACGCTGCCCGCTTGATCCAGGGTTCTGTAACGACTGTCGTGGTTCTGCCCGACGTAGTTGTTGGAATACCGTCTTGGGGAGGGTATCATTAATATAAATAAAGGGTTATTATACTAACATATGTACATTTGTGTACATTAAGATTAACACCAGGAAACCCTTAAACGAAGTCTAAGACAACAATGTGAGTTTATCCTCTTTTTGTAAACCTTTTTGTAACTATTTTACAAAACCTTAAATGTTTTACAATGTGATTAAGCAGTGATTGAGTCTTTGTAGTTCTTCAATTACTGCCGGTATCTTGGGGTTTTGTATACAAAATGTGGAACACGTTACAATTGGCAGTACTGAATGAGTCTTTGTAGTTAGCCAATGTGTAATATGACCCACCAGTCAGGATTGACAGTACTGAATGAGTAATTGTGTAGAAATAAACATTGTGATCGCTCCCAATACTGTGTTAATTGATAAAACTCTGCTTGATTAAACTGGGATTCACTCACCAGTATTTCCCACTGACAAATGTTTTTAAAACGAGTTTCAGGTAACAAAATGTGAAAGCCAATTAGGAAAAAGCCAGCTGGAGAGCACTGGCGGCTTGGAAAAAATGTGGCCAGAAAAGTTACCTAAAAGACGATGTTTTAAATTCAATAAATTAGGGTTTATCCCTATAAACATGTTGTAATAAGAAACTTGGGTTTTGCCCATGTGATTCTAATATAAAAGAAGGTGGTTTTACTCTGATAAACATTTCTAACTACGGTCCTGATGTAATTTCCGCTACCAAATTGACAAAATGATACCACCAACAATAATGTTGGCGGCCGCCCGTTCCCGGGACAGATAAGGGGCGGGGGTTGCGACAGATTTGGTACCAAAACAAAGTGTTTTGATACCTAAAAGTAGTTCCGTTGCAAAATGCGTGCTAAAACGCATTTTGACCAAAACTTTGACTCGTCACTACACCTAGTTAACGTGGTAATCAGTAGGTATAATCGCTAAGGATTATAACCATCGTGATCACAATCACGTTGCAAAGTTCAAACAAACTTTGTGTTGACCATTGATTGGTCAAAGCTGAAAGTCAAACACTGTGTGACTTTCATGCTAGAAAAGCGAAAAAAGAACGAAAGAAGCTTACAAAGGGTCCAAGCTAGGGAGAACTTGATCTAAAAATTCTCAGGTATGAAGTTATAAACCTCAACTTAGAGAAAATCAGATCAAGGGTGAGTGAAATGGATTGAGAGCTTGGCTATTTATAGTTGTGTTGATGCTCTAGGATCATCACAAGTGGTTTGTTTGGCTACCAAGCAATAGATCATAGCCATACAAGTGTAAATGGCAGCTCATCTTTACTTGGGAAGGTGCTAACTTGCTCATTAAGGTGCCAAAACAATCTAATAAAAACCAAGGATTTAAGCTGAATTGCAAAAACAACTTTCTGTCCAGATCTGACGGTGGCGTGGCGCCACAGTACAGCCTCCAGGCTGTGGCACGACGCAACGGGTAGGGCTGCAGTTTCAATATTTGGCAGAAATGGTCCCTGCACGTGTTTAAACTTGTTTTCGATGTTTTTAACCTTCGTTAAGACATTTTCAAGGCTCTACAAGGTCATAAAAGTGTAGAGGACCTGAAATATGCTCGGAAATATCACAGATGTCGGTTCGTTAGGTCGTACGATCACGTTGTTCGGTTATTTACGAAACTCGAACGGACGCGAAAACGAACCAAATTAAGCGATGAGTGGTATTCTTGCATGCCGATCACTAAAATAAAAATATTTTATTGTCTACAAAAATTTTGGATGTCCAGATGTGGTCAGAACATAAGATATGCGCGTAAATGCAAATTTACGCTCTTTTTGACACTTTTAGTCCCTGTATGATTAAATAAGCATATTTTTGCACACCGAACCACTCAAAGCTTATTTCTAAGCTATGTTTAGGTTATTTATGGTATGTTTAGCTTATGATCAAGTTCCGGACTATACGTTGACTTACGAAACGGCAGACTTTTGCAAGTTGACGCAAATAGTCCTTGTGAGTGAATAAACTTGTTTTTGCCATACCAAACCATTTAAAACTTATTTCTAAGTTATGTAAAGGTTATTTAAGGTATGTCAAGCTTATGCTGTTGTTTCGGAGTGTTTGTCGTGTTAAACTGATTACGTTTACGCATCAGTTTGCGTATAACTCCCTATAAAGCGATACAGAGTTTAAAATCAATCAGAAATCAAAACGTGCAAAAAGTCAAACATAAATAACAAACATTGGGATCAAAACACACTGTTTTATTGATATTGAATTATTCAAAGTTTGTACAATGATTACACAAGCACAGATGTCACATTAAATTTAAGACAATGTAAAGGGTTAATAATTCAATAAAACGAAACTTTTGAATCCATGGTTGTGAAACAATAATTCTGTCGCTCCACTCCCAGACGTTTCCGCCGCGGTTTCATTGTTTTAACGCGGTCGGGGTGTGACAGAAGAGTTGGTATCGGAGCTCATGGTTATAGGGAATTAGGTTATTAGTAATGCTTTGACCTAGACTATAACTTTTCTAGGACCCTAACGTGAGTCTCTTGCGTTTAGATTTTAAAACAATACCGTCACCTATCTTTAGGTGATAAACACAACGAGAAAACAATAACAAACCCGATTTGAAAATCAATCATCTATTCCTAGATGATTTATTATAAGGTTTTGAACCTTCAAAGATTTCAAAATCTCGTCAAAGTTTGGGTCTTATAATGTGAACACGTGCAATCTGGAAGGGTGGATGCCGATATTCTGAGTTTTCTGTCTAAGGCTAGAGTGTTCGTACAAATCCACATAATCGGACCAGTCACTCTTACCTGGGAATTCTTGGGGTGAGTATCCACTTATAGGCTAAAGCATGTCTTCACGATACATTATATTGATCCATTTACTTTGATTAGTCACTGTGTGTCGTTTGTTTGTTCAAGGTAATGAACGAATGATCACCTTCTTTTTATTTTGTCAATGTTTTTCAATACCTCTTTTGTTTATCCAATTATCAATCTCACTCATTTCTCATGTTTCCTTGTTATTTTTAGAATAAGCCTCCTCGACGAGATGCACAACCTCAAACCAACGCCAAAATCGCAGCCCTTGTCGCTCAGCAAAAGACTGCTGTGATTCCGAACCTAATAACTCAGATTAATCAAGTGAACAACAACAATAACAACAATGCTCGGTGTAGTTTCAAAACATTTAATTCGGCTAAACAACAAAAGTTTTCTGGGTCTCAAGGAGCAACTGCGCTCCTACAATGGTTCGAGAGTCTGGAGAGCACATTTAAACATGTTCAGTGTCCGAATGAACAAAAGGTTGAGTTTGCATCCAGTGTTTTTGAGAGGCGTGCTCTTACATGGTGGAACTGTGTGATGCGTGATAGGGTGCCGATGTGGTAATGGCACAAACTTGGGAAGAGCTTCGAGCTCTCATGATGAAAGAGTTTTGTCCCTGGCACGAGGTAAGGGCTTTGGAACGAGAATTTGATGATTTGAAACAAGATGGGGGAGAACACCGTGCTTATATGGATCGTTATGAGGAACTAAGTTTGTTGTGTCCTACTATGGTTACCCCGTTGGAGAAAGCGATTGAGAGGTATATCGATGGTCTACCCGATTCTGTACAAGACATTGTAACTGGTAGTAATCCTACCACTGTGCGTCAGGCTATTGAATTGGCTGCAACTCTGTCTGAGTCTCAAGTCAGAAAAGGTAAACTGACCCGCAAGGGTGATAAAAAGCAGTCAGCTGATGCTACTCAAGACAAGGGTAAAGGTAAGGGTAAGAAAGGCGAGTCTTCTAGGAGGCGAGGAAGCGCAAGGCTTCCTAGAACTTTGCAGTCACCAATCAGAATGCTCCGAACCCACTGGCATAACCCCCTACCAAGAAACCTTATGTTGGTACCGCACCTCACTACAATAGGTGCAATGGTCATCATGCGACCCAATAGGCTTGTAAATAGTGTACTACTTGTGGTAAACTTGGGCATACAACCAACATCTATCGTTTGGGTCAGAATCAAGCTGCTCAGATTCCAGCATAGGTTCAGGGAAACGATGCTAGAATCCTACCTGGTTCATGTTATAATTGCGGAGAGATGGGTCATTTCCGCAACAATTGTCCGAAACTTGCGAATCCGAATACCAATGTGAATATGAATCCCGCTCATGGACGAGTATACAATTTGAACGCCAACGAGGCGCGTGCTGACAATGAGGTTGTTAATTGTACGTTCCTTGTTAACCATCAACCTGCATCTGTTCTTTTTGATTCTAGCACCGATAGAAGTTTTGTATCGCTATCATTTGAGCCTTTACTTGCGATACCTAGAACTAAACTGAGGAAACCTTTATCTGTCGAAGTTGTTACTAGTATACCTCTTGTACTCGATTCTGTCATTCGCGATTGTCAATTGAACCTCAGTAACCATCTTTTTCCTATTCACCTCACACCAATGCAACTGGGAAGTTTTGATATTATCGTAGGAATGGATTGGTTAACTAAGCATTATGCTGAGGTGGTTTGTTTTGATAAAATTGTTCGTATTCCTCTTTCGTCTGGTGAAGTCTTAGAGGTTCGTGGTGAGAAACCATCTGGAGGTTTGAAACTCATATCATGTACAAGAGCCCAAAGTTATTTACGAAAAGGATATGTGTCCTTTCTGGCACATGTCACAGAGGAGAAAGGCAGGAATAAGTGTATTTAAGATATTCCGATTGTTCGAGATTATCCAGAAGTGTTTTTTGATGAACAGCCTGGTTTGCCTCCAGTTCGTCAAGTCGAGTTTCACATTGATCTTGTACCCAATGCCAACCCGATTGCGAAAGCACCTTATCATCTTGCACCGTTTGAGATGCAAGAGTTATTGAAACAACTTCAAGGATTATATGACAAAGGTTTCATCCGTCCGAGTTATTCACCTTGGGGGGCTCCAGTTCTGTTTGTGAAAAAGAAAGATGGATCTTTCCGTAAGTGTATTGATTATCATGAGCTTAACAAGCTTACCATCAAGAATCGATATCCCTTACCACGAATCGATGATCTCTTTGATCAGCTGCAAGGTGCTACATGTTTTTCCAAGATCGATCTGCGTTCTGGGTATCATCAGCTTCGTGTACTCGAAGAAGATATTCCCAAAACTGCTTTTCGTACGAGATATGGTCACTACGAGTTCACTGTCATGCCTTTTGGTTTGACGAATTCCCCAGCTATCTTCATGGACTTAATGAAAAGGGTTTGTAAACCTTAATTAGACAAGTTCATCATTGTGTTTTTTGACGACATCCTTATTTATTCGATGTCTTGAGACAATCACGAACAACACCTTCGTCTGACGATGGAACTTCTGAAGAAGGAGCAACTTTTTGCCAAATTCTCCAAGTGTGAATTTTGGCTTAAAGAAGTTCAATTTTTAGGTCATATTGTTAACGGGCAGGGTATTCATGTGGATCCTTCTAAAATTGCTGCTATTAAGGATTGGAACACACCTATGACACCTACAAAAGTTCGCTCTTTTCTTGGTCTTGCTAGTTATTATCGTCGATTTATTTCGAACTTCTCGAAGATTGCGGTTTCTCTCACTACTTTGACTCAGAAGAATAAGCCTTTTGAGTGGGGACCTAAACAAGAAGAAGCATTCCAAAAACTTAAATAAAAACTCTGTGATGCTCCTGTTTTATCTTTGCTCGATGGAAGCGATGATTTTGTTGTCTACAGTGACGCATCAAATTTAGGCCTTGGTTGTGTTCTCATGCAACGAAGTAAAGTTATAGCATATGCGCCGAGACAACTGAAAGCTCATGAGAAAAACTACACGACTCATGATCTTGAGTTAGGAGCTGTGGTTTTTGCACTCAAAATCTGGAGACACTATCTCTATGGCACAAAATGTGTGGTTTTCAAAGACCACAAAAGCCTCCAACACATTTTCAATCAGAAGGAGCTAAACATGAGACAATGACGCTGGGTTGAACTCCTAAACGATTACAATTGCGAAATTCGCTACCATCCTGGTAAGGCGAATGTTGTAGCCGATGCCCTTAGTCGAAAGGAACGAGCTAAGCTTCATTCTGTTCGCACTCTATCCGATATCCAATCACGTGTCCTTCAAGCACAATGAACATGTGTAACCCAAGGCTTATTGAAAGATGAGCTACCACTTCAACTTGAGCTTAAACTTGAAATGAAAAACGATGGGTTACTATATTTCAAAAACTGATTATGGATTCCGAAACAAAACAATCTTTGCACGTTAGTGATGGACGAATCTCATAAGTCTCGATATTCTATCCACCCTGGTGTTGACAAAATGTACAAGGATCTTTGTACTCGGTATTGGTGGCCTGGTATGAAGAAGGATATTGCTTTGTATGTATCGAAATGCCTAACTTGTCTCAAAGTCAAGGCTGAACATCAACGACCATCTGGTTTGCTTGTACAACCAGAGATACCGGTATGGAAGTGGGAGAACATTGTGATGGATCTCATCACAAAGTTACCGTGCACATCTAAAGGTCACGATGCTATTTGGGTTATCATTGATCGATTAACGAAGTCAGCTCTCTTTATACCGATTCGCAAGGATCTATTCGCTGATAAACTTGCCAAGATTTATGTTGACGAGATGCTTGATTTTCATCTCATTTTTGGAAGACCATGCAATCTGCTATGGGAACCCAACTAAATCTAAACGCTGCTTATCATCCCCAAACAGATGGACAAACCGAGAGAACGACACAAACATTGGAGGATATGCTTAGAGCATGCGTGATAGACTTTGGTGGTAATTGGGATTCTCATCTACCGTTGATCGAGTTCTCTTACAACAATAGTTATCATGCTAGTATCAATATGGCACCGTTCAAAGCTTTATATGGTCGAAAATGTCGTTCACCCATCTGTTGGAATGAGATCGGTGAAGCTCAGCTTACTAGACCTGAGCTCATTCTAGAAACAACAGATAAAATCAAGAAAATTCACGATAATCTTCTGACAGCTAGAAGCCGTCAAAAGAGTTATGCGGATATGCGATGCAATCCCTTGGAATTTCAAGTTGGAGATTGTGTCCTACTCAAGGTGTCCCCTTGGAAGGGAGTGGTGAGATTTGGAAAGAAAGGAAAACATGCACCACGATGTGTTGGACCATTTAAGATTGTTGAAAGAATCGGAAAGGTTGCCTATCGATTAGAGCTACCTCCTGAACTTGGGAATATACACCAAACATTTCACGTGTCCAATATACGAAAATGTTTAGCCGATATTGATCTTCATATTCCACTCGACGAAATTCAAGTTGATGAAACAATGCACTTTGTCGAGAAACCTGTGGAGATAGTGGACCGTGAAATCAAATAAGTAAAGAACAAGCGAATTCGATTAGTCAAAGTTCGCTGGGAGTCCAAATGTGGCCCAGAGTTTACTTGGGAGCATGAGGACCAAATGAAGGCGAAATATCCACATTTGTTTTCACAAGTTTCCTCTAGCTAAAATTTCAGGACGAAATTTCCTAAAGTATGGGAGACTGTGACAACTGTGCTCTGTAAACGATGTACGATGTACGATGTAAAACAATAAAAATTATAATTAAAAAAATGTGTTTTGGTGTTAATATTTGTGTATTTATGTTTGGCGATTTTACGATTTGATTCTAGTTCGTTGTCAAGGTTTAAATCGCTTTTTGGAAAGTTATACGCAAACTGATGCGTAAACCTAATCAGTTTAACGCGACAAACGCTCTAGAATAGTGATATAGGCTTAACATACCTTAAATAACCTTTACATAACTTAGAAATAAGTTTTGGATGGTTTGGTGTGTCGAAAACAAGTTTATTCGATCGCAGGGACTATTTGTGTCAAGTTGCGAAACTATGCCGATTCGTATAGTAACGAACATTCTGGCACTTGATCATAAGCTAAACATACCCTAAATATCCTTTACATAGCTTAGAAATAAGCTTTGAGGGGTTCAGTGTGCAAAAATAAACTTATTTGATCAATAGGGACTAAAAGCATTAAAAAGTGCATAAGTTTGCATTTACGCGCATATCTTACGTTCTAAACATATCCGGACATCCAAAAATTTTTGTAATCATTAAAATATTTTATTTTAGTGATTGGAATGCAAAAATACCATTCGTTGTATAAATTGGATCGATTTCGTGTCCGTTCAAGTTTTCGTCGTAATTAACCGAATAACGCAACCGTACGACCAAACGAACCGACATCCGAGATGTTTTTAAGCATATTTTATGTTCCCTATGCTTTAAATTCATTGTAGAGCCTTGAAATGGGGTTAACAGGGCTTAAACGTGTCGAAAATCAAGTTTTAAGCACGCAGGGACCTGCTCTGCCATTTTTGGAAACTTGGAACTGATCTCCCTCGCGCCACGCGCCAGCCCAGGGTCATCCTGGCGCACCACGTGACAGAGCCCATTTCCAGCAAACCTGTTTTCAGCCACCAGCTTGATTTCCAGGGTCTTTTGTGCAATTTTCTCAATACTATGGCCTAGTTTTAAGCTCCCATTGTATTAAATACCATGTTCCACAAGTGTAGGGTCAAGATTAAACCTTCTAAACACTTGGAATAATCTTGTTGATCCTAACTTCCAATAAATAGAAGTGGGTTCTTCACTTCATTCCTCACATTTGATTCAATTCTGCTCTAAGTTGAAGTTTAACACTTCATACCTGAGTATTTTGAATCAATTCTTCCTTACTTGGACCTTTTGTAAGCTTCTTTCATGCTTGTTTGTGCTTTTCAAGCATGAAAGTCAAACAGTATTTGACTTTCTGCTTTGACCATGAATTGGTCAACACAAAGTTCATTTGAACTTTGCAACGTGAGCGTAATCACGAAAGTTATAGTCCCTTGTGACTATACCTACTGATTACCACGTTGATTAGTCGAAGTGACGAGTCAAAGTTTCGGTCAAAATACGTGTTTATGCGTATTTTGCGACGAAGCTATTTTTGGGTATCAAAACACTTTGTTTTGATATCAAACTTGTTTTCTAACTTAGTTAAACATGTTTTAACATGTTTAACCTGTCACTTTTAGTCTAGTGCTTGTTTAGGGTCGTAAGTCAAGCGGTCTTGACAACCGCTTAGACTTTCGAACCCGACCTGTTTGGTCAATCATTAGGATCCGACCAAGCATATTTTGTGACCATAGTTGTATAGGGAATAACCTTCCAAGGTTATACCTTATGGTCACTTAGTTTAATTAGTTGTTATGATAGGTAGTTTATATGCCTTAGGAAAATAACCAAAATGCCCTTTTCATGCATAATTGGTATTTAAGCATATGTAACTTAGCTTTTGCCACTTAAACTGATTATGCAACATATTTAAACATATTAGGGCATATAATACTTGTCATAGGACTAGTTAGGCGTCCCGAACGCGCGTTCGCGCGAACGACGCGTTAAAGTAGCATAAGCTACCTTAATGAGTCATAATGGGTCGAAAGCACTTAGGATAGGTTCCGAATTAGAATGTAGGCTTTGTTAAACCATATCATGTGAGTTCCAATACTCATTTGGTTTACAAGACCTCGTTCTACCCGATCTTCCGATTTAGGTATCGATTTATTAACTAGTGATCTGACTACTAGGTACCACTTGATTTCCTTGGTTTGCCCGAGCTTTGTTAGTTCATTAGTGTCACACCCCGACCGCGTAAAACAACAAACCACGGCGGAAACGTCGGGGAGTGTCATAACAGAATCATTGTTTCACAACACATGGTGATTAAAGATTTGTTTTATTCCATTAATGAACTCGTTGTCTTAATACAAACTAGATAGATACAAATAATTATCTTTCAAGTTTTAAAGTCACTAAGGCACGGGTCCATCCTATGTGTAGCATGCATCAAGAATCATCACATAGTAGTACCTGAAACAAATGTGAAAATAAAACGTCAGCATAAAAATGCCTGTGAGTAACATAGGTTTTGTTGATTTAGATTCATGGCTTTGGTTAACATAAGAAAAAGGTTTTATGTTTTACAAAAATAGCCATGAATCCTTGTAAAAGTTTTGTTTCTAAAATGCATTTTTTTGATAAAAGGTTTGTAGTATATACAAAAATATACTTTAGTTTTGAAATAGTTAAACACATAGTTTATTGAAATATACTTTAGTTATTGAAATAATAGATTTGGTAGTATATCACAAATATACTTTGGTTTATGAATGAAAGCATCGGTAGTATATCAAATTATACTTTGGTTTTATAAATAGCATCTCAAACTATGCCTTGGTTTTGAAAGTAGCATATCAACTATGCTTTGGTTTGAAAATAGCATAACAACTATGCTTTGGTAGTATATCAAAATATACTTTAGTTTGTGAAATAACAGAGTCGGTAGTATATCAAACTATACTTTAGTAAAACATTATCATGTTGGTAGTATATCGAAATATACCTAGATCATGATTTGGTAGTATATCAAACTATACTTTTGTAAACAGTAGCATATCAAACTATGCTTTAGCAAAATAGTATCACGTTGGTAGCATATCAGAATATGCCATAATGGTATACCGAAATATACCATATATCGTGATTTGGTAATACATTCAAACCTTAGTGCATGAAACTACACTTTGGAGACTATAGAAATACCACAAAGGCAATTCTATTTGGTTAAAACTTGGTTTCTGACATTCCATACAACAGGAATGGGATGTCTAGTCCTATATCGCTATATCGTACTACCAATCGGCTTGATCATTGTTAATGAATGTATAAATAAACATATGAACAAACAAATAGTCGTAAAAACTTTGAAAATCGGTGTTTAAGCTATGGACAATAGTCTAATCCGTCAAAAGATAGAACTATGCATGTGTAATCATATAGTCGAAATCATGAAAATAGCGTATCGGCACATATGTATCACCCTAAAACATTTGAAAACGTAAAAGAGGGGACTATGTACTCACTTAAGATTGCAAGTATCCTTGATTAAGTGTCCTAACAAAGCTCTAAAAATCAAATCAAGGAATCAAGTGGTACCTAGTATGGAATCACTATGTTAAATAATCGGATCCTAAATCGGGAGATAGGATAGAGTGAAGTTCTATAAATCAAATGAGTATTGGAACTCATATGGCATGATTTAATAGACCTATCATTCTGATTTGGAAGTTTACCTAAGTGCTTTTGACCCGTTTCGACCCGTCATGGTAGTTTAAGCTACTATAACGCGTCGTTTGCGTAAAACTAAGGTCGGATGGTTATCTATGTCCAAAGTCAAGTCTTACATGCCCCATTATGCTTAAGCATGTTACTAAATCAGTTTAGATGTCAAAAACTTGATTACATATGCAAAATATGAATTTATGCTTCAAAAGGGCATTGTAGTCATTTTCTATGGGCATATGATCGACTTAATGGATAACTAACCAACCTAAGTGATCATAAGTTATAACCTCAATAGGTTATTCCCTATGAAACTATGATCACTAAATAAGTTTGGTCAGATCCTAATGATCGACCAAACGGGTCGGGTTCGAAAGTCTAAGCGGTTGTCTAGACCGCTTAACTTATGACCCTAAACAAGCACTAAACTAGTAGTGACGAGTTAAACATGTCAAAACATGTTTAACTACTTAGAAAACTGATTTGGTATCAAAATAAAGTGTTTTGATACCTAATAATAGTTCCGTCGCAAAATGCGTGTAAATACGCATTTTGACCGAAACTTTGACTCGTCACTACACCTAGTCAACGTGGTAATCAGTAGGTATAATCGCTAAGGATTATAACCATCGTGATTACAATCACGTTGCAAAGTTCAATTGAACTTTGACTTGACCAATTGATGGTCAAAACAGAAAGTCAAACTGTTGGTCAAACTGTTTGACTTTCAGCTCTAAATGGCTGAGAATAACAACTAAGCCATGAAAGAACACTTAAAAGGTGTTCAAAGGCTGGGGAGAAGGTATTAGAACTCAGGTAGGTGGCTCCTTAGCAGGAAATCCTCCACTTAGAGTTCCAAAATGAGAATGATCAAAGAATGAGGAAGATTGGATGGGTATTTATAGTTGTGGTGATGCTCTAAGATCATTACAAGTGGATTGTGTGATCACCATGCAAGAAATCTGGACTATACAAGTGTTAATGACAGTTATCCTTTGCTTGAAGAGGTGTTAACTTGGTCATCACACAAAGAAATTGCAAGAAAGGTCCCTGAATTATCAAACAGCTGCTGAAAATGAAGTTTCTGTCTCTGGGGGTCTGTCGCACCCCGCGTACCCTATTGGGCTAGCCTTCGCGGCCCGCGACCCCGGGTCAGTTCAACAACAGTTTGGAAATTTACAAGTGTGGTCCATGCATGTTTTTAAACTAATTTTTGACGTATTTGACCCCCGTTAAGCCATTTTTAAGGATCTACAAGGTCGTCAAAGTATAGGGGACTCAAAATATGTTCGGAAAAATTACGGATGTCGGTTCGTTTGGTCGTACGGTCGCGTTATTTGTCTATTACGACGAAACTCGAACGGACGCGAAAACGATCCAAATTAAGCGACGAATGGTATTTTTGCATTCTGATCACTAAAATAAAATATCTTAGTGACTACAAAAATTTTTGGATGTCCGGATGTGGTCAGAACGTAAGACATGCGCGGAAATGCAAACTTACGCCATTTTTGACGCTTTTAGTCCCTGTTTGATCAAGTAAGCGTATTTTCGCATAACGAACCACTCAAAGCTTATTTCTAAGCTATGTTAAGGTTATTTATGGTATTTTTAGCTTATGATCATGTTCCGGAATGTGTGTTGCCATATGAAACGGCAGACTTTTGCGGTTTGACGTAAATAGTCCCTGATAGCGAATTAACTTGTTTTTGCCATACCAAACCCTTAAAAACTTATTTCTAAGTTATGTAAAGGTTATTTAAGGTATGTTAAGCTTATGTTTCTGTTCCAGAGAGTATTTCGTGTTAAACTGATTACGTTTACGCTTCAGTCCGCGTATAACTTTCCAGAAAGCGATTTAGAGATCGAAATCGAACAAGAATTGATATGTATAAATGTCATATGAAATTGTACAAATCCCAAGAATGAAACATAGGATTTCATTGGATTTGTATTTGTATGATGGTCGTAAAGGCACAAGTGTCACAGTCTCCCCTACTTTAGGAAATTTCGTTTCGAAATTTAATTTAGAGGAAACTTGTGAAAGCAGATGTGATTATTTCGCTTTCGGACGAATCCTCCGTTCCCTAAGTAAAACTCCGGGCTACGTTTGGATTTCCAACGAATTTGTTCATGGTACTTGTCTGTTGTTTATAAGGATGAGTTTAGATCCGAAGATTTAAACTTCACTCCAAATAATAGATGTATGATTATTCCGAAGCTCAAGAGCGCCTTGTTAATGTCAAAGTGATGTCCTTGTTGCAACAAAATATGGAGTTTCGAACGACGGATAGAAGAATGTTTCCAATGAAGATTATTATAGGAAACTTGTGTGTGCTCGAAATCGGAGTCGGAGAGTGTAAGATAAAATAACATTGGTCAAGGTCCAGGACTTCTAGTAACTTAAATAACGCTACGCTCGCAATGTAATAAGGAACACTTATATATAGGAAGTACCAGCGGCGTAACCACCATGCCCTTTTTACATTGTTCCCGTTTCGTTATTCTTATCACTACAGGTCTTAACACATGACAAAACTTCTTGTGGTTTCTGTGCACTGAATTCCATAATTATGTATGCATCCATAATTACGTAATTCCCTGCACACTCCGCACAGTTCATTTTATAATGTGTAGGGAAAAAATCATTCGAACAACCAGGTAATGACTTGACTAGACCACCAAAGGATCTCTTTAACTAGATCCATGAACGATCTCTTTAACTAGATCAACACATGATCTCTTTAACTAGACCGACGTATGATCTCTTTAAATAGATCACCAAAGGGTCTTTGAACCAAATAATCGTTTAGAAATAGCACTTTGGAATCCAAGGGTCTGACTATTTGCATAGAAAACTCCTTGAGGATTTAAGATAGTACTTTGGGTATCCTTCTGAGAGTCTAACATATAAAAATACGGAAGATTCTACCAGGATTTAGATAGCGAGCTTTAGAATTACACAAAAACACACAATCACATAATCGTTAATTTGGTTATCAGCTCGTTCATTAACTTGTATATATGCATTTAAAGCACATCAGGAATCCAATCAAGGACTTCAATTAGTACTTTAAACATCCTCAAGAATCTAACTATAAAGATAGGAAGATCTTATAAGGATTTGGAATTTGTGTGGTGAAAATGTTTTGAAATCCATGTACTAGGTATGTTAGGTCAACATACAAAGTGAAATGTTCTTGAAATCAAGGTGCTAGATATGCTAAGTCAGCATATGACGCAAAAAGGGTCCTTGAAATCAATGTGCTAGGCATGTTAAATCAACACACGAAGCAAAAATGTTCCTGATAATCGTGTACATAGTCACATAACATGGGTCCAATTAAGGACTCATGAAAGTACCGTTAGATATCAAATCAAGGATTTGAAATGGTACTTCAAATATCTGTTTAAGGATTTGTAACTTGTACCTTGTACTTCATTTCTTTAAAAGAAACGAGTACTTAGGATCTTCGGGGAGATGACGAGTGGTTAAAAAAATGAGAGAACCACATGAGAAGTTTGTCTGGCAAGGAATACGGTTCCTTGGTGTCGGTATCGTAGGGGTATGCCACACATACACGCAATTGCATTTATTTCATAAACAAATTTGAAACAACAAATTTATTTATATGCGGATTGAATTGTTCCAAGTGTCATAGATAAGAACACGAAAAATTCAAAAGTCTAATTGTTCACTGCTGCATTGTCATTTGCATTTGCCTCGTTTATGTTAAATACTCATCCACGTGCTGGATTTGCATTAACAAGTTTTGGGCAATTGTTCCGATAGTGAGTAAGATCACCATAGTTGTAGCACGATCCAGGTGGATATGGTGCTTGAGTAGCAACAGGATTTGCAGCATTTTGGTTTTGGATAACATGACGACATGTATTGATCAAATGTCCTAATCACCCACAGTGGGTACATTTGTGACACGGTTTTTGATCTAGATGATGACGGTTGCATTTGTTGCATAAAGGTGTAGTACCAATATAGTTTCTCCTAGCACGAGGCTGTGTTGGCTGGTTTAGTGCAACCTGATTATTCTAAGCAACTACGGTGAAGTTTTGTGAAGCTTTACGCTTCTTCGACTTCTTAGAGGACTCGGTCTGTTTATCCTTTGGTTTTTCTTGTGTAGACTTGTCAGATGGTTTCTGGACGCCTTTTTGGAAAAGCTTACCCTTCCTGGTCTGAGATTCAGTCAGGGTAGCAGATAACTCAATAGCCTGCCTAAATGTGGTAGGGTTACTACCAGTAACAATGTCCTAAACTGGGTCAGGGAGGCCATCGATGTACTTTTCAATCGCTTTATCCAAAGGCGTAACCATGGTAGGACATAACAGACTTAACTCCTCATAACGATCAGTGTAGGCTCGATGTTCACCGCTGTCTTGTTTAAGATCGTCAAATTCCCTTTCCAAAGCCCTGAGCTCATGACGAGGACAAAATTCCATCATCATTAGAGCTAGAAGCTCTTCCCATGTCTGAGCCATTGCCACATCGGCACCCTTATCCCTCATTACACCGTTCCACCATGTGAGTGCTCCTTTCTGGAATACACTTGACGCAAACTCAACTTTTCGTTCGTTTGGGCATTGCATATGACGAAACATGCTTTCGAGACTCTCAATCCACTGTAGGAGCCCAGTAGCTCCTTCAGACCCAGTAAATGTAAGTGGCTTACCTGAGTTGAATGTCTTATAGTTGCACTGAACATTGTTATTGTTATTGTTCGCTTGATTTATCTGGGTAATAAGGTTCGGGAGTACAGCAGCGATTTGCTGAGTGATTAAGGCTGCCATGGTGGCATCCTGAGTTTGATCACGTTGAGGAGGCATTCTAAAAGATCAAAGAAACATGAGGGGAAACGAATGAGATGATATTGGGTAGTCAAAATTGAATGCTTTGAAAGAATATTGTCAAAGCATGAAGATTGTGATCATTTGTTCGTTACCTAAAACAAACAAACGACACTATGATTAATCAAAGTAAATGGGTCATATTAATGTATCGCGAAGACATGCTTTGGCCTATAATTGGACACTCACCCCAAGAGTTCCCAGGTAAGAGTGACTGGTCCGATACTGCGGATTTGTACTAACACTCTAGCCTTAGACAGAAAACTCGAGGTACAGGTATCCACCCTTCCAGATTGCACGTGTTCACATTATTTAGACCCAAACTTTGACGAGATTTTGAAAATTTGGAAGGAATTAGCCAAAAATGAATCATCCAAGGGTGGATGATTATTTTCAAAATTGTTTTGGAATTTTGTGTTCATGTTTTGGTAATCACCTAAGGATAGGTGATGTGTATTGTTTTAAGATCTAAACACAAGATAACTTGTGTTAGGGTCCTAGGAAGGTTATAGTCTAGGTCAAAGCATTGTTAATAACCTAATTCCCTATAACCATGAGCTCTGATACCAACTTTTCTATCACACCCCAACCGCGTAAAACAACAAACCACGGCGGAAACGTCGAGGAGTATCATAACAGAATCATTGTTTCACAACACATGGTGATTAAAGATTTGTTTAATTCCATTAATGAACTCGTTGTCTTAATAAAAACTAGATAGATGCAAATTATTATCTTTCAAGTTTTAAAGTCACTAAGGCACGGGTCCATCCTATGTGTAGCATGCATCAACAATCATCACATAGTAGTACCTGAAACATATGTGAAAATAAAACGTCAGCATAAAAATGCATGTGAGTAACATAGGTTTTGTTGATTTAGATTCATGGCTTTGGTTAACATAAGAAAAAGGTTTTATGTTTTACCAAAATAGCCAAGAATCCTTGTAAAATTTTTGTTTCTAAAATGCATTGTTTTGATAAAAGGTTTGTAGTATATACAAAAATATACTTTAGTTTTGAAATAGTTAAACAGATAGTATATCAAAATATACTTTGGTTACTGAAATAATAGATTTGGTAGTATATCACAAATATACTTTGGTTTATGAATGAATGCATCGGTAGTATATCAAACTATACTTTGGTTTTGTAAATAGCATCTCAAACTATGCCTTGGATTTAAAAGTAGCATATCAACTATGCTTTGGTTTGAAAATAGCATATCAACTATGCTTTGGTAGTATATCAAAATATACTTTAGTTTGTGAAATAACAGAGTCGGTAGTATATCAAACTACACTTTAGTAAAACAGTATCATGTTGGTAGTATATCGAAAATACCTAGATCATGATTTGGTAGTATATCAAACTATACTTTTGTAAACAGTAGGATATCAAACTATGCTTTAGCAAAACAGTATCACGTTGGTAGCATATAAGAATATGCCATAATGGTATACCGAAATATACCATATATCGCGATTTGGTAATACATTCAAACCTTAGTGCATCAAACTACACTATGGAGACTATAGAAATACCACAAAGGCAATTCTATTTGGTTAAAAATTGGTTTCTGACATTCCATACAACAGGAATGGGATGTCTAGTCCTATATCGCTATATCGTACTACCAATCAGCTTGATCATTGTTAATGAATGTATAAATAAACATATGAACAAACAAATAGTCGTAAAAACTTTGAAAATCGGTGTTTAAGCTATGGACAATAGTCTAGTTCGTCAAAAGATAGAACTATGCATGTGTAATCATATAGTCGAAATCATGAAAATAGCGTATCGGCACATATGTATCACCCAAAAACATTTGAAAACGTAAAAGAGGGAACTATGTAATCACTTGTGATTGCATGTATCCTTGATTAAGTGTCCTAACAAAGCTCGAGAAATCAAGGAATCAAGGAATCAAGTGGTACCTAGTATGGAATCACTATGTTAAATAATCTGATGCTAAATCGGGAGATAGGATAGAATGAAGTTCTATAAATCAAATGAGTATTGGAACTCATATGGCATGATTTAATAGACCTATCATTCTGATTTAGAAGTTTACCTAAGTGCTTTTGACCCGTTTCGACCCGTCGTGGTAGTTTAAGCTACTATAACGCGTCGTTTGCGTAAAACTAAGGTCGGATGGTTATCTATGTCCTAAGTCAAGTCTTACATGCCCCATTATGCTTAAAAATGTTACTAAATCAGTTTAGATGTCAAAAACTTGATTACATATGCAAAATATGAATTTATGCTTCAAAAGGGCATTTTGGTCATTTTCTATAGGCATATAATCGACTTTATGGATAACTAACCAACCTAAGTGATCATAAGGTATAACCTCAGTAGGTTATTCCCTATGCAACTATGATTACTAAATAAGTTTGGTCGGATCCTAATGATCGACCAAACGGGTAGGGTTTGAAAGTCTAAGCGGTTGTCAAGACCGCTTAACTTACGACCCTAAACAAGCACTAAACTAGTAGTGATGAGTTAAACATGTCAAAACATGTTTAACTACTTGGAAAACTGATTTTGTATCAAAATAAAGTGTTTTGATACCTAAAATTAGTTTCGTCGCAAAATGCGTGTAAATACGCATTTTGACCGAAACTTTGACTCGTCATTACACCTAGTCAACGTGGTAATTAGTAGGTATAATCGCTAAGGATTATAACCATCGTGATTACAATCACGTTGCAAAGTTCAATTGAACTTTGACTTGACCAATTGATGGTCAAAACTGAAAGTCAAACTGTTGGTCAAACTGTTTGACTTTCAGCTCTAAATGGCTGAAAATAACAACTAAGCCATGAAAGAACACTTACAAGGTGTTCAAAGGCTTGGGAGAAGGTATTAGAACTCAGGTAGGTGGCTCCTTAGCAGGAAATCCTCCACTTAGAGTTCCAAAATGAGAATGAGTAAAGAATGAGGAAGATTGGATGGGTATTTATAGCTGTGGTGATGCTCTAAGATCATTACAAGTGGATTGTGTGATCACCAAGCAAGAAATCTGGACCATACAAGTGTTAATGACAGCTATCCTTTGCTTGGAGAGGTGTTAACTTGGTCATCACACAAAGAAATTGCAAGAAAGGTCCCTGAATTATCAAACAGCTGCTGAAAATAAAGTTTCTATCTCTAAGGGTCTGTCACGCCCCGCGTAGCCTATAGGGCTAGCCTTCGCGGTCCGCGACCCCAAGTCAGTTCAGCAATAATTTGGA
Organism: Helianthus tuberosus; assembly: GCA_030545235.1. NCBI lineage: Eukaryota > Viridiplantae > Streptophyta > Magnoliopsida > Asterales > Asteraceae > Helianthus > Helianthus tuberosus. The sequence goes on along the minus strand of CM060403.1, from coordinate 8,527,561 downwards.
AATTTACAAGTTTGGTCCCTGCATGTTTTAAAGCTGATTTTTGACGTATTTGACCCCAATTAAGCCATTTTCAAGGATCTACAAGGTCTTCAAAGTATAGGGGACTCAAAATATGTTCAGAAAAATCACGGATGTCGGTTCGTTTGGTCGTATGGTCGCGTTATTCGTCTAATTACGACAAAACTCGAACGGGCGCGAAAACGATCCAAATTAAGCAACGAACAGTATTTTTGCATCCGATCACTAAAATAAAATATTTTAGTGGCTACAAAAATTTTTGGATTTCCGGATGTGGTCAGAACGTAAGATATGCGCAGAAATGCAAACTTACGCCGTTTTTTTTACGCTTTTAGTCCTTGTTTGATCAAGTAAGCGTATTTTTGCATAACGAACCACTCAAAGCTTATTTCTAAGCTATGTTAAGGTTATTTATGGTATGTTTAGCTTATGATCATGTTCCGGAATGTATGTTGCCATACGAAACGGCATACTTTTGCAGTTTGACGCAAATAGTCCCTGATAGTGAATAAACTTGTTTTTGCCATACCAAACCCTTAAAAACTTATTTCTAAGTTATGTAAAGGTTATTTAAGGTGTGTTAAGCTTATGTTGTTGTTCTGGAGTGTTTGTCGCATTAAACTGATTACGCTTACGCATCAGTCCGCGTATAACTTTCCAGAAAGCGATTTAGAGGTCGAAATCGAACAAGAATTGATATGTATAAATGTCATATGAAATTGTATAAATCCCGAGAATGAAACATAGGATTTCATTGGATTTGTATTTGTATGATGGTCGTAAAGGCACAAGTGTCACAATTAGATCAAGGATACTTTGCAATTCAATGTGAGTACATAGTTCCCCTATTTTACTGTTTTCAATTGTTTTGTGGTGATTCATATGTGTTAAACGATTTAGATTCTATTAACGTTGATTTCAAAAACGAATACTATGGTTTATATTAAACGTAAACGATTTCGATAATGTGAACAAACTTGTTGGACGTATTTACATAACGAATGGCATTCATTAGTTTTGGCCGAACCGACCAGTACTAGGTTATGGTACCATAGGATCTTACAAATCCCGTTATCGGACTACCGCCATAGTTATGTATAGGGGTAATGTGGTTAACGACTGAACCTGGTGATTGTTAACTTACCCTTTGGTGGTTTGTTAATACGAGTTGAACGATGGACGAGTTACGAAGGTTTCAATGTTATAAACGAGACGACCAAAAGTAGTTTTCACAATTAAAACAAGAACGATTTTTGAACGATTGAACGATTGAAACGATTGAACAATTTGAACGATTTAACCAAGATAAACAAATTGAATGAACGACTGGTCTTTGGTTAGTGTTTAGATAACGGGACGGGTGTAATGTGATAAAAGCATGGTAGATAAGCCTCATGTACTTCTTATATATAAGTGCTTTTATCATATTACATTCCGTGGCGTTATTTAGTTCACTTGGACGAATGATTTTTAAACGAAGACACACAACGATGTTTACGAAATGATATAAACCTTACGAGTTATTTTACGAGAACGATTTACGATTTGGTTTAGATAAACAAATGTTTTGGGTTAAGATTCATGGCATCGAGGTTTTATAAACTATAACCAATCTTTTTTGACTTGGTTATTCATTTTACAATACCAACATTTTACAAAACAAGGTTTTCTAATATCGATTAATGAAGTTGTACGACTTATTTCAACATGTAAAAGAGCCATGAATCTGACACTCTCACAAAACCTATGTGCTCGCCGGCATTTCCTTACTGACTTTATTTTTACATATGTTTCAGGTGGTGTTGAATGATGTTGAATGCGACTAGGATGCATGCTCACTTAGGATTGGATGAGGCCTTAGTGACTAAATAAAAATGATAGTCGAGATGTGAACTTGTTTGTTTTTAAATGTAAGACAATGTAAACGGTTAATAATTCAATAAAACAAAACTTTTGAATCCATGGTTGCGAAACAATAATTCTGTCGCTCCACTCCCCGACGTTTCCGTCGTGGTTTCATTGTTTTAACGCGGTCGGGGTGTGACAGATTTGTTTTTCTTTTGCCTAAAGAATTCCAGACAAATGAAGATTTTCTTTGTAAGTTTTACCATTTCGTTCGTCAGAATCTTTGACGGTTCTTTTCAACTTTTCAAAATTTTCAAAAATTGATCTGTTTTCAAGAGTTAATTTTTCATTTTCTTTCTTAAAACGTTCAACATCAGTTTTATCTTTTTCAATATTCTCGTTTAATTCTTTGATTCTCTCATTTGAAGCTCTGAGAAGTTTATCTCGATTTAAAATTTGTTTTTCAATCATATTGACCTTTTCAACCAGATCTTGGGTCTTTTTGAGTGAGAGATACGCATATATGCTACAGACTTTGCATTCTTTCATGCAATTTCTGCAATCACTCGCTGTTTTAGCACCATCAGTCTTACCTGATTCATTGTTTGAACCACTACTACTGACCTTGCTTGTTGACTCAGAACTAGAAGTAGATTTGGAATCTACCTCGAGTGCTTTTGCCATAAGATCTTTGTCGGCCATTTTCGTCAGATTATCTGTAGTCATTTCTTTTGTAGTATCAATGATCCCATTGTCTACCTTCATTGACTTTAGCCTTTCTTCTTCAGCTTTTCTTGCATATTCGATCTCTCTCTTTTCGTCTTCTGCTGCTATTGCTTTTATGAGAGTTTCAACTTGAACTTCTGATGGTTCCACAATGATGTTGCCTTTTAGATCTAAGTAACATTCCCGATCCGGATCCCATCTTTTTGTTCTTTTGGCTTCTTTCCAAGCTGCGTAGTGTTTGTCTTTCATAGATTGAGCTATAAGCTTTCGACGAATGTATTGTTTCCTTTCTTGTTCTTCCTTTGAACATGGTGGAGGGTCAACTTGTGCTATAAATGCAAATCCAACTGCATCTTCATCAGGCAAGAATTCACTCCAATCGAAGCCTTCATCATCCTGAATCACAGCTAAAGCTGTCGACTTTTCTTTTGGAGTCTCCTCAATCTGTTTCATTCTGGGTGGCTCTTCGCGGTTTCGCTGATAAACAGCTTTCTCGTAGTAATCGTCATGAAAAGGGTTAGCTGTTTCATCTGCTACTGAATTTCTGCATTCACGCTTGAAGTGCCCACTTTGTTTACATTTAGAGCATGTCACCTTGGATTTGTCAAAACCAAGTTTTGTCGAAGGACCTCTGATGTGTGTAAAATGCAACATATAAATTACATCAAATGAGGCATAAAACTAACCCTTTTTAAGTACTAATGTTGGAAAAAGAGTGCTTTTGTCTTCCTTTTGTATTTTCAGGATTAAAAGAGCTCAAATTCACAAAAGAAGCAAAAAGACAGCTAAATCTAACATAAATACAAGAAAAGGAACATAAGTGGACTGCCCGACCCCTCAACGGCATCTTCCCAAGCAAAATAGAGAAGGCAGAAGACTGAACACGCCCCGTGCTCAGCCAGCACGGGGCCGTGCCCAAGAAGCAGCAGAAAAGACAAACATATAGAAGCTTCTATTGCCCACCACGGGGCCGTGTCCAGTGAACACGGGGGCGTGGCGAAAGTACAGCAGGCGCATTAATTGTAATTGCGAATTACAATTAATGAAGAGAGATAGTGTTAGACAGGCATGGGGGCGTGTCCAGCGGACACGGGGCCGTGCCCAGCCTTCTGTTTAGCCTATAAATAGGAGTGCTTGGTTTCATTTCAACTCATCCCTTGGCACACCACCTCTCTCACACTTCATCCACCACCCACCACCATCACAACACCATCATCCACCACCGTCATCCATTGTCCATCGTAGAGTGTGTGAGTCGTCTCTGGATCCAAGATTGATCGTAAGAGTTCTTGACAATCAAGGCCATGTTTGCCTAAGTCTCTTACATCACTTGGTGAAGACAAAGTGTCTAGTATAATACTTTTTATTTCTAATCTTTTGCACTTTTTATTTGGTTTTGTATTAATGACTTTAATAACTAGTTACTTATGTTGAAGGTGATCTTTCCTTATCGTTTGTCCGTGGTGTCTTGGCATTATTTTACTGTCTATATAAAATAAAAGATTTTCACCATTCATATCTCCACGGTCTATATGGAGGTATGTTGGCTACCTGGTCGGGGGTTAAGGGAACGGTTTGGTAAAGGTCTTGCCATTGTTCAGCGTTTAGAGGTCCTGCAATGGACCTGGGTCAAATTTAGTAGGACCTCCTTCAATGCTTCACGGTATTGGATGGCGGGGGTCCAAACTCTTTGATCCCCTCATAAGTCAACTACTATTAATACTATAACCTGGCTATTTAGGACTGTATCCCTGCTGACTCAGACTACTTAGTCGAGGGTAACGTCACCGCCAAAAGCGGGGCTTACCATAATTTGCATTAATAACTTAATTAATTATCTTCCAATAATCCACCCTTTTAGGATTGTATCCTTGCTGACTCAAACTACTGGGGTGAGGGTAACGTCACCTTCAAAAGAGGGGCCTACTACAATAACTAAGATAATCTCTTAAATATGTGCAAAAGTGCGGAAATAATCAAAGGTTATACTAGATACGAGTCGGAACCAAGTGATTCATCTTGTCTATCTGTTTTTCTTTTATTTTTACTTTTCGGCATTTTAGTTAGTTTTTATTTTTCTTAGTTTAAAACATTTTTCTAAACTTTTTATTTTGATTAGACGTTGAGGATAAACCGGTACTAAAAGCTCTTGTGTCCTTGGACGACCTCGGTATCTTACCAACGCTATACTACGCTCACGATGGGTGCACTTGCCCATATGTGTGTTTAGTGTTAGTAAAATATCGTGTTTTATAAATTTAAAACTTGGCTAAAATAAGTGTTAAAGGGGCTTAAAATATACACCTAATATATATAACACTTTACCGCACATCAAGTTTTTGGCGCCGCTGCCGGGGACACAAGGATTTTAAGAAAGTTAGGAATCAACGGCCTAATCATTTTTTTTATTTTATTTTTAAATTTTTTAGGATTTTCTTAGTTTTTCTGTTTCTGCAGAGCTCAGCACGGGCCGTGCCTGGTCAGACACGGGCCGTGTCTAGCATCATCACTGGCAGTTTTTATTTTCTGAGTTACAGAGAGCTGAGCACGGGGCCGTGTCGGTGCACCACGGGGTCGTGTCCAACTCCCAGTAACTGGGATCCAGAGAACAATTACTGTACCTCTGACCATGGGCCGTGGTCACTGAGCACGGGGCCGTGGTGAACATTCTGGCCAACGTTCTTTTTTGTTTTTTTATTGCAGGATTTGGAACCCAGGCGCCACATTTGACCCTCCTACGTAGTGCATGAGCTCCAGTTCTAGTAGAGACATAAAAGAACCCCTAGAAGAACCCGAACGCTTTCTTAGAAAAAGACTTAAAGCTAAAATTCAAGAGAAAGCTTCGGGGGACCCACTTCCAATGGCAGACCAACGTACCCTCATGGATTACCTACGGCCCACCGTAGGCAATCTCGGCGCCGCTATCAATGCACCAAATGTCGAAGCCAACAACTTCGAACTTCGACTGCATTTGATACAAATGCTCCAAAACTCCGCAACCTTATATGGGCTTGCGGACGAGGATCCCCATCTGCATATTACTAATTTCTTGGAAATATGTGATACTTTTCGGATCAATGGAGCATCAAACGACGCCATTCGCCTTAGGATGTTTCCATTTTCACTAATAGACTGAGCTAAGGCTTGGCTTAACACCCTCCCAGTTGGCTCGGTAAACACCTGGGATGAACTAGCCCAAAAGTTTCTATATAAGTATTTCCCTCCTGCTAAAACGGCTAAATTAATGACTGAAATTAATACATACTCACAAGAGGATGGGGAATCCTTATATGAAACTTGGGAAAGGTTCAAGGAGCTTCTAAGAAAGTGTCCTCATCACGGTCTAGTGGTATGGCAACAAGTATCCACTTTCTACAATGGGTTGTTGCCACACACAAGACAAACACTTGATTCAAGCTCCGGGGGACTTTTAGGTAATCGTCGCCCAAATGAAATATATAATCAAATTGAGGAAATTGCTCAAACCAATTTTCAATGGCACACTCCCCGAGGTAATAAATCTATTGCCCTGGGCGCCCATAAGGTTGATGAAAGCACCTCTTTACAAGCCCAAATCGAGGCCCTCTCTTCGAAAATCAAAAGGCTAGAAATGACAAAAACGGCCTCGGTTATGGCTTGTGAAGGGTGTGGTGGGTCACATGAAAATTGGAGTTGTATGAAAGAATTAGATGAACAAGCGGAAACGGTAAACTACATTGATAATAGACCTAGGCAGTCGGGTCCTCCAACGGGTACCTACAACCAAGGATGGCGTAACCACCCAAATCTTGGTTGGAGAGATCCCGGCAATAGTAGTAACCAACAAAACCAACGAACTAATTTTCAACAACCACAAAATTTCTCTCAACAACAAGGTGGAAGAGAAAGGCTTGAAGATACCCTATCTCGCCTCATCTCCGACACCGAAAAGAAAAACTCGGATCGATTTCAACAATTGGAATCGAATTTTAGAAATCAACAAGCTAGCATTCAAAACGTTGAAAAACAATTAAATCAACTAGCTCAAAATTTCTCCGAGAGACCACAAGGCGCGTTACCAAGTAATACCGAAACCAACCCAAAGGCGCAAGTACACCTCATCACATTGAGAAACCGAACCGTGGGTCCTGAGGATGAGCCCTTACCACCAATTGAAGGAAGTCAACGCCAAGACACTACTTCACCCACACCTCAACCAGAAAAGGCTCCTTCAACAAATCAAGAGCCCACCAAGACTCATCCGATTCCGTACCCCGGTAGGTTAAATCGTCAAAAGACCGATGAGCAATTCGCAAAGTTCGAAAGTTTACTAAAACAATTGCATGTTAATATTCCTTTTATTGAGGTCCTAACCCAAATGCCTAAATATGCAAAGTTCATGACGGATTTCCTCACTCACAAAAGGAAAATTGAATCATTGCAATTAGTTAACTTAGGCGAAGAATGCTCAGCTTTAGTACTCAACAAACTTCCACAAAAGAAAATCGACCCCGGGAGCTTCACAATCCCTTGCTCGATTGGAAAGTCCCCCGTCCGTAATGCTTTAGCCGATCTTGGGGCTAGCATCAACCTCATGCCCACGTCCATGTTCAAGCGACTCGGCCTAGGAACAACAAGCCCTACAAAGATGAGCATACAACTCGCCGACAGGTCCGTCAAATTTCCACAAGGTGTCGCTGAAAATCTGCTAGTTAAGGTTGACAATTTCGTCTTTCCAACCGACTTTGTCATCCTAGACATGGAAGAAGACACCGATGTCCCTCTCATCCTCGGGAGGCCATTTCTAGCCACCGCCCAAGCAGTGGTGGATATGAATGACGGAACCTTAACATTAAAGTTTGGGGATGAGGAAGTAAAATTTGAATGTGGAAAGAAAGTAGAGGAAGAAGATCCGGTCAACTACATGAAGGTCATAGACTCAAGCTTGGATGACGCTCTCCGACGGTGTAATATGGGATGCAATACATCCCACTTGGGTAACATATGACCAGGCTTTGGGTCTAGCCAAGGACCCTTATAAACGTGGCGCACCACGGAGGCATTCCGCGGAACTATCCTTAGTTTAATTTTTTTTTTTTTTTTTTTTGGAGTAGTAATTTAACTATTTATAATAAGTGCACTTTACATCAATATCGCAGGTAAGCGAGCAACAAGCTGCGCCGCTACCCCTTTCTGAATAGCAAACCCTAGCCTATTAAAGACAAACCCCTGCCCCCCCGTTGATGAGCAACTGTTATGTTTTCTAGTTAGTTTTAATTTTCAGGAATAAAACACACTCATGGTGGTAAGGGATGAAAAGGGGAACGAGAAAAATGATCCCATGCACAAGAACAAGGCAACCCGACATCAATCTCTCCATTACAGAAGATTCAACACGGGCCGTGTCCAACCAACACGGTCGCGTGCTGAACCCCCTGCAGAAAAATGCCTAGTTCAGGTAACTGGACACGGGCCGTGTTCACCAGACACGCCCCCGTGTCCAGGCTTCTGTTTCTTTTCTTTAATTTCTGTTACCGGCACCTGAACACGGGACCGTGTCCGGTCCACACGGGGACGTGTCCAGACTACCAATAACATAAATCTTTGCTTTTAACACCATTTTACACATCTAATCAACCTAAAAATTTATTTTTGGGACACATTGAGGACGATGTGTAATTTAAGTGTGGGGGGGATGCTAAAACCTTGAAATTTTGCAAGTCCTAAATACAAGCCTTACACAAAACTCTATTGGAACCGCTAATCACCCCAAAAATTTTTCAAAAATTTCATTTTTTTTTTCACTTGTCTAGGTTTAACTCGGGAAATTGAAGTTCTCAAAAAGGTTATATTTTTACGAATTTACAACCGATAGCGTCGTGATAAAAAGAACCAACATAAGAAAATTATGAAAAGGCATGGCAAACTTAGTTAAAATTTGATTATATATACTTGATAACATAAAAAACCATTCCCACAAAAGTGAGTTTTGAGCCTTTATTGAGCATACAATTACATATCATTAAACTAAATGCTCATTTTTCGTTTCTTGTGTGAATAGCCGTTTGGTTCTTACAACTCTAGAACTTGCCATGACGATACATTCCCGGTCCTTATCAACTTAAACCCGAGTAAGTAAATGATGGAGGCATTAGGACTAACCCTTTTTATTTCTACACCATTATTTTTCTTTTTCTTTTACCACCTACCCAAAAATCCCCCTAGTTAGCCCCTTTGAGCCTAAACCTTTTCATTTCATAACCCAAACCTAACACCCTTTTACCCACCAAAACCTTTTTCATTTTTTACCCTTTGTTTTAGTAACAAGTTCGGTTTTTCGTATGATCGTTTGAAAAAAAAAATGTGTTGATGATGAAGCAAAAGAAAATAAACAAACAAGTTCATCAAAAATAACTTTGTTTGAATAATAGCTTCATCAAAATAAAAGTTACAAAAATAGAAAGTCCTACGAAAACCGACACTTGTTACGCTTTTTCACCCTTTTTCTACTAACCACTATCCCAACCACCTACCTTTAACCCAAGCCTAACCCTTAACCCACAAAGTCCTCTTGATATTTACAAAGGTATAAAAGTTAAAAAGGAGGAGGATTGATTGCTTGGCAAGCTTATGGTAGGAGTAAGTTCCATGCCGCTCTCGAGTGATTCACTAAAAATACACCTTCGGCCGAGTGTGAGTGATTTCTCCCGTGAGGTATGTGAACTAGTATATAAATGGAATTTTAAAAAAGGCATGTTATGCCCAAATAAGTAATTTCTCCTATGAAACGTTCTAAACAAATCATAACGAATAGGATTGTAAATAGATAAAATAAAACCCAAAAAGATCTTGGATTCCCAACACTCTATGACAAGCCAAAACCTTCTCTTCTACCCATTCCATTTGGGAGTGTAAGCCACATATTAAAGAGTTTTGCTTGAGGACAAGCAAAAGTTCAAGTGTGGGGGTATTTGATGTGTGTAAAATGCAACATATAAATTACATCAAATGAGGCATAAAACTAACCCTTTTTAAGTACTAATGTTGGAAAAAGAGTGTTTTTGTCTTCCTTTTGTATTTTCAGGATTAAAAGAGCTCAAATTCACAAAAGAAGCAAAAAGACAGCTAAATCTAACATAAATACAAGAAAAGGAACATAAGTGGACTGCCCGACCCCTCAACGGCATCTTCCCAAGCAAAATAGAGAAGGCAGAAGACTGAACACGCCCGATGCTCAGCCAGCACGGGGCCGTGCCCAAGAAGCAGCAGAAAAGACAAACCTATAGAAGCTTCTATTGCCCACCACGGGGCCGTGTCCAGTGAACACGGGGGCGTGGAGAAAGTACAGCAGGCGCATTAATTGTAATTGCGAATTACAATTAATGAAGAGAGATAGTGTCAGACAGGCACGGGGGCGTGTCCAGCGGACACGGGGCCGTGCCCAGCCTTCTGTTCAGCCTATAAATAGGAGTGCTTGGTTTCATTTCAACTCATCCCTTGGCACACCACCTCTCTCACACTTCATCCACCACCCACCACCATCACAACACCATCATCCACCACCATCATCCATTGTCCATCGTAGAGTGTGTGAGTCGTCTTGGGATCCAAGATTGATCGTAAGAGTTCTTGACAATCAAGGTCATGTTTGCCTAAGTCTCTTACATCACTTGGTGAAGACAAAGTGTCTAGTATAATACTTTTTATTTCTAATCTTTTGCACTTTTTATTTGGTTTTGTATTAATGACTTTAATAACTAGTTACTTATGTTGAAGGTGACCTTTCCTTATCGTTTGTCCGTGGTGTCTTGGCATTATTTTACTGTCTATATAAAATAAAAGATTTTCACCATTCATATCTCCACGGTCTATATGGAGGTATGTTGGCTACCTGGTCGGGGGTTAATGGAACGGTTTGGTAAAGGTCTTGCCATTGTTCAGCGTTTAGAGGTCCTGCAATGGACCTGGGTCAAATTTAGTAGGACCTCCTTCAATGCTTCACGGTATTGGATGGCGGGGGTCCAAACTCTTTGATCCCCTCATAAGTCAACTACTATTAATACTATAACCCGGCTATTTAGGACTGTATCCCTGCTGACTCAGACTACTTAGTCGAGGGTAACGTCACCGCCAAAAGCGGGGCCTACCATAATTTGCATTAATAACTTAATTAATTATCTTCCAATAATCCACCATTTTAGGATTGTATCCTTGCTGACTCAAACTACTGGGGTGAGGGTAACGTCACCTTCAAAAGAGGGGCCTACTACAATAACTAAGATAATCTCTTAAATATGTGCAAAAGCGTGGAAATAATCAAAGGTTATACTAGATACGAGTCGGAACCAAGTGATTCATCTTGTCTATCTGTTTTTCTTTTATTTTTACTTTTCAGCATTTTAGTTAGTTTTTATTTTTCTTAGTTTAAAACATTTTTCTAAACTTTTTATTTTGATTAGACGTTGAGGATAAACCGGTACTAAAAGCTCTTGTGTCCTTGGACGACCTTGGTATCTTACCAACGCTATACTACGCTCACGATGGGTGCACTTGCCCATATGTGTGTTTAGTGTTAGTAAAATATCGTGTTTTATAAATTTAAAACTTGGCTAAAATAAGTGTTAAAGGGGCTTAAAATATACACCTAATATATATAACACTTTACCGCACATCAACCTCCAATGGAAATTCTTCCTGTGATCTCCATGAATCGTTGTGCTCTGCGGATTACACTTGCCATGCACCAACGTATATTGATCAATTCCATTTCCTTAGGATCTATTTGGTCGTAGTCTTCTTTTGTAAGATTTGTATTTCCAATCTTTCTGGCTACTAGACTTTCATACGACTCTGAGATAGAAGCAAGGAACACCATTTGTTGTTTTGCTGTCTCCTCATTGAAGTTTTGAGCATTGTTCAGGTTAACCGTGATGTTGCATTGAAAGACATTTTTTGGAACATTTTGTGGTTTTTGATTGCTTAGAGTAGATGACGACGAACCACTTCCATGATAACCGCTGCTTGGGGAAGAACTGCTGCTATTCCTTTCTTGATTTACAGTATTTGTACTTTCAGCAGTAAAGGTGGTTCTTGGAGATGTGGTTTTTTGAATCATACTTCCTCGATAATAAAGATCGACATTTTGTTGATATGGGCCGCTGTTTACGTTGTTCATTTTCTTGATTTCCAACTCATGACTTTCAAATCTCTCGATCAACCAGTCAACCGTCATTTCTGACATTGCTTTAGTGTTTTTCAAAACCAGGCCATAATATTGCCAATCTTTCTCATCTGGCGGAGATTCAAACAGCTTTTCAACCATCTCTTCTTCGGTAAATGTGATTCCATGTCTGACGAGTTCTATCTTCAGATGGCAAAACCGTTCAATCATCTTTAATACACTTTCATTTTTCATACATGCGAATAAGTCAAACTCCTTTTTCAATAATCTCTTCTTGTTTTTCACAATCTCCTCTCCCCCAATACATTTCTTTTCTAGTTTAGACCACAAATATTTTACATTATCAAAACTAATCAGAGAGATAATGTCATCTCTGACTGATTGATGAAGCAAGGCTATACACTTCTGTTCAGCAATAAACGTCTCCTGTTCATTTTCATCCAAATTTTCAAAATCTCGTCTTGTAATATCGTAACCATTCTTCATACACCTCCAGCTTTGGTAAGCAAAAGCCTTCAACCACCCATCAAACCTATTTGCCCAACGGTTATAGTCTTCAATAGCCATCAACTTCAGTGGCTTGTTACATGTTCCGTAAGCATTGTCGACGCTAAGAGAATCTGCAATCGCCTTTTTCGAGTTTGTGTTGGAATTGGTGTTTGTCGATGCTTCTCATGTGTTGTATGCAAAAGCATCATTGAACGGATTCATGAATTCGTCTCCTATCTTTGAAAACCTGAAAAATTCAAACACTTAGAAAAATTTCACAAATTTTAAGAATTGAACACTTGGATCGAATGGCCGTCCGATCGAATGGTGTTTCGATCGAATGACACAAGATAGTAATGAAGCAAGTGCACAAGAGTCGAATGGCACAGGTGCCGAATGGCGATCCGATCGGATGGTGATCCGATCGGATGGTCATTCGAACGAAGTGACTAGTGTTTGTTAAGTTCTAAACCACAATGCTGATCCGATCGGATGGTGAACCGATCGAATGAGCTTATGACGTCAACAAGGATTTGTGAACAAGATGTAGTCTGATCTGATCGGATGAGTGACATCAGCATCTGCGAAGAACAGTCCATAGATTTTGCTTGATTTGATGATGTTTTAGTTCGAATTTTTGAATGAAACTTTGTAGGATTGTTCTACTGTGAATTCCGATCAGAATGATATCAATTTTACTCAATTTTGTCCGTAAAATCTAGCTTAATTTTGATTTTTTTTTTATTTTAAGTTGTGAAAATGTAAAAACTGGAAGAAATGTAGAAAAAGATGAAGAAATTATCAGAATCTCCAGTGAGATTTGACTGAAATCTGCAGAAGAAGACTGGAATCTCGGTGAAATGTTGTTGCTATCTCAAATCCGGTTTCCTGTCACTCTGATACCACTTGTTAGGCCACGCACGGGATCAGTTCTCGTGAAGAACGTAGCGGAATCGATCAGTGGCAAGGTGCGGAATCCCTCGACACCGTCTGAGAATCACAAACAACAGTATCAACGCTTAACATGTCTGATTTCATTGATTGGTAATGAAAGTACAGAAGATCCAGATGAAAGTCAGACAGACAGAGCTTCACTTTCATAATTCAGCAAAAGGTTATGGACAAATGACACAAGTCCACTATTTATAGGCAAACAGGGATGAGAGGATGTCATCCGATCGGATTGCCATCCGATCGGATGGTCATCCGTATGGATGACATCTGACAGTTAAGGTTCTGATCCTTGTTTGTCTATACACAAAAATACATACATATACAAAAACACACATACAGGACAAAATACATAAGACTCGATGCAGACTGAAGCTACAGACATATGTACTAACATGAATCAAGTGCAATGTTGATGTTCATCATCGATCCAGTGCTTTCACACCCCTGCTTCAATGCAGGTTCCTTTTTTCATGTTTTTGTTAATTAAATTTATTATGTTTTTGAACATACCTGATGCAAGTTTGTTTGTTTATTATATTAGTTTTGAACATACGTTATGCATCATTATTAATTTTATTACTTTTGAAGATACCTTATGCAACTTTTATTGTTAATTTCATAAGTTTTTAGTTGACTTACATGACAACAATGTTTTTCTGACTCGTTTTTGTTAGAATGGGTCAACAACCTGGCTAATTTTATTCTCTAATGAGTTGGTCTTTAAAAATCAAGCTAAATCGAAAATACGGCCTTACTCGTATGAGTTGAATGTAGCTCAAAAGCTATTTTTGAATGTATAATACCTCCTAAACCATTTGGATAAAGAAATTATAATATTGTTGTAATTATATAAAATTTTATTCAAACATCAACAAAGTATATATATGTTTACAGCACCGAGTGAGAAACGGGAAAACAAGAACATAAAGGAAAATTACATGTCTACAATATATAAAAACTTCGTTTCTCAAGAGAGTTTTAAACTTTGTTCGCGTCGCCCGCCTTCTTGTACATTTTCGAACCTGTAAAGCTGGTATGTGGGAACACTAACCTTGACGCAAAAAATACATGCCACCAACATCAGTTGTGTAAGAAACGTTCAACAACAATTGAACTTTTAAAATAGAGGTTCAGATTCATCGACCAAAACATCTAATCTAAAAGTTGGTTTCTTAGCAATTTTTGGGTGATATTAAGTTTAAAATTTTAGCCTAATTCATATTTTATCTTTTTAATCAAAAACTGAAACGAAGATCGAAAAAATATGAAAAATGTTTGGTCATGGTTTTTGATGTGGCTCATAACCGACCCGACCCGTTCACATCCCTAAATACCTAAATGTTGTGTTTTCAGCCGCATGGCTCCCACATTCCACAAATGATGTAGTATGATAAACCATCCCACATCGTATGTGATGATGAAAGTACCAGACACTTTGTCATTCAAGGATCTATAAGACACATGACATAGATAAAACACACCGATGCTACGAATAAGAAAACCAACATAAATATTATACAACAATTAACACGTGTAAGACATATGACTAAAGTTTATCTCCTCAAAATACAAGTTCATGACTTACATTTTCTTACATTGCAATGATGTTTATGACTTACATCTTCTTATTCATGTTTAGACTTTTTTGCTTAATTGAGTTATGTAATGCTTATGGCATAGATAAAAGCTTGCATATGATATGAATTAGAAAATAAAGTACTATACAATATATCACGGTAGGATTGATAAATTAACAGAAACGAGTATCGCGATGCAAATTTTCGCCCCCATAGCATCGCGCAGGTTTCCTACTAGTGTGTGTGTGTTGTATATATATATATATATAAATATATATATATGAAGAAATCCACTCCAGTTAAGAAAACTATGAAAACTCTATAAGTGGACCCGAAGTAGCCACGTGTTTTTTGTAAGAGATTGGCTGAGGGGCATATTGGGAAATTTGCACTAGACATGGACAGTAAATGTACCAGTTGAAAAGATATGATGTGCTACCATTACTTGTAGAGAACTCTCAAACTTTTTTCAGATCTCCCATTCTCCATTATTACTCGCCTTGTTCATATTTCTCTTCCTCTAATATTTCTTTGATCTATCTTTATCTAATATGTCTCATTTCAAGAATCATCCTCATACACATTTGAAATCTATACATATATCATTCTCTTTCACAATCTTTCAGATCTCACATAAATTTCAGGTGTTTTTCATTTGCATATTCATCTTTACTTTAATCTCTCTCTTTCTCTCTTTCCACATCTCTTTCTATATCTATGTCTCTTTCTCATATAACTTCAAGAATTTAAAAACACAATTCATCCTATATTTGATTTTTGTTGCCGGAAACTGTGGTGGGTTTTTGAGAGAAGTCCGGTTTGGAGGTTCATAACTTCATTTTTTAAGGATGACCGGATCTGAGAGTTTAATTTTGAAGTATTAGAGTGACCGGATCTTGGCGATTAGTCCGACATGAGAGTTTGATAACTGGATATTGAATATTTTGAAGATGTTGGAGGTTCATAATTTCATTTCTTTAATTTATCTTAGAAAATGTACATGTATTAGATCTTTGTAAGATTTATGAGTTTATTTGCTATATTGACTTCTACCCCATATATTAGAAATCGTACATTTTTTACTTTTATGTTATATGCATTTTTTTTATAGTGCTAGCTCAACTTGTAGAGATTTGTAGTTGTGATTCGGATGGCCCGCATCTTTTTGCAATTACATGTATACTTTTTTATCAGTTAGACATTTCATTTTTTGGTAGTTACATTTTTTATCAGTAAAATGTAACTTTTTTTACTAGTAAAATGTAACATTTTTTGCAATTACATTAAAACTATTAGATTTTTATATTTATTATCACTAATAAGTAACAAAATTTCTGCAACTATTTAAACTATAACAACAAGAATTAAGAGGCTACCATTCAGACTTGAGGTTAACTCTTATTCATTCAGAGGTTTTAAATCATTAAGGGGTAGCATCTGAATGGTTATTAAAAGGCTACCAAACAGCCCCTTAGATAAAATGTCAAAGATGTGTTTAAGAAAATAGAACATGTGTCAGGTGTGTAACGTAGTACACCCATTTCTTAAAGTAGTACAACATTATTTTTTATTTATATAATAGTCACATCAGTTTGAGTTTATCTTTTTCAATTTCATTTTTAATAGAAATTGTGTATTTGTAACATAATATACCTTAATTTTTTGTAACAAGTCTTTTGCTAAAAAAAGACTGTTGTTACATTGTTTTTTCTCAAGCGAATACATGTCAGGGTACATAGCGAAAAATGTAACATCACATTTTTTGTTTATGAAGAATGAAAAAATATACAAAAAATAGTTAGTTGATAAAGATGACATTTTTTTATGATTTTGTTGGATTTTTTCTTTTTTTTTTTCCTTCTGTAGTTCATCCCTATTGTTCTATTGCATATGTTCAATCTCCTACATTGACATGGTTACAACAAAAAATAATATGTTTACATGTACAAAAGTTCCATTTACATTTCTTTGCATTATACCCATGGGTGATACAGATAAAATACATCCTCCAAAAATGTAAACAAGGTTAGAATCATATTACATAGCAAAAAAATGCAACATCACATTTTTTGTTGTTAAAGAAATGAAAGAATGTATAAAAACTAGTTAGTTGATAAAGATGACACTTTTTGTGATTTTGTTGGATTTTTCCTTTTTCCTTCTGTCTGTTGTTCTCATGCCTATCCTCAATCTCCTACATTGACATGGTTACAACAAAAAATAATATGTTTACATGTACAAAAGTTTCATTTTACATTTCTTTACATTATACCCATGGGGTGTTACAGATAAAATACATCCCCCAAAATGTAAACAAGGTTAGAATCATATCACCCTATTTTTTTATTTTAAACATTTTGTTAATCCACACATCAACAACATAGTAAAAACTACATTCTTTTTTGTAATTTCCATACCCTATTTTTTTTTTGGTCAAAAACTACATTTTTGTAATTTTCAACCCTAATTTTGGTAACATCACTTGTTTTCCAAACCAACACACACAAGACCCTTTATAATATTTGCATCCATTTTATAGGAACATTTTATATAAAACCACATCAGTGTTTTGATGTAACAACTGTTTGATGTAACATTTTTTCACTTGGCGTATGTAAGACCATTTACAAAAATCATTTTTTTTCATATATTACACCAACCGAGTCATATCTACATTAGTTAATTAGGCTTCAATCATTTTTTTTCATATACTACCCAAACCGAGTCATATGTTACAAAAATCATTTTTTTCATATTTTATCCTATATAGAAATACACATTAATGCTACAACATAGACATTTTTTTGTTTCGTTTCACATTTGTACATATAAATAAAAAAACAAAGCCCAAAAGTTTTTCTATATAATCAGGTAATAAGTAACTAATCATAGCACCATACATAAAACAAAACATTTCCGTAATGTTACAAATAAATCCGTAAACACAAACTATACAAATTAATGTAATAATAATTTGAGATTAAATACTTATTAGTTTCCGTTTAACACCTTTTTCTTTTCCAATTTGGTGGTAGATGCCTTTTTTTCCCTGCATTTCAATTAAAAAAAAACATCAACATTCCTCGCAATACAAAAGGTTTTTGAAGATGGGGAACACCCAAGCAAAAACAAATGTTTGAATTTATAAACACATGTGGTCATTTTTAACTGTTTTGTTGCTTATCTTCACTATCTACAAGCACGAAGGTTAATAACAAGGTACACTTTTTTTTCCAGGGATCCAACAATGTAAAGTATTCATGTACAATGTACAGTTTTTGGATTATCTCAAAAATGCAACACAAATATACATTTTTTTTATACACATCAAATATTAATGTAACTTTTTTATGTAAAAAAGAATTCAACTAAAAAAACCAATGACCAAAAAATGTAACTTTTCTTTTGTTTCAAAACCAACATCTAACCATTTTTTTACATTCCCCCCTTTAAATGTAATTTCTTTATTATACACTTTGTTGAAATATGCACGGCATAAAAAAGTAACATTATTTTCCAATAAAACATTTGCAACAACTTTTTAAAAAAGTCTAAAAAGTTTTTAAATGTTTTCTCTTATCACATACGTTGTCATATATCAACGGTGTATAGAGTAACAATTTTTGTAACAAGTTTTTAAAAATCAACAAAACCCCTTTTTTTTTGTTTTATGTCAACAACCCCCTCCCATTTCCCCCCTTTGTTACACACTTACCTTTTTTAATGTAAAGGGAATTTTTGACCAAAAAATATACAACGAACAAAAAATGTAAATTCTTTTTTGTTTCACATTTCCCCCCTTTTTAGATTTTTCCCTTAGCACAGATGTTGTGAAATATCCACGTCTTAAAAAGTAACATTTTTCATAATGGAACAATTTTGTAACCATTTCTTTTAAATCAATGCAAAACTTTTTTTTTTTGTTTTTATGCCACCACCAAACAAACAAACTAAAAAAAACTGCCCAAACTTGATGGAAAAAGATGTAAATTTGGAAATAGATACACAAACATCCAATATATAATTATTTGTATAAACAAAACAAAACCAACCTACAACCTTTCTGATTAAAATTTGTTTAAAATATAAAGTTTTCTTAGTTGAAAAGTTTTCTGGGGTAACAAGTATTGTTTTTACAAAAATATAGTAACACCTTTAAATCCTAAAAACATTTGTTATTCAACTTTAATAAGTATCAAAAACCCCTTACATATTTGTTATTCAACTGTAATAACTATAAAAACCCCTAAAATCACAAAACCCCATTTTCACCCCTACCAAACCTTTTTCATGGATTTATAAACAAATAAACAAAAAAACGACACTGGTAGTTTCAATGGATGATCCAATACATTTTTTGTCATTCATAAAAAAATTTCATGAATCCATTTCGTAAAGGAAGATACTTTACCTTTTTAGTCTGGCAAGTTGTTTAAGTGGAAGAACCAAAAGACACCAAATCGTTTTGTATGATTTGTTGTGGAAATTTCAGGAAATGGGTTTAAGTTCTTTCTTCTAGGAGAGGTGTAGATCACATGTTGAAGTGTGTTTGAAGTTTTAAAAAGAAAGAGAGAAAGAGATCTGGTGTTTGATTTGAACAACAATCTAGAAAGAGAGAGAGAGAGAGAGATCTGGTACTGTAGGCCTTTGGACTTTTTCTTTGATAGATGTCATTGTATATACAGTTACATTTTTCATGCCGATAATACCCTTCCATGTACTTTCTCTTATTATTAAACTAAAAGTAATATTAGACATACACCTAAAATTATCACAACCCTTGATCACTTAAATCAATGGTAGATGTTGAGTTTCTTGGGTTTTCTCAACTCAAGTAGGTTTTCAATTTATCTCTGCCCTATATATATAGGGTAAGGTTCATTTGAGAACCACCCTTATTGCGAGAACCGCGAGAGCCAATGTGAACACAAAAAAATACCTAAAAAATCCAAAAAACACATAAATTTTTTTTAAATATTTTTTCTAATAAAAATCGCTATATTTCGTTACCAAAAATTTTTTTTTTTTCGAGTAACAGTTATGGATGCGCATGTGCATATGTATCATTTCTTTGACAAATTCTGTAATATATTACCAGTAGTAGAAAAATGCACTTTCATTTACATTACCATCCGCAATACACGAATTTTTACATTACCAATATTAAGAATGCACATGTGCATCATTATGTATAATCATCATATAACGTGTTTTGGTACAAAAAGTTTGTGATTTTAAATGATGAACTAGGCCCATATACATGTGTTTTGGTTAGTTATATCTAGTGGTTGATGGTTTGATTATATTTGTCACTTTATGATGTAATATGTTGTTTGGATGATATAAAGGGTGTTGATATACATGTAATAAAGTGAAAAATTGGTAATAGTTTTGTATTATGGATGGTAGGAGTCAATGGTATTGTATTACAGATGGTAGGAGGTAATGATAGTGTATTATGGATGGTATGAAAGATGAAAGGGAAGATGTATTCAAAGTGGTGTACCAAACACGTTATAACATGTTCATACATACATATAGATGCACATGTGCATTTCTAGTGTTGTTAATGTTATAACAAGTTTATACATATAGATGTACATGTGCATTTTTAATATTGTTAATGTAAAAAGTAGTGTATTATGAATGGTAGTGTAAATGAAAATGCAATTGTCTGATATTAGTAATGTATTATGGAATTTGTCAAAGAAATGATACATATGCTCATGTGCATGGATAATTGTTACTCGAATTTTTTTTTTGTGACGAAATATAGCGATTTTTTATAAAAAAAATAGTAAAAAAATTTCAGTGTTTGTTGATTTTTTTAGGTATTTTTTGGTTGTATTCATACTTGGTTCTCGCGGTTCTCGCAATAAAGGGTGGTTCCTAACGGATCCTTCTCCTATATATATATATGGTGAGGATCATTTCAGAACCCTAAATATTTACAGAGCTCCCAGAACTCTTAATAAACAATATTTTTATTTATATATTTTTATATTTAGAATAACTTTATCATTTATTATATATATTTTTTTTATCATTACATACATCTTAAGAGTAATTTTATCTTTTTTGTATGTATTTTTATGATTACATATATGTAAACTACTCTTAACGTGTATGTAATCATAAGAATACATATAAGAAATGATAAAAGCGCCCTAAATATAAAAATACATTTATAAAATGATTGTTTATTAGGAGTTTCGTAGTTTCTGAAATTATTTAGAATATTGAAATGAACCCAACCCTTTATAATTTCTATGTGAATGTTTTAAAGGGTAATCGACTAATGATACAAAGATGGTGGACATAACATGTAACATTATGAATTTTTTTTATACGTTTACTATTAATGTCATTAGCTCACATAGATATGTTTATTGTAATTTTATTTTTATTTTTGATACTTTGTAATTATATGATTATTTTTGTAACCAATGATATGAAAGAAAAAAAAAAGGTTACAGATATTGTATTAGGTGTGTTTAGTTCAGATGATGGTTTAGACGTCTTAATTTACGTGAGTTTAGGTTTTTAAGTCGGTTAAGTGTCCTTTAGATATAAGTAGTTCAAGTAATGTTCTAAACAAAAGAAATTGGTGCATATTCTATAAACCAACATTTTGATTGTATGTATAGTTTTCATAAAAGGAAACATTACTAATTACTGATTGTAGAATTGAATATAGTAAGTGATACAAGGGGAATCAAGAAACAAGCAATCCAAGCGATCATCCTGACCACCTACTGGATTATTTGGAAGGGGTAAAACGAGTTAATAATTTCGCGTAGAAGATTAGTTCTCGATCGACTGCTAAGTGAGATAAAAACAACATCTTTCATGTGGGTCAAAAATCAGTCTAAAAGTCAACAACTGCAATGGGACAATTGGAGGTGTTTTAAATTTTCAAATGCATAATGTTCTTCTACAGTTTGATGTAGTAGTATTGGGTGATGTAACAATAGGTTTTCTTCTAGCAGCATGCTAGTGAAACCTTTTGTATACTTTTGGGAGATGAATAAATTGTAGTTTGCTGTAAAAAAATATAGTAATGTGCTTTTTATACCTATTCACTCTTGACTTTTTTTTATTAAATATTGTGTTCTAAAGGAAAATTTGTCCCCAAAACGTTAACATATGCATTCTGTTTTGTATGATAAACAATTATACATCATACATGATCTCTTAAATTTTAAGAAGTCCTTAGGAAATGCTTTATAGATAAGAGTTTTGGCTTCTTAAATAATTCGAATTTAGGTTTTTAAGTCGATTAAGTGTCCTTTAGAGATAAGTGGTTCAAATAATGTTTCGAACAAAAGATATTGGTGCATATACTATAAACCTATAAGTCCCAAACACTTAACAACCGGATATCATGACACCAAACAAGTAGTGGAAATACAAGAATGATGTAGAAGATTGAAAGATGATTGTATTGATTTGTAAAACACAAGCACACGATCAAGAGATCGTCTGGTACTTGGATCGCACAAAGGCACAAAGTTTGCACAAGAATCAACAACCTAAACATGATAAGGAACACCCTATTTATAGATACATAGGATGCCCTAATACATTGGGCCAAGCCCTTACCCGTTCGACCATTAATCCGTCAACCAAGCCCACTATTCTAATTGAACCTAAACAAAACAAGTAAGCCAATACAAACGTAAACCTAAACCAGTTTATGCCCTTACAATATCCCCTAGGTTTATGTTGTCTTGGCAACTTCGTCTTTACTTGCGTTTCTTTGTTTGATTCTTTTGTTTCTTCTGCAACTCAGGCAAATCAGGCAACTTTCTTCCAACATATGGACCGAATAGCTGAGTCTCTACTCTCGTACGTTGTCCTGACCACAACTTGAACCCCAAAATTTGAGCAACTGCCCCTGTCCAACTTTTTGCACAAACTTCATATTGTGGATTACTTTGGATCTGAGTCTTCGCCAGGAGTTTAACGTCGTTTTATCCAAAGCACATCAAGTCTCTTGTATCCAAAAACCTGTACTCAGCATTATCACAAACGATTACAGCCTGACCTGTAACAGGGCCATACATCCAAAACTGCAAGTCTTTCAAACTATTATCAAGAAGCTCTTTAAGCAGTGGCACAGTCTTAGTTTGCTTTGTAGCAGGCCACATCACAGTCTTGTAAGGTTTGCCTATAGCAGGACTCACGACCTCTTCATCTTCCTGAACGATAGATTAACTAACTTCATATCTTTAAAGTTAACTCTAGCATGTTGCTGCAGCTTGTTGAAGAAATTCCATCCAATTTTAGAGTTTGGATTTTTAGTTTGATCATGAAAGCCTGCATTGCTCAACTCTCTCAGATCTCCCGTTGTCTAAGATTCAAACGCATCAGAATGATCATAGTGCTCACAATCTCCATTTTTCCTCTTTACTATGAACATTCCTTTCTCATCATTGTAAGTCGAGCTCAGAATACCAGGCCTGTTTTCATGCTTATCCTTTTCAGTTGTGATGACATACCTGTCTGGTTTATCACCAAAGTCCAGATTTCTCTTAGCACCCACATTCCTCATAACCACCATCTTTTTCTTCAATTTCTGATTTGCTGTACTAGGAGGATTGTGTCACATCCCGATATTTCCACGTATTACCGGTGGGCCCGGTGGGGAGTATCGTGACGTAGTTGATATCATCATAGACAATTTATCACAGTTAAATACACAGCGGAAGTCGAAAGATAAAATCATTACAAACCGAATGAAAGTAATATCAATTATTACAAAACGGTTGTAAGGGATCCGCTGGCGGATCAAGTAAAAAGGAACATTGTTCTACAGATTTATAAACATCTAAGCTTGCAAGACTCTTTATTGATGCTAGGAGTAGCCAGCCTATTCCGCCTAGTACCTGCACTTAACCTTTTTGGAAAATACGTCAGTTTTCACTGGTAAATACAATTAACCGACTCATTTTAAAAATGTTTAAGAAAATTGATTTGAATGCACAAGGCACAAAATATCTTTTATAACTTGGGATAATTATTTAAAAATAAACTTGTTAAAGAATTACATGTTTATTATACGTTCAGTAGCCCGGGCTGAAAACCGGGTTAAAGATTAATAGACACACCACATAATATATCCCACGGCGAGTTATTCTCGAACAGGTGGGTATATTATTTTACATACGCACCGGAAGGTGTATGCCTACACCCTGTGCTTAAGTCGTGGCCATTTTAATGAATGAGCCGAGGATATCCAGGACATGGTCATTAACCCCCCAAAGGCTTAGAATAAACAAAACAGATTAAACGGGTTATCTCAATAATTTAACCTTCATACGATTAAAAATTCGATACCCGACCAAGCGGTATTTTATATACCGTACCCCAAGCCCGTATAAGGGAAAATAAGTTAAAAGTATTTACCTGAGCAAATTATATAAATTGATCACAGCCGTACAAATCAGCAAGTGCAAGTATCTTTTACTGGTCTCCTAAATCTGGAACGAAGGTTTTAATTAACCTATTAGATTCCTAACGGGTCATACTTAAGTTTAAACTTAGAACGATTAGTTTTAAAGAAAGATATACGGTTTAACGCAAGATTAAGGGAAGACCGGATTAGAATGTGATTTAGACCCGACAAGTTTGAAGACTTGTATAATATGGGTAAACTAAACACATTCTGGATTTTGAGATAAAAATGATAAGATTTGACCCGTTTCGGTTAATTTATGCAAACTAGTTACATAAACCGTACCGAATGCGAAAGATGCATAACGGGTAAACAAATGAGTCATGAACAGGTTTCCTAAGTTAATATGCCTTAAATATGTTGTGATATCAGTAGGATACCTTCCATTATACCCAAAACGGATTTAAAGTCAAATTAAGCCCCGTAGGGGTATTTTGGTCATTTTAAAGGTTATAAAAGAGGTTAAACATTAGTCTGAGGTTCTGGTCTAAGCTAATCAGTAAATAATATTCATTTTAGTAGTTTATATCAGTAAAATATTGTATATATTTGAAATATATCATTTATAACCAAACTATGCACCGTAGGGGCATTTTGGTCATTTCATATAGGCTTTAAAGGTCAAAACTAGAAATCTGAGTTCAAAACTTTTTCTTACTGTTAAAATATATAAATTTACTTAAAACATCAGTAGGTATTAAGTTTTATATGCCAAAAATAGTTTTAACTCATACTATGCGTTTAAAACGCGTAAAAGTCGGTTTTAAGCGATTTTCGGGTTATACAAGGAAATCTGGGTTCTTAATTAGTTTATGAAGTTCGAAATATTTTATTTTCGTATAAAATCAGTAGTAAAAAGTTTGGTATCAAAATGTTATGTAAACCTCATTTTATTAGCCAAAAGGGCATAACCGAAGATTACCGAATCAAAGCAAGAACCCAATGCCATGATAAGTTTAAAAATAAATAAAAATCTTCAAAAATCTCAAAATATTGTATTACATCAGTGGGTAAGAAGTTTGGTGTCAAAATTTGGGTTTAGATAGGCTTTATGCTAATTATACCGTTTAATTAATAAAAAGCTTTCACATTACGATATTGAGCATAACTCCTAATTTAGACCTCAAACTGATGTCAAATTTTTAGGACATGTTTATAAATCAGTAAAAAAGGTTTTTGTCCTCTCACATTTTCAAAAATCTCGTTTTAAGGTCAAGAGGGCATAATGGTCAACATTTAAGCAATTAACGGAAACATGCATATGAATCGGATTAATTAGGAACCAAGTTGTATAACCTCGGAGAGTTATACTAACCTATAACCTGGTCCTAATGGAACTCTAAGGCATGTCTAAACTAAGCTAAATCGGGTCAGAACTGAAAGTCAAAGTAAAAGTCAACTTTTGCGACTTTCGGTTGCGAGCCGAGCCTAAACTCAGAATTGTTGGGTTGAACATGCCTAAACATGTTCTTACATTTTTACCAAGTTATTTTAATATTAAAACAGGTTCCATAGCTTCTACATTGCTAATTTATGAATTTGTTTGCAAAAATAGCTTTCTGTTGACTTTTTAATATTAGGTTTGACCCAATATTTGACCAAGTTAGGGTGATAACCGGTAGGTGCCCTCTTAGCGGTTTATTATCTACATAATTACCAACTTATAGCTACTTTTAATTTGACTAATGACTGGACCATTAGTGATTAATCACTAAGTCAACCTTAATTACGATAAGTTTGACTTTTGGTCATTAAACTAATTAAAACTGAAATTAGGAGGTTAAGGACACTTACAATGGTCCTTAGCATGAAATTGAGACTTAAGGAAGCTTGATTGAAGACCAGAAAGCTCCAGAGAAGGCTTAGAATTGAGTTTGAAATGAACAAGTGAAGTGTTGCAACATATGTTCTATATATAGAGATTTAGATGCAAAGATCATCACACACAAGTCTACAAGTGTTCTCTGATTAATTCCAGGTGTCCCTATACTGTAAAAACCAGTTACAAAGCCCCTGGTATCGACATACATACTTACTAAGGTGGTGGAACAACTTTAACCTGCAGCTGTCCATTTTAACTGCAAGCGACAAGCCTTACGGACCGTAAGCAAAAACCCTTACGGTCCGTATCCACTTCTTACAGACCGTAAGTCCAAACTGATGCGGTCCGTAACCAGCCTTGAACTGAATTGCCCAGTTACCGTCCTTGCGGACCGTAAGCCTAAGCCCATACGGTCCGCATCCGATAACCAAAAGACAAAAATTTGTAAACTTTTAGGTTTTGACCATGCAATCTTTATAACTTCGAATCTCATGTCATCTTCCAGCAGAGGGGACCATATAATCAGACCTTGCATGCTCTTGTAGGTGATGCCATGCACTTACATGTTCTTGAACTTTATTGAAGAAGGTTTTTGAATGGAAATTGTCGTAAAAACATATAGTATCCATTTCTTATGCAATTTGAATTATGTACCACCAGAAATAACCAGATTTGAATCTATATCAGATGTTTATAAAAACATATTAAGGTTTGGAATTAATAAAAAGGTCACTCGGAGGTAATAATTAACATGTTGACACTTTTTAATCCTACCATATATTTTTCAACTTGATCCGGTTTTATAACACGTTTACCTTCCATGACATGTGTCTCTATAATATTGGTCGTGATTTTTACGAGGTGTTACAGATTGTCAATGTAATGATCCATAGCCTCATTGTGTTCTTTCTGTTCTTTGGCTCTTTCCTCAGCAGTAGACTCCTTAGGAGGATCAGCAAACTCCTTCGGAAATTTCCCTTCCAGCTTCTGCTTCATATCCATGACTATTGCTGTAAGAGATCCCAAATTAGTTTTAAGCTCTTGAATTTTATGATTCTTAACAACGAGCTCTTCCATCAAACTTGCAATCTAAGCATCTTTAAATATTTTATCTTCTTCAAAAATAGTGATTCTTCGCATCAGAATGGTGGTTTCATTTTCTTCAAACAGATCATCACTATCAGAACTGCTTGAGGCTTCATGGGTTCCTTCTTGACTTGGCTTAACTGCCGCTTGAACTTCCCTAGCAGCAGCTTGCAATAGTTGAGCAGCTCTAACCACATCTGCATCTGATGGACCGTTGCTTGAGCCCTCACCAGGCTTAGGAGCTGGTATGAACATCACAGCTCTTTCATTTTGCATAAAATCAATGATTGCAGGGCTGAGAGGTGTTGGCGTGTAATGAATTAGTGGTCGTGCAGAAGTAACGGGCAAGGTTAATTCTGTTGTTCTTCTTGATTTAGTGTTTTCCTCACAGCTGATCCTAGGATCTCTTCTACTTCGTTTCCTAGGAGGAAGATCAGCCGTAGGATCTTCATCAGCATCTTCAGTCTCAGCAGTACTAATAGCAACCGGTTCAGTATGAGGAGGGTTCACACTGACTGGCTCTTTAGCATTTTGAGTTTCTGCTGTGAGGCTATCAGTATTAACCTCTATTTATCCTTTTCCTACATTCTCACTCACTTCAGTATCATCTATCATTCTATCATCAGCTTCATCTTCTTCACTTTCAACTCCTGTCAAATCAACATTCTCAACAGGCTCATTCGACCCAGGAGGGGCTTCTGTTATCTCAACATCCTGTTCATCAGCCACTGTAGCATTCACTGGAGCCTGTTGTTCTTCAGTGATCTCAGAAAATATACCAAACTTCACTAGTGGCATCTTGTTCTTATACTTCACCATAACATTGTCTCTTGACTTCTGATTCAACATCGAGAAACCATGTGGTTCATTGTCTTGGTATCGTAGATTTTCACTATAGGCGGCAGCTTAGGATACTTGGTTTCCAGAATCATCTGAAGAAATCTGGGAAACTTGAACAAATACTTTTCGTTCAAAGTTTTGACATTAGCTATCGTATCATTGAAAACACATCTGGAATAGTTGAATTTCCATCCCTTGACTAATGACACCATCCCTGAAGACTGCCTAATCGTCAACGTATCTATGCCACTTTTGTTCCCACTTATGCACACCAAGTAAACATGAGCGAGAAATCTCCAATAAGGATGCAACAACTTCTTAGTCGTGGGAGGATAAGATCCCCCGTAGCTCATTTTGTTTAAAACTTCCATAACATTCTCCTTTGTATAATCAACTGGATCATTAGCAGCATCCCCTAACAACAACACTTCATGAATATCCTGCTCGGAGATTGAAACCACTTTGTTTTGAACTTTTGACTTGATTAATGTGTCTCCTTTCTTTGCCGATGCATTATTCCAGAAGTCTTTTATCCAATCTTCGCGTATAATCAGATTTTCTCAAAATGCGTGTGCTAATCGGCATGTGTTCAATCCAACGATTAGTGACTTGTAATACTCATATCCTTTTGGAGGGTGCGTCAAATAACATGACACGTTCATAGTCTTTTCCCAAGTAGGGACATGAGTATTTGCAGCAGTTTTTCCAGTTTCTACACCAAACGGATCAAGTTAGAAGTATTAAATACATACGAGATTCCCGTGTTTGACCGTAAACTTGGTCAAACTAAATTGAAATGTTTGAAAATAATTTAAGGTTTTTCAAACACATAACATTTTAATAGCATTATGTTCATAAAAACACTTAAAATTATAAAAATATGTTTAGGTCCAACAGGTTTCAATTCGGGCCCAAAATAATGGATCAGGCCCAAAAATAAGGAGTGTGAGGTCCAATATGGGAGTGTGCGACCAACCCTCAAGTGTGCGAGGGCACAAAGGTAATATCACATACAAATCTGAGGGTAATAATGTAAAGACAGTCAAGTCGCACATTCTATGCGATCAACAAAAGTCAAGAAGTCAACCACACACTTCTTTTTGGTCAATGGTACACTTGGACTCGCACACTGGTAGTATTCCACTGTGCGAGGGGAAATTCGGTCCTTTCGCACACTGTACGAGGGTTAAATGTCCAGTTAGCACCAATAATTCACCCCGCACATTAGCCAAGGGTAGGTAGGTAATTCAACCCAAGTGTGTGGGGGCAAAAATGTCCTTTTTCCCACTGTGCGGTTGAATATTCGGCGCGTGCCATTCACGCTCCTTCTCCGATCATCATCTCCGACAGCCTCAGATAATTTTCGGAAAAAAAACTAGGGTTTCGATCATCTGCAAATGTTTCAGACTCCTAAACTCCTTCTAATCTAAGTCCAAACATCATCAATTTCATATACAAACCCTAATCACCACCTAAATTCATCGACAACTAGTTCTATCACTTGTCGATTCAGTGATTCCTATCCATAATCTCTGCATATACATTCAAAATAATCAATGCAATAATCACACTAACCTATTGATTTCCTTTCTGATTCGACATAGTAAATTATGAATGTTTAACTTGAAATTTGGTTCAACAATAATGGTGATGAAGAAGACAGTAAACAGGTGTGCGATTGGGTTTTTAAAGTTTTGAGAGAAAAGAGAGGTGATGATGAGTGTGAAAAGATTTTCAGCCGTCGCACATTGAACATTTAAATCCCTACTACCCCTTTTTCAAACCAAGGGGCCCACCAAGTGTGTGGTGGGCCTCAGCAGCCTTTCTCAAAACAGATTAAGATCTTGTGGGGCCACCAAGTTTACGGTGGGCCCGGCTCGTATCCTGAGGCCAGTCACTCAAAAAATCATGCAAGATATGTTTTTAATGAAAACCCGATCTCTCTCGATTTTCAAACTAGGTCACGTTTTGTAAAAATCGATATATATATATATATATATAGGGGAATGTTCAAATGAAAACCACTAGTTATCGTGAAAACTCGAAAACTAACTAAAAAAGCCAAAAAACATACCAATTTTTTTTTGCATACCAATTTTCGCTAATTAAATTATATAAAAAAATTTCAAAAAAAAATATTTTGTAGTGCACATGTGTATGTGTACTACACATGTGTACTACAATTTTTTTTTTTTTTGAAAAAAAGTTTTTTTTATATATTAAAACTTGTGATTTTTAATTAAAAAATTGTAAAAAAATTTGGTGTGTTTTTTAGGCTTTTTTTTGTTAGTTTTCGAGTTTTCGCAATAAAAGTGGTTTTCATTTGAACCATCCCCTATATATATAAACACAATATATTTACAAACAAAACATCAAAGTAATTCAAAATTTCTTGCAAGCGCTTTTCCTATGGGATCAAATCATAGTGTTTCGGGCCAGACTATATTTATCAACACTAATTTACTCTGGATGATCCGAGCGATTGCAAGTATATTTGTCCACTTAAACTTATCTCCCTAGGCCTGTAACGTCTGCAACTGATTTATCATGTTTTTTAGTTTAGTTAATATAAACACTCAATTCAATAACAATCAAATCTCAGAATATTTAAACAGAACACGCTATCATACATGCAGCTTCCCTACCACATATTTCACAAGCCTTTTCTAGGATTCTGAAACCTTGACTGGGACTGGAATGAGAAAAGAACAGAGTATATCATTTGCAGAGATGGATATAATATACAGATCAAATGTGTTTTCTCAGTTTGATATAGGTTTTTCGGGTTTCTTTTGGGCACTTGAGGGCATCTTTCAGGTGTATTTGATCTATGGAGTGACAACATATGTCACACCCCCAAAATACCACCCACG
This sequence comes from Helianthus tuberosus, assembly GCA_030545235.1. Taxonomy (NCBI): domain Eukaryota; kingdom Viridiplantae; phylum Streptophyta; class Magnoliopsida; order Asterales; family Asteraceae; genus Helianthus; species Helianthus tuberosus. The sequence goes on along the minus strand of CM060403.1, from coordinate 8,496,714 downwards.
GAACCCCGTTAGGCGTGTGACGTACCAATAACGAGCCACTAATCATGTCGAACTCATAACAAGTTTTCAAAAGAATTTGCCAATTATTAATGAAATGTACCAACAATAAGTTTAATAAAAATCCAACACGTTCAGCGGAAGCAATAAATAAATCAGAGTTTAAATGTTTCAAAGAAAATAAGTAATGTCAATAATCACGTCATGTGTATCTAATCAGTTCGACCCATGACCACTCCAGCTACTCCAGACAACAAGTTCCAATCCAAGACATCTAACGACCTGCGAGCATGCAACAAGTGTATCAGACAAAGCTGACGAGTTCATAGTTGGTGAAAACGTTAGTTACCAAGTGTTTAGTTCAATTCATAGATAGTAATGTTGATAATAACCCAAGTACCGTACAAGATGGCTACCAGGTTGTTTTGCCCGTCCCCAATGCCCCTATCCAAACATTGGTCATGATTTAAGGTCATTAGTTCACGCCCGTCCTCTCAGGTACGGTGTGAGGTTGCCAAGCCTAATAGCGCTGTCAACTAATACCCCGTTACCTCTCAGGTAACTACTCGGTATAAGATGGGACTTAAAATGATAGGAAGAGTGTATTATCCAACATTCCAATTTTACCCAAGAGACTTATTCCTCTCAGGAATGCCCAATGATTTACCCAAGACCTATTCCTCTCAGGAATACCCAATTGACTGTCCCATCCGCCGGGACGCATGCTCAAAAGAAATGAACTCACCTTTGGTTTGCTTGGTAAGGTTAGTTACTTGATTAACAGTTGATCAAACACGTCCTATCATGAGTACCGACCACAATCAATTTCACATTCACATAAGCCACATATTTTTACACAAAAATAACTTATGCATTTCTCATTCGCGTGTTACACCATTATTGCACAAGTAGCATACATAAAGTTCAAGTCGTAATCAACTAATGCATCAGCTTAGTATTTTCAGGCAATCACCTAGCATGCAGCGGTTCTATGTTAGATTCACGTCTGATTTTCAAGACACACTCTTAACTTCTTTATACTAAAGTTGGTGAATTACTAAACTAAGTGATCCACCCAAGTTTGGTGAGACCCGTGATATAAGTACACCTGTTTTACTCGGCCTGTGGCCCATTTCCCCTTATATGCAAACTGACCGGCCCAATCACATCTAAATCATGCGGCCCAACCAAAGTGTTTTGTTTGGACTGCCTACATCTAAGCCCAGCCCAGCCGGTATGCGGCTGCACTTCTATCTCGGCACCTTTGCAGCCGAGTAACCCTTGATGGGCCTCCCGTTTACATAGCTTGTTACTCACATATAGCCCATCACAATTGGTTTGCCACGGTTCGATCCAATAACCCAATGTGGGTTTGTAATTTATCAATTCAATCTTCACTATTTTATCTTAATCCTTTTTAATCATCAATCCGTTAAACCCACACATAATAATCGTTAAGCAATCAGAATTCATGAGTTGATTCTTTTATACAACATTGTTTTCTATCCTAAAACACCTAACAGTTTCCATACAAAACATCATGTTCAACCCGTAACCCCATCCCCTTCCCAAACATTCAAGATGCAAGTATCATGCAATTTCCACACATGTTTACGATCATCTATCTAGTTCATGCATAACGTTCAAGAATTTGGTTTTTGTGTGTGAATCTAGAGCCCTTTATCATCATACTTAACAAGCATTCAAGTATACACAAAACTCTAAACAAATTCACCACCTGTCCGATTATAATCCTTAGGTTCATATCATATGTTTAACACCTTAATTATAATACCTTGTTCATGGCATCATACCACGTTTATAGAACATCCATATACGATTTTGTTAATCATGTCCACACATCATTGAAATCAGACAGTTAAGAATCAACGCAGATACGAAACCACTAACCAATAAGCTCGGCCGGAGAAGGTGATGCCTCGATGGGGGGGGGGGGGGGGGGGTTTACTGCCGTCGAGTATGCAAGGGGTTGGAGTGGTCTATGGTTGTTATGATTATTCTAAAACAAAGTATGGTTACGTATCTAACTTAAAAAAACATGCGAAACCTATGAGGGTTGGGCTCGAAGAGCACTTCGGGTCTGGAATGTGTGTGGGCCGATGTGGGTTTAAAACAAAGATAGTTTATAAAGAAGTGGAGTGTAACTAAGGAGGGTGTGTGGCCCAAACGTATGTGCGGCCCAAATATACGCTGTGTGTGTGCGGCCCAAACATAAGTGGCCCAAACACACAATTAATCATTCTCGTTTACGTTTAGGTTTAACAAGTTAATTATCACAACGTTTAACAATTAACATAACAATAACGTGGCAAAAGGAATAAAGAGGAATCATGATCACAAGACTGAAAGGCACAAACCTTGAAAGTTCGGGTTGTCACAACATACACCTAGGTCTTTGCTAATGCAAAACAAAAGTTGATGTTGCCTAGCACCTCCAGGTCTTTGCTCATGCGAAACAAAGGACATACACGAGACAATTTTTGTATTTTTCTGATTTTTTAATGTTTGTGCATTTTTATGAATTTTTAATGTGTTTGTGTTTTTCTGATTTTTAATGTTTTTATATTTTTCTGAGAGACTACATCCCCCTAAATTTTTGCTTAAAATTGAAAATAAAAATAATAAACGAAAAACTATTTTAAGAAATAAATTTACAGAAACGAAGAAAAATATTTTTGTTTGACCAAGTCTCAAAATCGACTATTTTTAACAGTTCAAGAAGAGCAAGAAAACGTGCTTTGTCAGCCGGTTTGGTAAAAATATATCCGACATTGTCGTCAGTATGTATTTGTTCCATAGTAATAAGTCCCTGGTTGAAAGAGTCACGTACGAAATGAATTTTTATGGCAATGTGCTTGGTTTTTGAAAAATATACCGGATTTTTCACTATTTGGATAACTACATCATTGTCACAATAAATAGGAGTTTGGGAGAAATTCAAACCGTAATCTATTAGCTGGTGTTGGATCCATATAACCTGAGAGCAACAGGCTGAAGCGGCTACATACTTGGCTTCCGCAGTCGACAGTGAAACAGTCTGCTGCTTCTTGCATGGCAAGGAGATGAGACGATCCCCCAGAAACTGGCATCCAGCTGATGTGGACTTCATGTCCCTACCTACACCTCCAAAGTTACTATTAGAGAAAGCACATAAATCAAATAGAGATTCTCTTCGATATAGAAGTCCAAGCCTAGGTCCGCCCTTAAGGTATCGAAAGATTCTCTTGACAACATTTAAATGAGAAAGTTTAGGAGCTGCCTGATAACGAGCACATTGACACACAGCAAACATAATATCCGGTCTACTGGCCATCAAATACATCAATGAGCCAATCATCAACTAGTAAAATGTCTCATCAACAGCTTCCCCTTCCAGATATTCGGGATATTCGGTCATCACTGGTCTTTCTGCTATAGGAGTATTTGCAGGTTTCACGTCCTAAAGTTTGAACTTTGCAATGATGTCGTCAACATATTTTCATTGATGAATTAGAATCCCTTTAGATTCTTGACGAACTAGAAAACCCAAAAAGAAGTTCATTTCTCCCAGTGCACTCATTTCGAATTGTTTCTTCATTACTTCTTCGAACTCTTTGCATAGTGCTTCACTAGTGGATCCAAAGATGATGTCGTCCACATAGATTTGCACTAAAATTTGATCTTCACCCACATTGCAAATGAAAAGAGTCTGATCTATAATACCACTAGTGTATCTGTTTGCGAGTAGGTGCTATGTCAGAGTAGCATACCATGCACGAGGAGCTTGATGCAACCCATACAAGGCCTAGTCAAGCTTATAAACATGACCTAGATACCGTGGATCAACGAAGCCGGGTGGCTGTGACACATAGATCTCTTCTTTCACTTTGCCATAGAGAAACGCCGTTTTGACATCCATTTGATAGACCTTGAACCCCATGAAAGATGCGTAGGCCATAAAAATCCGAATTGCTTCCAATCTGGCTATGGGAGCGTACACTTCATCATAGTCAAGGCCCTCAATATGCCTGAACCCCTGAACAACCAATCTTTCTTTGTTTCGAACAATCACTCCACTATCGTCTCGTTTGTTTTGATAGACCCATCGAGTTCCGAGTGATTTCTTCCCAGCAGGCAATCGAACCAACTTCCACACTTGTAACTTCTCAAACTGATTCAATTCATCCTGCATTGCATCTACCCAGCTAGGTTCTTGAAAAGCCACAGTGATTGTTTTAGGATCGATTTGTGAGATGAAATATGAGAACATGCATGTGTTGATCACTCCTATCTGACTTCTGGTCGACACCCCAGCTCCTACAGGTCCAATCACATTCTTGATGGGATGATCACGCTGGACACTCGCAGGAATAGCAGTTTCTGGAGCAGTTCCAGCCGGTGGCAGATTAGTCAAGTTCTTGATTGCTTCCGGTTTTGTCTGATCAATAACTGGTTCCTCTGCCAAATCATCTGCAACAAACTCGTCTAGAATGGGGCTATCGAAGAACATGCCATTTTTATTGTTAGACATGTCTTCATCTTCAGATGAATCCGAAGCTTCCCCTTCTGTGTTGAGAATGTCGGTGTAATCCGGAGCTACTTGTATCTCAGGTGTAGATGTTGAAGATGAGGCTGCAGGTGTGCGATCCCCCACAACTGTAGAATCCCCCTCAAATTCAACATCCCCATCTTCTTCAGCATTGTATGTAACAGTCGAGGGCCGAGAAGCAACATTCAAAGGACCTGAGTTACCTATATGAGCAACAGGAGAATCATCAAGAAAAGCAAAAGATTTAATAGAAGAGCATAATTATAGAGAGTGAATGGCCCGTTTCCAGCATCAGTCTGATTTTCCTCGAGACATTGTACGTCAAAAGACTCAACAATCTATCTTGTCTTCTTGTTGTACACTATATAATATATATGCAGTTTTGTTCTCATGTGCGGCCTTTCTAGCATATCCAATGAAAAAGCATTCATCCCTCCTAGCATCAAACTTTGGTATTGCTTCCAAGTGCAGCAGGGTGCATGGGCAACCGAAAGCTCTAAAGTGCCTATAACATAGGGTTTTTCACCAAACATCACTTCGTGAGGCGTCTTCATGCATGCTTTGTTTATAATCACTTTTTTTTTAACGTAGCATGCTGTATTGATCGCCTCATCCTAGAAGAAAACTGGGAGCCTAGATTCACACAGCATAGTGTGAGCTGCTTCAATTAGGGTTCGATTCCTTCTTTCGGCAACTCCATTTTACTGAGGAGTCCTAGCAGCGCTGTATTCTCTAGCAATTCCCCTTTCAGCACAGAAGAAGTTCAACCTAGCATTCTTGAATTTGGTTCCACTGTCGTATCGAATTCCTTTCACTTTCTTTCCAGTCTGATTTTCCATGAAAATTATGAATCTCTTAACCAGATCTGTAGTCTCACTCTTGTTAACTAAGAAGAAAACCCAAGTAAAACATGAGTAATCATCAGTAATCACCAAATAATAAGACTTTCCTGAGAGGTTGAGCACGTTCACAGGACCAAAGAGATCCATGTGAAGGAGCTGCATCACACTGTGAATCGTATTTACAGACTTAGGAAAGTGTGATTTTCGATGTTGTTTACCCTTAGCACAGGAAACACATTTTTCAAATTGTCACACCCCGACCGCATTAAAACAACGAAACTGCGGCGGAAACTTCGGGGAGTGTCGTGGCAGAATCATTGTTTCACAACCATGGATTCAAAAAGTTTCGTTTTATTAAATATTAACCATTTACATTGCCTTGAAATTTAAACAAACAAGTTAAACATAGTCTATCATTGTTATTAAGTTACTAAGGCCTCGTCCAGTCCTAAGTGAGCATGCATCCTAGCAATCAACATCATTCAACAACACCTGAAATATATGTAAAAACAAAGTCAGCAAAGAAATGCTGGCGAGCACATAGGTTTTATAAGAGTGTCGGATTCATGCCAAGTTTACATGTTGCAATACCTCATTAAGTAAAAAATTAAATACCTTGTTTTGAAAAGTGTATAGTATTGCAACATAATTAACCAACTCAAATCAAGTAGGTTATAATTTGTAAAATCTCGTAGCCTTGATTCTTAACCCAAAAACATTTATTTAAGAAAACCAAATTGTAAATCATCTCGTTAATAAAACTCGTATGGTTTATATTATTTAGAAAACATCGTTGTGTGACATCGTTTTAAAATCGTTTACCTAAGGGAACTAAATGACGCCACGGTATGTAATATGATGAAAACACTTATATATAAGAAGTACCAGCGGCGTATCTACCATGTTTTCATCACATTTCACCCGTCCCGTTATCTAAACACTAACCAAAAATCAATCGTTTGTTCAATTCATTTGACTCGTTTAAATTGTTCCAAAATCGTTTAAATCGTTCTCGTTTTAATTGTGAAAACTACTTTTGGTCGCCTCGCTAATAACATCCAAACCTTCGCAACTCTCCTATCACCAATCTCGCATTAATAAACCACCAAAGGGTAAATTAACAATCACAGATTCAGTCGTTACCCACATAACCCACACATAACCATGGGTGCAGTCTGATAACGGGATTTGTCAGATCCTATGGTACCATAACCTAATACTGGTCGGTTCGGCCAAAATTAATGAATGTTATTCGTTATGTAATTACAACCAACAAGTTTGTTCACATTATCGAAATCGTTATTAATTTTGTATAAACCATTTTAATCATTTTTGAAACCATTGTTAAAACATCGACATCATTTAACACATATGAATCACCCCAAAACAATTGAAAACAGTAAAATAGGGGAACTATGTACTCACTTGAGAATGCCTAGAAGTCTTGAATAACAACCAAGCAAAGCTTGAGGGAGCACGGAATCAATCGGCACCTAATATAAGTAACTATGTAAATAAACCGGACCTAAATCGGAAGATCGGATAGGATGAGGTTTTGTAAACCAAATGAGTATTAGAACTCATATGATATGGTTTAACAAAGCCTACATACTAAATCGAAACCTAACCTAAGTGCTTACGACCCATTACGACTCGTTTAGGTAGCTTACGCTACTTTAACGCGTCGTTCGCGTAAAACGCGTTTGGACCACCTAACTAGTCCTATGACAAGTATTATATGCCTTAGCATGTCTAATAATGTTACCTAATCAGTTTAGATGTAAAAATTTAGGTTACGTATACTTAAAATGAAATTATGCGTAAAAAGGGCATTTTGGTCATTTTCCTAAGGCATATACATTACCTATCATACAACTAACTAGATGAAGTGACCATAAGGTATAACCTTGGAAGGTTATTCCCTATACAACTATGGTCACAAAATATGTTTGGTCGGATCCTAATGATCGACCAAACGGGTCGGGTTCGAAAATCTAAGCGGTTGTTTAGACCGCTTATCTTACGACCCCTATATAAGCACTAATCTAAAAGTGATGAGTTAAACATGCTAAAACATGTTTAATGAAGTTTGAAAACAAGTTTGATATCAAAACAAAGGGTTTTGATACCCAAGAATAGTTTGGTTGCAAAATACGAATAAACGCGTATTTTGACCGAAACTATGACTCGTCACTATACCTAATCAACATGGTAATCAGTAGGTATAGTCACAAGGGACTATGACCATCGTGATTACACTCACGTTGCGAAGTTCAAACGAACTTTGTGTTGACCATTGACCGGTCAAAGTAGAAAGTCAAACACTGTTTGACTTTTACGCTTAAAAAGGCATAAAAGCATGAAAGAATACTTACAAGAGGTCCAAGCTAGGAAGAACTTGATCTTAGATACTCAGATATGAAGCAAAAGCTTCAACTTAGAGCATAAACTCAGATCAAGTGTGAAGATTCGATTGAAACAAGGTGGGTATTTATAGATTTTGGACCACCGTTAGGATCGTTCCTCAATAAACGAGCTTCAATCTTTGCCCTCCATGTGTGCCCATTGTTTTACAAACCTATAGGTGCCCCAAAATAAGCTCATGATATTGAAAAACCAAGAACAAAAACTAGAAACCAGCTGCTTATTGCAGAAACTAGTTTTTACAGATCTGGGTAGCTCTCACGCCCTGCATAAGGAATGGTCTCCCCCTTACGCGCCCTGCCTAGAGCCAAGTTTGGCAGAATGTCAGAAATGGCCCCTGAATGTCCAAAACTTGCTTTTCGATGCATTTTTGACACGTTTAAGCCCCGTTAACCCCATTTTAAGGCTCTAAAATGAAGTTAAAGTATAGGGAACTTAAAATATGCTCAAAAACATCTTGGATGTCGGTTCGTTTGGTCGTACGGTTGCGTTGTTCGGTTAATTACGACGAAACACGAACGGACGCGAAAAACGATCCAAATTACGCGACGAATGGAATTTTATCATGCCATTCACCAAAATAAAATATTTTAATGATTACATAAATTTTTGGATGTCCGGATATATTCAGAACGTAAGATATGCGCATAAATGCAAACTTGTGCATTTTTTGACGCTTTTAGTCCCTGTTGATCAAATAAGTTTATTTTTGCGCACCAAACACATCTAAGCCTATTTATAAGCTATGTAAAGGATATTTAGGGCATGTTTAACTTATGATCATGTTCCAGAATGTTTGTTATAGTACGAATCGGCATACTTTCAAAGTTTGTCTAAATTAGTCCCTGTAAGCGAATAAACTTGATTTCGACACACCAAACCCTCCAAAACTTATTTCTAAGTTATGTAAAGGTTATTTATGGTATGTTAAGCTCATGTCACTGTTCCGTTGTGTTTGTCGCGTTAAACTGATTATGTTTACGCATCAGTTCACGTATAACTTTCAAGAAAGCGATTTAGAGCTCGAAATTGAACAAGAATTGATATGTGCAAATGATACACATATTTATACAAATCCCAAGTATGAAACATAATATTTCATTGGATTTGTACATGTATGATGGCCATGGAGGCACAGATGTCACAGTCTCCCCTACTTCAGGAAATTTTGTCCCGAAATTTATTTAGAGGAAACTTGTGAGAGCTCGAAACATGAAGTCGATAAGATAAAACAACACTGGTTAGGGTTCTGAACTTCTAGTAACTTTAATAACATCATGCTTGCAATGTAAGAGGGACAGTTATATAAATATATGAAGCCCCATTGGTGCGTCCACCGTACCTCCATTACATTGTTCATGTTTCGTTATTGTTGCCACTATCGGTTCTTCACATGATAAATCTTACTGTGGTTTCCGTGCACTGAATTTTATAATTATGTATGCATCCATAATTACATAATTCCTTGCATAGTCCGCACACTGCATCTTATAATGTGTAGGGGAAGAAAACCAAATGAACAAACCTGTGATGAGTGTGACTAGACCTCCATAGGGTCCTTTTAATTAAATCAATAAGTGATCTTCTTTAAATAGACAACCAAGGAGTCTTTTCAGCTATATCATCACATACCATTCTCAACCAGATTCTGAATCAATCTTTTTAACTAGACCACACAAGGGGTCTCTTTTAAATTATGGAATGGTACTATATAATCCAAGGGTCTTAACAATTATGTATAAGCCCATTAAGTATTTAAGGTAGTACCTTTGGATATCCTACCATGAATCCCTCATATGAAGATTTGGAAAATTCTACGAGGATTTGGATAACGAAAATTCGGATCACACAAAAACAAAAAAGAAAACACATAATCACATAATCGTTTAACTTGACCTTTAATTTGTTATCTTTGGACACGGGTATTTAAAGCACACCAGGAATCCAATTCATGGATTTCATTTGGCACTTTAAACATTTTCAAGAATCTAACTATGAAGATAGGAAGATCTAAATAGGAATTTGGCTTATCCTTATCGAATTGTAATGTACGTATTAAGGCGTACAAGGAATCCAATCAAGGGCTCCGATTTGAGCGATAATCATCCACAAGGATCTAATTGTGAAGATAAGAAGATCCTATATGGATTTTGGAATTCGAAGAGCGGGAGATGCTTCGAAACCTTGCACTAGACGTGCTTAAGCCGATACACGAGCTAGAATGCTCATGAAGTTGAGGTGCTAGATTGCCAAGGCGACATATGAAGCAGAATTTGAAGGTTGGGTAATACGAGCAGAATGCTTTTTCGAAAACTATGCATGGGTTTCTTTAGAAATATGTTTAATGTTTTTTTTTTTTTTGAAATCTTACATAATACTTTTGAAATCGTAAGGTAGATATATTAGGTAAATATGTTTATAAAAATCATGTGGGATGAATTTTGAAATTATGTATAAGGTTTTTGAAAACATGAATAATGCCTTTCGAAATCATGCACTTGATATACTAAGTAAATATACTGTGTTAAAATCGTTTCAAACTATATGAAATATTTTGAAATCATGAAGGTTGTTTTGAAAACCTATACTATGTATGTTGTTATGAAAACCAGAATGTAATGATATGGGTACGAGATTGAAGAAAATATCCTTAGTTATCTAACCAAGGATTTAAAAGTGATTACTCAAAATATCACTTATTTTCTGTACTTCGTTTCTTAGAATGAAATGAGCACTTAGAATTTTCGAGGAAATCATGAGCGATCACATGAACGAGAGAACTACAAATATGGTTCTTTGGTGTAGGTATCGTAGGGGTATGCCATACACATATGCAACTATATTTGTACATCAGAATTGTGAACAATGATTTATTTATAAACAAAACCGATTGTTTCAGAGTTCAAAGAAAAACATAAGAAACCTAAGCATAAGATTCAGATTATTCAAAGCAGCAGCATCTTCTAATCAACCAAATGCTCATCCGCTGGTCAGATTGAAAACTTTGGGTATTTGCTCCTGGCATAACCCGTCTCACCATAGACGTAGCAAGTACCGGGAGGAAAACGAGCTTGTGCTAGATCTACTTGTGCAGCAGTAGGATCTGCAACAGTTTTGCTTTGGATAGCAAAACGGCACACATTAACCAGATGTCCCCATCGTCCACAGTTGGAACATCTTCTGCATTTGACACTGGCATGGTGATGGAGGTTACACTGATTGCACAAAGGAGCAGTTCGCAAGTATGGCTTCTTGGCTGGTGGTGCTGCCACCTGACTAGGTTCTGCTTGATTTGGTGCATCGGCTACAGGATCCTTTGAAGCTTTACGCTTCTTTGATTTTGGTGAAGGCTTGACTTCTGTTTCCTTTGATGTTTCTTGGGTGGCTTCATCATTGAGACGAGACATGGCGACGGCTAATTCAGCAGTCTTCAGGATTACTTCACCTATTCGCTGGGCAAATTTGGTAGTTTGCTCAGACATTTGAGTGTCGCTGCGATGAAGAGACATTCTAAAGGAAATGGAAGACATAGGAGGAAACAAGTGAAATGTTATCGGATAATCAAAACAGAATGACAACTGTAAGTCCCGTATAACCGGATCTTTCAATGATATCAAACAATCACCAAGTTTGTGCGGAATCCAAACTTGGTGAGATTCAAGAATAAACACGAAAAGCAAGAAATACGAAGAACAATACCGGAATCACTTTCAACACTTGCACACGATTCTATTACTTGAATAAGCAAAACCGTCTAGTACAAGTGTCCTCCCACCAAATCGCCTCTCTCTCTAGAGAAAATGTAACAATGATGATCCAAAGGTTCAAAACCCTAAAACAAGTTAATAACTTGTTTATATACTAGACAAGCCCACTTCCCACATGGGCTCCCCTTGGGCCTGCTTGGCCCACATGGCCTAAAGCTTGGCCCAAGTGACCTATAAAGGTCCACAACCTAATATAAACTAACTCGGTACGGCCCAGTTCATAACCATAACCCATTGTGTTAATTTGATGCGTCAGTCTCACACTTCAGGGCCTAACAATCTCCCCTAGACTGATGCCCTCAAATTGTCTTCATAGCATGAATTCAGCAATATCTTCAACGAAGTCTATGGTCATCACTATGCTGCAGATGTTGTGGAAGTTCTTGACTTCTGAACTCTCAGCACTGGGTCTCTTTCTTCAGCTTTTGTGGTTAGCTTCATATCAGGATCTTGATCAGCTTTGCTTGAAAATCTTGTTAAAAAGAATGTGAGAGGAGGATTCTCAACAGCTCTTTTCTTCTTCAGTCTTTTTCTTTCAAGCAGGTTCATGGTACTTCTTCAATTGTACTTTCATTGTCAGACGGCGTTTCGTATCCGGTTCTTCTGACTCAGGTACATCTTGTAGTCGTGCTGCTCCATGCTTCGTCAGCAGCTAACAGCATCTCAGTTTTCAACAACCCCTGTTCTTGATTACAATCAAGTTCTGCACATGCTCACAAACTCATAAGCAAACATTTCTTATGCAACAGGGGAACGTACCACATGAACACTAGGTACATCCAAGTATTTGTACTCAGATTTCACAATTTAAATTCTTTCAACTTTTTATGATCAGTCAAATCTTCAAGAACGGTTATATTTTTTTTTATTTTTTAAAGAAAACAAATAAACACTCTATTTTTGGATTTTTGGTTTTATAGAAAAACAAGACACTATTTTTGTATTTTTGAATTTTTTTCATTTTTTTAAGAACTAAAAACAAATAAAAACTCAAAATATAAACAACTACCATAAAATACAATTACAATTGCAATGGGATCAAAATTCGTTCTCAGGCAGACTAAGGAACACTTTTCAGTACGAGCCTAATCAAACTGGTCTATGCGATTGCCAATATGTTTGTCCACTTAAACTTTAACGCTCAACTTTCAATTTTTTTAACTTCGTGATATGCTTTAGGTAATATTATACTATTATACCCGTGTGTCCCATTTCAAGGCATACCCCCGCGATCAAGGTAAGCACAACGATTCATCGTAGCAGGTGAGTATACTGATGTCATCCTTTAAGATATCCTGACTGTGTCTAGGTCTGCATATAATCTGTTTTGATTTCTTAACAATGAACACCCAAATAAATACTAATCAAATCCTGGAAATATAAACAGCACACTCTATCATGCAAGTATCTTCCCTACCACATATTTCACAAGTCCAATCCAGATTTCTGAAATCTTAACTGGGAATAGATTGAGAAGAGAACAGAATAGATCTTAAGTAGAAATGGTATAATATACAGATCAAATGAGTTTTTCTCAGTTTGATATAGGTTTCTTGGGTTTCTTTTGGGCACTTGAGGGCCTCTTTCGGGTGTATAATTGATCTACAGAGCGACAACGTACAGCTAGGTCAGCATGTATCTGGATGCAGCAGAAGCTGACGTTGCCTAGCACCTCCAGGTCAGCATATATCTGGATGCAGCAGAGGAGGTACACGACTTTTTCAGAGAAGATTTCAGAATCAGATCAAAATTGTGTGTATCGGGACAACATACAAACATTCAAATAGAAATGAGCTAATTCCAAGTGACTTTCTTTCCTGGGGTCATGTACAATTTTAGTTCTGAACAGAAGAACAGCCAAGATATCCCCGGATGAATCAACAATATAAAGACCCGAAACCTCAGATGTTGGCTATCTATCAACGCAAGATTTAAGACCATAAAATCATACGCCATTGGTATGTTACCCACATGGTACATAGTTCGTTATGTTTATATCACTTAGTATCTTTTATCATGTTGAGCGTCAAGCCTATCGACATATCGCAGTAGATCCTAGTCTTTTCAGCTATGGCACCTTACATGTGTTAGTCAAACCCTTTAACACGAACATTTATTTCACTTCCCATATCATGCAATTTTTCTTTTTGGCTTTTTCATTTTTCTAATGTTTTTGTATTATCTGAGTTTTCTCCCCCTAAACTCTATATCTATCTATATGTTCCTCTCCCCCCCTAAATTTGTGCATAAATCTTGGATTTTTGCGCAAATTTACCATTTACTAGAGAAAGAATGAACTAAGAAAGAGAAAAAAAAAATTTTGTTTAACCGTTCCGTCATTAGATTGAAGACTAATCAAATGCAAATCAAAGTACTGAATTTAAACGGTACCTTTTGCTGATCTTATCTTACTTCTCTAATCTCCTCCAAAGGAAACATATCATCTGTAAAAAAAAATTTGAACTTTTTGCAACAATGAAATGTTACCCATTTTTATCTCTGGAACAACCGCTATCAACATTCCAGAGATTGTCAACAGCTCCTCCTTAGTTGTTCCTGAAAGGTAAGGAGATTAGTAAGACATGGGTACCCAGGCCATCGTGGTCCTGGGATTTCCTGAAGCATCAAAATAAGACACTTCCTTTAAACACAAGTCCCCTTTTGTCTCAAGGATTGGAGACGTCGCTGCTTTGGATTTGGGTTTCCAAATCTGTCTTGATTTAACAAACGTATTTGTTGCCTTCGGTTGAGCAACTTTAGCTGTTTCAGGTTTATTAGTTTTCGAAACACGTTTTTGTTCCTGAACAGCCTTGCGTTTGTTTTTAGCAGCGTTCCAATCCCCATCAGAAGGTTTAACCTTGGGATTCACATTCTTCATTGCCTTAGGTGATGATACCTTCATCGGCTTAGAATGATTGTTATCCTTTGGTGTAACCCTCTGATTTTGCATATAGTAGGGTACATAGGGACGATTTGTGCAGTTCCGAGCAATGTGACCAGCAATGCCGCAATTGAAACATGTTTGTCTCTTAACGTAGAAGGCATTTTGATCAGCTTGATTCGCTCTAGCAGGTCCTGAAGGACAAACCGGTCCTTTTTGCGCTGGATGCGCCTGCACATTTCTCTTAGACGAAGACGAATCGGGGTGCTTATATTTGCTGTTTGCAGGAGTCTTGTTGCTTTGAGCACCATTCTTCGTCTTTTCTCCCTGATTGGAGCTTTCAATCACCTTGTCATGAACCTTATGGGATCGTGATTGTCTTTGATGAGCAGACTTCTTATATCCTTGACTTTGATCTGCTCGTTTTGGCTCCTTTTGTGTGTTGTGAACCGGCTCACAAACACCAGCACAAGAGTGAATACTCGCATTTTGTTGCACGTTTGGGCGATGAACACAATTTCTAGCAATGTGTCCAGGAATTCCACAGTTGAAACATGTCTGTCGCTTCAATGTATGGAGATTCGGAGAGCCAACAGCAGTATCTGTTCTGATGGGTCTAGATGACCGAGCTTGCTTAGCTTGCTTTGCTTGTGTTCCGTGTATCTTTTCTGATTTCTTCTGTACCTGTTGATCAGAACTAGCACAAGCATGAGATGTAGATGGAGAATGAGACTCATCCTTCTTACTGTGACCATCATCATTTTGAAAAGTCGGTGGTTCAGTTTTAGTTTTATTTTCAAAAACATTTGTTGATGACTGCTTGTTTACTTCAACATTCGTTTCTTTGTCAATGGATTCTGACTCAGTTTTAATTTCAGAAGAAGTTGAAATTTCAGTAACACATGTTTCTTCAACATATGTATCGAAGGTTTCCAATGGGGTCCCACTAGATTCAACATTAGGTACACCCACTGAGACCGACTCAGAAGAAGAATCAGGATATTCTTGATTTTCTTGAGAAGTAGTTTCAGTGGTTTCACTGAATGTATCCTCAGGGACCTCACCTGTAACACTATCATCAACTGAAGAGTTAGAAACATCACATTCACAATTATCAACTGAAGAAAATTCATCACCAGAAATAATGTTCACAGATTCAACACAAACATCATCAGTCTTGCCCAAAACATCAGGCCCATCAGAAGCTAAAGAAAGAAGCATGCTAAAAATATTTTGTCCCAAAACAAGATCAGGATTATTTTCATCAAAACAAGGTTTTTGTAAATCAGAATTTAAAACTTGTTCTCCCCCAAGAGTATCTTCACATTTCAAGTCAACCTTTTCTGCACATGCAAACGACTGGTTAGGATCAACATTGCCTTTAGAAACAAAGTTCATTGATGGGGTTGATTTTTTATTGCTAGCAGATTCATTCTTGACAGATGACTTATCAATTTTTGGTCCATAAGTCATTTTTCCCTCATTAATTAGCTCCTCTTCCGTGAAAGGCAAATAAGTATAATTGTGATTGTAAGGAGGAGGAGCTTTTGTGTATCCCAAACCAGCCCCTTTCTTTTCTTTGTACTCTAGTTGTATATCACATATGTTCTTGACCAAATTACTAGAAGTATCAAATTTTTTAATGTTTATTTCATTTACCTGATATTTGACCTTTAAATCTTCTAGTTCTTTGGTCAGATCACTGATTGTAGCTAGAGCATCTAAAAAATTACAATTTTTGGCACTGAGGTCTTCTTTTAACTGAACAATATCTTTTCCTTGGGCCTCAATTTTTTCTTTGTAAAGTTTTTCATTTTTGGCCAAAGTAAAGTTTTTATTTTTAAGATCTTGGTAATCTTGAATAAGCTCAGCATTATGTACCCTATAAGCCTCATTTCTTTCTCTACACTCAGGAGTGCAAAAAACAGAAAGTATCTCTTCACGTTCTTTAGTAATTCCTTGAGCCAGGGGTTTGTTAAACATGAATGCCATACTTTCAGCGGGTAATTGACACTTTATTTCTTCTCCTCTAAACACAAATCAAACGAGAACCCGTGTACTTGCCAACTCAAACCCTTTGTATGCGAATTAACCCGCTTTCTGAACCGTACCTCAAAACCTGTCAAAATTGTTATCACAAACAAACAAACCTCTTTTTTTTTTTTGATATATAAATCAATAATGATTAGGTAATGTGAATATTATTATAACTAATATTATTAAAACCTAATTATTATGCAATGATTAGCTTATGATTTATTAATAATTATTATTACTAAAATTAAAAACTAAACGACAATTTCGTATGATATCTGTCTTCTTCGAACAAACCCACCAAACCCTAATTTGAAATACAGCTGCCGCCACCTACAATGATAAAGACGATGAACTGTGACCGGATTTAAGATGATGACGGTGATGGTTATTTGATGACGATGACGGCGATGAAGATGATATGACCCGAGTACAGCCGTCGTCGGAGATGATAAGAACGGAGACTTGGATTTAAGGTGAAGGATGATGTCGATGACGATGAACGACGAATACGAGTCGAGACCAAGAACTCAAAAACACAACTCGATAACTCGACGGAGATGATGGTGAGGTAGAGATGGTGTAATGTCCGAAGAAGATGATCAGAGGTGATGTAGATGATTTGCACGGTGACCGGAGATGGAAGTGGTGGTCGGAGGTGGTGGTCGCTGGTTGTTGCAGGTGGTAGTTGCAGGTCCGACGACAATGGTTGAAGGAGAAGATGACTTGAAACAGATGACAACTTGAAACCTCTATAGCTAGCGACTCGAGACCGTGGATGATGATTTTGGTTGCGAGTGGAGACTGACTACTGGTTGCGAGTCGCAACTGAAACAGGATGAACCGAAACCGACTCGAGACCGTGGATGATGATTTTGGTTGCGAGTGGAGACTGACTACTGGTTGCGAGTCGCAACTGAAACAGGATGAACCGAAACCGTGGTGAATGCGAGTCGAAACCAAAACGTGATGAACCGCAACTTTGATGGTTGCGAGTCGTAACCAGAACGTGATGAACCGCAACAGAGATGGTTGCGAGTCAAAACCGTAGATGATTGCGAGTCGAAACCAAACAGGATGAGCCGAAACGGTGGTTGCTACTCGAGACCTTGAAGAAGCTGAATGGAGGTTGCGAGTCGAGACTGTGAATATGTTGAGGAGCCGAGACCAGTTATAGGCTATGTCCTCGGTTGCGACTCGAAATCAGCAGAGATGATTACTCGAGACCTCAGAGGATAACTGATATGAAAAAGATGATGACTCTAAACCTTCTAGAAAGATGAGACTCGAAAACAGATAATGATGAAAATTGATGAGCTGTTGTATATAATAATAATATATGGAAAGTATTAATAACTCAACAACTCTCCACCGAAATCTTTGGGAATTTTTAAATCAAGATATTTTTGGGAAAATAAAGAGATTATGTCTATTCTATAAACAGACTTTTTCAAAATTTAAACACCAAAATATACTAATCTTGATCAAAATTCGACGAACATAACCAAGAACACGAAGAACGCGATGAACGAAAATTCAAAATCTTGAATATTTGATATCACACCGAGCCTAGAAACAGGTTCTAATGGCTCTGATACCACTTGTAAGTCCCGTATAACCGGATCTTTCAATGATATCAAACAATCACCAAGTTTGTGCGGAATCCAAACTTGGTGAGATTCAAGAATAAACACGAAAAGCAAGAAATACGAAGAACAATACCGGAATCACTTTCAACACTTGCACACGATTCTATTACTTGAATAAGCAAAACCGTCTAGTACAAGTGTCCTCCCACCAAATCGCCTCTCTCTCTAGAGAAAATGTAACAATGATGATGATTTTGGTTGCGAGTGGAGACTGACTACTGGTTGCGAGTCGCAACTGAAACAGGATGAACCGAAACCGACTCGAGACCGTGGATGATGATTTTGGTTGCGAGTGGAGACTGACTACTGGTTGCGAGTCGCAACTGAAACAGGATGAACCGAAACCGTGGTGAATGCGAGTCGAAACCAAAACGTGATGAACCGCAACTTTGATGGTTGCGAGTCGTAACCAGAACGTGATGAACCGCAACAGAGATGGTTGCGAGTCGAAACCGTAGATGATTGCGAGTCGAAACCAAACAGGATGAGCCGAAACGGTGGTTGCTACTCGAGACCTTGAAGAAGCTGAATGGAGGTTGCGAGTCGAGACTGTGAATATGTTGAGGAGCCGAGACCAGTTGAAGGCTATGTCCTCGGTTGCGACTCGAAATCAGCAGAGATGATTACTCGAGACCTCAGAGGATAACTGATATGAAAAAGATGATGACTCTAAACCTTCTAGAAAGATGAGACTCGAAAACAGATAATGATGAAAATTGATGAGCTGTTGTATATAATAATAATATATGGAAAGTATTAATAACTCAACAACTCTCCACCGAAATCTTTGGGAATTTTTAAATCAAGATATTTTTGGGAAAATAAAGAGATTATGTCTATTCTATAAACAGACTTTTTCAAAATTTAAACACCAAAATATACTAATCTTGATCAAAATTCGACGAACATAACCAAGAACACGAAGAACGCGATGAACGAAAATTCAAAATCTTGAATATTTGATATCACACCGATCCTAGAAACAGGTTCTAATGGCTCTGATACCACTTGTAAGTCCCGTATAACCGGATCTTTCAATGATATCAAACAATCACCAAGTTTGTGCGGAATCCAAACTTGGTGAGATTCAAGAATAAACACGAAAAGCAAGAAATACGAAGAACAATACCGGAATCACTTTCAACACTTGCACATGATTCTATTACTTGAATAAGCAAAACCGTCTAGTACAAGTGTCCTCCCACCAAATCGCCTCTCTCTCTAGAGAAAATGTAACAATGATGATCCAAAGGTTCAAACCCTAAAACAAGTTAATAACTTGTTTATATACTAGACAAGCCCACTTCCCACATGGGCTCCCCTTGGGCCTGCTTGGCCCACATGGCCTAAAGCTTGGCCCAAGTGACCTATAAAGGTCCACAACCTAATATAAACTAACTCGGTACGGCCCAGTTCATAACCATAACCCATTGTGTTAATTTGATGCGTCAGTCTCACACTTCAGGGCCTAACACTTGTAAGTCCCGTATAACCGGATCTTTCAATGATATCAAACAATCACCAAGTTTGTGCGGAATCCAAACTTGGTGAGATTCAAGAATAAACACGAAAAGCAAGAAATACGAAGAACAATACCGGAATCACTTTCAACACTTGCACACGATTCTATTACTTGAATAAGCAAAACCGTCTAGTACAAGTGTCCTCCCACCAAATCGCCTCTCTCTCTAGAGAAAATGTAACAATGATGATCCAAAGGTTCAAACCCTAAAACAAGTTAATAACTTGTTTATATACTAGACAAGCCCACTTCCCACATGGGCTCCCCTTGGGCCTGCTTGGCCCACATGGCCTAAAGCTTGGCCCAAGTGACCTATAAAGGTCCACAACCTAATATAAACTAACTCGGTACGGCCCAGTTCATAACCATAACCCATTGTGTTAATTTGATGCGTCAGTCTCACACTTCAGGGCCTAACAATCTCCCCCTAGACTGATGCCATCAAATTGTCTTCATAGCATGAATTCAGCAATATCTTCAACGAAGTCTATGGTCATCACTATGCTGCAGATGTTGTGGAAGTTCTTGACTTCTGAACTCTCAGCACTGGGTCTCTTTCTTCAGCTTTTGTGGTTAGCTTCATATCAGGATCTTGATCAGCTTTGCTTGAAAATCTTGTTAAAAAGAATGTGAGAGGAGGATTCTCAACAGCTCTTTTCTTCTTCAGTCTTTTTCTTTCAAGCAGGTTCATGGTACTTCTTCAATTGTACTTTCATTGTCAGACGGCGTTTCGTATCCGGTTCTTCTGACTCAGGTACATCTTGTAGTCGTGCTGCTCCATGCTTCGTCAGCAGCTAACAGCATCTCAGTTTTCAACAACCCCTGTTCTTGATTACAATCAAGTTCTGCACATGCTCACAAACTCATAAGCAAACATTTCTTATGCAACAGGGGAACGTACCACATGAACACTAGGTACATCCAAGTATTTGTACTCAGATTTCACAATTTAAATTCTTTCAACTTTTTATGATCAGTCAAATCTTCAAGAACGGTTATATTTTTTTTTATTTTTTAAAGAAAACAAATAAACACTCTATTTTTGGATTTTTGGTTTTATAGAAAAACAAGACACTATTTTTGTATTTTTGAATTTTTTTCAATTTTTTAAGAACTAAAAACAAATAAAAACTCAAAATATAAACAACTACCATAAAATACAATTACAATTGCAATGAGATCAAAATTCGTTCTCAGGCAGACTAAGGAACACTTTTCAGTACGAGCCTAATCAAACTGGTCTATGCGATTGCCAATATGTTTGTCCACTTAAACTTTAACGCTCAACTTTCAATTTTTTTAACTTCGTGATATGCTTTAGGTAATATTATACTATTATACCCGTGTGTCCCATTTCAAGGCATACCCCCGCGATCAAGGTAAGCACAACGATTCATCGTAGCAGGTGAGTATACTGATGTCATCCTTTAAGATATCCTGACTGTGTCTAGGTCTGCATATAATCTGTTTTGATTTCTTAACAATGAACACCCAAATAAATACTAATCAAATCCTGGAAATATAAACAGCACACTCTATCATGCAAGTATCTTCCCTACCACATATTTCACAAGTCCAATCCAGATTTCTGAAATCTTAACTGGGAATAGATTGAGAAGAGAACAGAATAGATCTTAAGTAGAAATGGTATAATATACAGATCAAATGAGTTTTTCTCAGTTTGATATAGGTTTCTTGGGTTTCTTTTGGGCACTTGAGGGCCTCTTTCGGGTGTATAATTGATCTACAGAGCGACAACGTACAGCTAGGTCAGCATGTATCTGGATGCAGCAGAAGCTGACGTTGCCTAGCACCTCCAGGTCAGCATATATCTGGATGCAGCAGAGGAGGTACACGACTTTTTCAGAGAAGATTTCAGAATCAGATCAAAATTGTGTGTATCGGGACAACATACAAACATTCAAATAGAAATGAGCTAATTCCAAGTGACTTTCTTTCCTGGGGTCATGTACAATTTTAGTTCTGAACAGAAGAACAGCCAAGATATCCCCGGATGAATCAACAATATAAAGACCCGAAACCTCAGATGTTGGCTATCTATCAACGCAAGATTTAAGACCATAAAATCATACGCCATTGGTATGTTACCCACATGGTACATAGTTCGTTATGTTTATATCACTTAGTATCTTTTATCATGTTGAGCGTCAAGCCTATCGACATATCGCAGTAGATCCTAGTCTTTTCAGCTATGGCACCTTACATGTGTTAGTCAAACCCTTTAACACGAACATTTATTTCACTTCCCATATCATGCAATTTTTCTTTTTGGCTTTTTCATTTTTCTAATGTTTTTGTATTATCTGAGTTTTCTCCCCCTAAACTCTATATCTATCTATATGTTCCTCTCCCCCCCTAAATTTGTGCATAAATCTTGGATTTTTGCGCAAATTTACCATTTACTAGAGAAAGAATGAACTAAGAAAGAGAAAAAAAAAATTTTGTTTAACCGTTCCGTCATTAGATTGAAGACTAATCAAATGCAAATCAAAGTACTGAATTTAAACGGTACCTTTTGCTGATCTTATCTTACTTCTCTAATCTCCTCCAAAGGAAACATATCATCTGTAAAAAAAAATTTGAACTTTTTGCAACAATGAAATGTTACCCATTTTTATCTCTGGAACAACCGCTATCAACATTCCAGAGATTGTCAACAGCTCCTCCTTAGTTGTTCCTGAAAGGTAAGGAGATTAGTAAGACATGGGTACCCAGGCCATCGTGGTCCTGGGATTTCCTGAAGCATCAAAATAAGACACTTCCTTTAAACACAAGTCCCCTTTTGTCTCAAGGATTGGAGACGTCGCTGCTTTGGATTTGGGTTTCCAAATCTGTCTTGATTTAACAAACGTATTTGTTGCCTTCGGTTGAGCAACTTTAGCTGTTTCAGGTTTATTAGTTTTCGAAACACGTTTTTGTTCCTGAACAGCCTTGCGTTTGTTTTTAGCAGCGTTCCAATCCCCATCAGAAGGTTTAACCTTGGGATTCACATTCTTCATTGCCTTAGGTGATGATACCTTCATCGGCTTAGAATGATTGTTATCCTTTGGTGTAACCCTCTGATTTTGCATATAGTAGGGTACATAGGGACGATTTGTGCAGTTCCGAGCAATGTGACCAGCAATGCCGCAATTGAAACATGTTTGTCTCTTAACGTAGAAGGCATTTTGATCAGCTTGATTCGCTCTAGCAGGTCCTGAAGGACAAACCGGTCCTTTTTGCGCTGGATGCGCCTGCACATTTCTCTTAGACGAAGACGAATCGGGGTGCTTATATTTGCTGTTTGCAGGAGTCTTGTTGCTTTGAGCACCATTCTTCGTCTTTTCTCCCTGATTGGAGCTTTCAATCACCTTGTCATGAACCTTATGGGATCGTGATTGTCTTTGATGAGCAGACTTCTTATATCCTTGACTTTGATCTGCTCGTTTTGGCTCCTTTTGTGTGTTGTGAACCGGCTCACAAACACCAGCACAAGAGTGAATACTCGCATTTTGTTGCACGTTTGGGCGATGAACACAATTTCTAGCAATGTGTCCAGGAATTCCACAGTTGAAACATGTCTGTCGCTTCAATGTATGGAGATTCGGAGAGCCAACAGCAGTATCTGTTCTGATGGGTCTAGATGACCGAGCTTGCTTAGCTTGCTTTGCTTGTGTTCCGTGTATCTTTTCTGATTTCTTCTGTACCTGTTGATCAGAACTAGCACAAGCATGAGATGTAGATGGAGAATGAGACTCATCCTTCTTACTGTGACCATCATCATTTTGAAAAGTCGGTGGTTCAGTTTTAGTTTTATTTTCAAAAACATTTGTTGATGACTGCTTGTTTACTTCAACATTCGTTTCTTTGTCAATGGATTCTGACTCAGTTTTAATTTCAGAAGAAGTTGAAATTTCAGTAACACATGTTTCTTCAACATATGTATCGAAGGTTTCCAATGGGGTCCCACTAGATTCAACATTAGGTACACCCACTGAGACCGACTCAGAAGAAGAATCAGGATATTCTTGATTTTCTTGAGAAGTAGTTTCAGTGGTTTCACTGAATGTATCCTCAGGGACCTCACCTGTAACACTATCATCAACTGAAGAGTTAGAAACATCACATTCACAATTATCAACTGAAGAAAATTCATCACCAGAAATAATGTTCACAGATTCAACACAAACATCATCAGTCTTGCCCAAAACATCAGGCCCATCAGAAGCTAAAGAAAGAAGCATGCTAAAAATATTTTGTCCCAAAACAAGATCAGGATTATTTTCATCAAAACAAGGTTTTTGTAAATCAGAATTTAAAACTTGTTCTCCCCCAAGAGTATCTTCACATTTCAAGTCAACCTTTTCTGCACATGCAAACGACTGGTTAGGATCAACATTGCCTTTAGAAACAAAGTTCATTGATGGGGTTGATTTTTTATTGCTAGCAGATTCATTCTTGACAGATGACTTATCAATTTTTGGTCCATAAGTCATTTTTCCCTCATTAATTAGCTCCTCTTCCGTGAAAGGCAAATAAGTATAATTGTGATTGTAAGGAGGAGGAGCTTTTGTGTATCCCAAACCAGCCCCTTTCTTTTCTTTGTACTCTAGTTGTATATCACATATGTTCTTGACCAAATTACTAGAAGTATCAAATTTTTTAATGTTTATTTCATTTACCTGATATTTGACCTTTAAATCTTCTAGTTCTTTGGTCAGATCACTGATTGTAGCTAGAGCATCTAAAAAATTACAATTTTTGGCACTGAGGTCTTCTTTTAACTGAACAATATCTTTTCCTTGGGCCTCAATTTTTTCTTTGTAAAGTTTTTCATTTTTGGCCAAAGTAAAGTTTTTATTTTTAAGATCTTGGTAATCTTGAATAAGCTCAGCATTATGTACCCTATAAGCCTCATTTCTTTCTCTACACTCAGGAGTGCAAAAAACAGAAAGTATCTCTTCACGTTCTTTAGTAATTCCTTGAGCCAGGGGTTTGTTAAACATGAATGCCATACTTTCAGCGGGTAATTGACACTTTATTTCTTCTCCTCTAAACACAAATCAAACGAGAACCCGTGTACTTGCCAACTCAAACCCTTTGTATGCGAATTAACCCGCTTTCTGAACCGTACCTCAAAACCTGTCAAAATTGTTATCACAAACAAACAAACCTTTTTTTTTTTTTTTTTTTTTTTTTTAATATATAAATCAATAATGATTAGGTAATGTGAATATTATTATAACTAATATTATTAAAACCTAATTATTATGCAATGATTAGCTTATGATTTATTAATAATTATTATTACTAAAATTAAAAACTAAACGACAATTTCGTATGATATCTGTCTTCTTCGAACAAACCCACCAAACCCTAATTTGAAATACAGCTGCCGCCACCTACAATGATAAAGACGATGAACTGTGACCGGATTTAAGATGATGACGGTGATGGTTATTTGATGACGATGACGGCGATGAAGATGATATGACCCGAGTACAGCCGTCGTCGGAGATGATAAGAACGGAGACTTGGATTTAAGGTGAAGGATGATGTCGATGACGATGAACGACGAATACGAGTCGAGACCAAGAACTCGAAAACACAACTCGATAACTCGACGGAGATGATGGTGAGGTAGAGATGGTGTAATGTCCGAAGAAGATGATCAGAGGTGATGTAGATGATTTGCACGGTGACCGGAGATGGAAGTGGTGGTCGGAGGTGGTGGTCGCTGGTTGTTGCAGGTGGTAGTTGCAGGTCCGACGACAATGGTTGAAGGAGAAGATGACTTGAAACAGATGACAACTTGAAACCTCTATAGCTAGCGACTCGAGACCGTGGATGATGATTTTGGTTGCGAGTGGAGACTGACTACTGGTTGCGAGTCGCAACTGAAACAGGATGAACCGAAACCGACTCGAGACCGTGGATGATGATTTTGGTTGCGAGTGGAGACTGACTACTGGTTGCGAGTCGCAACTGAAACAGGATGAACCGAAACCGTGGTGAATGCGAGTCGAAACCAAAACGTGATGAACCGCAACTTTGATGGTTGCGAGTCGTAACCAGAACGTGATGAACCGCAACAGAGATGGTTGCGAGTCGAAACCGTAGATGATTGCGAGTCGAAACCAAACAGGATGAGCCGAAACGGTGGTTGCTACTCGAGACCTTGAAGAAGCTGAATGGAGGTTGCGAGTCGAGACTGTGAATATGTTGAGGAGCCGAGACCAGTTGAAGGCTATGTCCTCGGTTGCGACTCGAAATCAGCAGAGATGATTACTCGAGACCTCAGAGGATAACTGATATGAAAAAGATGATGACTCTAAACCTTCTAGAAAGATGAGACTCGAAAACAGATAATGATGAAAATTGATGAGCTGTTGTATATAATAATAATATATGGAAAGTATTAATAACTCAACAACTCTCCACCGAAATCTTTGGGAATTTTTAAATCAAGATATTTTTGGGAAAATAAAGAGATTATGTCTATTCTATAAACAGACTTTTTCAAAATTTAAACACCAAAATATACTAATCTTGATCAAAATTCGACGAACATAACCAAGAACACGAAGAACGCGATGAACGAAAATTCAAAATCTTGAATATTTGATATCACACCGAGCCTAGAAACAGGTTCTAATGGCTCTGATACCACTTGTAAGTCCCGTATAACCGGATCTTTCAATGATATCAAACAATCACCAAGTTTGTGCGGAATCCAAACTTGGTGAGATTCAAGAATAAACACGAAAAGCAAGAAATACGAAGAACAATACCGGAATCACTTTCAACACTTGCACACGATTCTATTACTTGAATAAGCAAAACCGTCTAGTACAAGTGTCCTCCCACCAAATCGCCTCTCTCTCTAGAGAAAATGTAACAATGATGATCCAAAGGTTCAAAACCCTAAAACAAGTTAATAACTTGTTTATATACTAGACAAGCCCACTTCCCACATGGGCTCCCCTTGGGCCTGCTTGGCCCACATGGCCTAAAGCTTGGCCCAAGTGACCTATAAAGGTCCACAACCTAATATAAACTAACTCGGTACGGCCCAGTTCATAACCATAACCCATTGTGTTAATTTGATGCGTCAGTCTCACACTTCAGGGCCTAACAACAACGCATAGAAATTGCGATCATTTGTTTGTTACCTAAGGCAAACAAATGAGACAGTGACTAATCAAAGTAAGCGGGTCATATTAATGTATCGCAAAGACATGCTTTAGCCTATAAGTGGACACTCACCCCAAGAGTTCCCAGGTAAGAGTGACTATTCTGATTATGTGGATTTGTACGAACACTCTAGCCTTAGACAGAAAACTCAGAGTACAGGCGTCCACCCTTCCAGATTGCACGTTTTCACATTATAAGACCCAAACTTTGATGGGATTCTGAAAACTTTGAAGGTTCAAAACCTTATAATAAATCATCCTAGAACAGATGATTGGTTTTTCAAAGCAGATTCAAAATTTGTGTTCCTGTTGTGGTTGTCACCAAAGATAAGTGACGGTATTGTTTTAAGATCTAAACATAAGAATCTTGTGTTAGGGTCCTAGGAAGGTTATAGACTAGGTCAAATCATTACTAATAACCTAATTCCCTATAACCATGAGCTCTGATACCAACTCTTCTGTCACACCCCGACCGCGTTAAAACAACGAAACCGCGGCGGAAACGTCAGGGAGTGTCGTGGCAGAATCATTGTTTCACAACCATGGATTCAAAAAGTTTCATTTTATTAAATATTAACCATTTACATTGCCTTGAAATTTAAACAAACAAGTTAAACATAGTCTATCATTGTTCTTAAGTCACTAAGGCCTCGTCCAGTCCTAAGTGAGCATGCATCCTAGCAATCAACATCATTCAACAACACCTGAAACATATGTAAACACAAAGTCAGCAAAGAAATGTTGGCGAGCACATAGGTTTTATAAGAGTGTCGGATTCATGGCTAGTTTACATGTTGCAATACCTCAATAGACTACAAGAGTCAAAAGTTAAATACCTTGTTTTGAAAAGTGTATAGTATTGCAACATAATTAACCAACTCAAATCAAGTTGGTTATAATTTGTAAAATCTCACAGCCATGATTCTTAACCCAAAAACATTTATTTAAGAAAACCAAATTGTAAATCATCTCGTTAAAAAAACTCGTATGGTTTATATTATTTAGAAAACATCGTTGTGTGGCATCATTTTAAAATCGTTTACCCAAGTGAATTAAATGACGCCACGGTATGTAATATGATGAAAACACTTATATATAAGAAGTACCAGCGGCGTATCTACCATGTTTTCATCACATTTCACCCATCCTGTTATCTAAACACTAACCAAAAACCAATCGTTTGTTCAAATCATTTGACTCGTTTAAATTGTTCCAAAATCGTTTAAATCATTTAAATCGTTTAAATCATTCTCGTTTTAATTGTGAAAACTACTTTTGGTCGCCTCACTAATAACATCCAAACCTTCGCAACTCGCCTATCGCCAATCTCGCATTAATAAACCACCAAAGGGTAAATTAACAATCACAGATTCAGTCGTTACCCAGATAACCCACACATAACCATGGGTGCAGTCTGATAACGGGATTTGTCAGATCCTATGGTACCGTAACCTAATACTGGTCAGTTCGGCCAAAATTAATGAATGTTATTCGTTATGTAATTACAACCAACAAGTTTGTTCACATTATCGAAATCGTTATTAATTTTGTATAAACCATTTTAATCATTTTCGAAACCATTGATAAACATCGAAATCATTTAACACATATGAATCACCCCAAAACAATTGAAAACAGTAAAATAGGGGAACTATGTACTCACTTGAGAATGCCTATAAGTCTTGACTAACAACCAAGCAAAGCTAGAGAGAACACGGAATTAATCGGCACCTAATATAAGTAACTATGTAAATAAACTGGACCTAAATCGGAAGATCGGATAGGATGAGGTTTTGTAAACCAGATGAGTATTGGAACTCATATGATATGGTTTAACAAAGCCTACATACTAAATCGAAACCTAACCTAAGTGCTTACGACCCATTACGACTCGTTTAGGTAGCTTACGCTACTTTAACGCGTCGTTCGCGTAAAACGCGGTCGGACCAACTAACTAGTCATATGACAAGTATTATATGCCTTAGCATGTCTAATAATGTTATCTAATTAGTTTAGATGTAAAAATTTAGGTTACATATGCTTAAAATGAAATTATGCGTAAAAAGGGCATTTTGGTCATTTTCCTAAGGCATATATATTACCTATCATACAACTAACTAGATGAAGTGACCATAAGGTATAACCTTGGAAGGTTATTCCCTGTACAACTATGGTCACAAAATATATTTGGTCGGATCCTAATGATCGACTAAACGGGTCAGGTTCGAAAGTCTAAGCGGTTGTTTAGACCGCTTATCTTACGACCCTATATAAGCACTAATCTAAAAGTGACGAGTTAAACATGCTAAAACATGTTTAACGAAGTTTGAAAACAAGTTTGATATCAAAACAAAGGGTTTTGATACCCAAGAATAGTTTGGTTGCAAAATACGCATAAACGCGTATTTTGACCGAAACTATGACTCGTCACTATACCTAATCAACGTGGTAATCAGTAGGTATACTCACAAGGGACTATGACCATCGTGATTACACTCACGTTGCGAAGTTCAAACGAACTTCGTGTTGACCATTGACCGGTCAAAGCAGAAAGTCAAACACTGTTTGACTTTTATGCTTAAAAACGCCTAAAAGCATGAAAGAATACTTACAAGAGGTCCAAGCTAGGAAGAACTTGATCTAAGATACTCAGGTATGAAGCAAAAGCTTCAACTTAGAGCAAAAACTCAGATCAAGTGTGAAGATTGGATTAAAACAAGATGGGTATTTATAGATTTCGGACCACCGTTAGGATCTTTCCTCGATAAACGAGTTTGAATCTTGGCCCTCCATGTGTGCCCATTGTTTTACAAACCTATGGGTGCCCCAAAACAAGCTCATGGAGTTGAAAAACCAAGAACCAAAGCCAGAAACCAACTGCTGATTGCAGAAACTGGTTTTTGCAGATCTGGGCAGCTCTCGCGCCCCGCGTAAGGAATGGTCTCCCCCTTACGCACCCCGCCTAGAGCTAAGTTTGGCAGAATGTCAGAAATGGCCCCTGAATGTCCAAAACTTGCTTTTCGATGCATTTTTGACACATTTAAGCCCCGTTAACCTCATTTCAAGGCTCTAAAATAAATTTAAAGTATATGGAACTTTAAATATGCTCAAAAACATCTCGGATGTCGGTTCGTTTGGTCGTACGGTTGCGTTGTTCGGTTAATTACGACGAAACATGAACGGACGCGAAAAACGATCCAAATTACGCGACGAATGGAATTTTATCATGCCAATCACTAAAATAAAATATTTTAATGATTACGTAAATTTTTGGATGTCCGGGTATATTCAGAATGTAAGATATGCGCGTAAATGCAAACTTGTACACTTTTTGACGCTTTTAGTCTCTGTTGATCAAATAAGTTTATTTTTGCGCACCAAACACCTCTAAGCCTATTTGTAAGCTATGTAAAGGATATTTAGAGCATTTTTAACTTATGTTCATGTTCTGGATTGTTCATTACAGTACGAATCAGCATACTTTCGCAGTTTGTCGAAATTAGTCCCTGTAAGCGAATAAACTTGATTTCGACACACCAAACCCTCCAAAACTTATTTCTAAGTTATGTAAAGGTTATTTAAGGTATCTTAAGCCAATGTCACTATTCCAGTGTGTTTGTTGCGTTAAACTGATTACGTTTACGCATCAGTTCGCGTATAACTTTCTAGAAAGCGTTTAGAGCTCGAAATTGAACAAGAATTGATATGTGCAAATGATACACATATTTATACAAAGCACAAGTATAAAACACAATATTTCATTGGATTTGTACTTGTATGATGGCCGTGGAGGCACAGATGTCACACAAATGTTATAAAATCTTTTACTGGTAGACCCCTTACCAACCCAGTTTTGCAAGATGGTTCAGATTTTTAACGTTTGAATGTCCTACATAAGCTGGTTCAGATTTTTAACGTTTGAATGTCCTAAATAACGATGCCACAACATAGCATTGTGTTCAAAGATTTTGGTAAACAAGCAGGCAACGCTTTCAGTAGGTGGTTTGTTCATATCAATGATATAAGCGTTGCCTTATCGGTCAGACTTTAGCAAGATCCATTCCTCAGGAATGACCATTCCTAGTTTTAGAATGAGGCAATGTTTATCGGTGAAGTGAGTTGAGTAGCCATTGTCACATATTTGAGAGACGCTCAGTAGACTATGCTTCAACTCAGGAACGTAGTCGACTTCTTTGAAACAGAGATCACCATTCTTTACTGTGCCTTGCTGGGTGATCTTTTCCTTCTCCCCCCCCCCCCATAAAAGCAACATATCCACCATTGAATTCTTCAAGATCACTCATATGGGATAAGTCGCAGTCATATACCTGGAACAGCCACAATCAATGACCCAAAGTCGAATGACAGCCCTCCATAGCCGTTCCTGCACATTATGCGGGATCAGTTAGATTTTGGTACCCAAGCCATAGTAGCAGTGGGCACACCATTTTCATCAATATATGTTACTTGCATCCAAATCAGATTGCCCTTAGAGTAGATAGGTTTATCATTGGAGCACGATGATTTGGGAGAGGCATCTGGAACAGGGCTTTTGGGTCTCCAAACTTGCTTATGGAAAGTTTTAGAGTTTGGAGACTTCAAGTTGTTTTTAAGTATCATTTCTTTTGCCTTGTTCCAGTCTTCATCAGAAGGCTTCACCTTGGAATTCAACTTTTTAACATGTTTAGATTCTTGAGTCTTCCCCTGTTTCGAAGGTTTGATATTCTCTTTTGGAGCCTTTCGATGCTCCCCCTCTTTGAGCTTATCAGGATGATGCTGACAATTTCTTGCAATGTGACCAGCAATGCCACAAGTGTAACATATTTGTCATTTCATGTGTGGCTTTGCTTGAGATCCATCAGTCTTTGTAGAACTTGATGACCTGTGTGGATCCTGAAATTTAATCGAAGCAAGATCATGATTGTTCACATTTTTCGATATTGATTTTGGTGGAATATATTTTGTTTCACCACCCCTTTAATTTGTTTTACCAATAGATTTTAAGACACATCAGATTTATTAGGCAAAATAACTGAATTTAAATCAACACAAATAGAACCAAAGCAAATATTCAAACATTCATTGCTCTTAAACACAGAGCCCACACAATTTAAAGCATCAGAAGAAATTGAAATATTATTTGCTTTTCAAAAATTAAAAGATTGTTTTTTTTCTGAATTTTAGTTTTCAAATCAATTAAAGCAACAACATCCTCCTCATCCTCATCCACCCATTCTTCGACAATCACTTGTTCTGCATTTGAAGCAACCAGGTTAGTAATATTCATTTGTTCACAAACGTTGTCAGGCGAAGCCGTAGTAACACTTTCATTCTTGAGTGACACCGTTTGTTCAGTAGTCTCAGAATCATCAATATTTAAAGACGGAGCAGAGACTTTTGTTGTCAATTCACCACTAGTCTCAACAGAAGCTCCTGATGTCCATTCTGATTCTACTTTGATCAATTCTGATTCAACTGTTTCAGACGATTCGTTGCTAGACTCTACTGAAACAACCAACTCTAAATTTTCACAGTTAGCATTTTTTGAGGAGTCAAATAACGAATCAAATGAAATAGTCGATTCAGTGTGTTTGCTAGACTCTACTTCAGTCTGTGGTGATTCGGCTTTTTCAGGTGATTCATCACTAGACTCGACTTATTCAACTAATTCTAAATTCTCACAATTAGTCATTTTAAAAGAGTCACATGTCGAATCAGATGAAGAAGTCAATTCATTTTGTTTGCCAGACCCAAACCCTTTGATGAATTCAGCTAACCCTTTCATCATGGCAAACTCAAAGTTGTTTCATTTTGTTTCAGACTCTTGCTCTTGGTATGGTACTTAAGGTGAATTTTGAGAAAAGCATGATTCAATATTATCTAATACTTGAAAGTGTTTGTCAATATTAGCGTTATTCTCAAAATTTAGAGTCTCGGTGTGATTTGACACATCAGCAGGTTTGATAAAAGTTTTCTTGTAGGCCTATTTTTCTAAAATGATTTCAGTTTTATCAGGCCTTGCTATCTTTACTTTCCTTGATCTCGCACATTCTACCTTTACCCCCTTTGGCTTCCCGTATTCCATGTCAGGCAAATCAGCTATTTCCTCATCTGTCATGGGAATTGAGGTGTAATTGTGATTGTATGGTGTAGGTATGCATACAAATCCCAATCCTTTATTCCTCACTTCCTTTTTACTATATTTTAACAGTTCATTAATCATTTTTTCAACTTTTTCACTTGATACATCAAACGTTTTAAAATTAAACTCTGTGTTTTCAAAGGTTGATTTTAGATTATCAAGTTCAACAGTTAATGGTTCAGATAATTTCCTAAAGTGGAGATGCCTATATCGCCCCTGACTTAGATCGTTATGCAACTTTCGGATATCACGCTTCTGCGCTTCCACCATATCCTTATATCTATTTATTTTCTTTTTAGTCTGATATTCATCATATTTGGACAATCTAAGTTGCATAACGAGTGAGTCTGCCTGCTCTTTGTACCCACTAAGTTTTCCCTACAAGCAGGAGTACAACATATATTGTCTACACATACCTTAGCAGCAGAAGGAGTGTAGTCGTTCATCTGAGCCATGAGAGCTTGATAAATGCTTTCCTCATTGATTTCAGTAGTTGATTCAATATCTTCGTTCACCTGTGCCACGAGTGCTTGATTTGCTTGATACACCGTGTCTAGAGTGATCTGCAGGTCATTCATTTGTTGCGACCAACCAAACCCACCTCCTTCCTAAACCACCGAGACGTTTCCAAGGTTTGTAGCAGATCCCGAGGAGCTTATTTGGTTTCTGGCAGTAGTGTTTGAGTTTGAACCATGTGCAGGGTGAGTAACAGTGATGTTTTAGGTTGACACGACATTTAGAATAGGCCTTGCTGCTGAACTGACAGTAACGGTAACATTTGGGTCAGATCTCTCCCTTCTTGGTTGTCTGCATTCACGAGTAAAGTGTCCAAGTTTGTGACAGTTGTAGCACCTGAGCTTTGACTTGTTCTAACCAAGTTCTTGATTATCTAATTCCCACTTGTTTCTACCGATCCTTTTGACAAAGTTTTTAGCACGAAATACCGCCATGGCCATTTACCAAGTAATGTCCATTTCTTCAATGTCATCAGGATGGACCTTGTGTAGTTCACTTGATGCGATGTGATTAGCCAACTTCCCAGTGATGAATGCATAATAATAGTTCATGACCCCTGCCATGAAAACCAAGTGCTCTTCGAACTCCTTAGAAATAGTAATGGGAGGAGACCAGTTAGATGTAATAGATGTAGCAGAAGTGGCAGGATGAGTTTGAGCAGGAGCAGGTGCAAGTGCAGGTGCAGGTTGGACTAGGTTCACTTGTTGAACTGGAGCAGGGAAGTATCCAGTATAACAAGAATAAGTGCCAAGGTTAGAAGGAAATAGAACTGTAGATGGTGTGTTTGAGTAGTTTGTAGGGTTTGTTACTTTAGAAGGAAACATCTGAAAAGAGCCAGCTCCTCGTTGAGAAACTAGTGCATTGTTGGTTAACACCCCTGCATTGTTGTAGCTTGAGGTATGGTTGTAGAGTCGTTGCTTGTCATCCATTTCATTGGACTTGAGCAAGGAAA
Source organism: Helianthus tuberosus (assembly GCA_030545235.1). Classification (NCBI taxonomy): domain Eukaryota; kingdom Viridiplantae; phylum Streptophyta; class Magnoliopsida; order Asterales; family Asteraceae; genus Helianthus; species Helianthus tuberosus. Next base: position 8,462,246 of record CM060403.1, on the reverse strand, counting down.
TCAACTCTGTAAGGCTCGTTCTTGTCAGATCCTTGGTTCTTTTGATGAGAGTAACGTTTGTATCCTAGCTTCTCGGAAGAGCATTCAGCAACTTTGTATTGACTATAGAGTTCTGCAGTGGCATATCATGGGTTCTCATCTCACTGACCAAGGCAATGAACCTTTGAATTTAGTTCTCAAGTGACTCTCCAGGATAATGGTTGAACATATTTAACATCTGAGTCAGCATATCCCTTTTGCTCTCCTTCATTTCTTCATTCCCTTCATACATTGCCAGCAAAGCATGCCACAATTCTTGAGCAGACTTGGTATCCCTAATGACGTGATGTCGTGGTCACAATCAAATTTAATCCCAATAACAACTATATAGATAGCGGTAATAGGGTATCGAACTCAGGGAGTATGTGGAAAATATGTCAATTATATAGCCTTGCAATTATACTACAATTATCCTAATTTGCAGAAATTAAAGATCAATACTTTGGATTGTTGTTTTAGAAAACTAAATTAAACTAATGGCAAATCAAATGTTGGTTTTAAAACAAATTAGGAGAGAACAATGACCATCTTAGGTTTCAGTTTCTTTAAACGATTGTGTGCAATTCCAACTAGAAAGAGTTACATAGACATAACTCGTGCATGAATAATTGAAGTGATAAAAGGGAACAAAGTACTCGGATTTATAAACGCGAGGTTGTTTCCCGATGATCAATTAATCAATAACCAACCCTAACCCTTCCCGTGATATCTCGATTGCCAACGGCACCAAGAACGTACGATTAAGACTAGAAATTGCAATATCGATTAACAAGTTACAAGCAATTAAACATACACCATGATATTCAAGCAACGCAAGTTATCATTCTAGAAATTCAGAAATAAACACACAAAAGTTCAAGAGAAACCTTCACCTAAGATGATCACCGAAAGGTTTAGCCGGACATAGCTTGGTGAATCATCATCACAATCAATTCAATGTTCATACGAATCAAATACATAAACCGAATGATAGAAATTGTCTCCAACCAAGCAAGATAGCCAAAATTCGCCCCTAGTGTCTCCAATAACCGACCAATCATGAGAACATGTGAAAAGACATCATAAAACTGCTTAAATGAGGCAGTTACACTTTGGATCGCAGCCTCCACCGTAAATTACGGCTCCACCGTAATTTACGGTGGACTTCAACATGTTACGGTGGATATTGACTGATTTACGGTAAGCTTCAGGTGAAAACCAAGTCCACCGTAAATTACGGTAGGACCGTAATTTACGGTGGTGAGCTGATTTATCTTCCTTGTTTCATCTTTTGTTCCTTGCTCGACCCGTTCATCTCCAATACCCTCCAAAGCTGCATTTTATCCACTTTAAGCTCCCGAACCGCACCTGAAACATATGCAATAGTAGTTATCTAATTCAAGATAATTACACGATTAAGTGAATGATTATTTCGTCTTTTAACATGATTAAGGGTTGTCCAATGGACCACCCGTCACATCCCCACACTTAACCGTTGCTTGTCCCAAGCAACTCATCAAATCAGTTTCAAAATAAGTGATCAAATTAAACCAAGCAAAAACAAGCAATCTTTTTACTAACCCCTTTTTAACACCCAACCAATGCACCCCTCTCTAAATCTCTCCTCTCGGCTACAAGTGAAAACTAGCAAAGATAAGCTAGACACACACTAGGCAAACGGGTGGTTGCACAATCATAAGCTTGTACCTAAATCAATCATTCTCCTAAAATGTGTCAAACATAAATGCAAATCAAAAGGACTTTCAAGGTTGTAACGTGGCTAGGCGTATGGGTAGGAAATGGAATATATATGAAGTAGCGAAAACTTGACCCGGTCTTTTATTACACAAATAAACAAACAAACAACTATCAAACTTAACTACTATACACAAGATAACTAACATCACTTCTTTTTTTCATTTTTCATTGCTTTTTCTTTTTTTTCTTTTCTAATTTTTCTGATTTTTTTTTCAAACAAACAAAAATACAATAACGCATCAAACATATCTACTTCAAACTACTAAAACTACTAATACTATCACCAACACTATAAGACCGGGTCAAATTTGAGTAAATTTTTAAGTAAGTAGCTAGGGGTAACAATTGATAGGCTTTTAAGGCACAAAATGGGCAACTAAATGTCCAAACCCCCGCCCCTCTCACTACCATGCTCATATATATAACTTATGAGGTCCAACCCCCCAAATCCCACACTCACTCACACCAACGACGAGGCTACCTAAATGCCCTTATCCTTTTTGCATTTATATCTAACTAAGGACTCAAATCGCATTCAAGCACAAGTTCTAATGCACCCCCACCCGTAGCCACTCTCATCAAAGACAATCATTATTTATGTACAAGTGTGGCTACAACTCTCACCAAGAAAGAAAAAGGTATCAAGGGTTGCCGGTGCACCAACTTGGGGTTAATCTAGGGTGTTCAAATTTTCACATCGTTTCACTTGGCTCAAAATTTTTCAAAATCTTCAAAAAATCCCCCCCCCCCCCATCCCCACACTTGGGATACATTGACCCCAATGTATGGTTTTGAGAGGCTTTGCCACTAAAACTTTTTTCAACATCAACAAAAACGCTTCTTCACTCAAACCCCAAATTTCTTTTTGGATTTTTCATTTTATAATTTTTTTTATGTTTTTCTTCTTTTTAACATAAAACAAAACCAAATAGCACCAACCCAAACACAACATATCAAAACACCACCCAACCTCCCAATCCTTAAACAAACAAACTATCAAATATGCACAAAAATATACAAAAGGAGAAACACAACCTTACTAATAATAGCGCGGTCCCGGAGGTCCAAAAACGGAAGACATCACGTCATTCCATTCACCGAACGCGAACGAACCGCTACTACTTCCTCCATCTTGTTGTTGCGCTCCCTCTCGTTGCCTCGGGTCAATCCATTGCGAGTGGTGGATCGGCGGGGTTGGATACGACATACTACCATCATATGGTGGTAATGACGCATAATCCACATGTTGTGGATCCACAACCACCGGCCGCCCGGCATGATAATCCGCATGCAATCGCCTTTCTTGATCATCAAAATAATTGTTATTTATTTCCACTTCCCGGGAATACGCATGTGTGCGATTCCATAACTCATGACGATCCAAGCTATGTTTCAAAGCCCGCTCTATACTCGCACTATTCCTCGTGTTTTGATCAAAAAGCGTCCTCTCCGAGCCCGACCACGTATCAAACACGGATGCCGGAGGGCGTTGATTTGCAATTACTTCTTGCATTGTACCTTCATAGGCCCATCCCGGCACATACGATTGCTGCGTATAATCATAAAACATCCCACCATGACCCTGACCATAACCACCTTGAACCACATTTTCACCACCATGCGGCTTGTCCGCATAGTCTTCAACTCCACTCGGAACTACTTCTTCATCGCTCTCTGGCTCATCCGGCTCTCCCGGTAACAAATCTCGTGCACCCAACTTCAGTGCCCTCCACCGTTGCCCTTCCGACTTTAACTTGTGATACCGCTCCGACTGAGTATACGTCCAAACATTCCCCAACTTATCCAACGTAAAAGGCTGATGCCTTTTCGTTGCTCCCCGATCTTCGGATGTAATCGCCTTCTGTTGTTTCATCAACCCCGTAATTATTCGATAGTACGGGACAATGTCTCTTCCATACTTGTTCCGACAGATCCATAAGTGGTTCATAATAAGATAACGTATAGGAAAACGCGGACCCCCGTGCATCAACGAATAAAGAACAGGTACTTCAGGAAACCTCACCTGTTCTTTATCTCCCCTTCTTGGAATAACATTGAGAAGACAGATTGTATGCAATAATTTAGCTTCAATTTTCAAATTCTTCCGGTATAGAATACCACTGTATCTTCCGGGTAAAAACAATGCTGCCAACATATCATTCCATCATTGATGTTTCTCCGGCTTCACAAGAAGATCATCCAAAGTCGGTATCATATAATCGCGGGCTGGCAAACTGTCATATTTTCCGAGCTTCTTCAAGGTATCAAAAGACATTTCCACGGGAACTCCATTCACAACACCCGTCAGCTTCATATTCGATGGCCTGTCATACGTGTTGACCTTAAGCGTTGCCATCCATTCTTGGATTTCGGTGATAAACAAGTTGCTTTTATCTTTGTCAAAGCAACTAAGTGCCGACTCCCAACCTAGAGCCCGGAACTTATCAAACACCCCAAACTGCCCAAACTCAGCTTCTCGAACATCCCTTTCACATATGAAGGCCGCTGCCTTATTCTTCAACCTATTCATGCAATCATTATATAAAGTTGGCTGCCATGCCTCTGGTTGTTCATCCAAAGGACCCGAGTCCCATTTCGGTTTCTCTGCCGGGTCCAATTCCATCTCTTCTTCGCTTTCACTTTCGCTTTCATCCACTCTACCCAAATATTGTCTCTTCTTTGGTTGTTGTTCCGGCTGTTTACCCTTTCCTTTTGAAGACGAAGACGAACCAGCTCCCGTCTTTTCTTTAGTTCGTGCCATTCCTACACACATTAGAGTAAACAACACAACCAACGAAACAAAATTAAACCCTCTTTTCAAAACATCCCCACACTTGCTTGTTATCATGGTTGTAAATGCTAGTGAACCAAAAGTCTATCAAAAATTGGGCATGGTGTCTCTACAATGTAGAGATCCCCAAAAGTTCACTATTTTAACCACAAATCCTACATCTACAACCATAACCATGTTCAAATAACCCATTTCATAATCATATCTAAGAACAAGCAAGTGGGTATGGGCAAGTAACCTAAATAACCTTACTTTTCACAATGTAGCATCAAAATACAACAAATAAGCTTTCATACCTTTGCTTGAAGATGCTAAAGTGCTTGTGAAACAAAAGCTCCAAAAACCCCAAAAATTTTCGAATTAGGGTTTAGAATTCGGACCCTAAAACTGCGTTTTCTCGTATGTTTCTTAGCAAAATCAGATACTACGTTGAAAATTAGTCAAGAAGGACTCTGATTTCACTTGAATTGAGCAAAAATTGGTTGAGATATGAGGGATTGAAGATTGGGGAAGAAGATGGCTTGTGGGTCTTGAGAGAGATGAAGATGGATGGTGATAGAGAAGAAGACTTGTGTGGCTGGGGTTATGTCACGTAACCAAGTGTTATTATGTGTTTTTTTTTTTTTTTTTATATATACACAAGAACCGGACCAACATGTTGACAAAAATCACGTACCGTAAATTACGGTCAAATCGTAATTTACGGTGAGACCTGGATCTCAACTCTGTACCGTAAATCAGGAGAGATGTACCGTAAAACTCAAATGTTTTCATGGCCCACCGTAATTTACGCTCAGACCGTAAATTACGGTCAGAACTGGGCATTTCCTCTTTGCTCTAAATTTGATTTTTAAGGTCCATTTTTATATATTTTTTTTAAATTTTTTCTCGATTTTTATATATATATTTTTTTTTTTATTTTTCAAAAGTTTGTAAAAATCACCTCACCCTACCCCCTCGAAAGTCCCGTGTTGTCCTCAACACAATGTTAGAGTAATTCGTAACCCGAATATCCCCACACTTGTTTCAAACACGGGTTTCAAGGAAATACGACAATTGTGCAACTATACAAAACAAACAAAATGAAACACTACTATTTACACTACCAAACCTGGGCCTCTCATGGTTGTTCCTCATCGACCGGGCGTAAGATGTAGCCCGCTTTGTCAAGCTCCAAAGTGTTTATGTCGTTCCCATCCAAGTACGGCTTTAACCGGTGACCGTTCACCGTTTGTTGCTTCAATGTTTGCTCGTCTTAGATGTCTACGTCACCAAATCTAGCAACTCTCCGAATGACATACGGACCCATCCATTTACTTTTGAGCTTGCCCGCGAACATCTTTAGCCTTGAGTTATACAACCAAACTTTTTGACCCACTTCGAACATTTTCTTTCGTAATTTTGCATCATGCACCTTCTTGAGTTTATCTTTATACGCCGATGCACATTCATATGCCTCATCTCGAATCTCTTCGATCTCGCTTAGTTGCAACTTCCTCAACTTCCCCGCCTCGTCATAATCCGCATTAACCGTCTTAATTGCCCAATGTGCCCGATGCGCTAACTCCATTGGAAAATGACAACCCTTTCCATACACCATCCGGTAAGGCGTTGTGCCAATTGGAGTCTTGTAGGCCGTTCGGTATGCCCATAATGCATCGTCCAATTTACTCGACCAATCCTTCCTATCCGTTCTTACCGTCTTCATGAGAATTTCTTTGATTTGACGGTTGGACACTTCGACTTGTCCACTCGTTTGCGGATGGTAAGGTGTGGCAATCCGGTGATTCACGCTATACCTCTTCAATAATTTCCCAAAGTTAAAGTTCTTGAAATGCGAACCACCATCGCTTATAATAACCCGCGGGATGCCGAAATGAGAAAAGATGTTGGATTGAACAAATTTACAAACAACCGAATGGTCGTTTGTTCGTGTTGCAATAGCTTCAATCCACTTCGAGACATAATCCACCGCTACCAAAATGTATAGAAAGCCATTCGAATTCGGAAAAGGACCCATAAAGTCTATACCCCATACATCAAATATCTCTACAACCAATATTGGTTGTAATGGCATCTCATCCCTCTTCGATATGCTTCCCATTTTTTTGACAATTTATGCAATTTCTAGCAAACTCACATGCATCCTTGAAAATTGTGGGCCAATAGAACCCACATGAAAGTACCCGGTAGCCTGTTTTGTGCCCACTAAAATGACCCCCACATGCGGACGAATGAGCATGGGTCAAAATTTCCAACACTTCTGTCTCGGGCACACACCTTCGTATAACTTGATCCGGTCCAATCTTGAAAAGATCCGGTTCATCCCAAATGTATTGCTTCACTTGGACCATAAATTGTTGTTGACGCTTCTTGGTCCAATGACTTGGGATGGCACCCGTGGCTAAGTAGTTGACATAGTGAGCATACCACGGTGCAACAAAGGTGGAAATGGCTAGTAATTGCTCGTCGGGAAAACTTTCATTGATTTCACTTACATCATCGATCCCTTCCACCGGAATCCGAGATAAGTGATCCGCCACTACGTTCTCACTTCCCTTTTTGTCTCGGATTTCTAGATCAAATTCTTGTAACAATAATACCCACCGAATCAACCGAGGCTTCGCGTCTTTCTTCTCCATCAAGTATCGGACCGCACTATGATCCGAATAAACCACCACTTTGCTCCCCCAAATATAAGCACGAAACTTATCCAAAGCATACACCACCGCTAGTAACTCCTTTTCGGTTGTGGTGTAATTGAGTTGTGCTTCGGATAAAGTTTTGCTTGCATAGTAAATCACCACCGGCTTTCTATCAACCCGTTGACCCAAAACTGCACCAATAGTGGTGTCGCTTGCATCACACATGATCTCGAACGGCTTTGACCAATCCGGTGGTTGCAAGATAGGAGCTTTGACCAAATGTTCCTTCAAAATAGTGAAAGCTTGCATACACTCATTAGTAAAATCAAATGGGACATCTTTTAATAACAAGTTGCATAAGGGTTTGGTGATAACACTAAAACCCTTTATGAAACGTCTATAGAAACCCGCATGTCCCAAGAATGACCTTACACCCTTAACATTTTTAGGAGGTGGCAAAGATGCTATTACCCGTATTTTTGCCTTATCCACCTCCATCCCTCTTTCAGAAATTACATGACCCAACACAATGCCCTCTTGCACCATGAAATGACTTTTCTCCCAACTTAGCACTAGATTTTTCTCAATGCACCTTTTTAAAACCTTTTGTAATTCGTTGAGACAAGCATCAAAAGTAGTGCCAAAAATGGAGAAGTCATCCATAAATACTTCAAGCGACTCTCCAACCATGTCCGAGAATATACTCATCATACATCGTTGGAAAGTTGCCGGAGCATTGCACAAGCCAAATGGCATTCGCCGAAAGGCAAATGTGCCATATGGACAAGTGAAGGTGGTCTTGTGTTGGTCATCCGGGTGTATTGCTATTTGATTGTAACCCGAGTACCCATCTAAGAAGCAGTAATATTTTTGACCCGATAATTTTTCAATAATTTGGTCAATGAAAGGTAGCGGAAAATGGTCCTTAGAAGTGGCGGCATTCAATTTTCGGTAGTCAATACACACACGCCACCCGGTAACCGGTCGGGTGGCAATTTGTTCACCACTTTCATCCTTGACTACTTGAATGCCGGCCTTCTTAGGCACCACTTGGGTGGGACTCACCCAAGCACTATCCGAAATCGGATAAATGATTCCCGCATCCAACCATTTAATTACCTCCTTTTTGACTACCTCCCGTAGGTTCGGATTCAACCGCCTTTGAGCTTCTCGTGTCGGTTTGGCATCTTCGGTTGTAATGATTTTGTGCATGACAATTGATGGACTAATCCCTTTGAGATCGGAAATTGTCCATCCGATAGCTCCCTTGTTTTCCTTCAAGACTTCCAACAATGCTCGCTCTTGGGCCAACTCCAAATTAGAGGCAATAATGACCGGTAAAGTGTCATTATCCCCTAAAAACACATACTTCAAATGGCTCGGCAAGTCTTTGAGCTCCAACTTTGGCGGCTCCTCTAGCGATGGTTTAGTACCCGAATCTATTTCCGCCGGTAAGCCTTCAAACTGGTGGGTCCATGGTGGCCGACCTTCTTTCAATGCCATCGCATCTTGCTTTTCCTCTTCAACCCGGAGTGCATAAGCATGTACCTGTTCAGAAAAATCACACAGGCAAACATCCAAACCATCCTCCTCATACTCATGCGGGTTGCATCCGTCAACTATATCTGCCATGAAACACTCATCAACACCATTAGCATTAGAATTGTTAGTAAAAACATTCAAACGCATTTTTCGATTTCCAAAAGTCATATCGACTGTACCAAATCTACAATCGATGACTGCATGTGCGGTGCTTAAAAATGGCCGACCCAAAATTACATTTTGTTGTTGTTTTGGGTCCGCCGATGAGTAGTCCAAGACTAAAAAGTCAACCGGGTAATAAAATTCATCAATTTTAACAATAACATTTTGAACCATCCCCCGGGGTAACTTATGAGACAAGTCGGCCAAAACAACCGTTGTCTCCACCCTTGATAACGGACCAAAATCATATTGGTCATATAAGCCCCCCGGTAAAATGCTAACTCCGGCCCCAAGATCTAGCAACGCCTTAGCCATTTGAAAATTACCCACTTGTATGTTAATCAATGGCGTGCCCGGATCTTGGAGCTTAGGAGGAAGCTCCCCATTCAAAACCACACTCACTTGCCCGGTTAAATCGACCCGTTTAGGCATTTTCTTTTTGTTTTGCCTCTTTTGTGTACACAATTCTTTTAGAAATTTTGCATAGGCGGGTACTTGTTTTACTGCATCAAGGAGTGGAAGGTTAATTTTAACTTGCTTGAACATGTCCCATAATTCTTCTTTTTGGGGACCTCTCGATGCAATAAAATTTTTCTTACCCGGGTCAAGTAAAGCCGATGGAAACGGGACTTGACTCGGTTCACCCTCAACTTTTTCACGTTCTTTATTTTCACCCAAACCCGGTTTATTAACATTTAATTCTTTTGGTTTAACCGTCGAAACATCATCATCACTATCATTACCCGTGATGTCCTCAACTACCCCCTCAACCAATTCGGGTGATAAATTGGCTTTAAACTCCTTTCCACTTCTCAAAACACTAACCTGATGAACATTAACATTACCTCTTGACGAACCGTGTGATGGATTTACCTTGGTATCACTAGGAAGTTGACCCTTGTTCTTCTTCAATTCAGCCACATCGGTTGCCAATTGACCCATTTGGGTTGTTAATGATTGTATGCTTTTGTCACGAACTTCATCTTTTTGCATTCGGACTTCATCAAGTTGGTTCCGTTTTTGCATCTCCGTTTGCATGCTCTTTAGCATCTCCATCATCTCGTTTCCACCCGAAGAACCCCCTTGTTCTTGACCCGTTTGCCTTTGGTACCCTTGGTTGTTCCCACTTCTATATCCACCTTGATTGTTATAAGGTTGGCGCGAACCATAGTTTCCTTGGCTACCTTGAAAGTTCGGGTTTGATTGATTTGAGGGGTTCCCATATCGAAAATTTGGGTGGTTCCTCAACCCGGGGTGGTATGTATTTGAATTCATGTTGTTGTAGTTTCTACCACCCCCTCCTTGACCTTGACCTTGACCTTGAATAGCATGCACCTCTTCATATTGCCCTTCCACCATCCCTTGGCAATTTTCAGCCGCGTGACCTATTTCATTACACAAAGCACAAACATCATAAATTTGGTTAGTAGTTTGAACATTACCATCATCTATGGCGTGCACTTGTGATCGGGCAATGGCTGGTCGAGCTCTTCTTGAGGCTTGAGCTTTCGTCTTTGATGTAGTTGCCATGCTTTCCAAAAACTCCCAATCATCATTCTCATAATTTGTTCCAAAAGTCCCACCGGTAATAGACATCAAGTCACGTGCATCTTCGGCACTCAGCCCCTCGTGAAAGGCATTCATCAACTCCCACAATTCAATTCCATGGTGAGGGCAATTTTTAATCATCATATTGAAACGCTCGAATGCCTCATGAAACATCTCACCATGTTGTTGTTGGAAGCTTCTCAACCCCTTTCTTGCATCGTTGGTCTTTTGGGCGGTGTAAAACTCATCCAAGAAAGTTTGTTGCATCTCCCCCCATGTATATATGGATGCCGAAGGTAACGTGTAGAACCATTTCTTCGCCTTATCTTCCAAAGAAAATTGGAATAATACCAATTTGATGTCATCAGCCGAGAACCCTTGACTCCCAAGAGTGTTGCAAATTGAGTCATAAGCCTCTAAATGAAAGTAGGGCTCCTCCGTTGCCAACCCTTTGTATTTTGGTAAACTTTGCAAAGAGTTGGTCCTCACTTCAAATGTTCTCCCTTGATCATTGTGAGGAATAACTACCGGTGAAGGGTTTTGAGTGATTACCGGCCGAAAATGTGCTTCAATGCCCCTCACATTTTCTCTAAGGTGTCTCCTTGGTACACCAAACCTACCCCTTGGGCGAATAGGACCCATTGGCCTTGGTACATGCCCTTGCGGTGCATTTGGTTGTTGAAATTGCTGTTGCGGCATTGGTGGGCGTTGAATTGGTCTTTGGAATTGTTGAACATTTGGTTGTACATGTTGTGGCCGAACTTGTTGCAATGGGATAGGGCGTTGCATTGGTGGCCCTTGTGGTCTTGGCCGAATATATTGCGGTATGAGTTGTTGTTGCGACATCCCACCAACATTTGACATTCCTTGAGATTGACTTTGCACATACCCGAACTCTCCTTGATCACCATAACCTTCATAAGCGTACCCATCTTCATCATAGCCCTCAAAATCTTCGTATCCTTCCTCATATCCATCTCCCCCTATACCCGAAGTTTGCCCAAATGGAATGGTCGAGTATTGAAAACCCGACTGGTTAGATGGTCTAAATGTAGAGGTAGTATGGACAATGGTTGTATTTGGTGGTATTGAATAATGAGAAGATGATTGACCTGTAGATGGAGGAAAGAAGTGTGATAATGGTGGGATTGTGGCAGATGGGCTAAAGGTAAGACTGGGTTTGACTTGAGTAGTGTTCGGTTGTGTGGTGTTGGTATTGGTTGGTGTAGTATCATGAAGTGGAGTAGGAATTGTGGTGATGTTTGGAATAGTGGTGTTTGGTGATGGTTGTGTGGATGTAGGAATGAATGATGAGGTCGTTTGACCCGTTGTAGGTGGTATTTGTGGTTCCTCTAGTATGCATGCACCTGTAGAACCTGCACACTAAACACACCAGTGTAAACCCGAAAATAACAAAACAAAACTAACAAACTGACACACGTTGCGCACTACTCCCCGGCAACGGCGCCAAAATTTGACGTGATGTCGTGGTCACAATCAAATTTAATCCCAATAACAACTATATAGATAGCGGTAATAGGGTATCGAACTCAGGGAGTATGTGGAAAATATGTCAATTATATAGCCTTGCAATTATACTACAATTATCCTAATTTGCAGAAATTAAAGATCAATACTTTGGATTGTTGTTTTAGAAAACTAAATTAAACTAATGGCAAATCAAATGTAGGTTTTAAAACAAATTAGGAGAGAACAATGACCATCTTAGGTTTCAGTTTCTTTAAACGATTATGTGCAATTCCAACTAGAAAGAGTTACATAGACATAACTCGTGCATGAATAATCGAAGTGATAAAAGGGAACAAAGTACTCGGATTTATAAACGCGAGGTTGTTTCCCGATGATCAATTAATCAATAACCAACCCTAACCCTTCCCGTGATATCTCGATTGCCAACGGCACCAAGAACGTACGATTAAGACTAGAAATTGCAATATCGATTAACAAGTTACAAGCAATTAAACATACACCATGATATTCAAGCAACGCAAGTTATCATTCTAGAAATTCAGAAATAAACACACAAAAGTTCAAGAGAAACCTTCACCTAAGATGATCACCGAAAGGTTTAGCCGGACATAGCTTGGTGAATCATCATCACAATCAATTCAATGTTCATACGAATCAAATACATAAACCGAATGATAGAAATTGTCTCCAACCAAGCAAGATAGCCAAAATTCGCCCCTAGTGTCTCCAATAACCGACCAATCATGAGAACATGTGAAAAGACATCATAAAACTGCTTAAATGAGGCAGTTACACTTTGGATCGCAGCCTCCACCGTAAATTACGGCTCCACCGTAATTTACGGTGGACTTCAACATGTTACGGTGGATATTGACTGATTTACGGTAAGCTTCAGGTGAAAACCAAGTCCACCGTAAATTACGGTAGGACCGTAATTTACGGTGGTGAGCTGATTTATCTTCCTTGTTTCATCTTTTGTTCCTTGCTCGACCCGTTCATCTCCAATACCCTCCAAAGCTGCATTTTATCCACTTTAAGCTCCCGAACCGCACCTGAAACATATGCAATAGTAGTTATCTAATTCAAGATAATTACACGATTAAGTGAATGATTATTTCGTCTTTTAACATGATTAAGGGTTGTCCAATGGACCACCCGTCACCTAACACTAACACCAATATCAATCTCTAGTGCCAATGCTGAGTGTAACATTGCAATAGCTTTTCCATCAATGTCAAGCTTCTAACGATCTTCATTAGTGTATTCTGATTCAGGCTTGATCTCAGTGGTTCCCTTCTCATCATCCACCACGTCGGTGAGTACAGTTGGTCCGTTGCAGATAGACCTCCATGCCTTCGGATCCTTGATCTTCATGTACTGAATGAACCTGAATTTCCATTCTGAGAAGGATCCCCCCAATATCAGCCTGAAGATCCTGTTGTTAGTTCCAATGATGTTATCAAGGTCCTGATTAATTACAACCTGGTCACTCAATGCCATCTGATTAGTTTGATCCATTTCTGAAAAACAATTAAACTTATGAGTAACAAAACAGTTAAAATAATTCAGTTTATTAAAAGCCTTTATTGTTACTGTCACACCCTAATATTTCAACCACAAACTGGTGGGCCCGGTGGGGAGTATCGTGACGTAGTTGATATCAACATAGTCAATAAAACACAGAATAGCACAGCAGAAGTCTTGGAATAAAATTACTATTACAAACCGAAGTGTTCAAAGTTCAAAAATAATATACGGACTGCTGTAATAAAGATCCACAGGCGGATCAAATAAGTGTACAAAATGATGTTCAACTGACTTTAGGCATTCTAAGGATTTGCAACATCCTCTATTCAATACCGAGCAGCTTCCAGCCTATTTCGTATAGTACATGTAACTTAGTCTTTTGAAAATACGTCAGTTTACACTTGTAAATACAATTAACCGACACATTTTGAAAACATTTACAAAATTGATTTAAGTGCACAAGGCACATGAAAATCTTTTATAACTTGGGATAATTAAGAATTTTAATCTTGTACACAGTTTTACATGTTTGTCATTACATATGGGACCCAGTATAGAAACCGAGACATGATTAACCGACACACCACTTATAAAACCCACGAAGGGGTTATCCTCAACTTGTGGGTAAAAATATATTTTAGAAATTGCATCTGTCAGGTGTATGCCTACACCCCGTGCTTAGGTCGTGGACATTAGTAACTTAAATGAGCCAAGGATATCCAGGACACAGTCACGTTAACCCCTAATGTTTAGGTTATCAATGTCACACCCCGACCACGTATAACATACAAAACGTGGCGGAAACGTCGGGGAGTGTTGTAACAGAATTAATTGTTTCATAACCATGGCATTCAAAGTTGTATTTTATTTATCAACATAAGAGTTACATTGTCTTAAACAGGAAACAAATAGTACATAACATAATTAAACTAAGTCTATCTTCGTTTTATGTCTCTAAGGCACAGGTCCGCCCTAGTGTCACGATCATCATCCTATGGAAAAGCTCCTGAAAACACATGTGAAAATAGGTACGTCAGCATAAAAATGCTTGTGAGATACATAGGTTTTGTAAAAATATGATTCATGACTTGTGTTTAAGAAAATGTTTAGTCATGAACCTTGTAGTTTGCTTTGTCTTATAAATCATTTGAAAAACGATAAGATCAGATGATATGTATAACTAAATGTCAGGTTAAATGAATAACCATGTAAAAATGAGTTTGTGTAAGATAAGTTGTTTGTAAACAATGTCTTGTAAAAAGTATGTTATTTGTATAAAATGTCGTGTGTCATAAATTGAAATGATTTAAATAACGCTACGATATGTAATACCATACAAACACTTATATATAGGAAGTACCAGCGGCGTATCCACCATGCTTGTATCATATTACACACGCCTCGTTACTTAAATCACTTACTCAAACCAAACCACCAATGTAAATTGTTTATGTATAATCAAATGTCAAAATGTTATTGTGTAAACCATATCAAATGTATGTGTTTAATGTAATTCATGAATTGTGTATATCAAGGTCAAAATGTTTATGTCTAATGTAAATCATGTAATGTGTATCCAAAAAATGTCATGTATGGTATGTGAAATATATCAACTAAACCATATGTAAAATGCACAAAAACAAGGTATTGAAGTAAAACATGGTTTAAATCAAAGTTATGTTTTGTGGAACAAATGCATGCTATACTGATATAAACATCTATGCGGTATTGTGAAAATGCATACATCCAAGCCTTAAGACTGTGGCGATAAACCCTTAAACAAATTAAAGGTTTATCTAAGTTATGTATATCGAATTCGGTCATTCCTTCCAATCCAAACAAACCCAGGATTTCAGGAACGGGAGTTGTCAATTCCTATGGTACCACTACCTACTAACGAACGGCGTACCTAATGTTAATGAATGTATTGTTCCATTGTAAACAACCCAAATGTCATACCAAAATGTAAGCATGTTATGAAAACAACTGTACTAAGTATGCACACAATGGGCATACATAGCATGAAATGTAATGTGAAACAATGTACTAAGTACGCACACAATGGACATACATAGCATGAAATGTAATGTAAACAATGTACTAAGTACGCACACAATGGGCATACATAGCATGAAATGTAATGTAAAACAATGTACTAAGTACGCACACAATGGGCATACATAGCATGAAATGTAATGTAAAACAATGTACTAAGTACGCACACAATGGGCATACATAGCATGAAATGTAATGTTAAACATGTACTATAATGTACTAACGAACATAGCAGGTATATGATGTGAAAACATGGAAAACATGAAAGTAACAAGTAGGCACATGTGTTTCACCCCAAAACAGTTTGGAAAACAGTAAAAGAGGGGTCTATGTACTCACTTGAGATTGCTCAGAAGTCCTAAGATAACCACCAAGCAATGCTAGAGATCACGGAATCAAACGGCACCTAATATAGGTAACTATGTTAATATACCGGACCTAAATCGGAAGATCGGATAGAATGCAGGTTCGTAAACCAAACGAGTATGGAGACTCGTGTAATATGGTTTAACAAAGCCTACATACTAAATGAAACCTAACATAAGTGCTTACGACCCATTACGACCCGTTTAGGTAGCTTAAGCTACTTTAACGCGTCGCTCGCGTGAAACGCGTTCGGACCGCCTAACTAGTCCTATGACAAGTAAAATATGCCTTAACATATCTAATATTGTTACCAAAACAGTTTAGATACCAAAATTTATGTTACATATGCTTAAAATGAATTTTGGCGTCAAAAGGGCATTTTGGTAATTTACCTAAGGCATATAAACTACCTATCATACAACTACTTAAACGAAGCGACCATAAGGTATAACCTTGGAAAGTTATTCCCTATATACTATGGTCACCTAATGTGTTTGGTCGGATCCTAATGATCGACCAAATGGGTCGGGTTCGAAGGTATAAGCGATTTATCAGATCGCTTACCCTTACGACCCTAGACAACGTGGTAATCAGTAGGCATAGTCACAATGGACTATAACCATCGTGATTACAATCATGTTGCGAAGTTCAAACGAACTTCGCATTGACCATAAACTGGTCAATGCAGAAAGTCAAACAAAGTTTGACTTTCGGACTCGAAAAGAAATAAAAGAACGAAGGAACACTTACGAAGGGTCCCCGAATGCTAATCTAGATCAAAATAGCTCAGGTATGAAAAAAAGGTTTCAACTTAGAGCACATTAGATCAGATTCTTGTGAGGAAAAGTGAAGGGTGGAGGTGGGTATTTATAGTTTTCGGTTCACCGTTAGGATCATTTCTTGGAAAAAGGGGCACGATCTAAGCCGTACACTTGTTGGAAAGTTGTGGTAACTCATTTGCCATCCACCATAAGAGTTTGACACTTGGCACTTGGCCTTTGGAGAGTGTTAAGGGCTGTTAACAGCTGAAAAAAAAGGTTTTGCTGCATCTGGCCCCTGCTTACGGACCTAGTTTGGCAGATTTACAGTTTCAGTCCCCGCAACCTCAAAACTTGGTTTTCGATGCGTTTTTTTTTACACGTTTAAGCCCCGTTAACCCCATTTCAAAGCTCTAAAATGAAGTTAAAGTATAGGTAACTTAAAATGTGCTCAAAAATATCTCAGATGTCGGTTCGTTTGGCCGTACGATCGCGATGTTCGCTTAATTACGATGGAATGCGCATAAGCGCGAAAAACGATCCAAATGACGCGACGAATGGATTTTTCTCAAGCCTAAACACTAAAATAAAATATTTTAGTGCTTACATAAATTTTTGGATGTCCGGATGTATTCAGAACGTAAGTTATGCGCGAAAGTGTAAACTTGTGCACTTTTTGACGCTTTTAGTCCCTGAATGTCCCAAAAGTTTATTTTAGCACACCGGACACCTCAAAGCCTATTTCTAAGCTATGTAGAGGATATTTATGGCATGTTTAACTTATGGTCATGTTCCAGAATGTTCGTTACTGTTCAAATTGGCATACTTTCACAGTTTGTCAAGTTTAGTCCCTGTAAGCGAATTAACTTGTTTTTGCCATACCAAAGCCTTCAAAACTTATTTCTAAGTTATGTAAGGGTTATTTAAGGTATGTTAAGTATATGTTGATGTTCTGGAGTATTTTTCGCATTAAACTGATTACGTTTACACACCAGTTTGCGTATAACTCTCCAGAAAGTGATATAGAGTTTGAAATTGAATAAAAGTCAAAACATGAAAAATGTAAAACATAACCAAACAAACATTGGGATCAAATAACATTGTTTTATTGATAATTGAACTGCTCACAATGATTACAAGCACAGATGTTACAGTCTCCCCTACTTGTGGAAATTTCGTCCCGAAATTTATTTAGAGGAAACTAGTGGGAAAAGATGCGGATATTTCGCCTTCATTTGATCTTCGCATTCCCAAGTAAACTCGGGTCCACGTTTAGCTTCCCAGCGAACTTTGACCAAAGGAATGCACTTGCGTTTGAGCCACTTGACTTCACGTTCCATGATTTCCACAGGTTTCTCAACAAATTTCAGTGTTTTATCAACACGAATTTCATCAAGTGGTATGTCGAGATTCTCATCAGCTAAACACCTCTTGAGATTGGACACATGAAAGGTTGGATGAACATTTCCAAGTTCAGGAGGTAACTCAAGTCTGTAGGCTACCTTACCGATTCTTTCGACGATCTTGAATGGTCCAACGTATCTAGGTGCAAGTTTTCCTTTCTTTCCAAATCTGATCACACCTTTCCAAGGTGAGACCTTAAGTAATACTCGATCACCGACTTGAAATTCCAAGGGCTTGCGTTTTGGGTCCGCGTAACTCTTTTGACGGCTTCTAGCTGTCTGAAGGTTATCACGAACTTTCTTAATCTTGTCAGTTGTCTCTAAAATGAGGGCAGGTCCAGTAAGCTGAGCCTCGCCAATCTCATTCCAGCAGACTGGTGAACGACATTTTCGACCATAGAGAGCCTCGAAAGGAGCCATTTTGATGCTGGTGTGATAACTGTTGTTGTAGGAGAATTCAATCAACTGAAGATGTGAATCCCAACTACCACCAAAATCGATCACACAAGCTCTAAGCATATCCTCCAGAGTCTGGATTGTTCTCTCAGATTGACCATCCGTTTGCGGATGATAAGCTGTGCTCAGATTAAGTTGGGTCCCCATAGCAGATTGCATGGTTCTCCAAAAATGAGAAGTGAAACGAGCATCTCTGTCAGAAATGATGTTCAAAGGAACACCATGTCGAGCTACAATTTCATCCACATAGATTTTAGCAAGTTTGTCAGAAGAAAAATCCTCACGGATTGGCAAGAAATGCGCTGACTTAGTAAGACGATCAACAACTACCCAGATGGCATCATGACCTTTCTTTGTGCGCGGAAGTTTAGTAATGAGATCCATAGTAATGTTTTCCCATTTCCAAACTGGGATCTCTGGTTGCACCAATAAACCCGAAGGACGTTGATGTTCAGCCTTAACCTTAAGAAAAGTAAGGCATTTTGATACGTATAAGGCAATGTCTTTCTTCATACCAGGCCACCAATAGTGAATACGAAGATCCTTATACATCTTATCTGAGCCAGGATGAACAGAATAACGCGACTTATGGGCTTCATCCATAAGCAAGGTGCGAAGGTTATCTTGGCTTGGGACCCATAAACGGTCCATGAAGTAATATGATCCATTGTCCTTCAGTTCCAGAGCAGGTGTTATGTGATAAGGAAATTCCTTATCCATTAAATCTTGTGAAACACAAGATTGTTGAGCCTGAGAAATGCGGGCTTGGATATCGGATAGAGCTTGGATAACAGATTGAACACGAACACAATGAAGCTTAGTACGTTCCTTACGACTCAATGCATCGGCTACGACATTCGCCTTACCAGGATGGTAGCGAATTTCGCAGTCATAGTCGTTTAGAAGCTCGACCCAACGTCGTTGCCTCATGTTGAGTTCTTTCTGGTTGAAGATATGCTGAAGACTTTTGTGGTCCGTGAAAACCACACATTTTGTAACGTACAAATAGTGTCTCCAGATCTTTAGAGCGAAAACAACTGCACCCACCTCAAGATCATGAGTGGTGTAGTTCTTCTCATGTATCTTCAACTGCCTCGATGCATATGCTATGACTTTGTTCCTTTGCATTAGAACATAGCCAAGACCCAATTTAGATGCATCGCAATAAACGAAGAAATCATCATTGCCCTCAGGCAAAGTCAGAACAGGCGCGTCACAAAGTTTCTGCTTCAAGTGTTGAAAAGCTTCCTCTTGCTTGAATCCCCAATCAAAGGGTTTGTTCTCCTGAGTTAGAGCAGTTAGAGGAACTGCAATCTTTGAGAAGTTCTCAATGAAGCGGCGGTAATAACCCGCTAGACCAAGGAAAGAACGAACTTCAGTAGGAGTAGTAGGCGTATCCCAATCCTTAATCGCACTGATCTTGGAGGGATCTACATGAATGCCTTGTTTGTTGACAATATGTCCTAAGAATTGAACTTCTTTAAGCCAGAATTCACACTTGGAGAATTTGGAGAAAAGTTGCTCTTTCTTTAGGAGTTCCAGAGTAAGACGAAGATGTTGCTCGTGATCAGCTCGCGTCTTAGAGTATATCAAGATGTCGTCAATAAAAACAATGACGAACTGATCCAAATAAGGTTTACAGACCCTATTCATTAAGTCCATGAAAACAGCAGGAGCATTAGTCAAACCGAATGGCATGACTGTGAACTCATAATGCCCATAACGAGTACGGAACGCTGTCTTGGGAATGTCTTCCTCATGCACCCGAAGTTGATGATACCCAGAACGTAGATCAATCTTCGAAAAATAAGAAGCACCCTGTAACTGATCAAAGAGGTCGTCTATGCGCGGTAGGGGATATCGATTCTTGATGGTAAGCTTGTTAATCTCACGATAATCGATACACATCCTAAAAGATCCATCCTTCTTCATGACAAAAAGAACGGGAGCACCCCAGGGTGAAAAGCTAGGACGGATAAAACCTTTGTCAGAGAGTTCCTGAAGCTGCTTAGACAACTCTTGCATCTCAGACGGTGCAAGACGGTATGGAGCTCTGGCAATGGGATTTGCACCAGGTACGAGGTCAATACGGAACTCGACTTGGCGTGCTGGAGGTAGACCAGGTAAATCTTCAGGGAATACTTCAGAATAATCCCGAGCGACAGGAATATCTGAAATAGACTTACCCTTGCCTTTATCTGCTGTAACATGTGCTAAGAAAGCCACATAGTTCTTCCGCAGATATTTTCGAGCTTTAAAACAAGACATGAGCTTGAGACCACCTGACGGTTTCTCACCTTGAACCTGTAGGATCTCGCCTGTCGAAAGCGGTACACGAACGATCTTCTCGAAACAAACCACCTCTGGGTGATGCTTGGCTAACCAATCCATACCCACAATAACGTCGAAGCTTCCAAGTTGCATAGGCGTGAGGTCAATAGGAAAAATATGGTTGTTAAGGTTCAACTGGCAGTTGCGAAGAACAGAATCAAGAACAATGGGTTCACCATTAGCAACTTCTACTGTCAAAGGCTTACCTAGTTTTATTCTAGACACGCGAAGCATTGGCTCAAAAGTCAATGACACAAAACTCTTATCGGCACCCGTATCAAAAAGAACAGATGCAGGCTGATTATTAATAAAGAACGTACCGTTCACCACATTATCGTCCGCCTGCGCCTCTTGGGCATTCAAGTTAAAAGCTCGCCCTCGAGCCGGAGCCTGATTCTGATTTGGATTCTGATTCTGGTTAACCAGCCTTGGGCACCGGTTTCTGTAATGGGTCAGATCCCCACAGTTATAACAAGCACCTGGTGGGTAGTGTGGTCGTGCAGCTTGACCCTGTTGCTGAGCAAGAGGCTGTGCAACTTGTTGAGCCGGGTTCTGAACTGAGCGATTTTGAGCAAACCGACAAACATCGGCCAGATGACCTGACTTCCCACAGTTAGTACAGAAACGGCACTGATGTTGCGGCTGATGGTGACTGTTGCATCTATTGCACAAAGGTGCAATCCCTGAATAGGGCTTCTTCGCTGGAGGCTGTGCGGGTTGGTTGAGAGCTGCCTGGTTAGCTTGGGCAGTGACAGCATAGTTTTGGGAAGCCTTACGCTTCCTTTCCCTTTTCGATGAACCAGAATCCTTTCCATTCTTGTTTTGACCTTTCTTGCTATCTTCCTTGTCAGAAGACTGTTTCTTGCCCTTGTCACCCTTCCTGTGTAATTTATTCTTCCGAATCTGCGACTCAGTCAATGTCGCTGATAACTCGATCGCCTGACGGAGTGTGGCAGGGTTACTACCAGTAATGATGTCTTGCACTGAGTCAGGTAGGCCGTCGATGTACCTTTCGATAGCCTTGTCGAGTGGGGTAACCATAGTCGGGCAAAGCAGACTCAACTCCTCAAACCTATCAGTATATGCCCTGTGCTCGCCACTATCTTGTTTCAAGTCATCAAACTCCTTCTCCAACACTCGTTGTTCATGACGAGGATAGAACTCCCTCATCATAAGGGCTCTAAGTTCAGCCCATGCCTGTGCTAGAGCAACTTCTGCACCACGATCTCTCATAACCCCGTTCCACCATGTGAGAGCCCTCTTCTGAAACACACTCGAAGAAAACTCGACCTTGCGATTGTCAGGACACTGCACGTGGCGAAAAGTATTCTCAATGCTTTCGAACCATTGAAGAAGCCCAGTCGCTCCCTCAGAACCACTAAACTTGAGTGGTTTTGCCGAGTTAAAATCCTTGTATTTGCATGGAGCATTGTTGTTGTTGTTGGCTTGGTTCCATTGAGCAAAGAGATTTGGAAATTGAGCAGCCATCTGCTGCGCAATGATTTCTGCTAGTTCGGCAGTCGCTATCTGGTTTTCGCATCGAGGAGGCATTCTAAAAGAGGAAAACATGAAAGGGAACGAGTGAGATGATTGGATGAAGAGAATGAGATGAAACAAAATCAACAAAAGCAAAGATGGTGGTCATTCGTCCGCATTACCAAGCTAACAAACGACACACGGTGACTAATCAAAGTAAATGGGTCAAAAATAATGTATCGCGAAGACATGCTCGCCTATAAGTGAACACTCATCCCAAGAATTCCCAGGTAAGCACAACTGGTCTCGCGTCTGATGAGATGTATACGAAGTGCTTGCCTAGACAGAAAACCCAGAATACAGGCATTCACTCTTCCAGTTTGCACGTGTTCACATTATTTAAAACCCAAAACCTTGACGAGATTTTGAAAATTTGAAGGCACAAGGCCAAAAACCAAACTGGAAGGGTTCAAAACCATATAACAGAGGGTTCAAAACCTTGTAATAAATCATTCAAAAACAGATGATTGTTTTTCAAAAATCGTTTCGGAAAATTTGGTTTTTGTTTTGATAATCACCTAAGGATAAGTGATATGCATGTTTTAAGATCTAAACACAAGATAACTTGTGTTAGGGTCCTAGAAAGGTTATAGTCTAGGTCAAAGCATTACTAATAACCTAATTCCCTATAACCATTGGCTCTGATACCAACTCTTCCGTCACACCCCGACCACGTATAACATACAAAACGTGGCGGAAACGTCGGGGAGTGTTGTAACAGAATTAATTGTTTCATAACCATGGCATTCAAAGTTGTATTTTATTTATCAACATAAGAGTTACATTGTATTAAACAGGAAACAAATAGTACATAACATAATTAAACTAAGTCTATCTTCGTTTTATGTCTCTAAGGCACAGGTCCGCCCTAGTGTCACGATCATCATCCTATGGAAAAGCTCCTGAAAACACATGTGAAAATAGGTACGTCAACATAAAAATGCCTGTGAGATACATAGGTTTTGTAAAAATATGATTCATGACTTGTGTTTAAGAAAATGTTTAGTCATGAACCTTGTAGTTTGCTTTGTCTTATAAATCATTTGAAAAACGATAAGATCAGATGATATGTATAAATAAATGTCAAGTTAAATGAATAACCATGTAAAAATGAGTTTGTGTAAGATAAGTTGTTTGTAAACAATGTCTTGTAAAAAGTATGTTATTTGTATAAAATGTCGTGTGTCATAAATTGAAATGATTTAAATAACGCTACGATATGTAATACCATACAAACACTTATATATAGGAAGTACCAGCGGCGTATCCACCATGCTTGTATCATATTACACATGCCTCGTTACTTAAATCACTTACTCAAACCAAACCACCAATGTAAATTGTTTATGTATAATCAAATGTCAAAATGTTATTGTGTAAACCATATCAAATGTTTGTGTTTAATGTAATTCATGAATTGTGTATATCAATGTCAAAATGTTTATGTCTAACGTAAATCATGTAATGTGTATCCAAAAAATGTCATGTATGGTATGTGAAATATATCAACTAAACCATATGTAAAATGCACAAAAACAAGGTATTGAAGTAAAACATGGTTTAAATCAAAGTTATGTTTTGTGGAACAAATGCATGCTATACTGATATAAACATCTATGCAGTATTGTGAAAATGCATACATCCAAGCCTTGAGACTGTGGCGATAAACCCTTAAACAAATTAAAGGTTTATCTAAGTTATGTATATCGAATTCGGTCATTCCTTCCAATCCAAACAAACCCAGGATTTTAGGAACGGGAGTTGTCAATTCCTGTGGTACCACTACCTACTAACGAACGGCGTAGCTAATGTTAATGAATGTATTGTTCCATTGTAAACAACCCAAATGTCATACCAAAATGTAAGCATGTTATGAAAAAAACTGTACTAAGTATGCACACAATGGGCATACATAGCATGAAATGTAATGTGAAACAATGTGCTAAGTACGCACACAATGGACATACATAGCATGAAATGTAATGTAAACAATGTACTAAGTACGCACACAATGGGCATACATAGCATGAAATGTAATGTAAAACAATGTACTAAGTACGCACACAATGGGCATACATAGCATGAAATGTAATGTAAAACAATGTACTAAGTACGCACACAATGGGCATACATAGCATGAAATGTAATGTAAAACATGTACTATAATGTACTAACGAACATAGCAGGTATATGATGTGAAAACATGGAAAGCATGAAAGTAACAAGTAGGCACATGTGTTTCACCCCAAAACAGTTTGGAAAACAGTAAAAGAGGGGTCTATGTACTCACTTGAGATTGCTCAGAAGTCCTAAGATAACCACCAAGCAATGCTAGAGATCATGGAATCAAACGGCACCTAATATAGGTAACTATGTTAATATACCGGACCTAAATTGGAAGATCGGATAGAATGCGGGTTCGTAAACAAAACGAGTATGGAGACTTGTGTAATATGGTTTAACAAAGCCTACATACTAAATGAAACCTAACATAAGTGCTTACGACCCATTACGACCCGTTTAGGTAGCTTATGCTACTTTAACGCGTCGCTCGCGTGAAACGCGTTCGGACCGCCTAACTAGTCCTATGACAAGTAAAATATGCCTTAACATATCTAATATTGTTACCAAAACAGTTTAGATACCAAAATTTATGTTACATATGCTTAAAATGAATTTTGGCGTCAAAAGGGCATTTTGGTAATTTACCTAAGGCATATAAACTACCTATCATACAACTACTTAAACGAAGCGACCATAAGGTATAACCTCGGAAGGTTATTCCCTATATACTATGGTCACCTAATGTGTTTGGTCGGATCCTAATGATCGACCAAATGGGTCGGGTTCGAAGGTATAAGCGATTTATCAGATCGCTTACCCTTACGACCCTAGACAACGTGGTAATCAGTAGGCATAGTCACAAGGGACTATAACCATCGTGATTACAATCATGTTGCGAAGTTCAAATGAACTTCGCATTGACCATAAACTGGTCAATGCAGAAAGTCAAACAAAGTTTGACTTTCGGACTCGAAAAGAAATAAAAGAACGAAGGAACACTTACGAAGGGTCCCCGAATGCTAATCTAGATCAAAATAGCTCAGGTATGAAACAAAGGTTTCAACTTAGAGCACATTAGATCAGATTCTTGTGAGGAAAAGTGAAGGGTGGAGGTGGGTATTTATAGTTTTCGGTTCACCGTTAGGATCATTTCTTGGAAAAGGGGGCACGATCTAAGCCGTACACTTGTTGGAAAGTTGTGGTAACTCATTTGCCATCCACCATAAGAGTTTGACACTTGTCACTTGGCCTTTGGAGAGTGTCAAGGGCTGTTAACAGCTGAAAAAAAAAAACATTTTGCTGCATCTGGCCCCTGCTTACGGACCTAGTTTGGCAGATTTACAGTTTCAGTCCCTGCAACCTCAAAACTTGGTTTTCGATGCGTTTTTTTTTTACACGTTTAAGCCCCGTTAACCCCATTTCAAAGATCTAAAATGAATTTAAAGTATAGGGAACTTAAAATGTGCTCAAAAATATCTCAGATGTCGGTTTGTTTGGCCGTACGATCGCGATGTTCGCTTAATTACGACGGAATGCGCATAAGCGCGAAAAACGATCCAAATGACGCGACGAATGGATTTTTCTCAAGCCTAAACACTAGAATAAAATATTTTAGTGCTTACATAAATTTTTGGATGTCCGGATGTATTCAGAACGTAAGTTATGCGCGAAAGTGTAAACTTGTGCACTTTTTGACGCTTTTAGTCCCTGAATGTCCCAAAAGTTTTTTTTAGCACACCGGACACCTCAAAGCCTATTTCTAAGCTATGTAGAGGATATTTATGGCATGTTTAACTTATGGTCATGTTCTGGAATGTTCGTTACTGTTCAAATTGGCATACTTTCGCAGTTTGTCAAGTTTAGTCCCTGTAAGCGAATTAACTTGTTTTTGCCATACCAAAGCCTTCAAAACTTATTTCTAACTTATGTAAGGGTTATTTAAGGTATGTTAAGTATATGTTGATGTTCCGGAGTATTTTTCGCATTAAACTGATTACGTTTATGCACCAGTTTGCGTATAACTCTCCAGAAAGTGATATAGAGTTTGAAATTGAATAAAAGTCAAAACATGAAAAATGTAAAACATAACCAAACAAACATTGGGATCAAATAACATTGTTTTATTGATAATTGAACTGTTCACAATGATTACAAGCACAGATGTTACAATCAAACAAAACAGGTTAAAACAGGTTATGCAGATTTGATAGCCACAATCCGGTAATAATTTACCATATCTCAAGCCCGTATAGGGAAAATAAGTTAAAAGTGTTTACCTGAGCTAATACTCGATTCAATGCAAGATTTAAATAACTCATTCGTATAATTCACAAGACAAGTGTAGGTAGCTTTTACCAAAAGGTTCTATTCTGGAATGATAGTAATATTAACCAATTAGAATTCTAACGGGTCCTATTTAAGTCATATACTAGACCGGCTAGATTAGCGATTGAAATACGATACAATACGCTAGATTAAGAGATGACCGAAATAGAATGTATTTTAAACCCAACAAGTATGAGGACTTGTATAATATGGGTAAACTAATTACATTCTGGAAATTGAAGTTAAAGTGATAAGGTTAAACCCGTTTCGGCAAACTTATGTAAACTAGTTACATAAGTCGAACCATACGCGTATTAGCATTAACGGGTAACCGGATGAGTCATATACAAGTTCCATATGTTATTATACTTAAAACACGTAATAATATCAGTAGGATATCAACATGTATGCCTGTTTAGGTTTTAAAATCAAATTAAGCCCCGTAAGGGAGTTTTGGTCATTTTATGACTTATAAAAAGGAGCTTGCAAGTAAACTGATTTTATGGTCATAAACATTCTGGAAAAATAGTTAACTTATGATATAATATGAGTAGGGTATCAAATATATATATGTGGTTTATGCTTTAAGACCAAACTATGCACCGTAGGGGCATTTTGGTCATCTCACACTTAGTTTTGAAAACTTATTTGGGATTCTGAGTTCATGACTTATATCCACTGTAAAAATGTTTATAATGATTTATAAAATCAGTAGGTAACAAGTCTTGGTTAATAAATATGGTTTAAAACCATACTATGCGCTTAAACGGTGTTAAAGTCGTTAAATGACGATTTATGTGATGGTTTAAGAAATCCGATGTTATGACCAACTTTGAATAATTAAAGTATGTTATTTATCATAACATATCAGTAAGCAAAAGGTTGGAATGAATATTATTCTAAAAAACCATTTTAAGTGCCATAAGGGCATTACATTTAAGAGTATTATACAAGAACTTGAGCATAAACTCAGTATGTAATCTGACTTGACATCCCAAATAATCCTAAATTTGATATTACATCAGTATGTAATGAGTCTTGCCAAGAAATTATGTTTAAAACTCATTTTATATGTAAAAGGGCATTTTGGTCCTTTTAAAAGCATGATTTACGATATATATGCAAACATAGTTTATGACCAGAATATTAACATCAGAATATCTTAACATATCAGTACTTAATTCAATTGCATGCTCATTCATGTTAAAAACCCATATTTCTAAACAAAAGGGCATTTTAGTCAAGATTAAGCATAATAACGAAACTTGCAAAGTAAACTCAGATTACTATATGACCATGTAATATAACTTCAGAAGGTTATACTTACAATACAATATGGTCATAAAGGAACCCTTAAACAGAATGAAACTAATCTAATTCGGGTCAGAATCTAAAATCAAAGTAGAAGTCAAACTTCATGACTTTTTGTTGCAAACCGACCCCAAACCTGTAATTGATGGGCTGAACATCTTTACACATGTTGTAATAATTATTACCATGTTATTAAAGTGATAAAACATATTTTATAATAAATACATTATCAAATTTGAATTATTTTAAAAACTGACCCGTTTGACTTTTTAAATTTATAACTTTGACCTGTCAATTGACCAAGCAAACATGATTCTTAGGAGGTGCCCTTTTGAGGGATTAACACTTACCTAATTACGATCACGTAGCCATGTTCGACTCGAACAATGGCTAGACTGTTAAGGTCTAAACTGAAAGTCAAAGCGTTTATCGAAAAACTTTGACTTTTGGGTTTTAAAAGCCTATAAACTGAAAAGGAGAGGCTAGGGACACTTACAAAGGTTCCTAGCTCGAAATTATAACTGAGGTGGAGTCTCCTTTCAGCTAGGAATCTCCAAGAGAGCAAGAGAAGTGAAAATATGAGGGGTGCAAGTGTTAAAGGCCACCAAAGACCTCTATTTATAGTGAAATGAGATGATCTTGGATCAAGCCAGGTGTTTAGGGAGCTCTAGACATCACTCCAGGTGTCCCAATATGTTTTTAAAACCAACAATGATCCATAGTTTCGAGTTCATATGAGTAGAAGTGGTATGAGTGGTGAACAAGCATGCAAACTTGTAGTTGTCCAGATGTTTCTACACAGATGGTGCCCTCGCGGCAAGCGACCCCTTCAAACATCAGCCAAACTTTTTTAAATGTTGGCAATAATGGCCCATCATCCTTATAACTCAATGAAACATTCATATTTAACACATTTAGCCCTTCAAGTTAGGTTGTAGGTATTCTTGAAAGTATAACCAAACATCGTTAAGCTCTGGGCTCGTTAAAAGGTCACTCAGAGGTATAATTAAAAATGTTGACGCTTTTAACCCTTAAATTCACAAACTTTGGATTTAATTCACCAATGGTTTCATACTTCCAACATGTGGCTCGTTAAAGGATACGAATACCGTAAAAGGTCATTCAGAGGCTTAGTTTAAGCATGTTGACACTTTTAGTCCCTCCACATACATCTTTTCATTGTTTGGCAATAATAGTCCTTTCTAGTCAACGTTTGACATAATTAGGGTTAAGGACACGTGCATCACATCATTGACACAAATTTTACGAGACCCTCTTAAAAGAAATCTTGACCTCGAGATTTACTAAAATAGGTGGGGGAACTTCTATCCCATAGTGGACTTGACCTCTCACGTATATTCGGGGCCTCTAAGGGCATCCCATTTTACCTTTACTATAGGCAGATGCTTCCTTAGGAGCTTCTTAACCTTTCAATCCTCAATCGATATTGGTTTCTAAACGAACCGCAGGTTTTCATCTATCCGCACGTCTTCATGAGACATTGCTAGCGACTCATCGGCTAGACACTTCTTTAGATTGCAGATGTGGAACACATTATGAATTCTACTAAGCTCCTCAGGCAAGTTTAATTTATACGTACACACCCGACACATACGATAATCTTGAATGGTCCAATATATCTCGGGCTTAGCTTGCCCTTCTTACGGAATCGCATTACTCCCTTCCTGGGTGAAACTTTCAGTAAGACTTTGTCCCCTATCTGGAACTTAAGAGGTTTGCGCCTTTTATCAACGTAGCTCTTTTGCCTATCTCTGGTGGCTTTTAGACGATCATGGATTTGTATAATCTTATCCATCGTCTTGAGGACTATCTCAGCTCCTAATAGTTGGGCCTCCCCAACTTCTGCCCAACAGGCGGGCATTCGACACTTTCTCCCATACAAGGCCTCAAAAGGAGCAGCCTTGATGCTTATATGATAACTATTATTGTAGGAGAGTTCAATTAGGGGGATATGGTCATCCCAGCTTCCACCTAAGTCGATAACACATGCTCTAATCATGTCGTCCAATGTCTAAATAGTACGCTCACTCTATGGATGGTAAGCCGTACTGAAGTTCAATCGAGTGCCCAAGGATTGCTAGAAACTTTTCCAGAAGTGAGAAGTGTATCTAGTATCTCTATCGGATACAATTGATACTGGCACTCCATGTAGGGACACAATCTCATCCACATACAATTAAGCTAATTTATCGGAGCTATGCGTCTACTTTATGGGCATGAAATGAGCTGACATAGTCAGTCTATCAACAATAACCCATATTGTATCATTACCATGCTTGGTTTTAGGTAACCTAGTAATGAAGTCCATAGTACCATTTCCCATTTCCATGTGGGAATTTCCAGTTGTTGTAGAAGTCCTGCCGGCTTTTGATGTTTGGCTTTAACTTGCGAACACATCAGACACTTATCTACATATGTGGCTATGGATTTCTTCAAATCCATCCACCAATAATTTGCTTTTAGATCTTGATACACCTTGTCACCTCCAGGATGAACTGAGTATCTGAAATTATGCGCTTCTTGGAGGATTAAATCTCTAAGTCCTCCAATGATCGGAACCAAGATTCGACCATTGAATCTAAGGATTCCATTGTTCCCAGGTGATAACTAGTCAACAGTTCCACCCAATCCTTCACTTGGAAGGTTAGCTTCCAACATAGCTTCTTTCTGCACATTTAACAGCTTTTCATTCAAGCTGTTCTTTAACTCGATGCTTTTGGCATTAATCTGTATAGGTTTAACCATTTCTTTTCGGCTCAACGCATCAGCGACTATATTCGCTTTGCCAGGATGGTAGCGAATTTCACAATCATAGTCATTTAACGTCTCTATCCATCGGCGTTGTCGCATGTTCAGATCTTTTTGATTAAATAAGTGCTGGAGACTCTTATGATTAGTGTATATAATACACTTTGTTCCATACAGGTAATGTCTACACAGCTTTAGTGCAAATACAACGGCACCCAACTCCAAGTCATGGGTGGTGTAATTCCTTTCATGCACCTTTAGTTGTCATGATGCGTAGGCAATCACTTTGCCTCTTTGTATAAGCACACAGCCCATGCCAGTGTGCGAAGCATCACAGTAGACAATAAACTCTTCAATGCCTTTAGACAGAGTTAGCATAGGATCATTGCTCAACTTGTGTTTAAGAATCTCAAAAGATTCTTGTTGTTTTGGATCCCAATGAAATTTAACATTCTTACGGGTCAAGGTAGTCAAAGGAGTGGCTATCCTCGAAAATTTCTCAACGAACCTCCTATAATAACCCGCTAGACCTTAGAAACTACGACTATTAGTGGGTGTCTGAGGCGCTTCCTAGTTCATGATGGCTTCTATTTTGGTGGGATCCACTTGAATACCACGCTCACTTACAACATGTCCAAGGAATTGGACTTCGCAAAGCCGGAATTCGCATTTGGAGAACTTAGCATAAAGTTTCTCGCTGTAAAAGCTTTAAGATGCACCGAAGGTGTTTCTCATGATCTTCTTAATTACGAGAGTAGATAAGTATATCGTCTATGAAGACAATGACAAACTTATCTAAGTACGGCTTGCAAACTCTATTCATGAGATCCATGAACGTTGCAGGTGCATTAGTGAGCCCGAAAGGATTCACTAAGAATTCATAATGGTCGTATCTGGTCCTAAAAGTGGTCTTGGGCACGTTTTCACTTCTAACTTTGAGTTGATGATACCCTGACCTTAGATCAATCTTCTAGAAGAAACTGGCCCCTTGTAGTTGATCGAACAGATCGTCGGTCCTGGGAAAGGATAACGATTCTTGATCGTTACCTTGGTTAGTTCACGGTAATCAATGCACAAACGCATTGAACCGTCCTTCTTCTTCACAAATAGAATAGGCGATCCCCAAGGTGACGAGTTGGGCTATATGAAGCCTTTCTCCAAAAGTTCATCTAATTGGGCTCTTAGCTCTTCCATTTCAGTCGGCGCAAAACGGTATGGAGCTCGTGCAACTAGTGCAGCTCCATGCATGATATCGATTCTGAACTCTACTTGCCTCTCGGGAGGTAATCCAAGTAGCTCATCAGGAAAGACATCGGGGCAATCAGTGATGACTGGAATGTCTTCTATCTTGGGCTTTGGTTCATCCACTATCACCTGTGTCATGTAAATGACACACCCACTCTTCAAGAACTTGGATGCCTTAAGTATAGACACGTGATCAGGAAATCCATAGTGTATATCTCCCTAGAAGGTGATCGTCTCATCGGAAGGGGTTTTAATTTCGACGAGTTTCTTGTCGCATGCGATACGAGCTTGGTTATGTGATAACTAATCCATACCCAAAACTACACGAACCCCGCCAATTTCAATCGTAGAAGAGATAACGGAATAGAATGATTCTTAATGGATATAAAACATCCATCAAGAATGGAAGAAGCGGTTTCTATGGTTCCATCGGCAAGCTCTACCTCATATTTAATATCTAGAGTTCTTATGGGTAGATTTAATAGTTTACTGAACTTAAGGTCTACAAAAGACTTATCTGCACCTGAATCGAATTAGACTCTGGCATATATGTCATTTATGAGGAAAGTACCTGTTATGACATTGTAATCATTTACCGCCTCCTTAGCATTCATTTGGAATTCCCTCGCATTCCCTTTCTTGGCCTCATTAGGCTTCTTTGCATTCTTAGGGCAGTTGGTTTTAATGTGCCCCTACTCATTGCAGCCATAGCAGACTGCGTCTTTCAGATTCTTACATTCAAGGGTTTTGTGACCCTTCTTCTTGCAGATACCACAGGGTTTAGCCTGTGGATCCAAGGTGCACTGCCCCCAATGCATGCGGTTGCAATTCTTGCAAGTGGGCTTCTCGCCCAATCTATCCTGGTTCTTTTTGAACCCAAACCTACCCTTTTTCTTCTTGTCAGAACTGTGGGAGCTATCATCCTCCCTTTTTCTCTTACCCTCATCATTGGTCTTTCCAGACCTTCTTCTGATCACGTCTAAAGTGAGGGATAGGGATAGATCCACATTGGATCTATAAGTAGCAGGCTTTGAAGCCTTCACCATCCCCTTAATCTGTGGTGCCAGACCACTAATGAAGCGCGCAATGCGCTTGGGTTCAGGTGTAATCAGATATGGAACCAACCTTGACTTGGAGTTGAAGTCGGTGATGTAGGTTCTGCAGTCCAGATTTTTCATAACCAGAGTCAAAAAGTCTGACTCTAACTTTTCAACCTCATATTAAGGGTAGTAGGTTTCTTTCACAAGGTCCACAAACTTAGACCATGACAGATTATAAAGGGGAATCTTCCCCGTGGACGGCACCAACGCCTTCCACCATGTAAGGGCATCGCCCTCGAACGATTGTGAGACATATTTCACAATGTCTTCCTTCGCACACCTGTTGATGTCAACAACGGTTTCCATTTCATCCAACCATTTCATGCAATCAATGGCTCCCTTCTCGCCATTAAAGTCTCTTGGCTTGCAAGAGACAAAGTATCTATAAGTGCATCTTTTGGAGGAACGGGGTTCCTGATCAAAAACAATCTTTTTCGATGGTTCACTCTTCGCATTCGATGAGTGAACAGACTCTTCTTTCGAAATGTATGTGGTTTTGATTGGGACTTGGAGCGACTAGCACTCGACTCCTTGTAGTTTTCAAGAACTTTATCTACAACTTTACTAACAGCTGCATCAATCATGGCCTGAAGATCAGTGCCATTAACGTTCACATTTGCAGCATCGTTTCTATTACTGTGTGCTTTGTCGAAATTCACCATTTTGAAGCTTTGGTGCTAAACACCAATAATAACAACTATTTAGTTGCAATTTAAAAGTGAATCATCGTATTTGATGATTAACAAGCCATGGTATTATTAAACCATATAGGTTATTAAGTTATAACATTTCTAATGAATGTTATTTTGAAAATTAATTCAATATAATTAGCCTAGGTTACAAAAGAACCATCACTGGCTTTAAAATAGGACATAGTCCTTTAATTATTAGATAGGGGATCATAAGTTACAACTGTCATTGTCATAATGACAATATTAAATAGCCCGAAGGCTCGTCCCGACGGACATTTAATATATGGCACAAAAGGCCTTGTCATAAGGACATTTAATATATACGCCGCAATCTTATTTGATATGTGGCTTTAAGGCTTAAACATAGTTCTTCATCTTTAGACAGGGAGTCGTAGACTACAACTATCATTGTCTTGAAAGACAATATATTTTGGCCCATAGGCATATCAATTGACATCACTATTGGATGTTATAAAATAATAATCATCACATTGATTATATTAGTCATGATCACATTGATCTTATAGAAGGCTTAGGCATAGCCCACCACCTTGGACAGTAAACCGTAATGGTCACAACTGTCATTGTCTTATTTGACAACAAATATAGCATGTAGGCACTTCATCACTATGGATGTTAATAATATGATCATTACATTGATGATACCAGCCATGATCTAATTTGATCATATAGGCTATAAGGCTTGGATGTAGTCCAAATACCTTGACGGCTAGCGTGGTTCCTCAAGCCACACTGCCTAGAGTGTTAACATTACTTGAATGCTAACAAAGATTAATTGTCTTAAGAGGGTTTAATAATATAGCCATGGTCGTATTGACCATAAAGGCTTAGAGGCTCGAACATAGTTTACCACCTCTGGATAGAGTGGAAAATCACCCTTAACTACCGTGGTAGAAGGAATCATCCTTAACATCCAAAAATTTTGGCAAATTAATGTGGACTTTGTCACTTGGCAAGGTTAAACCATTAAGAAGATCTTTTGGAGTTATCTAGCGGATCGATAAAGTTCGAATTAAAATCAAGATGATCTATTGAACAAAGGATGTAATGAAATATATATATATATATATATATATATATATATATATATATATATATATATATATATATAGGGAGAGGATCATGAGAAAACTAGATATAAATGAGAAAACTAGAAAACTAACTAAAAACACCTAAAAAGGAGGGGGGAGACTTTTAATGAAGGAGGGGTAAAATTGGAGAAAAAAAAATATATAACTTTTCAAACATTTCCCATTTCTCCATACGTTATCATTTTAAAACAAAAATGGCACTATCAGATCACAAATTTTTGTACCTTTCATTCAAGTATATTCAAGCATATTTTTTATGACATAAAAAAATATTTATGGTGTCGTCTTGTTTTCAATACTATTATTGTAGTAGTGCACATGTGCGATATAACATGTACTACAATTGCATTAGATGCTTAAAATTAGCTTTTTGAGTCTAGTTTAGCTTTTAGGGTTGGTTTTTTTTTGAGGTTTAGGATTAGGATTAGGTTTTTGGGTGTGGGGGGGAGGGGGGGTTTAGGTTTTTGGGGGGTGGGGGTGGGGGGTTTAGGTTTTTTTCGGGTTTATGTTTAGGGTTTAGTTTTAGGTTTTTGGGTGTGGGGGGGAGGGGGGTTTAGGTTTTTGGGGGGTGGGGGTGGGGGGTTTAGGATTAGGTTTTTGGGTGTGGGGGGGAGGGGGGTTTAGGTTTTTGGGGGGTGGGGGGTGGGGGTGGGGGGGTTTAGGTTTTTTTCGGGTTTATGTTTAGGGTTTAGTATTAGGTTTTCGGGAGGGTGGGGGGTGGGGGGGTTAGGCTTTTGGTGGGAGGGTGAATTTAGGTTTTTGGGGGGTGGGGGTGGGGGGTTTAGGTTTTTGGGGGGTGTCGGTGGGGGGTGGGTTAAGTGGTTTAAGCTTTATGTATCAGTGCACATGTGCAGTACAACCAAAAAAAAAAAAATTTTTTTTTTTTTTTTGAAAATTTTTTTCCATACATAAAAAGTAGCGATTTTTATATAAAAAAATTGTAAAAAAAAAAAAAAAAAATTTGTATGTTTTTAGGTTTTTTTTAGGCTTTTTTGATTAGTTTTTTGGTTTTCTCATTTAAACTAGTTTTCTCATGATCCATCCCCAATATATATATATATATATATAATAAATTCCAATATATATAATAAATTCCAAAATTCTTTCCATTAAACTTTAGGAAATTACAATAGTGCCTTAAACAAGACTTGTATATAATAACCAAGTTGTCCACACAGGGACTAAAAGGAAAACGAGTCCACGCAGGGACTAAACAGAAGAGACATATCCACACAGGGACTTAAAGGAAAATGAATTACAAACGAATTTTCTAATGCCTTCTTTGCTTCATTCCTGTTGCTCCTCTTCTAGGTTCACCGCACGCGGTACTGACCCTAAAGGTTTCAATGGATGGTCTAAGTCTCCCAAATTGGGACCCATTGTAGAAGTAGAATCCAAAGATTCAATAGTTAGAGAATAATACAGATCACGGATTGGGTTAAGACTAGTATAACTCAAGTCTGGGATTCCAAAACTTGAATGTAAGAAATATGGATCATTGGCGTTCACTAGTATCATCTTTGAAGTGGGAGCCTCAGGGACTTTTGGTATGGACTCCACTAATGTAGACTTCACAATTGGAGTTTCAGGGACCTCAGGTATGGACTTCGAAGTCTGGTTAATGGTTTCATTTGGTTTGATTTTGGGAATAGGTCCAAAAAGGTCCTTTCTCCACACCGGTCGCACGCTCATTCGGGCCGTGGTATAAAACTTGGTATTCCTTGGCTTCGAGCTAAGAGAGTTTCCATCAACGGCTGCTTTGGTTGGCGACATGTTCTTGTAATACGTAAAATTGAAAACAATGTTTACTTAATAGGGATGAGAGCATTCCTATGTCAAGTCTAGACCCAGAAGTATAAGGAATGTGCTATTGTGTCATTTAAGTTTAAACACAAAAGGCTAGTGTTTCATTCACTCAAACATTGGCTCTGATACCAACCTGTCATACCCTGATATTTCAACCACAAACCGGTGGGCCCGGTGGGGAGTATTGTGACGTAGTTGATATCATCATAGTCAATAAAACACAAAATAGCACAACGGAAGTCTTGGAATAAAATTACTATTACAAACTGAAGTGTTCAAAGTTCAAAAATAATATATGGACGGTTGTAATAAAGATCCACAGGCGGATCAAATAAATGTACAAAATGATGTTCAACAGACTTTAGGCATTCTAAGGATTTGCAACATCCTCTATTCAATACCGAGCAGCTTCCAACCTATTTCGTATAGTACCTGTAACTTAGTCTTTTGAAAATACGTCAGTTTACACTGGTAAATACAATTAACCAACACGTTTTGAAAACATTTACAAAATTGATTTAAGTGCACAAGGCACATGAAAATATTTTATAACTTGGGACAATTAAGAATTTTAATCTTGTACACAGTTTTACATGTTTGTCAATACATATAGGGCACAGTATAGAAACCGAGACATGATTAACTGACACACCACTTATAAAAGCCACGAAGGAGTTATCCCCAACTTGTGGATAAAAATATATTTTAGCATTAGCATCTGTCATGTGTTTGCCTACATCCCGTGCTTAGGTCGTGGCCATTAGTAACTTAAATGAGCCGAGGATACCCAGGACACGGTCGCGTTAACCCCCAATGTTTAATTATCAAACAAACCATGTTAAAACGGGTTATGCAGATTTGATAGCCACAATCCGGCTAAATGATCCCATATGTCACACCCCGACCGCGTAAAACAACAAACCGCGGCGGAAACGTCGGGGAGTGATGCGACAGAATTATTGTTTCAACAACCATGGTAATTAAACTTTTGTATTATTAAGAATAATGTTTACATTTTCTTGGAATTTAAATAAAACATAACATAATAATTGTCATTTAAGTCACTAAGGCCCAAGTCCGCCTAAGTGTAGCACAAGCATCATCATGCATTAGCACCTGAAACACATGCGAAAATAGGTACGTCAACATAAAAAATGCCTGTGAGATACATAGGTTTTGTTTATGCAAGATTCATGACTTGTAGTTTAAAGAAGGGTTTAACAAAAAGTAGTCATGAACCCTGTAAAATGTTTTCTTTTATGAAATCATGTGAAAATCGATATGAAAATCAAATGATATGAAAGAAATATGCATGGTTAAATGAATAACCAAGTAAAAGTAAATTTGTATAAAATGTTTACTTTGTATAAAAATGTTGTGTCCTTGTGAAAAATATTTCATGTCAAGTGGCTTAGATAACGCAACAATGTATAATACAATAAAAGCACTTATATATAGGAACTACCATCGGCGTATCCACCATGCCTTTATCATATAACACATAGCCCCGTTACATAAGTCACTTATTAATAACCAACCAAAATGTCTTGTTAAATGTCAAAATGTTTATGTGTAACCATGTTCAATGTCATGTATGAAATGTATCGTGTATAAACAATGTAATGCATAGTAAGTAGAAAGTATCTACTCAAACTACGTGATAATGTCAATGTGTTAACAATGTTATGTACGGTGAATAACTAGTAGTTACTCAACCCTGTAGGAAAATGTACAAAACAATGATTTTAAATAAACCTAAGTTTAAATCAAATGTTATGTTTTGTAGAAAACAATGCTTTATGATTACAAACATTTATGCAGTAATGTTAATCGCATACATTCAAGCCTTGCGTCTGTGGCGACAAACCTTTAAACAAATTAAAGGTTCATCTAAGTTATGTATATCGGATTATGTCATTTCCTACTTCCAAACAAACCTAGGAAGTCAGAAACGGGAGTTGTCAAGTCCTATGGTACCATTACATACTACCGAGCGGCGTAGCTAATGTTAATGAATGTATTATTGTTCCGATTAAACACACCAAATGTCATAACCAATGAAAGCATGTGAAAACCATGTACTAAGTATGCTAAGTAAACATACATAGTAGAAATGTTTATGAAATCAATGTGCTAGCATGCTAAGTAAACATACATAGCAAAACCTAATTGAAAGCATGTACTATATGTGTACTAGGTGAAACTAGCATGTTTATGTCATAAAAGCAAAGAAAGCATGAAAGTAACAAGTATGCACATGTGTATCACCCCAAAGTATTTGAAAATGGTAAAAGAGGGGAACTATGTACTCACTTGGGATTGCCTAATAGTCTTGAGAATAAGACCAAATAAGGCTCCAATGATCACGAATCAACCGACACCTAATATAGGTAACTATGTTAATAAACGGATCCTAAATCGGGAGATAGGATAGAATGATGTTCTATAAATCAAATGAGTATTTGAACTCATATGGTATGATTTAATAGAGCTAACATTCTGATTTGAAAGTCTACCAAAGTGCTTTTGACCCGTTTCGACCCATTATGGTAGTATAAGCTACTATAATGCGTCGTTTGCGCAAAACTATGTTCGGATGGTTAACTATGTGCTATGTTAAGTCTTACATGCCCAATTATACCTAAACATGTTACTAAATCAGATTAGATGTCAAAAATATGTTCACATATTCAAGATATGGATTTATGCTTTAAAAAGGGCGTTTTGGTCATTTCCTATGGGCATACAAGCTAACTAGCAAATGACTAACCAAACCTATGTGATCATAAGGTATAACCTCAGAGGTTATTCCCTATGCAAATATGATCACTAATCAAGCTTGGTCAGATCCTAATGATCGACCAAACGGGTCGGGTTCGAAAGTCTAAGCGGTTGTTTAGACCGCTTAACTTACGACCCTAAACAAGCACTAAACTAATAGTGACGAGTTAAACATGTTTAACCTACTTAGAAAACTGATTTGGTATCAAAACAAAGTGTTTTGATACCTAAAAGTTGTTCCGTTGCAAAATGCGTGCTAAAACGCATTTTGACCGAAACTTTGACTCGTCACTACACCTAGTTAACGTGGTAATCAGTAGGTATAATCGCTAAGGATTA
Source organism: Helianthus tuberosus (assembly GCA_030545235.1). NCBI lineage: Eukaryota > Viridiplantae > Streptophyta > Magnoliopsida > Asterales > Asteraceae > Helianthus > Helianthus tuberosus. Next base: position 8,422,315 of record CM060403.1, on the reverse strand, counting down.
TAACCATCGTGATTACAATCACATTGCAAAGTTCAACCGAACTTTGCATTGACCATTGACTGGTCAAACTGAAAGTCAAACACTGTTTGACTTTTTAAGCTAGGAAAGCAAAAAAAGAATGAAGGAAGCTTACAAAGGGTCCTCGCTATCTTTTCTACCAAGAATAAGTTTCCAATCACTTGAGAGAGCTCCCAATTCAGATTAGAGAGGAGATTGAGAAGAAATGAGCAAAGAAATGAGTTGATGGACCTTGCTATTTATACTTGAGGGGAGTTCATAGGATCAAGACATGTGTTTGTGTGGTCAAGAAACAAGAAATCCTAGCCCTACAGGTGTTAGAGGCCAGCTAATTTGCTTGGAGATGTGTTAACTTGGCTGCCACACCAAGAACTTGCAAGAACAGCCCCTAATGTATCAAACAGATTGCAAAAATTGATTTTTGGTCGCTGGGCATGCCTTACGGACCGTAAGGACATGTGCATACGATCCGTAAGCTACTTGCAGACCAGCAACTTTCAGAAATTGACAATTTAGTCCCTGCACTTGAGAAACTTGATTTTTGATGCATTTTTGACACGTTTAAGCCCCGTTAACCCCATTTCAAAGCTCTAAAATGAAGTTAAAGTATAGGGAACTTAAAATATGCTCAAAAATATGACGGATGTTGGTTCGTTTGGCTGTACGGTTGTGTTGTCCGACGGAAATCGTAACGGACGCGAAAACGATCCAAATTGCGAAACGAATGAAGTTTTTGCATGCCGATCACTAAAATAAAAATATTTTAATGTGTACAAAAATTTTGGATGTCCAGATGTGGTCAGAACATAAGATATGCATGTAAATGCAAACTTACGTCGTTTTTGACACTTTCAGTCCCTGTAAGATCAAATAACCATATTTTCGCACACCGAACCTCTCAAAGCTTATTTCTAAGCTATGTTTAGGTTATTTATGGTATGTTTAGCTTATGATCAAGTTCCAGACTGTACGTTGCCTTACCAAACGGCAGACTTTTGCAAGTTAACGCAAATAGTCCCTGTGAGCAAATAAACTTGTTTTTGCCATACCAAACCCTTTAAAACTTATTTCTAAGTTATGTAAAGGTTATTTAAGGTATGTTAAGTTTATGTTACTATTCCGAAGAGTTTGTCAAGTTAAACTGATTACGTTTACGCATCAGTTTGCATATAACTTTCCAGAAAGCGATATAGAGTTCAAAATTGATCAAAAACCAAAATGTGCATAATATCAAACACAAATAATAAACATTGGGGTCAAAACATATTGTTTTATTAATAATGGATTGTTCAGATTCTGTACAATGATATCACAAACACAGATGTCACAGTCTCCCCTACTTTAGGAAATTTCGTCCCAAAATTTATTTAGAGGAAACTCGTGAGAATAGATGTGGATATTTCGCTTTCATCTAATCTTCACGCTCCCAAGTAAATTTTGGGCCACGTTTAGATTCCCAGCGAACTTTGACAATAGGAATGCGCTTGTGTTTGAGCTTTTTAACTTCACGGTCCATGATTTCCACAGGTTTCTCAACGAAGTGCATCGTGTTATCAACACGAATTTCATCAAGTGGTATGTGGAGGTTCTCATCAGCTAAACACTTTTTGAGATTGGACACGTGGAATGTTGGATGAACATTTCCAAGTTCAGGAGGTAGCTCTAATCTGTAGGCTACTTTTCTGATTCTTTCAACGATCTTGAATGGTCCAACATAGCGTGGTGCAAGTTTTCCCTTCTTTCCAAATCGGATCACACCTTTCCAAGGGGATACCTTGAGTAGGACGTGATCACCGACTTGAAATTCTAAGGGCTTGCGTCATCAATCCGCGTAACTCTTTTGACGGCTTCTAGCTGTCTGAAGGTTATCACGAATCTTCTTGACCTTATCTCTAGTCTCTAGAATGAGTTCAGGTCCAGTAAGCTGAGCTTCACCTATCTCATTCCAGCAGACCGGTGAACGACATTTTCGACCGTATAAAGCTTCGAAAGGAGCCATGTTGATGCTAGAGTGATAACTATTATTGTAGGAGAATTCGATCAACGGTAGATGCGAATCCCAACTACCACCAAAATCAATCACACAAGCTCTAAGCATATCCTCCAGTGTCTGGATTGTTCTCTCAGATTGACCATCTGTTTGCGGATGATATGCTGTGCTCAAATTAAGTTGGGTTCCCATGGCAGATTGCATGGTTCTCCAAAAGCGAGACGAGAATCGAGCATCTCTATCGAATATAATGTTCAAAGGAACACCATGTCGAGATACTATCTCATCCACATAGATTTTAGCAAGCTTGTCAGCAGATAGATCCTCACGGATCGGCAAGAAATGTGCTGACTTTGTTAGACGATCAACAATTACCCAAATGGCATCATGACCTTTCTTAGTGCGCGGTAGCTTGGTAATGAAATCCATAGCAATGTTTTCCCATTTCCAAACCGGGATCTCTGGTTGCTCCAATAATCCAGATGGATGTTGGTGTTCTGCCTTAACTTTAAGACACGTAAGGCATTTGGAAACATATAAGGCAATGTCTTTCTTCATACCCGACCACCAATACTGGGTTCGAAGATCCTTATACATTTTGTCTGCACCCGTATGAATAGAATAGCGAGATTTATGAGCTTCATCCATAAGCAAGGTGCGAAGATTGTCTATACTTGGAACCCACAAACGGCCCATGAAATAGAATATCCCAAAGTCCTTCAATTCAAGCTCAGGTTTAGTATGACACGGTAATTCTTTACCCATCAAGTCTTGTGTAACGCAAGTATGTTAAGCCTGAGAAATGCGGGTTTGAATATCAGATCGAACTTGTACACAATGAAGCTTGACACGTTCCTTACGACTCAATGCATCAGCCACGACATTCGCCTTACCAGGATGGTAGCGAATTTCGCAATCGTAGTCGTTTAGGAGTTCAACCCAACGTCGTTGCCTCATGTTTAGTTCTTTCTGATTGAAGATATGCTGGAGACTCTTGTGGTCAGTAAACACTACGCACTTTGTACCGTACAGGTAGTGTCTCCAGATTTTGAGAGCAAAAACTACGGCACCTAACTCAAGATCGTGAGTGGTGTAGTTTTTCTCGTATACCTTTAACTGTCTTGATGCATAAGCTATGACTTTGTTTCTTTGCATAAGAATGCAGCCAAGGCCTAAGTTGGATGCATCACAGTACACGACAAAATCATCGTTACCCTCGGGCAAAGATAGAATAGGTGCATCGCAGAGTTTCTGTTTTAAGGTCTGGAAAGCTTCTTCATGTTTGGGTCCCCACTCAAAAGGTTTGCTCTTCTGAGTTAAAGCAGTGAGAGGAACCGCAATCTTGGAGAAGTTTTCAATGAAACGGTGGTAATAACCCGCGAGACCAAGAAATGAACGAACCTCGGTAGGAGTAGTAGGTGTATCCCAATCCTTAATCGCGCTGATTTTGGCGGGATCTACATGAATACCTTGTTCATTTACGATGTGCCCCAAAAATTGAACTTCCTTAAGCCAGAATTCTCACTTGGAGAATTTGGCGAAAAGTCGTTCTTTCTTTAGGAGCTCCATTGTAAGACGAAGATGTTGCTCATGGTCAGCTCGAGTCTTAGAATAGATCAAAATGTCATCAATGAAAATGATGATGAACTTGTCCAAATAAGGCTTACAAACCCTATCCATTAAGTCCATGAAAACAGCAGGAGCATTTGTTAAGCCGAAAGGCATAACAGTAAACTCATAATGACCATATCGAGTATGAAAGGCTGTCTTGGGAATATCTTCTTCAAGCACTCGAAGTTGATGATACCTAGAACGCAGATCCATCTTTAAAAAGCAAGTAGCGCCTTGTAGCTGATCAAAGAGATCATCAATGCGAGGTAGGGGATATCGATTCTTGATGGTAAGCTTGTTAAGCTCACGATAATCGATACACATCCTGAAAGATCCATCTTTCTTTTTCATAAATAGGACAGGAGTCCCCCAAGGGGAAAAGCTCGGATGGATGAATCCTTTGTCAGAAAGTTCTTGAAGCTGCTTAGACAACTCTGCATCTCAGACGATGCAAGACGGTAAGGTGATTTAGCAATAGGATTTGCACCAGGTACAAGGTCGATACGAAACTCGACTTGGCGCACAGGGGGTAAACCAGGTAATTCTTCAGGAAATACCTCAGGATAATCCCGAACAACAGGGATATCTTGGATAGTCTTACCCTTGACTTTATCCTCTACAACATGTGCCAAGAAGGCGACATATTTCTTTCGTTGGTATTTTTGGGCTTGGGTACAAGACATAAGTTTAAGGCTACTAACGGGTTTCTCCCCACGAACTTCTAGGATCTCACCAGTCGAAAGCGGTATACGGACCAACTTCTCAAAACATACCACCTCAGCATGGTACTTGGATAACCAATCCATTCCTACGATAACATCGAAGCTCCCGAGTTGCATCGGTGTGAGGTCGATAGGGAAAAGATGGTTATTAAGGTTCAAATGGCAATTTCGAAGAACAGAGTTGAGTACAACAGGTTCACCACTAGCTACTTCTACTGTCAAGGGCTTTCCTAGTTTTGTTCTAGTCATCGAAAGCAAAGGTTCAAATGCTAAGGACACAAAACTCTTATCGGCACCCGAATCAAATAGAACAGAAGCAGGATGGTTGTTAACAAGGAACGTACCATTCACCACTTCGTTATAAGCGCGTGCCTCATTTGCACTAAGATTGAAAGCTCTACCACGAGTCGGTGCCTGATTTGCGTTTGCCAACCTCAGGCAGTTGTTCCTATAGTGGGTCAGATCCCCACAGTTGAAACATGAACCCGGAGGATAGTGAGGTCGTGCAGGATTCTGTGCAGGGTTTTGTGCTTCTTGGTTTTGAGCTGCCTGATTTTGGTTAGGAGCAAAGCGGCAGGTGTTCGCAAGATGACAAGATTTACAACAGTTCGTGCAGATAGGGCATTGCACTTGTGGCTGATGGTGGCTATTACATCTGTTGCACAAGGGTGCGTTACCAGCATACTGCCTCTTAGCAGCAGGTTGTGCAGGCTGATTAGGAGCAGCCTGATTTGCTTGAGCAGTAACAGCGAAATTCTTGGAAGCCTTACGCTTCCTAGATTTCTTTGAAGACTCAGCAGCCTTCTTGCCCTTTTTCTCATTGGTGCTATCAGACTGTTTCTGTTTCTTGTCACCTTTTCTGTGGAGTTTACCCTTTTTGACTTGCGATTCAGTAAGGGTTGCAGCTAGCTCAATGGCCTGTTGGACGGTTGTAGGGTTGCTGCCAGTGACAATATCCTGAACAGGATCTGGCAAACCGTCTATGTATTTCTCAATAGCCTTATCCAAAGGCGTGACCATTGTCGGACAGAGCAAGCTTAACTCCTTGTATCTGTCTGTATAAGCCCGGTGTTCACCACTGTCTTGCTTCAGGTCATGGAACTCATTTTCAAGTGCCCTCTGTTCGTGACGAGGGCAGAACTCTCTCATCATAAGAGCTCTAAGTTCCTCCCATGTCTGACCCAAAGCAACATCAGCACCTCTATCTCTCATTACCCCATTACACCAAGTAAGAGCTCTCTTTTGGAATACACTCGAAGCAAACTCGACCTTACGGTTGTTCGGACACTAAACACGGCGAAAACTGCTCTCAAGACTCTCAAACCACTGTAGGAGCCCAGTTGCTCCTTCAGAACCACTAAACTTGAGTGGTTTAGCCAAGTTAAAACTTTTGAAATTGCACGGAGCAGGTGCATTATTATTATTGTTGGCTTGGTTTATTTGAGTTATGAGATTCAGTAGCATAGCAGCCATGTGTTGTGCTATAATAGCTGCCAGTTCAGCATCAGGTTGTTGAACATTACGTCGAGGAGGCATTCTAAAAGAGGAAACATGAGAGAAAACGAGTGAGATGATGTGATGAAAGAAAAAGGGATAGCAATAAAATCGACAAAATATAAGGATGGTGGTCATTTGTTTGTTACCACAAAGCAAACAAACAACACACAGTGACAAATCAAAGTAAATAGGTCATAATAATGTATCGCTGAAGACATGCTCGCCTATAAGTGAACGCTCACCCCAATAGTTCCCAGGTAAGAGTGACTGGTCCGATACTGCGGATTTGTACGAACATTCTAGCCTTAGACAGAAAACTCAGGGTATAGGCATTCACTCTTCCAGTTTGCACGTGTTCACATTATTTAGACCCAAACTTTGATGAGATTTTAAAAATTTTAGAAGGCACAAAGCCAAAAGAAATCATCTAAGGATAGATGATTGATTTCAAAATCATTTTGGAAACTTGTGTTTCATGTTTTTGGTAATCACCTAAGGATAGGTGACGTGTATTGTTTTAAGATCTAAACACAAGCAAACTTGTGTTAGGGTCCTAGAAAGTTATAGTCTAGGTCAAAGCATTACAAATAACCTAATTCCCTATAACCATTGGCTCTGATACCAATTCTTCTGTCACACCCCGACCGCATAAAACAACAAACCGCGGCGGAAACATCGGGGAGTGATGCGACAGAATTATTGTTTCAACAACCATGGTAATTAAACTTTTGTATTATTAAGATTAATGTTTACATTGTCTTGGAATTTAAATAAAACATAACATAATAATTGTCTTTTAAGTCACTAAGGCCCAAGTCCGCCTAAGTGTAGCACAAGCATCATCAAGCATTAGCACCTGAAACACATGCGAAAATAGGTACGTCAGCATAAAAAATGCTTGTGAGATACATAGATTTTGTTTATGCAAGATTCATGACTTGTAGTTTAAAGAAGGGTTTAACAAAAAGTAGTCATGAACCCTGTAAAATGTTTTCTTTTATGAAATCATGTGAAAATCGATATGAAAATCAAATGATATGAAAGAAATATGCATGGTTAAATGAATAACCAAGTAAAAGTAAATTTGTATAAAATGTTTACTTTGTATAAAAATGTTGTGTCCTTGTGAAAAATATTTCATGTCAAATGGCTTAGATAACGCAACAATGTATAATACAATAAAAGCACTTATATATAGGAAGTACCCTCGGCGTATCCACCATGCCTTTATCATATAACACATAGCCCCGTTACATAAGTCACTTATTAATAACCAACCAAAATGTCTTGTTAAATGTAAAAATGTTTATGTGTAACCATGTTCAATGTCATGTATGAAATGTATCGTGTATAAACAATGTAATGCATAGCAAGTTGAAAGTATCTACTCAAACTACGTGATAATGTCAATGTGTTAACAATGTTATGTACGGTGAATAACTAGTAGTTACTCAACCCCGTAGGAAAATGTACAAAACAATGATTTTGAATAAACCTAAGTTTAAATCAAATGTTATGTTTTGCAGAAAACAATGCTTTATGATTACAAACATTTATGCAGTAATGTTAATCGCATACATTCAAGCCTTACGACTGTGGCGACAAACCTTTAAACAAATTAAAGGTTCATCTAAGTTATGTATATCGGATTATGTCATTTCCTTCTTCCAAACAAACCTAGGAAGTCGGAAACGGGACTTGTCAAGTCCTATGGTACCAATACATACTACCGAGCGGCGTAGCTAATGTTAATGAATGTATTATTGTTCCGATTAAACACACCAAATGTCATAACCAATGCAAGCATGTGAAAACCATGTACTAAGTATGCTAAGTAAACATACATAGTAGAAATGTTTATGAAATCAATGTGCTAGCATGCTAAGTAAACATACATAGAAAAACCTAATTGAAAGCATGTACTACATGTGTACTAGGTGAAACTAGCATGTTTATGTCATAAAAGCAAAGAAAGCATGAAAGTAACAAGTATGCACATGTGTATGACCCCAAAGTATTTGAAAACGGTAAAAGAGGGGAACTATGTACTCACTTGGGATTGCCTAATAGTCTTGAGAATAAGACCAAATAAGGCTCCAAGGATCACGAATCAACCGGCACCTAATATAGGTAACTATGTTAATAAACGGATCCTAAATCGGGAGATAGGATAGAATGATGTTCTATAAATCAAATGAGTATTTGAACTCATATGGCATGATTTAATAGAGCTAACATTCTGATTTGAAAGTCTATCTAAGTGCTTTTGACCCGTTTCGACCCATTATGGTAGTATAAGCTACTATAATGCGTCGTTTGCGCAAAACTATGTTCGGATGGTTAACTATGTGCTATGTTAAGTCTTACATTCCCAATTATACCTAAACATGTTACTAAATCAGATTAGATGTCAAAAATATGTACACATATTCAAGATATGGATTTATGCTTAAAAAGGGCGTTTTGGTCATTTCCTATGGGCATACAAGCTAACTAGCAAATGACTAACCAAACCAATGTGATCATAAGGTATAACCTCAGAGGTTATTCCCTATGCAAATATGATCACTAATCAAGCTTGGTCGGATCCTAATGATCAACCAAACGGGTCGGGTTCGAAAGTCTAAGCGGTTGTTTAGACCGCTTAACTTACGACCCTAAACAAGCACTAAACTAATAGTGACGATTTAAACATGTTAAAACATGTTTAACGTACTTAGAAAACTGATTTGGTATCAAAACAAAGTGTTTTGATACCTAAAAGTAGTTCCGTTGCAAAATGCGTGCTAAAACGCATTTTGACCGAAACTTTGACTCGTCACTACACCTAGTTAACGTGGTAATCAGTAGGTATAATCGCTAAGGATTATAACCATCGTGATTACAATCACGTTGCAAAGTTCAACAGAACTTTGCGTTGACCATTGACTTGTCAAACTGAAAGTCAAACACTGTTTGACTTTTTAAGCTAGGAAAGCAATAAAAGAATGAAGGAAGCTTACAAAGGGTCCTAGCTATCTTTTCTTCTAAGAATAAGTTTCCAATCACTTGAGAGAGCTCCCAATTCAGATTAGAGAGGAGATTGAGAAGAAATGAGCAAAGAAATGAGTTGATGGACCTTGCTATTTATACTTGAGGGGAGTTCATAGGATCAAGACATGTGTTTGTGTGGTTAAGAAGCAAGAAATCCTAGCCCTACAAGTGTTAGAGACCAACTAATTTGCTTGGAGATGTGTTAACTTGGCTGCCACACCAAGAACTTGCAAGAACAGCCCCTAAAGTATCAAACAGATTGCAAAAATTGATTTCTGGTCGCTGGGCATGCCGTACGGACCGTAAGGACATGTGCATACGGTCCGTAAGCTACTTGCAGACCAGCAACTTTCAGAAACTGACAATTTAGTCCCTGCACTTGAGAAACTTGATTTTTGAAGCATTTTTGACACGTTTATGCCCCGTTAACCCCATTTCAAAGCTTTAAAATGAAGTTAAAGTATAGGGAACTTAAAATATGCTCAAAAATATGACGGATGTTGGTTCGTTTGGCTGTACGGTTGCGTTGTTCGGCTAATTACGACGAAAATCATAACAGACGTGAAAACGATCCAAATTGCGAAACGAATGAATTTTTTGCATGCCGATCACTAAAATAAAAATATTTTAGTGTGTACAAAAATTTTGGATGTCCAGATGTGGTCAGAACGTAAGATATGTGTGTAAATGCAAACTTACGTCGTTTTTGACACTTTCAGTCCCTGTAAGATCAAATAAGCATATTTTCGCACACCGAATCTATCAAAGCTTATTTCTATGCTATGTTTAGGTTATTTATGGTATGTTTAGCTTATGATCAAGTTCCGGACTGTACGTTGCCTTACGAAACGGCAGACTTTTGCAAGTTGACACAAATAGTCCCTGTGAGAGAATAAACTTGTTTTTGCCATACCAAACCCTTTAAAACTTATTTCTAAGTTATGTAAAGGTTATTTAAGGTATGTTAAGTTTATGTTTCTATTCCGGAGAGTTTGTCACGTTAAACTGATTACGTTTACGCATCAGTTTGCGTATAACTTTCTAGAAAGCGATATAGAGTTCAAAATTGATCAAAAACGAAAACGTGCATAATATCAAACACAAATAATAAACATTGGGGTCAAAACACATTGTTTTATTAATATTGGATTGTTCAGAGTCTGTAGAATGATATCAGAAACACAGATGTCACACCATACCCGACCAAGCGGTAATAATTTACCGTATCCCAAGTCCGTATAGGGAAAATAAGTTAAAAGTATTTACCTGAGCTAATACTCGATTCAATGCAAGCTTTAAATAACTTATTCATATAATTCACTAGACAAGTGTATGTAGCTTTTACCGGAAGGCTCTAGTCTAGAATAATGGTAATATTAACCAATTAGAATGCTAACATGTCCTATTTAAGTCATAGACTTAGACCGGCTAGCTTAAAGAATGAAATACGGTACAATATGCTAGATTAAGCGATTACCGGAATTGAATGTAGTTTAAACCCAACAAGTATGAGGACTTGTATAATATGGGTAAACTAATTACATTCTGGAAATTGAAGTTAAAGTGATAAGGTTAAACCCGTTTCGGCAAACTTATGTAAACTAGTTACATAAGTCAAACCGTACGTGTATTAGCAATAACGGGTAACCGGATGAGTCATATTCAAGTTCCATATGTTATTATACTCAAAACATGTTATAATATCAGTAGTATATCAACATGTATGCCTGTTTAGGTTTTAAAATCAAATTAAGCCTTGTAAGGGCGTTTTGGTCATTTTAAAACTTATAAAAAAGAGCTTGCAAGTAAACTGATTTTATGGTCATAAACATTATGGAAAAATAGTTAAGATATGATATAATATCATTAGGGTATCAAATATATGTGTGGTTTATGCTTTAAGACCAAACTATGCACCGTAGGGGTATTTTGGTCATTTCACACATAGTTTTGAGAACTTATTTGGGATTCTGAGTTCAAGAACTTATACCTACTGTAAAAATATTTAAAATGATTTATAAAATCAGTAGGTACCAAGTCTTGGTTAATAAATATGGTTTAAAACCATACTATGCGCCTAAACGACGTTAAAGTCGTTAAATGACGATTTATGTGATGGTTTAAGAAATCCGATGTTATGACCAGCTTTGAATAATTAAAATATGTTATTTATCATAACATATTAGTAAGCAAAAGTTTGGTATGAATATTATGCTTAAAAACCATTTTAAGTGCCATAAGGGCATTATCTTCATTTATGAGCATTATACAAGAACTTGTGCATAAACTCAGTATGTAATCTGACATGACATCCCAAATAATCCTAAAGATGATATTACATCAGTATGTAATGAGTCTTGCCAAGAAATTATGTTTAAAACTCATTTTAGATGTAAAAAGGTATTTTGGTCCTTTTAAAAGCATGATTTACGATATATATATATATATAGGGTAGGGTTCTAGAGTGAACAAGAGTTAAGTTGTGAACAAAGTGAACAAATCCTAGCCATTGGTTTTGTTAGATCTTGAGATTAGATTTTTAGTTAATTTATTAATTAGTTATTAAAGTATAATAGGTATAAATTAATGGTAGGGATATTTTAGTAAAATTACAACTACTTTAACTATGGCAACAAGAAACGTTAGTTGGGATTTGATTATGATGTATTTTTTATTCCCGTATTCTTAGCTAAGTATCATAATCCTAACTAAATATCCTTGAAGCTTGGCGATCAGAAGAATAGAGATGGAGAAGAAATCCGGCGACGGTAGAGAACATAATCTTGACGACGGTAAGATTAAACTTCAGTACACTGATTATTGATGTACAGTAGTGTTAAATTTGTTTTTTAAGATAATCGAAAAGTTAGGGTTTTGTTGAATCTGATAGTTTGTAATAGGGCGATTGTCTTATAAGAATGTATTTGTGGTTGAGTTTTCAGTTGAATAGATGTGAAGTATACACTATGCCGTCGGAATGTGTGTTCGGAATGGTATTTTAGACGGTGAACTCTGTCGCCGGAAATCAAGGAGGAGAAGGTAGAGAACCTAAGGTTGAAGACGGTAAGTTTATACTTCAGTACACTGATTATTGATGTATATTACTGTTACTTTCTTTTTTTTAGAGAATCGAAAATTTAGGGTTTGTGCAATCGGATCTTTTGGAATGAATATGGTGTACAGCAGATTGATGTGTGTGTAAAAAATGTGATTTTTTCATAGAAATAATAGATAAAAAAAGGTTTTACTTGGTGTACACAAGTGTATCTTTGGTTGTAGCTTGGTTTTTATCTTCGTATGATGATGTAAGGTTGTTACTGTACACCTATGTACTGAATTTAAAGAGGGTATAGTCTGGAAGTTGTAAACTGAAGTAGGTTTTTACTGACTCTGTTTTTGTAATAGTTTGTAGAATATGGTGAATCTGTAGTATGCACACTGGTGTATCTTCAGGAAGAAGTGCACATATGTAGAATATGGTGAATCTGCAGTATGCACACTGGTGTATCTTCAGGAAGACGTGCACAAGTTGTTACTGACTATGTACTGAATTGTAAGTATCTTCAGGAAGAAGTGCACAATTGTACATATGTAGTGTACATTTATGTATCTGCAGTATGCACACTGGTGTATATGATGTTATTAATCAGTGTGGCTGCTGCAATACACAACAGTGATATATAGACTGTTCGATCATTTAATTTTACGGATAATTTGCAGGCAAATGGTGTTCCTAAATAGAGTATGGAATAGGTCTGATGTGCATTCAGATGAAAGATTTTCCACCTAGTGTGTGGCTGGGAGCTGCGATTGTCAACTGCTTTGCTTCATTTCTTAATTATGAAGAGGTTAATAGATCTAAGGAAACAAATCCGTGCCTTTTCTGCCACACATATTGTTTTGTAAGTTCTTTGTTAAGTTTATTTTAAAAATGTAGCAATATGTGTATACAAAGACGCATTAAAATAATGTTGGTTTCTTGTACACTTAATGTAGACTGAGGATGTGTTATATAACACTGAGTATGACGATGCGGAACAGCTGGATTAGTTTGAAAGTGCTCTGTTCTTGGTGGTCGAAAGGAATAGGTGACCACTAACAATGGGGTTGATTAAGGAGTGTTTGCCATGCGGCACATGGAAAGATGGATGATTAACAAAGGAAATTTGGTATAGTGGTGTGACTCGTGACTCAAAGGCAAACAAAGAACCATGAAAGAATATTGGCAAAAGCGAATGAATATGAAAAGGCGAAGAACGCTTTCAAATGTTAATTTTATTACTCCAATTCAGTGTATGACACTAGTTATGAAGTTGTAGGTCTTTAGATTAAGAAGTTTTAGACTTTTGATTATGTACAACACAGTCTTTTGGTTAGAAAACATATTATATTTATGGGTATGTATTTAACTTACAATTTGTTTTAAGTAAGCATCGTTTTGTTTGTGTGTATTATGTTGTTTTTATTTTTTATCGTCTGTATTTTACATAAGATATTCATGGTTTAATTTGAGTATAGATAGGCGTTTGCTGGAACATTACACAGGTAAAATATGTATACACAGATGTATTGTAGTCATCTGTACACTGGTGTAATGCGAAATACATAAGTGTATCCAATAAAAAAACATGCTTGCAATACATAAAAAAATAGTAATCTATAGAAACTATCCAGCATCAGTTATTACTTCACGTATAATTGAGATCATCGTAATACAACAAAATTAATTAATAAAAAGACAAGCAACTTTACAATGCAAATAAAAAAAAACCAGAAATTCAGCCATTACGCGATCGCGTAGCGTGTTAGCATAGGAGCACACTAACTTCACATCATACTTTTTTCCTTAGACGTGTCAAACACACCTTTTCGCCAAAGCTTTCATATAGAAGTACATCAGACCTATGCCAGGCTCTGTTTTGAATACCATTTTCCTGCACAATATCCATAAAATTAAATGACTGTAGAATCTAAGTACATTTACACCGTATAACAACATAATGTACACCAGTGTATAGACTACAAATACACAAATGTATACCATATGTGTAAACTTTTGCACTGCTTATTAAACTGACCTCAAGCCTGTCTTTATACGGGATTGCGGAGTTGCAGGCTCTGTGTCACGAGATCTAAAATCCTCGTTTCTATACTGCATTTAGTGAAGTAAAAATAAAAGTATCAATAGCTATAAGCTATAAAAAAACTACCAATAAGTATGGTTTGTGCAGTCCAATCACTCAAAGATACAACAAAGTCTCTTAATATGCATTACCTTTTGTGGCCCCAAGCTGCAATAATAGGTTGAAGTACTTTAATCAGATGAAGCCAACCATATACTAACACAAGCACCAACAAGCGCATTAAAAGACTTAACATGTTGGTCACATTTTCTCTCAGGCATTTCGTCGAACACCTCGGATGCATGATCAAACATGGCAGCTTTCACATACAAAAAAGCTCAAAGACGGTAAGACCTGCCAGCAAAAATACAACTATGTTTCAATGTTTTTGTCGGGATAATCAATGGAAAACAGACACAACCGGGTTTAAAGTGGACTGCCGGAAAAAAGTTTTCAGAATCAAACCTGGGTTGCGATGATACAGCAGCTGCCGGAAATCAAAGTTTTCAACTTAATGTTTCCAGATTATTGTTCGTCGGAAACCAATGTACACCGATTAACGTTCGCCGAAATCTTATGCCATCTCCGATTAATGTTCGTCGGAAATCAATGTACACCGATTAATGTTCGCCGGAATCTTATGCTGTCTCTGATTAATGTTCGCCGGAAATCAATGTACACCGATTAATCGATCTTCATACGAAATACGACGTGATGATGATGATGATCGAATACTGATTGATGTTGATGATGATGATCTGATGATTTTCTAAAACCAAATCGAACAACGAAAGAAAAGAAACTTGCAATTTTGATTTTTTGCTTAATTTCTTGCATTCGAATCTTGATTCATTTGAGGGAAATATTGAAATCACAAGATTATAGGAATCAGTTATCATGTTTGGTAACTGATTGTGATAAATGTCTTTAAAAGTTGAGATATAATTTAAAAAATAAAATTAACTTTATATGGTTAATGACAATCCTACCCCTTATCATCTTAAACAAAATTAAGGGCCAAGATTAGTTCACACGGTTCGCAAACATGGATGTTGTTCACTCATGATCCCTATCCTATATATATATATATATATATATATGAAAACATAGTTTATGACCAGAATATTAACATCAAAATATGTTAAATATGTTAATATATCAGTACCTAATTCAATTGCATGTTCATTCAGGTTAAAAACCTGAAACAAAAGGGCATTTTAGTCAAGATTAAGCATAATAACGGAACTTGCAAAATAAACTCAGATTACTATATGACCATGTAATATAACTTCAGAGGGTTATACTTACAATACAATATGGTCATAAAGGAACCTTAAAACATAATGAAATTAATCTAATTCGGGTCAGAATCGAAAGTCAAAGCAGAAGTCAAACTTTGCGACTTTCGGTTGCGAACCGACCCTAAACCTGGTATTGACGGGCTGAACATGTTTACACATGTTCTAATAATTATTACCAAGTTATTAAAGTGATAAAACATATTTTATAACTCCTACAATATCAAATTTGAATTATTTTAAAAACTGACCCCGTTTGACTTTTTAAATTAATAACTTGGACCCATCAATTGACCAAGCAAACCTGATTCTTAGGAGGTGCCATTTTGAGGGATTAACACCTACTTATTTATGATCACATAGCCATGTTCGCCTCGAACAATGGTTAGACCGTTAAGGTCTAAACCGAAAGTCAAAGCATTTATCGAAAACCTTTGACTTTCGGCTTTTAAAAGCCTATAAACTGGAAAGTAGAGGCTAGGAACACTTACAAAGGGTCCTAGCTCGAAATTATAATTGAGGTGGAGTCTCCTTTCAGCTAGGAATCTCCAAGAGAGCAAGAGAAGTGAAAAATATGAGAGGTGCAAGTGTTAAAGGCCACCAAAGACCTCTATTTATACTGAAATGAGATGATCTTGGATCAAGCCAGATGTTTAGGGAGCTCTAGAGATCACTCCAGGTGTCCCAAAGATGTTTGTAAAACCAGCAATGATCCATAGTTTCAAGTTCATGTGAGTAGAAGTGGTATGAGTGGTGAACAAGCATGCAAACTTGCAGCTGTCTAGATGTTTCTGCACAAATCGTGCCCTCGCGGCACGCAACGGGAGACACGTGGTCGGTCACGGCACGCGACCCCTTCTAACATCAGCCAAACTTTTTTAATGTTGGCAATAATGGCCCCTCAACCTTATAACTCAAAGTAACTTTCATATTTAACACATTTAGCCCTTCAAGTTACGTTGTCGGTATTCTTGAAAGTATAACCGAACATCGTTAAGCTTCGGGTTCGTTAAAAGGTCACTCAGAGGTATAATTAAAAATGTTGACACTTTTAACCCTTAAATTCACAAACTTTGGATTTAATTCACCAATGGTTTCGTACGTCCAACATGTAGCTCGTTAAAGGATACGGATATCGTAAAAGGTCATTCAGAGGCTTAGTTTAAGCATGTTGACACTTTTAGTCCCTCCACATACATCTTTTCATTGTTTGGCAACAATAGTCCTTTTCTAGTCAACGTTTAACATAATTAGGGTTAAGGACATGTGTCATCACATCATTGGACACGAATTTTACAAGGTGTTACACTTACACTTCAATTCAATTAAAGTCTAGAAAGGTCCAAATAAGTTGTCGCACAGTCCAAATGGTTTAAACTCTGGTCGCACAAACTAAGGTTCCAAGCAGGAAACCGTACAGTCTAAAAGTTAAAAACTAAACCGCACAGTCCGCACAGTTCAAGCTTCGGTCACACACTCGAATGGTGAACCCACAAAGTAAAAGAAGACCAAATCGATGGTGCACACTTGAAAAGGTTCAAATTACTGAGGTCGCACACTCCAAGTTGAACCCGTACACTTGAAAAAGTTCAAAAGAGGTCGCACAATTTGAATAGGTGAACCCGCACACTATCAAAAGGTCCAAGTTAAGCTGCACAATCCAAAGTTCAAACACAGAGACCACACACTTGGTTTGAAGTCTCACACTCTTAATTGGACCGCACAGTCTTAAGTTTTTGGACCGCACACACGTTTGTTGGGCCCGCACACCTCCAAGAGTCCAGTAAAATATGTCCAGCACACTTTAATACCCGCACACTCCTTTTGATTGTCTCGTACACTTGTAAATGGAAACCAAATCACTATTTTTTAAACCGAATCTCCAAAGTATCGGGATTTTAATTTTTGGGTAAATTACACTTTTCGTCCTTTATGTTTGTAGCGGGTTGTAGTGGATAGCCTTTAACTTGAATAATTACAGTCACAATCCTTTATTTGGAAAACGCATTACACGTTTCGTCCTTTAGCACTAACCAGGTTAAAATTTTAAGTTATGTCTATCCACTTAAGCGTATTCTATTCATTTCACGCTTTTATTTAAAATGTTTATTAAAAAATAAAACAATAAATATTACATATATATAGAGAAAGAGAGAAATATCATCTTCCCCAATTCATAATTCATGAACCCTAGAATCTCAGCCATCTCTCCCTCCCTCTTTCTCTCTCTCTAACTAATCCCTACCACCACCACTAGTTGTTGAGCACCTAGTGACCACGCGACCATGATCCATCATAGAAGCAATACCGCACCCCTCAAAAACAACCAAGATCCCAAGATCGAAGCTGGTGACCTTACTGCCATTCCGAACAGGGGTTTGGCAATCAGAGTGATTTGGCAGATTTACAGTGACTGTTATTAAATATAAAGATCATCAAATATACAATCTCAATGAGCTTGAGTACATCAACAATGAAGTTTGGGCAAACATTTGGCAGGTATATTTCTATCTTAAAGTTTCTTTCAATGTTTTGGGCATTGTAACCATATATTCTAAAACACATTCTTACTTCACAGAGTGATTGCATACTTAGAATCTCACCGTTCGGATGGTACTGTGACCGGATGGGTTCTCCTCCCTGAATTATGGTAATAAAATTTACAGTGACTGTTTGAATCCTTAAATTCATACAGAATCCTTGCCCGGAAACGGAATCTTAGTCGAAACCTTACCGGAAACGGTGGTGGTGGTGGTGGCTCTGACAGTGATGGTGGGGATGGTTGGTTGGAGAGAGATCGAGGGGATAGAGATCTAAAACAGAGAGATTAAGTTTATTTATTGTGTTTTGTTTATTTATTTAATTTAAATATATTTGTAAAATTACTAACCTACGCTCATGTGCAAGGTAGATGCCATATTTAACTGGAAATTTTAACAAAGTTAGAAGCAAAGGACGTAGGGTGTAATGAGTTTTACAAATAAAAGACTGTGACTGTAATTATTGAAGTTAAAGAGTATCCATTACAATCTGGTGCATACATAAAGGACGAAAAGTGTAATTTACCCTTAATCCTGCAAACACAAATAATCTAGCACAAAAATAGATCAAATACCCAGTTTTGATAAGAAATCTTCATGAATTTTATGGTATTTGTTTGAACAAAAATCTAGAATTTTTAACTTCCAAGAACAGTTTTGAATAAAAATTTCAAATTTTTAATTATTAAACCTACTGATTTCACCAGTCCAAAAGAGGTTATATTAAAATCTTGTTTCAAAAACACCTTATGTCACGTCCCCGACCAAACCCTGGACGGAAGCCGCGAACAGTCAAGTGGTACCGGTGGTTATTTTAAAAACATTGCAGTGGAAATGTTCATCAGGACCGTGAGTTAGGAAAAATATCAGAGTTTTAGAAAACACCGGATTTTTATTTATTAAATAGATGGGATAAAACCCAAGTTTTACAAAGGTAGCTTTAATAAGGGATAAACTAGAATATATGAAACCAGGTTTTCTTAATTTAATTTAATTGATAAAATAAGCCACTTCTTTAAGTCTTTCGATGCCGTATCATCATTCTTGTTCCAATCTACTGTAATTACCTGAAACGCGTTTTAAAAAGATTTGGTCAGCGGGAAATACTGGTGAGTTCATTCAGTTTGTACAAAAAGACACATTGTTATAAATTACAGCATAAGAGCGATTACAATGGCTTCTATCTTATTTTTATCTGGCGCCGTGTCACACCCTGGTGACGATGGTCATGCCACTATTGGGTCCTTTCACCCAAGTAGTGATGATTATCACTGTTAGGTTGGTGAACCTAACCGTGAGAAATTAGTAAAGTGCACAATACCCCACTTGTCAGTGATTCAAGATAACCAAGACTTAATCCCTGTAATTATAACTCTTGAAAATAATTTGAGTATTGTAAAACATTGTTTGATAAAAAGAGAATGACTCACATTATAAGCATGCAGTATTGATTTAACAAGCTTCTTGATTCTACTCCTTCTGATAATTAAGCATATACTTTATTGTTTTGAACCTTCTGATGATTAAACATCTTGTTTGATTGTAAGTGTATAGTTGGGAGTATTATGATATTTAAACATATAGTTTAACAAAATGGAATACATATTTGTGTAAAACCATATCAAACCTAACGATGGTCACGAGATCAGAACCTTAACAAAATTCACAAAGTATAGTCTTATTCAGACAGCACTTTGGCATTCGTTAGTTGGTTCCCGAATCGATCGAACAGAACATCGTATCGTATCGGTGATTATTGGTTAGAACACCAACGTATAGAGAGGAGAATAGAAGAAATGAGCAAAGGAAATGAATTCCTAGGCTTCCTATTTATATGTAAGAAGTATAAAATTTTAGGAAGTTTCCTTTCTATTTTCTAGGAAATTACCTATACCTTTTCTAGGAAGTTACCTATACATTTTCTAGGAAGTTACCTATACATTTTCTAGGAAGCTTCCTACCCACATATATATCCTCTTATACCTTCCTTGTACCTTCCTCATGTATATCTATTTTCATGTATATCTATTTAGGTGTTTAATTTACTTAGTTAAATAAATCTTACTTAGCTGATTAATTAATCTTACTTAGCTTAATTAATCTCACTTAACTTATTAATTAATCTTACTTAGCTGCTAAGTATACTTATCTATTAAGGTTTCTTAACTGCTAAGTTTTACTGAACTAGTAAGTTTACTTAATTACTAATTATTCTATTTTAGCATCTCCCTGGTTACGAGTTCTAATTTCTAGATAAAATGAAACTCGTATTAGTGTATTAACTTAATTCAACTTTAACGATAATCACGAGATCGAAACCCTCACAACGAATGACAAAGTATAGCCAAATATTGGCAGCACTTAAACATCCATTGGATCGGTTTTAATCGATCGGATAAAGTATCGTACCAGTGATTAGAGTTATTACCCTAATACGGGCAGATTTTCGGGATTTAGAAGTTCTGACATTAGAATGATAGAACAAGAGAAAGAAAAGAATTGAACGATTTGAAATGAAATGAAACTATCGTCCTCTATTTATAGGCTGAAACTGGGGGGTGTCGCGGCCCGCGTAAATTCGAAGGAACACCTACGAGGCCCGCGTAGACGTCTGGTCGACGCGTGTCATGCCTCGTGGCCTTCATGTTTATCCGGTGATTTTCGATCTGTCGCGGCCCGCGTAGACTACCCTTATGTCTTACGTGGCCCGCGTGAAATCCAAATTTCTTAATTTCTTGGATTTTCATGAACATTAGGGTTTCAGGGGTCTGGGTTTTCACTTGCGGAGCGTTTTAGGACATTTTTGTGCGAGTCGTTATATCCTCCCCACCTTGTTTCAAATCTCGTCCTTGAGATTTGGGCTACGATATCTCTTTTAGAGTTATGTCACATCTTAGTCAATAAGAACAGTTTTAAGATATGTTTAAATGAATACGTGTTTTACAATAAATAGGGCTCAATGGTTTAACTGAATTTAGTTCAAGAAGTCGATGTCAAATGAATGAGATGAAATGATATAGTTTCTAAGGTGATTAGGTTCAAGTCAAACGAGATATATGATCAATAGATCGATGTGAATGTTTACAAGTTGTGAATGATTTTTAGAAACAATAGAATTCACTGTCAACAGAAAATTTACTTTGATTGTCAACTGAGGAAGACTCAGAATCAACAAGCTCGAATGAAATAGAAGTACGAAAATGATTTGTCAACTATCGAATTATGATATGAGAAAATCAATGTGTTGACATTTATTAAATAGTAAAGCTACATCGAAATACAACAGAGTTTAGTGTATTATTGTCTTAATACATAATTGTATCAAGACTATTTAAATGATAAGTCAAACTACAAGTTTATATCGACGCCACAAGGTGTCGTAGTTATCGAAGTAATAATAGTGGTGACCGAATGAGTTCACCATGTTTGAAATCAAATGAAAGTTCAATGAAGTAAATTCGAATGTTTGTTTCAAACAGATCTAGTAGGATTTTTTTTTATTGAAATTGAAACAATTTAATGATGTTTTTCGATCAAAGATGATAAAGCAATAAAGATCACGAAATGCTCGATTGATGTTGTAGGAACTGTTTAAGAGATACACTGAAATATGTCATGAATTTGTGTACCATTATCTTAGCACACGATTGTGTTAAGATTGCTTTTATAGGATAATCAGCAAAGCGGATTCAATATAAATAAATAAATAATTAACTCCATACATGATATGTGCAAACGAGATTAGCGCAAGCTTCAAATTTGTGAGAACGCCACCGCAAGGTGATCGTGATCAAAGAAACGATTCAATGAAGTCGAAGACCAAACAAGCATGTTATGGTTCAAGAGAATTGAAGTGCTTGTTGGGATTATTTTGAAGATGATGGCTTCAATTCATCATATGGGACTTTGAATTGAATACGTAATGCGAGCAAGTTCAAACAATTGAACTTGGTTTAAACAAAACGAGTTCATGTATCAATAAGAAAATTCTGACATGGTCACAACAAAAACCATGTATGCCATAAAAAAAAAATTGAGTTTTTCAAGAAATTCATTGACTCGATATCAAAGAGTCATCGTTTTACAAGAAACGCGGTTTACAATGCAAAGATCAAGTATAGCGAAACGATATTTGAGTTTTGATAAAACAACAAATTGGAATGAAGCCCTCCAATGGTCTTCATAAATCCAACTAACCACATGCGCAACAAACAGTGCATGTGTAACGTGTGGATTTACCAAGAAATGAAAGAATCAAATAAATATTCGTGATTATGAAAGAAATCCTCATGATGACCATTACGGAGAGTAGAAATGCAAAAGTCTATTCACTATATGCAGAGGTCTGAATTTAACAAAAGGAATTTAAGAATTTTATCTGGATATTTTGTGTGATAACCGTTGTTAAGTGACATTACCAGGGAATGTCGAATAAAATGAAATTGGGGGATTGTAAAGGTATGTGACTTCTTTTGCAGCGTCAAGAATTGGATTAGACTATGCACCGATTGTGGTGAAATCTTGTTCTATCGTACCTCAGCAAGATTCATGTTGTTTGTAGGATCACGTGGCCAAGTGCTGCTTTTTGATTAGTAGTTCTTCCACTGACGGGATTCGCATTGGTGTTGTCATGCCCAATTATATTTTCCAAAGGTCTTGCCTTGAAAGTCGTGTGTGATATAGAGTTCGACGTCTGTGGTCATATAATTTAATTTTTATGTGTTTTCTTGTGCATTAGCACCACTTTACATGCTTCTTACTTGCGTTAATAGTCTATGGTAATGAATTGGAAATTCTTATACTTTTGATGGCGTCCCAACTTAAAGGGTTTCCATTGTTTATATTGTCGCACGAGTTACGAGGTAGATGATCAAACAAAATAATGTTTGATATCGGAATTATAGATATATGCAAGAGATTCCTGATAAAGAAATCTAGAATTATTATTGACACTTATGTTCATGATTTATTTAAATTGTCAATCGTTATGGCTTTTGGAATTCTTTATAGATATACATATCTATATAATCATACATACGATTCATAAGGTCAATGTATTTAACAGATTCATATTTCCAAAAACAAGTCAGATATCAGGTCATGATACTATTTAGGGAAATCTTGTCACTTGTTTGACATATTATATACCCTGTCTTATCCGGTTCTCGCCGGAGAGGTAACCCCATTATATCCGGACAAGCTGGAGAGTCTGCTACACCATACCCAGTCTTGCCGGAGAAGAAATTTGTATTTCCCATAAATAGTATTTTTTTCAAGATTTTAAAAGTGCCTCTTTTATTAAGGCTTTCATCTGGAATCAAGGAAATTTGTATTCCCATAACATATCTTATTCTAGACCAATTAGTATCAATAAGCAAGAATTAAAAGCAATTAAGTGTTATTGCTTATTTATCGTACCCTTGCAATGTTCTAATCATCATTCTTACGGCATACCAATATCTATAACATTATACTTATATAAGTAATTAGCTCATCTTGGAGCTCATATTAAGACATCTTTCTTAAGTTCAAGTCTAAATACTATCCTGGGTGCTACCAGAAAATATCAAGTTCCTAACTCTTCGTTTAAACTTAGTTATTATTACAACACCTAATTGCTTAAACAAGTGGCTCTGATACCACTTCTGTCACGTCCCCCGACCACACCCTGGACAGAAGCCGCGAACAATCAAGTGGTACCGGTGGTTATTTTAAAAACACTGCAACGGAAATGTTCATTAGGACCGTGAGTTAGGAAAAATATCAGAGTTTTAGAAAACACCAGATTTTTATTTATTAAATAGATGGGATAAAACCCAAGTTTTACAAAGGTAGCTTTAATAAGGGATAAACCCGAATATATGAAACCAGGTTTTCTTAATTTAATTTAATTGATAAAATAAGCCACTTCTTTAAGTCTTTCGATGCCGTATCATCATTCTTGTTCCAATCTACTGTAATTACCTGAAACGTGTTTTAAAAAGATTTGGTCAGCGGGAAATACTGGTGAGTTCATTCAGTTTGTACAAAAAGACACATTGTTATAAATTACAGCATAAGAGCGATTACAATGGTTTCTATCTTATTTTTATCTGGCGCCGTGTCACACCCAGGTAACGATGGTCATACCACTATTGGGTCCTTTCACCCAAGTAGTGATGATTATCATTGTTAGGTTGGTGAACCTAACCGTGAGAAATTAGTAATGTGCACAATACCCCACTTGCCAGTGATTCAAGATAACCAAGACTTAATCCCTGTAATTATAACTCTTGAAAATAATTTGAGTATTGTAAAACATTGTTTGATAAAAAGAGAATGACTCACATTATAAGCATGCAGTATTGATTTAACAAGCTTCTTGATTCTACTCCTTCTGATAATTAAGCATATACTTTATTGTTTTGAAGCTTCTGATGATTAAACAGCTTGTTTGATTGTAAGTGTATAGTTGGGAGTATTCTGATATTTAAACATATAGTTTAACAGAATGGAATACGTATTTGTGTAAAACCATATCAAACCTAACGATGGTCACGAGATCAGAACCTTAACAAAATTCACAAAGTATAGTCTTATTCAGACAGCACTTTGGCATTCGTTAGTTGGTTCCCGAATCGATCGAACAGAAGATCGTATCGGTGATTATTGGTTAGAACACCAACGTATAGAGAGGAGAATAGAAGAAATGAGCAAAGGAAATGAATTCCTAGGCTTCCTATTTATATGTAAGAAGTATAAAATTTCTAGGAAGTTTCATTTGTATTTTCTAGGAAGTTACCTATACATTTTCTAGGAAGCTTCCTACCCACATATATATCCTCTTATACCTTCCTTGTACCTTCCTCATGTATATCTATTTTCATGTATATCTATTTAGGTGTTTAATTTACTTAGTTAAATAAATCTTACTTAGCTGATTAATTAATCTTACTTAGCTTAATTAATCTCACTTAACTGATTAATTAATCTTACTTAGCTGCTAAGTATACTTATCTATTAAGGTTTCTTAACTGCTAAGTTTTACTGAACTAGTAAGTTTACTTAATTACTAATTATTCTATTTTAGCATCTCCCTGGTTACGAGTTCTAATTTCTAGATAAAATGGAACTCGTATTAGTGTATTAACTTAATTCAACTCTAACGATAATCACGAGATCGAAACCCTCACAACGAATGACAAAGTATAGCCAAATATTGGCAGCACTTAAACATCCATTGGATCGGTTTTAATCGATCGGATAAAGTATCGTACCAGTGATTAGAGTTATTACCCTAATACGGGCAGAGTTTCGGGATATAGAAGTTCTGACATTAGTATGACAGAACAAGAAAACAAGAGAAAGAAAAGAATTGAACGATTTGAAATGAAACTATCGTCCTCTATTTATAGGCTGAAACTGGGGCGCGTCGCGGCCCACGTAAATTCGAAGGAATACCTACGCGGCCCGCGTAGACGTCTGGTCGACGCGTGTCTTGCCTCGTGGCCTTCATGCTTATCCGGTGATTTTCGATCTGTCGCGGCCCGCGTAGACTACCCTTATGTCTTACGCGGCCCGCGTGAAATCCAATTTTCTTAATTTCTTGGTTTTTCATGAACATTAGGGTTTCAGGGGTCCGGGTTTTCACTTGCGGAGCGTTTTAGGACATTTTTGTGCGAGTCATTATACTTTATATCACAGTTCTTGGTTCGATCTTAAACCAGTTTTTGGATTTATTAAACCTGATTTTAAATGACAAGAGCTTTGTTTTTCAAGCAAACTTTTATATTAAGAGAAATCTGGGTTTTTGATCGATGAAACATATCAGTTTTCAAGAGATAAAACAATAGTTTTCGAGGAGAAAACCCTGCAAACCACACTTACAAGATAAAAACAATCAGTCGAATTAATTTATATATGTGAAACAGTTTTAAATAAACAGAATTCAGACCTTTTTCCTTGTTATCTTCGAGTCATCAACAGCGAACAGCAGAAAGAACGCAGCAAACACAGTCCAATCTTCAAGGATATCTGATTCAACCGAGCCTTCGTGAGACTACTTAGGATCTTATACCAACTGTAAGTCCCAAACACTTAACAACCGGATATCACGACACCGAACAAGTAGCGGAAATTCAAGAACGATGTAGAAGATTGAAAGATGATTGTATTGATTCGTAAAACATAAGCAAACGATCAAGAGATCGTCTGGTACTTGGATCGCACAAGGCACAATGTTTGCACAAGAATCAACAACCTAAACCGAACATCCTATTTATAGATACATAGGATGCCCTAATACATTGGGCCAAGCCCTTATCCGTTCGACCATTAACCCATCAACCAAGCCCACTATTCTAATTGAACCCAAACAAAACAAGTAACCCAAAACAAACGTAAACCTAAACTAGTTTATGCCCTTACAAAATCAACATTTTGATTGTATGTATCGTTTTCATAAAAAATATTACTAATTACTAATTGTAGAATCGTATATATTTTAGAGCATTCACATCCAACCCTTCATTTTTTTACCCTATATTACATTAAAATAGCTATATTTTCTCTATTCTTTTCAATTAAATAATATTTTTATCATTACATTTTCTATCTCTTCTACTTACAAACACTTTCAAAATATATTAAAAAACTATAAGATGTGAATAGTGCCCGCTCAAATTTACAGATAAATAATAACATTTTTCTCTACTTAACTTATAACCACTTTTCATAAAATAAAACCCCCTCATATAACTTGTGGGGGGACGTGAATGCTCGTATAACTCTTGACTCTTAACTTTCTTTTTTCAAATAATATGTTTTTATACGTTTATTATTAACTTTTATTTCTCTTTCATTCACAACCACTTTTAAAAATATTAAAAATTTATAGGGGTGAATAATGTTTCGCATATATTTACATATTAACACAGGGCCGTCCCAACGTTTTTGTAGACCCTAAGCGGACTCCGAAGTGGAGGTCCTTTTGCAAAACATATAAAGATTAATAGAAAAATTAGTTGTTAAAGTTAACCTACGTTTAGTAATTAGCCCTAATTTTGCCCATAAATTTTCCTCCAATCCCGACAGACCCGGCGCCATGAGTGATTATCGTTAGTGATAGCCGATAACCTAGAAAATCGAAAGAGCAGGTTGCAATAGGAGGTTGGAACGATGTCTGCGGCTCAATTTTAGGGATTTTTGGCGCGGATTCAAGGAATTTGGATGAGGTCGAATTGTAGATGGTTGCTACAGACTGCAGTTAAGTTATGTCTGTGGTTTAATTTCGAAACTGGGTCTTGAATGTGGGCCTTTTTTCCTAAACAATTTTTATCAGTGTAACTTTATTAAAAAACATGGTTTAGTTTTGCTTTTTATTTGAGTCTGATACATATACAATATATAAAACTTTACTAAAAATTGGAGGCCCTTAATTTTTGATGGCCCTAGGCCCGTGCCTAGATTGGTAAACCTAACGGGCCGGCCCTAGATTAACAGTAACATTTTCTATATTTTCCACTCACAGCCATCTTTTATGTATGGAAACCATTGTGAATGCTCTAAAAAGTAGCTAATATATACATTGTGTGTTGTATGATAAACAATTATACTTGTACCTCTTAAATTTTAAAAAGTCATTGGAAAATGCTTTACATTATAGTATAGATTATAACTATCTAATGTTTAAGTGATCAAGCCCTGTGTAATAAATAAGTTTCTAACCTAGTTAAATACTAGAAAAGAAAAAAAAAAGCGTGTAAAAGAATAGTAATAGACTGGCTGGGGTGCCTCTACCCAACCCATCTAACACCTAATTAGTGATTTTAGTATACACACGTTATATATATTATTATATTATATATACTATTAATAGAAAGTTGTAATTATTATATTATATACATATTATATATACATATTAATATAAACTTTTCAGGAACAGTGACCTATAAATATAGTATTTGTTTACTTTTTCTATTTTTAGCATTTATTTATTTATTCTTTGTGTTTTCGTATTTATTTTTTGTTAACTTTATTCATTATTTAGTTTAATTTTATCTAATAAGTTTTATTCATTAACTTTTTTTTTTTTAAATCTTACTTCGTAACTATGTTTATATATTTTTTTTCAACATTGCTACATAATTCTATTGAAAATGGATACCGTGTCGTTGTCGTATTAAACCAAAACAAATTGGACGATGAATGATAATTTATTATTTGTTCTATTTTTAACTTTTTCAACATTGTGATATTATTTTTATTGAAAACGGATATTGGGCCGCTATCGTATCAGACAGAGCTGAAACGACCGAATAACATCTGTATCTCGATGCAGGTATTTAGTTTTATTGTTTTTTTTGCTTTCGATAAACTAACACAGTATCGCTATCATGCCGTACCGTACCAAAACGAACAAGATCAGTGACGGTACTTGTATCTATTTTTATGGTTTCATGTATAATAATGGATATTGTGTCGCTACCATAGTTAACCATTCCAAAACCGAAGGAACAATATCAGTTTCGGTACCGTTATGTATTTTATTGTTTTTGCTTTCAATAAACTTACATCGTATCGTACCGAACAACATTACTACCAGGACCATACTCCTTTTTATTGTTTTTGGTTTTGATAATTTTTCATTTATACAACTCTATCCGCCATGGGATATAAATATCGGTACCGTGACGATATGAACCGATCGATATACTGTTCGAACATCGTCGGTGCCGGTTCCGGTATTCGCTTCTATCGTTTTGGATCGATGTATAACACATATTGATTTCTCAACTTAATGCATGTATCGTACTTGTACTATAGCAAAACCAAAGCCATACAGATACATCGTGATACCGTACCGCCGCATGGCGCGGTAAATACACTAGTTAATAGTAATTGAAAGTTTTTTAACTATTAATAGAAAGTTGTAATGAATAGTAATTGAAAATTTCTAACTAATTATTTCTATTTTTAGTAATATTTTATCTATTTTTTATTTTATTTTTTAGTAATAAAATAGTATTTGAAAATTCTTAGGCATTTATTTATTATATTTGGCATTTAATTTTTTTATACATTTGTTTTTTTAATAGTATTTTATCTATTATTCATTTGATTTTTCAATAATAAATAGTAATTAATAATTCTCGGGTAATTGTTTCATTATTTTTCATTAGTAGTATTATATTTAGCATTTAATTTGTTTTTTTATTATTATAACTTCAGTTATTAACTTATTTTTAAAAAAAATTCAAAATCTACATATATGTTTATTTATTTTTTTAACATTCCAAGTTATTTGCTCGCGCACTGTGATGGAACGTTAGCACAGACATTGAATGAGTATCGATTTGGTTCGTTACAGTACCGATATATTCATGCACTCGGTATAGAAATCAACATGAGTTTTACATTGACCGAAACGATAAAAATGGTAGCCGGTACCGACACCGATGTTGTTCAAACGGTATCGATCGGTTCAAATTATAATGGTACGGGTACCGATATTCATTTATCGTCACAGACAAAGTTGTATAATAATTTTTTTGAAACCGGAAACCATAAATATGAATACGGATAACAACGGTACCGATGTTGTTTGGTACAATATGCTAGCGATTCGATGTTAGTTTATCGAAAGAAAAAAACAATAAAACTAAATACCAATACCGAACTTACGTTGTTTGTTCGGTTTTGGTTCTGTTCACTACGGTAGCGACATGATATTTGTTATCAAACAAAAAACCATAAAAACTAATACATATCGGTACCGAAGTTGTTTAGTCCGGTACGGTATGGTAGCGATACGATCTTAATTTATCGAAAGCTAAAATAATAAAAATAAATACCGGTACCGATACAAATATTGTTCAGTCGGATTCTGTTCGGATTTGTATAATAGCAACGCAATAGTCGTTTTCAATAAAGTTTATATAGCATTTTTGAAACAAAAAACATAGAACGCAAACCAACCGAACCAATATCAACTATCCAACATCGGTGCCGGTATCGATAATTGTTTTTATTATTTTCGATCTATGTAAGGTTTTCTTTTTCGTTACTATAGCAAGTGTTGGTACCGTAACGAACCAAATAGATACCAACTGAATCCCACCACGAAGCACGAGGAAAAATTACTATAAATATATATAAATAAATATTATTTCAAAGTGCTCATGAATAGTAAAGTACTTCTTTATAGTAATCTAATACTATCAATTTCCTATTATTATATAATAATATTTTAATATTATTAGTTTCCTTATATAATATATATAATTCGTATATTTCTTTTATGTCTTTTTTATTTAATATTATTAGTTTCCTTATATAATATATATAATTCTTATATTTCTTTTATGTCTTTTTTATATTATATAATATAAGATAAACGTATATCACTATAAATATGGTTTTCGATTTCGATAATATTTCATTTTTATATATAATTCCGTCTACGGCGATAAATGAATATCGGTAACAGTATCATGACGATCTAAACTGATTGATACCGTTCGAATATTGGTGTCAGTACCGATGTTGTTTTATTATTTTCGGACAATGTAAAGCACACGTTGATTTTTATATCGAGTGCATGTATCGTACCGGTACCGTAACGAATCGAGCCAATACCCATTGAATGCTCGCGGTCACGTATTGCCGCAACGCACGGAGAAATACCCTAGCATATATTAAAACAAAAGCATGAAAAGGCAAAAAAAAAAAAAAAAAAAAAAAACTGGAATAACTGAAAGTTCATCTTTCAACTCCCTTCGTCTTCTCTAGTCAACTGCCAATCACATTCTGTCACCTCATTTTAAGCTCTGTTAGGCTGGACAAAGTGAAAGTCCTGAGCATATCGGGCACGAACGGGGTATTAGGGAACACCCCCATGGGTTTCTTGGGCCGAGAAGTTTTTCATCGTGCAAAAAGCATTTAATTTATGCATGTGGCATTAACTTGTATTAATTTTTTTTAACGGCGTACGGTTAGGATATCGCTAACCAGGTTAGTAGTTAGTATGTTAGCATCATCAAGTTAGTATTAAATCCCCCTTGCTATAATTTCAACACTATTGGCAATAAGTCTAAATTCTCCAGCGTTGATTTAATGCTTGAGTTAATAACACATTGAATGTTCTCTAAAAGCACACACAAAAACTCTATCAAACCGATAAAACTATCTTTCATAACAAATATTTCTCTTCTCTCAGCTAAAATTGGTTCACCCAGCTCGGGAAGTATGCACGGGAAAAACTTCTCGGCTTGAGACACCCGGGGCGGTGTTCCGGATAACCCTACTCAGGCCGGACTAGGATTCCGCTTCGCCCAACCTAATAACAAATAATAGTAATTTAAAATTTGTTATTAAGCCTGATCTTATTTAGCCCAACCAATCCAATAACAAACAATGGTAAAAAAAGGTTTTGTAAAATTTCCGAAAAACAAAAGAAATTTATAGGTTTATCTGGTTGAAAAAAAAACTAAAACCTAACTATATTCGAATTCAGTTTTCGGTTCGATTTTGAACTACTTGAATTTTGTTCTGTTAGGTTTTTGGTTTTGACCCGTCTAAAACTACACTTGATTACCAAAAAAGATATTAAGTATATATAAATTAAAATCATTAAAATTACGTGTGACACGTGACAACCTATACTCAACAAATATTTCCTTAAAAAAAATTCTAAGAATCATAAATTGTTATTATTGCGTTTATCAATCTGGACCTTGTTCTGTACCCATCCGTTTTTAATGTAGCACCTTCCTATATAAATACATGCATAGACAAACATACATCCACTCCCACTCACGGATTGAGTCCTTCTCTCTAAAATAAGTAGAGCAATGGATGATGATGAAGTAGTGATTATCGGGGCGGGGATTTGTGGGTTAGCAACGGCCCTTGCTCTTCATAGGAAGGGAATAAAAAGCGTAGTAATGGAGAGATCTGAAAGTCTGAGGAACGTCACCGGAGCAGCAATAGGAATGCAGATAAACGGGTGGCGAGCTCTTGATCAACTCGGCGTAAGTGAAAACCTCCGCCACACTGCTGTCCGTCTTCGGAGGTACTTGTATCTTTCCCTCTTTTTGCTAATGTTCACAAAGTTTTTTAGTCGGTATCGCTTTGGTTTGTTACACTACCGGTGTGATACTGTCACCTAGTATAACAATCGACTAGTGTTTTACATTGATCAAAACAAAATAAAATGAATATCGGTACAGGTAGCAATATATGTTGTTCGAATGGTGTTGGTTAGGTTTGTTACCATACCAACACTCTATATAGCTTACGATACAAAAGAAGCTCTATTGCAAATCTGACTTTGTTTTTAACGAAGTTTATACTGAAAGGTCAAGAAAAAAATCATTTATATTTGACCTGTTCGATTTTAAACAAAACTTCTATGGAAACGTATATAAAAATAAATACGTAGCAATGGTATATTCGTAATTCTAACATGTTATATTATTCGAATGATGAAAAGAGTAAACGCGGTTACTTTATAGAAAAAAAAAATATTGGGTACCTCTAATGGCATGTGTTTATACTTTGATAACTTCTGCGTTACTCTTCACAACATGATTTTGATTTTGAACAAAATTTATGTTGAAACATAAATAAAAATAAGCATCTAACAAAGACATATTAAAAAATTTATATAACGTTTTTCTTAAAAGTTATGCCTATAAAAACAAAGCCTTTTCAAAATTAATTGTAGATAGCACAACATTAATAATAAACTTTTGAAAAAATGAATTAAAATATATACCCAACATGTCAAGTAACACGGGTGGATTTACATAGTGAACTACAGGTTCATAGGAACCACTGAGTTTTGAATTTTTAATAGAGAATATGTAATGTCCTAAACTCTTTTAACCAGAAGATCCGGAACGAAAAGGCGAACCATAAAATTTCTTACTTTATAGACGTTGTAACATGCTTGAAAACCATTTAAAGAATTCATTCAAGAGGAATACATCCTTCATTCTTGCTTATTATATTAAATATGTCATGTGTTTATAAAACTACGTGACCTCACTCCCATACAATCTGCGTCTTCAGGGGCGAAGCTTCTTGGGGGGGGGGGGGGGGGGGGGGGGTCGCCCGACCCCCGGGATTTTTCGCTCAGTAGTGTTATATATGTAGTTTTCGTATAGAAATTTTTGGATATATACGTTTTTACCCCCCCGATTCTATAGAAATTTTTGGGTACATATGTTTTAGCCCCCTCCGTTTTCTCCGGCAAGCTTCGCCACTGTGCGTCTTGACTCGATTTTCAACCACCTTGCACTCCATGAGGACGACCCGTGTAACTTGTAGTCAGTGGCGAAGCTTGAGATTTCCGACAGGGGGGTCAAAAACGTATATACCCAAAAATTTCTATAGAACCGGGGGTCGAAAACGTATATACCCAAAAATTTCTATATGAGAGCTGCATACATAACACTACTGAGCGAAAAGTTCGAGGGGTCGGGCGCCCCTCCCGGCCCCTTCTAACCTTCGCCCTTGCTTGTAGTCGCCATACTCATCCATATCATTAGTAAGTGGTGACTTCATCCATAAATTAAACTTATATAAGTAAACGACCACATCACATTCTTCCTACGTATACGTATACTGATACATCCTGTTTTTTTTTTTCTGGGATTCAATCATTGGATTCTAGTGTCGAACCTTCCAAAGCCCAATATTAAGTTTCCCACACCTTCATTCACTTCTCAATAACATCAAGATTATCATCGTTAGATTGCACTTGTATATTTAAAACCAATGTATACATATATTTCAAATTCCATTATCCACACATATACTAAATCCCAATACGTGTATACATACCTTTCTATCTATACAAATTTACATCCATATACATACATACATACATACATATACACAAGTTTCATCCACCCACGTGTATTTTACATCCAAACACATTCATATAGTCAAAAACCTAGCCACCTACACATTTAATTTCCATACATACTTCAATACTTGCACGCATACAAGTCCTATCTACGTACACAAAATTAAAACCCATACCCACATACACATTTCAACTCCATACATGCTCACAAACTAGTTCCACCCTTACCCGTTCCTCACAAAACCCTTTGGCAGGCTTAAGGTGCATTTCGGAAGCTTAACGGGTCTATAGGGTTCGGGGTCGAAGAAACTAGGGAAAAACGGGGTCTTTTGTCATCGTCGATAGCCAAGGAGCCCATCGGCAGTGATTCTGGGCGTCGGCCAGGTTAAGGCGTCGTTGACGCCATGTTTGGCTGTCGACAGTGGTCTTTACTGGTCCGATCATCGGATTTGTACTTTCGCCATTTGCGATCCCCGTTAAGGTGTCCCATTCTCAAAACATAACTTAGAACTATTCCAAGCCCCTAAACCATTTCAACACTAATTTCCTTACCCACAACATCCATGTTCTACATATTACTGTGCTACTTTCTTAATCATGACCCGTTTGCACTCATCATGTGGGTTCAAGCATAAATAACTACGTACGACCCATTGCCACATTCCTTACCTTGAAACTGCCACAAATGATCCATACTTTAGCGACTCCCAATCTTCTTGCACATTTCAATTCATATACATAAACATAAATTAAGCTTAGCAATCACTTATCTTGAACTTCCATGTTGGTGCTTGCTTTCTTGCCTTTTCTTGACCCATTAGCTTTCCATGCTTTCATACATCTTGACATGATCCCCTGTTATTTCATATCTTCACATTCACATCATTATTAGCACATATGCTTATTCATATCATCAATCATTCTAACTCCTAAGTCACATTGATGTGCATTGGTCAACTACTAACATATGTAAGACATAGGTTCATTACCACATTGTTCATAATTCAAGCAATTCATGTATAACATAATCTCCTTTATCTCATAATCATGTTAGGAAGGCTAACCACGTTATTCATACATTGTTGACTTTCCAGAAAGTCAACAATCAAACATATAAACTTTATCTCACAAAATTACTTGCCGTTGGAGCTCGAAAGCAAAGTTTATTGAAGTTTAGGGGTTGTTTGATAACTTTATTAAAGTTTAGTGTGTAAAAAGTAAATTAAGTAAACTACAGGAGATGAAAGTGAAAACTCACTAAATGATATTTTTTTACAGGTATAGGGAACTAGACATATCTCGAGGGAAGCAAAAAGAAATAGCATTGTAAGTTGATATATATATATATATATATATATGTGTGTGTGTGTGTGTGTGTGTAACATTAAAAAGTAGGGAACTAGGGAATACACTTATATAAATTAATTTTACATGTTAAAAATCATTTTTTTTAAATTTTTTTCTACGCTTTTCCTTATAAATACTTGTAGAAGCATTTTTTAATAAATAAATCAAAAACTAAAAATATTAAAAAAAAAAGTTAAAAAAGGCTATTATTTTACAAAAAAATGATTTTTTATTCAAATAGTTTCTACCTATTTTTATAAGGAAAAACGATGAAAAAAATTTAAAAAAATTGATGGTGTAAATATATATAAAAAAGGAGGGATCCTAAATAGAAAGTCCACCGACTTTCATATTTAAGATAGATAGAATAAATAAATAAAGAGTAAATTAATTAAAAATAATAAATAAATAAAAACAGA
This sequence comes from Helianthus tuberosus, assembly GCA_030545235.1. Lineage (NCBI taxonomy): Eukaryota > Viridiplantae > Streptophyta > Magnoliopsida > Asterales > Asteraceae > Helianthus > Helianthus tuberosus. Next base: position 8,386,867 of record CM060403.1, on the reverse strand, counting down.
TAAACCACCTAAAATTAAATACAACAAACGTAATATACGATAGGGTGGAGATACAATAGGAAGTTTATTTGGCTAGGAAGGCTAGGAAGTGATCTTGACCATCCATTTAATTAATCAAGGGCTAAGATTAAATGAATGAAATTGAAGCAAAAAACAAAGAGGCGTGTGGGTTTGTTAGGGGCATTCTAGTCAATCCAGCACAATAGTTTCTCTCTCCTCCAATTCCCCCCATTTTTTAAACGTTAATAACTTTTTCATACGACATTATTTTTTATAAAAATTGCACCAAAAAACCATCGTTTTTTAATCTTTAAAACGAGTATACTATTGCTATATTTTCGATTTTTTTTTTGAAAACCCAGTTGCGTAAAACGCAATGGAGAAAACCCAGTTGCGTAAAACGCAATGAAAAAAAAAATTTTAAAAAATGTTTTTTTCGAAAACGCAACGCACAAAAAACACAAAGAAATGTCTTATTTCTAAAACGCAATGACCAGAAAACACAAATAAATGTCTTATTTCTAAATCGCAATAGCCTAAAAACACAAAAGAAAGTGTACTTTATAAAACGCAATGCACCCAAAACACTTAAAAATGTCTTATTTCTAAAACGCAATGCACCCAAAACACTTAAAAATGTCTTATTTCTAAAACGCAATGGCCAGAAAACACTTAAAAATGTCTTATTTCTAAAATGCAATGCCTAGAAAACACATAAAAATGTCTTATTTCTAAAACGCAATAGCCTAAAAACACAAAAGAAACTGTTCTCTCTAAAACGCAATGAACTGAATACACATAAAAATGTGTTTACCTAAAACGCAATGAGTAAAAACACTTCAAAAATGTTTTATTTCTAAAACGCAATGACCAGAAACTGTTGTTCACAGAACCAGAAACTATCTAAAACGCAATGACCAGAAACTGTTGTTCATAGAACCAGAAACTGTCTAAAACGCAATCACCAGAAACTGTTGTTCATAGAACCAGAAACTGTCTAAAACGCAATGACCAGAAACTGTTGTTCATAGAACCAGAAACTGTTGTTCACACACGACATTTTTTTTTGAATTTTTTTTACAAATGTGTTTATAATACACGCATCTACGTTTATGAAAAAAAATTTGGTCCACCTCGCCCCGTACGGTGTAGTTCTCGCGGTTCTTACAACTGGATACGGTTTTCATTTTAGCGGTCCCCCTATATATATAGTTTTTATTGTCATTGGGTAGTCAAAGTGCGTCAATATGCTCAACCAAATTCACTGATCCAAACACATGTCAAAGTCGCTTAAGAAACCAAAAAAGTACTTTATGCTAAAACCAACTTATTTTTCAATAATATATATACTAGGAATGCGTATAAAATATTAAACAACACCGTGTGTTTAGATTTGTTTTTTAAAGTTACCAAGCATAAGTTAGATTAGTAAATTTTTGGGTAAATTACACTTTTCGTCTTTCATGTTTGTATCAGATTGCAATGGATAGCCTTTAACTTTAATAATTACAGTCCTTTTGCACTAAACTAGTTGACTTAAACTGTTAAGTCATATCAAGTGAGGGCATTTATGTCTTTTTACCCCTTGATTCTTCCCCTTATAAACCCCACTTTCACTACCACTCACCACCAAAAACCCACTACCACCACCAACCCACCACCAGATCTGACCTGTCACCACCTTTTAATCCTCATTTTAAACACTTACATACTTAACCACATTAAAGAGTGTCTGTGCAGGGGAAAAGGAAGACCAGATTCCCTTTCCAGCGAGACTTCTGGTGCCGCCGCCGTCCAAATGGAATCAGAGACCCAACCGTCGGCTACCACATATCTCCCACCAACCACGACCACCGTTCTCCCTCCTCACCTACTTTTGGCCGTTCAAACGGCTAAGACGAACTACGATGATGATGAAGATTTGAATCAACTGATTTAGATGGTAATGGAACCCTAGCCACCGTCGTTCAAAATTTTCAAAGGTTTTGCCATAGATCTGTAACAAATCTAGCTTTTTTCTCGACTTTTGAATCTAGCATTCTTTTAGACTAGGGTTTTGCAAACGGCGGAAGAGGTGCGCCGGAGGAGGACGAGGAGGATGGTGGTTAGGGTTGCAGAATGGTGGATAAAAAGATGGTCTTTTTACCCTTTTTAAGATCCGAATTAACATACTTCTCAGTTTACTAGCAGTAAGATTACTCATATTAAGATCCAAATTTTTGGAAGAAAACGATTGTCTTTTTACTTCAAAGGTGCTGCTTTTCTTACATGAACGATTTGTTTCATATGTTTCACTATTTTCATGAGATATCCTAGGTGAATAAATGGTTGGTTTTTGCCTTTCGATCTCATCAAGATCCTATGTTCTATGAAATGGATCTTGGATCTTCATCTTTCCTTTTAAAGATGCCGCACTGCTCTTATAATTTCCCATATAAATTGATGATCCGGATTCATGAATCTTGGGTGGAAAAAAAATCTTGCGACTTCATAACATTCTTTAAACACAAAGATTTGCTGATATAAGATTATGAGGTCTTTGAAAAATTAAGATTAAGGGAAGTGATGATTCAGAGAGAGGGGGAAGAGATATTTATTTATTAGAGAGAGAGAGAGAGAGATGGAATAAAGGGCAAAACTTTATTGCACAAATAGTCCTTAAGACAGTAAAAAGACGAACTTACCCTCATGTGCGATGCACATGACTATATTTAACTGAAAAATTTAACCTGGTTAGTGCAAATGGACGTACAGTGTAACGAGTTTCACAAATAAAGGATTATGACTATAATTGTTGAAGTTAAAGGCTATCCATTGCAATCCGATACAAACATAAAGGACGAAAAGTGTAATTTACCCTAAATCTTTTCACCCCGTGCATAGCTTCATGCCAACCCTTCATCAACGTGAAGTACGCGTAGGAGACGTGGTGTTTCAGAAGTAGCCACGATGCCACATCAGCTTACACCTGAGGATGTGGTGACCACGCTGTCCATCGTAAAAGCAAGGCCGGTCCTTCCTTTATGTGTAACTTGGTGGTCGCTTAAGGCCTCTAAATTTTTGTGCCTCTATTTTGCAGAAAGAAGGTTATATATAGCATATAGATTATATATATTTTCATTACTATGATAGTAATATTAAAAGTTAATGATCTTGCACACCTTATAAATCTACTCCTAACTCCATATCAAGATCCATCGTTGGACTAGAACTATCAACCAGTTGAACATGTTATAAATCTACTCCTAACATCAACCACTTGAGAATGAACATCTTTACTATACTGGTTGATATTGCTAGGATATAGACCTTTTGGTTAGGTTGTAGATAACCAACTTTGTTTCCGAACTAAAAAACACCTAGCTTATAAATTGGTTAGGAGCTATAGAAGTCCCGTCACGTCAAATAGAAATGGAAATTAAGAACCCAAAATTTTGAGGAAGGGCCTCAAATTAGTGCTTTGCTTTGAGCCCCTAAAATGCTTAGGCCGGCCCTGCCTAAGAGGATATTCTCAAGATTTTCTATGTATCTTTCTTAGTTTTGCTTAGAGTCAATGATATCATCCTCAAACTCTTCGGACCTAGACATCTTAACATGTTATCTTCCACGAGATAATTTTTTATATTTCTTGTGTTTCATCAACACACATAACACACTGAGAATGACTTGCATTGCATATGATACTTGGTTATGAATAAGAGTTTTTGCATTCGCTATGTGCCCAGCTTAGGTCAACTAGCTGATTTATAGACCTAAGGGTTGTTACTAGTTTTATTTCGATTGAGAGGGTATTTGGTTTTACCTCTTTAATGTTGACTATTTAGTTATAAGTCTTTCTTTTAACGACAATTTGTTATTCCTACTTTACTTTACACCAAATAAATCTAAATTACTTACTTATATTTATTATATTTATTATATTTATTATGTGAAATCAGTACAAATTTGCTTTGTATTTCTATCTTTAAGCTTTCACTTAAATATAATTACATAATGTAAGGGCATCCTTTTCTTTATTTAACTCCCATATTTAGTTCATTTATCCTCTTTGAATGAAAATGGCTACTTGTCATCTCTGCTATTTTACTTGATAGATAGCACCTTACTCCATTTTTTATAACATCTAGCAATTAAATGCTTTTAATTTTCTTGAAAAACAGATATATCTAGTGGGAATGCATAAAAAAGTTCCTTTAATATTCTTTAAACATATATAAAAGTGGTGAAATTTTAAATTTTAATTTATCAATTTTTACGTATTCATAAAATCTAGTCATTTTATGTAGATCATGAATAAGAAACAATTGGATTTATAAACATGAATAAAAAGTAGATTTAAAAATATAAATACCAAAAGAAAATTAGTGGCAGTTATTTTATAAGATGGAAGCATATTAACATGTTAGAGACTGATTCTTTTATTTTTCTTCGTTGAGGAACCCAATGGATGGTGAAACACGTTGGTTAAGAAGAAAGGATCTTATAGACACTCTTTATGCTGAGCTTCCTCCTGGAACTGTAAAATTTGGCTGTCAACTTGAATCAATAAAACGTGACCCGCATTCTAGCAAACCAGTTCTTCGGTTCATTGATGGAAGCTCCATCATAGCTAAGGTATCAACTTGATTTGAGTACAATAGTACAGTGCATGATTCCAATAGAATAATGATACTTATTGTTGCTTGTAGGCAGTAATTGGTTGTGATGGTGGCAAGTCAATAGTTGCCGAATTCCTTGGCCTCAAGCGTACAAAGATATTTCCTTTATGCATGATTAGAGGTTTAGCATACTACCCAAGTGGCCATTCACATGATTATGAATTTGCTAAGATCAACAAAGACAACATTAGTGTGGGAAGAGTTCCAATTGATGATAACTTGGTTTACTGGTTTTGTTTGTTTCCCTACATCCCTAAAGGTTGTTTATCATCATGTTTGTGTAGATATTGCTTTATTAGTTACACAACTTAATTCCTTTTTAAACTTTGATGAACAGATGGAAAAGTTTGGGAAGATCCTGAGGCAATACGACAATTGACCCTAGAGCTCCTAAGCAATCATCCCCAGGAGATTCAAGAAATGATTGTGAACGCAGACATGAAGTCATTATCTATTACACATTTGAGATATCGTGCACCATGGGACTTGTTAACTAGCTCATTTTGTAAAGGAACAGTGATGGTTTCTGGTGACGCTATGCATGTCATGGGCCCGTTTTTAGCGCAAGGTGGTGCAGCAGGGATAGAAGATGCAGTTGTGTTGGCTAGAACAATAGCTCAACTAGATTTGAATAGTGTTGAAAGTGGGAGTATGATAATGGTACGTAAACTTGAGGAAGCGTTTAATCAATTTGTGAAACAACGAAGGATGAGGGTAGTATGATTATCATTGCAGTCTTACATCATTGGTATGCTATCGGGTGCTCCATCACTTCTAAAGAAGATTTTGTGCATTATGTTACTAGTTGTTCTCTTTCCCAATCCATATAATCATGTTGATTATGATTGTGGTGACCTTTGATATGTTCGAAGATCTTTAGACTTACTTCTTTGATGTATTACTACATGTTTTTAGACATGTTTATATCCAATGACAATATGATTAAGAATTGAAATTCAAGAATTATCATTGTCACCTAACATTATGAAATCATAAAACTCAAAAAGGCAAGTGGCTTGTTCTAAAGAATGAAGATGAACAAAAAGCTTTAAGCTTAATACAATACTTGAACACAAATTCAAATTTAGGGGGAAGGGGGTGCTAAACACCAATTAGGAAGCCGCCTTAAATAGATCCAAGAAAGAATGAGGTGTGTTTGACTAAGAAGTCACTAAGACCGTGACTTTTAAATGCCTGGTTTGGGATAGTTGGGTAGCATTAGTAAGACTAGGTGGAGATCCAGGGTGTCTTATCAAACATTTATTAGACGTTTCCTTTAGAAAAAAAGGATAAAACCAAATATCCAATATCGAGAGTGTGCGAGTTTACTAGTAGGATCCTATGCCTAGGTAGTTGATTTTCTACCTCTGATTTTGACTCACTTTAGTTCGTCTTAGTATTCGTGCTAGTTATTTGTTAAAATTGTTACATTCTCGGTTTATCCATGTTTTGTAATACATGATCATTTAGTAGAAACCAGAACTATGAACTTGGTAACCAATAAGCATGGTTGCCTATGGACATGGTTATTGTTACGGGTGGAATTTTTAACATATATCCCAATAATATATCCTGACTTTATGTTTCTAATTTGCGACCAGGATACCGAACCATGATATTAGTAACATCCTTCAGAAGTATCTTGCTCGTTACTAATGGTTTGTTTGTATACTTCAGTAACATCCTTCAGAAGTACTAGGTTGTCACACCCCAACTGCGTAAAACAACAAATCGCGGTGGAAAGTCGGGGAGTGAGTAACAGAATCATTGTTTCACAACACATGGTAATTGAAGTTTTGTTTTATTGAGTTAAAAGAGGTTACATTGTCTTATAAACAAAGAAACATAACATAATTAACTAGTCTTGCATCTTTTATTGTCACTAAGGTCCAAGTCCGCCTAAGTGTATCTTGATCAACCCTATGCATCAGCTCCTGAAAACACATGTGAAAATAGGTACGTCAGCATAAAAATGTCTGTGAGATACATATGTTTTATTGATGAAGGATTCATGACTTGTAGGTTAAAAGAAGGTTTAACAAAAAGTATTCGTGAACCTTATAAAAAATGTTTTCTTTTATGAATCATACGCAAATCGATAAGAAATCAGATGATATAAAAGAATAATGCATGGTTAAATAAATAACCAAGTAAAAATGAATTTGTATGAAATATGTCGTTTGTAAAACAATGTCTGGTAAAAATATGTTATTTGTGTAAAATGTAACATGTTCTTGTTAAAATGATTTAGATAACACTACGATATGCAATATCATAAAAGCACTTATATATAGGAAGTACCAGCGGCGTATCCACCATGCTTTTATCATATTACACATGCCTCGTTATTTAAATCACTTACCACCAAAATGTCTTGTTTAAACAAATGTCAAAGTGTTTATGTGTAAACAATGTCAAATGTAAATCATGTCTTGTATAATCAAATGTGTAAACAAAGCACTGCGCAAAAACCATAAACACAAACCGACACCAGCGGTGTCGGTGTAACCATGGTGGTGCTTCACCGACACCGATTATTAAACCCAAAATAATGTAGCCACAGCCACCGGCGGTGGTGACCAAAAAGCCACATGCAAAGCCACCAACAACTGCACCGGTGGTGGTAATGACAAAGCTACATGTGGTAGATTTTTAAACCCAAAGGTGGGTAGTGGGTACAACCCTCACATGCACATAGCACCAACAAAGCATCATGTCCAAAATAATATAGCCACGTCAAAGCCACTGGAGGTGGTGGTGATGACCACAAGCCACCGCTAACGGTAGAAAGACCGTCAAAACACAGTGCCACGGTGGTAACGGCTTATAAAGCTAAAATAAAGTATCCACATCAACAATGACAACACATCTGATGGCAATGACCCTCGTAAACACTGTGGAGAGAGAAAGAAGATAATAGAGAGAAATGAGAATTTGAAAATGTTAAGTGAGAGAAGATAAGTTGGTTTTAAACCCAACTCTTTACACCAGTCACTTGCTTAAAAACTTACAACACTGAGAGTCTAGGATCCGGCGGGTTTAGACTGAAGTTTGGCTCGGATAGAACTAATTCGGTAGAATATTATTACTAAGAACGGAGTAGAAGCAGAATAATTAGCCATAAGTTGAATGCTTCATTCATACCGAAAGAGTTTACATCTTTTATAGGCTGGCGAAATCTCTCGGAACCAAAACCTCCACTTAGCTCTCACTCACAACTACTATAAATAGGTGATCCCCTCTGTGCGAATGAGACTGGGACGAATGGATTTGAGCAAATGAACTAATGTCCATTCGTGCGAGTGGCATGTATCCCTTCGCGCGAAGGGCTCCTTCGTGCGAAGGGACTTTTTACAATACAAAACCGAATTTCCACTATCATCTATGCAATATTCAACACACACTCTATCTATCCTATTCGCACAGTGACGGACACACAGAATATGCACTAACAATTTCCCCCTTGTACATCATTGTCGAAGCTTGATCTTTGAAACGAATCTTCAGGTCTTTGTATGCACAGTTCCAGACCTCCTCTGATTTGCTATACCACAATTTTCACGAATAATCACCAACTTGAAACTAATTGATTTAGCATCTCTGTTTCTGCTTTAACCACATTCGCGTTCGGTTTTTGATTTACCACATCAGCTCCATCTCTAAATCTTCCAAAACCCAACCGGAAATTGATAGAAACTTCGAATCACCACACTGGTAAACTTCAAGTCTATGAATACCCATGAAAATCTGAAATCTCGTTTTTCGTAATCATCTTTAAGCACACTCCTGAATGATTGATCAGTGTAAACGGTAATCTCCATAATCAGCAAATCTTCATCGGGTAAAAAATCATCTGGTAACACATTCAGATCTCAGAAACATTCTTCCACGATCAGATTCACATTCTTCCTCTTCAGTCACGATAACAGATGTATAGTCTTCTCCGTTAATTCCGGCAACAACTTAATCAATAAACATCGTCATTCCCCGAGGGTTAGTCCGAAAAAAAATTCCTATGCTCGAAGATTAACCATTCTGAAACTTTAGACTACCACACAACTGTGATATCTTTTAAGTATCGACAATACTAATGCATCTCCTGATGCTAATCCTGCTGACTGGCTTGACGAAGACCCGGGACTCAAACCCTAAGACATCAATCTGGTCACAATCTGAAGAATCTGAACTTCCTATGATCACAAACTAACGAATCCATATCTTATGCATCCCCGGACAATCTGAAGTCGGAACCACCCGAATGCTGTTGCATGTCATGAATTTGAAAAATGCTGGAATTTCAATATATTCTATGAAATTTTTATTCCCCCTCATTTTTTCAAATTCTGACTTTTCTAATCTCATCACTGAATTTCCCCCTCAAAATAGGCAATTCAGTCCTCTCTTATCTCTGAAAAAACTCAACTATGCAGAAAATTTGTCATTTTGGTCCACAAAAGTGTGTTTTTCATCATTGCGGATTTTTCGATTTGGCCCATTAATAGTCAGATAACCCAGATGATAAACATTCTGTGTAGGTATCATGACTACCCCTCTAAATTCAACGTTCTGTGATCGCATCATCATATCTGTTCTCTGAAGCTCCTGACGGTATCCCCGAACAATCTGTATTTGTCGGTAAAATTTCGAAAAGATTTTCGACCACCAATTTTTTTAGGCAATTGGCTCATTCGTGTGAATGAGATGATTTTAGAACGAGTGACCTTTTGAGCGACTGAACATATCCCTTCGTGCGAATGGGATGCCTTTCGCGCGAATGGTACCATTGTTCAAACACTTCTGATCACATTTTTTGATCCAAAATCTTTATTTCTGCGAATTTCATGATGATACTTCACAGATATGAACGAGAATCAATTCTGAACCTAATGATGTCTTCAATTTCAAAATCCATCCGTGATTTGACCTTCCCATCCGTGATTTGACCTTCAACTTGATGTATTACGTCTAAAACCCCCTAAAAACCCATAATTCATGAGCGTAGGTGATTCAATCAACTGTTTGATCGATTGAATCGGTACCGTAGCTCTGATACCAATTGAGAGTCCAGGATCTGGCGGGTTTAGACGGAAGTTTGGACGAAATAGAACTAATTCGGTAGAATATTATTACTAAGAATGTAGTAGAAGCAGAATAGTTAGCCATACGTTGAATGCTTCATTCATACCGAAAGAGTTTACATCTTTTACAAGCTGGCGAAATTTTTACATCTTTTACAAGCTGGCGAAACCGTTTCCCCTCTGGGAACCAAAACCTCCACTCAGCTCTCACTCACAACTCCTATATATAGGCTATCCCCTCCGTACGAATGAGACTGGGACGAATGGCATTCCATCTATTCGTGCGAATGGATCTCATCCATTCGTGTGAACTAGCTAGTGTCCCTTCGCGCGAAGGGCTCCTTCGTGCGAAGGGAACTTTTCGTTACGATTCCGTTTTTCTAACTCTCATCTATACAATATTTAACACACGCTCTATCTAGCCTATTTGCACAGTGACGGACACACAAAATATGCACTAACAAACACATAATACAAAGTGTGCAGATCTCATATGCACTTAAAACCTATAATCCAAGAGTTACAACCTCTTATTGCATAATCATATTACTAATTTATAGTGTTTAAATTAAAAAAAATTCAACCCGCAAATTTTTTTTAGGCAATTGGCTCATCGTGCGAATGAGATGATTTTAGAACGAGTGACCTTTTGAGCGACTGAACATATCCCTTCGTGCGAATGGGATGCCTTTCGTGCGAATGGGGTGTCGTTCGCACGAATGGTTCCATTGTTCAAACACTTCTGATCACATTTTTTGATCCAAAATCTTTATTTCTGCGAATTTCATGATGATACTTCACAGATATGAACGAAAATTAATTCCGAATCTAATGATGTCTTAAATTTCAAAATCCATCCGTGAATTGACCTTCAACTTGATGTATTACGTCTAAAACCCCCAAAAAACCCATAATTCATGAGCATAGGTGATTCAATCAACTGTTAGATCGATTGAATCGGTACCATAGCTCTGATACCAATTGAGAGTCCAGGATCTGGCGGGTTTAGACGAAAGTTTGGACGAAATAGAACTAATTCGGTAGAATATTATTACTAAGAATGTAGTAGAAGCAGAATAGTTAGCCATACGTTGAATGCTTAATTCATAACGAAAGAGTTTACATCTTTAACAAGCTGGCGAAATTTTTACATCTTATACAAGCTGGCGAAAGCGTTTCTCCTCTGGGAACCAAAACCTCCACTCAGCTCTCACTCACAACTCCTATATATAGGCTATCCCCTCCGTGCGAATGAGACTGGGACGAATGGCATTCCATCCATTCGTGGGAATGGATCTCATCCATTCGTGCGAACAAGCTAGTGTCCCTTCGCGCGAAGGGCTCCTTCGTGCGAAGGGAACTTTTCGTTACGATTCTGTTTTTCTAACTCTCATCTATACAATATTCAACACACGATCTATCTAGCATATTCGCACAGTGACGAACACACAAAATACGCACTAACAAACACCTAATACAAAGTGTGCAGATCTCATATGCACTTAAAACCTATAATGCAAGAGTTACAACCTCTTATTGCATAATCATATTACTAATTTATAGTGTTTGAATTAAATTAAATTAAATTATTATAATATTGAAAACACTATTCATTAGTTTCTATATATATATATATATAATTATTATAATATTGAAAATATATAATATATATATAATATATAATATAATATAATAATAATAATAATTTTAATAATAATAATAATAATAATATATAGTATAATATTTTTAATATATATTATATATATATATATATATATTGTTGATAAAGGACGATGAATAATAACTTTATTTTTATAATAATATATAGCTTTTTATTATTTTTTATTTTATATAATAATAGTTTATTATTATATTTACTTTTAGTAACATATTTCTAATATTTTTTTACCTTTTTAAAATTGTATATTTCCTTTACCATTTTTAATAATTCTCTTTTCTTTGATTAGAACATATATTAATATATCGATTAATTTGATACGTCTCTAATAATTTACGTTTATAACTTTTCTTTAAAAACTTAAGTACGTAGTTGGTATTGATTTTTCCCTAACATTCCGTTATTTGTTAAAAACGAAGTTATACTCAAAATAAAGTATTTATTTGGTATTATAAAATGACATGATGATAAATTAAACCGTTCTAATGGTGTGCCTTTCTAAACAATATGTTTTATTTTCAAGTCACGTTTGTTTTACTTTATCATTTGCTTGATTTCGCCGCAACGCGCGACGTAAAGAAAAACTAGTATAAAACTAAATACTCGGATGAGACTTTTATTTCACCATTAAAATTTATAAAAAAAAAAAACATCAAAACATCTCAAATTTTCTAATACTCGGATAAGACTTTTATTTCACCATTAAAATTAATAAAAAAAAAAAAACATCAAAACATCTCAAATTTTAGTAAAGACGCCTACAAATGGTGATACCATCACCCAAGGGAACCATAGTGATATTGATACGAGGGTCGTCTGCAAGCGATTTGTTAAACTTTATGGTGTTCACTCTTCCCTCTTTGAATTCATCAAGAACAGATGACTCGGGCTGTGTTACTGACCCGAACCAAAGTGTGTTATCGTACACCACAATCCCGTTCACCTTCAATAGTTTCATTAGTTGCTCGTGGTAGTTGATATAGTTTATCTTGTCCGCATCAACATAAGCAAAGTCGAAACTTACTTCATTATCACGCTAAAGAAATATAGATTATCTATATGAGTATTTAAACCAAACCTAGGTGTACAAACGAGTTGAGCCACTCGTGAGTTACTCAAGCTCGGCTTGAAAAAAAAACTACTCGAAAGCAGCCCAAACCTAAAAACAAGCCCGTTTAGTAAACGAGCCCAAGTCCAAGCTTCACTTGTCGAGTTTGAGCCGGTGCACGAGCCTAAACGAGTCTACAATTTGGATAATTTTTAATTAATGTTATATATATGTATAGGTAAAGGATCCTGTAAAAAGTGCCCAAAGTGTGAGAAGGGTAAGAAATAATGTGGTGATGACAAGTGTCCTATATCTAAATTAATTCAAAAGGGTGAATTAGTAATTTTCTATTTTCTTTCAATTAATTGATTTAAAGATAACTGCCCAAAATAACTTCCACCCTTTATTATAGGAATTCGATTTTAGAAATTAATCTACGAATGTGTGTAGTGTTATATAATTCTGTAGTGCAACAACCATTCAGAACTGCATAGTGTTATATATTTTTTATATAGTGTTATATAGTGTTACTTGGTGTTATATGGTGTTATAATATGGTTTTTGGTGTTATATAATTCTGTAGTGTTATATAATTCTGTAGCGCAACCATTAAAAAACACTATATAACACCATCAATTATTTATTCTGTAGTGCAACCACCATTTAGAACTGTATAGTGTTATATATTTTTTATATAGTGTTATATAGTGTTCTTTGGTTATATAGTGTTATATGATGGATGCATAGTGTTATATAGTGTTATATTTTTCTGGTAGCATGCCTATGATGGATGTATAGTGTTATATATTTGTTATATAGTGTTATATGATAGATGTAAAGTGTTATATGATGGATGTATAGTGTTATACGTTTCTTTGCAGCAATTACATATTTTTCTATTTTTAGAATTTAGGATCGAGATAATTTAGCAATTAAATTTGAATAGCTAGTTTTTAGGAGATTGATGGCGGTTACCATATTTGAAACATTGGTAAAGACACTATTGCCCTTCAATTTTACATAAGGTCCTTCTAATTAAAACACAATTTACATTTTATACCCTATTGATCTCAACCATTAGATCAAATATCCAATGGTTTAAAACACTTCTTACCCTTCTCACATTTTAGACACTTTTTACCATATCCCTACCCTGTATATATATATAAATAATAGTTACTATTTATAATATTATATAAAATAACTAATTGTATAAGAAATTATTATTATAATCAATATAAATTTTATAGAATTATAAAAAAATAACTATTTATTATATAAGAAATAATTATTATAATCAATATAAAAGAATTAGTAAATAACAAACAAGTCGAACCCGTGAAAAACTCAATCTTGAAAAATTATATAGCAGCCGAGCTCAAACTTTAGAAACAAAACTTGAATTGAGCCAGTCTCAAGCTATATTTCATGAGTTGCCTAGTTAAGCTCGAGTTCGGATTAACAAATGGCAATTCAGTGATAGTGTCGATGGTGGCCGACAATAATTTTGAGTGGATATACACAAAACTTTAGGAGAGGGGGGGGGGGGGGGGATATTAGCTTTCTTGTATTATTATACTAGTATTAAGCCCCTGCGTTGCAGCGGTTGTTATAAAACTAAACCATTGTCAGCGAACACCAACACCAGAAAAACTCGTAAAAGCAAAATAAATAAAAACGGTAAAAAAATAACGCCGAGCGAAAAGCAGACATAAAATCTTTGAATTACGCACGCTCGTTGCTAAGAAATTAAACCGAAACGTAAAATATAGAAAAAAATAACTAAGTCCATCCAGGACCCGCGTGTTGGACGAACTTGTCAAACGCAGAAAAATAGATGTGACACGACGCAGGGGCGGACATAGCATAGAACAAGGGGCAACCCCCGTTGCCCTTTGACGCTCCGGCGGCAGTGTAAATTTTGGAAAAATTTGACGTTTTTTCGATTTCGTTGCCCCTTTTTATAGAAACGTTGCCCCTTTAGGTTTTTTTCTAGATCCGCCACTAACACGACGGGCCAGTCAAAGGGGAAAAAATATACGAAAAATGTTGAATCCCACACGCACGCACGTTGCGATGCGTTAACTCACAAAATTTAGAACGAAACGAAAACCTGGGAAAGATGAAAAGTATGGTGGACCAAAATTGAAAATAAAAAAGAGTTGGAATTAAATTGTAAAAGATGAAAAACTTTGGATTAAAAGTAAAAAAACAAAGGATTTAAATTGCAAGTTAAAGTTATTTATTAATTTTAGATAAAGATAAGGATAAAAATAAGTAATATCTTATTAATTAATATTAATATTAAAAGAAATTTATTAAACAAATATAAATAAAATTTAGGAGGTTGAAGGAGAGAATGACATGTGTCATTATTTAGAGTTTTTTATTATAAGTTAGATTAGATAATAATATAATAACTTAAAACACATTTATATTTTAAAAATCTTAAGTAATCTAAATCAATCATTATCGGTCACAATGACGTAAAAGAAAAGAGACGTGAAAACTTACATTTTCAAGCAATTTATCAAGAGCCGGTAGTGCTTCCGATTCGATAAACTCAACCTTGTGCTCCACCTCAGCCTTTTCTATAACCGGATGACCAATCTCATACGATTCCCGATTCATATCTATCGCTACAATCTGTATCAAACGTTATAATTTTTGTGGGATTTGGTCATTTTAACCGGTTAAATTCAATTGTCAAACCTTTTACCCATTGGGCTACCATGGTTTTAATTATAGTTTGACAATTGGACTCAACTGATTAAAATAACCAAACCACATAAAAAAGTTAAAAATAACAACCAAAATCACAAACCTTGCCATCATCAGGAATTGTCAACGCGGTTAAAAGGAGCGAGTAACCTGTAAAAACGCTGATCTCTATTGTTTTTTTCGCGCCAACCAGCTTCAACAACATCGCTATCATCTGACCCGCATCTGGTGCGGTACCCATGCCAGACCTGAAAATCAAGAAATCTTTGATGTGTCTATATCCACAAAACCATGTCTATACAAGTTGTTTTTGTTGAAAAAACATGACTGTTACCGTGGATGTGGAGCTGTGAGAGCGCGAAGCTCCTTCAACGGTTCAGGTTCGCGAGGATAGACGTTAGTCTCTAGGATGTACTGCATATAAGTCATGATAAGAAAGTGGTGAGTTTTGAAGATTTGAAGCAAAAGATATATATGAATTATGAACATACCTTGTATAAGTCATGAGTTTGCAACTAGCCTTTATGTTTAGCTGGCTTCTGTGCCATTATTGGCTGTGTTTTTGTAAGTAAAATTTGTGAAGGGTAAGAAGTCTATTTATTGAATTATGGCCATGAGGTAAATCTCACGTAGCCTATTTTTTAAAAATACTTATTATATGGGCATGTCATAAAAAATTTACACGTTTCTATACTTTTTGCTTTCAAATATAAAAGATATTAAATTTAAATAACCCTAACTTTCGCTAATAACTAGGGATGAGCATTTGTTACCGGGTATTGGTACCGAACCGGTATCGGGTATATTCGGTACCGGTATCGGTTCCTATTTTCCCTGTTTTTCGGTACCGTTACCGGCACGGTATCGGTATTTACGAGTAAAACACCAGTTCGGTACCGGTACCACTTTTCCCCGTTTTTCGGTACCGGTACTTTAGGTACCGGTATCGGTTCGCTACCGAACGGGTACCATGCTCATCCCTACTAATAACACTCATAATTTTTTTTGTATCATACCACTCTCAACTGTCAACATATTTTCCTCTGGCACTCTTTAACTAACTGAATCCTAACTCAGTTAGCTGATATCAGATATCACGTCACTAAACAAGTGCCACATCATCAAAAAGTAATGTCAGATGCCATGTCACTAAATAAATGCCACGTCAGCAAAAAATGCACCTCTGATGCCATGTCGACACTAAATAAAGTGCCACGTCAACAAAAAAATTAACTGGGTTTGGGTTCAGTTAGTTAGTTTGGAAATGGCAGAGAATATAAGTTGAAAGTTGGGAGTGGTGTGGTATAAATCGAAAGTTGGTAATACTAGTGGTCAATTGGTGAAAGTTGAGGTTATTGAAATCCAATATCCCAATATAAAACTATTTCAGGTTTTTGAAATTAATTATATAAAGATAGCGTTGTACTCCCTGGTGATTATGTTACTTTATAAAACTTTTACTTATGACTAGCTAGGCGTCATTTATAATACGATTATACAAAAAAAAAAAAAAGATCTAGCTAGCCGGCAGATGTACCAAGTGACAATAATGTAAAGTTGTATGATAATTTACAAGAGATGAATACTTTGTTTAGTGTTTAGCAAATTGTTATCAATCATGTTCATGCACAAAAAAAAAAAATGTTATGGTATTAGAACATCACCACAGCAAGGCGCTAAATGCATCATATTTATATTTAACTATTTCTTATACTTGGCTGTAATCATAGCGCACATATCTTAATGCTCGGCTAGTGTGTCGGGATCCATGTGGCTTGTTTCGATAAAGAGTAATTTGTTTTCTTTCAATCTGAGGTAAGTGTTCATTAGAGTTTCGAAAGATGAATATGCTTCTTGTTTAAACTTTAATGAGTTGGTTATAACTCCTCGATAAGCTTGGTTTTGCTTTTCTCAATAGATGGTTCTGTTTTCACCTTCTCATTCGCCTTGTTTCTTCTAATTATATGAGTTGACGCTTGAAAATAAATAGAGTAAATTTGAAACTATAGTGTTAAAAAATTATTATTTATATTTCTTCTAAAACAAATATTACGTTGGCATTGATTTAGACTAAATTTGGAATTGAAAATACTACCTCTATTACCTTTTTCATTTTTATTTGGAATAAACTAGATTGTTGCCATAGCCGCGCATTGCGGCGGCGAAGTCTCAGACACTTCAAGTTCAAGAACATGATAAGCTACATTATTCTGAATAAGAATAGTAAAAGTTCATTTCATACACATCTAATGTGGCTTTAACTCTTTTAATATTTGAGTTCTCTTTTGAGAAAATATAAAAGGAAATATGTTGATCTATAAAAGTATAAAATTAAAGAAAATCATCATTAATTTCTTTTTTCATTACACTCTATACCTGATCTACCTCCCATGAAAGCAGGATACCTCATAAGCATTTTTGTTCTCAGTTTTACCTACTCCGCTTTCTCCACTCACCAGGATTGACTGACTTCCATGTTTGTAAATCATGGCCTTTATGCATCAAAGGTTTTCAAATGGGCCAGGTCAGCTAAAAACACTCCAAAAGATATAGGTTTTTTAGCGAATAATCAACTTTGCATGACAATACTTGTAAGAATCGTCTGCAATTGTGAAAAGATATAGGCTTAACCCTCCAAAAGTGGCACCTTCATATTGTTGCATCATGTGAATACCATCCATATGTGACAACAATGTTCCGTGTGTTATCATACATAACATTTTGATCATTTTTAATCATTATAATATTGCAAAAAAAAAAGAACCTGCAAGAGATGTCCATGCTGCTACTCCAATTGCATATGATGCAAGAGGACACCCACCATGGAAAATATATATTTGCAAATATATAGAAAAGGCTATATTTTCTACTCATTAAATGTTATTTTTAAACTAATAAATATCTCATATAACTTTAGGAATAGAAAAGGCTATATTTTCTACTCATTAAATGTTATTTTTAAACTAATAAATATCTCATATAACTTTAGGAGTTGTGTGAAAAATATAAATAATTCACTATTTGTTTTTTTAACAGATTATATAGGACTTCTTTGATGAATTAGCTACAGAACTATTTAAGTGACATGATATAAAGATGAGGATGATGATAATAAGATACTAATCTAATGGTGGTGATAGTGATATTAATCTTGCTAAAGTTTTCCTATGGTTGAATTTGTATTGTTTTAAAAAAACTTTAATTATAGGAAATAGACTCGAGTCCAAGCTAGCAGCAAATGCCTATAAACATGAAGATAAACGCTATATATTTGAAGGTCTTTTCTTCCAAATTTGACAATTCCACCAGTAGCACACGTGTTTAATGAGATGTTGGCATCAAACTCTTTCCTCTTGTCATGAGACATTTTGATTTGGAAGAGTACCCAAAAACATACAACAATTAATAAACAAAGTTGCACAACATGTTTGGTCTTCATTCCTTTGGACCTCTGGGGATTGAACTCCAGCTTCTAAGTTTTGAATTCATAGTTAAGGTAAATCATATTGTTTTCCATAATTATAGATGCATTTTGACTTGTTCAGTCAAATCGGCTTTGTAACAATACAAAAATTGTGTCTGATTTAAGGTTTGTTTTCAAAGATATTAAACATGAGTCTTGGCTATTATAATGAATGTCCAAATAGTTGAAGAACTTTTGTCAACAAAAATCAAACCTATGACCTAAGGCACATGAGCAATTGGAATAAATATAACAACCCTCCTAAAATAATTCCGATACCCCTAAAATATTTAGAACATCCCTATATGTCTTAAATTACACCCCGTATATTAAAAGTAAGCCCTAAATACTTTAATTTTACAAAAATAAAATAAAAACCAGAAATTCAGGGCGCTCGCGGGCCGCGAAGACATAGTCTTCGGCTTACGCGGGCCATGACAGATAGTCCATCAGGCGAGCCCCTGGGCTGCCACGTGTCCCCACTCGTGTCACAGCTAGTTGATGACCAGACCAAGCTAGGGCCTACCCGACCTACGTAGCGGGGCGCGAATGCCCCTTCTGTTACTTACGCGAGCCGCGATAAAGCCAGAATCAGCTCCTATAAATTGGGAGCATCGACAGTCCATTTCCGATGTTCAAAACACGAATTTCTCTCTCAAATTCTATAGTGTAGAAGCTATATTCGGGCATTATACCCACTAAAATATCGAAGTTCTGCCTCGTTGTAAGTATTTTAACCCCCGATTACGTATTAGATACGCTGCCCGATTGATCTAGTGCTCCGTAACGGCTGTCGAGGTTCTGCCCGACGTAGTCGTTGGAGTTCTGTCTCGGGGAGGGTATAACTAATGTAAATATTGGGTTATTATACTAACGCGTGTGCATTATTTAAAATTATAGATTATAACCAGGAAGGCATAGGAAATTACCTAAGATAACAATGTGAGTAATCTCCTTTTTTCTAAACCTTTTTGTAAACTATTTTTACAAAATCTCAAATGTTTTAAGTTATATTTCACAGTGATTGAGTATTTGTAATTCTACAATTATCGTTGTTATGTTGGGGTTTTGTATACAAAATTTGTTACTACACTGTGAGTAGTAACATGACCACAAGTCGGGTTGACAGTACCGTGGGTGGTAATTAAAGTAGAGTGGTAAACAAATGTAATTGCTGGATTGCCCTCAATACTGTACAATGATAAAACCTGTCTTTATTAAATTGGGATTCACTCACCAGTATTTCCCACTGACAAAATGTTTTAAACGCGTTTCAGGTAACAAAATGTGAAAGCCAAATAGAAGCCAGCTGGAGAGCACTAAAGGCTTGGAAAAATGTGGCTATAAAAGTTACCTAAATAAAGAAGATGTTTTATTCAATAAATTAGGGTTTACCCCTATAAACATGTTTGTAATGAAATGTTGGGATTGAACCCTACAAAGGAACAGTTGATAAAGCCAAAACTGGTTCAGAACAGTGGATCCTTCATAAGCAGTTGTTTGTAACAGATCTTTCCCCTTGACAGTGGCCCTAACATCTGATAACTCAAAGTACTGTTCTTCACAACTGCTGCTGATCCAAAAGACTGATGAAGTTAAAGTACTGAAGCTCAATCTACTGATGTATATCAAGTACTGCTGAAGACCAAAGCACTGTTGGAGCTATAACAGTGGAATGAAGAATCAGTGGTTTAGCTTTGTTTTGTATTGTTTTATGTAAATCAGTAGTTTAGCATCAATGGTTGTATAGATCAGTGGTTGTAGGTTGTTAGGAGGTTAGATGTCACTTTCATGGTGACGTCAGCCGAAGATGCTCAGTGGTTGTTCTGTACTATAAATACAACAGTACTCTGTACTGTTCCATCAGCTCTTCTACACCAAGTCATTCAGTACGAACAATCAAGTGAGCTCAGGCTGAGGGGGAGATCTGTGCATGCATGCATTGTAATTGATCTTTGTAATAAATACAATCATTCGGTTCAATGATAAACATGTTTGCTTAAACTTATTCTTCCATTGATTGTCTGTTTAAAGTTTATTTCATATTTCCGTTGCAATACATCTCTGTTTTACTTTCATTTTGTTTAAACAAACACAATCTAGCAAACTCAGATCCTAACAATTGGTATCAGAGCTAGGACAGTAAAATTTGATTTAACAATCATTTTGACGTAAAAGTTCAGCTCAATCTCGTTGATACTTTCGATTGTTCGTTTTTAGTTGAAAAACAGAGTAAGGTATAATCACGTACAAAAGTTGATTATTCAGTACCTGTAAAACAACCAGAATGGCGTCACATTCACAGGACAACACATTTAACACTGGATCACTCCTTAAACCACCTATGTTGTTCAGATCTGAATACAACATCTGGCAGCGTAGGATGGGTCACATCTTAGCTCAACAAAACACAGGGTGTTGGCGATCTGTTGTCTTTGGACCACATGTTCCAATGGTGCCGAGTGTTGAGGATCTAAAAGTCATGGTACCTAAGAAAATTGAAAACTATTCTGACTAGGACTTTCAGAAAATTGAACTGGATGCCAAGGCTTTTAGCATCGTTGCATCTGCACTCTCAAATGAAATTTATCCTGGGCTGTTACACTGTAACAATGCCAAGGAATTATGGAATGCACTTACGGAACAGTTTGGTGGTACTGAAGAAGTAATTGAAAACAATAAAGAGGTTTTGAATCAACAGTATGAAACCTTTTGTCATGTCAAGGGTGAATCATTAACACAACAGTTTGAACGTTTTAGCTGTCTCATAAGTGAACTAAAACTTGTTAACACTGAATTTTCTAAATCAACTCTAAACAGCAGGTTTTTAAGGTCACTTCCTGAAAAATGGGACACAATTTCTCTTGTAACCAGAAATTCAGTTGGGGTCAAAGAGTTAACACTGACTCAACTTCATGGTAGACTCCTTACCTATGAAAGGGAGTTGAACCAGAAAAAAAAAGCTACAAGAGTCAGGGAAGGTTGCTGATGACTACACATTTGGTAGCACAACACTTCTGGGTCAAGAGTAATCTGGTAGTAGTAGGGATCAGAGTTATGATCATTACATTGACATAACTATTGGTGGAGTTTTTAACAACTCTGATTCTTACTCATACAACAATGCTTTCAAAGCTAGTAGTTAAGCTGCACCATCTGTGGTAAAACAAACAATCTCACTCAGGAGTGTGTGTATCTTAAAACCTTTGATGTTAAAAAGAAAGAGTACACTTCAAAAACACTCATAAGTTCATCAAATTCACAAGTCAAGAAACAACCATCTTTTGTGCCTGTCCAACAGCTGTTACAAAACAGCTGAACCAAAACTCTGTTAAAAGAGAGGTTCAAGTGATAGATGCACCCCCTGCCAACCAATATCAAAGAGGTAAAGGCCAACCACCATACCCAAGGGTCCCACTTGTTTATGAGGCTTACAAAAGGCCTTCTAAACCAAGAGTGAACAGGCATCCCTTTGGATATCAACAGTTGATAGGAAATGGCCCCCAACAGTGGTTAGAGAAACATGTTTCAAAAGCTGCTCAATCCCCTGATCTAACCACTGTCCATCTTCCTGAACTTAACATAGACACTGTTGAGACCCCATCCAAAGCCTTATTGGATTTGGATACCCTCCTGAACTAATTATTTACTTGATGTGTAGGGAGCTTCTCCATGCTTAGATAGTCTTTGGTATGTAGATAGTGGAGGCTCCAGGCACATGACTGGATGTAGAGCCCTACTCAAAGAATTCAAAACTCATGGAGGGGGTGATATATCCTTTTGTAATAATAGTAAAGGGAAGGTGATGGGTTCTGGTACAGTTCAGTCTGGAAATGTTAAGTTTGAAAATGTCAATCTGATAGACAATCTAAAATTCAACCTCCTTAGTGTTTCACAAATAAGTGACAAAGGTTATGGGTCATTCTTTACTAAGGAGTGTTGTAGGATTGTTGGACCAGAAATGGTTAAAAAGATTGAAGAAATAATAAAAAAATGGAAAAACCCAACTTGTTGCTCAAAGGAGTGGCAATGTTTATATAGTTGATTTGTCAAAAGAGAGCCCCAGGACTGATGCCTGTCTGTTCTCAGCTGCCTCTAACAAAGAGACAGAACTATGGCACAGAAGATTGGTACACACAAATCTCAAGACAATCACTTCTTTGTCAAAACAGGGACTTGTAAGAGGTCTTCTACAAAAAGTGTTCACATGTCCTAAGCATTGCGTTTCCTGTTTAAAAGGAAAACAACATAAAAGCTCATTTAAGTCCATTGAAGAGTCCAAAACAACCAAGTGCTTGCAAACGCTTCACATGGATCTGTTTGGCCAAGTAAAAGTCATGAGTCTTAAAAAGAAAAGATATTGTTTGGTAATTGTGGATGACTTTTCTAGGTTTAGATGGACTTATTTCTTACATTCTAAAAATGAGACTGCATGCATTTTGCAAGACTTTGTCAAACAGGTTGAAAAGAAATTTGACCTTCCAGTAAAAGTCTTTAGAAATGACAATGACACAGAATTCAAAAATAGGGAGTTGGATGAGTTTTGTGTGTCAAAAGGAATTGTAAGGCAGTACAACATTCCAAGGACACCTGAACAAAATGGGGTTGTTGAAAGAAAGAATAGAACACTGATTGAGGCTGCCAGAACCATGCTTGCAGATTCAGGTTTGCCATTAACTTTCTGGGCAGAGGCTGTAAACACTGCCTGCTATGTCTAGAACAGAGTTTTGATAAACCATAGGCATCAATAGACTGCCTATGAAATTCTATATAAAATTAAACCACTGATCTCATACTTCAAGGTCTTTGGCTGCCCATGCTTCATTTTGAACTTAAAAGATTCCATTTCAAAATTTGCAGCCAAAGTTGATTGTGGTTATCATTTGGGATACTCAACCACTGCTAAGGCCTACAAAGTGTTTAACACTAGGACTAAGACAATGGAAGAGACTTTGAATGTAAAGTTCAATGAACTTTCTTCAATGAAAATCCCTGCAAATCCTACTGAGTTATTTGATCTTGATAAATTTACCTTTGAAAATGTTTCTGTCAAGACTAACAGTGCAGGTCCATCTCAACCTCCTCCATCAGACAATGGATATGAAATCATCATTTAACAACAGAAGTTTACATCCATTGCCAGAGCAGCAGATGTTCAAAACTGTTTTCAAAGCTCAACCACTGCTACCTCAACAGTTGTTAACAAAAGTAGCCCTTCAACCTCTGCCACCATATCCTCAACAACTTTTAATAAAGATCTGCCAACAGTGGATAAAAATCAACATGTTTTCACACCACTTCCTCCTATTCCTCCACCTCTATTTCAAGACCCTGTTGGATCATCAAAGTCACCAACAGTGGTTAGCTCAGATGATTCACATCTGTAGCCCTCACCCTTAAATGCCCTTGTTCCATACAAAGGAGAGTTAATCTTCTTGAAATCTCATCCACCAGACCAAATCATTGGCAACATCAGTGAAGGGGTGCTTACAAGAAGCCAATCCCAAAACATCTGTCTTTTTGCTGGTTTTCTATCACTTCATTAACCTGTCAAGTACCAAGAGGCATTAAAAGACAACAGTTGGGTGGAAGCCATGCAAGAAGAGCTCCAACAGTTTAAAAGACAACAAGTATGGGAGCTTGTACCACTGCTAGAGAATGTGAGTCCTATTGGCACAAAGTGAGTCTTCAAAAATAAACTGATGAAAGGGGCATTGTTGTCAAGAATAAAGCTGGGCTTGTGGTTCAAGGTTACAAACAGGAAGAAGGTATTGACTATGATGAAACTTTTGCCCCTGTAGCAAGATTGGAAGCTATCAGACTGTTTCTGGCCTTAGCTGTCAACCACAACATAAATGTGTTTCAAATGGATATCAAATGTGCTTTCCTTTATGGTAAGATTCAAGAAGAGGTATATGTTTGTCAACCTCCTGGCTTTGAGGATCCATTTCATCCAAATCATGTCTACAAGCTAAATAAAGCTTTGTATGGCTTGAAACAAGCACCTTGAGCCTGGTATGAAACTTTTTCCACCTTTCTTCTCTCTATTGGTTTCACAAGAGGTAAAATTGATAAAACATTGTTTTTAAAATGGAGAGGGAAAGATTTGATGATTGTCCAGATTTATGTGGATGACATCATTTTTGGAAGCACATGTCCTTAAATGTGGTGAAGAGTTCAGACAACTCATGACAGCTGAGTTTGAGATGAGTGCAATGGGTGAACTACAGTGCTTTCTTGGTCTCCAAGTAAAGCAACTGGAAAATGGTACTTTCATTCATCAAAGCAAATATGCTAAAGAACTTTTAACCAAATTTGAGATGAATGATTGCAAACCATGTAGTACACCCATAGCAACCAACAAAATAGTCATGTCTGATGAAAAGGATGATTTGGTTGATCAAACTTTATATAGAAGCATGATTGGGTCTTTATTGTACCTAACTGCATCTAGGCCAGACATCATGTTTGCAACATGTGTCTGTGCAAGATCCCAATCAGCCCCAAGAAAGTCAAACCTTATTGCTGTAAAAAGGATATTAAGATACCTAAAAGGTGCTCCCACACTTGGTATCTGGTATCCAGCTGATGGAAATGTCAAGCTTTCAGGTTTCTCAGATAGTGACTTTGCTGGATGTAACACAACAAGGAAGTCCACTTCAGGAGGGTGCCAATTTCTAGGCAATTGCTTAGTGTCTTGGCAAAGCAAAAAACAAGCTGTTGTTTCAACATCCACTGCTAAGGCAGAATATATTGTTGCTGCAAGCTGCACAGCCTAACTATTATGGCTTCAAAATCAATTGCTGGATTTTGGTATCACTGCTTTGAAAACACCACTCATGTTGGATTGTCAAGCAACAAAAAAATATCATCAAAAATCCAGTTTCACATTCAACCACCAAGCACATTGACATCAGACATCATTTTGTGAGGGATTGCTATGAAAAAGGTTTGATTTCTCTGCACCATGTTCCAACTAAAGATCAGCTGGCAGATGTGCTAACAAAAGCATTAGACACATCCACCTTTGAAAGCTTAATCTCTAGGATTGGCATGCTTAACATGGAATAATAGGCAAACTCTTGTTTTTCTGTGAATAAAGCATTAAAATGTTTTCAGAAAAATAAAAAATCCATCCTTAAAAATACTTAAAAATGAAAAATTTTCATTAATCCTTAAAAGTCTGTCACAACCACTATTTTGGTTCAAACATCTAATCTATTGATATTATCCACTGCTGAAAGTCAACCTCTGTTCCTTCATTGTCCTTGTTAAACACGGTTATCAAACCTCAGTGTTTTGACCCACTGATGGCTATCCACTGATAGTTAAAAGTCAGCCACTGTTTTCATTTTCACCACTGTAAACCACTGATATTGATCATCAGTGGTTTCCTAAACAACTGTCATCCATTATTCATCAGAGGTTGTCACGTGGTCAGTACTTAGCCGTCAGATCTTTGTAACCGCTGCCACGTCAGTATTCACTTTTTCACTTTATAAAACCCTGATCAAAACCCTAAACAGGGTTTTCACTGTCGAATCGAATTCAAAATTCCTTTCAAAAACGGTTTCCATCTTCTTCCATCCATTTTCTTCTTCTCCAAATCGCGAATCACCATGGCTCCCACACTCAAAACTCCTCATAATTATTTGTGTACGCTTGAAAAAACAAGCAAAAACACCGATTTCCACTCCATCATAGATGCTCTCTCTTCATCAAAGTACAAAACTTTGTTGACTTGCAACGCACCCATCTACATAGAAACCCTACGTGACTTTTGGAAAAATGCAAAAACTGAAGTTCAAGACAAAAAAAGCCTTGGGCTATTACTTCAACAGTAGGGGGAATTCTTGTTTCCATTACACCACAAACAATCTCTGAAGTTTTCGAAATGAATGATCATACATGTAAAAATTATTTTCCAAAGGAAGAATACCAAACATACTTAATTGAGAGAGGGTATGAGGAACAAATGAAAAAAGATACTTTACAAAAAGGAAGTTTTCCACCACCCATGAGATTTTTGTTCCATACCCTGCTCATGTGTGTTTCAAATAAAACAACAGCCTTTAATGAAATACCATTGAAAATCCAATACTTGGGATATGCTATCATGGCAGAGGTTAATTTTAATTACTCCCAAGAGATTTTTAATGACATGGTAAAAATGTTCATAATATAAAAGAAAAGAAGCATTTTTGCTGCTTCCAAGGTTTTTAAGTTTTTATTTACAAAAGAAAATTCCAAAGGATAGTGCACATGTGCTTATCCAAGGTAATCCTTTTCAAATAAACAACCTTTCATCTGAAACTTTTACAAGGCTGTCAAAACATTCTCAAACACAAACAGAGGAACCTGAGCAAAATTTGGCTAACACAACATCTGCTCCTCAGGTTTCTGCTGTTGAGCCCACTGCTCCTGGTGATCACAGCAGCAGACCCACTACTGTGAAACCCACACCAAAAATCACCAAAAAGCCTATCAAGAAAAAATCCCAAAAGCCCCCCAAACCATCCAAAAAGGATATTCTGGAAGATGAGATCCCAGAAGTAATTCTTGTGACAACACAAAAGTCACCTATAACCACTGCTGCTACTTCCTCACAGCAGATGGTAGAAAGATCTTAACCTGAGCCTAAAACTCCTCCTGCATCCTCACAAAAGGATCAGGTTGTATACACAGGGACACCAAATTATGAAGCTTTGGATCCACTTGAATCCATCTTCCACAGCCCTACTCGTGGGGCAAATTCTCTTTCAACCCTAATCCTCACTACACAAATCCCACCATCTATTATACCTCTGTTGAATGCATTGGATATGGATCTGACACAAATCAGTTCTTCTCAACAACCTATCACTGAGAACATACTTCAACAAGTGACTGAGTCAGATTCCTCTACCCTTGCTAACCCATCAAAAGCTAAGGAGGTTACACCCCATGAGTTACATGTAACTCTTGGTGGTAGTTCAAGTGGAGCAGCTACTACAGGTGTTGAATCCACTGATTTACACCTGGCCAGTAGTTTCATGACTCAGACTCCCTTGAAGGTAATTTCTTCATTCGGAACCAAAGTGACCACTAGTTTGTATCCAATACCTACTGGTGTGTTTACTTTGGTAACCACTGCTGAAAAAATAAGTCCCCAGTACCAAGACAAAGGGGCATCAGTGGATGATTTTTGGGAAACATTTCCTGGATCAACTGCTGATACAACCACTGCTGGTGGGAAATCAAATCCATTAAGTTGGGTGATGGTTTAAAATATAGAGGATTGACGGAGAGAGTTGATAAGATTGAAACATCTGTGGCATATATAAAAAATATGCTGCAACAATTGTTACAATCTCAAAAGACTTCATCCACTGCTGCATCATCTGCTCCATCCCCCACTGAGCTATGGCACTTGTTTCAACCTATGCTTCATCAACAAAGGCAATATGCTGATCACCGGCATGAAATTCAACTTCAGATGTTCAGAAACATGATGGAAGCTAGGTATAAAGATACTCAAGCTAATATAAAGGCCATCAAAGCTCATTTGCTCCAAACCACTGGCACTTCTCCTCCTACAGTTGTTTTTGTAGAGAACCCTGATAATGCCAAAAAAGGGGAGAAATGGAAGAAAGGAAAGGAAGGTTTATATCTGCCACTAGATCCAAAGTCTAAACCTGTGGTAGAAATTCCAAGGCAAGATGGTTCTAAAAAGGTTGATGTGTCTCTCAATGCATTTGCTGATCAAAAAGCAAACAAGAAAGAGACAATGGAAATAAAGGGGTAAAAAAGATTTGAAAAGGAAAAGAAAGTTATGATGGAAAAGGAAGAGCATGGTACTTCATACAGAAGAAAGACTACCAGAAAAGTTAGTCAACCCAAAACCACACCTTCCAAAACCACTAAACCTGCACCTAAAATCTCCCAAAGTTCCTCACATCAAACCTCCAAACCAACAGATGTTGAGACACCTGTTATATCAATAGTTGTTGATACTTCAGTGGTTTCAACAAATGTTGTTTCAACCACTGCCCTCATCATTTCATCAACCACCATTCAACCCACTGCTACACCACAAACTACATCTCCATTACAAACACCACCTGCCATAAAGCAGAAGACAACAGTTGATACATCAACAGTTGTAGTGACAGCAGTGGTTGAGACACCAGTTGTTTCAAGAACTGTTAGTTAGTCACCCATCATTTCAAACACCCCTTCTCAAGCCATAATCCTTTCTGCTCTAAAAACTCAAACAAAATCACCTTCTCCTAAAAAGGTGTATACAAGAAAAAGAAGGTGTATACAAGAAAAAGAAAGTTTTAGGTGAATGATGATTACATACCAGCACCAACTCCAATATCATCCTCACCCTACAATGTAATCAAACCTCAACCATTCATTCCACCAAAATTGGCCAACCCAATCAAAGATCCAAAAATACTAGAAGGATATAATCCTGCTGATGTTATACCAGTAGTAGCCACCTATCCACTAGAACTGCATGTAGTAAAGAATGAAATGAAACTGTTCTACACAGTGGATGACCCTTCAAAGAGAAAATTCCCCTCTCTTGCTGGTTTTAGAGATCCAAACAACATGGATGAATATTTAAAACTCAAAGCCAGGCAAGCTGAATTAAGAGCCAAATATGAATGCAAAGGATTTGAGGAAAGACTTCTTGGAATTGATCATGAGTGAAAAGTTTTACCCTGCCAAAGCTGAACAATTCCAAGACTGGCCACTCATTGCTCTCAAGGCAGAACTTAAAAGAATTGAAAGAATGAAGAATGATCCAGGTATGAAAAGATCAGCACCAAACTGGAGCAAATACATTAAGAAAATTGCAGATCATACCTTGGATTATAAAAGGAAAAGAGAAGAGTTGGTTACAGCACAATATGGAACAGCTAGGCAGATTTCAAGATGGTCAAAGTAGTGCATTGATCAAACTTATAAAAAGCTGGAAGAGCTAAGTAAGACAGATCCCACTGCTCCAAAGAAACCAGAATACAAAAGCAAAAGATCTGATAAGCCAAAGCAGCAGGCCCTCTCTTCTGAACCACTGTTCACATCATCTGATACCTCTATCATTGCTTTGAACCAAAGAAAGAGGCAAAAACAGACGGATGCAGAAGATAGAGAAAAAGAAGCTGAATATTTTAAAGAGGCCATCAATAGAATGGTTCTAGAGGATACTGACTTAGCAAAGCTTCAAGATACTGCCAAAAAGGTTCTGAGCAGGCCTCCATCTCTAAACTCATCAAAAATAAAAACTCTCCCAAGAAACCCACTGAACTCAAAGATACTAAAGTGGAAGTCTGAACAAAAGACCCTCGTATTGACATTGCTCAAGTCCAGTGGTGAAGTGAAGCATATTTCAAGGGAGGATGCACTAGGCCTAGGTGCAGGGATGAGGATGATGAGGATTCCATGAACTTTGAATTACAATTCAAAGGGAAAGTTAGGGAGTTCTTGACGAGGCAATAAAGATCTGAAATAATGAAGAGTTTTGGCAATATCTGTTCCAGGGGGAGATTGTTGGGATTGAACCCTACAAAGGAACAGTTGATAAAGCCAAAACTGGTTCAGAACAGTGGATCCTTCCTAAGCAGTTGTTTGTAACAGATCTTTCCCATTGACAGTGGCCCTAACATCTGATAACTTAAAGTACTGCTCTTCACAACTGCTGCTGATTCAAAAGACTGATGAAGTTAAAGTACTGAAACTCAATCTACTGATGTATATCAAGTATTGCTGAAGACCAAAGCACTTCTGGAGTTATAACAGTGGAATGAAGAATCAGTGGTTTAGCTTTATTTTGTATTGTTTTATGTAAATCAGTAGTTTAGCATCAGTGGTTGTATAGATCAGTGGTTGTAGGTTGTTAGGAGGTTAGATGTCACTTTCATGGTGATGTCAGCCGAAGATGCTCAGTGGTTGTTCTGTACTATAAATAGAACAGTACTCTGTACTGTTCCATCAGCTCTTCTTCACCAAGTCATTCAGTACGAACAATCAAGTGAGCTCAGGCTGAGGGGGAGATCTGTGCATGCATGCATTGTAATTGATTTTTGTAATAAATAAAATCATTCGGTTCAATGATAACATGTTTGCTTAAACTTATTCTTCCATTGATTGTGTGTTCAAAGTTTATTTCATATTTCCGCTACAATACATCTCTGTTTTACTTTCATTTTGTTTAAATAAACACAATCTAGTAAACTCAGATCCTAACATGAAAACTTGGGTTTTATCCCAAGAAGTTATAATTATAAAAATGTGTTGTTTTACTCTGATAAAATATTTCCTCACTACGGTCCTGATGAAATTTCCGCTGCCAAATAATGATAAACATCGATACCACCATCTCTGAGTAGGCCGCGGCCGCCCACCTCCCGAGGCAGGGGTCAGGGGTTGCGACAGAAGGTGGTATCAGAGCTCCAGCCACTAATTTCAGCCAAAGAAGTGTTATGCTGACATTGAAATTGTCAATTTTGTTAGGAAATAACCAATGAGACTATGTGCATACATGTAGATTATTATTTTGTGTGATTTGACAATTTGTAAGTTTACAGTATGAGTAACCAAGGACCTTCGGACGCTTACTGTCAATTGTCCAGCTCTCCTAGGGACGAAGGAACTTCTCCCCTGCCTACCCCCTCGGGGTATTCGGCTGACACTGAAGAAGGGATTTTCATATTCAAAGCACAATCTGAAGAGCCATTCCCTTCCAAGAAGAGAAGATGGTTCAGCAGAGGAGCTCATGAACGTAGAAAAAGGATGAGAAAATTACAGCAGCAAAGGGCCTTAGCAGCGGCCAATAGAGAAATGAATGTTCAAACCCAGGATATACTCAATATGAGATTAGCTAATTTTCACATATTAGCTACCACAGCTGCAGACCCTAATCTAGAACAACATATAGCACCCCAGCTGTTACCACTATTTCCCACATAACCCTTGGAAATTGAACTAAACCCAGTAGACCAACCTCCAGTACCTGCTTTTGACCCAGCTGAAATCCCTAGAGTACCAGCACCCCATCCCCCAGACTATGATCGATGGTTTGACGACCATAGGGATTACCAACAACGCCACCCACTAGAGGAGCCCATGCCAGACCTAATAGCACCCTATCCAAACCTTGACCCTCTAGACCCATATTTTGATAATGATCAATACATACGAGAAATCCTAGAGAACCCCTACCCACATGAGGAACCGATGCCACAGTTTCCTGACCCAATACCAGCACCAGCCCCACCCATAAGCACCGAGAATGTGCAAGAACTCCACACCTTTGGTGAAGAAATCTTAGAAGGAAGTGAGAGGATGAGACAGATAGGGGAGAGACTCGTCTGGAAATATGACGATCGTAATATGCAATTTTGGATGGATCCCCACTAAGTAGTAGTAATAATAATAATAATATAAATACATACATATATATATATATATGTGTGTGTGTGTGTGTGTGACTTGAAAAAAGAAAAAAAGTATTAGATAATCTAATAACTACTGATGCATACTAGTATTGTATTTTAATTTCCAGTTGTGGGTTGTAATAGATGCATAATATATAAAACAGGGTAAATGTCGCAATGTACGACGATTTTGATCAACGTGTTGTTGTGTGATTGTTCGCATCAAACATTATTCTGTGATATTAATACTTGGTAATTGTTTATAATCCAGATGGCCAACGACGCAAATCGGGAAAACCAGAATAATGAAAATCAGATAAATAACAGTGCTATTCAACACATAGTAACCCAAGGAATTAGAGATGCTATGATAGCTATCATCCAAAATGTTAGGGAAGCAGAAAATAATAACAGTAATAGTGGAAATAAGCGATCACATACTGAACTTAGTCACAGCGTGAACAATGGACCATTACTTCAATTGCCAATTCCAAAAGGAAGAAGAACCATGTCCTATGGTTGTTCTTACAAAGAATTCTGGTCCTGCAAACCAATATAATTCTCTGGCAATGAAGGGGCCATTGCAGCTCTACGCTGGATAGAAAATACTGAGGCAGTCTTAAAAATAAGCAAGTGCGCAGAAGAAAACAAAATCATATTTGCTTCCAAATTATTTAAGAATGCAGCTCTTGAATGGTGGAACACTATTCTCCAGACTAGGGGAAGTGACAGGGTCTATAGTATGGAATGGAATGAGTTTAAGAATATGGTTGAAAGGAAATTTTGTCCTCCTTATGAAAAGGAGTAGATACCTAATAAATTCTTAAACCTTAGAATGACTGGAGTAGACAGCAAGGGTTACACTACTACATTCTTTGAATATGCTAGAATAGTGCCAACCCTAGCATCACCAGAACCAGTGTTAATCTCCCGTTACATCTGGGGATTAATCAGTGAAATTAGACATGTAGTCAAGGCAGCTCGACCACAAACTATAGAAGAAGCTGTAGAACTAGCAAATACCTTGACTGATGAATTAGTACATACCCAAGAAGAAAACCAAAGAAAGAACCTAGCTCAAAGGCTTACCTAGGAATTTCGCTACGGTAACTCCAACCATGGGAAAAATATAGGTTCTACCTCTACACCTTACTGTAAAGCCTGTAAGAAAAAGCATTCAAGAAGATGCTCCACCTACTGCAATTTCTGCAAGATACCAGGACACAAAGAAGAAGACTCTAGAAAGAAACCCAGTAATGGAGTGTGCTTCAATTGTGGAGAAAAAGGGCATATCAAACCGAAGTGTCCGAAACTAGCTCCAGCCATGATCAACAAGACTACATGCTAGGGCATTTGTTCTAACCGCCGAAGAAGCAAAGATGATTCCAGACGTGATTGCCGGTACGTTTTTAGTTAATGATGTTTTTGCTAAAGTATTATTTGAATCTGGTGCGAACCAAAGTTTTATTAATACTTCATTTTGCAAACTTCTCAACCAACCATTAACTAAACTTCAACAAGAATGTCTAGTAGAAACAGCAAATGGAAAATCCATTAAGATTACTGAAATCTTGTAGGGAGCAAGAATAGAATTTTTAAATTAAAAGTTTGTTGCAAATCTTTATCCGATGAATCTGGCAGGATTTGATATTATATTAGGAATGGATTGGTTAGTAGCCAATAAAGCCAATATTCTATGTGATCAAAAGTCAATACAAGTGAATTCACCAAAAGGTGAAAAGATCACAATTAAAGGAGATAAGCCAACTAGACCTACAAAATTTATCTCTGTGATGAAAACTGCAAGCTGTGCAAGAAAAGGGTCACTAGTGTATATGATTTCCATAATAATTCACACTAAAGGAAAAGAATTAAAAGATATCCCCATAGTATCTCAATTTTCAGATGTATTCCCAGAAGAATTACCAGGACTACCGCCAGACAGAGAAGTCGAATTCAGAATTCATCTGCTACCAGGAACAGCACCAATTTCCAAGGCACCTTACCGTTTGGCACCCGAAGAAATGCAAGAGTTAAAGAAGCAGTTAGACGAACTACTGGAAAAAGGATTCATACAGCCAAGTTCATCGCCATGGGGAGCACTGATCTTGTTTGTCAAGAAGAAAGACGGGTCAATGCGTATGTGCATTGATTACCATGAATTGAATAAGGTCACGATTACAAATCGATACCCATTACCAAGAATCGATGATCTGTTTGATCAATTGCAAGGAGCTCGATTCTTTTCAAAAATCGAATTACGCTCCGGATATCATCAATTAAAAGTACAGGATGAGGACATTCCTAAGACCACTTTTAGGACAAGGTGTGGCCATTATGAATTTATTATCATGCCATTTGGTTTAACCAATGCCCCAGCCGCATTAAAGGACATGATGAACCGAATATGTAAGCCATACTTGGATAAATTCATAATTGTCTTTATAGATGATATTCTCATTTACTCTAAAAGTAAAGAGGAACATGCAACGCATCTGCATGCACTTCTAAATTTGCTGAGAAAAGAAAAGCTTTACGCTAAATTTTCAAAATGCAAATTCTGGTTAGAAGAAGTGCAATTTCTTGGACATTTAGTTAACCATGAAGGAATTCATGTGGATCCCACAACGATTGAGGCAATTACTAAATGGAAAGTTCATGAGTCGCCAACAGATGTTAGAAGTTTTCTAGGATTGGCTGGTTATTATAGATGATTTATCCGATATTTTTCTAAAATAGCCATTCCCTTAATGAAATTAACCTGTAAGTCTATTAAG
The DNA here is from genome assembly GCA_030545235.1 of Helianthus tuberosus. NCBI lineage: Eukaryota > Viridiplantae > Streptophyta > Magnoliopsida > Asterales > Asteraceae > Helianthus > Helianthus tuberosus. The sequence continues at coordinate 8,352,020 of CM060403.1, read as the reverse complement.
TTTGAATGGGGACCAAAACAGGAAGAATCATTTAGAATTCTTAAACAAAGATTAACCAACGCACCCATACTAGCATACCAGAAGAACTGAAGACTTTGTAGTCTATTGTGACGCTTCTAAATTAGGGTATGGGTGTGTGTTAATGTAACGTCAAAAGGTTATAGCCTATGCCTCCAGAAAACTTAAGAATCATGAATAGAAGTATTCAACCCATGATTTAGAATTAGGATCCATAATATTTGCCTTGAAAATTTGGAGACATTATCTTTACGGTAGCAAGTTTACCATTTTCACCGATCATAAGAGTTTAAGATATGTTTTCAGGCAAAAAGACTTGAATATGAGACAAAGACGCTGGATGAAAATTCTTAGTGATTATGATTGTAGTATCCAGTATCATGCAGGAAAAGCTAATACAGTAGCTGATGCTTTAAGCCAAAAATATCACGAAAAGCCAAAAAGAGTACGTTCTCTTAAATTAAATCTGCAGATAGATTTAAACGAACAAATTAGAGAAGTACAAGAATCAGTAATCAAGGATGATACTGAAAAATTAAGAGGTATGATTAAGGAATTAGAACAAGGAACATATGGAATTTGGAGATTCCATAAGAAAAGAATTTGGATACCTAAACTTGGAAACCTACACCACCGAATATTAGAAGAAGCCCATAAGTCTAAATACATGATACATCTTGGAAGTGATAAAAAGTATCAAGACTTAAGAAAGAATTTCTCGTGGATAGGAATGAAAATGGATATAGCAGCTTATGTTGCCAAGTGTTAACCTGTTCACAGGTCAAAGCTGGACACCAGAAACCCTCAGGTTTGTTGCAGCAATTGGAAATGCCTGTATGGAAATGGGAATTGATAATAATGGATTTTGTTACAAAATTACCCAAGACACGAAAAGGTAATGATACAATCTGGGTGATTATAGATAGGTTAACTAAATCTGCTCATTTCTTGCTGATGAAGGAAACTTTCAGTATGGAACAATTAGCCAAATTGTATGTAAATGTAATAGTTTCATTACATGGAATTCCTTTATCTATTGTTTCTGATAGAGATAGCCGTTTTACCTCTCATTTTTGGACTAGTTTCCAAATAGCAATGGGAACCAAGCTAAATATAAGCACCGCTTATCATCCTCAAACGGATGGACAAAGCGAAAGGAAAATTCAGACAATGGAAGATATGCTTAGAGCTTGTGTAATTGATTTCGGAAGAAATTGGGATGATCATTAACCATTAATAGAATTTTCTTATAATAAATGCTATCATACCAGTATCAATGTTGCACCATTCGAAGCACTTTATTGACGAAAGTGCCGAACTCCAGTCTATTGGGTAGAAATTGGAGAAAAGCAACTATCTGGACCCGAGATAGTGCAAGAAACAACAGACAAAATTATTCAAGTTAAGGAAAGACTAAAAGCAGCACGCGATCGACATAAGAGTTATGCTGACAACAGACGAAAACCATTGGAGTTTCTAGTAGGAGATAAGGTTTTATTAAAGATTTCTCCTTGGAAAGGAGTGGTAAGTTTTATCAAAAGAGGAAAGCTAAGCCCCATGTATGTTGGAACCTTTGAGATTATTAAAAATATAGGACCCGTAGCATATCAGCTACAATTGCCAGAAGAAATGGCATGAATACATGATGTATTTCATGTATGTAATCTCAAAAAGTGTTTAGCCGATGAATCATTAGTAGTACCTCTTAAGGATATAGAGGTAAATGAAAAGCTAAAGTTGGTAGAAAAGCCACTACAGATTGAAGAAATGAAAGTCAAGAATCCTAAACACAAGAGATTAGTTCCAGTCAAAGTAAAATGGGATTCCAAGAGAGGACCAGAGTACACATGGGAGCTTGAATCTAAAATGCAGAGGAAATATCCATACCTATTCCAGTAGACCTCGAGGACGAGTTCTAAAACAAGGTGGGGAGGATATAACAACTCTCCTAAAATAATTCCGATACCCCTAAAATATTTTGAACATCCCTATATGTCATAAATAAAAGTAAGCCCTAAATACTTTAATTTTACAAAAATAAAAAATAAAAACAGAAATTCAGGGTGCTCGCGGCCCGCGACAGATAGTCCATCAGGCGAGCCCCTGGGCTGCCACGTGTCCCCACTCGTGTCGCAGCTAGTTGATGACCAGACCAAGCTAGGGCTGCCCAGCCTACGTCGCGGGGCGCGAAGGCCCCTTCTGTTACTTACGCGGGCCGCGAGAAAGCCAGAATCAGCTCCTATAAATTGGGAGCATCAGCAGTCTATTTCCGATGTTCAAAACACGAATTTCTCTCTCAAATTCTATAGTGTAGAAGCTATATTCGGGCATTATCCCTATATGTCATAAATAAAAGTAAGCCCTAAATACTTTAATTTTACAAAAAAAAAAAAAAAAAAAAACAGAAATTCAGGGTGCTCGCGGCCCGCGACAGATAGTCCATCAGGCGAGCCCCTGGGCTGCCACGTGTCCCCACTCGTGTCGCAGCTAGTTGATGACCAGACCAAGCTAGGCCTACCCAGCCTACGTCGCGGGGCGCGAAGGCCCCTTCTGTTACTTACGCGGGCCGCGAGAAAGCCAGAATCAGCTCCTATAAATTGGGAGCATCAGCAGTCTATTTCCGATGTTCAAAACACGAATTTCTCTCTCAAATTCTATAGTGTAGAAGCTATATTCGGGCATTATACCCACTAAAATAGCAAAGTTCTGCCTCGTTATAAGTATTTTAACCCTCGATTACGTATTAGATACGCTTCCCGATTGATCTAGTGCTCCGTAACGGCTGTCGAGGTTCTGCAAGACGTAGTCGTTGGAGTTCTGTCTTGGGGAGGGTATAACTAATGTAAATATTGGGTTCTTATAGTAACGCGTGTTCATTATTTAAAATTATATATTATAACCAGGAAGCCACAGGAAATTACCTAAGATAACAATGTGAGTAATCTCCTTTTTTTAAACCTTTTTGTAAACTGTTTTTACAAAAGCTCAGATGTTTTAAGTTATATTTTACAGTGATTGAGTATTTGTAATTCTACAATTATCGTCGGTATGTTGGGGTTTTGTATACAAAATTTGTTACTACACTGTGAGTAGTAACATGACCACAAGTGGGGTTGACAGTACCGTGGGTGGTAATTAAAGTAGAGTGGTAAACAAATGTAATTGCTGGATTGCGGTCAATACTGTACAATGATAAAAACCTGTCTTGATTAAATTGGGATTCACTCACCAGTATTTCCCACTGACAAAATGTTTTAAACGCGTTTCAGGTAACAAAATGTGAAAGCCAAATAAAAGCCAGCTGGAGAGCACTAAAGGCTTTGAAAAATGTGGCTTTAAAAGTTACCTAAATAAAGAAGATGTTTTATTCAATAAATTATAAACATGTTTGTAATGAAAACTTGGGTTTTATCCCAATAAGTTATAATTATAAAAATGTGGTGTTTTACACTGATAAAATATTTCCTAACTACGGTCCTGATGAAATTTCCGCTACCAAATAATGATAAACACCGATACCACCATCTTTGAGTAGGCCGCGGCCGCCCGCCTCCCGAGGCAGGGGTCGGGGGTTGCGACAACAAATTTCCCCCAAATCCAGCAAAATCAATAATAATAAGGTTAAGAAACCCTAGAAAGCACGAACTCAACTTGGAGAAGAGGCCTTCATTAGAAGCAAAAAGAAAACATTAGTTGATATTGAAGAGACACATACCTGAACTTTGAAGATTCCTCACCCTCGGGTCATTGATTTGTGACGGTCCACGAGCCATAGTAAAGCTAGCTCCGCCGTAGCACTGTCGTGGCGTCGTCTGTAGTTAACAGAACAGGGTGGCCGGTGGGTAGGCCATGGCCAACCTCCTTTACTTTCTCATCTCTGATATCCTCCCTCTTTCTAAAACTCTCTCTCCATGTGATGTGTGCAGGTATGAAGCCAAGGAAGAAAAACACATAATTTGATGAACTCAAATGAAGGGATTAAGAATGAAATTTGTGAAAGGTGAAGGACTTCGGTGGATGACAACAGCAATGGTCGGGGGATAGTGAGAGTAGAGGATGAAGATCTTGAAGAAAAGGATAAAAAGTGAGCACACACGTGTATTAAGAGAGAAAGGGTAGGTGCAAAGCCACCGACCTTTCTCTTTAAGATTATATAAATATTATCATAGGATCATTTAGCATAATTTTTTTTGGGTAAATTACATTTTTCGTTCTTTATGTTTGTATCGTATTGCAATGAATGCCCTTTAACTTCGATAATTACAACCACAGTCCTTTATTTGTAAAACTCATTACACCATAGGTCCTTTGGCCCTGGCCTGGTTACAATTTTTAGTTAAGTTAGGCATGTGCCTTGCACATGAGAGTAGGTTAGTAAATTTATTGGTATATCGTAAATATATTTTAATAAGAGTAAACTGCCAAAATGGTCCCTGAGATTTGGTCACTTTTACCACTTCAATCCAAAACTCAAACCTGTTGAATCTGGGTCCCCGTTGTTTCAATTTTGTTGCCATTTTCATCCAAAATCAAAATCTAGTCAGATTTTTCAGTTAACATCTAGCTTTTTTTTGTCTTTTTCTTCCCTTTTAATGAAGGGCAAAATGGTCTTTTAACATTTTATTATAACAAATTAAAAAAATATGACAAAAGGGAGCAAAAAACAAAAAAAGGTGTTTGCTTTTGGATGAAAATGACAACAAAACTGAAACCACATTAACCCAGATTCAAGAGGTTTGAGTTTTGGACTAAAGTGGGAAAAGTGACCAAACCTTAGGGACCATTTTGGCAGTTTACTCTTTAAATAAATATAAATCGAATTTTAAAAATAAAATAACATATATTTAAGTAATTATAAACCAGCTCTTTCTCTCCCCTTTCTCTCTCTCAAACCAACCCCCACTCCCACCCTACCACCACCACCACCAAATCTACCGCCGTCACTAGCACCACCAAATCCACAAAACAAAACTGAAGCAATCATAGTTCCCCAAAGATTAGCCATGACAATTGAGCATCACCACCACTACTAATGATATAATCTCTTATTCAAGAAGGGATTTTTCGTCTAGATATGAAGCTAAAACTTACTTTGTGAATCACCGCCACTGCTGCTGGTTTATCCTATAATTTTAGCAAGGATTCTTCATCTAGAGATGACGTAGAAACTATGAATATGAATTCAAAAATAATCGATTCATTCTCCAAGGATTCATCTAGTTATAATGCGGGTTGCCTGTAAGTTCCAGGGTACAGAATGTGGATGCTAAAACGTTTGTTGACATAGCATCAGATTTGAACAGGGATTTATCATCATCCGGAGATTCCACAAAAATCAACACCAGCGACGACAACCTTATAACCCCCAATCCTAACCATGACAACCACAGCCTAGGGTTCCAAATCAGAGCGCCTACAATAACACCGCCCTTCAATTGACGTCAGATCTATGAAGGGTTGGGTTATGATGGTAACGGGACTGTGGAGGTCGATGGTGATGATGATGATGGTCGACAGCGGCGGGATTGTGGTCTGGTGGTGGTGTTTCGGTCTGGTGATGATAGTGGTACATGGTGATGATGGTTGGGGTTATGATGGTTAATGGTGATGATGATAACAGTTAATGGTTGATAGTGATGATGTGTGTACAGAAAGACGAAGAGAGAAGATAGATAGGAGAAAGAGGGGGGGAATTTATAGATTATTACTATATATAATTTAAATAGATAAATAGATTGGGTAAAAGGACTAGTTTGTCCTAATCATGGTAAAAGGACATATATGCCCTCACATGAGGTGCACATGCCACACTTAACTTAAAAATTTAACCTTGTTAGTGTTAAAGAACGTAGAGTATAATGAGTTTTATAAATAAAGGACTGTGATTGTATTTATGGAAATTAAAGGGTATTCATTGCAATCCGATACAAACATAAAGGACGAAAAGTGTAATTTACCGTAATGTTTTTTAGAGATATGAAAGATACTATATATGTATGTATATCTAAAAGGGTATTAATAACCCCACATGCTAAAATCTTATTCTCACATGGTGTAAGGTTATACGGCCCGTATAGAATAAAGTGAACTAACAAAGGTTCACTTTATTCTATACGGGTTGTATAATCTAATACGACCCGTATACACCATGTGAGAATAAGATTTTTGTCTGGTCATATATAATATATACGACACCTTTATACGGGCCGTATAAGGTTATACGACCCGTATATTTCGAATTTTGTATTTTTTTAATTTTAACCATCTGACTTGACGTATTATTCCTCAATTCGCGTGCGACTAGACGTAAGATTCTTTGATTCAATGTTATATTCCTCGATTCTCATGCAAGTCATGCGATTAGACGTTATTTTCCTCAATATTCGTGCGAGTTATTTGATTCGACGTTAGATTCCTCGACTCGCGTGTTAATCATTTGAAACGATGTAATATTCTGTAAAGAGGTCTATATAAATGAAACTAATCTTATTCATTTTTATTCAACTTCTATTTATTTCTTCTTTATTTCTATGTATTCAAATTATATTACATTATCAATGTCGTTTTGCGGTGACAGAAACTTTTTCGATAGTTACTCGGCTAGCGAGTCGAATCAGGGGAGTCATCAAAACAATCAAAATAACAATCCGGGTTTGTTTAATCTAACTTTTCCGTTCGATCTCAATCTTGTGTCTGATGCAAGTCAGGATCCTTAAGGTTTGGATGCCTTTCATAGTAATTATGCTGGTTATTATCCACCTCCGTCCGTTAGTTTTCAATCTCCTCCTGGTAGTCGTGGACCGCTGCCCGGTAGTTTTCAATCTCCTCCCAGTAGTGGTGGACCGTCTGAGGGTCCAAACGGTTGTAACGCCTCGCTTTTTGTAGCTTTCCTTAATTGGAAAGCTTGTCTTGTATTTCTATTTTTGGAAACGTATAATCTCTTGTAATCGTATTTCGTTTCGAATCGCGGTAAACTTGAGGCTTTGATCATAATGAAATTGATTATTTTATAAAAATTATACATTGTTTATTCATACAAGTTTAAACATTTAATTTATATATGCACTTGATACATATTCGCTATTGTCATAAACACATGTTTAATTTGCAAACAAATGTCATTTTTATACGCTTATTACATGCAAATACTTGTACATACACTCTCGATACTTAAATTATACTTACATACATGTTATACGCTTAAAAACATGCCAAAACACCAAATTTTAGCTTAAAATGAGGGAAAAACCAAGTTCAGGGTCCAAATTGCAAAATTTGCCTAAATTAGGCTTTGGCGGGGCGCGAAAGACAAGGCTCTGCCTATCGCGGGTGGCAACAGCCCTCGATCCGCAGAAAGATTGATTCAGCTCACGAATCGGTGTATTCTTGGTCCTTAACTTTCACCTAACTCCTTAATTACACTCCCAACTACTAACCCTAATATCCCCACTATAAATACACCAATTCCCACTCTCATTTTCACTTTCCAAACCATTTAAATACTCCAAAATTCTCTCTAAAATCATTGAAATTCTATGAAGTTGAACAGAAAGTCAAGGTTATAAACAGTGAGTTCTAGCTCACTTCCTTCTTCAGTCTTTTTCATTTCTTCTTCTATATCACTTAGATACTTCTATGAAGGTTTTCACAAGATTACCATGGTAATCTAAGGTGAAAGCTCACCATATTTGAGGTCCAAAGTGACTTATATTTTCTGTTTTGTTTAATGTTCTTGTAAACTCATTTTCTTTGCTAAAACTAGGTGGAATCATGAATCCACCAAGCTCACAACTTAACCTATAGTTATGGGTTTGTGTTGAGCTTGATTCACACCAAGTTATGAGTTTAAAACTCTTTATTTTCAGTTTATAGACATCATAATCCAAGTGTTGAAAGCAAGCATGATTCATCATCTTTCATATGATGAACTTGTGACTTCCGAAGTGTGAACCATGGAGGCTTGGATGTTCCAATCTAGTTCCACTCCTTCATTTGTGAACTTGTGAATAAACACTCAAGTGACTTCTTAGTATCAAAGTAAAATAGCCCCGCCTAGCCCCCACACTTAGGATTACCTTTCCATGTCGTGTTGGCTCACCCGGGTTAGGATTTACTTGGTCTCTTGAGCATGCATTAGTTAGTTTTATTTCTTTAAAATTCATGACCCTCCGAATCATCCTTGTGATGATTTCGTGTAGTGGTGAATCATATAAGGAGGTTAAACCTCCATGCTTGACTTACATGATAATCTATGATATCTATGAGGGACTTAGTTTAGGATACTATTATAACTATATAAATACATATATACATAATAACATGGTTGAATTTGTGATGGTAATCGGGTCTTGATTATTCGTCATAAACTTAGGCTATTATATCTAAGAATCTAAGACTCTCGTTATTGATTCTAATGGGCAAACTAAGACCCATGAAATCACACTTAACTTAGTGTAAAAAACGAGTACTTAGAACTAGATAATACTTTTGTAAATACATACTTTTTGTATTTTAAATTCCAAATCCGAATCTTCCATCTTAAATCCGTTAACTTACGCAGTGACAACTCGTACTTTTAAGAGTCTTGTACTAATTAGAATGGATCGTTGTCTTAAATCCGTTAGCTTACATCGTAATTAGCGTAGTACAAGAGTCTTGATTCAAATTAGGATTAGCTTACATCGTAATTAACGGATTTAAGATGGTAGAATCGATTAGGAGATGTACTCGACGAACTAGGGTTTTGATGAATAACGTGATTGTGCACGGTTTGAATCAAACATATGATATGTAATGAATCAGGTTTCATAACATGAATGTAATTACGCTAATTAACCAATGAATTAGGATTTGCATAATGAGAATGGATCGGTTCTGATGTAGAGGATCGTTGATGTGGTTGAGTGATTTGGTTCGAGTTGGATGATGATCATATGATTAGTTGTTATTCATCATTTAGTTAATGTTAATGTTCATATGAATTCTAGAAAATAAACTGTTTGATCTATTCTGAATGAGAATTGAGCATGATGCTTGTTATTAAATTTTGGAAATAACCGAATTAGTGTAACTGACTTCCATAAATTTCGGTGAAACATAACTGATTGCATGTTACCATATCACATTGAAATGTCGCACACTGTTGGAAATCGCACACTCTATGTTTCGTGTGGTACAACTTCCTAATGCACAAAGTAAAGCCTCTTGATGCTCGGTCGCACACTAGTTAGTCGCATACTCCCACGGGTACACATAATACTACACATTGTACAACCATGATATGTATGACCGTACACCATAGCGTGGCCACACACTCCTGTGCTGGTCGCACACCTTGGTGGGCCGCACAACTTGTATGGATCGCACACTTGAGAGGTGGTCGCACACTCTCAGGTGTGGGCCGGAGACATTGGGCCGCACTAATGTTGACTCGGACACTCATGAGGGACTCGCACACTCTCAACAGGCCCGTATACTTAGTCCGCACACTTGGGCCTTAAACATGCACTTGTATGCTACTGTTATACTTGTTATACTATACGTGTATGCAGTGAACCTTGCTTGTATGCAACATGTTAGAATACGTGTAGAATTATATGGGTGTTACTTGAATATGAACCTGACTTGTATGGTAACCATAATAGGACGTGGTTGACAACATTAGCTCAAGTGACCATTATCTGCCGAGCTAATTTAAGGTGAGCTCATACTTTTCTTAAAAGCATGCAATTCCCAGTGGTTTGGGAATGGAACAAACAACAACTATCCCCCTTGGGTAGGATACAATCTTCGTATTCTCCTTGGGTAGAATACGTATAACCTCGTCCCCCTGGTAAGGGACGGAAACCGTTATAATACATGTCTTAAGCATACTAGACGACAACTCTATCTGAAAGTCCCTTTTCATTTTTATACCGTCTTAATCGTCGGGCCAATGGCGAACGGGGTATTAGTTAAATAGCACTATTAGGTTTGACAAGCCTCACACCGTGCCGCAGAGGACAGGAGTGGACTAATATACTTGGGCACTTGGTCAATGATGATAGACATTGACATGGGGCACTAAACATACTACAGTCAGTAGTCGGTATGGTAACGAGTCTAGTGGTTTAAAACAGTGGGGTAGCTCCCCACGACATGTTTTTATAAAGAACGAAGTAGCTTAGACAAACTTATGGTTTTTTTTGGAACAATACTAAACAAAACAACTGTGAACTCCCCAACTTTATGTTGACACAGCTGCATGCTTTGCAGGTCGTTAGGTACATGGCTGGAGCTTGCACGAGGAGTAGACGTTGTGGCAAGGAACCAACTGTTGGGTTCCTAACATTAAACATTAAGCTTTTGAAATATTAATGGGTTTTAATTTGTATACATCCTAGTTAGTCACACGCCTCGTGGTAATACTCCGCTTGTGGATTTTGAGGGTGTGACAGATTGGTATCAGAGCCATTGGTTATAGTGAACTCGGTTTTAAAAAGGGAAAATCTTTTTGAGAAAAACCAGACTATAACCTGCTCAGTGCTCAACGATCCACAACAACACTTCGCTCCACGTGCAAGGCTCAATATTTTAGGTGGTATGATTTATGTTTATATTTCCTACTTGATAGTTTATTTTTGCATGGTGTGTTACTTATGGTATGCTTAGCTAGGGTTGTAGTAGCATGGTGTCTATTAGCCCTAATGTGATCTCTTTGACATTCAACTATTTGCATGAAACCTTATGTGCTCACTCTCTTCTGTCATTCTTTTCGCACCCCTGCGTCATCGTTCTCATTTGTGTTTTCTGGATGTGAAGATCATGAGTGGACGAAACGGAGGACATGGTTTTGGTATCAACTTGACTCAGGATCAACTGACGGCCCAATCAATGAACGGGTTGCTGAAGCTTTTGCAGCCCAACCAAGAGGTAAAGCCTGCCATTTCGACCTATCCTAGGATGTTTAGATCCTACTCTCATGATATTCTGTCATTCTTAACCTTATTCCTTCTTTTCCTACACGACAGGTCAACCTGCTCAGCCTCGAGCATGTACGTTCAAGACCTTTATGGATTGCCGACCCAGTTCCTTCAGCGGCATTGAGGGAGCCGTGGGTCTACTACATTGGTTTGAGAAGATTGAGTTGGCTTTTGAAATGTGTGAATGCCTTGTCAAGAATCGAGTAAAATTTGCGACTGGAACACTCGAAGGTAGTGCGCTCTCCTGGTGGAACGTACAAGTGCAAATGCTAGGGTTGGTAGCTGCGAACACCACCCCATGGAACGACTTCAAGGAATTGATCAAAGAAGAGTATTGCCATCGGGATGATATCCACAAGCTGGAGTGTAACACCTCGTAAAATCATACCCAATAAAATAAAGACACGTGTCATAAACCCGGATCAAGTTAAAAGATGTATGGTAGGATTTAAAAATGTCGACATGTTAATTGATACCTCTGAGCGACCTAATTATAAATCCAAAACCATAATATATTTAATAAACATCTGATTCAAATCCGGTTATCATTAGTGGTAATTAATTTAAATCTCAAGGTTTGGATTCTATGAGTGTTACAACAAATTTTACTTTCAAGACCTTTTCAAAAGAATCCAAGAACTTGTAAATGCATGGCATCACATGCAAGGGCATGCAAGACCTGAATACATGGCCCCCACTACTGGAAAAAGGAATAAGAATCGAAGACATAAAAGTTGCATGGTCAAAGCCTAAGAGATTACAAAGTTTTGTCTTCTGATAAGGGCTTACGGACCGCAAGAACATCACCTTACGGTACGTAAGGTGGCGGAGCTGGGCGAGAATTATTTAAAGGGCGGATACGGACCGCAAAGCTAAGGGCTCACGGTCCGCAAGGTTTGTAACTGGGCATCTCAGATCAAGGTCGGTTGCGGACCGTATAGTTTTGGACTTACGGTCCGTAAGAGATGCATACGGACCGCAAGGATCCTTGCTTACGGTCCGTAAGGAGGTCGCTGGCAGCAGAAAATGGCAGTTGCCTGTTTATAACCGGTTGCACCGCCTTAAAGAGCTGGTTTTCGAAATACTGGAGCATGGCCAATAGTTTTGCATGCATAGGGACACATGGGTTGATCAGGGAACTCTCATAGACTTGGGTGTGATGATCTTGTTGCATTTAGCTCACTATATAAGAGATTGAAGTTGCAAACATGGGACTTGCTCACTTCAAATCATTACAAGACTTCTCTGGAGCTCTCTGGTCTTCTCTCAAGCTTCCTTAAAGTTCCAAATCGTACTTAGGACCTTTGTAAGTGTCCTTAACCTTTCTTAATTCAGTATTACTTAGTTTAATGGCCTAAAGTCAAACAGTCGTAATTAAGGTTTGACTTCATAATTAATCACAATTTGTCCAGTCAAATCTCAAATTGAAAGTACCTACGAGTTGGTAATTATGTGGGTAATAAACCCTTAAAAGGGTACTCTCTGATTCCCACTCTAACTAGGCCAATTGTCGGGTCAAAGTTAATTATAAAAAGTCAACAGAAAGCTAATTTTCAAATAAATACATAATTAACAATGTAGAAGCCATGCAACCTGTTTTATCGCTAATATAACTTGGTAATTAATGTAAGAACATGTCTAAACATGTTCAACCCGACAATTTTCAGTTTAAGCTCGGTTCGGAACCGAAAGTCGCAAAAGTAGACTTTTACTTTGACTTTCAGTTCTGACCCATTAGAGCATAGTTTAGAAATTCCTTAGAGCTTTATTAGGACCAGGTTACATGTTAGTCTAACCCTCTGTGACTATACAACTTGGTTCATTAGTTATCCGATTCATATGCATGTTTCCGTTAAATGCTTAAATGTTGACTATTATGCCCTTTTTAACCTTAAAACAAGATTTTTGAAAATGTGAAAGGATAGAAATCTTCATTACTGATTTATAAACTTGCCCTAAAAAAATTTTACGTCAATTTGAGGTCTAGATTAGGAGTTATGCTCAATAGCCTAATTTGAAAGCTTTTTATTAATTAAACGGCGTAATTAGCATATAGCCTATCTAAACCCAATTTTTAATACCAAACTTTTGACCTACTGATGTAAAATAATATTTTGGGATTTTTGAAGATTTTTATTTATTTTTAGGCTGAGCATAACATAGGATTATACCTTTGATTCGGTAATTGTCAGTTTTGTCCTTTTGGCCTATAAAATGAGTTTTAAAAATCATTTTGATACCAAACCTTTTTCTACTGATCTTATACGATAAATAAAATATTTTAAGCCTTCTGGAATAATAAAAATATCAGCTTTTCGTATAAAACCCGGAAATCGCTCAAAATCGTCTTTTTACGCGTTTTAAACGCATAGTATGTATAAAAACTATTTTAAATATATAAGACTTGATACCTACTGATATTTTTAGTAAATTTTTATATTCTAACAGTAAGCAAAAGTTTTAAACTCAGATTTCCAGATTTAACCTTTTAGGCTTATGTGAAATTACCAAAATGCCCCTACGATGCATAGTTTAGTTATAAAAGATAAATTTCACATATATGTAATACCCTACTGTTATAACTTACTAAAATAAATATTTTTACTGACTATATCAGACCTAAAACTCAGATTAATATTTAAACTCTTTTATAACCTTTAAAATGACCAAAATACCCCTACGGGGTGTAATTTGAGTTTAAATTCGTTTTGGACATAATAGAAGGTATCTTACTGATGTCACAACATATTTAAGGCATATTTACTTAGGAAACCTGTATATGACTCTTATGGTTACCCGTTACGCATTTTTCGCGTTTGGTCCGGTTTATGTAACTAGTTTGCATAAATTGACCGAAACGGGTCAAACCTTATCATATTTGTCTCAAAATCCAGAATGTGTTTGGTTTACCCATATTATACAAGTCTTCAAACTTGTAGGGTCTAAATCACATTCTATTCCGGTCTTCGCTTAATCATGCGATTTGAACCGTATCTTCCTTTAAAACTAACCGGTCTAAGTTTAGGCTTAATTAAAGACCCGTTAGGAATCTAATAGGTTATTAAAAACCTTTGTTCCAGAATAGGAGCCCAGTAAAAGCTACGTGCACTTGCTGTTTGTGAATTATACTTGCTCAGGTAAATACTTTTAACTTATTTTCCCTATACGGGCTTGGGGTACGGTATATAAAATACCGCTTGGTCAGGCATTGAATTTTTAATCGTATGAAGGTTAATTTATTGAAATGACCCGTTTAAATTGTTTTGTTTGCTTAAAGCCTTTGGGGGGTTAATGACCATGTCCCAGATATCCTTGGCATCATTCATAAAAATGGCCACGACCTAAGCACGGGGTATAGGCAAACACCCGCCGGTGCATATATTTAAATAAAAAGATATAACCGCCGGTTTCGAGAATAACTCGCCGCAGGACTATATCATGTGGTGTGTCAATTAATCTTTAACCCGGTGTCAACCCGGGCTACTGAACGTATAACAAACATGTAATTATTTTACAAGTTTATATATAAATAATTATCCCAAGTTATAAATATTTTGTGCCTTGTGCATTCATATCAATTTTCATAAAATGTTTTCAAAATTAGTCAGTTAATTGTATTTACCAGTGTAAACTGACGTATTTTCCCAAAAAAGCTAAGTGCATGTACTAATCGGAATAGGCTGGCCTCTCCTAGCATCAATAAAGAGTCTTGCAAGCTTAGATGCCTTTAAATCTGTTGAACAATGTTTCCTTTTTATTTGATCCGCCTGTGGATCTTTTTCCGCCATTTTGTGATACTTGATATTACACTTTATTCGGTTGAAATGTGATCTATCTTTTGCTTCCACTGTGCATTTAAAATTGTGTTGTTTGACTATGATGATATCAACTACGTCACGATACTCCCCACCGGGCCCACTGGTAATACATGGAAATATCGAGGTGTGACAGGTTGGTATCAGAGCCAACACTGAGTGAATTAAACACTAGCCTTTTGTGTTTAATCTCAGTTACATAGTTGCACATTCCTCGATTTTCGAGTCTAGACAAAGAACATAGGACAAATCCTGATTTGTTTTATTTTTCTCTTTATATATATTCCTTGTTGTTACCTTTGTTTATGTTGACAGGATCAATCATGCCGCCAAGATTTAGAAGGGGAAGAGGAAAGGCACCGATCACCGGTCACGACCATGAGGCCGAGCCATCACACAGACGAACCCCATCAGTCACTATGAGTACAAGTCCACAGGAACATTGGAGGACTTATATAGAGCCAGCGTGGCGATCCGTCTCACTAAGTTCGTCACCATCCTATCACCATTCTTTCGGGCCTCAATCTGAAAACGAGCCCCATGACTCGTATCCTTCTTTCATCCCTCTCCAAAGATCCAACTCTCACCATTCCTTCAATGACCCCACACCTGTCTTCCAAAGCCGGTTCAACCTGGAAAACTACATTCATGAACCAGTGGGTTTTAACCCATTTGGACCAGAGGACCTTTTCTCCGGCGACCATGCGATGGACATGGACGAGGACACCGATCCCGTAGAGCCACCGTCCGAAACACCTAACCACCCCATCGAGATCTCTGATGGGTCATCATTTCATGGATCACCTTACCGTGGTCCAGACAGCTACCAGGCGAGATTCGCCCAGTTTGAGTGGTATTTTACCCCCTCCGAGCACTCGTCGCCTCACCAGCAGCAACAGCAGCAGCAGCATGATCCCTCTGAGGATTCTTGTTTTGTAGTGGTCACTCCGCCACCACCACCACCAGTTCAGCAGCCACCTCCGGTGCCACCTAGGCGAAGAAGATCAAACGCACGGATGTCCGTGTGAGGAGGAGTACGTATCAGCACCCCTCAACCTTCAAGTGGCAGCCACTACCCGCCACTCCATGAAGACCCGCAGATGGGTGGGCCTTCAAACCCTGTCTCGGAAGTAGACTCTGCGCCTGTCGGTCCACCACTGTTGGGTTTTGGTAACCCAATTCCTGCATACGCCGGCTCAGCGGTGTATAATCCCTTTGAGCAGCCGGCCCACACCAACTACAATTATGCTGAGGTTGACCCATACCAGGCAGGGTGGGATTACAATGCTCTCCACCCTGAGGGGCCCTATGGAGCTCCCTGGGGAGTTGGCTACCCAGCTTATGGGTACCAACAACCGCCACCTCCTCAACCTCCACATCAGCAGCCGCCGCAACAGCAATTGATACCACCAGAGTGACAACAGGAGGTTCTTGAAAGGTTGTGCCAGGTTGAACGGGAAGTTCAAGCAGAACGTAGGAGCAACCGGGGATTTATGAAGGGTTTGGCAAATTTACTCAAGGGGAAGAGCAAGAGGGATCGTTAGAATTCCTTGTTTATTTATTTAATTGTAGTGTAACTTCCTTATTTAATCAAGTCCCTGCGTGGACATTTGTTTCTATAATCAGTCCCTGCGAGGACTTGTTTTAGTTTAGCCCCTGCGTGGGCATGTCTTTCCTGTTTAAGCCCCTACGTGGGCATGTCTTTCTGTTAAGTCCCGTTCAGGGCATTATTGTACTCTTCTTATTTAAATTATGGAATGTGTTAAATTTTAATTATCATTACATGCATGAATATAATATGTAAAATAAAAAAAATAAAATACCATTCCTTTTAAAAATAAATTTGCCATTATATATTAAATAAATCTTAAAGGCAAAACCTAGTCCATGTGTCATATTAAGACAGGACCATGATGGTAGATCCTTATTAAGATGCAGATTCTTGTTAACATCTGAAACCATGTTAACACTCCTGGCAAAATGTGATTCGATAAAATCGCATAAGTCATCCTTATATTGGATTCTTCCAAATCCTTTTAATTAATTAAAACATCCATTAGGGATGTAGTACCTACGGGCTATACTCATTGTTATATAAGACAAAAGACAGCTGTGGTCTTCGACCCCCTGTTAAGAAGAGGTAATGAATTAGGATTAAAACCTCAATACCTTGATCCTGTAAGATCATGATATAAAAATTTAAAACTATCCATGTGACTTGGCCATGTTGCCATTAATATATTTTAAATTATAACTAAGGATTATTATAATGAAACATCCTGAATATATATATATATATATGCCTAACAAATTAATCAAAATGGTTTCTTAAATACCATGATTAATAAATCATCTAGAATGATAAAACTGTTATAGACTTCTGAGTAAATTAAAAATCATTTATCTTATGTAGCAATCAAGCTACATGGCTGGGTCAGACGAAGTCAACAGTCACCCCAGAGAAAATCATGACACTTCCAGAGTCAATGTAGCAGGAGCTGAATTACAGGCATTAATAGATAATGCTGTTACACGAGCTTTGGACAGACAGTTCAATGAATCCAGTGGTACCCATGTAAGGACTCAGTCTGTACCACACTCAAAACCACCCTCAAGAACTCATACCGCTCACAAGAGTGATTCTCATCATTCATCAAATCAGAGGAGTGTTCCATCCAAGAGAATTGTACTAACTCAAGAACCACGTGCTAACGGTTGCACCTATAAGTATTTTGTTTCCTGCAAACCCAGGGATTTCACTGGGGAAAAAGGAGCAGTTGATTGCATGACATGGTTAGACGAGATGGACACTGTGGTAGATATCAGTGGTTGCGCTGATAAGGATGTGGTAAAGTTTGTATCTCAGTCATTCAAAGGCGAGGCACTAGCTCGGTGGAGATCTTTAATCCAAGCTACCAGAAAAATCCCATTGTACAATTTGTCTTGGGATCAGTTTGTGACGTTGATTAAGGAGAACTACTGCCCTCAGCATGAGGTTGAAAAGATTGAAGCTGATTTCTTGTCATTGGTTATGAAAAACCTAGATTGTCAAGCCTACCTTACGAGCTTCAACACAATGTCTAGATTGGTTCCTTATCTTGTGACACCGGAACCCAAGCGAATAGCTTGTTTCATTGGGGGTTTAGCCCCAGAGATCAAGGCGAGTGTGAAGGCCTCTCAACCAGCCACTTTTCGGTCTGCAGCTGATATATCATTGTCTCTTACTCTGGACGCGGTCAAGCAGAGATCGCTAAGAAACACTGATGCTGAAAAGAGGAAGCGTGAGGATGATAATTCACGACGTTCAGATCAGAAACACAAGGGAAATACCGACCACAAAAAGAGTTCTGTAACTAAAAAGGATGGTCAACAGTCGGGTGATAAGCCCAAGTGTAAGATCTGTAAGAAGCACCATTTCGGGAGGTGCAGATATGAATCGAAATCCCAGTCACAGCCGAGAGCTTGTGGAATTTGTAAATCTTCTGAGCACAAGACGCTAGACTGCAAGAAGATAAAGGACGCAACGTGCTACAACTGCAATGAAAAGGGGCATATCAAGTCCAACTACCCAAAGTTTGCAAAGAAGTCTGAAGATGGGAAAAAGACCAATGCTAGGGTCTTCCAGATGAACGCACAAGAGGCGATCCAGAACAACAATGTGATAACAGGTACTTTCCTTATTAACGATATTTATGCAAGAGTGTTATTTGATTCTGGAGCAGATAAGTCATTTGTTGATGATAAGTTTTGTAAGCTGTTAAATCTACCTGTTAGAACCCTAAGCATAAAATATGAGGCTGAATTAGCCGATGGAACCATATAAACCGCATCAACCGTGTTAGATGGATGTTTCATATCCATTAGGAACCACTCTTTTCCATTATCCTTACTTCCTCTGAAATTAGCTGGTTTCGACATAGTAATAGGCATGGATTGGTTATCCCATAACCAAGCTCAGATCGTTTGCAACAAGAAACAAGTGGTGATCAAGACTCCGTCTGGTGAGCCACTTACCATTCAGGGAGATACCCAGTATGGACTGCCTGAGCAAGTGACTATGCTCAAGGCGTCTAGGTGCTTGAAGAAGGGTTGTGTTATTTATATGGCACAGGTAACTATTGATGAGCAGAAACCCAAGATTGAAGATATCCCTTTCATTTCTAAGTACCCAGAAGTTTTCCCTGAAGAATTACCCGGTTTACCACCAGATAGGCAAGTAGAATTCAGAATTGACATTATCCCGGAGCAGAACCTCTTGCAAGAGCGCCTTATAGGTTGGCACCAACGGAAATGAAAGAGCTGAGAACCCAACTAGATGATTTGTTAGCCAAAGGTTTTATACGTCCTAGTTCGTCTCCTTGGGGAGCACCTATTCTGTTTATCAAGAAGAAGGATGGATCGATGCGTCTATGCATCGATTATCGCGAGCTTAACAAACTCACTATCAAGAATAGATATCCATTGCCCAGGATCGATGATCTGTTCGATCAATTACAAGGGGCAAGTTACTTCTCTAAGATCGATTTGAGGTCAGGCTACCATCAACTAAAGGTTAGAGATGAAGATGTGCACAAGACTGCATTTAGGACTTGTTATGGTCATTGCGAGTTCCTAGTGATGCCTTTTGGGCTCACTAATGCACCAACAGCATTCATGGATCTCATGAATCGTGTCTGCAAGCCATACTTGGACAAATTTATTATCGTCTTCATTGACGACATTCTGATTTATTCAAAGAACCAAGCTGACCATGAGAAGCATCTCCGTTGTATTCTTAAACTCCTACAGCAAGAGAAACTCTATGCCAAGTTTTCGAAGTGTGAATTTTGGCTTCGAGAAGTCTAGTTTCTTGGACATGTAGTCAGTGAGCGTGGTATCTAGGTGGATCCCGCTAAAGTTGAAGCTGTCATGAATTGGCAAGACCCAAAGACGCCCACTGAGATTCGCAGCTTTCTAGGTTTAGCAGGATACTATAGGCGTTTTATTGAAAATTTCTCAAGGATTGCTGCACCCCTAACTTCGTTGACGCGTAAGAATATTAAGTTTGATTGGGGTCCTAAGCAGCAGGAATCCTTTGACATTCTTAAGCAGAAGTTGAGCAATGCACCTGTGTTGACATTGCCTGATGGAATAGAGGAATTTGTAGTATACTGCGACGCATCACACACTAGAATGGGATGTGTGCTGATGCAGAAAGGCAAGGTCATTGCCTATGCTTCTCGACAGCTAAAGGTGCACGAGAAGAATTACACCACCCACAACTTGGAGTTGGGTGCCGTTGAAGTTGCACTAAAGCTTTGGAGGCATTACTTGTATGGGACTAAATGTGTGATCTATTCTGATCACAAGAGCCTTCAGCATTTGTTTAATCAGAAGGACT
Source organism: Helianthus tuberosus (assembly GCA_030545235.1). NCBI lineage: Eukaryota > Viridiplantae > Streptophyta > Magnoliopsida > Asterales > Asteraceae > Helianthus > Helianthus tuberosus. Next base: position 8,331,846 of record CM060403.1, on the reverse strand, counting down.
TAAACATGAGGCAGCGACGATGGATGGAAACTTTAAATGATTATGACTGTGAAATACGATACCATCCAGGCAAGGCGAACGTAGTCACCGATGCTTTAAGAAGGAAGGAAAGGGTTAAGCCCATAAGAATCAATGCCAAGAGCATTGAACTAAAGAATGGTTTAAATGAAAGGTTGTTAGCTGCTCAAAGAGAAGCTGTATTAGAAGCTAACTATCCTGATGAGAAGTTAGGAGTAACTGCTGAGCAGTTATCTTACGCCAAGGACGGAATCCTGAGATTAAATGGACGAATATGGGTTCCAATTTATGGAGGACTTCGGGATGTTATCCTCCAAGAAGCCCATAGTTCTAAGTACTCCGTTCATCCTGGAGCTGACAAGATGTACCAGGATCTAAAGGCAAATTATTGGTGGATAGGCTTGAAGAAGTCTATAGCTACCTATGTAGCCAGATGTTTGACATGCACGCAAGTCAAAGCTGAACACCAGAAGCCGTCAGGTTTGCTACAACAGCCTGAACTTCCGACCTGGAAATGGGAAATGGTGACTATGGATTTTATCACTAAGTTACCGAAGACGAAGAAAGGAAATGATACTATTTGGGTGATAGTGGATAGACTGACTAAGTCAGCTCACTTCCTACCTATTAAAGAAACACACAGCTCAGATAAGTTAGCTCAGCTATATGTGGACGAGATTGTATCTCTCCACGGAGTGCCAGTGTCTATCATCTCTGATAGGGATACAAGGTATATGTCACATTTCTGGAAAAGCTTCCAGCAATCCCTAGGCACTCGATTGAACTTCAGCACTGCATATCATCCTCAGACGGATGGTCAGAGTGAGCGAACAATTCAAACACTGGAAGATATGTTAAGGGCTTGTGTCATTGATCTAGGTGGAAGTTGGGATGATCATCTTCCACTGATCGAGTTTTCGTACAATAATAGCTATCACTCAAGTATCCAAGCTGCACCATTTGAAGCGTTATATGGGAGAAAGTGCAGAACGCCCGTTTGCTGGGCAGAAGTTGGAGATGTCCAACTAACAGGACCTGATATAGTCCTGGAGACGACAGATAAGATTGTGTAGATACGAGATCGTCTCAAAGCTGCCAAAGATAGTCAGAAAAGCTACGCAGATAAGAGGCGTAAACCTCTAAAGTTTGAGGTAGGTGACAAAGTGTTACTTAAAGTTTCACCCTGGAAAGGGGTGATGCGTTTTGGTAAGAAAGGCAAATTAAGCCCAAGGTACATTGGACCATTCGAGATCATCGAATGTGTCAGATCTGTGGCTGACAAGTTAAACCTGCCTGAAGAGCTTAGCGGTATTCATAATGTATTCCACATCTGCAATCTGAAGAAGTGTCTAGCTGATGAATCACTAGTTATACCCCATACGGATGTGCACATAGATGAGAGCTTGAAATTTATTGAGAAACCTTTGTCTATCGAGGATCGACAGGTTAAAAAGCTTCGGAAGAAGCAAGTACCGATTGTAAAGGTCAAATGGGATGCCCGAAGAGGTCCCGAGTATACGTGGGAAGTAGAGTCCACAATGAAAGAAAAGTACCCTCATTTGTTTCAGTAAATCTCGAGTTCGAGATTTCTTTTAATGGGGTGAGGATGTAACACCTCGTAAAATCATACCCAATAAAATAAAGACATGTGTCATAAACCCGGATCAAGTTAAAAGATGTATGGTAGGATTTAAAAATGTCGACATGTTAATTGATACCTCTGGGCGACCTAATTATAAATCCCAAACCATAATATATTTAATAAACATCTGATTCAAATCCGGTTATCATTAGTGGTAATTAATTTAAATCTCAAGGTTTGGATTCTATGAGTGTTACGACAAATTTTACTTTCAAGACCTTTTCAAAAGAATCCAAGAACTTGTAAATGCATGGCATCACATGCAAGGGCATGCAAGACCTGAATACATGGCCCCCACTACTGGAAAAAGGCATAAGAATCGAAGACATAAAGTTTGCATGGTCAGAGCCTAAGAGATTACAAAGTTTTGTCTTCTGATGAGGGCTTACGGACCGCAAGAAGACCACCTTATGGTCCGTAAGGTGGCGAAGCTGGGCGAGAATTATTTAAAGGGCGGATACGGACCGCAAAGCTAAGGGCTTACAGTCCGCAAGGTTTGTAATTGGGCATCTCAGATCAAGGTCGGTTGCGGACCGTATAGTTTTGGACTTACGGTCCGTAAGAGATGCATACGGACCGCAAGGATCCTTGCTTACGGTCCGTAAGGAGGTCGCTGGCAGCAGAAAATGGCAATTGCCTGTTATAACCGGTTGCACCGCCTTAAAGAGCTGGTTTTCGAAATACTGGAGCATAGCCAATAGTTTTGCATGCATAGGGACATATGGGTTGATCAGGGAACTCTCATAGACTTGGGTGTGATGATCTTGTTGCATTTAGCTCACTATATAAGAGCTTGAAGTTGCAAACATGGGACTTGCTCACTTTAAATCATTACAAGACTTCTCTAGAGCTCTCTGGTCTTCTATCAAGCTTCCTTAAAGTTCCAAATCGTACTTAGGACCTTTGTAAGTGTCCTTAACCTTTCTTAATTCAGTATTACTTAGTTTAATGGCCTAAAGTCAAACCATCGTAATTAAGGTTTGACTTCGTAATTAATCACAATTTGTCCAGTCAAATCTCAAATTGAAAGTACCTACGAGTTGGTAATTATGTGGGTAATAAACCCTTAAAAGGGTACTCTCTGATTCCCACTCTAACTAGGTCAATTGTCGGGTCAAAGTTAATTATAAAAAGTCAACAGAAAGCTAATTTTCAAATAAATACATAATTAACAATGTAGAAGCCAAGCAACCTGTTTTATCACTAATATAAATTGGTAATTAATGTAAGAACATGTCTAAACATGTTCAACCCGACAATTTTCAGTTTAAGCTCGGTTCGGAACCGAAAGTCGCAAAGTAGACTTTTGCTTTGACTTTCAGTTCTGACCCATTAGAGCGTAGTTTAGAAATTCCTTAGAGCTTTATTAGGACCAGGTTACATGTTAGTATAACCCTCTGTGATTATAAAACTTGGTTCATTAGTTATCCGATTCATATGCATGTTTCCGTTAAATGCTTAAATGTTGACTATTATGCCCTTTTAACCTTAAAACATGATTTTTGAAAATGTGAAAGGATAGAAACCTTCATTACTGATTTATAAACTTGCCCTAAAAAAATTTGACATCTATTTGAGGTCTAAATTAGGAGTTATGCTCAACTGCGTAATTAGAAAGCTTTTTATTATTTAAACGGGCGTAATTAGCATATAGCCTATCTAAACCCAATTTTTAATACCAAAATTTTTACCTACTGATGTAAAATAATATTTTGGGATTTTTGAAGATTTTTATTTATTTTTAGGCTGAGCATAACATAGGATTATACCTTTGATTCGGTAATTGTCGGTTTTGCCCTTTTGGCCTATAAAATGAGTTTTACAAATCATTTAGATACCAAACCTTTTTCTACTGATCTTATATGATAAATAAAATATTTTAAGCCTTCTGGAATAATAAAAATATCAGCTTTTCAAATAAAACCCGGAAATCGCTCAAAATCGTCTTTTTATTCGTTTTAAACGCATAGTATGTATAAAAACTATTTTAAATATATAAGACTTGATACCCACTGATATTTTTAGTAAATTTTTATATTCTAACAATAAGCAAAAGTTTTAAACTCAGATTTCTGGATTTAACCTTTTAGGCTTATGTGAAATTACCAAAATGCCCCTACGGTGCATAGTTTAGTTATAAAAGATAAATTTCACATATATGTAATACCCTACTGTTATAACTTACTAAAATAAATATTTTTACTGATTATATCAGACCTGAAACTCAGATTAATATTTAAACTCTTTTATAACCTTTAAAATGACCAAAATACCCCTACGGGGTGTAATTTGAGTTTAAATTCATTTTGGGCATAATAGAAGGTATCTTAGTGATGTCACAACATATTTAAGGCATATTAACTTAGGAAACCTGTATATGACTCTTATGGTTACCCGTTACGCATTTTTCGCGTTCGGTCCGGTTTATGTAATTAGTTTGCATAAATTGACCGAAATGGGTCAAACCTTATCATATTTGTCTCAAAATCCAGAATGTGTTTAGTTTACCCATATTATACAAGTCTTCAAACTTGTAGGGTCTAAATCACATTCTATTCCAGTCTTCACTTAATCGTGCGATTTGAACCGTATCTTCCTTTAAAACTAACCGGTCTAAGTTTAAGCTTAATTAAAGACCCGTTAGGAATCTAATAGGTTATTAAAAACCTTTGTTCCAGAATAGGAGCCCAGCAAAAGCTACGTGCACTTGCTGTTTGTGAATTATACTTGCTTAGGTAAATACTTTTAACTTATTTTCCCTATACGGGCTTGGGGTACGGTATATAAAATACCACTTGGTCGGGCATTGAATTTTTAATCGTATGAAGGTTAATTTATTGAAATGACCTGTTTAAATTGTTTTGTTTGCTTAAAGCCTTTGGGGGGTTAATGATCATGTCACGGATATCCTTGGCATCATTCATAAAAATGGCCACGACCTAAGCACGGGGTGTAGGCATACACCCGCCGGTGCATATATATAAATAAAAAGGTATAACCGCCGGTTTCGAGAATAACTCGCCACGGGACTATATCATGTGTTGTGTCAATTAATCTTTAACCCGGTGTCAACCCGGGCTACTGAACGTATAACGAACATGTAATTCTTTTACAAGTTTATATATAAATAATTATCCCAAGTTATAATTATTTTGTGCCTTGTGCATTCAAATCAATTTTCATAAAATGTTTTCAAAATGAGTCAGTTAATTGTATTTACCAGTGTAAACTGACGTATTTTCCCAAAAAGGCTAAGTGCAGGTTCTAATCGGAATAGGCTGGCCTCTCCTAGCATCAGTAAAGAGTCTTGCAAGCTTAGATGCCTTTAAATCTGTTGAACAATGTTTCCTTTTTTTTTATCCGCCTGTGGATCTTTTTCAACCATTTTGTGATACTTGATATTACACTTTATTCGGTTGAAATATGATCTATCTTTTGCTTCCGCTGTGCATTTAAAATTGTGTTGTTTGACTATGATGATATCAACTACGTCAAGATACTCCCCACCAGGCCCACCGGTAATACGTGGAAATATCGGGGTGTGACATGGAGGTGGAGTTCTACAACCTCAAGATGGTAGGGTGTGAGATTGAAGCCTACATGAAAAGATCGAATGATTTGGCCACCCTGTGTCCCAATATAGAGAATCCTGCTTACAAGCGCATTGAGCTCTACATCAAGGGTTTGGTACCAGAGATCCAGAGCATGGTAACTATAGCGAACCTCCCTACGATCCAGCAGATCATACGACTATCACACTGCCTTACTGATCAGGCAGTCGAACAGAACAGGCTGCCTAAACGGGTTAGTACTAATACTGATGCTCCAAGTGACAAAAATGTATGTGGGATGGAAACTCGAGCAAAGGTTCAAGCTCTACACAGCCTCAGTCCCAGCAGCGAAAGACCAATGACTACAAAAGCCCCAATCAGCACTCTGCTACCAATCAAAGTCAGGGTGGGTACAAAGGAAATCACCCCAATTGCAACCGTTGTAACTTGCACCACAGCGGGCCGTGCAACAAGAACCACTGCCAGAGATGCAACAAGCCAGGCCATGCAGCAAAGGATTGCAGGAGTCCGTATCCTGCGAATCAGAACCGACAACAGCAACCAGCCCACAGAACCAGAATCAGCAGCAATAACAGGGTAACCATAAGGGATGTTACCAGTGTGGAGCATAAGGCCACTATAAAAGAAACTTTCCTCAGTTGAATCAAAACCGCAACAACAACAACAATCAGGGCTTAAGCGTACTCTAATCCCGATGAACTCCAAGCATGTTATAGAACTAGCGAATGGTAAAAACCTTGAGGCCACACGCATTTTCTGGGGTTGTAAACTTGCTCTAGCTGGTCAGACCTTCTCTATCGATCTCATCCCCATCGTTCTTGGTAGTTTCGACGTTGTAATCGGGATGGACTGGTTATCCCAACATCGAGCGGAAATACTCTGCAAAGAGAAGATTGGCCGCATTCCCCGTTCTAACGATGAACCTCTCACTATTCATGGTGACAAGAGTGGTGCTGTAGTGGGCATCGTCTCGTTCCTTAAGGCCCATAAGTGTTTGCAAAGAGCCACATTGCCATTCTTGCTCTCGTTACCGACACCTCAGCAAGAGAGAAAAAGATTGAAGACATCTCGATTGTACGCGACTTTCCTGAGGTATTTCCTGAGAAATTACCTGGTCTTCCGCCTCATCGTCAAGCCATGTTTCAAATTGAGCTAACTCCTGGAGTGGCACCTATAGCTCATGCACCTTACCGGTTAGCCTTAGCTGAATTGGAAGAATTGTCCGCGCAACTACAGGAGCTTTTGGACAAGGGTTTTATTCGTCCTCGCTCATCGCCCTGGGGTGCCCCTGTATTGTTTGTCAAGAAGAAAGACGGTACCTTCCGTATGTGTATAGACTACCATGAACTTAACAAGGTGACTGTGAAGAATCGTTACCCACTTCCACGCATCGATGACCTGTTGGACCAGTTGCAAAGGTCGAGCTTCTATTCTAAGATTGATATGAGATCGGGCTATCATCAGCTGAGAGTTTGAGATGAAGACATCTCCCAAACAACATTCAGGACTCGTTACGGACAGTACGAGTTCCTTGTTATGCCATTCGGGTTGACGAACGCACCTGCGGTTTTCATGGAACTCATGAACCGAGTGTGCAAACCTTACTTGGATAAGTTCGTTATTGTTTTCATAGATGACATCCTGATTTATTCTAAGAGTCAAGAGGAACACGAGCAACATCTGCTTCTTATTCTTGAACTTCTTCGAACAGAGCAACTCTATGCTAAATTTTCAAAATGCGACTTTTGGCTTCGTGAAGTCCATTTCCTTGGCCACGTAGTCAATAAAGATGGGATTCATGTTAATCCAGCAAAGATTGACTCCATTAAGAACTGGCCTACACCTCGAACTCCAACCGAAATCCGTCAATTCTTGGGTTTGGCGGGCTACTACCGAAGATTCACCAAGGACTTCTCGAAGATTGAGCAGCCTCTTACCGCTCTAACTCAGAGGGGTGTCACCTACCGATGGGGTGATGCTCAGGAATCCGCGTTTCAACAATTGAAGGTGAAACTTCGTAGTGCACCCATTCTTTCGTTACCAGAAGGCATAGATGATTTTATCGTTTATTGTGACGCGTCTATCCAAGGACTTGGTTGTGTGTTGATGCAACGTGAGAAGGTCATTGCTTACGCATCATGCCAACTAAAAGTTCACGAAAAGAACTACACTACCCACGATTTGGAGTTGGGAGTAGTAGTGTTCGCACTCAAGATATGGAGACATTACTTGTACGGTACCAAGTGCACCATCTACACCGATCACAAGAGTCTCCAGCATATCCTTGATCAGAAGGAGTTGAACATGCGACAACGTCGATGGGTCGAACTCTTGAATGACTACGAGTGCGTGATCAAGTATCATCCAGGCAAGGCCAACGTTGTGGCCGATGCCCTCAGTCTGAAGGAAACCAAACCTTAGCGTGTACGTGCGTTACAGCTTACTATTCACTCCAATCTTCCTACTTAAATCTGAAACACTCAGATTGAAGCACTGAAGGAAGAGAACCTTTGAGCTGAGTCTCTACGGGGCTTGGAAAAACGACTCAAACTAAAGGAAGATGGTGCTTACTATCTCGCGAGACGTATCTGGGTTCCATTCTATGGAAACCTAAGAGAGCTCGTGATAGACGAGGCACACAAGTCTCGTTACTCGGTACATCCTAGTTCTGATAAGATGTACCATGACCTCAGAACCATATACTGGTGGCCTAGTATGAAAGGTAGCATTACCAAGTATGTTAGCAAATGCTTGACCTGTGCTAGGGTCAAAATCGAATATCAAAAGCCATCAGGGTTACTACATCAACCTGAGATACCAACATGGAAATGTGAGCAAATTTCCTTGGACTTCGTCACTGGTTTACCAAGATCTCAACGAGAAAACGACACCATCTGGGTGGTCGTGGACCGACTGACTAACTCTGCACACTTCCTGGCAATCAAGGAAACCGACAAGTTTTCTACCCTCGCAGACATCTATTTGAGGGAAGTAGTCGCTAGGCACGGAGTGCCAACTTCCATCATTTCTGATCGTGAACCACGCTTTGCATCTGATTTGTGGCAGGCGATGCACAAATCGTTTGGCTCACGTCTAGACATGAGCATGGCTTATCACCCGCAAATGGATGGTCTGACTGAACGCACAATCCATACCTTGGAAGATATATTGTGGCTATTTGTTATTGACATTGGTAATGGCTGGGAAAGACACCTGCCTTTGGTGGAGTTTTCGTACAACAATAGTTACCACAACAGCATCAAGGCTGCTCCGTTCGAGGCTTTGTATGGACGGAAATGCCGATCACCTCTATGCAGGGCTGAAGTTGGTGACAGCCAAATCACTGGCTCAGAACTTGTTATCAACACAATAGAAAAGATTGCCCAAATCAGACAACGAATGGCGGCAGCTCATGACCGCCAGAAAAGCTACGCTGACAAGCGTAGGAAACCTCTCGAGTTCCAGGTTGGGGATCGAGTACCACTCAAAGTCTCACCTTGGAAAGGTGTGGTTCGCTTTGGCAAACGGGGCAAATTTAATCCGCGTTATGTCAGACCCTTTGAAATCACTGAGAAAATCGTCAGGGTGGAGTACAGAATGAATCTGCCAGAAGAACGCAGTGGTTCTTTCACGTGTCGAATCTGAAGAAGTGTCTGTCATATGAGACCCTCATTGTTCCTTTCAAGAAACTCACTATCGACGACCAGTTGCGCTTCATCGAGGAACTGGTGGAAATTATGGACCGGGAGGTCAAGACTCTCAAACGTAGTAAGATACCTATTGTTTGAGTTCGTTGGAACTAACGTCATGGCCCAGAGTTCACCTGGGAACGAGAAGACCAAATGAAACGCAAGTATCCCCAGTTGTTTAAGAAAGATGAGTCAGGTACTGAAGCTACTGCGGAATTTAGGGATGAAATTCCACACCAACAGGGGGATGATGTGATACCCCACGAAAACACACAACACAACTAGCTTCCTCAGTGACTACATGCTAAATTTCAGGACGAAATTTCTTCAACTTGGGGATGATGTGACAACTCGTACTTTCAAGAGTCTTGTACTAGTTCTTTTCCTACTTTGTGCTACGTTGTTTTACGTGTTGGTATGAATGAATTGTATTAAATGTTTAAATGTGAGGATTGTTGTTAAATGTTAAGTGTTAATTGTTTTATAAGAACTTGATCGCACAATATCTTTCAGGTCGCACACCTCATTCTCGACCGCACACCTCTCTATTGTTGTGAACTGGTGCACGGCCTAAATGAAACCCGTGAGTGGCTTCGGCCCACACTTAGCGTATACACACACATAATTCGTGTGTAATCTCTATCATTAGCAAATAAAAAACACAAATCCACAAACCCTAAATCTCTCCTCCCTTCTCCCTCACTCGAACCGACGCCAACCTCCTTTATCTTGAAGCCTTCTTCGTTTCATCATACAATCCGGTTAGTATCTTGTGTAATATCTTTGATTAATTGTTATACATGGCATCGGTTAATGATTGATAACATGATTATTGTGTGTTCTTACAAGATGATGAGTTATAGGAATGCATGATAGTGAAATCCTTGATGAACAATTCTGGTAGAATCGATTAGGAGATGTACTCGACGAACTAGGGTTTTGATGAATAACGTGATTGTGCACGGTTTGAATCAAATGTATGATATGTAATGAATCGGGTTTCATAACATGAATGTAATTACGCTAATTAACCAATGAATTAGGATTTGCATAATGAGAATGGATCGGTTCTGATGTAGAGGATCGTTGATGTGGTTGAGTGATTTGGTTCAATTTGGAAGAAGATCATATGATTAGTTGTTATTCATCATTTAGTTAATTGTTAGGATCTGAGTTTGATTTTAATTGTGTTTTACGTTTGAATTAAGATGAAGATGAATGAGTTGTGCAGCGGAATTAAGATGGAAGCAAACTTTTCACAATCAAATAGGAGAATTGCTTTTAACATACAAGTTTAACATTGAACTGAATGATTGAATTTAATTTCAACAACGATTACAATGTGCAAGTATGCAACAAAATCCCCCTCAGCCAGAGCTCACAGTATTTGTTCGTGCAGGAAGAAGATAGTGAAAGAGCTAAATAGAACAGTGCATGGTACTGTTCTATTTATAGGCACGAGCAAACCACTGAAGCATCTAAGCTGACGTCACCATGAAAGTGACATCTAACCTCCTAACAAACTCTAACCTCTGATCTATACAACCTCTACTATGCTAGCTACTGCTATTACATTTCATTACATAAAGATAACTAAACTACAGCTGAAGCCTTCCACTGATGTGAACCCAGCAGTACTTGTCACGATCAGCAGAGCTTGATTCAAGGCAGTAGATTGAGCAGTAGAGCTTTAATCTTCCATCAGTCTTTTACTTGATCAGCAGTTTGTAGGTGAGCAGTTTGTACGATCAGTAGATAGGAGGTCAGCAGATGTTGAAACCACTTTCAAGGGGAGAGACTTGTATACATAACATCTGCTTATTCTAGATCCACAGCTCTGATCCAGTTTTGGCTTTAATTATCTGTTCCTTTGGTAGGGTTCAATCCCAACAATCTCCCACTGGAACAGATAATGCCAAAACTCTTCATTATTGTGGAACTTTATTGCCTCATCAACGGTTCTCTTATCTGACCTTTAAGTTGCAACTCAAAGTCTAGGGCATCTGTGTCATCTTCATCCCTACTAAGTGGAAGATCAAGGAGATCTTGCATATCTTCAAGACTTAGGCCAAGTGCTTGTTCCCTTGTTATTTTCTTCACTTCTCCACTAGACTTGAACAAAGTCTGTACATGGGTCTGTTTGTCAGTTTCCCACTTTAGTACTTTTGAGCCTGGTGGGTTTCTTGGGAGATTTTTATTAGATGAGGTGGTTGGTGAAGCTGGCCTTATGATGGCTGTTTGAGCAGTGCTTGCAGGTTGATTCAGGCCAAGAGTTTCAGCTATCATTTCTTTAATACCTTCTTTTACAAACTCATCTCCTGCCATTAATTCATCCACTGTTTCAGTACCCAACTGTTTTTGTTGCCTTCTTTTAAAGATGGTTGTACCTGCTGGAGCAGTGGATCTCCTGATTTGCAGCTTTGGTGGTCTTTTTGAAACCTCTGCTTCAGGATAGTCAGGCTTTTGTGGAGTAGTAGGATCTGTCTTTCTTAATTTCTCCAAACTTTTGTAGGTAGCCCTGACTTTATCTTCTTTCCATCTCAACACTTGATTCAAAGACCCATAATCAGCAGCAGCTAACTCCTCTTTCATTCTCCTCATCTCTACCTTTTTATCAGGTACATTCTTTTTGAATTTTGCCCAATCTGGAGGAGTGTGCTTGACCTTATTCTTGATCATATCTTGAATCCTGGCTGCTTCTCCTTCAAGCTCAGGGATGGTCTACTCTTTGTACATGTGTTTTTCTCCTTTGTACTTCTTGGTTGCCATGATGCTTTCAATGTAGTCTTTTCTTAGAGTTTCATCTGCTCACTCTGAGATTTGCTGACAAACATTTTTTGCAAACTGCTCTAAAGATCTGACTTGTGTGAGAAAGTATTGATAATTCTATTGAATTTCTCTATCAGATTTCCCATGTGTATTTCTTTTAGAGATATCCTCTGCTTGCTTAGCCTTGATTTTCAAATATTCTTCAATATTGTAAGGCCTGGGATATCCTTCAACAGATGGAAACTTCCTTTTAGCAGGGTCATCCTCATAGTAGAAAGATTTGATTTCTTCTCTGACTGCTATAAGTTTAAGAGGAAATTGAACACCTGCAGAAGGTAAGGGCTTTTGAATTTGAGCAGATGAGAGAGGGACAGGCTTGGGTATTGTAACAAGTGATAGAGATTTTGAAGATGTTGGTGGTGGTGATGGAGAATCATCATCTGGTATGAAAATCCTTCTCCTTTTTATTGTAGGAGAGGCAGATAATGTTTTGGGTGGATCAGTGGTGGTGTTTTTGATGGCAGTGGTTTGTGATTGACTAACAGTTGTTGAAACAACTGGTGTTTCAACCACTGTTATCATTACAACAGATGTTGTAACATCTGATGTCTTCTGCTTTTTGGCAGGAGGAGATGGTGGTGAGGTTGTTTTTGGTGGTGATGGTGGTGATGGTAAGGCAGTGGTTGTGGTGTGTGTTGAAGTGATAGCAGATGTTGAAACAACTAGGGTACCAGCAGATGTTGATACAGCAGAAGTTACAACAGCTGTTTGGGTGGAGGTATGATGTTGGGGGCTTTTGGACGGTGGTTTTGGAGTATGCTTGGTAAGTCTGGATGGTATGGATTTGGGTTCCCTCACTTTTCTAGTGAGATTTCTTTTTGGCAGTGGATTTTTAACATCCTTTGGCTCAGAACAACCCTGCGTATTCAGATCCATGTAAGCTCTTTTCTCCTCATTCCATCTTGACATATCCTTTGCCTCTCTGTCCCTTTTTACACTTGCTATAGCTTCATCAAGTGCATTTTGGGTAACATCAACCTTTTTGCTACCATCTAGCAAAGGAATTTTTCTGGTCATAGCATCCCTTTCTGGTTCAATGTAGAGACCATCTTCTATTCCTTTCTTTTTCCACTCCTGAATTTTCTCCCCCTTTTTGGCATTATCTGGGGGTAATTGATCAATAAAGAGAACAGTTGGAGGAGCAGTGCTAGTGGTTTTCAATATGTGGGCCTTAATAGCCTTGATATCTGCTTGTGTGTTCTTGAACCTAGACTCCATTGTGTTTCTCAGCTCTTGTACATGTATTGCATGTTGCTGATCAGCCATTTGTTTTTGTTGTTGGAGAAAAGGTTGAAATATATTCCAGAGCTCATTTGCAGCAGGTGCTTGTGGTGGAGCAGGTGCTTGAGATGGAACAACAGTGGATTGCACCTTTTGTACTTTCAACAACAGTTGCAGCATTTCTTTGATTTCTGCAACCGAAGTATCCAGTTTTTCAACAGGTTCCGTCAATTCAAGGTACTTTAAACCATCACCCAATTTAATGGGATCATCTGATTTCCCACTAGCAGTGGTTTTATCAGTGGTTGAGGTAGGGAGTGTACTCCAAACATTAACCACTGATGCCCCTTTTTCTTGGTATTGGGGTCTTCTTCCTTCAACACTTGACAACCTTTTGATGTTGCCAGTGGTCAAAACAAATCCACTGGTGGTTGTCAGAGGTACTATGGAAGGAATTGCCTCCAAGGAAGTCTTATTGATGTAACCACTGTCCAAGTGCAAACCAGTGGGTTCAGCACTTGTAGTGGCTGCTTCACTTGGATTACCACCAAGAGTTACTTATAACTCAAGGGGTGTAACCTCCTCAGGCATTGTTGGTGGGTTAACTATGATTGATACATCAGACCCAGTCATTGGTTGAAGTATATTCTCATTGACAGGTGATTGAGAAGGACTGGTTTGTGCCTGGTTCAAATCAATAGCATCCAACAAAAGTTTAGTTGGTGGGGGAATTGTGGATGTGATGTTTCGTGTAGAAAGAGAATTTGCCCCGGGCATTGGGCTGTGGATGATGGAAGCAAGTGATTCCAGAGCATCATATTATGGAGTCCCTATGTGTACAACCTGTTCTTTTTGAGAAGAAACAGGAGGAGTTTCGGTTATGGGTTGAGATATTTATACCAACAGCTGTGAGGAAGAAGCAGCAGTGGTTTCTTGTGACTTTTGTGTTGTCACTAGCAGTTGCTCTGGTATCTCATCCACCAGAGTTGCCTTTTTGATAGGTTTAGGGGGGGGGGTTGAGTTTTCTTTTTGTTTGGCTTTTTGGTGATTATAGGTGTGGGTTTCAAAGCAGTTGTTTTGCTACTTTGATCACCTTAAGCAGTGGGCTCAGCAGCAGATACCTGAGGAGTAGTGGTAGTTGCTAAATTCTGCTCAGGCACCACTGCTTGTGTTTTGCAAGGTGTTGACATTCTTGTAAAAGTTTTAGCAGTTAAGCTGTTTCTTTGAAAAGAGTTACCTTGTTTTATTGCAGCAGCATCATTCTTACCAAGTTTCTTTTCAAAATAGTAACTTAAAAATCTTGGAAAAAGTAAGAATGGGTTGTTATCAACATTTTTAACAAGATCATTAAAGATTTCCCGGGAATAATTGAAATTTTCTTCTTGAAGAATAGCATACCCCAGATTTTGAATCTTTAATGGTATTTCATTAAAAGAGGTGGTTTTGTTTGAAACACACATAAGCAGAGTATGAAACAAAAATCTTGTTGCAGGTGGAAAATTACCTTTTTGTAAGGTATCTCTTTTTATTTGCACTGCATAACCCCTTTCAAGGAAATCAGTTTTTAACTCATTTTTAGGAAAAGAAGTTTTACCTTGCTGATCATTGAGTTCAAAGACTTCCGAGATGGATTGTGGGGTAATTTTGACAGCTTTACCCTTTAGAGAAGAATTAATGGCTATGACAGTATCACCTTGTTTGTCAAGGGTTACATTTTTCCAGAATTCTCTTTGGGTCGCCAAGTAAATTGGTGCATCTGCTGTAAGCAGAGTTTTGTACTTTGACGCAGACATGAGATCAATGATGGAATCAAAAGCTTCGGTGGTACCGGGTTTTGTGAGAAGACCCAGAAGGTTGTGAGAAGGTTTGTGTGGAATTTCAGTGGGTTTGGCCTTTTGAGAGGCCTCTTTTGAAGATGATTTGGAAGTGGGTTTTGCAGATGACTTTGATTTTGTCATTTTGGAGATGATGATCGAAGAAGGTCATGAAGAAATTTGAGGAGACGAGATGAAAAACTGCTTTGAGAAGAGAATTTTTAAGAATTCAATTCGACAGTAAAACCCTGTTTGGGTTTTGAATGGGGGTTTTATGGAGAAAAAGTGAATGCTGTCGTGGCAGCGGTTACAAAAGGTCTGACCGCTATGTACTGTCCACGTGCCAACCCCTGATGAAATGAAGGACAGTCCTTTTATGAAAACTACTGATGGAAGGCAGTGGTTACAACGGTAATAAATGGAAGCAGTGGGTGATTTTCACTATCAGTAGATAGCACATCAGTGGATAAAACACTGATTTTAAGCATCAGTGCTTATCAGGAAAATGAGAGAACAGGGGTTGACTTTCAGCAGTGGACAGACTTTGAAGTAGAGCAGACTTTTTAACAATCAGTGGTGATGGCAGACTTTTAAGGATTTTAATGAAAACTTCATTTTTAGCTATTTTTAAGGATGGATTTTTGATTTTCTGAAAACATTTTAATGCTTTTATTCATAGAAAAACAAGATTTTTCTTGTTATTCCATGTTTAGCATGCCAATCCTAGAGACCAAGCTTTCAAAGGTAGATGTATCTAATGCTTTTGTGAGCACATCTGCCAGCTGGTCTTTAGTTGGCACATGATGCAGAGAAATCAAACCTTTTTCATAGCAATCCCTCACAAAGTGATGTCTGATGTCGATGTGTTTGGTGGTTGAATGGGAAACTGGATTTTTGATGATATTTTCTGCTGCCTGGCTATCCAACATGAGTGGTGTCTTTAAGGCAGTGATACCAAAATCCAATAACTGATTTTGAAGCCACAGGAGTTGGGCTGTACAGCTTGCAGCAGCAATGTATTCAGCTTCAGCAGTGGATGTAGAAACAGCTGCTTGCTTTTTGCTTTGCCATGAAACTAAGCAATCACCTAGAAACTGGCACCCTCCTGATGTGGACTTCCTTGTGGTGTTACATCCAGCAAAGTCACTGTCTGAAAATCCTGAAAGCTTGATATTCCCATTAGCTGGATACCAAGTGTGGGAGCACTTTTTATGTATCTGAATATCCTTTTTACAGCAATAAGGTTGAATTTTCTAGGGGCTGATAGACTCCTTGCACAGACACATGTTGCAAACATGATGTCTGGTCTAGATGCAGTTAGGTACAAAAGAGACCCAATCATGCTTTTATATAGAGTTTGGTCAATCAGCTCATCCTTTTCATCAGACATGACTAGCTTATTTGTTGCCATGGGTGTGCTGCATGGTTTACAATCATTCATATCAAATTTATTTAAAAGTTCTTTAGCATACTTGCTTTGATGAATGAAAGTTCCATTTTGCATTTGCTGAACAGCATTGCAGCTCACCCATTGCACTCATTACAAACTCAGCTGTCATGAGTTCCCTAAATTCTTCACACATTTTATTACATGTGCTTCCAAAAATAATGTCATCCACATAAATTTGGACAATCATTAAATCCTTTCCTCTCCATTTTAGAAACAATGTTTTATCAATGGTACCTCTTTTGAAACCATTTGAGAGTAGAAAGGTGGAAAGAGTTTCATACCAGGCCCTAGGTGCTTGTTTCAGACCATACAAGGCTTTGTTTAACCTGTAGACATGATCTGGATAAAATGGATCCTCAAAACCTGGAGGTTGACAAACATACACCTCTTCTTGAATTGTACCATAGAGGAAAGCACTTTTGATATCCATTTGAAACACCTTCATGTTGTGGTTGACAGCAAAGGCCAGGAACAGTCTTATAGCTTCCAATCTTGCTACAGGGGCAAAATTTTCATCATAATCAATCCCCTCTTCCTGTCTGTAACCTTGAACCACAAGCCTGGCTTTATTCTTGACAACAATGCCCCTATCATCAGTTTTGTTTTTGAAGACTCACTTTGTGCCGATGGGACTTACATCTTTTGGCAGTGGTACAAGCTCCCATACTTGTTGTCTTTTAAACTGTTGGAGCTCTTCTTGCATGGCTTCTACCCAGCTGTTGTCTTTCAGTGCCTCTTGGTACTTGACTGGCTGATGGAGTGATAGAAAACCAGTAAAAAGACAAATGTTTTGGGTTTGGCATCTTGTGAGCACCCCTTCATTGATGTTGCCAATGATTTGGTCAGGTGGATGAGATCTCAAGAAGATCAAATCTCCTTGGTATGGTATGATGGCATTTGTTGGTGAAGGCTGCAGATGTGTATCATCTGACCTAACCACTGCTGGTGACTTTGATGATCCAGCAGTGGCTTCAAAAGGTGGTGGAATAGGAGGCAAAGGTGTGGACACATGCTGACTTTGATCCACTGTTTGAGGACTTTTATCAACAGTGCTTGATGATGTGGAAGCAGTGGTTAAGGGGCTACTTTGGTCAACAACTGTTGAGGTAGCAGTGGTTGAGCTTTGACAGCTGTTTTGAACATCTGCTGCTCTTCCCATTCTGATAGACTTTTGTGGAATGATGATTTCATATCCATAGTCTGAGGTTGAATCCTCTGATGGACCTGCAATGTTAGTCTTGACAGCAGTGTTTTCAAAAGTGAATTTATCAAGATCAAACAAATCTGCATGATTTGCTGGGATTTTCATTGATGAAAGTTCATTGAACTTTACATTCAAGGTCTCCTCCACTGCTTTAGTCCGTGTATTAAACACTTTGTAGGCCTTGGCAGTGGTTGAGTATCCCAGGTGATAACCACAATCTACTTTGGCTGCAAATTTTGAGATGGAATCTTTTAAATTTAAAATAAAACATGGGCAGCCAAATACTTTAAAATAAGAGATCAGTGGTTTGATTTTATAAAGAATTTCATAAGCAGTCTTTTTATGCCTGGGGTTTATTAAAACTCTGTTTTGAACATAGCAAGCAGTGTTTACTGCCTCTGCCCAAAAAGTTAATGGCAAACCTGAATCAACAAGCATGGTTCTGGCAGCCTCAATCAAAGTTCTGTTCTTTCTTTCAACTACCCCATTTTGCTCTGGTGTTCTAGGGATGCTATACTGCCTTACAATCCCTTTCTTCACACAGAAGGCATCCAACTCCTTATTTTTGAATTTTGTGCCATTGTCACTCCTGAAGACTTTTACTGGAAGGTCAAATTTCTTTTCAACCTGTGTCACAAAGTCTTGCAAAATGCCTGCAGTCTCATCTTTTGAGTGTAAAAAGAAAGTCCATGTAAACCTAGAGAAGTCATCAATAATAACCAAACAATATCTCTTCTTCTTGGGACTCATGACTTGAACTGGGCCAAACAAATCCATGTGCAGTATCTGCAAACACTAGGTTGTTTTGGACTCTTTAATGGACTTAAAGGAGCTTTTATGTTGTTTTCCTTTTAAACAGGAAACACAATGCTCAGGACATGAAAACAATTTTTGTGGTAAGCCTCTTACAAGGCCATTTTTTGAAATTTCAGTGATTGTCTTGAGATTTGTGTGTCCCAATCTTCTGTGCCAAAGTTCTGTCTCTTTGTTAGAGGCAGCTGAGAACAGACAGGCATCAGTTCTGGGACAATCTTTTGACATATCAACAACATAAACATTGCCACTTCTTTGAGCAACAAGTTTAGTTTTTCCATTCTTTATTATTTCTTCAATCTTTTTGACCATTTCTGGTCCAACAATCCTACAATAATCTTTTGTGAAGAATGACCCAAACCCTTTGTCACTCATTTGGGACACACTCAGAAGGTTGAATTTTAGATTGTCTATTAGATTGACATTTTCAAACTTAACATTACCAGACTGAACAGTACCAGACCCTAGAACCTGTCCTTTACTATTATTGCCAAAGGATATATCACCCCCTCCATGAGTTTTGAAATCCTTTAGAAGGGCTCTACCTCCTGTCATGTGCCTGGAGCCTCCACTATCTACATACCAAAGACTATCTAAGCATGCAGAAGCTCCCTGCACATGAAGTAAAGGATTAGTTCATTAAGGTCTCCAAAGCCAATATGGCTTTGGATGGGGTATCAGCAGGGTCTAGGTTAAGTTCAGATGAATGGGCAGTTGTTAGATCAGGTGTTTGGACATTTTTGGTACATATTTTCTCTAACCACTGTTGGGGGTCTTGCCCAATCATCTGTTGGTACCCAAAGGGATTTCGATTCACTCTTGGTTTTGAGGGCCTTTTGTAATCCTCATAAACATGTGGAACCCTAGGGTATGGTGGTTGTCCCTTACCTCTTCTATATTGATTAGCAGGGGGTGCATCAGTAACCTGAACATCTCTTTTAATAGATGTTTGGTTCAGCTGTTTTGTGACAGCTATTTGGACTGGCACAAACAGTGGTTGATTCTTGGTGAATTTGACAGATGATGTTGATGAACTTAAGGATGTTTTTGCAGTGTACTCATTCTTTTTTACATCAAATTTCTTGAGATACACACATTCTTGAGTTTTGTGGTTTAGTTTACCACAGATGGTGCAGCTTTCAGCAGGGACAATGACACTTGTTTTGTTTAAATCATATGCTTTTAAATGGAAACAGTCTTTTGTTAGATGATTCCTTTTTTCACAAAATTCACAAAACAAGTTTTTGATCTTTTCTCTCTTCTTTCTCTTTTCAGACTCCTTTGCAACAGAGTTTTTAACCTCTGTTGGGAAGTCCTTGAGAGGGATGACTTTTGCTTTTGGAGCTTTAACACCATCAGTGGTTGTGAAATCCATGGGTTTAAAATTTTCAAGAATGTCACACTCATCAGACCATGTAGGTTTAAATTGGTATTTCTCAAGTTCCTTAAAAGTTGAGGATCCCACTAGTCTCTCAAGTGTGATTTTGTTACCAAGTTTATCAGTGATTTTCACTTCTTGGTCATTCTTGTTTGTGGGGATGAATTCAGTGGATTCATCAGTGGTTTGAACAGATTTTTCAAAAGCAGTGTTTTCAACTTCATCATGTTTTCTAAAACCAATACCAAATTTCACATTGCTTTTGATCTGTTTTTCCAACAAGAGTTCATAGCCTTTGCATGATTCCACCCATTTCTCACATGTGACTTGGGTGGACTCCAACTGCTTTTTGCAAACCTGATATTTTTCTATCATGGTTTGGAGTTGGGTTTTGGTAATGCTTTGTTCTTCTTTGAGACTGTTGATTTCTTTATCTTTTTCAGCCAATTTGTTTCTAAGTTCTTTTAATGACTTTTCAAATTTGACTTCATCAGATAAGACTTTTTCCCTAAGGTTTTCATTTACCTCTTTGATGTTAGCAAATGCAATAATGCATTGGTCTGAACACAGTTTTTCAAGAACTTGAGGTGTTACCTTAGCAGCAGCCATCATGGCACAATCACATTTATAATCACCTTCTTCATCAGCTCTATCTTCTTTCTCACTTGCTTTCTTCTCTTTCTTTTCTTCTTTGTCTTCTTCGGACCAGGGGTCAGACAGTGATTCAATCAGGGTTTCTGAATTTTCTCCCAGCAGTAGTTCACCAGCAGCTGCATTAACCACTGCTTCAGCCACTTCATCCACTGTTTCATCACTTAGCTGTTCACCTTCAGTCTCTACCCCTTCTGGTATTAACTCTAATGCCTTCAAACAGAATTCATCATTAGAAGGATCATTAAAAGCATTGAGTGCAAAATTTTCATCACCAAGCTCATCAGGCATGCTGCTCCAGTCAACAAAACCTTGGGTGAAAAAGCTTTGTTGATCTGGTTGTACCACTGTTGGAGCAGCTTGTTGAGGTGCAACAGGTTGCACTTGTGCCTGAGGGATAGGGGTTTGAACATACTGAATTTGTGGAACAGTGGTTTGAACATAATGCACAGGCACAGGGGTTACAGCATAGTCAGCAGCGTTAACATGGGCAGCAGGGGTATATTGGGTATAGTGCACAGTGCTTTGATGTTGTGGTCTAGGGTTTGAGCTGGGATGAGTGATTATGGGACCAGTGGTTTGACTCCTGCATTCCCTAGCAAAATGACCTAGCCTATTGCACTTATAGCACTTAATTTTTGACTTATCCAACCCCACTTTTAAATTCCCATGAAACCCTGGGAATTTTCTCCCTGTTCTTTTGTAGAATTTGCTTGTTCTTACACTAAGCAAAGCCAATTGATGCAGAATGTCCATCTCTTCTAAGTCAGTGGGATCAAAGTGTTGCAAATCATTGAGTTCAAAACACAAGTTATCTGACATCTGGTTTTCACAATTTGCAGTGAAAGCATAATTGGCAGAGTGAGAATCAGGGTTGTTGAAATTTCCACCAGCATTTATATCAATAAAATGATCATAACCCTAATCCTTACTACTGCTACCAGATTCTTCCTGGCCAAACAGAGCTGTGCTGCCAAATGAATAATCATCAGCAACTTTGCCAGACTCTTGCAACTTCTTTTTCTGGTTTAACTCCCTTTCATAGGTCAGGAGTCTACCATGAAGTTGGGTCAGTGTCAGATCTTTGAACTCAACAGAGTTTCTAGTCACAAATGCAATTGTGTCCCATTTATCAGGTAGTGATCTAAGAAACCTACTATTTTGTGTTGATTTTGGGATTTCAACTTTAACAAGTCTTAGCTCACTGATGAGACAACTGAAATGTTCAAACTGTTGGGTCAATGATTCACCCTTAATGTGACAGAAGGTTTCATACTGCTGATTCAGAATTTCCCTATTGTTCTCAATTACTTCTTCAGTTCCCCCAAATTGTTCCTTAAGTGCATCCCATAATTCTTTGGCACTGTTACAATGTAACAGTCCAGCATAGATCTTATTGGGTAATGCAGATGCTATGATGCTATGATGCTAAATGCTTTAGCATCGAGTTCGAACTTTTGAAAATTAGTTTCAGTATAGTTTTCAGATGGTTTAGGTACGAACTTATTTGCATCCTCAGCACTTGGCACCATAGGAACATGGGGACCAAAAACAACAGACCTCCAACATCCAGTGTTCTGTTGAGCAAGGATGTGACCCATCCTTCTCTGCCAGATGTTGTATTCATTACGTTTAATCATAGGTGGTTTAAAAAGAGAGCCAATGTTATTCTTATCATCTTGAGATTGTGACGTCATCCTGGTTGTTTTACAGGTACTGATTAATCAACTTTGATGGTGATTAAACCTTACTCTGTTTTTCAACAAAACGAACAAACTACCAGTATTAACGATTATGAGCTGAACTATTTTTGTCAAAATGATTGTTAAATCAAATTTGACTGTCCAAGCTCTGATAACAATTGTTAGGATCTGAGTTTGATTTTGATTGTGTTTTACGTTTGAATTAAGATGAAGATGAATGAGTTGTGCAGCGGAATTAAGATGGAAGCAAACTTTTCACAATCAAACAGGAGAATTGCTTTTAACATACAAGTTTAACATTGAACCGAATGATTGAATTTAATTTCAACAACCGTTACAATGTGCAAGTATGCAACAAATTCCCCCTTGTTGGGATTGAACCCTATCAGAGGAACAGATAATTAAAGCCAAAACTGGATCAGAGCAGTGGATCCAGAATAAGCAGACGATTACAGTTGTTTCATACAAATCTCTCCCCTTGAAAGTGGTTTCATATCTACTGACCTCCTATCTGCTGATCTTACTAAGTGCTGACCTGCAACTGCTGCCTTGCATCTTCTGCCCAATGTTAAAGACTGATGGAAGACCAAAGCTCTGCTGAGTCAATCTACTGCCTTGAGTCAAGTACTACTGATCCGGACAAGCACTGCTGGGTTCATAGCAGTGGAATGATGCAGCAGCTGTTTAAGTGTCTTTTATGTAAATTGTAATAGAAGTAGTTAGTACATCAGTGTTTGTATAGATCAGAGGTTAGATTTTGTTAGGAGGTTAGATGTCACTTTCATGGTGACGTCAGCTAAAGATGCTCAGTGGTTTGTAAGTGCCTATAAATAGTTCAGTACTTTGTACTGTTCTATTAGCTCTTGCAATACCGTCTTCTTTGCACGAACAAACGCTGAGCTCTGGCTGAGGGGGAGTTTGTATTCAAGCATTACTTGTAATCGTTGTTGAAAGTTAATTCAATCATTCGATTCCTAGTTGAAAATGTCTTGATCAAAGCAATACTCTCATTTTGATTGTATGCAAAGTTTGTTTTCATATTAATTCCGCTGCACAACTCTTTTCATTTCCATCTTAATTTCAAACGAAAATACAATCAAGAACAAACTCAGATCCAACAATTGGTATCAGAGCTTGGACAGTCAAATTTGATTTAATAATCATTTTGACATAAATAGTTCAGCTCACAACAGTTGATACTGATCGTTTGTTCGTTCGTTGAAAAACAGAGCAAGGATTAATCACCATTAAAGTTGATTTCTCAGTGTCTGTAAAACAACAAGAATGACGTCACAATCTCAGGATGATAAAAACAACATCGGCTCACTTTTTAAGCCACCTATGCTAAAAAGAAATGAGTACAACATCTGGCAGAGAAGGATGGGTCACATCCTTGCTCAACAAAGCACAGGTTGTTGGAGGTCTGTCATTTATGGTCCCCATGTTCCTTCAGTGCCAAGCGCTGAAGATGCTAAAAAGTTCGTTCCAAAACCAGTTGAAAATTATACCGAAACCGACTTTCAAAAGATCGAACTAGATGCTAAAGCTTTTAGCATCATAGCATCAGCGCTGCCCAATGAGATATATGCTGGACTGTTACACTGTAACAGTGCCAAAGAATTATGGGAAGCACTTAAGGAACAGTTTGGGGGGACTGAAGAAGTCATAGAAAACAACAGGGAAATCCTGAACCAACAGTATGAAACATTTTGCTACGTTAAAGGTGAATCACTAACGCAACAATTTGAGCGTTTCAGTTGTCTCATCAGTGAACTGAGGCTTGTTAACACTACTTTTACAAACTCAACTCAAAATAGCAGGTTCCTCAGGTCACTGCCAGAAAAATCGGACACCATAGCTTTTGTCACCCGAAACTCACCTGAATTCAAGGATCTGACCTTGACCCAACTCCACGGTCGACTCCTGACCTACGAAAGGGAGTTGAACCAGAAAAGGAGGTTACAAGAGTCAGGAAAAGTTACCGATGATTACACTTTCGGTAATACTGCTCTTCTGGGTCAAGAAGAATCTGGGAGCAGTGGTAAGGATCAGGGTTATGATCACTTCATTGACATAACTGCTGGTGCAAATTTTAACAACCCTGATCCTCACTCTGCTAATTATGCATTCACTGCAAATGAAAACCAGATGTCAGACAATTTGAGTTTTGAACTAAATGATTTGCAACATTTTGATCCCACTGATTTAGAGGAAATGGACATCCTGCACCAACTGGCTTTGCTAAGTGTTAGAACTAGCAAGTTCTACAAAAGAACAGGGCGAAAATTCCCAGGTTTGCATGGGAATCTAAGGGTTGGGTTGGATAAATCGAAAATCAAGTGCTACAAGTGTAATAGGTTGGGACATTTCGCTAGGGAATGTAGGAGTCAAACTACTGGTCCCATAATTACTCATCCTAGCTCAAATCCTAGACCTCAAAACCAAAACACTGTGCACTATGCCCAATATGCCCCAGCAGCTCAAGTGAACACTGCTCACTATGCTGCTGCCCTTGTGCCAGTACATTATGTCCAAACTACTGTTCCACAAATCCAATATGTTCAAACCCCTGCTCCACAGGTACAAGTGCAACCTGTTGCACCTCAAACCATTGCTCCAGCAGCAGCACAACCAGATCAACAAAGTTTTTTCACTCAAGGGTTTGTTGACTGGAGCAGTATGCCTGAAGACCTTAATGATGAAAATTTTGCACTCTATGCTTCTAATGATGAGTTTTGTTTGATGGCATTAGAGTCAATACAGGAGGGGGTTGAAACTGAGGAGGAACAGCAGAGCTTTGAAACAGTGGAAGAGGTGACTGAAGCAGTGGTTACTGCTGTGGCTGGTGAACTACTGTTGGGAGAAAGTTCAGGTTCCCTGATTGAACCACTGACAGATCCATGGTCCGAAGAGGACAAACAAGAAGAGAAGGAAGAAAAGGCTGGTGAAAAGAAGGTGAAAGCTGATGATGAGGAAGATCATCAATGTGATTGTGCAATGATGGCAGCTGCCAAGGTATCTCCTCAAGTTCTTGAAAAACTGTGTTCTGACAATTGCATAATTGCTTTTGCTAACATTAAAGAGGTGAATGAAAACCTTCGGGATAAAATCTTGTCTGATGAGGTCAAATTTGAAAGGTCTTTAAAAGAACTTAAAAACAAATTGACTGAAAAAGAAAAAGAGAACAGCTGTCTAAAAGAAGAGCAAAGTATAACCAAAACCCAACTTCAAATTATGGTAGAAAAATACCAAGTTTGCAAAAAGGAGTTGGAGTCCGCCCAGATTACTTGTGAAAGATGGGTGGAATCCTGCAAAGGATATGAGGTTATGCTTGAAAAACAGAGAAAAAGCAATGTGAAATTTGGGGTTGGCTATAGAAAACATGATGATGAAAACACTGCTTTTGAAAACTCTGTTCAAACCACTGATGTAACCACTGAGTTCATCCCCACAAACAAGAATGGCCAAGCAGTGAAAATCACTGACAAACTTGGTAACAAAATCACACTTGACAGACCAATGGAATCCTCCACTTTCAAGGAGCTTGAAGATCATTAGTTCAAACCAAGATGGTCTGATGAGTGTGATATTCTTGAAAATTTCAAGCCAATGGACTTTACATCAACTGATGGTGTTAAAGCTCCAAAAGCTAAAGTCATACCTCTCAAGGACATCCCAGCAGTGGTTAAAACCTCTGCTGCAAAGGAGTCTGAAAAGAGAAAGAAGAAAGAAAAAATTGACAACTTGTTTTGTGAATTCTGTGAGAAAAGGAATCATCTAACAAAAGACTGTTTCCACTTAAAAGCTTATGATTTAAACAGAACAAGTGTCATTGTTTCAGCAGAAAGCTGCATTGTTTGTGGAAAAACTAACCACAAAACTCAAGCATGTGTGTATCTCAAAAACTTTGATGTGAAAAAGAATGAGTACATGGCTAAAACATCCTTGAGTCCATCATCATCATCAACATCTGTCAAATTCATCAAGAAACAACCACTGTTTGTGCCAGTTCAAACAGCTGTTACAAAACAACTGAACCAAACATCTGTCAAAAGAGATGTTCAGGTTACTGATGCACCCCCTGCCAATCAGTTCAGAAAAGGCAGAGAAAAACAGTCTTACCAAAGGATTCCTCACGTTTATGAGGCCTACAAAAGGCCCTCTAAACCCAAAGTGAACAAGCATCCTTTTGGTTACCAGCAGATGATTGGTCAGGACCCACAACAGTGGTTAGAGAAACACTGTCCTAAAACAGTTCAAACTCCTGACCTAACCACTGTCCATCATTCTGCATCCATCCCAGACACTGTTGAGACCCCATCCAAAGCCTTGTTGGCTTTGGAGACCTTAATGAACTAATCCATTTACTTCATGTGCAGGGAGCTTATGCATGCTTTGATAGTCTTTGGTATGTAGATAGTGGAGGCTCCAGGCACATGACAGGATGTAAAGCCCTCCTCAAAGACTTCAAAATCCATGGAGGGGGTGATATATCCTTTGGGAATAATAGTAAAGGAAAAGTTCTGGGGTCGGGTACAGTGGAGTCTGGAAAAGTAAAATTTGAAAATGTCAATCTAATAGACAATCTAAAATTCAACCTTCTGAGTGTGTCCCAAATGAGTGACAATGGATTTGGGTCATTCTTCACAAAAGACTGTTGTAGGATTGTTGGACCAGAAATGGTCAAAAAGATTGAA
This sequence comes from Helianthus tuberosus, assembly GCA_030545235.1. Classification (NCBI taxonomy): domain Eukaryota; kingdom Viridiplantae; phylum Streptophyta; class Magnoliopsida; order Asterales; family Asteraceae; genus Helianthus; species Helianthus tuberosus. The sequence continues at coordinate 8,305,165 of CM060403.1, read as the reverse complement.
GCAATAATCAACTCTGGTCAAACTAAACTTGTTGCTCAAAGAAGTGGCAATGTTTATGTTGTTGACATGTCAAAAGAGTGTCCCAGAGCTGATGCCTGTCTGTTCTCAGCTGCCTCTAACAAAGAGACAGAGCTTTGGCACAGAAGGCTGGGGCACACAAATCTTAAGACAATCACAGAAATTTCAAAAAATGGTTTGGTGAGAGGCCTACCACAAAAATTGTTTTCATGTCCTGAACATTGCATTTCCTGTTTAAAAGGAAAACAGCATAAAAGTTCTTACAAGTCCATTGAAGAGTCCAAAACAACCCAGTGTTTGCAAATGCTACACATGGATTTGTTTGGCCCAGTTCAAGTCATGAGCCTCAAAAAGAAAAGATATTGTTTGGTTATTTTTGATGACTTTTCTAGGTTCACATGGACTTTCTTTTTGCACTCAAAAGATGAAACTGCAGGCATTTTGCAAGACTTTGTAATACAGGTTGAAAAGCAATTTGACCTTCCAGTGAAAAGCTTCAGGAGTGACAATGGCACAGAATTCAAAAATAGGGAGTTGGATGCCTTCTGTGTGAAGAAAGGGATTGTAAGGCAGTACAACATCCCAAGAACACCAGAGCAGAATGGGGTAGTGGAAAGGAAGAATAGGAACTCTAATTGAGGCTGCCAGAACCATGCTTGCAGATTCAGGTTTGCCATTAACTTTCTGGGCAGAGGCAGTAAACACTGCTTGCTATGTTCAAAACAGAGTTTTAATAAACCCCAGGCACAAAAAGACTGCCTATGAAATTCTGTATAAAATTAAACCACTGATCTCATATTTCAAAGTGTTTGGCTGCCCATGCTTTATTTTGAACTTAAAAGATTCCATTTCAAAATTTGCAGCCAAAATTGATTGTGGTTATCATCTGGGATACTCAACCACTGCCAAGGCCTACAAAGTGTTCAATACACGGACCAAGGCAGTGGAGGAGACTTTGAATGTTAAGTTCAATGAACTCTCATCAATGAAAATCCCAGCAAACCCTGCAGATCTGTTTGATCTTGAAAAATTCACCTTTGAAAATACTGCTGTCAAGACTAACAGTGCAGGTCCATCAGAGGATACAACACCAGACTATGGGTATGAAATCATCATCCCTCAAAGGTCTGCCACAAAGGGAAAAGCACCAGTTGTTCAAAACAGTTGTCAAAGCTCAACCACTGCTACCTCAACAGTTGTTGACCAAAGTAGCCCATCAACCACTGCTTCCACATCCTCAAACACTGCTGACAAAAGTCCTCAAACAGTGGATAAAAGTCAGCAGTTGTCCACTTCATTACCTCCTATACCACCACCTTTCGAAGCCACTGCTGGATCATCAAAGTCCCCAGCAGTGGTTAGCTCAGATGATACACATCTGCAGCCTTCACCAACCAATGCCATCATACCATACCAAGGAGATTTAATCTTCTTGCGATCTCATCCACCTGATCAAATTATTGGCAACATAAATGAAGGGGTGCTCACAAGAAGCCAAACCCAAAACATTTGTCTTTTTACTGGTTTTCTATCACTCCATCAGCCAGTCAAGTACCAAGAGGCACTGAAAGACAACAGCTGGGTAGAAGCCATGCAAGAGGAGCTCCAACAGTTTAAAAGACAACAAGTATGGGAGCTTGTACCACTGCCAGAAGAGGTTAGTCCCATTGGCACAAAGTCGGTCTTCAAGAACAAAACTGATGAAAGGGGTATTGTTGTCAAGAATAAAGCCAGGCTTGTGGTTCAAGGTTACAGACAGGAAGAGGGGATTGATTATGATGAAACATTTGCCCCTGTTGCAAGATTAGAAGCAATTAGACTGTTCCTGGCCTTTGCTGTCAACCACAATATGAAGGTGTTTCAAATGGATATCAAAAGTGCTTTCCTCTATGGTACAATTCAAGAAGAGGTGTATGTTTGTCAACCTCCAGGTTTTGAGGATCCATTTTATCCAGATCATGTCTACAAGCTAAACAAAGCCTTGTATGGCTTGAAACAAGCACCTAGGGCCTGGTATGAAACCCTTTCCAACTTCCTACTCTCCAATAGTTTCAAAAGAGGTACCATTGATAAAACACTGTTTTTAAAATGGAGAGGGAAGGATTTAATGATTGTCCTGATTTATGTGGATGACATTATTTTTGGAAGCACATGCAACTCAATGTGTGAAGAGTTTAGAGAACTCATGACAGCTGAGTTTGAAATGAGTGCAATGGGTGAGCTGCAATGCTTTCTTGGTCTCCAAGTACAGCAATTGCAAAATGGAACTTTCATTCATCAAAGCAAATATGCTAAAGAACTTTTAACCAAATTTGATATGAATGATTGTAAACCATGCAGCACACCCATGGCAACAAATAAGCTGGTCATGTCTGATGAAAAGGATGAGCTGATTGACCAAACACTTTATAGAAGCATGATTGGGTCTTTATTGTACCTAACTGCATCTAGACCAGACATCATGTTTGCAACATGTGTCTGTGCAAGAAGTCAATCAGCTCCCAGAAAATCAAATCTCATTGCTGTAAAAAGGATCTTCAGATACATAAAAGGTGCTCCCACACTTGGTATCTGGTATCCAGCTAATGGGAACATCAAGCTTTCAGGTTTCTCAGACAGTGACTTTGCTGGATGTCACACCACAAGGAAGTCCACATCAGGAGGGTGCCAGTTTCTAGGTGATTGCTTAGTCTCATGGCAAAGCAAAAAGCAAGCAGCTGTTTCAACATCCACTGCTGAAGCTGAATACATTGCTGCTGCAAGCTGTACAGCCCAACTCCTGTGGCTTCAAAATCAGTTACTGGATTTTGGTATCACTGCCTTAAAGACACCACTTATGTTGGATAGCCAGGCAGCAGAAAATATCATCAAAAATCCAGTTTCCCATTCAACCACCAAACACATCGACATCAGACATCACTTTGTGAGGGATTGCTATGAAAAAGGTTTGATTTCTCTGCATCATGTCCCAACTAAAGACCAGCTGGCTGATGTGCTCACAAAAGCACTTGATACAGCCACTTTTGAAAGCTTGGTCTCTAGAATTGGGATGCTGAACATGGAATAACAAGCAACACCTTGTTTTTCTATGAATAAAAGCAACAAAATGTTTTCAGAAAATCAAAACTCCATCCTTAAAAATAGCTAAAAATGAAAATTTTTCATTAAAATCCTTAAAAATCTGCCATTAACCACTGATTGTTCAAAAGTCTGCTCTACTTCAAAAGTCTGTCCATTGCTGAAAGTCAACCCCTGCTCTCTCATTCCTTTGATAAACTCTGTTGTTCAAAAGCAGTGTCTTATCCACTGATATGCTATCCATTGATAGTGAAAATCATCCACTGCTTTCATACCACTGCCTTCATTTGTCCCTATCACACAAGTACTGTCCTTCACTTTCAACAGGGGTTGTCACGTGGGCAGTACATATTGGTCAGACCTTTTGTAACGGCTGCCACCTCAGCATTCACTTTATTCCCTATAAAATCCCCCACTCACCACCAAAACAGGGTTTTACTGTCGAATTGAATTCTTAAAAATTCTCTTCTCAAAGCAGTTTTTCTTCTCATCTCTCACAAATTTCTTCGATCATTCATCTTCAAAATGACAAAATCGAAGTCATCATCAAAACCCTCATCCAAATCATCTTCGAAAACAGCCTCTCACAAGGCAATCTCCACTGAAATTCCACATAAACCATCTCACAATCTCCTGGGTCTTCTCACAAAACCAGGAACCACCAAAGTTTTCGATTCCATCATTGATCTCATGGCAAAATCAAAGTACAAAACTTTGTTCACTACTGATGCACCAATCTATTTGGTGACCCAAAGGGAGTTCTGGAAAAATGCAACCCTTGAAAAACAAGGAGACACTGCAACCACCATAAACTCTTCTATAAAGGGTAAAGCTGTCCAAATCACGCCACAATCCATTTCAGAAGTCTTTCAACTCGGTGATCAGGAAGGTAAAATTTCTTTCACTAAAAACAAGTTACAAACTGACTTCATTGAAAGAGGGTATGAAGCCACCATGATGAAGAAAATTACCTTAGAAAAAGGCTATTTTCCGTCTACAACCAGATTTTTATTTCATACCCTCCTACTATGTGTTTCAAACAAAACCACTTCTTTCAATGAAATCCCTTTAAAGATTCAAAACCTGGGATATGCAATTCTTCAAGGAGAAAATTTTAACTACTCTCAGGAAATTTTTAAAGATTTGGTTAAAAATGTTGAAACAAAATCATTCTTACTGTTTCCAAGGTTTTTAAGTTACTATTTTACAAAGAAATTCAGTAAGGATGATTTAGTTACAATAAACCAAGGTGATTCTATTCAAATAAAGAGTCTAACAACTGAAACTTTTTCAAGAATGTTAGCACCTTGCAAAACACAAGCAGAGGTGCCTGAGCAGATTTTAGCAGTTACAACTGCTCCTCAGGTATCTGCTGCTGAGCCCACTGCTCAAGGTGATCAAAGCAGCAGCACAACTGTTTTGAAACTCACACCTAAAATCACCAAAAAGCCAACAAAAAGAAAAACACAAAAACCCCCCAAACCATCAAAAAGACATCTCTGGAGGATGAGATACCAGAGCTTCTGCCAGTGACAACACAAAAGTCACAAGAAACCACTGCTACTACTTCCTCACAGCAGTTGGTACAAATATCTCAACCCATAACCAAAACTCCTCCTGCTTCTTCACAAAAAGAACAGGTTGTACAAATAGGGTCTCCACATCATGATGCTCTGGAAACACTCGTTTCTATCATCCACAGCTCAATACCCGGGGCAATTCCACTTTCTACGCCACCCATCACATCCACAATTCCCACACCAACTAAACTGTTGTTGGATGCAATTGATTTGAACCAGGCATTAACCAGTCCTTCTCAATCACCTATCAATGAGAATATGCCTCAACAACTGACTGGGTCTGATGTATCAATCTTTGCTAACCCACCAACACAACCTGAGGAGGTTAGACCCCTTGAGTTACAAGTAACTCTTGGTGGTAATCCAAGTGAAGCAGCCACTACAACTGTTACACCCACTGGGTTACATTTGGACAGTGGTTACATTCATAAGACTTCCTTGGAGGCAATTCCTTTTATAGCACCTCTGCCAACCACCAGTGGATTTATTTATCCTACTGGCAACATCAAAAGGTTGTCAAGTGTTGAAGGAAGAAGACCCCAGTACCAAGACAAAGGGGCATCAGTGGTTAATGTTTGGCGCATACTCCCTACATCAACTACTGATAAAACCACTGCTAGTGGGAAATCAGATGATCCCATTAACTTGGGTGATGGTTTAAAGTACCAGAAATTGACGGATCGTATTGCAAAGCTTGATAACTCTGTTGCAGAACTCAAAGATATGCTACAACAGGTGTTACAAGTTCAGAAGGTACAATCAACTGATGTTCCACCTCAAGCACCTGCTCCACAAAGGGCACCTGCTACAAATGAGCTTTGGAATCTATTTCAATCTTTTCTCCAACAACAAGCACAATTAGCAGATCAGCAACATGAAAAACATGTACAACAGCTGAGAAATGCAATGGAGTCAAGGTTCAAGAACACTCAGGCTGATTTAAAGGCTCTCAAAACTCAGATCTTGCACACCACTGGCAATGCTCCTCCAAAAGTCCGCTACATTTATCAAATCCCCGAAGATAATGCCAAAAAGGGGGAGAAAATTAAGGAGTGGAAAAGGAAGGGTATAGAGGATGGTCTCTATCTTGAACCAGAAAATTCAAACATGACCAAAAAGATCCCTTTGCCAGATGGCAGCAAGAAAATTGATGTGACAACAAATGCACTAGCAGAAGCAGTTGCAAGTGTAAAAAGGGATAGAAAGGCCAAAAGGAAAGCCAGGGTGGACAGAATGGATCATCCAGATCAGGGTACTTCTGGGTCAAAGGATCATGAAAATCCTGTTGAGGAAAAGAAGAAGCCTACTAGAAAAGTGAGGCAACCCAAATCCATTCCAACCAGACATTCAAAGTCTGCTCAAAAACCACCATACAAAACAGCTGATGCAACAGGAGTTACAAAAACTACTGCTTGCCAAACAGTTGTTCCATCAACACACACCACTTCAACACACACAACATCCACTGCTTTACCATCATCACCACCAAAAACAACACATGCTGACATACAGCAGAAGACAGCAGATGTTATAACATCTGTTGTAATGACAACAGTGGTTGAAACACCAGTTGTTTCAACAGCTGTTAGTCAATCACAATCCACTGCCACTACATCTACCATCACTGTTCCATCCAAAACATCATCAGTCCTTCCTACAAAAAGGAGAAGACTAATTCTCAAAGATGATGACAATTCACCACCACAAACATCTTCAAAATCTTTAGCACTTGTCACAATTCCAAAACCTGTTCCTCTCTCTTCAGTTAAAATGTACAAGCCCTTACCTCCTGCAGGTGTTCAATTTCCTCTTGAATTAGCAGCTGTTAGAGAAGAAATAAAGTCTTTTTACTTTGAGGATGACCCTGCCAAACGGAGTTTGCCATCAATAAAAGGATATCCCTGGCCTAAAAATGTTGATGAATATTTGGAAATCAAGGCCAAGCAAGCAGAGGATATCTCAAAGAAAAACACACAAGGGAAATCTGATAAAGAAATTGCACAGAGGAGTCAATATTTGCTTACACAAGTCAGATCCCTAGAGCAATTTGCAAAAAATGTTAGTCAACAAATTTCTGAAAGAGCAGCTGAAACTCTGAAGAAAGACTACATTGAAAGCATCATGGCTCACAAGAAGTACAAAGGAGAGAGATACATGTACAAAGAGTGGACTATTCCTGAACTTGAAAATGAAGCAGCAAGAATTCAAGACATGATAAAAAGGAAAGTCACTCACACTCCTCCTAACTGGGCAAAGTTTAGAAAGAATGTACCTGACAAACAGGAAGAGCTGAGGAGAATGAAAGAGGAACTGGTAGCAGCTGATTATGGAAACAAAAGACAAGTTGCTAGATGGAAAGAAGATGTGGTCAGGGCTACTTACAAAAAGTTGGAACAATTAAGAAAGAAAGATCCCTCAGTTCCTCAAAAGCCTGACTATTCTAAAGCAGAGGTTTCTAAAAAACCACCAAAGCTGCAAGTCAAAAGAACCACTGCTCCAGCTGGTGCTGCCATCTACAAAAGAAGGAGCAAAAACCAGTTTAGTATGGAAACAATTCAAGATCTATTAGCTGGAGATGCCATTGTAAAAGAAGGCACGAAAGTAATGATAAAAGAAGATCTTGAATTGGAACAATCTGCAAGTGATGTTCAGCCAGTCATGAATAGGCCAGCCTCACCAAATACTTCTGCAAATAAACATCTCCCAAGAAACCCACCAGGCTCAAAAATACAAAAGTGGGAAACTGACAAACAGACCTGCGTATTGACTTTGCTCAGGTCTGGTGGAGAAGTGGAGAAAATATCAAGGGAACAAGCTCTTGGCCTGAGTCTTGAAGATTTGCAGGATCTCCTTGATCTTCCACTTAGCAGGGATGATGAAGATACAGATGCCCTAGACTTTGAATTACAATTTAAAGGTCAGATAAGGGAGCTGTTGATGAGGCAATAAAGAATTCCACAAATAATGAAGAGTTTTGGCATTATCTGTTCCAGGGGGAGATTGTTGGGATTGAACCCTATCAGAGGAACAAATAATTAAAGCCAAAACTGGATCAGAGCAGTGGATCCAGAATAAGCAGACGATTACAGTTGTTTCATACAAATCTCTCCCCTTGAAAGTGGTTTCATATCTACTGACCTCCTATCTGCTGATCTTACTAAGTGCTGACCTGCAACTGCTGCCTTGCATCTTCTGCCCAATGTTAAAGACTGATGGAAGACCAAAGCTCTGCTGAGTCAATCTACTGCCTTGAGTCAAGTACTGCTGATCCGGACAAGCACTGCTGGGTTCACAGCAGTGGAATGATGCAGCAGCTGTTTAAGTGTCTTTTATGTAAATTGTAATAGCGGTAGTTAGTACATCAGTGTTTGTATAGATCAGAGGTTAGAGTTTGTTAGGAGGTTAGATGTCACTTTCATGGTGACGTCAGCTAAAGATGCTCAGTGGTTTGTAAGTGCCTATAAATACTTCAGTACTTTGTACTGTTCTATTAGCTCTTGCAATACCGTCTTCTTTGCACGAACAAACGCTGAGCTCTGGCTGAGGGGGAGTTTGTATTCAAGCATTACTTGTAATCGTTGTTGAAAGTTAATTCAATCATTTGATTCCTAGTTGAAAATGTCTTGATCAAAGCAATACTCTCATTTTGATTGTATGCAAAGTTTGTTTTCATATTAATTCCGTTGCACAACTCTTTTCATTTCCATCTTAATTTCAAACGAAAATACAATCAAGAACAAACTCAGATCCAACACCCCTCAGCCTGAGCTCATAGTATTTGTTCGTGCAGGAAGAAGATAGTGAAAGAGCTAAATAGAACAGTCCATGGTAGTGTTCTATTTATAGGAACGAGCAAACCACTGAAGCATCTAAGCTGACGTCACCATGAAAGTGACATCTAACCTCCTAACAAACTCTAACCTCTGATCTATACAACCTCTACTATGCTAACTACTGCTATTAAATTTCATTACCTAAAGATAACTAAACTACTGCTGAAGCCTTCCACTGATGTGAACCCAACAGTACTTGTCATGATCAGCAGAGCTTGACTCAAGGCAGTAGATTGAGCAGCAGAGCTTTAATCTTCCATCAGTCTTTTACTTGATCAGCAGTTTGTAGGTCAGCAGTTTGTACGATCAGTAGATAAGAGGTCAGCAGATGTTGAAACCACTTTCAAGGGGAGAGACTTGTATACATAACATCTGCTTATTCTGGATCCACTGCTCTGATCCAGTTTTGGCTTTAATTATCTGTTCCTTTGGTAGGGTTCAATCCCAACAATCTCCCCCTGGAACAGATAATGCCAAAACTCTTCGTTATTGTGGAACTTTATTGCCTCATCAACAGTTCCCTTATCTGACCTTTAAGTTGCAACTCAAAGTCTAGGGCATCTGTGTCATCTTCATCCCTACTAAGTGGAAGATCAAGGAGATCCTGCATATATTCAAGACTTAGGCCAAGTGCTTATTCCCTTGTTATTTTCTTCACTTCTCCACTAGACTTGAACAATGTCAGTACATGTTTCTGTTTGTCAGTTTCCCACTTTAGTACTTTTGAGCCTGGTGGGTTTCTTGGGAGATTTTTATTAGATGAGGTGTTTGGTGAAGCTGGCCTTGTGATGACTGTTTGAGCAGTGCTTGCAGGTTGATTCAGGCCAAGAGTTTCAGCTATCATTTCTTTAATACCTTCTTTTACAAACTCATCTCCTGCCATTAATTCATCCACTGTTTCAGTACCCAACTGTTTTTGTTGCCTTCTTTTAAAGATGGCTGCACCAGCTGGAGCAGTGGATCTCCTGATTTGCAGCTTTGGTGGTCTTTTTGAAACCTCTGCTTCAGGATAGTCAGGATTTTGTGGAGCAGTAGGATATGTGTTTCTTAATTTCTCTAAACTTTTGTAGGTAGCCCTGACTTTATCTTCTTTCCATCTCAACACTTGATTCAAAGACCCATAATCAGCAGCAACTAACTCCTCTTTCATTCTCCTCAGCTCTACCTTTTTAGAATACGTACAACCTCGTCCCCTTGGTGAGTGACGAAAACCGTAATAATACATGTCTTAAGCATACTAGACGACAACTCTATCTGAAAGTCCCTACTAATTTTTATATTGACTTAATCGTCAGGCCAAAGGCGAACGAGGTATTAGTTAAATAGCGCTATTAGGTTTGACAAGCCTCACACAGTGCCGCAGAGGACAGGAGTGGACTAATATACTTGGGCACTTGGTCAATAATGATACACATTGACATGGGGCACTAAACATACTACAGTCAGTAGTCGGTATGGTAACGGGTCTAGTGGTTTAAAACAGTGGGGTAGTTCCCCACGACATGTTTTCATAAAGAACGAAGTATCTTGGACAAACTTATGGTTTTTTTTTTTTTTTGGAACAATACTAAACAAAACAACTGTGAACTCGCTAACTTTATGTTGACACACAACTGTATGCTTTGCAGGTCGTTAGGTACATGGCTGGAGCTTGCACGAGGAGTGGACGTTGTGGCAATGAACCAACTGTTGGGTTCCTAACATTAAACATTAAGTTTTTAAACTATTAATGGGTTTCAATCTTTATGCTTCTTCTAACACTTAAACTTGGTTTTGGGATATTGTTTTCGTGAACACTAAACGTTTTGGTTGTGATGGTTTTACTTTAATTTACTTATCATTCAGTATGATTGTGGATTTTGAGGGTGTGACACACGCACCTTCGTTCACCCCATGTAGGGTGACTTTGGTGATTCCATCCTCCGACTTACAAACTTTTCACGGAATTACAAAGGAAGCTTTGCAAAACCATGAGTACACTTAACCCTTTTTATGCTTTAACGCACTTTTGGGTGTAACATGTTTTACTTATTAAAATACACAATTCACATGCTATTTGTTATGCTTAGGTTGTTCATGCTAGAATACATACATGCACTCTAGTTGTCATTAACTTAGCTAGCCCACCTTAACAAATATAGCGCTATAAGAGTAGCACGCCACCCGTCGGGGTATTGTTAAGTTATTATACATAACGGTGTGGTGGCGAGGGATGCATATTATTCTTGTGGAAACTCGGGTTTGACCTTTAGTTATGCATGCTAGTTCAACCTTATATATAAATTGCTATGTTGGATTTGAGAAATCTTTTTATACTTATGTTATGTATTTAAACTAGTGTACTCGCCAATGCTTTGCTATTGAACTATACTTTTAAACATGTTGCAGGTTGATGATGATGAACATGATGAAATCTAGTAGGGGACGACCTTAGAAACTCATATCAAATTACTAGATTTTCTTATCATATGATTATTAAACTTTGTCATATTTGTCTTTCAATGTTGTACTTTTTTTTCCATGTTGTAATTGACAAATTTTGATTATGAAATGAAATCGGTTTTGAATTAATTATCGGTTTTGAATTAATACCTTGGGGTTCCAAAGGTATAACAACCCTCGAAACACCCCTAAATGCTCCTAAAATACCTCGTATACACATAAACGAACCCTAATAACCTTAATTTAAAAAAAAAAATCAAATAAAACTAGAAATACACGTTGCTCGTGGGCCGCGACTAAGACAGGGGGTTCGTTCACGAGGCATGACCGAGAGATAACTGGCGGAACCTCAACGTGCCACGTGGCACGACGCATGGCTAACCTACACTGGTGACTAACCAGACCTAGCCCTAGCTAGGTCTGGCTCGCTGGGCGCGAAGGATCAAGAGCCAGGGCGTGAGCCAGTGGCGAATTCAAGTATAAAAGGAGGCCTCTAGCCTCAGTCTTCCTCGTTCATTTTCTTTCTCTCTCAAAGCCTCTATTATAGCTAAAAGCTACTCGATACAACACCCATAAAACACGAAGCTCTGCCTCGTTGTAAGTATTTTAGCCCCCGATCACTAATTCGTTACCCTACCCGATTGATTTAGGGCTCCGTAACGCATGTCGAGGCTCTGCCTGACTAAGTTCGTTAGAGTTCTGTCTCATGTTGTATGGCTAATGTGATTTGGGTTATCTTACTAACATGTGTGCATTGTTTATTTCTAATAGAAAATTACCAAGAAAAGCAACAGGAAGCTACAGAAACACCTAAGTCTGCAAAGTGAGTCATTCTCTTTTTTCTACCAAACTATTTTACAAAACCTCAAATGTTTTTAATTATACTTAACCATGATTGAGTCTATGTATTCTACAATTGCTGCCGGTTTGTGAGGTTTTGTATACACTACTAGTAAATACGTTACTATTGGACAACGAGTTAGCCAATGAGTAATATGACCACAGTCATGGAACTGCCAACATGACAAATACTGAATGAGTAAATTGGTAGATATAAACATTGTAATCGCTCTCAATACTGTAAAGTTATGAAAGCTTGTTTTGATTAAACTGGGATGCACTCGCCAATATTTCTTGCTGATAAAACCTTTTTAAAACGTGTTTCAGGTGTCACACCCCGACCACGTAGAACATACAAAACGTGGCGGAAACGTCGGGGAGTGTTGTAACAGAATTAATTGTTTCAAATCCATGGCAATTGAAGTTTCGTTTTATTGATTAAAAGTGTTACAATGTATTAATAAACAAAGAAATACAACATAATTAACTAGTCTTGCATCTTTTATTGTCACTAAAGCCCAAATCTGCCTATATGTATCTTGATCATCTTATGCAACATCTCCTGAAAAACACATGTGAAAATAGGTACGTCAGCATAAAAATGCCGGTGAGATACATAGGTTTTGTGAAAATAGGTTTCATGACTTATGTTTGAGAAAATGTTTAGTCATGAACCTTGTTATTTGCTTTGTTTTGTAAATCATTTGAAAATCGATAAGATCAGATGATATGTATAAATAATGTACGGTTAAATGAATAACCATGTAAAATGAGTTTGTATTAGATAAATTGTTTGTAAATCAATGTCTTGTGAAAAATATGTTATTTGTATAAAATGTTCTATGTCTCAACCTGAAATGATTCAGATAACGCTACAATATGTAATACCATACAAACACTTATATATAGGAAGTACCAGCGGCGTATCCACCATGCTTGTATCATATTACACACGCATCGTTACTTAATCACGTAATCAAACCAAACCAATTGCCAAATGTATTGAATAATATGTCAAAATGTTTATGTCAAGATGTAAATCATGTAATGCGTAGCCAAAATGATATGTATGGCTAGTGAAATGTATCAACTAAACCATATGCACAAGAACATAGTATTGAAGTAAAACTTGGTTTAAATCAAAGTTATGTTTTGTGTAGTAACTGCATGATCAATGTAAACCATGTAATATGCGTCCAAAATGTAAGTATGTGATGAATAACAAATGTACTAAGTATGAAGAACAATGCAACGATTGAACATACATAGCATGTGAACTGTACTAAGTATGCAATAACAGACATACGTAGCATGCGACCTGTACTAAGTATGCAACAATAGACATACGTAGCATGTGATGTAATGTAAAACAATGTACTAAGTAATGCACACAATGGCACACCTAGTATGAAATGTAATGAAATCATGTACTATAATGTACTAATGAACATAACAAGTATATGATGTGAAAACAGGAAAGCACGAAAGTAACAAGTAGGCACATGTGTTCCACCCCAAAACGTTTGGAAAACAGTAAAAGAGGGGTCTATGTACTCACTTGAGATTGCTCAGAAGTCCTAGGATAACCACCAAGCAATGCTAGAGATCGCGGAAAATCAAACGGCACCTAATATAGGTAACTACATTAATAAACCGGACCTAAATCGGAAGACTGGGTAGCATGAGGGTTTGTAAACCAAATGAGTGTAGGAACTCATGTGATATGGTTTAACAAAGCCTACATACTAAATGAAACTTAACCTAAGTCTTATCGACCCATTACGACCCGTTTAGGTAGCTTATGCTACTTTAACGCGTCGTTCGCGTGAAACGCGTTCGGACCGCCTAACTAGTCCTATGACAAGTGTTATATGCCTAAACATGTTGCATAATCAGTTATGTGACAAAAGTTTAGGTTACATATGCTAAATTACCAATTATACATGAAAAGGGTATTCTGGTAATTTACCTAAGGCATATAAACTACCTATCATACAACTACTTAAACGATGTGACCATAGGGTATAACCTCGGAAGGTTATTCCCTACCTACTATGGTCACCTAATGTATTTGGTCGGATCCTAATGATCGACCAAACTGGGTCGGGTTCGAGGTATAAGCGATTTATTAGATCGCTTACCCTACGACCCTAGACAACGTGGTAATCAGTAGGCATAGTCCCAAGGGACTATGACCATCGTGATTACAATCACGTTGCGAAGTTCAAACGAACTTCGCATTGACCATTACTGGTCAACGCTGAAAGTCAAACAAAGTTTGACTTTCTGACTCGAAAAGCAGTAAAATAAGGAAAAGAACGAAAGAATACTTACCCAGGGTCCCCGAATGCTAATCCCGATTCAAGAATCTCAGGTATGAAACAATGGTTTCAACTTAGAGTTTCTAAAATCAGAATTCTAGTGCATTTGTAGTAATGGGGGGTGGGGTATTTATAGTTTTCGGGTAACCGTTAAGATCGTTTCATGGAAAACGTGCCATGATCCAAGGCGTACACTTGTCGGAAACTCATGGTGGCTAAAAACCATCCTTATCAGCTGATTAGGCAAGTGGTGAGTGTGTGGTTGTGGTTAAAACAGCTGCAAACAGCTGTTAATGCAGTTAATCTGGTCCAGAAGGCGGAAGCGGCCCGCTTTAGGATCAGCCAAACACAATGCGGGCCGCCTGAGGCTTCTGATCTGCATATATGTTTCAGAAATGACAGTTTCAGTCCCTGCACGTGTTTAAGGCCATTCCCGACACTTCTAAGGCCCGTAAAGCCAACTTTAAGGCCCTAAAATGTTGCCTAAACATTGTGGACATGAAACATGTTCAAAAATATGCCGGGTGATGGTTCGTTTGGTCGTACGAACGCGATGTTCGCTTAATTACGACGGAATGCGCATAAGCGCGAAAAACGATCCAAATGACGTAACGAATGGATTTTTCTTATGGCGAACACTAAAATATAATGTAGTCATGCTTACATAAATTTTTGGGTGTCCGGATATATTCAGAACGTAAGTTATGCGCGAAAATGCAAACTTGTGCACTTTTTGACACTTTTAGTCCCTGAATGACCCAAAAGTTTATTTTAGCACACCGAACCCCTCAAAGCCTATTTCTAAGCTATATAAAGGATATTTAAGGTGTGTTTAACTTATGGTCATGTTCCGGAATGTCTGTTACAGTTCAAATTGGCATACTTTCGCAGTTTGACAACTTTAGTCCCTGTAAGCGATTAAACTTTGATTTCACCACACCAAACCTTCCAAAACTTATATCTAAGTTATGTATAGGTTATTTAAGGTATGTTAAGCCTATTTCACTATTCCGGAGTGTTCGTTGGATTAAACTGGTTATATCTACACATCAGAGCGCGTATAACCCTCCAGAAAGCGATTTAAAGCTTGAAATCGAACAAGAATTGATATGTGTAAACGATACACATATTTTTACAAATCCCAAGTATGAAATACTATATTTCATTGGTTTGGCATTTGTCTGATGGTTGGAGTGACACGGGTGTTACAGTCTCCCCTACTTTAGGAAATTTCGTCCCGAAATTAATTCGTAGGAGTCTAACTGTGGCTTTGTGTCAAATAACCACCAGAGATATGAAAGGCATAATCCTGTTATTTCTCTTTAACGGACATTCTTCAGAATTGAAAAATGAACGGAGTTGTTTTCAACAGGCATTCTTTAGAAACAAAAATGAACGGAATAGTCATTTTACATCTTCAGAAACAAAAATGAACCGAATAAGTCATTTTACATCTTCAGAAACAAAAATGAACCGAATGAGTCATTTTACATCTTCAGAAACAAAAATGAACCGAATGAGTCATTTTACATCTTCAGAAACAAAAATGAATGGAATAGTCATTTTACATCTTCAGAAACAAAAATGAACCGAATGAGTCATTTTACATCTTCAGAAACAAAAATGAACGGAATAGTCATTTTACATCTTCAGAAACAAAAATGAACCGAATGAGTCATTTTACATCTTCAGAAACAAAAATGAACGGAATAGTCATTTTACATCTTCAGAAACAAAAATGAACCGAATGAGTCATTTTACATCTTCAGAAACAAAAATGAACCGAATGAGTCATTTTACATCTTTAGAAACAAAAATGAACCGAATGAGTCATTTTACATCTTCAGAAACAAAAATGAATGGAATAGTCATTTTACATCTTCAGAAACAAAAATGAACCGAATGAGTCATTTTACATCTTCAGAAACAAAAATGAACGGAATAGTCATTTTACATCTTCAGAAACAAAAATGAACCGAATGAGTCATTTTACATCTTTAGAAAAAAAAATGAACGGAATAGTCATTTTACATCTTCAGAAACAAAAATGAACCGAATGAGTCATTTTACATCTTCAGAAACAAAAATGAACGGAATAGTCATTTTACATCTTCAGAAACAAAAATGAACTGAATGAGTCATTTTACATCTTCAGAAACAAAAATGAACGGAATAGTCATTTTACATCTTCAGAAACAAAAATGGAATAGTCATTTTACATCTTCAGAAACAAAAATGAACCGAATGAGTCATTTTACATCTTCAGAAACAAAAATGAACGGAATAGTCATTTTACATCTTCAGAAACAAAAATGAACCGAATGAGTCATTTTACATCTTCAGAAACAAAAATGAACGGAATAGTCATTTTACATCTTCAGGAACAAAAATGAACCGAATGAGTCATTTTACATCTTCAGAAACAAAAATGAACGGAATACATGACAAAATTCGCTGTGATCTCTGTGCACTGAATTTCCATAATTATGTACGCGTCCATAATTACGTAATTCCTTGCACAGTCCGCACAGTGCATTTCATGATGTGTAGGGGAAGAAAATATCAAACCTGTGATGAGTGTGACTAGACTACCATAGGGTCCTTTTAATCAGATCAACACATGATCTTTTTAATTAGACCTCCAAGGAGTCCTTTCAGCTATATCATCATTTGATATACTTAACCAGATTTTTGGATCAATCTGTTTAACTAGACCACTCAAGGGGTCTAATTATAGAATAGTACAATAAAATCCAAGGGACTTAACTACAACGTAGAAGCCCATTGAGGACTTAATATAGTACCTTTGGATATCCTACTATGAATCCCTTATACGAAGATATGGAAGATTCTATGAGGATTTGGATGACAAAACTTGGATCACACAAAAACATAAAAGGAAACACATAAGCACATAATCACATAGTTGTTTGACTTGTTTATTAATTTGTTATCTTTGGACGCGGATACTTAAAGCACACCAGGAATCCAATTCGTGGATTTCATTTGGCACTTTAATCATTTCAAGAATCCATCTATGAAGATAGGATAATCTTAAAAGGAATTCGGCTTTGTCCTTATTGAATTGTGATGTACGTATTGAATCATACAAAGAATTCAATTAAGGACTCCGATGAATGATACCCATCCACAAGGATCTAATTATGAGGATAGAAAGATCCTACATGGATTTTTGAAGTTTGTGTGACGGGAGGTGTTCCGACACCTTGCACTAGGCGTGCTTACGTCAATACTCAAGGTAGAAAGTTCATAAGGTTGAGGCGCCAGATATGTCAAGCGACATATCAAGCAGAGTTTGAAGGTTGAGCAGTAGCAGGATTTGTAACAGCTTTGCTTTGGATTGCAAAGCGGCACATGTTAACCAAATGTCTCCATCGTCCACCGTGGGTACATTTGTAACAGGGTATTTGATTTGAATGATGAAGGTTGCATTGATTTCTCCAAGGAGCAGTTCCCTTTATACAGCTTCATCCCTGAGACAAGTCATGGTGATAGCTAAATCAACGGTCTTCTGGAGTACGACGCCTATTTGTTGGGAAATTGTAGCACCTGGTCCGGACACTCGAGTCTTGTTGCGATGAAGAGGCACAATGAAGAAAATGGAAGACATGGGAGGAAACAAGGGAAAGATAGTCAAAAGAAATGACAACGCATGAAGATTGTGACCATTTGTTTGTTACCAAAGGCAAACAAATGAGACAGTGACTAATCAAAGTAAGCGGGTCAATATAATGTATCGCGAAGACATGCTTGCCTATAAGTGAACACTCATCCCAAGAATTCCCAGGTAAGCACAACTGGTCTCGCGTCTGATGAGATATATACGAAGTGCTTGCCTAGCCAGAAAACCCAGAATACAGGCATTCACCCTTCCAGTTTGCACGTGTTCACATTATATGACCCAAACTTTGACGAGATTTTGAAAATTTCAAAGGGGTTCAAAACCTTATAACAGAGGATTCAAAACCTTACAATAGAGGGTTCAAAACCTAGTAATTAATCATCCTAGAACAGATGATTAGTTTTCAAAGCGGTTTTGAAATTCATGTTCTTGTTGTGGTCGTCGCCTAAGGATAGGTGACGGTATTGTTTTATGACTAAACGCAAGTAAACTCGCGTTAGGGTCCTAAGAAAAGTTATAGTCTAGGTCAAAGCATTACTAATAACCTAATTCCCTATAACCATTGGCTCTGATACCATCTTTTCTGTCACACCCCGACCACGTAGAACATACAAAACGTGGCGGAAACGTCGGGGAGTGTTGTAACAGAATTAATTGTTTCAAATCCATGGCAATTGAAGTTTCGTTTTATTGATTAAAAGTGTTACAATGTATTAATAAACAAAGAAATACAACATAATTAACTAGTCTTGCATCTTTTATTGTCACTAAAGCCCAAATCTGCCTATATGTATCTTGATCATCTTATGCAACATCTCCTGAAAAACACATGTGAAAATAGGTACGTCAGCATAAAAATGCCGGTGAGATACATAGGTTTTGTGAAAATAGGTTTCATGACTTATGTTTGAGAAAATGTTTAGTCATGAACCTTGTTATTTGCTTTGTTTTGTAAATCATTTGAAAATCGATAAGATCAGATGATATGTATAAATAATGTACGGTTAAATGAATAACCATGTAAAATGAGTTTGTATTAGATAAATTGTTTGTAAATCAATGTCTTGTGAAAAATATGTTATTTGTATAAAATGTTCTATGTCTCAACCTGAAATGATTCAGATAACGCTACAATATGTAATACCATACAAACACTTATATATAGGAAGTACCAGCGGCGTATCCACCATGCTTGTATCATATTACACACGCATCGTTACTTAATCACTTAATCAAACCAAACCAATTGCCAAATGTATTGAATAATATGTCAAAATGTTTATGTCAAGATGTAAATCATGTAATGCGTAACCAAAATGATATGTATGGCTAGTGAAATGTATCAACTAAACCATATGCACAAGAACATAGTATTGAAGTAAAACTTGGTTTAAATCAAAGTTATGTTTTGTGTAGTAACTGCATGATCAATGTAAACCATGTAATATGCGTCCAAAATGTAAGTATGTGATGAATAACAAATGTACTAAGTATGAAGAACAATGCAACGATTGAACATACATAGCATGTGAACTGTACTAAGTATGCAATAACAGACATACGTAGCATGCGACCTGTACTAAGTATGCAACAATAGACATACGTAGCATGTGATGTAATGTAAAACAATGTACTAAGTAATGCACACAATGGCACACCTAGTATGAAATGTAATGAAATCATGTACTATAATGTACTAATGAACATAACAAGTATATGATGTGAAAACAGGAAAGCACGAAAGTAACAAGTAGGCACATGTGTTCCACCCCAAAACGTTTGGAAAACAGTAAAAGAGGGGTCTATGTACTCACTTGAGATTGCTCAGAAGTCCTAGGATAACCACCAAGCAATGCTAGAGATCGCGGAAAATCAAACGGCACCTAATATAGGTAACTACATTAATAAACCGGACCTAAATCGGAAGACTGGGTAGCATGAGGGTTTGTAAACCAAATGAGTGTAGGAACTCATGTGATATGGTTTAACAAAGCCTACATACTAAATGAAACTTAACCTAAGTCTTATCGACCCATTACGACCCGTTTAGGTAGCTTATGCTACTTTAACGCGTCGTTCGCGTGAAACGCGTTCGGACCGCCTAACTAGTCCTATGACAAGTGTTATATGCCTAAACATGTTGCATAATCAGTTATGTGACAAAAGTTTAGGTTACATATGCTAAATTACCAATTATACATGAAAAGGGTATTCTGGTAATTTACCTAAGGCATATAAACTACCTATCATACAACTACTTAAACGATGTGACCATAGGGTATAACCTCGGAAGGTTATTCCCTACCTACTATGGTCACCTAATGTATTTGGTCGGATCCTAATGATCGACCAAACTGGGTCGGGTTCGAGGTATAAGCGATTTATTAGATCGCTTACCCTACGACCCTAGACAACGTGGTAATCAGTAGGCATAGTCCCAAGGGACTATGACCATCGTGATTACAATCACGTTGCGAAGTTCAAACGAACTTCGCATTGACCATTACTGGTCAACGCTGAAAGTCAAACAAAGTTTGACTTTCTGACTCGAAAAGCAGTAAAATAAGGAAAAGAACGAAAGAATACTTACCCAGGGTCCCCGAATGCTAATCCCGATTCAAGAATCTCATGTATGAAACAATGGTTTCAACTTAGAGTTTCTAAAATCAGAATTCTAGTGCATTTGTAGTAATGGGGGGTGGGGTATTTATAGTTTTCGGGTAACCGTTAAGATCGTTTCATGGAAAACGTGCCATTATCCAAGGCGTACACTTGTCGGAAACTCATGGTGGCTAAAAACCATCCTTATCAGCTGATTAGGCAAGTGGTGAGTGTGTGGTTGTGGTTAAAACAGCTGCAAACAGCTGTTAATGCAGTTAATCTGGTCCAGAAGGCGGAAGCGGCCCGCTTTAGGATCAGCCAAACACAATGCGGGCCGCCTGAGGCTTCTGATCTGCATATATGTTTCAGAAATGACAGTTTCAGTCCCTGCACGTGTTTAAGGCCATTCCCGACACTTCTAAGGCCCGTAAAGCCAACTTTAAGGCCCTAAAATGTTGCCTAAACATTGTGGACATGAAACATGTTCAAAAATATGCCGGGTGATGGTTCGTTTGGTCGTACGAACGCGATGTTCGCTTAATTACGACGGAATGCGCATAAGCGCGAAAAATGATCCAAATGACGTAACGAATGGATTTTTCTTATGGCGAACACTAAAATATAATGTAGTCATGCTTACATAAATTTTTGGGTGTCCGGATATATTCAGAACGTAAGTTATGCGCGAAAATGCAAACTTGTGCACTTTTTGACACTTTTAGTCCCTGAATGACCCAAAAGTTTATTTTAGCACACCGAACCCCTCAAAGCCTATTTCTAAGCTATATAAAGGATATTTAAGGTGTGTTTAACTTATGGTCATGTTCCGGAATGTCTGTTACAGTTCAAATTGGCATACTTTCGCAGTTTGACAACTTTAGTCCCTGTAAGCGATTAAACTTTGATTTCACCACACCAAACCTTCCAAAACTTATATCTAAGTTATGTATAGGTTATTTAAGGTATGTTAAGCCTATTTCACTATTCCGGAGTGTTCGTTGGATTAAACTGGTTATATCTACACATCAGAGCGCGTATAACCCTCCAGAAAGCGATTTAAAGCTTGAAATCGAACAAGAATTGATATGTGTAAACGATACACATATTTTTACAAATCCCAAGTATGAAATACTATATTTCATTGGTTTGGCATTTGTCTGATGGTTGGAGTGACACGGGTGTTACAGTCTCCCCTACTTTAGGAAATTTCGTCCCGAAATTAATTCGTAGGAGTCTAACTGTGGCTTTGTGTCAAATAACCACCAGAGATATGAAAGGCATAATCCTGTTATTTCTCTTTAACGGACATTCTTCAGAATTGAAAAATGAACGGAGTTGTTTTCAACAGGCATTCTTTAGAAACAAAAATGAACGGAATAGTCATTTTACATCTTCAGAAACAAAAATGAACCGAATAAGTCATTTTACATCTTCAGAAACAAAAATGAACCGAATGAGTCATTTTACATCTTCAGAAACAAAAATGAACCGAATGAGTCATTTTACATCTTCAGAAACAAAAATGAATGGAATAGTCATTTTACATCTTCAGAAACAAAAATGAACCGAATGAGTCATTTTACATCTTCAGAAACAAAAATGAACGGAATAGTCATTTTACATCTTCAGAAACAAAAATGAACCGAATGAGTCATTTTACATCTTCAGAAACAAAAATGAACGGAATAGTCATTTTACATCTTCAGAAACAAAAATGAACCGAATGAGTCATTTTACATCTTCAGAAACAAAAATGAACCGAATGAGTCATTTTACATCTTTAGAAACAAAAATGAACCGAATGAGTCATTTTACATCTTCAGAAACAAAAATGAATGGAATAGTCATTTTACATCTTCAGAAACAAAAATGAACCGAATGAGTCATTTTACATCTTCAGAAACAAAAATGAACGGAATAGTCATTTTACATCTTCAGAAACAAAAATGAACCGAATGAGTCATTTTACATCTTTAGAAACAAAAATGAACGGAATAGTCATTTTACATCTTCAGAAACAAAAATGAACCGAATGAGTCATTTTACATCTTCAGAAACAAAAATGAACGGAATAGTCATTTTACATCTTCAGAAACAAAAATGAACTGAATGAGTCATTTTACATCTTCAGAAACAAAAATGAACGGAATAGTCATTTTACATCTTCAGAAACAAAAATGGAATAGTCATTTTACATCTTCAGAAACAAAAATGAACCGAATGAGTCATTTTACATCTTCAGAAACAAAAATGAACGGAATAGTCATTTTACATCTTCAGAAACAAAAATGAACCGAATGAGTCATTTTACATCTTCAGAAACAAAAATGAACGGAATAGTCATTTTACATCTTCAGGAACAAAAATGAACCGAATGAGTCATTTTACATCTTCAGAAACAAAAATGAACGGAATACATGACAAAATTCGCTGTGATCTCTGTGCACTGAATTTCCATAATTATGTACGCGTCCATAATTACGTAATTCCTTGCACAGTCCGCACAGTGCATTTCATGATGTGTAGGGGAAGAAAATATCAAACCTGTGATGAGTGTGACTAGACTACCATAGGGTCCTTTTAATCAGATCAACACATGATCTTTTTAATTAGACCTCCAAGGAGTCCTTTCAGCTATATCATCATTTGATATACTTAACCAGATTTTTGGATCAATCTGTTTAACTAGACCACTCAAGGGGTCTAATTATAGAATAGTACAATAAAATCCAAGGGACTTAACTACAACGTAGAAGCCCATTGAGGACTTAATATAGTACCTTTGGATATCCTACTATGAATCCCTTATACGAAGATATGGAAGATTCTATGAGGATTTGGATGACAAAACTTGGATCACACAAAAACATAAAAGGAAACACATAAGCACATAATCACATAGTTGTTTGACTTGTTTATTAATTTGTTATCTTTGGACGCGGATACTTAAAGCACACCAGGAATCCAATTCGTGGATTTCATTTGGCACTTTAATCATTTCAAGAATCCATCTATGAAGATAGGATAATCTTAAAAGGAATTCGGCTTTGTCCTTATTGAATTGTGATGTACGTATTGAATCATACAAAGAATTCAATTAAGGACTCCGATGAATGATACCCATCCACAAGGATCTAATTATGAGGATAGAAAGATCCTACATGGATTTTTGAAGTTTGTGTGACGGGAGGTGTTCCGACACCTTGCACTAGGCGTGCTTACGTCAATACTCAAGGTAGAAAGTTCATAAGGTTGAGGCGCCAGATATGTCAAGCGACATATCAAGCAGAGTTTGAAGGTTGAGCAGTAGCAGGATTTGTAACAGCTTTGCTTTGGATTGCAAAGCGGCACATGTTAACCAAATGTCTCCATCGTCCACCGTGGGTACATTTGTAACAGGGTATTTGATTTGAATGATGAAGGTTGCATTGATTTCTCCAAGGAGCAGTTCCCTTTATACAGCTTCATCCCTGAGACAAGTCATGGTGATAGCTAAATCAACGGTCTTCTGGAGTACGACGCCTATTTGTTGGGAAATTGTAGCACCTGGTCCGGACACTCGAGTCTTGTTGCGATGAAGAGGCACAATGAAGAAAATGGAAGACATGGGAGGAAACAAGGGAAAGATAGTCAAAAGAAATGACAACGCATGAAGATTGTGACCATTTGTTTGTTACCAAAGGCAAACAAATGAGACAGTGACTAATCAAAGTAAGCGGGTCAATATAATGTATCGCGAAGACATGCTTGCCTATAAGTGAACACTCATCCCAAGAATTCCCAGGTAAGCACAACTGGTCTCGCGTCTGATGAGATATATACGAAGTGCTTGCCTAGCCAGAAAACCCAGAATACAGGCATTCACCCTTCCAGTTTGCACGTGTTCACATTATATGACCCAAACTTTGACGAGATTTTGAAAATTTCAAAGGGGTTCAAAACCTTATAACAGAGGATTCAAAACCTTACAATAGAGGGTTCAAAACCTAGTAATTAATCATCCTAGAACAGATGATTAGTTTTCAAAGCGGTTTTGAAATTCATGTTCTTGTTGTGGTCGTCGCCTAAGGATAGGTGACGGTATTGTTTTATGACTAAACGCAAGTAAACTCGCGTTAGGGTCCTAAGAAAAGTTATAGTCTAGGTCAAAGCATTACTAATAACCTAATTCCCTATAACCATTGGCTCTGATACCATCTTTTCTGTCACACCCCGACCACGTAGAACATACAAAACGTGGCGGAAACGTCGGGGAGTGTTGTAACAGAATTAATTGTTTCAAATCCATGGCAATTGAAGTTTCGTTTTATTGATTAAAAGTGTTACAATGTATTAATAAACAAAGAAATACAACATAATTAACTAGTCTTGCATCTTTTATTGTCACTAAAGCCCAAATCTGCCTATATGTATCTTGATCATCTTATGCAACATCTCCTGAAAAACACATGTGAAAATAGGTACGTCAGCATAAAAATGCCGGTGAGATACATAGGTTTTGTGAAAATAGGTTTCATGACTTATGTTTGAGAAAATGTTTAGTCATGAACCTTGTTATTTGCTTTGTTTTGTAAATCATTTGAAAATCGATAAGATCAGATGATATGTATAAATAATGTACGGTTAAATGAATAACCATGTAAAATGAGTTTGTATTAGATAAATTGTTTGTAAATCAATGTCTTGTGAAAAATATGTTATTTGTATAAAATGTTCTATGTCTCAACCTGAAATGATTCAGATAACGCTACAATATGTAATACCATACAAACACTTATATATAGGAAGTACCAGCGGCGTATCCACCATGCTTGTATCATATTACACACGCATCGTTACTTAATCACTTAATCAAACCAAACCAATTGCCAAATGTATTGAATAATATGTCAAAATGTTTATGTCAAGATGTAAATCATGTAATGCGTAACCAAAATGATATGTATGGCTAGTGAAATGTATCAACTAAACCATATGCACAAGAACATAGTATTGAAGTAAAACTTGGTTTAAATCAAAGTTATGTTTTGTGTAGTAACTGCATGATCAATGTAAACCATGTAATATGCGTCCAAAATGTAAGTATGTGATGAATAACAAATGTACTAAGTATGAAGAACAATGCAACGATTGAACATACATAGCATGTGAACTGTACTAAGTATGCAATAACAGACATACGTAGCATGCGACCTGTACTAAGTATGCAACAATAGACATACGTAGCATGTGATGTAATGTAAAACAATGTACTAAGTAATGCACACAATGGCACACCTAGTATGAAATGTAATGAAATCATGTACTATAATGTACTAATGAACATAACAAGTATATGATGTGAAAACAGGAAAGCACGAAAGTAACAAGTAGGCACATGTGTTCCACCCCAAAACGTTTGGAAAACAGTAAAAGAGGGGTCTATGTACTCACTTGAGATTGCTCAGAAGTCCTAGGATAACCACCAAGCAATGCTAGAGATCGCGGAAAATCAAACGGCACCTAATATAGGTAACTACATTAATAAACCGGACCTAAATCGGAAGACTGGGTAGCATGAGGGTTTGTAAACCAAATGAGTGTAGGAACTCATGTGATATGGTTTAACAAAGCCTACATACTAAATGAAACTTAACCTAAGTCTTATCGACCCATTACGACCCGTTTAGGTAGCTTATGCTACTTTAACGCGTCGTTCGCGTGAAACGCGTTCGGACCGCCTAACTAGTCCTATGACAAGTGTTATATGCCTAAACATGTTGCATAATCAGTTATGTGACAAAAGTTTAGGTTACATATGCTAAATTACCAATTATACATGAAAAGGGTATTCTGGTAATTTACCTAAGGCATATAAACTACCTATCATACAACTACTTAAACGATGTGACCATAGGGTATAACCTCGGAAGGTTATTCCCTACCTACTATGGTCACCTAATGTATTTGGTCGGATCCTAATGATCGACCAAACTGGGTCGGGTTCGAGGTATAAGCGATTTATTAGATCGCTTACCCTACGACCCTAGACAACGTGGTAATCAGTAGGCATAGTCCCAAGGGACTATGACCATCGTGATTACAATCACGTTGCGAAGTTCAAACGAACTTCGCATTGACCATTACTGGTCAACGCTGAAAGTCAAACAAAGTTTGACTTTCTGACTCGAAAAGCAGTAAAATAAGGAAAAGAACGAAAGAATACTTACCCAGGGTCCCCGAATGCTAATCCCGATTCAAGAATCTCATGTATGAAACAATGGTTTCAACTTAGAGTTTCTAAAATCAGAATTCTAGTGCATTTGTAGTAATGGGGGGTGGGGTATTTATAGTTTTCGGGTAACCGTTAAGATCGTTTCATGGAAAACGTGCCATGATCCAAGGCGTACACTTGTCGGAAACTCATGGTGGCTAAAAACCATCCTTATCAGCTGATTAGGCAAGTGGTGAGTGTGTGGTTGTGGTTAAAACAGCTGCAAACAGCTGTTAATGCAGTTAATCTGGTCCAGAAGGCGGAAGCGGCCCGCTTTAGGATCAGCCAAACACAATGCGGGCCGCCTGAGGCTTCTGATCTGCATATATGTTTCAGAAATGACAGTTTCAGTCCCTGCACGTGTTTAAGGCCATTCCCGACACTTCTAAGGCCCGTAAAGCCAACTTTAAGGCCCTAAAATGTTGCCTAAACATTGTGGACATGAAACATGTTCAAAAATATGCCGGGTGATGGTTCGTTTGGTCGTACGAACGCGATGTTCGCTTAATTACGACGGAATGCGCATAAGCGCGAAAAACGATCCAAATGACGTAACGAATGGATTTTTCTTATGGCGAACACTAAAATATAATGTAGTCATGCTTACATAAATTTTTGGGTGTCCGGATATATTCAGAACGTAAGTTATGCGCGAAAATGCAAACTTGTGCACTTTTTGACACTTTTAGTCCCTGAATGACCCAAAAGTTTATTTTAGCACACCGAACCCCTCAAAGCCTATTTCTAAGCTATATAAAGGATATTTAAGGTGTGTTTAACTTATGGTCATGTTCCGGAATGTCTGTTACAGTTCAAATTGGCATACTTTCGCAGTTTGACAACTTTAGTCCCTGTAAGCGATTAAACTTTGATTTCACCACACCAAACCTTCCAAAACTTATATCTAAGTTATGTATAGGTTATTTAAGGTATGTTAAGCCTATTTCACTATTCCGGAGTGTTCGTTGGATTAAACTGGTTATATCTACACATCAGAGCGCGTATAACCCTCCAGAAAGCGATTTAAAGCTTGAAATCGAACAAGAATTGATATGTGTAAACGATACACATATTTTTACAAATCCCAAGTATGAAATACTATATTTCATTGGTTTGGCATTTGTCTGATGGTTGGAGTGACACGGGTGTTACATCAGGTAACTTAGTGTGAAGCTATAAGAAGCCAGCTATGGAGCACTGAATGCTTAAAGAAGTGGCTATAAAAGTTATATAATAAAAAGAAGATTATGTTTTCAATAATTAGGGTTTATCCCTATAAATGTATTGTAAATGAAACTTGGGTTTTTATCCCATTTATTTATTATAAAAAGTTTGGTGTTTTGAAACTCTAATAATATTTCCTAACTACAGTCCTGATGTCTCATTTCCGCTGCCAAATTAATAAACACTGATACCACCCGCTCTATGTTTTCGCGGTGCCCACTCCCAGGGTAGGGGTCGAGGGCTGCTGAAGTTGGTATCAGTGCCAATGCCACTGGTTTAAGCCATTTAGGTGTTCTGTTAATACCTAAATTTTAACCAACTGTGTTAGGAAATAACTTATGTGATTCTGTGTAAATATGTATATTATTATTTTGTGTTATTTGACAATTTGTTAGTTTACAGTATGAGTGAGCAAGGTACTTCCGACGCTTACCGTCAATTACCTAATTCCCCAAAAATTGAAGGAACCTCATCCCAGCCAACCTCGGGATACTCTACTGATTCTGAGGAAGGAATCTTTATCTCTAAGGCACAATCTGAGGAACCATTCCCCACTAAAAAGAGAGGCTGGTTTAGTAGAGTAGCGTATGAAAGGAGGAAAAGAATGAAAAAAACTCCAACAACAGCGAGTAATAGCAAAAGCAAATAGATAAATGAATGCCCAAACCCAGGAAATTAGACCATCATAGGAGGAGGAAAATAGAGAAAGGAATACTCAAAACCAGGAAGCTAGACTATCATGGGAGGAGGAAATTGAAAGGCAATTAGCTGATTTCCACATGTTAGCAAATACAGCAACAGACCCTAATCTTAACCAAGTAGCTGAACCACAACTTCTTCCCTTATTTGTAACATTTGTGCTTGTAATCATTGTAAACAATTCATTTATCAATAAAACAAGTTATTTGATCCCAATGTTTGTTTGTTTATGTTTGACATTTTCCATGTTTTGACTTTTATTCAATTTCAAACTCTACATCGCTTTCTGGAGATTTATACGCAAACTGGTGCGTAAACGTAATCAGTTTAATGCGACAAGTACTCCGGAACATCAACATATACTTAACATACCTTAAATAACCTTTACATAACATAGAAATAAGTTTTGAAGGCTTTGGTATGGCAAAAACAAGTTAATTCGCCTACAGGGACTAAATTTGACAAACTATGAAAGTATGCCAATTTGAACTGTAACAGACATTCCGGAATATGACCATAAGTTAAACATACCATAAATATCCTTTACATAGCTTAGAAATAGGCTTTGAGGTGTTCGGTGTGCTAAAATAAACTTTTGGGTCATTCAAGGACTAAAAGTGTCAAAAAGTGCACATGTTTGCACTTTCGCGCATAACTTACGTTCTGAAAACATCCGGACATCTAAAAATTTATGTAAGTACTAAAATACTTTATTTTAGTGTTTGGCATGAGAAAAATCCATTCGTCACGCCATTTGGATCGTTTTTCGCGCTTATGCGCATTCCGTCGTAATTAACCGAACAACACGATCGTACGGCCAAACGAACCGGCATCCGTGATATTTTCAAGCATATTTCATGTTCCCTATGTCTTAGCATCATTTTGGAGCTTGAAATTGGGTTTGACGGGTATTAGAAGTGCCGTTACGCAACGAAACAAGGTGCAGGGACCAAAAGTGTAATTATGCCAAAGTTGATGGCTTACGGACCGTAAGCCGTCACCCTTACGATCCGTAAGCAGGGGCCAGATGAAGAAACTCATTTTGACTACTGTTAACAGCCTTTCAACCCCCCAAAGGCCAATGCCACATGTCAATCTCTGGTGGTGGGGGCAAAATGAGTTACCATAACATTCCAACACATGTACAGATGAGATTCGATCACGTTATTCGATAAATGATCCTAACGGTTGTCCATTTACTATAAATACCCAACCCCATTCAACTCAAAACCCACAAATCTGATCTAAATTCTCTAAGTTGAAGCCATTGCTTCATACCTGAGCTATTTGATCAATATTTACTAGCGGGGACCCTTTGTAAGTGTTCCTTCGTTCTTTTATCGCTTTTCGAGTCCGAAAGTCAAACTATGTTTGACTTTCTGCGTTGACCAGTTTATGGTCAACACGAAGTTCGTTTGAACTTCATAACGTGAGCGTAATCACGATGGTTATAGTCCCTAGTGACTATACCTACTGATTACCACGTTATCTTGGCTCAGTGACGAGTCGTAGTTTCGGCCAAAATGCGTGTTATTGCGTATTTTGTAACCAAACTACTCTTGGGTATGAAAACCGTTTGTTTTGATACCAAACCTGTTTTCTAAACTTAGGTAAGCATGTTTTAACATGCTTAGCTCGTCACTTTTAGTTTAGTGCTTATATAGGGTCGTAAGGTAAGCGATCTAAACAATCGCTTATACTTTCGAACCCGACCCATTTGGTCGATCATTAGGATCCGACCAAACACATTATGTGACCATAGTATATTGGGAATAACCTTCCGAGGTTATACCTTATGGTCGCTTTGTTTAAGTAGTTGTATGATAGGTAGTTTATATGCCTTAGGTAAATTACCAAAATGCCCTTTTTAAGCCAAAATTCATATTAAGAATATGTAACATAACTTTTGGTATCTAAACTGATTTGATAACAATATTAGACATGTTAAGGCATATTTTACTTATCATAGGATGAGTTAGGCATTCCGAACGCGTTTTACACGAACGACGCGTTAAAGTAGCATAAGCTACCTAAACGGGTCGTAATGGGTCGTAAGCACTTAGGTTAGGTTTCATTTTAGTATGTAGGTTTTGTTAAACCATATTTCATGAGTCTCCATACTCGTTTGGTTTACGAACTCTCATTCTATCCGATCTTCCAAATTAGGTCCGGTATATTAACATAGTTACCTATATTAGGTGCCGTTTGATATTCGTGATCTCTAGCATTGTTTGGTTGTTACTCAAGGACTACTAAGCAATCTCAAGTGAGTACATAGACCCCTCTTTTACTGTTTTCCAAACTGTTTTGGGGTGAAACACATGTGCCTACTTGTTACTTTCATGCTTTCCATGTTTTCATATCATATGCTTATTATGTTCATTAGTACACTTATAGTACATGATTTCATTGTGTTTATGCTATGTATGCCCATTGTGTGCATACTTAGTACATCGTTTTACATTACATTTTATGCTATGTATGTCCATTGTGTGCATAATTAGTACATCGTTTTACATTACATTTCATGCTATGTATGTCCATTGTGTGCATACTTAGTACATTGTTTTGCATTACATTTCTCGCTATGTATGTTCATTTGATTACATACTTAGTGCATTGTTTTCACATGGTTACATTTTTGGTATGACATTTGGTTTGTTCAAATGGGACAATATACATTCATTAACATTGATCACGCCGTTCGTTAGTAGGTAGTGGTACCATAGGAATTGGCAACTCCCGTTCCTGAACCCTAGGTTTGTTTGGGTGGAAGGAATGACCGAATTCGATAAACATAACACAGATAAACCCTTAATTTGTTTAAAGGTCTATCACCACAGTCACAAGGCTTGGATGTATGCATTTTCACAATACCGCATAGATGTTTGTATCAGTATAGCATGCATTTGTTCCACAAAACATAACTTTGACTTAAACTATGTTTAATTCAATACCTTGTTTTTGTGCATTTTGCCTATGGTTTAGTTGATATATTTCACATGCCATACATGATATTTTTGGATACACATTATATGATTTACATTAAACATAAACATTTTGATATTGATATAAACAATTGGTGATTTACATTAGACATGGACATTTTGATATGGTTTACACAATAACACTTGACAATTGATTTATTCATGAACAATTTACATTGGTGGTTGGTTTGGGTAAATGGTTTGAGTAACGAGGCGTGTGTAATATGATACAAACATGGTGGATACGCCGCTGGTACTTCCTATATATAAGTGTTTGTATGATATTACATGTCGTAGCGTTACTTAAATCATTTCAATATTTGACATATTACATTTTACATAAACAACTTATTTTTCACAAGACATTGTTTTACAAAACAGTTTATTTTATACAACTCATTTTACTTGGTTATTTCATTAACCGTACACCTTTCTTTTATATAATCTGATTTCTTATCGAGTTTTCATATGATTTATAAAAGAAAACACTTAACAAGATTCGTGACTAACTTTTATTAAACCTTTCTTCTAAAAAAAACCCAAGTCATGAATCCTATTTTCACAAAACCTATGTATCTCACAGGCATTTTTATGCTAACGTACCTATTTTCACATGTGTTTTCAGGAGCTGTTGCTTAGGACAATGATCGTGACACTAGGGCGGACCTGTGCCTTAGAGAGATAAAACGAAGATAGACTTAGTTTAATTATGTTATGTACTCTTTATTTCCTGTTTAAGAGAATGTAACTCTTATGTTGATAAATAAAATACAACTTTGAATGCCATGGTTATGAAACAATTAATTCTGTTACAACACTCCCTGACGTTTCCACCGCGGTTGCATGTTATACGCGGTCGGGGTGTGACAGAAGATTTGGTATCAGAGCCAATGGTTTTAGGGAATTAGGTTATTAGTAATGCTTTGACCTAGACTATAACCTTTCTAGGACCCCAACACAAGTTATCTTGTGTTTAGATTTTAAAACATGCACTTCACATTTCCTTAGGTGATAACCACAACGGGAACATCAAGTCCGAATCCGCTTTGAAAACCAATCATCTGATCTAGGATGATTGATTACAAGGTTTTGAACCCTCTATTGTAAGGTTTTGAACCCTCTGTTATATGGTTTTGAACCCCTTTGAATTTTCAAAATCTCGTCAAAGTTTTGGGTTCTAAATAGTGTGAACACGTGCAAACTAGAAGAGTGAATGCATGTACCCTGGGTTTTCTGTCTAAGGCTAGAGTGTTCGTACAAATCCACATAATCGGACCAGTCACTCTTACCTGGGAACTCTTGGGGTGAGTGTTCACTTATAGGCGAGCATGTCTTCGCGATACATTATTTTTGACCCATTTACTTTGATTAGTCACTGTGTGTCATTTGTTTGCTTTGTGATGCGGACAAATGACCACCATCTTTGCTTTTGTTGATTTTGTTTCATCTCATTCTCTTCATCCAATTATCTCACTCGTTTCCTTTCATGTTTTCCTCTTTTAGAATGCCTCCTCGAGGCGAAAACCAGATAGCGACTGCCGAACTGGCAGAAATCATTGTGCAGCAAATGGCTGCTCAATTCCCAAACCTCTTTGCTCAATGAAACCAAGCCAACAACAACAACAATGCTCCATGCAAATTCAAGGATTTTAACTCGGCTAAACTACTCAAGTTTAGTGGTTCTGAGGGAGCGACTAGGCTTCTTCAATGGTTCGAGAGCATTGAGAATACTTTCCGCCACGTGCAGTGTCCTGACAATCGTAAGGTCGAGTTTTCTTCGAGTGTGTTTCAGAAGAGGGCTCTTACGTGGTGGAACGAGGTTATGAGAGATCGCGGTGCAGAAGTTGCTCTAGCACAGACTTGGGCTGAACTTAGAGCCCTTATGATGAGGGAGTTTTGTCCTCGTCATGAACAGTGAGCTTTGGAGAGAGAGTTTGATGACTTGAAACAAGACAATGGCGAGCACAGGGCGTATACTGATAGGTTTGAGGAGTTGAGTCTGCTTTGCCCAACAATGGTTACCCCTCTCGACAAGGCTATCGAAAGGTATATCGATGGTCTACCTGACTCAGTACAAGACATCATTACTGGTAGTAACCCTACCACACTCTGTCAGGCGATCGAGTTAGCAGCGACATTGACTGGGTCGCAGGTTCGAAAGGGAAAGCTGCACAAAAAGGGTGACAAGGGTAAGAAGCAGGCGTCTGACAAAGAAGATAGCAAGAAAGGTCAAAACAAGAAGGGAAAGGATTCTGGTTCCTCAAGGGGGTCAAGGAAGCGTAAGGCTTCCCAAAATTTTGTTGTCACTGACCAAGCTAACCAGGCAGCTCCCAACCAACCCGCACCGCCTCCAGCGAAGAAACCTTATGCAGGAAATGCACCTTTGTGCAATAGATGCAACAGTCACCATCAGCCGCAATTTCCTTGCCGTTTCTGTACTAACTGTGGGAAGTCAGGTCATCTTGCTGGTGTTAGTCATTTTACTCAGAATCAGGCAGTTTAGAACCCGGCTCAACAAGTTGCTCAGCCTCTTGCTCAGCAACAAGGTCAAGCTGCACGACCTCATTTTCCTCCTGGTTCGTGCTACAATTGTGGGGACCTGACCCACTACAGAAACCGGTGCCCAAGGCTAGCTAACCAGAATCAGAATCCAAACCAGAATCAGGCTCAGGCTCGAGGTCGAGTCTTCAACATGAATGCACAAGAGGCACAAGCAGACAATGAAGTGGTGAACGGTACGTTCTTTATTAATAATCAGCCTGCATCTGTTCTTTTTTATTCGGGTGCCGATAAGAGTTTTGTGTCATTATCTTTTGAGCCATTGCTTCGCGTGTCTAGAACGAAACTATGAAAACCCTTGACAGTAGAGGTTGCTAGTGGTGAACCCATTGTTCTTGATTCTGTTCTTCGCAACTGCCAGTTGAACCTCAACAACCATCTTTTTCCTATTGACCTCACGCCTATGCAACTTGGAAGCTTCGATGTTATTGTGGGTATGGATTGGTTAGCCAAGCATCGCGCAGAGGTAGTTTTTTTTTTAGAAGATTGTTCGTGTGCCGCTTTCAACAGGAGAGATGCTACAGGTGCATGGTGAGAAACCTACCGGTGGTCTCAAACTCATGTCTTGTTTTAAAGCTCGGAAGTATCTGCGAAAGAACTATGTGGCCTTTTTGGCACATGTTGTAACAGATAAGGGCAAGGGTAAGTCTATTCAAGATATTCCTGTTGTTCGGGATTATTCTGAAGTATTCCCTGAAGAGTTACCTGGTTTACCTCCAGCACGCCAAGTCGAGTTCCGTATTGATCTCGTACCTGGTGCAAATCCCATTGCCAGAGCTCTATATCGTCTTGCACCGTCTGAGATGCAAGAGTTGTCTAAGCAGCTTCAGGAGCTCTCTGACAAAGGTTTTATCTGTCCTAGCTTTTCACCTTGGGGTGCTCCCGTTCTTTTTGTCAAGAAGAAGGATGGATCATTTAGGATGTGTATCGATTATCGTGAGCTTAACAAGCTTACCATCAAGAATCGATATCCCCTACCTCGCATCGATGATCTCTTTGATCAGTTACGGGGCGCTTCTTATTTTTCAAAGATTGATCTGCGATCTGGATATCATCAACTTCGTGTGCATGAAGAAGATATTCCCAAGACAGCGTTCCGCACTCGTTATGGGCATTATGAGTTCACAGTCATGCCATTCGGTTTGACTAATGCTCCTGCTATGTTCATGGACTTAATGAATAGGGTCTGCAAGCCTTATTTGGATCAGTTCGTCATTGTTTTTATTGATGACATCTTGATATACTCTAAGACGCGAGCTGATCACGAGCAACATCTTCGTCTTACTCTGGAACTCCTAAAGAAAGAGCAACTTTTTGCCAAATTCTCCAAGTGTGAATTCTGGCTTAAAGAAGTTCAATTCTTAGGACATATTGTCAACAAACAAGGTATTCATGTAGATCCCTCCAAGATCAGTGCGATTAAGGATTGGGATACGCCTACTACTCCTACTGAAGTTCGTTCTTTTCTTGGACTTGCGGGTTATTACCGCCGCTTCATTGAAAATTTCTCAAAGATTGCAGTTCCTCTAACTGCTCTAACTCAGAAGAACAAGCCCTTTGATTGGGGATTCAAGCAAGAGGAAGCTTTTTAAAACTTGATGCAGAAGCTTTGCGACTCGTCTATTCTGACTTTGCCTGAGGGCAATGATGATTTCGTCGTTTATTGTGATGCATCTAAATTGGGTCTTGGCTGTGTTCTGATGCAAAGGAACAAAGTCATAGCATATGCATGGAGGCAGCTGAAGATACATGAGAAAAACTACACCACTCATGATCTTGAGTTAGGTGCAGTTGTCTTCGCTCTTAAGATCTGGAGACACTATTTGTACGGTACAAAATGTGTGGTTTTCACGGACCACAAAAGTCTTCAGCATATCTTCAATCAGAAAGAACTCAACATGAGGCAACGACGTTGGGTTGAGCTTCTAAACGACTATGACTGCAAAATTCGCTACCATCCTGGTAAGGCGAATGTCGTAGCCTATGCATTGAGTCGTAAGGAACGTACTAAGCTTCATTGTGTTCGTATTCAATCTAATATTCAAGCTCGATCCGATATCCAAGCCCGCATTTCTCAGGCTCAACAATCTTGTGTTTCACAAGGTTTGATGGATAAGGAATTTCCCTATCACATAACACCTGATCTGTAACTGAAGGACAATGGATCGTATTACTTCATGAACCGTTTGTGGGTCCCAAGCCAAGATAACCTTCGCACCTTGCTTATGGATGAAGCCTATAAGTCTCGTTGTTCTGTTCATCCTGGCTCAGATAAGATGTATAAGGATATTCGTATTCAGTATTGGTGGCCTGGTATGAAGAAAGACATTGCCTTATATGTATCAAAATGCCTTACATGTCTTAAGGTTAAGGCTGAACATCAGCGTCCTTCTGGTTTATTGGTGCAACCAGAGATCCCAGTTTGGAAATGGGAACACATTACTATGGATCTCATTACCAAACTTCCGCACACAAAGAAAGGTCATGATGCCATCTGGGTAGTTGTTGATCGTCTTACTAAGTCAGCGCATTTCTTGCCAATCCGTGAGGATTTTTCTCCTGACAAACTTGCTAAAATCTATGTGGATGAAATTGTAGCTTGACATGGTGTTCCTTTGAACATCATTTCTGACAGAGATGCTCGTTTCACTTCTCATTTTTGGAGAACCATGCAATCTGCTATAGGGACCCAACTTAATCTGAGCATAGCTTATCATCCACAAACGGATGGTCAATCTGAGAGAACAATCCAGACTCTGGAGGATATGCTTAGAGCTTGCGTGATCGATTTTGGTGGTAGTTGGGATTCACATCTTCCGTGGATTGAATTCTCCTACAACAACAGTTATCACTCCAGCATCAACATGGCTCCTTTCGAGGCTCTCTACGGTCGAAAATGTCGTTCACCAGTCTGCTGGAATGAGATCGGCGAGGCTCAACTTACTGGACCTGCCCTTTTAGAGACAACTGATAAGATTAAGAAAGTTGGTGATAACCTTCAGACAGCTAGAAGCCGTCAAAAGAGTTATGCGGACCCAAAACGCAAGCCCTTGGATTTTCAAGTCGGTGATCGTGTATTACTTAAGGTCTCACCTTGGAAAGGTGTGATCAGATTTGGAAAGAAAGGAAAACTTGCACCTAGATACGTTGGACCATTTAAGATCGTCGAAAGAATCGGTAAGGTAGCCGCCTACATACTTGAGTTACCTCCTGAACATGGAAATGTTCATCCAACCTTTCACGTGTCCAATCTCAAGAAGTGTTTAGCTGATGAGAACCTCCACATACCACTTGACGAAATTCGTGTTGATAAAACACTGAAATTTGTTGAGAAGCCAGTGGAAATCATGGAACGTGAAGTCAAGTGGCTCAAACGCAAGCGCATTC
Source organism: Helianthus tuberosus (assembly GCA_030545235.1). NCBI lineage: Eukaryota > Viridiplantae > Streptophyta > Magnoliopsida > Asterales > Asteraceae > Helianthus > Helianthus tuberosus. The sequence continues at coordinate 8,267,700 of CM060403.1, read as the reverse complement.
CTTTGGTCAAGGTTCGCTGGGAATCTAAATGTGGACCCGAGTTTACTTGGGAACGCAAAGATCAAATGAAGGCGAAATATCCGCATCTTTTTCCACGAGTTTCCTCAAAATAAATTTTGGGACGAAATTTCCGCAAGTAGGGGAGACTGTAACATTTGTGCTTGTAATCATTGTAAACAATTCAGTTATCAATAAAACAAGTTATTTGATCCCAATGTTTGTTTGTTTATGTTTGACATTTTCCATGTTTTGACTTTTATTCAATTTCAAACTCTACATCGCTTTCTTGAGATTTATACGCAAACTGGTGCGTAAACGTAGTCAGTTTAATGCGACAAGTACTCTGGAACATCAACATATACTTAACATACCTTAAATAACCTTTACATAACTTAGAAATAAGTTTTGAAGGCTTTGGTATGGCAAAAACAAGTTAATTCGCCTACAGGGACTAAATTTGACAAACTGCGAAAGTATGCCAATTTGAATTGTAACAGACATTCCGGAATATGACCATAAGTTAAACATACTATAAATATCCTTTACATAGCTTAGAAATAGAATTTGAGGTGTTCGGTGTGCTAAAATAAACTTTTGGGTCATTCAAGGACTAAAAGTGTCAAAAAGTGCACAAGTTTGCACTTTCACGCATAACTTACGTTCTGAAAACATCCGGACATCCAAAAATTTATGTAAGCACTAAAATACTTTATTTTAGTGTTTGGCATGAGAAAAATCCATTCGTCACGCCATTTGGATCGTTTTTCGCGCTTATGCGCATTCCGTCGTAATTAACCGAACAACGCGATCGTACGGCCAAACGAACCGACATCCGTGATATTTTCAAGCATATTTCATGTTCCCTATGTCTTAACATCATTGTGGAGCTTGAAATTGGGTTTGACGGGTATTAGAAGTGCCGTTACGCAACGAAACAAGGTGCAGGGACCAAAAGTGTAATTCTGCCAAAGTTGATGGCTTACGGACCGTAAGCCATCACTCTTACGGTCCCTAAGCAGGGGCCAGATGCAGAAACTCGTTTTGACTGCTGTTAACAGCCTTTCAACCCCCCAAAGGCCAATGCCACATGTCAATCTCTGGTGGTGGGGGCAAAATGAGTTCCCATAACATTCCAACACATGTACGGATGAGATTCGATCACGTTATTCGATAAACGATCCTAACGGTTGTCCATTTACTACAAATACCCAGCCCCATTCAACTCAAAACCCACAAATCTGATCTAAATTCTCTAAGTTGAAGCCACTGCTTCATACCTGAGCTATTTGATCAATATTTACTAGCGGGGACCCTTTGTAAGTGTTCCTTCGTTCTTTTATCGCTTTTCGAGTCCGAAAGTCAAACTATGTTTGACTTTCTACGTTGACCAGTTTATGGTCAACACGAAGTTCGTTTGAACTTCATAACGTGAGCGTAATCACGATGGTTATAGTCCCTAGTGACTATACCTACTGATTACCACGTTATCTTGGCTTAGTGACGAGTCGTAGTTTCGGCCAAAATGCGTGTTATTGCGTATTTTGTAACCAAACTACTCTTGGGTATCAAAACCGTTTGTTTTGATACCAAACCTGTTTTCTAAACTTAGTTAAGCATGTTTTAACATGCTTAGCTCGTCACTTTTAGTTTAGTGCTTATATAGGGTCGTAAGGTAAGCGATCTTAACAATCGCTTATACTTTCGAACCCGACCCATTTGGTCGATCATTAGGATCCGACCAAACACATTAGGTGACCATAGTATATAGGGAATAACCTTCTGAGGTTATACCTTATGGTCGCTTCGTTTAAGTAGTTGTATGATAGGTAGTTTATATGCCTTAGGTAAATTATCAAAATGCCCTTTTTACGCCAAAATTCATATTAAGAATATGTAACATAACTTTTGGTATCTAAACTGATTTGATAACAATATTAGACATGTTAAGGCGTATTTTACTTATCATAAGACTAGTTAGGCATTCCGAACGCGTTTTACGCGAACGACGCGTTAAAGTAGCATAAGCTACCTAAACGGGTCGTAATGGGTCGTAAACACTTAGGTTAGGTTTCATTTTAGTATGTAGGCTTTGTTAAACCATATTACATGAGTCTCCATACTCGTTTAGTTTACGAACCCTCATTCTATCCGATCTTCCGAATTAGGTCCGGTATATTAACATAGTTACCTATATTAGGTGTCGTTTGATATCCGTGATCTCTAACATTGTTTGGTTGTTACTCAAGGACTACTAAGCAATCTCAAGTGAGTACATAGACCCCTCTTTTACTGTTTTCCAAACTGTTTTGGGGTGAAACACATGTGCCTACTTGTTACTTTCATGCTTTCCATGTTTTCATATCATATGCTTATTATGTTCATTAGTACACTTATAGTACATGATTTCATTGTGTTTATGCTATGTATGCCCATTGTGTGCATACTTAGTACATCGTTTTACATTACATTTTATGCTATGTATGTCCATTGTGTGCATACTTAGTACATCGTTTTACATTACATTTCATGCTATGTATATCCATTATGTGCATACTTAGTACATTGTTTTGCATTACATTTCACGCTATGTATGTTCATTTGATTACATACTTAGTGCATTGTTTTCACATGCTTACATTTTTGGTATGACATTTAGTTTGTTCAAATGGGACAATATACATTCATTAACATTGATCATGCCGTTCGTTAGTAGGTAGTGGTACCATAGGAATTGACAACTCCCGTTCCTAGGGTTCCTGAACCCTAGGTTTATTTGGGTGGAAGGAATGACCGAATTCGATAAACATAACACAGATAAACCCTTAATTTATTTAAAGGTCTATCACCACAGTCACAAGGCTTGGATGTATGCATTTTCACAATACCGCATAGATGTTTGTATCAGTATAGCATGCATTTGTTCCACAAAACATAACTTTGACTTAAACTATGTTTAATTCAATACCTTGTTTTTGTGCATTTTACCTATGGTTTAGTTGATATATTTCACATGCCATACATGATATTTTTGGATACACATTATATGATTTACATTAAACATAAACATTTTGACATTCATATAAACAATTGGTGATTTACATTAGACATGGACATTTTGATATGGTTTACACTATAACACTTGACAATTGATTTATTCATGAACAATTTACATTGGTGGTTGGTTTGGGTAAATGGTTTGAGTAACCAGGCGTGTGTAATATGATACAAACATGGTGGATACGCCGCTGGTACTTCCTATAAATAAGTGTTTGTATGATATTACATGTCGTAGCGTTACTTAAATCATTTCAATATTTGACATATTACATTTTACATAAACAACTTATTTTTCACAAGACATTGTTTTACAAAACAGTTTATTTTATACAACTCATTTTACTTGGTTATTTCATTAACCGTACACCTTTCTTTTATATAATCTGATTTCTTATCGAGTTTTCATATGATTTATAAAAGAAAACACTTAACAAGATTCGTGACTAACTTTTATTAAACCTTTCTTCTAAAAAAAACCCAAGTCATGAATCCTATTTTCACAAAACCTATGTATCTCACAGGCATTTTTATTCTGACGTACCTATTTTCACATGTGTTTTCAGGAGCTATTGCTTAGGACAATGATCGTGACACTAGGGCAGACCTGTGCCTTAGAGACATAAAACGAAGATAGACTTAGTTTAATTATGTTATGTACTCTTTGTTTCCTGTTTAAGACAATGTAACTCTTATGTTGATAAATAAAATACAACTTTGAATGCCATGTTTATGAAACAATTAATTCTGTTACAACACTCCCCGACGTTTCCGCCGCGCGGTCGGGGTGTGACATTATTCCCCAACCAACCAATGGAACTAGAACAGAATCAGGAGGACCAATTCCCAATCCCAACATTTGACCCCAATGAGATCCCTATAATTCCCGCACCGAACTCTATAGCACAATATACCACACTAAACCCTTTAGACCCATGGTGGAACCACGATAGGGCAATTCAGGATATTCTAGACAACCTATACCCTTACGGAGAACCCATACCACGTTATCCCGAACCCGTACCAGCACCACTACCACCCATGAACCAAGAAAATGTGGAGGAACTTCGCCAATATCGTGAAGAGTTAGTTGAAGAGGGAAACCAAATCCGTCAGATAGGAGAGGAACTCATCTGGAAGTATGACGAGCGTGAGATGCAGTTCTAGCCAAGCCAAAACCTAATAATATATATAGGGAGAGTATCATGAGAAAACTACATATAAATGAGAAAACTAGAAAACTAACTAAAAAAACCTAAAAAAAAGCTAAAAACATACCATTTTTTTTACAATTTTTTATAAAAAAATCGCTAGTTTTTATATATAAAAAAAATTCAAAAATTTTTTTTTGTTGTACTGCACATGTGCATTATATGTGTACTACACATGTGCACTATATCCGTAATAGTGCACATGTGCAATACAACAAAAAATAATTTTTTTTTTTTTGAAAATTTTTTCCATGCATAAAAACCTGTGATTTTTTTATAAAATTTAAAAAAAAAACTAGTATGTTTTTTAGGCTTTTTTTGTTAGTTTTTTGGTTTTCTCATTTAAACTAGTTTTCTCATGATCCATCCCCTATATATATATATATGTGTGTGTGTGTGTGTGTGTGTGTGTGTGTGTGTGTGTGTGTGTGTAATTTTGTACTGATTGCAAAAAAAACTAGACTAGATAAACTAATATATATCGATGGATAGTTACTAGTATTTAAATTCCAGTTGTAATTTGTACTAGATGCATATAAAGGTATATATTAAAAGTGTAAGTCGCAATGCTCAACGTTTTTGATCAATTTGCTTGTGTGATTGTTTGAATTAAATTTTGTTCTGTGATATTAATACCTGATAAATGTTTACAATTCAGATGGACAATAAAGTAAATCAGGAAAACCAGAATAATGATAATAACGGGAACCAAGTGAATAACAGTGCCATTGAACACATAGTAGCCTAAGGAATCATAGATGCTATGCCATATATTATCAAGTGTCACACCCCGACCACGTAAAACAACAAAACGTGGCGGAAACGTCGAGGAGTGTTGTAACATAATCATTGTTTCATAACCATGGATTAAATAGTTTCGTTTTATTGAATTAAATGCATTACATTACATTGGAATTAGAAACAAAACATGAACAAATAGACTTTCATTATTATTAAGTCGCTAAGGCCTCGTCCATTCCTATGTGAGCGTACACAAATATCGTCATCAAACATCATCAACTATGGTACCTGAAACACACGTGAAAATACGTCAGCATAAAAATGCCGGCGAGTACATAGGTTTTATATGAGTGTCAGATTCATGGCTCGTTTTACATGTTGCAATACTTATTTAAAAACCTTATTTTGAAAAGTATAGTATTGCGACATAATTAACCAACTCAAATCAAGTTGGTTATAATTTATAAAATCTCATAGCCATGATTCTTAACCTCCAAAACATTTGTTTATATAAACCCAAATCGAAAATCGTTTTTGTAATAAAACTCGAATAATATATATCGTTAGAAAAACCCTTGTAATATAACTTCGTTTTAATAACCTTTTCCCAAGTGATCTAGATAACGCAACGATATATAATGTGTTAAAAGCACTTATATATAGGAAGTACCAGTGGCGTATCCACCATGCTTTTAACACATTACACCCACCCCGTTACCTAATCACTTCCCTATCCCAACGGTTCAAACAGTTTCACACGGTTCACATAAATCAAACGGTTACAAACGGTTCACATAAATCAAACGGTTACAAACGGTTCACATAAATCAAACGGTTACAAACGGTTCACATAAATCAAACGGTTACAAACGGTTCACATAAATCAAACGGTTACAAATGGTTCACATAAATCAAACGGTTACAAACGGTTCACAATGTAAAACAATGTGCTAGCATGCTAAGTGAACATACATAGCAAAACATAATGAAATCATGTACTATATATATACTAATGAACATAGCAAGTCTATGATACAAAAGCATGAAAAACATGAAAGTAACACGTAGGCACATGTGTTCCACCCCAAAACAGTTTGAAAACAGTAAAAGAGGGGACTATGTACTCACTTGAGGATGCTTAGAAGTCTTTACTAACCACCAAGCAAAGCTAGAGAGATCACGGAATCAACGGCACCTAATATAGGTAACTATGTAAATAAACCGGACCTAAATTGGAAGATTGGATAGGATGAGGTTTCGTAAACCAAATGAGTGTTGGAACTCATATGATATGGTTTAACAAAGCCTACATACTAAATCGGAACCTATCCTAAGTGCTTATGACCCATTACGGCCCGCTTAGGTAGCTTACGTGTTGGTGCATATGTCTGTCGACTTCGTCTTGTATCGAGTCGTGTGTCTAGATAGGATTAATTGGAGCTCAGAATACGAGAAAACAGGTATTGTATGTTAAAAGTGCATTTCGCACGAAATGGCTAGTCCATTTCATACGAAATGAGCATGGTCCATTTCGTGCAAAATGGACAGTGGCTATTCCGTGTGAAATGGTTCTTCTATAAATACTTGGAGCTCTATCTCATTTCTAACAGTTCCTGATTCCGGTGCCGAGGTGCTACCGACGTGTCGTTTGATCTGTAACAGTGTTATATCAATATACAAGACAATTAAAGTGAATCTCTGTGTGAATCAAGCTGAATTTACATCCGTATCATTGAATTCCGCCTTTGATATGGACAAGAACTCTTCTGAAAGACTCGTTTAGATCGAATCTCAATCCTACAAGTGGTATCAGAGCTCAGGAGGAAGAGTTCTTACCGAATTCAGCTTGTTTTCATCATAAATCTGACTTCTACACCTTCTTTTTCAATAACGGAGTTTTTACTGTTAAAATGGATTGAATTTCTCACATAATAAGCGAAATACTGTTTTAAACAATCCTTGAAAGAATCAGACCTAAAATCGACCTAGAACTTGATCAATTTTGTTAAAAAAAAAAGGATCGAACTTTCTTCCATTTCGCACGAATTGGTAGTTCAGGTGTCCCATTTCGCACAAATTGCTTCTTGGGATCTTCATTTCGCACGAAATCAAACCATTTCGCTTGAAAGTCACCATTTCTCTTGAAAGTTTCACATTTCGCACGAATTGGACAAAGAAGACGTCATTTCGCACAAAATAGTTTCATTTCGCTTGAAGGTCATTTCGTACCAAGAGACCATTTCATTTGAAGTTGTCTTTTCGCATCAAAGGGTCATTTCGCTTCAAGAGTCCATTTCGTTTGGATTTCATTTCGTTTCAAAGCATCCATTTCGTTTGAACTTGCATTTCGTGTGAATTTTGTGGCTTTGTGAAAAAATTTACCGAAACATGGAAGAGGAATTTTACAACGCGTTTGCTACTATTCTAGTTGCCCCTGTCACTGCTGCTGAAACAATTGAAATTGAAAATGAAACAGGAACATCTCAAAAGCCTCCAAAACTTATGTACATCGAGGATTTTAAAGGATGGCAAAATCATTTTGAAAACTAGGTGCAAGCTTATAAGTTTGATGCATGGTGTTCGTTAGATGCAGATTACGTTAAGCCGAAAAATGAACGTGGGATTGAAAAAGCTTTAAGTGACTATTCAACGGTTGAGAAATTGAAATACACTAGTGAAAAAATGATGATTAGCATTCTTCAACAAGCAGTAAAAGAAGATATCTTCATTTTGCTTCAACACGAAAATACTGCTAGATCAATTTGGTTAGCATTGTATAGCAAGTTTAAGGGAAGCGCTGATATGATAAAGAACAAACAAGCTTTACTAAAGAAATCATTTGATATGTTTACAGCTTTTGATGGTGAAACAACAAAAATGACTATCGATAGATATTGTCATCTTGTTCTGGAAATGAGAAGATTGGAAATCAAGAAAGACGACGATGAATTGGTTGACAAGCTAGCCGATGCGTTACCACAGAATAAATGGGGAATGTATTTGTTGATTTTGAAACATATGAGAAAATCTGAAAGTATGAATTTGAGTAAGTTCATTCAGAAGATTGAAGAACACGCATTGGATATTCAGAAAACTGCTATTATGAATAATCCAAATGCTCAACAGGATGTTAGTCTATACTACAGAGGAAACAAATTTGAGACTACTCCGAGTCCAAAGATTAAAACTGCTTTCAGTGCTGATGGATCTTCTGGAACAAATGTTAGCACTGTAACTCAGAGTGGTGGATATTCGTCATCGTATTCAAGTTTTGATCCGAATTTCACAACACCAAGTCCTCAACAACAGAGTTCAACAAATCTTCAATGCAATGTTACGTTGAATATTCAAAATAGTCAAAATCTTTCTCCAGAAATAGCAAAGCATCACATGGCATCGCTTGTTACAATGCTAGAGTCATATGAGAGATTGATTGCTGGACGAATTGGAAATCTGATGCTCACCAAAGAAGATTATGACCAGATTGATGCTGAAGAACTTGAGTTGATGGACATCAAGTGGTGTTTAGCCAGTGCTGTTAGAAGAGCAGAAAAATTTACACAAATCACCGGTAGAGATGATCTTCGTGATGTTGCTACATCTTCATTAGGGTTTGACAAATCAAAGGTTACTTGTTTTCGTTGCCGAGAAAAGGGACATTTTAAACGAGAATGTAAAAACAGAGAAGAAACCGGAAGACAAGATCCGTTTGGAAACAACGATTATCATAAAAAAATCAATTTATCATCAAATTTCTCAACAAATGTCATCATCCCGTGCTATTGAAGATGGAAAGAAGAAAACTTCTTATCTTGTAAATCAAGATGATGAAAGACTTCCAGAGGGATTTAGCTGGGATAAATATTGTCCAGATAAAGAATCTTGGAAGAAGAAGAAGTCAAATCTAAGCCAAAAAGAACGAAGATTTTCAGATCATCAGAAAGTGATGAGGATACTGATGATGAGGAAGAGTACATTAATAATGCTAGAAAAAACTTAGACTCATTCAGTTTTAATTTGTTTTTTGCAGATAAAATTGAGATGTTGAAAGAGAAAAGGGTTGCTCGACTGAAGAAAGAGTGGGAAGATTTGGATGCAACAAGAATTGCTGAAGAAAAGGCAAAATTGGAAGCTGAAGAAGCAAAAGTTGAAGAGAATTCGACAAAGAAGGCAGAAGATGAAGAGTGTTAAGAAATAATAGAATTTGATGAAGAAACGGGTGTGATTGAAAAGGTAGTGGAGAAAGTGGTGGAGAAGATCGTTGAAGTCGAAAAAATAGTTGAAGTGGAGAAAATATTTGAAAAAATTGTTGAAATTGAAAAAGTCGTCAAAGTTGAAAAAGTTGTTGAGGTTGAGAAGATCGTTGAGGTCATAAAACCGTGTTTGAAGTGTTTAGCTCCTTGCAAAGATTGTGAAGAGAAAGATAAGAAGTATGCTGAGCTAGACGAGTTAAAAGAAAAATTGTTGTTCGATGTGAAATATGTAAAAGAATCATATGATGTGCTGAACAAAACTGTTGATAATCTGAACAAAACAAACCTATAAATGGGAGCTGCTCAAACAATGATGAGTTTAACATTAATGACTAAGCAGAGGGTCATCAATGAGTATATTGAAGATTGTGCAAAGCTGAAGCAGGATTTGGAACTTGAAAAGATTGAAAATGAGAGAATCAAACGATTACTTGAGTTATACAACTTGTGATTATTTGATTGACAGAGTTTATCCTACTGTTGCAGGTCTTGAAGCTTTTCAAGAACAAAAGACGGAAGAAACGGATACCGGTAAGAAACAAAGTGTCAAGTATAACAAGTGTCCGCCTCCAATCTATGAAAGTTATTCTCCCAAAAAACCAAATGAAGAACGATTGAAAAAGGCAGTCAATATAAAATTAAAGTCTGAAACCATTGATGAGTTACCAGACAACATTGACGTCACATTCACAGCGTCTGACACTGATCATGAGTCTGAGTTATTAAAGAAAGTGGTCGATCAGGTGTTGCATATGGATGAAGAGTCAAAGTCAGAGTCTAAATCTGAAAGTTCAAGTTCATCAGACAAGAGTCCGAGTTCACCAGCCAAACGGGTTTACAATAAAGAATTTCTGTTAAAAAAAATAATTTGAATGACGAAACATTCAAAGTAGCATATACTTTCAGAGATTCTGACAAATTATTTTCTGATGAGGAATTTCCAATAAGAAGTGTCAAAACTGAAATGATCAAACAGGTTTTCAAATTAACAGAAATCAATATTTCTGAAATAAAAGATGTAAATCTTTCTGAAAAACCTAAAAGATACACTTCAAGAATTCAGCAAAAATTGAACAAGAAAATGGGTTACAGTTCTGGTTATGGTTTTCAAAAGAAACCAAACCATAACAGTAATTTCAAAACGAAGGGATTAGGTTTTAGTTTTTCAAAAAATTATAAAAATGAGAAAACTTATAAACCAAAAACTAAATTTGTTTCAGGAGGAAGTTCAGAAGAAGAGCAGAAGAAACCATTCTGGAGACAGTCAAACCGAGAGTTTCTTGCTGAATAGAAAAAGAATGAATTGAAGAAGTTTCTACCAAGAATTGACAGAAGAACCTGTTTCAAATGTCAAAAAGTTAGACATATTGCTTGGAATTGCCCCAAGTCCACTTATACAAAACAGGGAGTTTCTCCTAACTCTGAAATGAAAAAGAAATGTGTTGATAAAACAGAACAATCAAAAGAAAAATTTAAAGTGTTAGAAAATTCGACTTTCGAGGATGGTGAAAGTTCGAAATGTTTTTACAAGAGAAAAGTCGATTTGAACAAACAAAAATGGATTGTTAAATCTGAATTCTGACAATGAATCTGACTCGTCAAAGTCAGAGTCTTTTGTTGTGAAAAATGATGAGAATTCCGTTCCTGAATTGAACGATGAAAACTTTCCGCCATTGTCAAAAGATAATTTGAAGTTAAAAGTTGGAAAGACTGAGATTTCAGATCAATTCTTCCCTGGTAAAGAAGAATTTGATGCTGAAAAGGCTTTCAACGGGAAAGTCAAACATATTTTTGGGAAGATGGTTGACAGGAAGGTGAAAGGAGTTAAAGATTTTTACAAATCAAAAAGATGGTGGGATAGAGATGAATCACAATCACCCAAGGCTGGTCAGGCTTGGGTGACAGCATTTTCGGATTAAAAGCCTGACTTGCCGGAGCTCCCAAGTTGGTAATCGTGGAGCATAAATCGACATCTTTCTTGAGAAATTCACATACGTGATATTTCGACCTACAAGATTAATCAAGGACATTAAGTTGTACTTGATTTATCCTTCTTACAAGTGATTGTGTTGGTAAAAATCTAAAAATGTTAAATTTTTACAAGTAGTTAAAAAAAACAATGTGATGAAAACCCCTAACCTACAAGTGGTTTTCGAAAATCAACAAAACTTATTTTCCGGAAAAACCATTTTGATTAAAACAAACTTAAGTGTTTTGAAATCATAATGGGAAAATAGTTTGTTGTCAGGGGGAGTTCTGATTGTTTATGCCAAGTGGATGGCGAATTGAAGCAATTCGATATCAGTTGTCACTTTACTTTGTACAGTTTGTTTTCAAATTTTCCCAGAAAATCAAAATTTGAAATATAATTTTGATTTTAGGGGGAGTAAAAATTTTCAGAAATTTCGAAAATTTGAAAAAAGCCAAAAACATGATAAAATCTATAAAAGCCAAAAACATTGAAAAAATCAAAAAGAGTTTTGTTGAGAAAAGAGGAAATGACAGTACATCGGTGGACTATCACAGCATGCTAAAGAATTGGAAAGTCAAATGTGATAAACGGTCTCACTGGGGATGTGCCAGTAGGTTTTTGCACATTCAGTAGATTGTTTTCGAGATATAAACCTAAAAGTCTATACTTACTTATCTCGTGGGGAACATCTCTCGGATATATGGGTAACCCCCGAAATCTTGTTTGATGGGCTTTCTATTTCTGACATACTAGGTCTTTGTGCGTGGTGATATCTGGGGTATTATACCTGGACTTCTGATTTTGCGGGAGCAATAGCCTAGTCCTCGTATAATACTTTGCATTTGCTTTATTCTTAAAACTCACCCTCGGTACAAAAAATGATGAAACATTGCAAAATGCGATTCATGTACTGTAGAAGAAAAGATCCCCAAACGGGACACACCGAAAGACGAGCCATCATCTCTCTGTCCGAACGGAAGTTCTAACCTGAGCTCTCATGGCCTCGCATTTACCTGTTTACAGATCTCACTAGTGTACACTCACCTGTAAGACTGAATATAGGAGTCTGGATACGGGAGTATATTCTGTGGTGGGACATGCGTGTAAGTTCAATTGCTTAAAACATTAATATCGTATCTCAAAACAGTTGAACTTTGTGTGAAAATTTAAGTGGACCAGTATACTGACAATCTATGTGAATCGTTTAGAACTTAAAATGTTTAAAGCTTAATGGTGCTAGTGATCTGTCTCATAAACTGATATGATCCTCTTACACAAACTCACAAAAATATTGTCTGTAAATATTCTTTACTGAAATTTTATTTCTCAGTTCTTACAAGTGATTTAGCTTAAAATTTCTGAAAAATACAAAAAGATTTTCGACAAACTGATGTTGGAAAGCTGATTTCAAAATTCCAAGTGCTAAACATGATGAACAGGGTTGGGAGAGTTTGTTGGTGAAAGATTTATTTGTTTTGTAAAATGATTTTACAATTTTACAAGAAAAGTGATATATTCACAAGTTGTCATCAGAGATTTAAATTGTTAAATCATTTTTGATGTGTTATATTCAAAGTGGATTCTTAAAAAGTGTTAAATTTTTAAAATGTGGAAAACATATGTTTTGGGTAGAGGATGTGCAGGTTAACCAGGTTTCGAATCCTTAGCAGACGCAGAATAGAGCCAGGAATCGATTCTGAACCTGTGAACCTGTGAAAGCCAGACTACGATCCCAGCACAGCTTAAGGGGGAGTCTGAGAGAGAAAGAAGAGATTGAAGATTAGATTAGCATTCAAGGGAGAGATTAGACGCTGATAGAAGAAGAGTAGAGACTGAAGGAAACTTACAGTGTCAAATACATTGGAAAGAGCACGAAGACTGATCAAGACTGAAGACTCGTTATTCTGAAGACTTGTACTAAAGACTCGTCGACATCCAAGGGGGAGTCTGTTGGTGCATATGTCTGTCGACTTCGTCTTGTATCTAGTCGTGTGTCTAGATAGGATTTGTAGGATCGAGAAACGACCAATACGAGTCGATCAGAAGAGTTCTCGATCTAATCAAAGGAGGAATTCAGAGATTAGATCTTGTTTCAGCTTGATATTCACTATTAATTGTCTCTTGTATTGATTTCACAACGTTTACAAGACTGGAGACACTTCGGCAGAGCTTCGCTACCGGAATCCAAAAGTTACAAATGAAAACAACAAGTCCACTATTTATACTAAATCCAGTTCGTTTGAACAAGCATCTCCAGTTCGTACGAACTGGTCCAGTTCGTTTGAACTGGCCACTTCGTTTGAACTGGCTTGTTCACCTCTGTATCCTGTTAATCTCGAACTGTGTGACTTGTTTCATCTATTCTATTACACGACTCGATACAAGATGAAGTCGACAGGCGTATGCACTAACAGACTCCCCCTCAGATGTTGACGAGTGTGAAGTATCGAGTCTTCTCATTCTTCAGTCTTTATCGGTCTTCGGGCTCTTTCACAATCTGAGACTCGAACGAAGATGAAGTTGACAGACAACTGCACCAACAGACTCCCCCTTGAATGTTGACGAAATCTTCAGTGAGAGTCTTCATCATGACGACTCTTCAATCTTGATCGGTCTCCTTTCTTTCTTAGTATATACCAGGATCTTCTCTTTGGCTCTAACCTCGTCAGACTCCCCCTTTCATTATGCAGGGATCGTTATCTGGAATTAGCTATCACCTTGAGATCACATCCTGGCTTTAATTCTGTTCAATTCATCTCCTGCACAAATTTTCTCACCACCACATAAGCTTTCACTTAAATCAATAAGAAAAACTTACTAGTAATAGTTACATCAAGTTCAGATTAATGATCTCGATTAAATAATCAAACTTTCTTTCTCAAAATAAATTCCTTCATTTAAGCACTCACTCCCAACCCTGTTCATCATGTTCAGCACTTGAAATTTTGAATATCAGCTCTCCAACATCAGTTGTCGAAAATCTTTTTGTATTTTTCAAAAATTTATGCTAAAACACACTAAAATCTTTTTGGATTTTTGAATGTAATGAAATGCAATAAAGAAATATTTACAGACACTATTTTTGTGAGTTTGTGTAAGAGGATCATATCAGTTTTTGAGACAAATCACCAACACTGTTAAGCTTTAAACATTTTCAGTTCTAAACGATTCACATAGATTGACGATATTGTTGTCCACTTAAACTCAATCTAAAAACTTTCGAAATGCTTACTGATACATTAAGGTATATTAATTTTGCACTAAGTTCTTATGGACCCCACGATCTCAGCATATCCCCTCATCATGCAATACACTGACCCAAATAATGCCTTTAAACTTTTATCAACTGTGATTTGTGCAAAAACAAAGCAGAATGTTTAAACATTAACAATCAGGTCGATACTTTCGTATACGCAGAGAAAGTCCAATGTTTAAACAAAATAAGAAAAATAAAACAAGTTGTAGTTGTTTAGGCTTTAACCACCAGGTCGATACTTCCGTATACGCAGAGGTGATTCAAAGCTTAAACGAAACACCAAAGAAAATAACGCAGAACGTTTAGGCAATAACATCCAGGTCGATACTCACGTATACGCAGAGGATGTCCAATGCTTAAACAAAATAAAGAAATAAAACAAGTTTAAGTCTTTGCAAAATGAAATGCACAATCACTGTGACTTTTCAGCAAAGTTGTGAAAGTTCACAAACTTAACCAGTTTTATGTCTTCCGACAATCAGCGATTACTGAGTAGGAACACAATCAAGAAGGACAAAACTAAGTACTATGCTTTTGATCATGTTTCCCACTAGAACTAGGCTTTTACATTTTAGGTTTGTATCGTTCTCGCAAATCTACTAGTCTAGCTGAGCCTACCGTCACATTTTTAGTGAGACCGTTTATCACATTTTATCTCTCCATTTCTTTAGCATGCTGTGACAGTCCAACTGATCTACTATCATTTCCTCTTTTTACAACAAAAACTCATTTTTGCAATTTTCAATGTTTTTGGAATTTTCAAATTTTCAAATTTTTTTTAAATTTTTACTCCCCCTAAAATCAAAATATGTCTCAATTTTGATTTTCTGGGAAAATTTGAAAACCAACTATACAAGGAAAAGTGACAACATGATGAGAATTACTTCAATTCTCCATTCACTTGGCTTGAACAATCAGAACTCCCCCTGACGACAAAACATTTTCCCATGATGATCTCAAAACACTTAAGTTTGTTTTAATCAAAATGGTTTTTCCGGAAAATAAGTTTTGTGAATCACTTCTCAAGCATGGGGATCATTCATCACCTTGTTTTCTTCAACCACTTGTAAAAACTAACATTTTTAAGATCAATCCACAAACATCGCTTGTAGAAAATCAAGTACAACTTAATGTCCCTGATTTACCACTTTTAAGTCGAAATCACTTTCATGAATTTCTCAAGAAATGTGCCAATTCCTGCTCCACTCTTACAAACCTGGGAGCTCCGGCAAGTCAGATTTTTCATTTAAATAGATTCACCCAAGCCTGACTGTCCTTGGGTGATTTTGAATTCTTGTTTAACAATGGTGGAAAATTTGCATCATCCATTGTTAGACTAGAATTCTCAATTTTTACCTCAACAAATGGCTCCTCTGGCTTTGACAAACCAGAATCATTGCCTGAATGTGGCTTGTCTGACTTTGATGCATCAGATTCATTGCCAACATGTGGCTCCTTTGTTTCCAAAGAAACAAATTCATCACCACCAACTTTCTCTTTCTTTACTCTCTCCTCTGTCCTCAGATTTGTATCTGATGAATTCGTTTTGCTTGATTTGTCATTCTTTGGCGAGCAAGACGATTTATCAGAACTTTTATCTGTTTTACCAGTTGTATCCGAGGATAAAATCCTTTCGAGATATTCTCTCGCTTTCTTCCTCTTTTTCCTCAGTCTGTCTTTTTGCCCTTGTGAAAGTTTTACTTTCTTTTCTAGAACTTTCTGTTCTTGAACTTTAGGTTCTTGAACTTTCTGTTCTTTAGGCTTGACATTGACTGGTTTCTTTGGCTTTTTCTGAGATTCAGCCTTCGATCTTCCCTTTGATCTCATTGGGCAATCTCTGGCAATGGGACCTTTAATTTGGCAATTATAGCATATCCTCGTCTCAAACCATTGATTTTGGTAGTTAACAGCAATGTGTCCTCGAACACCACAGTTATAACACACTCTGTTATCGTACCAATCACCATCTTCAGTCCAAATATTCAGATCATAGCACTGTTTGGCTTGGTGATAATCATTTCTCCTCTTGTTTGCTGGATTTGGCTTTTGAGCACTGTGGTCAAACCTGCACCACTTATTACCAACAGTTTTTGAGTTTTGATTTTCTAATTTTTGTGATTTTTTATCTCGATTGGATGATTGAACTGATGAGCTTTTATTTTCTTTTTTAAGATTTTTCGGCTTTTTATCCTTTTGTTTTTGTTCCACATTCTTCTTTACAGGTTTTTGCATTGAGCATTCACCTTTCTCAGTAGAATGTAGAACAGTTTCTTGAAACATTTCATTTAATTTCAAAAATATTTTTCTTTTTTCAACTTCATCATCAGTTTTCTCATCACAATCTTCAATTTTGACTTTGTCAAAATTTGTGACATTGTCACTTATTGGAATTTCCTTTTTATTTTCATTGACCGGTTTTGGACGAATATAATCTGGTATTAACGACGATGTCACAAAACCGTTCAATTTCTTTTCTAAAACATCAATTTTATTTTTATCACGTTCAACTACTTTTTCAAGTTGAATGATTTTCTCAAGATGAGAATTTATTTCTTTTTGTTTTTCAATATTATTTTTACTGAAAATAGATTTTTCATTTTCTAAAATTTTTTTTGATTTTTAAAATCTTTTTCATTTTCTTTTAAAATTTTGTTCTCTAATGTCAAACTCTCCACATCCTTCAGAAGTTTGACATTGTCTGAAACAGATTGATCACATTTTGAGCACATCCCAGGCATCTTTACAGCGG
This sequence comes from Helianthus tuberosus, assembly GCA_030545235.1. NCBI lineage: Eukaryota > Viridiplantae > Streptophyta > Magnoliopsida > Asterales > Asteraceae > Helianthus > Helianthus tuberosus. Next base: position 8,250,464 of record CM060403.1, on the reverse strand, counting down.
CTTCTTCTTTCTCAGTCTTGATAGCTGGAATTTGTTCAATCTGCTTCTTCACATCTGCTTTGATTTGTCCTTCAGCTGTTGTTGTTTTTTCTTCTTTCTCAATTTTGACAACTGGAATTTGTTCAACCTGCTTTTTCACATCAGGTTTTATTTGTCCTTCAGCTGTTGCTGTTTTTTCATCTTTCTCAACTTTCGTCTCTTCAGTCTCTTTCACTTGACCTGCAAAACACCCATTATTCTTATCAGATGAAATTTTCTTATGAAAATCTTCAAGCTTTTGTATTCCCTCTTCATCGTTATCACTCTCTTCATCAGACGAGTGATCAAAGATAGGCACTTTTTCTGCATCCTTTTGAAAAGTTCCTGTTTCAGTTTCAATACCGGCGGTTTCGGCAACAATAACAGGAGCAGCTTGTCCAGTAATAAAGGCATTGAAATCAATACCAAAAATTCTGTAAAACTCTTTATCCATGTTTCGGTGTCAAAAGTTCACAAAATCAGATTGTTCAAACGAACTTGAAACCCAAACGAAATGAAGTCTCCAAACGAACTGGATTCTTGAAACGAACTAGGCTTCAAACGAACTAAATTTGATGCGAACTTTCAAGCAAACTGGGGTCCAAACGAACTGAGTTCTCCAAACAAACTAGATTCTATGCGATCTGGTTCATTACAAGATACTTGGACAATTCACGCGGACTGAGTTAATATTTCACACGGTCTGCACCCTTTCAAACAAATTGAACTTCTACAAATGACCCGAACAACCTTTTCATACGACCTGATGTAATGTCAAAACATGCAATTGAAATCTCAAATTGATTAAACCGAGAACAATGACTATATCAATTAATGGTTACACGGTATTTCAAGTGAAGGCCGACAACTCTTTAACAACTATTGATTTAATTGGACCGTAGAAAGTATTGGGACTCAACACCACATGCAAAATTATATCAAATAAATGTCACATGTACTGACATTATGTGGCCGACAACTTAATTCACAACATAATTCTCATTGGGCCGCTCCATAAATCTGAATCACTTTAAGGTATGATTGGGCCGCATCTCTAGTTCACATGCAAAATGATTTAATTGTTAATGTATAACGATTGAACCGATACTCAATCACTTTATCACATATATTCAATGCATGTGGATGGCCGACAACATCAAGAGTCAAGAGAATATGATTGGGCCGACAACTATTACTCTAATTCAATACTCATTGGGCCAAGACAATTGTTCAATCAAAGCACATGGGTCTGTAATTTGTTCAGAGAACAAAGTAAATTGATTGGGACGATGAAAATTTAAATCACATGAGTCGACATACTGAGATGTTTCACGCGACCTAATATGATCAAACGACCTGGTAACCTGTTAATCAATCCGTACTATCTGAATAACAAGTTCACACGACCTGGCTCCAATTCATACGAACTGAGATACACCTTTCAAACGAACTGTCCTTCAAACGAAACTAAACTCCTCAAACGACCAGGAAACTAATGCGAATAGAGATTCAAAACACAGTTCGTCTGAACTGATACGAACTGGGATTAACTTTCAAACGATCTGCGCCATTTGTTCAAACGATCTGATGTTTTTGTCCAATTTTATCAAGTTTTCGGTTGAATTAGGGTCTGATATGTTCAAGGATTATGCTACACTGAATTCCGATCACAATGATGTGTATATCGATCAAAAACGTCCACTAAATCTTCGTAGATCTGATTTTGAAGTTCCTGTACGTGTGAATCAGACAAATCTCAAACGAATTCGTCGATTTTTTATAAAATTGATTGAGTTTTACTTTGAATTTAAGCCTAAAACTTTTACAGATTGTCTAAAACACAATTTCGTACAATATTCTTGAAAATCAAGTCATTTTATCTAGAAAATCTCGTTTAATTTTGAAAAAATGAGACAGAATGGAGTAGAAACAGAAATCTTGATGAAATCGAGCTGAAATTGCAAGAGCTCTTCCTCCTGAGCTCTGATGCCACTTGTAGGATCGAGAAACGACCAATAAGAGTCGATCAGAAGAGTTCTCGATCTAATCAAAGGCGGAATTCAGAGATTAGATCTTGTTTCAGCTTGATATTCACTATTAATTGTCTCTTGTATTGATTTCACAACATTTACAAGACTGGAGACACTTCGGCAGAGCTTCGCTACCGGAATCCAAAAGTTACAAATGAAAACAACAAGTCCAATATTTATACTAAATCCAGTTCGTTTGAACAAGCATCTCTAGTTCGTATGAACTGGTCCAGTTCGTTTGAACTGGCCACTTCGTTTGAACTGGCTTGTTCACCTCTGTATCCTGTTAATCTCGAACTGTGTGACTTGTTTCATCTATTCTATTACATGACTCGATACAAGACGAAGTCGATAGACGTATGCACTAACAGGATTAATTGGAGCTCAGAATACGAGAAAACAGGTATTGTATGTAAAAAGTGCATTTTGCACGAAATGGCTAGTCCATTTCGTACGAAATGAACATGGTCCATTTCGTGCGAAATGGACAGTGGCTATTCCGTGCAAAATGGTTCTTCTATAAATACCTGGATCTCCATCTCATTTGTAATAGTTCCTGATTCCGGTGCCGAGGTGCTGCCGACGTGTCGTTTGGTCTGTAACAGTGTTATATCAATATACAAGACAATTAAAGTGAATCTCTGTATGAATCAAGCTGCATTTACATCCGTATCATTGAATTCCGCCTTTGATATGGACAAGAACTCTTCTGAAAGACTCGTTTACATCGAATCTCGATCCTACATTACGCTTCTTTAACGCGTCGTTCACGTAAAACGCGATCGGACCGCCTAACTAGTCCTATGACAAGTAATATATGCCTTAACATGTCTAAAAACGTTGCCTAATCAGTTTAGATGTCAAAATTTAGGTTACATATGCTTAAAATGAATTTATGCGTAAAAAGGGCATTTTGGTCATTTACCTAAGGCATATAAACTACCTATCATACAACTAACTAAACGTAGTGACCATAAGGTATAACCTCGGAAGGTTATTCCCTATACAACTATGGTCACAATATGTGTTTGGTCGGATCCTAATGATCGACCAAACGGGTCGGGTTCGAAAGTCTAAGCGATTGATAAGATCGCTTATCTTATGACCCATATAAGCACTAAACCTAAAGTGACGAGCTAAACATGTTAAAACATGTTTAACGAGGTTTGAAAACAAGTTTGATATCAAAACATAGGGTTTTGATACCCAAGAGTAGTTTGGTTGCAAAATACGCGCTAAAGCGTATTTTGACCGAAACTACGACTCGTCGCTACACCTAATCAACGTGGTAATCAGTAGGTATAGTCACAAGGGACTATGACCATCTTGATTACGCTCACGTTGCGAAGTTCAAACGAACTTCGTGTTCACCATAAACTGGTCAAAGCTGAAAGCAAACATAGTTTGACTTTCGTGCTTAAAAACGCATAAAAGAACGAAAGAGGACTTACAAAAGGTCCAAGAATGGAGGTTTTGATCCGATTATTCTCAGGTATGAAGTGTATAACTTCAACTTAGAGAACAAAATCAGATCAAAGGTGAGTTTGCAAATGAAATGGAAGGGGTATATATAGATTTCGGAGAACCGTTAGGATCATTTCTCGCAAATCGTGCTTTGATCTTGACCTTACAAGTGGGCACATGGTTTTCAAAACCATGGGAATACTTAAAACCATCAAATTCCAGCCCATAGAGTGCAAAACCTTGGGTTAAAACCATCAAAACCTCAAAAATGGACCAAGTTCAATGTATCTGCCAGAAATTTCAAAAATGGTCCCAGCACTTGTAAAACTTGATTTTTGGCACTTTTAAGCCCTGTTAACCCCATTTCAAGGCTCTAAAATAAAGTTAAAGTATAGGAAACTTGAAATGTGCTCAAAAATATCTCAGATGTCGGTTCGTTTGGTCGTACGGTTGCGTTGTTCGGTTAATTACGACGGAAATCGTAACGAACGCAAAAACGACCCAAATTACGCGACGAATGGAATTTCATCATGCCAATCACTAAAATAAAATATTTTAATAATTACATAAATTTTTGGATGTCCGGATATATTCAGAACGTAAGATATGCGCGAAAATGCAAACTTATGCACTTTTTGACGCTTTTAGTCCCTATTGACCAAAAAATTTGTTTTTGCGCACCAAACACCTCAAAGCCTATTTCTAAGCTATGTAAAGGATATTTAGGGCATATTTAACTTATGATCAAGTTCTGGAATGTTCGTTACAGTACGAATCGGCATACTTTCGCAGTTTGTTGAAATTAGTCCCTATAAGCGAATAAACTTGATTTCGCCACACCAAACCCTCCAAAACTTATTTCTAAGTTATGTAAAGGTTATTTAAGGTATGTTAAGCCTATGTCACTATCCCGGAGTGTTTTTTGCATTAAACTGGTTATATTTACGCATTAGATCGCGTATAACCTTCCAAAAAGCGATTTAAAGCTCGAAATCGAACATGAATTGATATGCGCAAACGATACACATATTTTTACAAATCCTAAGTATGAAACACAATATTTCATTAATTTGGTATTTGTTTGATGGTCGCAGTGACACAGGTGTCACATGAAGACTATTAAAGAAACAGAAAATAATAAATCTGTAATTGGAAGTAAACGTGCACCTACTGAACCAAGTCACTGCGTGAACGAAAATCACGGACCACTTATCCAAGGTCCAATTCCAAAAATAAGAAGAACCATCTCATATGGTTATTCTTATAAAGAATTTTGGGCTTGCAAACCCATAGAATTCTTAGGCAATGAAGGAGCCATTTCAGCCTTGCGCTGGATAGAAAAGACAGAAGCAGTCATAAAAATAAGTAAATGTGCAGATGAAGATAAGATCATGGTTGCTTCTAATCTTTTTAAGAATGCAGCCTTAGAATGGTGGAATACTATTCTCCAACCTATAGGAAGTGACAGAGTTTATAACATAGAATGGACCAACTTTAAGGAAATAGTTGAAATAAAATTTTGTCCTCCTCATGAAAAGGAAAAGATTGCGAATAAGTTCCTAAATCATAAAATGATTGGAATAGACTGCAGGGAATACACTACCATATTCTTTGAATATGCTAGAATAGTACCAACCTTGGCCTCACTAGAACTAGTATTAATCTCTCGTTACATCTGGGGATTAATTAGTGAAATCAGACACGTAGTCAAGATAGCTAGACCCCAAACCATAGAAGAAGTAGTAGAACTAGCCAACACCCTGACTGATGAATTGATACGTACACAAGAGGAAAACTAGAGAAAGAACCTAGCTCAAAAGCTTACCCAAGAATTTCGTTACGGTAATTCCTACCGTAGGAAAGGTACAGGTTCTTTCTCTTCACCCAATTACAAGTATTGCAAAAGGAAGCACTCAGGAAGGTGCTCAATATACTGCAACTTTTTCAAAATATATGGGCATAAGGAAGAAGACTGCAGGAAGAAAGCTAGCAACAGGCTATGCTTCAATTGTGGAGACAATTGAAGCTGGTGATATCAAACCGAACTGTCCGAAACTAGCTCTAGCGACAACCAGCAAAGCTAAGGCAACCGATGGACCCAAGAAGAATGCCAGAGCATTTGTTCTGACAGCCGAAGAAGCCAAGATGATTCCGGATGTGATTGCTGGTACGTTTTTAGTTAATGATATTTTTGCTAAAGTATTATTTAACTTTGGTGCAAACCAAAATTTTATCAATACTTCTTTCTATAAACTTCTCAATCAACCATTAACTAAACTTAAACAAGACTGTCTGGTGGAGACGGAAAATGGAGAATCCATCAAGATAAGTGAAATCTTATAGGGAGCAAGGATATAAATTTTAAACCATAACTTTATAGCTAATCTTTTTCCAATGAAGCTATCTGGATTCGATATTGTATTAGGAATGGATTGGTTGGTAGCCAATCATGCCAGTATTTTATGTGATCAAAAGTCTGTACAAGTAAGTACACCAAATGGTGAAAAGATCACAATTAAAGGAGACAAGCCAATGAAAACCACAAAATTCATCTCTGTGATGAAAGCTGCAAGCGATGCAAGGAAAGGAGCAATGGTGTATATGATTTCCATAATCATTAACACTAAAGGAAAAGAATTAAAAGGTATTCCCGTAGTATCTAAATTCTCAGACGTTTTTCCAGAAGAGTTACCTGGATTACCGACAGATCGAGTGGTTGAATTTAGAATTCACCTAATACCAGGAACGACACCGATTGATAAGGCACCCTATCGACTAGCACCAACGGAGATGCAGGAACTGAAGAAACAATTGGACGAACTACTTGACAAAGGTTTTATACAACCTAGTTCATCGCCATGGGGAGCACCGATGTTATTCATTAAGAAGAAAGATGGATCGATGCGTATGTGCATTGATTACCGGGAATTGAACAAGGTTACGATTAAAAATCGATACCCACTACCGAGAATCGATGATATGTTCGATCAACTTCAGGGAGCTCGATTCTTTTCTAAGATCAATTTACGCTCAGGATATCATCAATTGAAAGTACAGGAAGAGGACATTCCTAAAATTTCTTTCAGAACAAGGTACAGTCATTATGAGTTTACAGTCATGTCATTTGGTTTAACCAATGCCCCAGCTGCATTTATGGACATGATGAACAGAATATGTAAACCATACCTGCATAAATTCATAATTGTCTTTGTAGATGATATTCTAATTTACTCTAAGAGTAAAGAGGAATATGCAGAACACTTGCATATACTTCTAACATTATTGAGAAAAGAGAAGCTTTATGCTAAATTCTCAAAATGCGAATTTTGGTTACAAGAAGTGCAACTCCTTGGACATCTGGTTAATCATGAAGGAATTCATGTGGATCCCACAAAGATCGAGGCGATTATCAAATGGAAAGTCCCTGAATCACCAACGGAGGTAAGAAGTTTTCTTGGACTGTCAGGATATTATAGACGTTTTATTCAAGATTTCTCTAGAATAGCCATTCCATTAACTAAACTGACTTGCAAATCAATTAAGTTTGAATGGGGACCAAAACAGGAAGAAGCATTTAGGATTCTAAAACAAAGATTAACCAACGCACCAATACTTGCATTACCTGAAGGAACCAAAGACTTTGTAGTCTATTGTGACGCATCTAAGTTAGGATACGGATGTGTGCTGATGCAACGTCAAAAGGTTACAGCTTAGGCCTCTAGATAGCTTAAGAAACATGAAGAGAATTATACAACCCATGATCTAGAGTTAGGAGCCCTAGTTTTTGCCCTTAAGATTTGGAGACACTATATTTATGGTAGTAAGTTTGTTGTCTTCACAGATCATAAGAGTTTAAGATATGTTTTTGGGCAAAAGGAATTAAACATGAGACAGAGACGCTGGATGGAAATTCTTATTGATTATGATTGTGATATCCAGTATCATGCATGAAAAGCTAATGTAGTGGCTGATGCTTTAAGTCGAAAGTATCATGAAAAGCCAAAACAAGCTCACTCTCTTAGACTAAATCTACAGATAGATTTAAATGAGCAAATTAGAGAGGTACAGGAAATAGCAATCAAGGACGATGCTGAAGGTTTAAAAGGAATGCTTAAGGAATTAGACCAAGGGACATATGGAATTTGGAGATTCCATAAGAAAAGAATCTGGATACCTAAACAAGGAAACCTAAGAAACCAAATTTTAGAAGAAGCCCATAAGTCTAAATATACGATACATCCTGGTAATGATAAGATGTATCAACACTTAAGAAAGAATTTCTGGCGGATAGAAATGAAAAAGGATATTGCAAACTATGTTGCTAAATGTCTAACCTGTTCACAGGTTAAAGCTGAACATCAAAAACCTTCAGGGTTATTGCAGCAACTAGAAATGCCCATATGGAAATGGGAATTGATAACAATGGATTTTGTTACCAAATTACCCAAGACACAAAAAGGTAATGATACAATCTGGGTGATTGTAGACAGATTGACCAAATCTGCTCATTTCTTACCTATGAAGGAAACTTTTATTATGGAACAGTTAGCCAAGTTATATGTAAAATAAATAGTTTCATCACATGGAATTCCTTTATTCATTGTGTCTGATAGAGATAGCCATTTTACTTCTCATTTCTGGACAAGTTTCCAAAAAGCAATGGAAACCAGGTTAAATCTAAGTACAGCTTATCATCCTCAAATGGACGGACAAAGCGAAAGGACAATTCAGACAATGGAAGATATGCTTAGAGCTTGTGTAATTGACTTTGGAGGAAATTGGGACGATCATTTACCATTAATAGAATTTTCCTACAATAACAGCTATCATACCAGCATCAACGCTGCACCATTTGAAGCACTTTATGGATGAAAGTGCCGAACTCCAGTCTGTTGGGCAGAGATTTGAGAAAAGCAACTATCTGGACCAGAGATAGCACAAGAAACAGCAGACAAGATTATTTAAGTCAAGGAAAGACTAAAAACAGCACGAGATCGCCAAAAGAGTTATGTAGATAATAGACAAAAACCACTAGAATTTCAAGTTGGAGATAAGGTATTATTAAAAGCTTCTCTATGGAAAGGAGTTGTCAGATTCGTTAAGAGAGGAAAGCTAAGCCCAAGGTATCAGCTACAACTGCTAGAGGAAATGGCAGGAATACATGATGTATTTCATGTATGTAATCTCAAGAAATGCTTAGCAGAGAATCATTAGTGGTACCTCTTCAGGACATAGAGGTAAATGAGAAGCTTAAGTTTCTAGAGGAACCACTACAGATTAAAGATAGAAAGATCAAGAATCTCAAACACAAGAGATTAGTTCTGGTCAAAGTGAAATGGGATTCAAAGAGAGGACCACAATATACTTGGGTGCTCGAGTCAGAAATGCAACAAAAATATCCATACCTGTTCCAGTAGATCTCGAGGACGAGATTTAAAACAAGGTGGGGAGGATATAACAACCCTCGAAACACATCAAATGCTCCTAAAATACCTCGTATACACATAAACGAATCCTAATAACCTTAATTTTAACAAAAATAAAATAAAACTAGAAATACACGTCGCTCGCGAGCCGCGACTAAGACAGGGGATTGGTTCGCGGGGCGCGACCGAGAGATAACTGGCGGAACCTCAACGTGCCACGTGGCATGACACACGGCTAACCTACACTTGTGACTAACCAGACCTAGCCCTAGCTAGGTCTGGCTCACGGGGCGTGAAGGAACAAGAGCCAGGGCTCGCGGGGCGCGAGCCAGTGGCGAATTCAAGTATAAAAGGAGGCCTCTAGCCTCAGTCTTCCTCGTTCATTTTCTTTCTCTCTCAAAGCCTCTATTATAGCTAAAAGTTGCTCGATATAATACCCCTAAAACATGAAGCTCTCCTCGTTGTAAGTATTTTAACCCCCGATCACTAATTCGTTACCATACCCGATTGATCTAGGGCTCCGTAACGCATGTCGAGGCTCTGCCTGACTAAGTTTGTTAGAGTTCTGTCTCGTGTTGTATGGCTAATGTGATTTGGGTTATCTTACTAACACGTGTGCATTGTTTAGTTTTAATAGAAAATAACTAGGAAAAGCAATAGGAAGCTATAGAACCACCTAAGTCTGCAAAGTGAGTCGTTCTCTTCTTCTACCAAACTGTTTTACAAAACCTCAAATGTTTTCAATTATACTTAACTGTGATTGAGTCTATGTATTCTACAATTGTTGCTGGTATATGGGGTTTTGTATACACTACTAGTAAATACGTTACTATTCACAACGAGTTAGCCAATGAGTAATATGACCACAGTCATGGAACTGCCAACATGACAAATACTGAATGAGTAAATTGGTAGATAAAAACATTGTAATCGCTCTCTATACTGTAAAGTTATAAAAGCTTGTTTTGATTAAACTGGGATGCACTCGCCAGTATTTCTTTCTGACAAAACCTTTTTAAAACGTGTTTCAGTTATCTTAATGTGAAGCTATAAGAAGCCATCTAGGGCTGCAAACGAACCAAACGTTCGGCGAACAGTTCGTGAACCGTTCGGCGGGGAGTTCGTTTGTGTTTGTTCATTTATTAAACAAACGAACACGAACAAGAAATTTCGTTCGTTTGGTTAAATGAACAAACATGAACAGAGGTCGTGTTCGTTCGTTTATGTTCATGAACGTTCGGTAACGTATTCGTTTGTGTTCGATAGTTCATTAGTGTTTTTAGTTTTTATATTTATTTAAATACTTCAAAATTCCGACAAATTAGATATCTAATAAGTGTCGGTGTATTATATATTTTGTTCATGAACGATTGTTTGTGTTCGTTTGTTTCCATTTGTGTTTATGAACATTAGTTTGTGCTCATTTGTGTTCGTCAAAGTTCGTTTTTGTTCGTTGCCTAAAATTAGCATACAAACACAAACGAACACGAACAAGTTCATTTCCTTAACAAACGAACACGAACATAGAATCTCGTTCGATAAGTGTTCATGAACGGTTCGCGAACACATATATTTCTTAACAAACGAACACGAACAAGGACTTATTAGTGTTTGTTTGGTTCGTTTGCAGCCCTAAAGCCAGCTATGGAGTACTGATGTAAAGCCCTAGTACGTTTTATCTTAAAAATGACGCAGCGGAAATACGAGCCTTAAAATTTCTTTATTTAAAACGATTTATCATACTTATAAGGCTTTTAAGACATCATTCATAAAGACTATTACATTACTTTTACATAATGACGTAACAAGAATAACGTGCAAATACTATTTACATAATCATCCTTCTGTACAATCCGAGCTACTCATCTCGATCTTCATCCGCATATTCTTACGTAACGATAATGGTATCCATGCAACCTGCGGGCATCATTCACAGCCGACACGTTAATAATTGGTGACATCATATAAATTAGTATAAAGACATAAAAATATACATAACCACTTAGCAATCTATCATTTTATACAACACAACATGATATTCTTTTGAGTTCATTCTTTACACCGAGCATCCAGTCGTTGAAAGCCCAATACTTACATGTTTGCATTCCTGTTCCATTCTCAAGGCACACCATTAGTAACGTGACTATTCAAACATGTAGAGCCATATATATATAAGCATATATGCAAGATCCTTTCTTTCATGCACAACAATTCCTACTTCATGTATAAGTACCTACACACGTACGTTCATATACATTTCATACCTACATACATACATGCACACATACTTACGTACATACTTACATACTTACATACATACTTATATACATGCATACATACACAATTCTATATGATTTACTGACGTATCCTAATTACAAACCTCCATATAAATAAGACACGTACGTAGAAACTTATGTACATACTCACTCCTATTCATGATTACTTACAAGTTTCAGTTATTGGAATGAAATTAAATTTATACACACTGGCCCACATACTAGATTCATTTCCCCGCACACTCGCTTGCACATCCTATTCTTACTCACGCCTCATAAACGCTTTTTAAGTGACTTTCGGGTACATTTCGGATCTTAAAAATGAATTCCATACTCACCCGTAGCTTACCAAGCCATTTGGTAGGGCTGAAGTACATAATAGAAGCTTAACGGGGCTTCGGATGGGTTCACCGGGGTCCGAATTCAAAGAAAAACGAGGTAATGCGTAAAATTTACATTTTTGCATCTGACTTCCACCGTAAGCTACGGTAGCTACCGTAGCTTACTGTGACCTTTAAAGTGCTACGGTGAGGAGAGACTGCCTTACGGTGGAAGAAAAGGCTTCAGTACCTACCGTAGCTTACGGTGGCTACCGTAAGCTACGGTAGTGCCCATCACAGCTTTCATTTTTATTTCTAAAACTATCATATCTTGACTAATTCACATCCTAATCACTTGAAACTTGTTTCTAATTGTCCGTAAAACATTTCCCTACATAATTGACTAAAAATACTTACCCGGGTCCTTAACCTTTATAAATTACATTACCGTTACACAATTCATGCACATATGTTCGACCCGTTTGGTTCCACCAAATTGTTTCCGACGTAGATAACTACTTTCGATTAAGGACAACATTAACTACCCTATTAATCCCTATTATGGCATAGTCTTATACGATTTCCCCACATTCATAGGTATAAAAAATTTTCTATTCATACTAAGAAGTGAGTCGGAAGTCACTTACCTTTAGTGTCCATGTTCATGCTTGCCTCATTGCTTCCTCTTGACCCGTTAGCCATCCATGATTGAGTCAATTGCCCAGATTTCTATCCTTACATATCATTACGTTCGTAACATTATTAGCTTTTGTGAGCATACATACAAATATCCACTTTCTTTCTATTCATACATTAATTGACTTTCATTAGTCAGATATCATATAAACGAGACATATACTAATAACCACTTCATTCCAAATATACACAACTCAATGATCATCATTCACAACACATCAATCATCTAGTACATAGCACATTAACTTTCCACTCTAACAAACGTGTCCAAGAGCCAATCCATGATATTCGTACATTGTTGACTTTAAAAAGTCAACTACCCTATTTATGTATTTTCAAATTATGAACATAAATCCATCTTAAATTGGTAGACAATAGTATTAACATCATACGCATTTCATGCTCATATTACATCACATATACACCTACATGGTCACCTAGTTATATACACATACCCATACATAATTCGTTCCATCCACACTAACATTCTCATAATTAACACCAACATCATTCGAGTTTACTCTTCTCTAGGATTCTCATACGTTCCACATCTACCCTTAAGTCGAAATTAATACGATCAAACAATCCATATGTGTTTATTACATCACTCAAGTGTATAGCACAATTCCTAAAACTTAATTCTATTCAATCACATATTAACCACATTCATACGTAGATTTCATCAAGAGTATGTTCCTCATGATATTTTACTATCAAATACATTACTCCTACATTCTTTACATACTCCTCTATTACTTGAAGACAAATTCACATATTATTATCATTTAGAAATTTCATCAAACACCTTGTGTGCGTACTACTATTAAGCCTAATGTACAACCCATTCATGCTTTCATTCCTTCTCCTTGCATTCATTCATCAACACAACTAAGTATCAATAAATTTCATGATATACTTCAACCTAACTAACAATAATTTATCACATACAACATAACTAATCGAATTTGCACATGATTTAGACATGGGTGATACACTCATGTTATCATCTTCATTATCACCAAGTGGGTTTCATGTCATAACATCAAATTACTTGAAATTATTCATAACACAAATTCTATTTGGTGATTCTAACACCTCTACATGCTTAATTTCATACAAATTCATGGATTGATCATAAACTCACTTCATACAAAATCACTAAATTAACTTCTACAACTTACCTCATGTGTAGTAAGTCTAGATGATCATGAATTTAAGTCCATGCATTATATTTGCGCCGAATTTCCTTTCAATTTGAAGATCTTTTATGAATTAGGGTTTGCACCCCTTTCCCCTTTCTCCTGATCGCTTACACGCACACACCTAGTGTGTTTGTTGGGTTTTAGTTTTAATCAAATTCAAGTTCCCCCTTTTTGGCAATCTTAGCCCCTCAAATTTGTTATTTGATCACAATTGTCCCCAATTCATTCCCTTACTTGTTTTACTAGACATTTAACTAGGTTTAATAACCTGGTTATTATATTTCATTCTATTAAACATGGTAACATACTAGCAAATTTAATAATTCGAGTTTTGGGGCGTTACAAGTCTACCCCCCTTAAAGAAGGTTTCGTCCCCGAAACCTTTCTCATTCCTAATAGACCAATTATATCTCTTACTCTTGAATTAATTCATTCAAGATGCTTTCTATATCACGAAAATACTTCTGACTTGTTTAAGAGGTAGTATGCACTTACCACCATAAGCATATATCTTGTTCTTTGCCTTCTTAATTAAGCGTTGGACTTTCATACATTTACCATTCGTTGTGGGTCATTCTATTTCCATCTTACACCTGTCACATACTTGATACTCCATTCTAGCGTATGCCACATGAGTACATATCGTGAGTTTACTTCGGTATGCTATTATTAGCATTCCTTCTGAGTACTTTCATTGGCACATGGTAATTTAAACCGTGTATATACACACATATTACCGACATTTGTTTGGGGTTGTCTCTACCTCTAGGTAGTTATTAATTCATTTTCGATAATCTTGAGTGAACCATAACATTCCATTACTTACGTTCCTTCTAATTATTTTCGTATTCATATGAGGGATCATCGTATCATCATACGCATACTATAAACATTACTTTCATACCCCTGACTTAGGACTATACTGGGGTATTTCAGGGGTAAAATGGTAATTCCCCAAGTCCCTTTTAAATATTCAAAATTTAATCAAATCAAATTTTCCGCTCAATGTATACGTCCAGTCTAGGCCTATACAAGGCGTCTGGTTTTGGTAAAATGACTTTTATACCCCTTAATTATGACTATACTGGGGGCATTTCAGGGGTAAAATGGTCTTTTGGATTAACAGAGACGTCCAGTCTAGGCTTGTACAAGGCATATATGTTTATTTATTTTTTTTAATTAAATGGTTTTATGCAATTGTAATTATAAAAAAAATTATAGAAATTAATACCAAAAATCTTATTATTTACAATAATAATTATTATAATCATATAAATTAATAAAAAAAATCCTATTAATTACAAAAAATATTCTTCTGTATCACTGTCGATGTAATTAAGACTCGGGTTTGAGTTTGCTGGGGGATTCATTATCGATGTATACCATTCTAGACGGGGCATGTACATATCTTCTGATTGTCCTGCATGATGTCTTCGGTGCGTCAACCATAGCCTGTTTATTGGTGGCATTGGATAATCCCCTTCCAGCTTAACATGTATGAAGTGGTTATCGTTAACATGTGCAAGCGTTATGAATAGTGGTTGTCGATCAGCCGGAGGGCTCAATATCAGGAAGAAACTAGAACTCCTGTCGATGCTTAACAGGTGCACCCAGATACCGTACCTTTGTGCAATAAGAAGCCATGTGTGGGGGAAGCCCATCCAGTGACTCGGGGGACAACCGAACACTGAATCCCAAATTTGGCACTCACGATTCCTGTTAAAATATCCTTCATCCCATGCTTCAAATATTGGCAACAAGGTCGATCATTCTGATCCATTTCTTGCACAAGGACTCTTCGAATGTGCCCCCATAAACGTTCTCCCATATCTAAGCCCACAGCCACAGACCGAAACCCACAATGACCGTCCGACCTCACATCTTGTATGCATGAGATGTGCGGGTGAAACACTGATGGAATGTCAGACTTAAACTGTTTGATGATTGACACGTTCTCGTCCCCAATTATTAACGGAAAACCATTATCATCTCGTATCTCTTTCTTTTTAGAACTCGTTGAACGGCTTCGGCTCGTTTTGGGTTTTTGAGACCTTATAACCGACTATTGAGAGGCCTGAGACATAACGCACGAGAGCTGTGGCAGGGGTAGTCATATTTACTTTGTCGGGAACCTTCAAATCACGTGTATGCATCACCGAAGGAGCTTCTCCTCAATTCTTCGTCTATACGAGCGGCCTCGTCCAACCTTTATTATACTTGCTTTGTTGTTGGTCGGCCACAAGTATTTTGTTGGACAACCGGTGGTTTCTTGGTAGATTTGGTTGGAGTCAACATTGTTTTAATCTTTAACAACAAGCTTTTTTTTTCTGAGCAGGGGGGTGCAACTCTAATTGTTTTCTAACAATACTGAGCTCTTCGACCACGTCAACGTCATCATCTATCAATTTACAAGGTTAGAAGTTAAGCTTCCGCCAGAAGACGTCTATGTCTTCAAGTTGAATCGGATGCTCTGCACGATTAAAAACAATATTGTTTAAGCCATATGATTAACGGACAATTATTACCCGCACGTAGGTATGTTTCCAGCCTACAAGCACACGGTGACCCACAGCTGTACCACATCTGGAAACCACATGATGAATGATAGCACAGCAAGACCTCTAGCTTCCAAAGTAGCTCCCCACTCAACAAGTCAAGGGCTGTATGGGAAACTTTTCCACGTACGGGGTCAAACAGCAGGTTTCTGTGGTGGTTCATTATTTTTCGATGCTTTCTCGAAAACTCCTTATTTCACCGTACTGTGTTTCAACTATATCCTAGACACAGCCAACTATACGGTCCAGCGAGCTCCTATCTAGGACGTATCTCTTTAAGTTGGCGTGTTGGCTCTCAACTCTATTTGTGGTATGTAAGACCCCAAATCTAGGTTTCTCACAGTTGGACCATCGTTGCATAAAAAGTCTAAAACATATAACTTTTTTTAAAATAAATAAAAGAATACGCAGCGGAAGTTATCAAAAAAAAACCCAAAAGCGGGAAGTATCCAGACAGTATTAAAAATAATAATGTCTAAAAAAAGAAATAATAAAGCATCGTCTTCAACTAGAAATGCAAACTTTATATGTCGGGTAGCTTCAAGCAACGTCCAAGGAGTCTCACGTCCAATCGTCTAACCTTAACCTGAAATCAATCTAACGCGCATGCAAAAGTCAGCTAGGCTGAGAGAGTTCAAGTTTTTTTTTTTTGTAATGTAAACAAATAAAATAGTTGTAAAACATTTTCATCACATCGTCTTAAGTAAAACATCAACTTCTTTCAAACATTCTTCAAAATAACTTCAAACATCCAATCAAGTGGGTCAAGCACATAACAATGGGCCTCCTCGACCTTTAAAGCCAAACACAAAGTAAGGAAAGAGGACCCTTTTCGCCCCAAGTACCTCTAAACTTTGAGGGGTCTTCCCACCAAGACGGATAGATACGGTTAGGGGACTTCATCTGCCCCAAGGACTGTTAAGCTGTGAGGACTACTTGTGCCCACATAAGTTAACTAAACAGTTAGGGGACTTTTTGACCCAGTCATGGCAAGACCCAAAACCTACACATTCATATTCACATTCAGATTAATGCACTATAATAATTTACATCATGATCATAAATAAATATATTAATTTTATCTACACACTCATCTTTAATGGGTCAAACACACAACACAGATCTCCTCACCTTAAATCTCAAACACAAAGTAAGGGATAAAGGAATTTTTCTTCTCCTCTTGCCCCAAGAGCAGGTAAACTGCTAGGGGACTTTTCTTGCCCCAAGAACAGATAAACTGCTAGGGGACTTCCTCTGTTCGACCTGGTTGTGGCATGACCCAACACATCACACGCTAGCACATAAATTGAGCAAGCAAATAATCCTCATGTATAGTTAATATGTAGATTCAAAGTAACTATAAAAACATCTTAGAAGTTTATCAACAATTTAGAACATCCAACATACCTATAAGCCCTTAAACCTTAAGACATTAAATAAAAGGCATCATGAACTTATACTTAAATACCAGCGTGTGTATGTATATATACTTCAACCATCATACATGTACCTTCGTACCTACACACCTCATAAATATATATATTCCCTCACAAACTCGAGTATTTATATAACAATATATCTATATAAATTTATTCTTATATATATATATATATGTAGGTAAAGAGTATGGTACAAATATGGTTATCATACATTATGTACGCTATATTGTGAGCCGTACACGTGTCCTGATTCAGTTGGGTTTAAGAAGGTTAAATCAGACAATTAACATAACCATCAGAGGGCAAATTTGTCTCTTCGTTCATTCAGCGAGAAGTTCGTTACACTGATATCCCGGTAATTATTATTCAAATCAGTTTCAAATTTTCCATAATTCACAATTTGCAGTTTTCGGTCGTACGTGTTAGGGTTTCATTCAATTTGTCTATTTTCGATGGATCCACAGAGTAGCACTGGACGAACAGAAGATGATTTTGAAGAAAATCGACCGATCGGTGATCATGCTCAATTATCTGCTTATCAGAGAGTTTCGATTGAGGATGTTTTAAATCCGCGACCTGCAAATCTAATTCCAATTCCAGGTTCAAGTTCAAGTGCTGCAAACGAGATTTCTATTGGTAATTATGTTAATTCAGATATCTAAATTGTTCGTATAATTGTTTTTTGTTTAATCGTAGCATTGTTGTAGCTGTTTTTGTAGTTTGAATGTTTGATTACACTTTTGTATTTTTTTGAGAACAACATGTTTAACTTCGCATGTTATTACTCTTTACAATTCGCATTTGGTTTGTTTTTTTTCTAATTTCGCATTTGATTATGTAATAAATCGCACATGTAATTCAATTAATCAATATCATCATTTCGCATGTATTGATCAGATGATTCGCATGTGGTTTATATGACTTTTTATGTTTTTTATTTTGATTCATGTAGATGAAAGGGTTTACACTCCGGAGGTTCAGGCATCAGCTACACCTGTTGTTGGAATGCAATTTATCTCCATTGAACAAGCATATGCGTTTTATCAATCATATGCTAAGTTAGCTGGTTTTTCTATTCGGAAAGGTGGCGAAGTATATAGCGGTGGTATAATCAAAACTAAGTATTTTGTTTGTTCTAAAGAGGGACATAAGCCTGTTTGTATTGATGATAATTCCAAGTCAAAAAAGCAATTCAAAACAAGGAAGAGGGGGACTATTAGGACCGGATGCAAAGCTCAACTTATGATTTGCACTGTGGACGGTAGATTATATACAGTCAAGAGATTTGTTGATGGTCATAACCATAAGTTTGTTTGTCAAAATGACATTCACATGCTCCCAGCTTACAGACAATTGTCAGATGTCCAGGAGGAGATGGTATGGGAACTAGGCACTTTAAACCTTGGTCCTGTCAAAGCTTTCCATATAATGAGGAAACGTTATGGTGGTTTCGAGAACGTTGGTGCCACGGTTGATGATTGCAAAAATTTTAGGAAGCGAATAAACAGCTATATAGGAGAGTATGACGCTGACATGGTTATAAATAGGATGACTGACAAAAAAGAATATTTAGCTGATTATTCGTTTGAATACTCTGTTGATGATGGCAAACGTTTAACTGGGTTGTTCTGGGCTGATGGTTTATGCAAGCTTAACTATATGGAATTTGGCGATGTGATATCGTTCGATGCAACCTTCAAGACAAACAGGTAACTGTTTTAAAGACAAACATGTTTTGTTACTGATTTTTTCGCACGTTTTGTCTGCTAATGAGGGTTCAATATCGCAAGTGTAGACAACAGAGTGGTGTTGAATATATCGCATGCCTTTTCCCCTGGTTTCGCATTTGATTTTTATTAATTAGCATATAATAAATGTGATTTCGCATTTGTTGTTCAGGTACAAGATGGTGTTTGTTCCGTTCACAGGCATTGACAACCACTGTCGGAATGTAACACTCTCAGCTGGGTTGTTGGCATCAGAGAGTATTGAATCATATAAATGGCTTCTAAATTCATTTTTAAAGTCATTTGGTCGGCAGCCTAATGTTGTAGTGACGGATCAAGACCCTGCTATGAAACAGGCTATTGAGAAGGTTTTCCCTATTAGCAGACACAGATTGTGTATGTGGCACATAATGAAAAAAGTGGCAGATAAGGTAGAGCATGCAACATTTTTGTGTTTTTGTTGGTGTTATTTTTTATTATTATAGTTTTTTGTAATAGACTGATATAAAATGCATTTATTGTTAAAGGTTGGGCACGAGTTGTGCAATAATGATGAGTTTAAAAGGAGGATGTGCGACATTGTTTGGACAGATTCGATTGAGCCCGAAGAATTCGAGAGACAGTGGAAGTTGGTGATGATTGAGTTTGGTCTTACTGAAAACAAATGGATTGATGATATGTTTGGGATGAGATCCATGTGGATTCCGGCTTTTTACCGGCATGAGCCAATGTCTGGTCTTATGAGAACAACTTCAAGATCAGAGAGTGAGAACCATTTTTTTTGTCAGGTTGCTAATTCACAACTAACACTCGTAGAGTTTATGAATCATTTTGATGGGGCAATGGATGTTCAAAGGTTCAATCATAGAAAAAATGATCATATTTCAAGATATACTGAGCCAGCTGATTGGAGTCGAACTACATTGGAAAAAGATGCTGCTAAGATCTACACCAGGTCTATATTTTTTTATCAGCAATCAGAGATTCATGGAACAATTTCCGAATGTTTGCCGATGGACACGAAAGTTGAAGGTCCACGTATCAGAATATTGTTGAAGGACTTTAAAGCACATGGTGATGGTTTATTGGAGGTACTTTTCATGTTTTTTGTTAGATTTGCGAATTTTTTACATTACATATGCGATTTTAGTTTGTTTACTTTACATTAACTTTTTAGAAATGCGAAATTGTTATTTTCCACATGCGATATTAAATTTACTTACATACATGATTATTTAAACATGCGAAATTGTTATGTTTATACATGCGATTTTAAATCTTATCATTATTTTTTTTTTTTTTTTGGTTATTTTTGCTAGGTGTGGTTCAAGAATCTTGAAAATGATGTAACTGCACAGTGTAGCTGTTTGCGTTTTGAGCAATATGGGCTGCTATGTAAACACATCTATTTCTTATTCATAATGTTTGGTGTTAAAGAAATTCCAAACAAATATGTTACGAAGAGATGGACGAAGGATGTGGTGCCTAATGAGTTAAATGTGAAGTATAATCTAAATATTGGTGGTAAGGATGTGCAACACAAGGCTAAACGGATTGCTCGTGAAATCATTCATACAGGGGAGTATTTGGTTAGTAATTTGATTTCCGACCTTGATCAACTTGTTTTAGTGAGGGATCAAATGATGCAGCTTAAAGAGAGAGTTTATCAGAGTCGCATAACCAAGCAACTTGATCCAAAATTTGACCGATTTTCAAGGTTGATTGGTTATCAACAACCAGTAACTAATGCTCCCCCTACTGTTCGTGTGCCGGCTGGTATAAGAAACAAAGGCCGCGGCTCGCATAGAAGGATTAAATCTAAGAAGGAACAAATGATCAGCCGCAAAGGGAAAAGGTCAAGGACATGTAGTGTATGCAATGTAAAAGGTCATGACATTCGGACTTGCGAGGAGCTGAAAGCCAAACAACAAGGTAAACAGCAAAAAAAGAAGAAGAAGGTTGTCCAGATTGAAGATGGTTTGAGAGACAAAGACAATGAGGGTGAAGACGACGAAGAGGAAGATGATTTTGAAGATTACATTAGTGATGATGGATCCGAAGAAGATCAGTGGGAAGAGGTGTCTGGAGATGAAGATGACGAGGATGAGTAATGGTTTTTTAAATGTAAATGCGAATTTACACGGAACACATGCGATTTTTATATTCATTTATGTATATCATTTTTCACATGCGATTTTAGTATTATAAACATGCGATTTTATATGCATCAGTTTATATTTATTTATATGATTTTTTCACATGCGATTTCTCCTTTAATACATGCGATTTTGAGTTATCTTGTTTTTTTTATGTTATTGTGTCAAAGATCCCTAATTCATTCATGCGATTTTAAATTATATTAAAGCATAAGATTTGTTCAAAACATATATCCAAAATAATAGTTATTGTCTAACACAGCCACAACCACAAAAGGATTAAATAGATAAATTAGTTACTTGAAGAAATGATTTTGTCACGTGCAGAAGAGCTGAACTTCATCTTCTCCTTCACAGTGTTCAGAGCATCTGTTAGGAAAGAGAAGGCCAAGTCATCAGATCAAGATTGCTCCTTTAGGTGATCCAAAGCTCTGTCTCTGAATGTTGATGGTGGTTCTTGAAGTAGCTTTTCCCATACTTCTTGATTGTTCTTGATTTGTTCAAGGATTCTGCCCTGCACATCAAGAATCAGATGAGAAGAGGTGACATCAGGGCTTGAAAATAGTTCTTTGATTGCAATGGTTTTGATTTTTTCTATATCTTCAGATGCCATTTTTGTTGTCTGTGTTTTTGTGTGTGTTTATTATATGGAAGGTAGTTATCAAGGTTTTTTATATTAATATAGTAAATTTATTATATAGGTAGGGTGGTAAGTTCAGTAGTATTCATTGTAAAATTCATCATTACAAGTCAAATTATAGTCACATCGTTAATAAATTAAGTTTTTGTATATAAAATAATATCATTTTTGGTTTTTAAGATTAGTAGTTTTTTTTTTTTTTGTAATTTTTATTACAAAGTATTTTTTTTAAGTTTTTTTTTTGCACTCTTCCTGATTCGAAATCGCACTTGATTCGAAAGTAATTCGCAAACTGTAAGAAAAAAAACCTTTAAATATCATTCTCTATGATATCGCATGTGTAATTTTTTTGAAATCGCAAACTATATGAAGAGACTTTGTAAGGGTTTGAAAACGCATGTGCATTATGCTGAAATTCGCAAACTATATGAAATCTCAAAGAATTCTTAACTTTTTTGTTGATATCGCACATGCATCCTATGAATTCGCAAACTATTTGAAATGTCAAAGAATTCTTTTTTATACCAAATTCGCATTTGTATTGTCGACGTTTTCGCACATGATTTGACAAACTGCATCATCTTCTTCGATAGTCAGTGCATACAGAATTTCTAAATTCATCAGAAGTTCATTTTCTCAGAAGAATTTGGTGAATAGGAATCGATCGTTTTGGTGAATAAGAATCGATCGATTTTTTGTTAATTGTTATAATTTCGTTTTTGGTTTTGATTTAGGATCTTTCGTTATGATTTTTGAGGTTTTGTTTGCCGTTATCAGGTGTTTTGATCTTAAATTTGACGTTTTTAACCTTGGCGGTTTCTTTTTATGAATCATATGTTGATAAATTTAATGGAAAAACGCGCTGTTTAAGGAAGATGATCCGACGGTTGTAGACGACGCATACATAATGTACGATTAGAGTATTTGTATGATAACCGGCATCTATATATGTAAACATATATAAATATGAGTATATATATATTGTTCTGATCAATAATTTCCTTCACACGAATAGGTATATAAAAACAAATAACCCTACTCACAATTCATGCTTAAAAAGCATATGAGTAAAAAAATGAATTTTATAAATATGTAAAAAGAACTTCACAACTTCCTTCATGAAAATAATCATACGAGTTTAGCATGCACATTAGCCCGAAAGATCTCATTTTTTAAACATGTAAAAAGAGCTTGGTATGGGCCTGTAGAGTAGGCCAATCTCCAAGAAACAAGCAAAAGAAAGAGTTCTGATTGGGGCAAATTTTCTGAGTTTAATTCAATGCAAATACAAAACTTAAATATGCAGGAAATCAATGAGCACATGATACCCACGATCCTTATTATGAGGAATGCCATGCAACCACTACTTTAACATGCTCCACTAACCTATCAACATGCACCACTATCTAATTAATGCAGAATAAATAAAACATGTGACTGAAAAACAATAACTTGTTCCCTACTCGACAACAACTTTAACTGGATTCAGTCCAGCAGCCTCGCGGGCCTCGCGGGCCTCCGGTACTCCCTTTTGGGCCTGTTACTGGGTCCGTTAATGGGCTGGGTCGTATCAACTGCCCCACCCTTAAAACTTAGCTCGTCCTCGAGCTGAAAATCTGGGTATCGGCTACGAATATCAACATGCCATTCCCATGTTGCTTCTGCCAAATCTTGACCTGCCCATGCCATCAGAATTTGAAGCTTACCATTCACCCAGCGATAATCCAACACATGACTTGGCTGAACTGTAGACGATGCTTGCTCGGGATCAATTGGTAAGGGAATGTGTTCCAGGTTCCCAAACGCTTCACGCAGCAAGGATACATGGAATACCGGGTGGATTTTGGAACCTGGCGGTAACTGTAAACGGTAAGCAATGGCACCCACACGTTCGATGATCTTGAAGGGTCCATAGAAGCGTTTGGATAACTTTTTTGCTGCACGAAATTGTACCGAATGCTGCCGATAATCACGTAACCTGAGCAAAACCATGTCACCCACTTTAAACTCTTTATCTACCCTGTGTTCGTTAGCAAGAGACGCCATGCGTTGCTGAGCTCGTTTAAGGTTTGCTTTTAATAGTGACCGCAATCATTGGAATTCAACCAAAGTGGCATCAATGGATGGATTATCGGAGTCCCCCTATTTGTACCGCATACTATCCGGAGCTGACTGACCATACAACGCCTGAAACGGGGTCATGTTGATTGAACTATGATGTGCGGTATTGTACCAATATTCAGCCAAATATAAATACTTGCTCCATGTTTGCGGCTCGTCTCCGGTGAAAGATCGTAGATAGTTTTGCAAGCATCTATTTACGACTTCCGTTTGGCCATCCGATTGTGGATGGTACGCCGTCGAATACTTCAACTTAGTACCAACCTGCTTAAAAAGATCCTGCCAGAATTTACTTATAAACAATGGATCACGATCGGTGATAATGCTCTTTGGAATTCCATGCAAACGGTAAATGTTTTGGAGAAATAAAAAGCCAAGCTTACTGCTCCAAATTTTGGTGGTAGTGCTATGAAATGAGCAAACTTCGAAAACCGATCTACTATAACCCATATGGCATTTTTACCATTAGATAATGAAAGATTTGTAATAAAATCCATTGAAATATCTTGCCACACAGATGACGGAATTGGTTAAGGTTGCAGAAGACCATAAGCCTTATGAGTTGGATATTTAACCTGTTAGCAAACTTGGCAGCTTCGTACGAACATGGACACTTCAGTTTTTAGCTTGGACCAACTGAATGAGGCAGCAATACGGTTGATGGTAGCTCGAATGCCCGAATGGCCACCCACAGGTGATGGATGGAATTCCTGCAACAGTGTAAGCCGGATAGACGAAATCTCCGGAATAAAAATACGAGCAAAGTGGTATACCAGACCTTCTTTTTGTGTGAATTGGTTTGATTTCAGCAGTTTAGAAACCAACTTACTGCCTTCGGATGTGCCATAGAATTGTTTCAGCTCCGTAACCCACTGTGGTTTAGTGACCGAGATGGCTAAAAGATGTGAGTGATCAACTCTACTAAGGGCGTCGGTGACCCAGTTTTCTTTACCCGGTTTATGGTAAATTTCAAAATCATACCCGATAAGCTTTGTGGCCCACTTGTATTGTTCTGGAGTTTGTACGACTTGGGTTAGGAGATGTTTAAGCTTCTTTGATCCGTAAAAATATTGAACTTCCTGCCGAGAAGATACTGTCGCCATTTCTTGACCGCCTCTGTTATTGCAAATAATTCCCGCACGTAAGCGGATGAAACTTGCATGCATGGGCACATCTTTTTGCTAAAAAAATGCAATGGGGCGGTCCCCTTGAGATAATACGGCTCCAATCGTGACATTAGGAGCGTCAGTGGTAATATTAAAAGGATGTGAAAAGTTTGGTAATGTTAAAGTTACCAAGGAGATCATGGCAGCTTTAAGTCTTTCAAATGCTTTGGCGCTATCCTCCGACCAAGTAAAAGACGGTTTTTTAAGAATGTCAGTGAGAGGGGCGGCAATGAGTGCATAGTCTTTCACGAAACGACGGTAGTAACCTGTGAGACCCAAAAAACCCTTAAGGTTGTCATTGATGTGGGTGTTGGCCACGCTTGGATAGCTTGTAACTTTTCTGGATCGGACTCAACCTCTTTAACTGAAATAATATGACCCAAATAACCAATAGACGAAACCGCGAATGTGCATTTTGATGGCTTTGCAAAGAATTTATTTCGAGAGAGAGTCTCGAAAACTTGCTGCAAGTGTATATAATGTTGTTCCACTGTTTGGCTATAGACCAATATATCATCAAAGAAAACAAGTACGTACCTCCTTAGAACATCCCGAAAAAGATCGTTCATCGTTGATTGAAATGTCGACGGCACAATTGTTAGCCCAAAGGGCATAACAAGGAATTCATAATGCCCGTCAATTGTTCTAAATGCGGTTTTGTGTGTATCTTGTTCAACCAAACGAAGCTGGTGATAACCAGCAGTAAGATCAATTTTGGAGAAAATAGAAGCGCCTTGCAATTCATCCAAAAGTTCGTCAACTGTCGGTATTGGAAATCGATCTTTAATAGTAATTGCGTTCAATGCGCGATAATCGACACAGAAATGCCAAGAACCGTCTTTCTTGCGCACCAATAACACCGGAGAGGAATACGGATTTCGACTGGGTTTATTGACCCCATCTCGAAGCATCTCTGATATCAAGTTTGTCATAATTTGTTTTTGATAGTGAGGGTAGCGATACGGCCTAACATTAACTGGTTTGGATAGTGGGATGGTAGGGATGTGGTGATATTGGCTACGGTGAGGAGGGAGATGGTTTGGCGGCTGGAAAATGTGGTGGTAGGATGTAAGAAGCTGGTGAATAATTGGATCATGGTGGTGTAAGGTAGGTGCGGAAGAAATGTCGATTGTGGTTTCAGTATGGAAAAACAAAACATGAAGAGATGCCACACTATTTTTTGAAAGTAGGGTTTGTACGGATGATGGTGAGACTTGGGTGGTTTGGGCTTCACCACGTAAAGTGATAGCCTTGGGGCCCACATTAAAAGTAAGTTGAGGAATAGCAAAATCTGCTAACACTGGGCCCACCGTTCGCAACCATGCTAGCCCTAAAATTACATCAGCGTCTTCGACTGGTAGAATAAAGGCTGGAATGGTGAAGGTGGTATTCTGAATTGAAAGGTGTAGGTCTGAACAAGCACCGTTGCACCTCAAGATTTCACCATTTCCAACCATCACCGAAAATTCCGGAACGGGTTGATGTGAGAGCTTCAAATAGGAAACAATTCTTGGTTGAATAATATTATGAGTACTTCTGGAATCGATTAACACTTGAATCGGTTGGTTGTTGATGTACCCCGTCACTCGTAATGCTTGAGGTGATGATAACCCAAAAAAGGCCGCCGTGGAGAGTGAAAAATATTCGTTCTGGTTGGGTGGGTCGATGAGATCTGTGGTTTGGGTTGCAAGCAAAGTATCGGTAAGGGAGTCGAATGGGGAATCGGGTTCGTTATCAGCGATTAGTAAAAATTGAGGTGGATTGCATTTGTGACCTGGAAAATACTTCTCCGGGAAACGAAAACAAAGACCTTCGTTGCGACGTTTTTGAAGGGCGTCGGGTGATAACTTGGTGAAGGGTAAGTGCGGTTTTAGGTTGGGAAGCAACGGAGGAAGGTTGGGTTTAAAAGATGTTGTGGTTGACGTATTGGTAGAAGGGTGGGTCGTAGAGGTGGAAGGGTAGGATCTAGGCTGGAATGATTTGGGTTTTGAAAGATTGAGTTTGTCTTCGATACGCTTGGATAAACCGTAGGCTTGGTGTAAGGAGGTTGGTTTGATGATAGCTAATTCCGTTTGGATTTCGTCTTTAAGGCCCGAAAGGTATCAATTTAAGAACGCTTCACTAGACAATCCCACAACACAATTACAAAGCTTTTCGAATTCCGCCTGAAAAGCCGTGACTGTGGTGGTTTGTTTGAGCTTAAAAAGAGTTGCCTGATGGTTTTCATAATCTGACGGTCTGAACCAAAGTTCTAGAGCCCGTGAAAACTGTTGCCAGGTACCCAAGAGATTGTTGTTTTTAAGGTATTTGTACCAACTCAACGCCTCGCCGGTGAAATAAAACACCGCTAAGGAAAGGCGCCGGTCTTCCGGAATGCTATAATAGGTGAAGTAATTGTTGGCTTGGAATATCCAATCCAACGGGTTGGAGCCGTCAAACAAGGGTAGATTGATTTTGGGTGGACGCGGTGGATCGGTGGAGGATGGTGGGGCGGACTGAATTTTGGGTGTTGGTTCTTTGTCTTTGGTGAGGAAGGTGAGCAAGTGATTAGTGTTTTCAGATTGTTGGTGAATCGAAGCTTGTAAAGCTTCGAACTGGGCTGTGGCACGGGCTTCGGTTGCGGCGGTGGTAGTAGCGTTGTGGGTTAAGAACTGGGAGAATTGATCACATAAGGTTTGAAGGGATTCCTCGGTGGTGGAGGAGTCTTTACGGGGAGGCATTGTAAGGAAAATGAAAGCACCAAATTGGTATGGGCCTGTAGAGTAGGCCAATCTCCAAGAAACAAGCAAAAGAAAAAGTTCCGATTGGGGGAAATTTTCTGAGTTTAATTCAATGCAAATACAAAACTTAAATATGCAGGAAATCAATGAGCACATGATACCCACGATCCTTATTATGAGGAATGCCATGCAACCACTACTTTAACATGCTCCACTAACCTATCAACATGCACCACTATCTAATTAATGCAGAATTAATAAAACATGTTACTGAAAAACAATAACTTGTTCCCTACTCGACGACAACTTTAACTGGATTCAGTCCAGCAGCCTCGCGGGCCTCCGGTACTCCCTTTTGGGCCTGTTACTGGGTCCGTTAATGGGCTGGGTCGTATCAGAGCTTCACAACTTCCTTCATGAAAATAATCATCCGAGTCTAGCATGCACATTAGCCCGAAATATTTAAAAGCATTTAAAAGAGTTGGCTCAAGAACTCACCTCGAATGCAAAGCTCGTATCTCAAAAAGAAATCGAATCTTAGGAACGAACGAACACTAAAAGAACACAAGATAAAAGACCAGCTCTTACATCAAAGTGTCATTAATTCGCCATCACCTTAAACTACAACATCCCATTGAAACTATAAATATAGTATCCATGCACATCAACAAATCGATAAGGTCATGCATCAGCTTATCACCATTTTCATGCAACATAAACCCTTCATCCCAACTCTAATTTATCTTCACTACTCCCAAGTCATCCATCTTTATTAGAGCTTTATACCACTATGACTTCATCATCACATATCATGCGGGAAAGAAAAATCTTGCATGTGGCTCAACCCACATGCAACTACCACTCACAATTCGTGCCCTACCCATCATCTTTATTATACAACACGACATACACCATGACCAACCGAGTATTACCAGCTCCATAGGCGAGTATTACCAGCTCCATAGGTCGAGACTCGCTATACAACACGACCAACCCACTTGTAACAAAACCCATCCCGTCTTTGTAATCACAATACAACATCAGCACATCTTCGCGAAACCAAGTATACGGTTATAAACCATCGCCACTATCATATAAATGCTTACACCTCAATTCATCCAACCCCTCGTTAACCGTTTTCGTCTGGCGAAACCGAACCAACTTACTTGCCACAACGGGATTAAAAACACAACGCCTCAAAGTTTTCACAATGGTAATACGGGAAATTTGTAGCTAGGTTGCTTGCTTAATAAACCATTTCCCACTATAAGTCCGTTTCGTGTTCACCCGGTCACCGAAGTTACCACCATAGCCGCAAACCATCGCAACGCCATCGTCGTAACCGTCACCGTGCTAGCCACCCCCATCGCACACCCTAACCTTCTCGTCACCACCGCAGCGACATCTGTCACCACACCGCCTTCATCATTACCATCCACCCTCGTCACCCACGAAACATTTAAACCAAGTAATAACGATCAGAACCAAGAACAAGTAGCGGCGATTACCTGAATCGAGTTTGGAGACCAAGATCACGATCCCTGGTTCGTTTGGTTGAGATGCTTTAATCTGAGATCAAAACGAAATGGGAACCGAACATCTCTTAGGCTAGTTGGGGATCATGAAGCAACCAAGAATCGTTTGCGTGAGTGATTGGGCAGATGAAGTCGAGACATGGAGGTTTAGCGGCATTAGGGTTTTGAAATAAAAAAAAAAACATTTTATGCAGGCTAGGCATGAAAGAGGTTTTAAAACAAATACACAATGCATAAATTGCACTCAAGTCCCTACGGTTTCTCCGTATAGTATCTTATTTACATTGCGCCCGCCCCCTTCAAGTTCCGCACAAATCAAAACCGATACGTTTAAGATTAAATCCCATCTCGTAGCTTACACGTCTCCTTTGTTTCTTGCCAAATGATACGGGTTTAGAAAAATCCTGGATGTTACATGGTACGATTACCAAAGTTGCGACTCTTATTAGTCCACGCAAAGACGAACATTTCCTTATAATCTTTTAGCCAGTTATCATACACATACTTGAAGACCCATAAAAAGTAAAAATAATTTATAAATTTACATAGGTGAGTCATATGCTATTGAAAAAACTTACATGAACATTTGCACTCTACAAGTCGCTTTTGTAGGTTGCGCAAGTGGTTCTCGTATATGGTTACTGATGGAGACTCACACAATAGAAATTTTTGCCAATCTTCTTCTGTGAAGGCACTCTTGCAGTGCTTCATAATATTCTGCGGTATGTGAAACCTGCAGAGAAGTCTAGAGGGGTCTGGAAATACTTTAGCACACGCGCTCATTAGGGTCAGGTCTCTATCCGTTACAATCACACGTTGCTCCATACATTCATCCAACATTGACTTGATCCTCTCAAGCACCCACACAAAGTTATCACTTCGTTCTTTACAAATAATGGCATGCGCGATACAAAACGAATGGTTGGTAGGCTTCATACCAACAATCTGGACAAATGGAATATTGTATATGTTTGTCTTATACGTCGAATCGATCAGCAAGACGTGGGGGAATGCACACCACATATCACTCGAGTAGGGATGAGCAAAGAAGATCTCTGTTATGACCACTGTTCCGGGTTCCTCCCTTATCTCGTCAATAAATTCTTTTTTATCAGGATGTTTTCTAGTGACTACAAGGAAGTGATGTGTGTAAAATGCAACATATAAATTACATCCAATGAGGCATAAAACTAACCTTTTTTAGTACTAATGTTCGAAAAAGTGTGCTTTTGTCTTCGTTTTGTATTTTCAGGATTAAATGAGCGTAAATGAACAAAAGAAGTAAATATGCAGCAAAATCTAACATAATTACAACAAAAGGAATAAACGTGGCATGCCCAACCCCTCGACAGCATCTTCCCAAGCAAAAAACAAAAGAACAAAAGGCTGACCACGGCTTCGTGCCCAGTGGACACGGGGGCGTGGCCAGTTGTCTGCAGAAAGGACAAAACTATAGAAGCTTCTATTCCCGACATGGGGGCATGCCCAGCTCAACACGGCCGTGGTCAACGCTAAGATTCGCAGAATCCAAGCAAATCTTGATAGTACAGATACGCTTCTGCACACGGGGGCGTGTGGAGCTAATGCAGACAAATTGCAATTAATGAAGAAAGAGAAAACGAATGGACACTGATGCGTAGTCGAGTGTTATATATATTAGGTGTATATTTTAAGCCCCTTTAACACTTTTTAGTCAAGTTTTAAATTTATAAAACACGATATTTACTAACACTAGACACACATATGGGCAAGTGCACCCATCGTGAGCGTAGTATAGTGTTGGTAAGATACCGAGGTCGTCCAAGGACACAAGAGCTTTTAGTACCGGTTTATCCTCAACGTCTAATTAAATCAAAAAGTTTAGAAAAATATTTTAAACTAAGAAAAATAAAAACTAACTAAAAATGCTGAAAAATAAAAATAAAAAGAAAAACAGATAGACAAGATGAATCACTTGGTTCCGACTCGTATCTAGTGTAACCTTTGATTATTTCCGCACTTTTGCACTATTTTAAGAGATTATCTTAGTTATTGTAGTAGGCCCCTCTTTTGAAGGTGACATTACCCTCACCCCAGTAGTTTGAGTCAGCAAGGATACAATCCTAAAAGGGTGGATTATTGAAAGATAATTAATTATGTTATTAATGCAATATTATGGTAGGCCCCTCTTTTGGAGGTGACGTTACCCTCGACTAAGTAGTCTGAGTCAGCAGGGATACAGTCCTAAATAGCCGGGTTATAGTATTAATAGTAGTTAACTTATGAGGGGATCAAAGAGTTTGGACCCCCGCCATCCAATACCGTTAAGTATTGAAGGAGATCCTACTAAATTTGACCCAGGTCCATTGCAGGACCACTAAAAGCTGAACAATGGCAAGACCTTTATCAAACTGTTCCCTTAACCCCCGACCAGGTAGCCAACATACCTCCATATAGACCGTGGAGATATGAATGGTGAAAATCTTTTATTTTATATAGACAGTAAAATAATGCCAAGACACCACGGACAAACGATAAGGAAAGATCACCTTCAACATAAGAAACTAGTTATTAAAGTCATTAATACAAAACCAAGTAAAAAGTGCGAAAAGATTAAAAATAAAAAGTATTACACTAGACACTTTGTCTTCACCAAGTGATGTAAGAGACTTAGGCAAACATGGCCTTGATTGTCAAGAACTCTTACTATCAATCTTGGATCCCGAGACGACTCACACACTCTACGATGGACAATGGATGATGGTGGTGGATGATGGTGTTATGATGGTGGTGGGTGAAGTGTGAGAGAGGTGGTGTGCCAAGGGATGGTTTGAGCTTGAGCCAAGCACTCCTATTTATAGGCTGAACAGAAGCTCGGGCACGGCCCCGTGTCCACATCCTTCTCTTTCTTCATTTAATGCAGTTTTGTCTTTTTAGTTGACCACGCCCCCGTGTCCGCTGAGCACGACCCCGTGGTGCAGAAGAATCTTTGTACTATGCAGATTTGCTGGATTGTGCGAATCTTATAGTTGACCACGGCCCCGTGTCCGTTGAGCACGGCCCCGTGGTGGGCAATAGAAGCTTCTACCACTTTGTCTTTTCTGCTGACACTTGGGCACGCCCCCGTGCTGGCTGAGCACGGGGCGTGTTCAGTCTTCTGTTATCTTGTTTTGCTTGGGAAGATGCTGTCGTGGGTTCGGGCATGTCACGTCTTGTTCCTTTTCTTGTATTTATGTCAGATTTTGGTGTCTTTTTGCTTCTTTTGTTAATTTGAGCTCATTTAATCCTGAAAATACAAAAGGAAGACAAAAGCACACTTTTTCCAACATTAGTACTAAAAAAGGGTTAGTTTTATGCCACAATTGATGAAATTTATATGTTGCATTTTGAACACATCAAATACCCCCACACTTGAATCTTTCCTTGTCCTCAAGCAAAACTCTTTAATAAGTGGCTATTACACTCCCAAATGGAATGGGTAGAGAAGAAGGTTTTGGGCTTGTCGTAGAGTGTCGGGATTTCCAAGATTCTCTATTTAGTTTTATTTTTATTTATTTACAATCCTATTCGTCATGATCTATTTAAAACTTTTCATAAGATAAATTACTTATTTGGGCATAACATGCCTCTTTAAAATTCTATTTATATGCAAGTTCACATACCTCACGGGGATTCACTCAACACTCGGCCGAAGATGTATTTTTGTGGATCACTCGAGAGCGGCATGAAACTTACTCCTACCATAGGCTTGCCAAGCAATCAATCCTCCTCCTTTTTAACTTATATACCTTTGTAAATATCAAGAGGACTTTTTGGGTGAAGGGTTAGGCTTGGGTTAAAGGTAGGTGGTTGGGTTAGTGGTTAGTAGTTAGTAGAAAAGGGCGAAAAGCGTAACAAGCGTCGGTTTTCGTAAGACTTTTTATTTTTGAAACTTTTATTTTGATGAAGCTATTATTCAAACAAAGTTATTTTTGATGAACTTGTTTGTTTATTTTCTTTTGCTTCATCATCAACACATTTTTTTTTTTTTTGAAGAAAAGTCATACGAAAAACCGAGCTAGTTACTAAAACAAAGGGTTAAAAATGAAAAAGGGTTTTGGTGGGAAAAAAGGGTGTTTGGTTTGGGTTACGAAATGAAAAGGTTTAGGCTCAAAGGGGCTAACTAAGGGGATTTTTTGGGTAGGTGGTAAAAAAAAAGAAAAATAATGGTGTAGAAATAAAAAGGGGTTAGTCCTAATGCCTCTGTCATTTACTTACTCGGGTTTAAGTTGGTAAGGACTGGGAATGTATCGTCATGGCAAGTTCTAGAGTCGTAAGAACCAAGCGGCTATTCACACAAGAAACGAAAAATGAGCATTTAGTTTAATGATATGTAATTGTATGCTCAATAAAGGCTCAAAACTCACTTTTATGGGAATGGGTTTTTATGTGATCAAGTATATATAATTAAATTTTAACTAAGTTTGTCATGCCTTTTCATAATTTTCTTATGTTGGTTCTTTTTATCACGACGCTATCGGTTGTAAATTCGTAAAAATATAACCTTTTTAAGAACTTGAATTTCCCGAGTTAAACCTAGACAAGTAAAAAAAATGAAAATTTTTGAAAAAATTTGGGGTGATTAGCGATTCCAATAGAGTTTTGTGTAAGGCTTGTATTTAGGACTTGCAAGATTCAAGGTTTTAGCATCCCCCCCACACTTAAATTACACATTGTCCTCAATGTGTCCCAAAAATAAGTTTTTAGGTTGATTGAATGTGTAAAAGATGTAAAAAGCAAAAATTTTGTGTTACTGGACACTGGACACGTCCCCGTGCTTGGTTGGCACGACCCCGTGTTCAGGTGCCAGTAACGAAAACTTACAGAAGGTGGACACGGGGGCGTGTTGGGTGGGCACGACCCCGTGTTTGTCAAGGTCTGCAGAATTTAAATCAAACAGGAGGTTCAGGAGGGTGGGCACGGGGGCGTGTCGGCTGGACACGGCCCCGTGTGGACAATCTGCAAGGTTGAAAAACAGGCTTCTTTCTTCGATTTTCCTGTCCCGGCTTTAGTAGTACTAATGTTTAGTACTCTAAGCCTCGTATGCACCTGTTTAATCAATCAACACCAAACCACACCATAGCAAACATCCTAATTTTACCAAGTTTAACATCCATGTCAAAGTTAAAAGAAAAATAAATGCAGAAAATAAAAGAAGTTAGGAAAAGTAAATTGTTCAACACTTGGCACGCAGGCCATCAATTGTTCAAGATTAAAAAGGGTTAACCTGGGGAACCATCAAACAACCGCCTCTTCCTCCGCTTCCCCCCGCCTACTCCATGGCATCGTCATCATCATCATCATCATCATCCCCTCCATGGCCCGCAATGTGGTCCCGGATATATCCAATATCATCTTGGATATCGGTTATGTTTCTCTCGATCGCCCCAACCCGGTGGTACGTGTTGCTCGCCATGTTGTAGGTGTTCCTGTGCACATAAGGTTTTCCTGCAACAAATCATGCAAACTTTGAAAGTTAGGAAAAATGCCTCCCGAGGAGGAGGATTGGCACGGATCACCGTGGGGTTGGTATTGGTATTGATGATG
This sequence comes from Helianthus tuberosus, assembly GCA_030545235.1. Taxonomy (NCBI): domain Eukaryota; kingdom Viridiplantae; phylum Streptophyta; class Magnoliopsida; order Asterales; family Asteraceae; genus Helianthus; species Helianthus tuberosus. The sequence goes on along the minus strand of CM060403.1, from coordinate 8,215,408 downwards.
TTGCGGAGCGTGGAGGACAAGTGCTTCTTGCGGGTTCCATGCATGACCTTGAATCCTTTGAAAGCTCACCGTCCCGTCTTCCGCCTCATAAATTAGGTTCATTGAGCGGCATATGTGTATATCTACCATACCCGACCATGGGCTCCTCTCAAATGACCTAGGTATGTGGGCGAAGTGCCTGAAGAGACGATACACCCATCCCCCAAAGAAGAGAGGGGTTGGTGCACTAGCAAGGCGGTTATGATGCATGTTTCGAAGCATGAGGAACGGAACATCTAGCGGCCTACGGTTGTGGATGCAATGGAGGACAACCAAATCTCTTAACCCAACGACGCCACCACTATCGTGTCTTTGACTAAGAGAGTAGCCGAGGAGCCTATGGATGTATCTGTAGAGCGGATCCCTCAACTTTGTACTCTTAGTACTACTCGGATTGTAGTACCCTTCACCAATCTGAGCCCACGCGGCTTGGCGATCGTTTTCACCTATTTCTCGCATTCCTCCGGTATTTTCCTCGTTTCCCGCATCCTCTTCCGCATACAACCTGACAATCGACCCAAATTGTGCCATAGAGATCGAATACCTCGTTCCGCCACATCGGAATGCAACCCCATCATTGTCGAATGGGTAGCACCTTGAGTTGAATGTGAAGGTGCTATAGAATTCCAAAGTGCATTCGTGGACAGAACGGAGTCGAGTTGTCAAAGCGACTCTTAGTGGTCCCATGACAATGTTGTTGAAACGGTCGATTTGATTCACCATGGTTAGCAGCTCCGTGCATGCTTGCCTCGGGTATTCCTCCGGCCTTGTTTGAAGTATCTCAAATCTAGCCCTAGCATCGAGCTCATTGGCGTTAAATCTTGTGAACTTCCTAGCCATCTGAAAGAATACACCAAAAGTTAGCACGAAACAGAAGTATTTTCGGACAAAACTGCAAACAGTGAGCTGGACACGACCCCGTGTTCAGCGGACACGGCCCCGTGTCCAGGCGTCTGTTACACAAAAATTCCATTTTTCGTCCCGGTTTCGAAAACTTAAAAATTTTTGGTCCTTTAGATGCGGTTTCCCCCGAAAATGAAACCCTAAGTGTCGTTTTTCCCAAAATAACCCGTTTACCCATTCAATTTTATCTTTTTCAGTTCAAGAACAAGGGTTTGGGGTTTTTGTGAGAAATCGAGCGAATCTATAAACAATACAAGTGTATTTACTTCCCTTAACACTAATCTAACTAAATGCAAACAGATCTAAACAAAAATTTGAGGTTTGATCCGGATGAACTTCAAGAACCCCAGATTTTTCCCCAAATTTTTGGTGTTTTAACTAAATGCAAGTGCCTAATCTAACTACTAAAAGTGATAGAATCATACCTTGATGTTGTTAGAGTGATAGGAGACGTCGAAAATCTGTGAAAAATCGCCTGGAACCAGAGCTTTTTTTGGGAAACGGGGCGTGTGGAATGAAGTAACTGTTATGAAAAAGGGGATATATCTCGTCTGCAGCGCGGACACGGCCCCGTGTCCAGCGGACACGGCCTCGTGCCGAGCAAAGTCAAAACATTTTTTTTTTTAGTGCTCGTGTGAGTGCCCTTGTTTCCCATTAGCTTTGGTTAGAAAACTTACCGCTTTAGATGTCGTCCCGATCGCTCGTAACTTACCAGGTATGATGTTGATGTTTCATTCTTCCATCGTCTGAAGCGAGATCTCTTCTTCTTCATCCTCAATGAATCCTTGATAGAGTTTCAGCCGTTGGCCATTGACTTTAAATGGAGGCCCATTTCGAGATTTAATTTCTACTGCACCGTGTGAGAAAATATGGGTGATGGAAAAAGGTCCTGACCACCTAGACTTTAATTTGTCAGGGAACAATCGAAGTCGTGAATTAAACAAAAGAACTAGATCTCCTACTCGAAATTCATTAGGTTTAATATGTTTGCCATGCAAATTTTTCATTCTTTCCTTATAAATTTCGGAGTTTGACTATGCATAATTCCTAAGCTCGTCTAATTCATTTAATTGACAAAATCGATTTTTACCAGCAAATTCTAAATCTAAGTTTACATTTTTATTGCCCAGTAGGCTTTGTGTGCAATTTCTACTGGCAAGTGACAACTTTTTCCATAGACTAACTTATATGGGGTTGTACCTATTGTTGTTTTATAAGCAGTTCGAAAAGCCCATAAAGCATCATCTAATTTATCTGCCCATTCTTTTTATTTAACCCTACGGTTTTTTCAAGTATTCATTTTAAACCTCTATTAGTCACTTCGGCTTGTCCGTTTGTTGGAGGGTGATATGCTGTTGAGACCCGGTGATAGACCCCATATCTTGTTAAAAAAAATTCAAGTTGATGGTTGCAAAAATGGGTACCTCTATCACTTATTAATGCTTTAGGTGTGCCAAAACGAGAGAATAGTTTTTTCAGAAATCTTACCATGACTCTTCCATCATTTGTTGGAAGTGCCTCGGCCTCAGCCCATTTAGACAAGTAGTCTACAGCCACAAGTATATATTTGTTTCCTTTCGATGGTGGGAAAGGTCCCATAAAGTCGAGTCCCCACACATCAAAAATTTCACAAACAAGAATGTCATTTTGTGGCATTTCGTTTTTGGAAGAAATATTACCTGTTCTTTGGCAAGCATCACATGTCTTGACAAGACTTTGGGCGTCTTTGTAAATGGTTGGCCAATAAAATCCTGAATCAAATACCTTTCGTGCGGTACTAGCGGCACCATGATGCCCTCCGTATGGACCTTCATGACAATGGCGGAGAATTCTTCGTGCTTCGCTACCATGTACGCATCGTCGGACGAGTTGGTCGGCACACATTTTGAAAAGATATGGATCTTCCCAAAAATAGTGTTTCACATTGGCAAAGAATCTTTTTCTTTGATGATGTGGCCAACCTTTTGTGACTATACCGCTAGCTAAGTAGTTAGCATAGTCGGCGTACCATGGTTCTTCCTTATATTCCACCATTTCCAAGGACTCAGTTGGAAATTTTTCGTTGATTTGCTCGTCCCTGGTTGCCTCCAAACCTGGGTCTTCTAAGCACGAAAGATGATCTGCTGCGGTGTTTTCTGCTCCTCTTTTGTCTTTGATTTCAATGTCAAATTCTTGGAGGAGTAGAATCCACCGAATCAAACGTGGTTTTGCGTCCTGCTTTTTGAAGAGATATCGAATGGCTGCATGATCTGTATAGACTATAGTTTTAGAAAGAACAAGATAAGAACGAAATTTATCAAAAGCAAACACCACAGCTAGTAATTCTTTTTCAGTTGTTGTATAATTTTCTTGTGCATCATTTAGTGTTTTACTAGCATAATAAATTGGGTGGAAATGCTTTTCTTTTCTTTGTCCCAAGACAGCTCCAACTGCAAAGTCACTAGCATCACACATGATTTCGAAAGGAAATTTCCAATCAGGCGCTATCATGATAGGTGCATTGACTAACATTTCCTTCAAGGTTAGAAATGCTTGATTGCAATCCTTGTCAAAGATGAAAGGAGCATCTTTTTCAAGTAATTTTGTTAGAGGTCTTGAGATTTTAGAAAAGTCTTTAATAAACCGCCTATAGAATCCGGCATGCCCTAGGAAACTTCTGATAGCTCTTACGGAGGAGGGAGGTGGTAGTCTAGAAATGGTATCTATTTTGGCTCGATCCACCTCCATCCCTTCGCTTGAGATCTTGTGACCGAGTACTATTCCCTCCGTTACCATGAAATGGCATTTTTCCCAGTTAAGGGCGAGGTTAGTTTCCTCACATCGGGATAGCATTCGCTCAAGGTTATCGACGCATTGGTCGTATGAATCCCCAAAGATAGAAAAGTCGTCCATGAAGACTTCCATCGTCTTTTCTATCATGTCATGGAAGATGACTACCATGCAACGTTGGAATGTTGCAGGGGCATTACATAGACCGAATGGCATGCGTCGATAAGCAAAAGTTCCATAGGGACATGTGAAAGTTGTCTTTTCTTGGTCTTCGGGTGCTATCAGGATTTGAAAGTAACCTGAAAAACCATCCAAGAAACAATAAAATTTATGACCGGACAATCTTTCTAACATTTGATCAATGAAGGGTAAAGGAAAATGATCTTTTCTTGTAGCTTCATTTAATCACCTATAATCTATACATACTCTCCATCCTGTGACGGTTCTCGTTGGTATCAATTCATTCTTTTCGTTAGTTATTACCGTCATACCTCCTTTCTTTGGAACCACTTGGACGGGACTCACCCAAGGACTATCGGAGATAGGATAGATAAGTCCGGCGTCAAGTAATTTGATGACTTGATATAGGGTAAAATACATATATTTGTCCCGTGTAAATTGTATAATTTTTGTACAGGTTTTATTTGTTTTTATTTAGTTTTAGTGTGATATTACATTATTTTGTGTTGGGCCAGGTCCTGGTGCAAATGGAGCAAAAACAAGTAATATGGAAATAACCAGCCAGTTGGGCAAAGTGGTGGCGCCAGTGACCGAATAAAATTCGCCGCTATTTTCTTGTTGGGCCGCATAAAGTTTGGGTTGCTAAAATACCCATTAGACGAAAGCTGTTGCCATTACCATTATTATTGCTATTATCATTAGAAATCAACTTTATGAAAAGCAATTTTGGACGTGAAGTAACAGGGAGTTTCTTGGATGAATTCAATTCAATTAAAATCAACCTACATTATTATTGGAAAAAATCTAGTGGACCGTGAAAGATGTAAAGCCCAAGGAGAATTCGAATTGGTTGTGGACTTCAGTGAAAGATATATAACGGCCGACCAAGGCTAGATGGAAATATATAATTTGCATGATACAATTAAAAGTGGGGGCGGCTATTATTTTTAGAGGAACAGAAACTAATTGGGCCAAGCCCATTACGAATAAACATCAGCAGAATAAAAGGAAGCAGCCATAATAATCTTGGGGGAGATACGGAAAAAAAGGAGCGCAGATCAGAATCTGGAGGCGAACATAATCAACACCATTACGAATTTTGGACATCTTGGAGGCTGTTTTCGGAGGGTTTGAAGGCTTGGGACTGCTGTGAATCGTCGTGAAGCATTCGGGAGCACTCGGGATCAAAGAATACGGGTTTTATTATCTTGTTTCTTTGTGTTTCGTTTGTTTTTAATTGTTCAACGATGAATTCAGATTTGATTATGTTTTATGCTATGCTTTTAGACATGATTATTGGCTAAATTTCTCGTACTACCTAGGTTATGACTATAGTTAAATAAAGTTTGTTTCTCTATTCGATTTTTGTCGTGGTTGTGGATCTTTCTTGCACTGTAAAAGCTATGGATTTCTAACTTGGTGCGTATGTGTGTTTGACAATTGTTTTATTATTGTTTATTGCTTCATATAACTCTTGGTGACGGTCTTTATCACATAATAGGGTTGTATTAGGGTTTCTTGATTTAGGTGACGGTCTTTATCACATAATAAATCATTAATCCTTTAGGGTGAAAATAGCTTAAGTAACCTTAGAAGTAATACTCGGTAATATAATAAAATCAAGTGTGCTGCTAAACTCATCGCGGAAAGGCTCGAGGGTATTAATAGGTCTAGGTTTGGTTATAAGTCCTTAACATTCCATAGTCTATTAAACCAAGATTAGAACCCATTGTCGCTTTAGACGTTCGCGCGGCAAAGTAGAGCGTTTTATATAGGCACTTTCAAGAAACTAGAGGACGGAAAAGAAATCTAGCAAACCGGTAAACGTAACAGCCTAGGTAGGGCCACAAGAATCGCCTTGAGAGTGTTTGAGGGGCTTAGTGGTGTCTTAATAGGTTTAGCATCTTAAGATCCCGGTTCCACACCACAAAATCATCGAATAGAGATCCATTCTGAGTTAGCTTGCGTCTAGCCTAGGTAGTCTTCATCCATCACTGGTCAGAGCCTTCGTGTGAGTTCGTGTCTAGTTCATCTAGTATAGTTAGTAATTGTTATTTGCATTCTTAGGATTTTTAGAAACCCCCCCCCCCCCAATCAACAAACATTTAGTTAAGTCGTGTCAGTTTGAGTCTAGATAGAGTCATTAGCGTAATCAGTAGAGTCTCTTGGGTTCGATACTCGGACTTCCTTAGGCTATACTACATTCGATCGGTACACTTGCCGGTTGTGTGTTTTAGGGTTTAGAGAGTCTTAGTTTTATAAATTTAAAGCTTAGAGAGTCTAGAATTAGGGTAAATTTAGTTAGTTTAATTAACCCATTTCGAGCACATCAAGTTTTTGGCGCCGTTGCCGGGGACTCTTGGCGATTGCGTTTATTGGCTTCGATTGGACTTAATTGACATAATCTGTGCTACTTGTCTTTTGTTTTGTGTTTTCGTGGTGAGTCTGGTGAGTCTATTTGTGTTTTGTAGATTGAGTCATAGGAGTCTAATTGTCTGTGTTTTTTGTTTTCTTATTTATTTTATTTTTCTTGAGTATAGTAGATATGTGTGAAATTTGTGGAGGGCCTCACTTTACAATTAAATGCCCCCAATATGAGGGGTCCTCTACGCCATATTATGCTAACCCCTTTGTGCAGCCACAGCAATATTCTTTGCAGGGGTATCCCGCAAATGCTAAGGAGATGTTTCCAAATTTTTTCGAGCTCAGGGAATTAATTTTGGAGTGTGTGCGAGCAATAAAAGAGTTGGAGTACGGGGATCCAAGGTTACCAAGAATGATCGATCTACTTGATCGAATGTTCGAGCAAATAGGCCCAAATATAGAGTGTGACCTCAGTCGGCAAAGGGATCCAAGGTGTGAAGAATGTGGTGGATCACACCGGTTTGAAGATTGTGCGATTGCTGCTCGGGTTGGAATGGGTTGGAGAAGTAGAGAGCGGACGCAACAGATACAGTGGGGTTATGATGATGATGATGATGAGTGGGTTACAGTTCAAAGCTCATATTATAAGGCGATGGTGCTCCCCGAGCTTGCTGAAGGAGAGACAATATGGGGATATGTGGAGAGTAAGGCAGAAAAAGTAGAGGTAGAAAGAGAAGAAGAAGAGGAGGTAGAAGTTGAGCAACCATCTAATGAAGATCAGATGACTTGGGAGAATGAATTTAAGGAAGAACTAGATGGGTTGCCGGTAGATGAAGAGGTAAAGGAGTTTGATCCGGAGGGAGACCTTGCTTACTTAGAAGTTTTACTTGAAGGAAACCCAATGACGGACATCAAAGAAGAAGAAGTGGTGGTGGAAGAGGAAGAGCACCACAGCTGGCCCCTGGTGTTAGTACTAAGTGAAGCTGAAAAATCAACAACACCACGGGAGAGGGCAAAGAAAAGGAAGATAAAGGATCTGAACCGGAAGAGGATCGAAGGTTGGGGAGAGATGGAGAGGAAGAAGCCGTTCACGAACGATCGGTCTTCTCATTACATGCCACGCATTCGGTTTCTTCCAGGTATGTTTAAATTTTGGTGGTCTGACCCGTTTGAAATTTTTAAAATATTTTATTATTCCACCATTATATTTTTAAATATTTTTGAGTATCATGTGGAATTAAACGGGTTGGATAGGGTCCAGATCAAAGAAAAACCTCCTGATTAAATTCAAGTGTGGGGAGGTTTTGTAGAGTTTGTATTTTGAGTCGTAGTTTTTGTTTATTGAGTCTTAGTTAGTAGTTTTTGAGTCATTTTTTTTTAGAGTCAGTATTGCTTTGGTATTTTGCTTGTTTGTGTTGATGCAGGTTCGAATATGTACCACCCGTACTCAATCTCCATTCGGGTGATTTTGGAGCTGCTTATCGAATTTCAGGCATTTATCAAGCGTACTAGTCAGTGTCAAAGCCGATCGCGAATGAAATGCTATACGATCGAGCTGGATTGGACGAGAGTGTTTGCAGCTTATACACATTATATAACCAGCTAAGTCCTTTCCAATTTGCCCTTAGTCTTTTTATTTCTTATTTATTTTTAGTTTTTTTTTTAGTCGGTTTCCATCCTACATTGAGGGCAATGTAAAGTTTAAGTGTGGGGATGGGAACTATCGTTTAGTGTCCAGTTAGTAGTGTCTTGAGTCATAAAAGAAAAAAGAAAAAAAAATGAAAAAAATAGAAAATGTCTTTTGAAATAAGAAGTTTGCAAAATAAAAACGGAAAATGATAGAAAAGTCGGGTTTTTGTTCGGGTTCAAATAATAATAATATGAGATAAAATAATCGTGCTTGTGTCTAGTTTGGGATGCGCGGGTAGGCTCGATTCGGTTCTAGGTTCCTTTGATCTTAAAATTACCTAATTGTCGGTCTACTAGTGGGTTCTCATCTAGGGAAAGTGGGGAAATTGAAACCGCCAAAAATAGTATAAGGGATGCCGTTATAAGCTAAGATCGTTAGAGTTTTTGGTCATTATCTCGCTGAAAAAAAAAATAATATAATAAGTGAGCTAGAAACTAAATGAAAGTAACACAGGCCTATGTAATCCGAGTTGGGGATAGCGACTCTACAGCAGGAATGCCTCTGGGATGTGTGAAATCGACTTGCCGAATAAAAGTACCGAAACCTAAGTAATCTGTGGTTGGGGATAGCGACTCTACAGCCGGAATACCGCTTGGTTAGGGAAAGCATCGTCTAGACTCACGAAAGAAAAAAGAAAAAAAAAAGCAAAAAAAAAAAAAAATAGAAAAAAAATGAAAAAAAAAATAGATTTGATTTTAAACTCTCTTGATCTTGGTATAAGGCGGTTAGGAAATAACCCAGTGGTTGTTCCTTTTGTCCTATAAGCTTGAGGGGGGATTAGGTGGACTTGCAATTCTTAGCGTGAGGCCTTAGGTAGATTGACTGAACTTGAACTAAACTTGCATGATAAGGGTTTGGAACCGGGTCTGGGTTTAAGAGGATCAAAATACTTGCAATCGCGGCTAACACAAGTTTCGGTTTTAATAAGTAATTTAAGCTTTTGTCCCGATTAATTATTTCGATTATGATTCCGTTATGCATAATTCTTTTTCGGGGACGAAAAAAGATTAAGTGTGGGGATATTTGATATAGGGTAAAATACATATATTTGTCCCGTGTAAATTGTATAATTTTTGTACAGGTTTTATTTGTTTTTATTTAGTTTTAGTGTGATATTACATTATTTTGTGTTGGGCCAGGTCCTGGTGCAAATGGAGCAAAAACAAGTAATATGGAAATAACCAGCCAGTTGGGCAAAGTGGTGGCGCCAGTGACCGAATAAAATTCGCCGCTATTTTCTTGTTGGGCCGCATAAAGTTTGGGTTGCTAAAATACCCATTAGACGAAAGCTGTTGCCATTACCATTATTATTGCTATTATCATTAGAAATCAACTTTATGAAAAGCAATTTTGGACGTGAAGTAACAGGGAGTTTCTTGGATGAATTCAATTCAATTAAAATCAACCTACATTATTATTGGAAAAAATCTAGTGGACCGTGAAAGATGTAAAGCCCAAGGAGAATTCGAATTGGTTGTGGACTTCAGTGAAAGATATATAACGGCCGACCAAGGCTAGATGGAAATATATAATTTGCATGATACAATTAAAAGTGGGGGCGGCTATTATTTTTAGAGGAACAGAAACTAATTGGGCCAAGCCCATTACGAATAAACATCAGCAGAATAAAAGGAAGCAGCCATAATAATCTTGGGGGAGATACGGAAAAAAAGGAGCGCAGATCAGAATCTGGAGGCGAACATAATCAACACCATTACGAATTTTGGACATCTTGGAGGCTGTTTTCGGAGGGTTTGAAGGCTTGGGACTGCTGTGAATCGTCGTGAAGCATTCGGGAGCACTCGGGATCAAAGAATACGGGTTTTATTATCTTGTTTCTTTGTGTTTCGTTTGTTTTTAATTGTTCAACGATGAATTCAGATTTGATTATGTTTTATGCTATGCTTTTAGACATGATTATTGGCTAAATTTCTCGTACTACCTAGGTTATGACTATAGTTAAATAAAGTTTGTTTCTCTATTCGATTTTTGTCGTGGTTGTGGATCTTTCTTGCACTGTAAAAGCTATGGATTTCTAACTTGGTGCGTATGTGTGTTTGACAATTGTTTTATTATTGTTTATTGCTTCATATAACTCTTGGTGACGGTCTTTATCACATAATAGGGTTGTATTAGGGTTTCTTGATTTAGGTGACGGTCTTTATCACATAATAAATCATTAATCCTTTAGGGTGAAAATAGCTTAAGTAACCTTAGAAGTAATACTCGGTAATATAATAAAATCAAGTGTGCTGCTAAACTCATCGCGGAAAGGCTCGAGGGTATTAATAGGTCTAGGTTTGGTTATAAGTCCTTAACATTCCATAGTCTATTAAACCAAGATTAGAACCCATTGTCGCTTTAGACGTTCGCGCGGCAAAGTAGAGCGTTTTATATAGGCACTTTCAAGAAACTAGAGGACGGAAAAGAAATCTAGCAAACCGGTAAACGTAACAGCCTAGGTAGGGCCACAAGAATCGCCTTGAGAGTGTTTGAGGGGCTTAGTGGTGTCTTAATAGGTTTAGCATCTTAAGATCCCGGTTCCACACCACAAAATCATCGAATAGAGATCCATTCTGAGTTAGCTTGCGTCTAGCCTAGGTAGTCTTCATCCATCACTGGTCAGAGCCTTCGTGTGAGTTCGTGTCTAGTTCATCTAGTATAGTTAGTAATTGTTATTTGCATTCTTAGGATTTTTAGAAACCCCCCCCCCCCAATCAACAAACATTTAGTTAAGTCGTGTCAGTTTGAGTCTAGATAGAGTCATTAGCGTAATCAGTAGAGTCTCTTGGGTTCGATACTCGGACTTCCTTAGGCTATACTACATTCGATCGGTACACTTGCCGGTTGTGTGTTTTAGGGTTTAGAGAGTCTTAGTTTTATAAATTTAAAGCTTAGAGAGTCTAGAATTAGGGTAAATTTAGTTAGTTTAATTAACCCGTTTCGAGCACATCATGACTTCATTTTTAACCACTTCTTGAACATTTGGATTTACACGACGTTGTGGTTGTATTACCGATTTGTAGTCATCATTCATTAAAATTTTGTGTGTGCACATAGAAGGACTAATTCCTTTTATGTCTACAAGTTTCCAAGCTATTGCGTTTTTATGTTCTTTCAAAAGACTAATTAATTTTTCTTTTTTTAAGATATCTAATTTAGACGAAATAATTACAGGTAAATTACCATCTTTGTCTAGAAAAGCATATTCCAAACCTTTTGGAAGTTCTTTGAGCTCAAGTGGTGGGTCTTTAGGAGACTCCTTATTTGGTTGCTCATTTCGATCAAGAACTTTAAAAGTTTGTTCTTTGGCGACCTCTTCTTCAACAAAGTGGTCAATCTCTTCACTTGTATCGGGTGGTTCATCTTCATCTTCAATTAGGGGGTCATTATTGCCGAAAGGATATTTCATTGACCGTTCGAGATCGACACTTCTTTTAAATGCCCCTAATTGAAGAGGTAAATTGTTGAACTTCCGGTTTTTCAAAGCTTCGTGAGTTTTTACAAATGGTCGTCCCAACACTAGAGGAGCGTCATCGAGGATGACAAAGTCGGTCGGGATTACCATTTGATTTGTTTGAACCAAGACATCCTCAACTATACCGATTGATTTTATTATTTTCCGATTGGATAGAAAAATGGGTATTTGAAGTGGAGAAAAATCACTAATACTTAATTTTTCGAAAATGTGGGTAGGCATTATGTTAACACAAAGATCTTTATCGATTGTGACATTACTAATAAACGAATTTTGAAAGAAACATGGAACCGGTGTAATGTTAATTTCAAATGGGTCTTCTTTTATTAGTGAGGTTTGATCATTAGTTAACTTAACACTTACCGTTTCGTCAATTTTAGTGTTAGTGTTTAACTCTTTTAAAAACTTAGCATGAGTGGGTACTAAACAATGATTTTCAAAAGAATGTGACAAGAGATTAATTTCTTCAAAATCAGACTCTTCTTGAATTTTAACGTTGTCGGACTCACCTTTTTCGTTGTTTAACTCATGTGTCGGTTTTTCACTTATTTGTTCTTCCATTTTTACACTTTCAGTTATCTCTTCCTTTTTTAATTCTTCTCTTGCGCGGGACTCCTTTTCCCTTGCGCGAGATTCTTTTATACAACGATCGATAACTCTTATGTGTTCTAATATCCTATCGGTTACTTCGGTTATAGAAAAAGAATCGGGATTTTCAAAGCTTGAATCCGGTTGTTCGATCCTTTGTTCCTCATAATACCCATATGAAGTAGATGGTTCACACCATTGTTCTTCATTGTAAGCATATGATGGATAAGGGTCGTAATTTTGTTCTTCATAATACTCATATGAGGTGGGTTGTTCACACCATGGTTCCTCATAATAAGCATACGAAGGTGGTGGCTCATATCTTGGTTCCTCAAAGTATGAGTATGAAGGCTCATACCTTGGTTCATCAAAATATGAGTATGAGGGAGGAGGTTCATACCTTTGGTCTTCATAGGATGTGTATGGAGTTGGTGGCTCATACCTGGGTTCCTCATAGTAGGTGTATGAATTGGATGGTTGATATAAGTGACTATTTTGAACCGAGTGTGTGTTACGACAATTAGTGCAATAATTACCCCTATAATCATCCTCATCATAGGAGTAGTTGTATCCTCCTGAGTATTGATCCATAAGAATCACTCAACAGACCACAACCAAGTCTCAAGATCAGAAAACAAAAATAAAACGGAAACAGAGGCTGGACACGGCCCCGTGTTCAGTGAGCACGGCCCCGTGTTCAGGATCTGTATCTGGGCGTTTTAATTAAATTTACTGATTTCGATGAGCACGGGGCGTGTTCAGTGAGCACGGCCCGTGTTCAATCTTCTGTTACTGGGTGTTTTTTTTTTTAATCTGCAGCACGGCCCCGTGTTCAGTGAGCACGGCCCCGTGTACAGCTTACTATAAATGCAAAACTAAACTAAAATGCAGAAAATGTGCGCGTGTTTTAAAAAGGTTTTGAAAAACTGATTAGGCCGTCGATTTTAAGCTTTCTTAAAATCCTTGTGTCCCCGGCAACGGCGCCAAAAACTTGATGCGTAGTCGAGTGTTATATATATTAGGTGTATATTTTAAGCCCCTTTAACACTTTTTAGTCAAGTTTTAAATTTATAAAACACGATATTTACTAACACTAGACACACATATGGGCAAGTGCACCCATCGTGAGCGTAGTATAGTGTTGGTAAGATACCGAGGTCGTCCAAGGACACAAGAGCTTTTAGTACCGGATTATCCTCAACGTCTAATCAAATCAAAAAGTTTAGAAAAATATTTTAAACTAAGAAAAATAAAAACTAACTAAAAATGCTGAAAAATAAAAATAAAAAGAAAAACAGATAGACAAGATGAATCACTTGGTTCCGACTCATATCTAGTGTAACCTTTGATTATTTCCGCACTTTTGCACTATTTTAAGGGATTATCTTAGTTATTGTAGTAGACCCCTCTTTTGAATGTGACGTTACCCTCACCCCAGTAGTTTGAGTCAGCAAGGATACAATCCTAAAAGGGTGGATTATTGAAAGATAATTAATTAAGTTATTAATGCAATATTATGGTAGGCCCCTCTTTTGGAGGTGACGTTACCCTCGACTAAGTAGTCTGAGTCAGCAGGGATACAGTCCTAAATAGCCGGGTTATAGTATTAATAGTAGTTAACTTATGAGGGGATCAAAGAGTTTGGACCCCCGCCATCCAATACCGTTAAGTATTGAAGGAGATCCTACTAAATATGACCCAGGTCCATTGCAGGACCTCTAAACGCTGAACAATGGCAAGACCTTTACCAAACCATTCCCTTAACCCCCGACCAGGTAGCCAACATACCTCCATATAGACCGTGGAGATATGAATGGTGAAAATCTTTTATTTTATATAGACAGTAAAATAATGCCAAGACACCACGGACAAACGATGAGGAAAGATCACCTTCAACATAAGAAACTAGTTATTAAAGTCATTAATACAAAACCAAGTAAAAAGTGCGAAAAGATTAAAAATAAAAAGTATTACACTAGACACTTTGTCTTCACCAAGTGATGTAAGAGACTTAGGAAAACATGGCTTTGATTGTCAAGAACTCTTACTATCAATCTTGGATCCTGAGACGACTCACACACTCTACGAAGGACAATGGATGATGGTGGTGGATGATGGTGTTATGATGGTGGTGGGTGGTGGGTGAAGTGTGAGAGAGCTGGTGTGCCTAGGGATCGTTTGAGCTTGAGCCAAGCACTCCTATTTATAGGCTGAACAGAAGCTCGGGCACGGCCCCGTGTCCAGTGGGCACGGCCCCGTGTCCACATCCTTCTCTTTCTTCATTTAATGCAGTTTTGTCTTTTTAGTTGACCACGCCCCCGTGTCCGCTAAGCACGACCCCGTGGTGCCGAAGAATCTTTGTACTATGCAGATTTGCTGGATTGTGCGAATCTTATAGTTGACCACGGCCCCGTGTCCGCTGAGCACGGCCCCGTGGTGGGCAATAGAAGCTTCTACCACTTTGTATTTTCTGCTGACACTTGGGCACGCCCCCATGCTGGCTGAGCACGGGGCGTGTTCAGTCTTCTGTTATCTTGTTTTGCTTGGGAAGATGATGTCGTGGGTTCGGGCATGTCACGTCTTGTTTCTTTTCTTGTATTTATGTCAGATTTTGGTGTCTTTTTGCTTCTTTTGTTAATTTGAGCTCATTTAATCCTGAAAATACAAAAGGAAGACGAAAGCACACTTTTTCCAACATTAGTACTAAAAATGGTTAGTTTTATGCCACAATTGATGAAATTTATATCTTGCATTTTGAACACATCAGACACGGAGCCGTGTCCGGGCTTCTGTGCATGCTATAAATAGAGGTGCTTGGTTTACTTCAAAGGCATCCCTTGGCAAACCACCTCTCTCCCACTTCACCCACACTCCACACTCCACCACCACCATAACCCACATCCACCACCATCATCCATCATCCATCATAGAGTGTGTGTAGTAGTCTCGGGATCCAAGATTGATAGTAAGAGTTCTTGACAATCAAAGGCCATGTTTGCCTAAGTCTCTTACATCACTTGGTGAAGACAAGCAGTTAGTGTAATACTTTTGATTTTTAATCTTTTCGCACTTTTTATTTGGTTTTATATTAATGACTTTAATAACTAGTTTCTTATGTTGAAGGTGAAACTTCCTTATCATTTGTCTGTGGTGTGTTGGCGTTATTTTACTGTCTATATAAAATAAAAGATTTACACCATTCATATCTCTACGGTCTATATAGAGATATGTTGGCTACCTGGTTGGGGGTTAAGAGAATGGTTTGGTAAGGTTCTTGCCTTGTTCAGTGTATAGATCCTGCAAGGACCTGGGTCAAGCTTACTAGGACCTTCTTCAATACCCACTGGTATTAGATGGCGGGGGTGCGAATGGCTTGATCCCCTCATATGTAAACTACTATTAATACATTAACCTGGCAACTTGGGATTGTATCCCTGCTGACTCAAACCACTTAGCCGAGGGTAACGTCACCTTCAAAAGTGGGGCCTACCACATTACGCATTAATATCTTAATTAATTATCTTTCAATATTACGACCCTTTTGGATTGTATCCTTGCTGACTCAAACTACTGGGTTGAGGGTAACGTCACCTTCAAAAGAGGGGCCTACTACTATAACTAAGATAATCTTTTAAAAAGTGCAAAAATGCGGAAATCATCAAAGGTTACACTAAAGGCGAGTCGGATCCAAGTGATTCATCTTGTCTATATGTTTTTATTTTATTTTTATTTTTTTCAGCACTTTTAGTTTTTATTTTCATGTTTAAAACTTTTTTCTAACTTTTGATTTGATTAGACGCTGAGAATAAACCGGTATTAAAAGTTCTTGTGTCCTTGGACGACCTCGGTATCTTACCAACGCTATACTATGCTCATGATGGGTGCACTTGCCCATATGTGTGTTTAGTGTTAGTAAAATATCGTGTTTTATAAATTTAAAACTTGACTAAAGTGTTAAAAAGGGCTTAAAATATAATTAAAAACATATCACACTCGAGAAGCATCAAGTTTTTGGCGCCGCTGTCGGGGACACAAGGATTTTAAGAAAGTTAGGAATCAACGGTCTAATCTTTTTTCTTATCTTTCTGTTTTTTTAGGATTTTTCTAGATTTTTCAGCAGCACGGGGCCGTGCCCACTGAACACGCCCCCGTGCCCATTCTTTGGTACTGGCAATCTTGTTTTAAGTCAGACAGTAGCTGAACACGGGGCCGTGCCCACTAAACACGCCATGTGCCCAAGTTTCAGATACTGAAAATAGAGCCGTAAGATCCCGACGGCTGGTAATTTCTGACGCAATCATGAGTGATACTGATAATTTTTACGTTCGCTCCTCTTATGGTACGTGGTGTCAAATATGTGGCGGAACTCATGAAGATTAAAATGTTATTTTTTAAATTACAATCCCCACTATATAGACCCATTGTTTTCCTGTATCCTTAAGATGGGCGAAAGTAAAAACAATCCCTATCTCTCCCTCGAATGCTCTCAATCATCCCTTCGAGATGAAATGATTCTTGAAGAATTATTTCAAATGGAAGAACTAATTCTCCGATGGATAAAAGAACTTGAGATGGATATAACTAATTCATCTCAAGACAACAATCAAGGAGAATTGTTGAGATCGCATTCGGATTATAACAACATCGTTGCTCCCGAAATCACCTCTAACTCTTGCGAGAACTTGAGCGATAGTTGTCCCTGTGTCGATTGTGCCGTGAAGGACTCCCCATCGGTTTCCGCCGATGCATACATAGACCTGAGCGATTCGGCATATACCTTCTTTAACGAGAGCCCGGATAAGGGAAATAAAGGTTGGTTTTGCCCACCGGTATTTGGCTTAGGAATCACCCTTTCCGATAACCTCTTGTGTTCTTGTTTAAAACTAGGGCAACTTAGGTATCTCAGGCACTTCGGTGTTATTTCGTCCAGTAAAGAACCGCCCGATCTGGATAAACTCCTTGAAAATAGTGTGACACCCCTTTCTAAGGCGGAAGCACGAGGTGTGATCTTGAAAGGTTCTCATTGCATACGAATGGTAAACATACTACATGATCATAAAATAACTCCAAATGCCATTAACATTACATACTTAAAAACATAAGTTAAGTTTTGAGTTTACATCACAGCATAAAACATTGTCTGAAAAGTTTACAACTTTATTTAAAAGACAAACATAAAGGTTTTGATCCTTATATCGCCACACAGGATGGGATATAACAACCAAACCCCGCAAAATGAGCATAGGAGTCTTGACACATAGTAACTAAAAACAGAAACAACATCCAAGAGCAAGAGTGAGACTGCGCGTACATCCACTTTAGTTACCTGAAATACATGTGAGTTTTGGAAAATCGTCAACATAATGTTGGTGTGAATTCATGCAGATTTGTGAAAACATTTAAGCATTCATTATGGAAAACATGGTATGTAATTGTATGAAATAAGTATAAATGTAAATATAAGGAATACGAGATCGCTAATGGTTCGCGAGGCCACTAACATATGTAACAACATAGGAAGCATCCAAACCATAGGCATTTTTAGTTGTCGATTCACGACTGTCGATTCACGACTAGAGACACAAAAGCACTGCTTGGTAAAAGAGTGGCCAAGAGTGTGGTTGCCTGAAACCCATTAGATCTAACCTTTTGTTCCGCGGTCTTGGTATGAAATTGATTAATGGTGCTTATGGCAGCCTATTCGTGCCATGATCTAAAGTATCATTCCTTAGTTTTGAAATCAACATACCATAACACATGTATTTTCCCCAAGTTTAGAACACAAGTAAAAGTTTAAAAGTGGGGACATGAACTCACAACTTTGCGTTTCCTGCGTCGTAAACTTCACCTGTTGGTTTTGTAGCGTCGTGACCTATACGGGTTCTATTAATGTTAGTCACTAGACTTGTATTACACAAGTATAAGTCACCATCTTTTGTTTATGTATATGTTCTTTGTTGTTAAAAATAATTTATATTTTTAACTATGTATGTTACTTATATTATTTTCCCAAAAATAAATATAAGTATTTTGTGAAATAATATTTTCAATATCATTTTTGTACAAGTATTCTTAGGAAAGTATACTTGTCTTTTATGTAAATACTTGTGAATTTTGTATTATTCACTAAAAATCAATACTTTGATTTTTATTACTTTCCGGAATTATTTTTCTTAAAAATATTTTACTTTTAAGATTTGTATGAAATATATATATTGTCATGTTATAAAATATATATGGTTATTCTTGATACTCACCCGGCTTTTATATATATTTTCCAAAAATATATATTTAAGTCTATAAATGTCCAAGTTCAATAATATGTTAAGGAATATATTTTGTAAATATATCTTCTTGTATTTGTCCATGTATTTCCTTGTGAGGAATTTTTGTATACTTGTATACTTATGTATTCTCATGTATTTGTATTTGTATGTGTATTTTTGTATTCATACTCCATGGGAGTATTTAGTGTATTTTCAAGTCCCTAATACACTACTACATATAATACACATAATATACATTTAGCACAAAATTTAGTGATCACTAAATATATATATTTTTCCTAAAAATATACATACTTAATATCAATTTTTAACTTGAAGAAATCATAATTTCTTAACTTGTAATTTTACACAAAAATTAGGGAAACCTTGGTAATTATTTTTAGGTGAATTTTTAGGGAATAAGTTTCACCAAAACTTATATTTTCTAAGTGTCAAAATTTTACAAAAATTTTGACATAGTTTCCCCTAAAAATGGAGGTTTCTCATGTTTTCAATACATGTGTTTATTTTCTTTTCAACATCAAAACAATTTTCCAACAATAATCATCACCAACATACACAAATTTTCCCATATGAAACATCGTGGTGAACTTGTTTCTTGTTAAAAATGTGTAGTCTTTTAGATCTACACTTAACATATTATGATCTTTCCAAAAATAAGTGTTCTTGTGATTTTTAAACAAACTTTTATGAAACTTTAATCCACTAACTCAATCATCCATGAGTTTTATGGCTTCAAAACTTTGTAAATCATGTTCTAAAATCACTTTTATGTTTATTAGAAAGATCATTATTTTTAACATCATGTTTAACTATGGATCTTTCAAGATCCATGCTTAATAACTTTTGATCTTTCAAAAATAAGCTTTATGTTAAATTTTTAACAAACTTTCCATGAATTTTAGTTTCAAAAATTAGTTCTACACACACTTTATTACAAGTCTATGCATAAAAATTCATATTTCAAGTTCACATCATGCTTCATATGTTCATCTTCAAGTTTAATCATGGATCCTTCAAGATCCATGCTTAAACTTGTTAGATCCAAGTTTTAACATACTTGATCTAAACATAAACACAAGATATAACATCAACAACATCAATACATACATCAAAAGTTCATGTAACCACTTATTTTCTTCATGGATATGTTAGATCTTCTCATTTTTAACATTAGAAGTTAAGTTGTTTAGACGGTGCAACTTGTACATAACATAAACATGACTTAAATTAGTGATCAAGAAGCTTACTACTAGCTCTAATGGCTAGGGAAGTGGCACAAAAATGATGAAGATGAACAAGGAAGAAAATGAGAGGTTAAAAGCTCCACAAGATGGTCCTTCAAGTTCTAGCACCATACACCTTCATAAATGGCCTCCATACACCTTCTAGTAAGCTCGGATTGTTAAGAAGTGAAGTGAAAATGGTGGGGTGTTTGTGGGAGTGGTGAGCCGTGAGTTAGGGAGAAGAAACAAGGAAGAAGATGGTGGTGAATGATGGTTATGCTATAACTTGAGGTTTTTATAAAAAAAATCTCCTAGCATATGGAATATGATGTTGGAATATTCCATGACATATCTTATAAATATAACAAGAAAATCAACTAAAATCCTTAGGTGGGTCCCTTGTCCAACCGTCCAACTAAAGGGGGGGGGGGGGGGGGTAAAGTGTAAAATTTGGTAAGTTGAAGGTTTAAAGTGCAAACGAGGGGGTTTAAGTTAGTTTAAGTGTGTTTAGGGGTTTTTATGATTTTTAAGGTGTTCTAGTACCAATACTAGTTTAATATCATAAAAACATTACTTCTACTTAAATTTTGATGTCCCGGTTATTGTCCGATTGTTCGGTTCGTTACGGTTCGTTAAAGTGCTTAATTTCGCAATTTTACTAAGTATGAAGCACTTTTTTTGGCAGTTTTAATTCCCGACACTTTGTAAGTTATTTTGGACAATAAAACATAAATTCTACATGATATTAATGTGTTTAAAAGCTGATTATAGCTGATTTAGTGTTGAATTCTGCATTTAAAATGCGTTTCGGGTGTCTTTTAGTGCATAGTTTAGCTTCCGGAAAGTTTATATGTTAACCCTTATATCCACACTTGGGTTTTAATGCATTTTAGACGTTGGACCTACTCCTAGGCCCTAATTCTATTATCTGACTGATTTCTTCAGAACTGCTGACACAGTGTTTCTTACCGGTGAGTTTACTAGTCTTTCTGACGCAACGCTAAAAGTAATGCATAAAGCAATATTTGAAGTATGAAACGTGCATGAATTCACAAGTATAGCATGTAATCAGACAATGTTGAAATTTAAGCACATAATTGCAGATATTAAATAATAATTAAACTGTACGGAAATTACCGGTTTTGTGCCAGTTGTCACAAATAGACAAAACTTCATAAACACTTCTAGCCACGGGGCCGTGTCCAGGTCAGCACGCCCCCGTGTCCACCCAGAGATTCCCTTCTGACTTTTGGTCAGAATACGGACAAAAAGTGTCAGAATTTTGTCTGCACACGGGGCCGTGTCTAGCGTACTGTCATTTTCTATAAATGCTGCAAGATTCCTGCACTCTTGGACCCATTCCAAAGACAAAGATCTGGTGGGATCTTCACATATACCATACTAGGTATATTCTAGAGAAGATTCTCAACAACCATCTTGTCTTTTCTACTTTTGTCTATTGCCTTCTTCTTTATTTTTCTCCTCAAAACCTCCATTAAAGTTTGAAATCTCTATGTTTTCAAGCTTTATTGTAATATTTATTAGGTTTTTATTCAAGGAATCTTGTTAAAAATAAGTTTTACAACACTGTTTTAAGTTATTTTTGCATTAAAATGCTTCAAAAGTCAGAAAAATAATTTAAAGCACCAAGATTCCTTGTTTCAAAAATCTGCAGAGAGGTGAACACGGGGCCGTGTCCGAGGTACTGTTTCATTTAATTGAACTCTTTTCGGTTTGTTTTCTTAGAATGTCGAGAAGAAATAGCGGAACATCTTCATCACACTCCAGGAACAACTGACAAGGGAGAAGGTCATCGGTAGAAGACTCTCTTGAAAACTATGTGTATGCCTTGAGGGAGGCCATCGATGAAATGACGGGGGTAGAGGAAGCTTTAGTCGACCGTATCAAGCATTTGTCGGTGGGACTAGAAGGATGGCTTCGAGAAGTCAACCTTTTGCACCAAAGGTTGAATATTCTCGCTTCCCTTCCTTTGGTACCAATCATTACACAAAGGGGATGGAATGTAGTTCCAGAAGTCATCATTCCTGCCGAATGGTATGTCGTGCACCCGGAACCCCCTCAAGATATATTACATGGGGTCCCAGTATCCAACGCACCTCCTCCACAAGACATTGTGAAAATGAGCCCGCCTTCTTCCTCCCAAGGGAGATAGAGGAATGGCTAAATGACATCTAAGTGACATCCTTCGGTTACAAGTTCTACAACACCTTTAAATATCGGGAAGCTATTTCCGGGTTTTTGATATTCCTACAATAAGGGTAGAACTCCTTGGAATTATTTTCTGCATTACTTGACCTATCTATCTTAGGAACTTTTAGTTTTTCATTTCTAGCTTTATTTTTAAGTTTCTAGGATCTTATGTAATTCACTCTTTAATGAAATGATGGTTTTTAATTATTAAATGATGTTTGGATGATTTTGTATTGGGTAAAACACACTCGGGATGATGGAGGTTACTAAGGGAAACTTGAACCCACACACCATACACAAAATCAGAGCCACCCGACAATTTTTCTTCATTACAGCAAGTTCAGCACGGGGCCGTGCTCAACCCACACGCCCAGTGCCCAATGATCTGCAGAAAATGCCCTGTTCAGGTAACTGGACACGGGGCCGTGTTCACTGAACACGCCTCTGTGCCCAGCCTTCTGTAAACTATGATACTGACAATCTGAACATAGGCCGTGCACGGATCAACACGGGCCCGTGTCCAGACGCCCAGGAATATAAAATTTTGTTTTTAACACCTTTTTACACATTCAATCAACCTAAAAACTCATTTTTGGGACACATTGAGGACAATGTGTAATTTAAGTGTGGGGGGATGCTAAAGCCTTGAATCTTGCAAGTCCTAATAACAAGCCTTACACAAAACTCTATTGGAACCGCTAATCACCCCAAATTTTTTCAAAAACTTTTCATTTTTTTTTACTTGTCTTGGTTTAATTTGGGAATAACAAGTTCTAAAAAGGTTATATTTTTACAAATTTACAACAGATAGCGCCGTGATAAAAAGAACTAACATAAGAAAATTATGAAACGGCATGACAAATCTAGTTAAAATTTGATTATATATACTTGATCACATTATAAACCCATTCCCACAAAAAGTGAGTTTTGAGCCTTTATTGAGCATACAAATACATATCTTTAGATTAAATGCTCACTTTTCGTTTCTTGTGTGAATAGCCGCTTGGTTTCTTACGACTCTAGAACTTTCCATGACAATACATTCCCGATCCTTACCAACTTAAACCCAAGTAAGTAAATGATGGAGGCATTAGGACTAACCCTTTTTCTTTTCAACACCATTATTTTTCATTTTTTTACCACCTACCCAAAATCCCCCTAGTTAACCCCTTTGAGCCTAAACCTTTTCATTTCTAAACCCACAAAACAAACACCCTTTACCCAACAAAACGTTTTTATTTTTAAACCCTTTATTTTAGTAAAAAGCTCGGTCTTCACGTGACATTCCTTATAAAAAAAATGAAGTCTAGCAATAAACAAACAAGTTCCTCAAAGAAACTTTGTTTGAAAATGCTTTGTTTGAATAAAAGTCACAAAAAACAAAAAGTTTTACGACGACCGATGCTTTTTACGCTTTTAGCCCTTTTACTAACCACTAACCCAAAACCACCTACCTTTAACCCAAGCCTAACCCTTCCACAAGTCCTCTTGATATTTACAAAGGTTTTAGTTAAAAAGGAGGAGAATTGATTGCTTAGCAAACATATGGTAGAAGTAAGTTCCATGCCAGTCTCGAGTGTTTCACAAAAATACATCTTCGGCCGAGTGTTGAGTGATCTCCCGTGAGGTATGTGAACTTGTATATAAATGGAATTTTAAAGAGGCATGTTATGCCCAAATAATAATTTCTCTTATGAAACATTCTAAATAAATCATAATGAATATGATTGTAAATAACATAAAATAAAGCCTAGTAAGGATCTTGGATTCCCGACACTCAAGACAAGCCCAAAACTGCTCTTCTACCCATTCCATTTGGGAGTGTAAGCCACATTATAAAGAGTTTTGCTTGAGGACAAGCAAAGATTCAAGTGTGGGGGTATTTGATGTGTGTAAAATGCAACATATAAATTACATCAAATGAGGCATAAAACTAACCCTTTTTTAGTACTAATGTTGGAAAAAGTGTGCTTTTGTCTTCCTTTTGTATTTTCAGGATTAAATGGGCGTAAATGAACAAAAGAAGCAAATATGCAGCAAAATCTAACATAATTACAAGAAAAGGAATAAACGTGGCATGCCCGACCCCTCGACAGCATCTTCCCAAGCAAAAAACAAAAGAACAGAAGGCTGACCACGGCCCCGTGCCCAGCGAACACGGGGGCGTGGCCAGTTGTCGGTAGAAAGGACAAAACTATAGAAGCTTCTATTCCTGACACGGGGGTGTGCCCAGCTCAACACGGCCGTGGTCAACGCTAAGATTCGCAGAATCCAAACGAATCTTGATAGTACAGATACGCTTCTGCACACGGCGCCGTGCCCAGCGGACACGGGGGCGTGTGGAGCTAATGCAGACAAATTGCAATTAATGAAGAAAGAGAAAGTGGATGGACACGGGGCCGTGTCCGGGCTTCTTTGCAGGCTATATATAGAGGTGCTTGGTTCACTTCAAAGGCATCCCTTGGCAAACCACATCTCTCCCACTTCACCCACACTCCACCACCACAATAACCCACATCCACCACCATCATCCATCATAGAGTGTGTGTAGTAGTCTCGGGATCCAAGATTGATAGTAAGAGTTCTTGACAATCAAAGGACATGTTTGCCTAAGTCTCTTACATCACTTGGTGAAGACAAGCAGTTAGTGTAATACTTTTGATTTTTAATCTTTTCGCACTTTTTATTTGGTTTTGTATTAATGACTTTAATAACATGTTTCTTATGTTGAAGGTGAAACTTCCTTATCATTTGTCCGTGGTGTCTTGGCGTTATTTTACTGTCTATATAAAATAAAAGATTTACACCATTCATATTTCTACGGTCTATATGGAGATATGTTGGGTACCTGGTCGGGGGTTAAGGGAATGGTTTGGTAAGGTTCTTGCCTTGTTCAGTGTATAGATCCTGCAAGGACCTGGGTCAAGCTTGCTAGGACCTCCTTCAATACCCACTGGTATTGGATGGCGGGGGTGCGAATGGCTTGATCCCCTCATATGTAAACTACTATTAATACATTAACCCGGCTACTTGGATTTGTATCCCTGCTGACTCAAACCACTTAGCCGATGGTAACGTCACCTTCAAAAGAGGGGCCTACCACATTACGCATTAATAACTTAATTAATTATCTTTCAATATTCCGACCCTTTAGGATTATATCCTTGCTGACTCAAACTACTAGGTTGAGGGTAACGTCACCTTCAAAAGAGGGGTCTACTACTATAACTAAGATAATCTCTTAAAAAGTGCAAAATGCGGAAATCATCAAAGGTTACACTAAAGGCGAGTCGGATCCAAGTGATTCATCTTGTCTATCTGTTTTTATTTTAGTTTTATTTTTTTCAGCATTTTTATTTTTTATTTTCATGTTTAAAACTTTTTCAAACTTTTGATTTGATTAGACGTTGAGGATAAACCGGTATTAAAATCTCTTGTGTCCTTGGACTACCTCGGTATCTTACCAACGCTATACTACGCTCACGATGGGTGCACTTGCTCATATGTGTGTTTAGTGTTAGTAAAATATCGTGTTTAAAAATTTAAAACTTGACTAAAGTGTTAAAAAGGGCTTAAAATATAATTAAAAACATATCACACTCGACAGGCATCAGGATTCAATCCGTCTCTTTGTTCAGCTCTAATCTTCTATACAACGTTTTGAACGTCTTTCTGAACATGAAACATGTCGGGGTCCTGCTTCCTTATCGTTTGAAAATTTTTGCGCAGCTCCATGTTTGGAGCTATCAGCTGCTCGATCAGTTTGTATTCGTTTGGAGTAAACCTTCGCACAAATGCGTGGGCCAACAGGTCCTCACAAAGTTCGTGGTTATGTTCAATGTTTCCCCCTTTATCTCCCAGATTTCATAAGGATGGTCTCGCACCGCCAGCAAGTAAAACGAGCAACCGGTTTTTTTGCTTCCGGCTTTCTAACAGTTGCTGTAGTTCAATGTTTCTAACCCTCTTGGTCCTTCCCCCGATTTTCTTTGATCGACGGGTCACAATAACGAAACCATCTGCGTTTGCCATTTCTTGTGCCCATTTCTTTAGTTTATCTAAAGAGTTGAAAACCTGTAACATCGATAGGGTTAGGTTAGATTTTATATTTATCATTATTATAAAACATATTATACTAAAAATAATATTATTCTTTATTATTATAAAAGTTATAATAATAATAATAATAATAATAATACAAATTTTAATAATAATAACAATTAATAATAATAACAATAATAATAATAACAATAACAATTTTAATAATAATAACAATAATAATAATAACAATTTTAACAATAATAACAACAACAACAACAATAATAATAATAATACAAATTTTAATAATAAAAATTAATAATAATAAGAATACTAATAATAACAATTTATAATAATAATAATAATAATAATAATAATAACAATAATAATAACAATATAATAACAATAATAACAATAACAACAACAATAATAATAATATAATTTTTTATAATAATAACAATTAATAATAATAACAATAATAATAATAAATATAATAACAATTTTAACAATAATAATAACAATTTTAACAATAAAAACAATAATAATAACAACAGCAGTAGCAGCAGAGCAACAACAACAACAACAACAACAACAACAATAATAATAATAATAATAGTATAAATTTTATTTTAACAATAATTACAATTAATAATAATAAGAATACTAATAATAATAATAACAATAATAATAATAACAATTTTAACAATAACAATTAATCTGTCTAACATAACTAAATAAATTTGATACCTGCTTTGTGAAGTATGGATTGCCCGGGATGGGGGGTGCCTCACCACCATATCCACCATATCCTCCAACGTTCGGATAGTTTTGTTGAACGTAAGGATTGCTCGAGGAAATGAATTGCTGATGACCACCGTCTCCTCTGTATCCATCAGGATAATGTTGTTGCACGTAAGAATATTCACACCCGTATCCATAATTTGGATACCTTTGTTGCGCCGGATAACTTGGTTCATCAGCTTGGTATGAGTCATTTACAGGGGATGTTTCATCAACAGGGGGATGCGTGTTCAAATTTAGAAACGGTATGTTTTGTTTTCTTTATACACTAGACACAACCTCCTCTTGCTCGTTAGAATCGAGAACGCCAGACTCCTCCAAAAAACGGTATCATCATTAGTAAATAATTAATTAAAACAACAAGTAATTAAAACAGTTAAGCTAATAACTGTTAACAGAACGTTTTCGGGCACCCATGACTCGCTAGAATGTGGCCCAAAGACATAGTTGTCGTCCCAGTATGATAACATTTCAGCACCTCACAAGTGATAAAAAAAAGGATGGTTGAAGAAGAAGCTGATGACCACAGAACGATGGATGGTTGAAGAATGCTCTGCATCTCACTATTTATTTCAAATATAGACGCCTCATATTACTTTATGTTGCATGCCAGACACATAGTCAAATCAGCCCTCAAGACGCCCCGTCTAGGCCTAGACGAGGCGTCTTGCTCTATCGTATTGCTCTCTCGTATAGGCCTAGACGCCTTGTCTGATCTGACTGATTTGACCTGGTACGAGGTTCTGTGGCTGGTCGAAGACAAAAATCCTAGACGCCTTGTATAGGCCTAGACGAGGCGTCTTAAAGGCCCTAGACGCCCCGTCTAGGCCTATATAAGGCCTCTTAAAGGGTGTGAAAATAGACGTTAAGGTGTGTGAATATGCACACCCTTATAATTAGTTAAAGTTGGGGATGGTGGCATGTTTTTGCATTGGGATTGGAGACAAGTGCCTTCAAATGAATAGGAGATTAATTAGCCTCTCTTTGCTCTATGGGATTTTGTTTGGTTTTAGCTGGGATTTTGTTTGGTTTTAGCTCAGATTCTTAGAGGTGGTCAAGCTCCAAGAATTTTAGAGAGGAAACACAAGATTTTTTTTTTTTTTTTTTGCAATTTTTCTTTCCTTTTCAAAATGCAACGTACATGAAATATAAATTTGAAAACAAATAACTTCTTGTTAAAGACTAGAACTAAAAAGAAATGGGAAACATGGAAATCATGCACTAATTGCCACATGTTTAAAAATCAAAACTAACTACTAGTTAGAAATGCAAATCGTGGCCTTCATTTCAACAAGGTAGCTAGTATTCATAAGGCCAGTTGTGTCTGGTTGCACACCCGGATCGGATCGTATCAATACTCCCACCCCGAAAAACCTCCTTGTCCTCAAGGACGGAATACGTGTCCACGGTGGCCACCATTCATGTCTTACGGTAGCATTTGACTCCGTTGTAACGTAACGACTCGTTGGGTGCCATGGAGGTCGCCAATCTCGTCGTTTGGTTGCAAATATTTCTCCATTCTTTAAATGCTGGAGATTGGTGTGTGGTTCATTATGGACCTGGTATTTGGCCGGTTCATGTGCGATGACAGAAACTGGTGTAGGGTTGAGGCTAGGTGTCGGTGTTGGTGGTGAAATTTGGCATGGCGGTGGAGCAGGTAACGGAGGCGATTAGAGATGGTGAAGGAAGACCGACGCTAGCGGTGAACTCGATGAGGCGTTGTTGGTTTTTCTCGATAGTAGCCCAGAGTTTGTCGAGCAACAACATGATTTTTAAGGCCATGATGGAGGTGAATTCAGGAATGAAAGCACTAATTGATAGAGACCCGTTGAGTGGATCAAGCTCTAAAGATAGATAACTCTTAGAGGGGGTCAAGCTCCAAGAATTCTATAGACGAAAAACAAGAGTATTCTGCAATATTTCTTCCCTTTTCAAAATGCAAAAGCAACGTACATGAAATATATATTTGAACACAAATAACTTCTTGCTAACTGTAAGAACAGATCCTAACACTTAAAAAAAGTTAAATTAGCACATAACAAAACAATACATATATAAAAGTAGTACTTTTAAATTATATTAGCACATGAAAATTAATCAAGATAATTGATTTTAGCACATA
This sequence comes from Helianthus tuberosus, assembly GCA_030545235.1. Taxonomy (NCBI): domain Eukaryota; kingdom Viridiplantae; phylum Streptophyta; class Magnoliopsida; order Asterales; family Asteraceae; genus Helianthus; species Helianthus tuberosus. Next base: position 8,186,715 of record CM060403.1, on the reverse strand, counting down.
TTTGAATGATATCAACACTTTTCCTAATCAGGGCATTGAAAACAAAAGAAAGATCCAAATAAAGAATTAATTGTTTGTTAGCGTATTTATAGAGAATTCAATATAATTGATATTATTTAGAATATTATTTTATTATTTCTCTATAATTGGTTGGATGTTACGTTACACTTTTTAAATGGTTTCTTCAGTTTGTATGCGAAATGTGGTTTGTATTAGATTCTATAAAGATTAGGAATTAAAAAGAAATGTGAAACATAGACATCATGCACTAACTGCCACATGTATAAAAATCAAAACTAACTACTAATTTAGAAATGTAAATCGTAGCCTTCATTTCATCAACGTAGCTAGTATTCATAAGGCCTGATGGGTCGGGTTGCACACCTGGGTCGGATCATATCACAATTTAATCTTTTTTTTTTTTCTCTTTCTTTCAGACCATACAAATGTGTTCTACAGTGCTATGCTATGCTATTGAAGGTAATTTCTATTAAGTGGTATTTTATTTACTAACCACACTTGTGATTTGCAGACTCCGAATACTTACGAATCTAACTCCGAATACTTACGAATCTACAGCTATTAGAGATGTACAAATCGGTTTTTTTGAGAAACCGGTTTCGGTTTTTTAACCGAACCGGTTTTTTTGTCGCGAAGTGTAACCGGTTTTTTTATTAATCGTAACCGGTTTTAGGAACCGAAAAAACGTAACTGGTATCAACCGGTTGTAACCGGTTTATAACCGGTTTGTATAATAACCGGTTTTGTAACTGATTTTATAAACTGATCAAATAACCGGTTTTCAGTAACTGGTTAAAAAACCCGGTAAAAAAACCGGTCTGCAGCAAATGTAAAAAAACAGCAGTTTTTGTTGCTGACTTCCTGTTTTTTGGGTTTTTTTTAAAAAAAAAACAGCAGTTAATTTTATAAATATTCACAGATTGCTTATTTACTGTTTTGTGGCCTTTTTTTTAAAAAAAACAGCAGTTTTTTTTTTAAATATTCACAGAATGCAGTATTTGTTGCTTATTTACTGTTTTGTTTATAAAAAACAGCAGTTTTTTACTGTTTTTTTTTTAAAATAGCAGTTTTTTTTATAAAAACATAACAAATGCAAGTGTAAAAAAAACATAACATAATATCATTAAGTCTTAAGAACAAACGGTTTACATAACATACGGAAATAATAATGCTACGAACGCTAAAGCGTAACAACGAAAATACATAAACTTCATTAATAAACTTCTAATATTAAGCCGCGTCTAATCTTCTTCGGCCGAACCCGAACTCGACCGGTTTCGGTTAAATTTTCAGTTTCAGTTGCGTAATCAGTTTTTTTGTACATCTCTAACAGCTATACACTTAGTTTATTGCTAAAGCCTGTGTTAACTTCTGGTTCTTAGTATTATTATATTGGTGTTGTTCTGTTGTCACTAGTTAGCATCTAATTACTACAACCAGGAACCAATGTCAAAAGCACGTACTTTTGGAAGACAAGATAACCTCATGGATGCCATCAAAGTGTTTTCTTTACCAAATTGCACATCAAGCAAAATAGTAAAATAATGGTTCAATAGTAGAGCATTATTCCATTCGAGTACAACAACACTACTGAAGAGGTTACATTACATAGTAAAAAAAAAACATTAATAGAAGGGGTTGTCACTTTTCTTACCAAACATGCTACGACCATATGGAGTTTTTTCCCAAACTAGTGTAGATACAAAAAGTATTTACCTATTTGGGTACTTTGAAAAATATTTACCTATTAGGGTACTTTTCAATATCCCTTCAATTTTTTACCTAATTTATACTTTTCTTTTTATTTTACTAACAAAAAAAATGGGTATTTATTTTTTGTTAAAAAAATAAAAAATTCTGCAAATATTAAAAAAAAATCTGTAAAAATTCTAAAAAAAATCTGGGAAAATCTGCAAAAATTATATTAAAAAATTCTACAATAATTCTGCAAATATTCAAAAAAATCTGCAAAAATTATAAAAAAAAATCTGCAAAAATTATAAAAAAAATCTGCAAAAATATATTAAAAATTTCTACAATAATTCTGCAAAGTTAAAAAAATCTGCAAAAAATATAAATAAAATACCAAATAAAGTCATTTCGTTCATAATATCAATATCAAATACAAATTAAAATGTCAAAAAGACTCGGCATGTTTAGGCGTCCATTCTTCTAGGCTTTGAGGGGCACGTTGCTCGATTATGATCACGTTGTTTACAAATTCCACAAAGGTTCGCCTTTTTCCTTTCTTTAATGTCCATTCCATTCCGTAGTCTTGTTGAGCGAGGACGGCCCTTTTTATCCTGTTTTAGCTCTGAATTGGGAAGTAACTCTCTAATAGATGATGAGTTAGGCCAATATGCTTCATGAGGAAGTGGACTAAACTCAGATGACCAAGTAGCACAATAATCAAGAATTGAGTAACATTTATCAATATATTGCCAACTGTTCAAAGAAAGTTTGGCACACGCACTTAAAACATGAGAACAAGGATACTTATATATCAGCCACTTACCGCACGTGCAAGTTTTTTTTATCCAAATCAACTACTTGCACATTTTAAAGTTGTTGATAAAATGCCTTAAGCAAATACCTATGAAAAAATGATGAATGTTATTGACAAAAAAAGAAAACAAAAGTAATATGAATTTTATAAACAATACCTGTGAAAACCATGTGGCTCTAACCAAGGAGATCCTTGTTCATTAACTGCCTTTAGAATTCCAGCATGACGATCAGAAATTAGACATATCCCTTGAGTATCTTTCACCACATGTTTCTTAACATGAGAAAGAAACCAACTCCAACTAGCGTAAGATTCATTTTCAACTATAGCAAATGCAAGTGGCAATATCTGATTATTACCATCAACTCCCATTGCAATCATCAACTTACCTTTATACTTGCCATACAAATGTGTGGCATCAATGCTAATCACTGGCCGACAATGCTTAAATCCAAGGATAGAAGGAAATTAACCCTAATATTTGAATATAGTAAAACTGGAATTAGTTCTTTAGAATCTGGAATCTGTGGTTGAGGTTTTTAGTTGAAAGTTGAAAAAGGTATTTTGCTTTTTTGCTTATAACCCTACTAGCAACTAAGTCCACCAACAGCACTAAATGGTTAAAAGTGACGCATTATCAAAGGAATATCAAAGGAATATAACCTAATATCAAAGGAAATCTAATAAACAGCCAAACCTGATGATGAACAGTTCGTGATTTTGGGGGAGACGAACAGTTCGTGATTTTGGGGGACTAGCGATCGGAGACGAACAGTGATGGTCGATGGGAGACGATGGTCGCCGGGAAGTCGCCGGCCAGGTGGCACCTTCGGTGGGAGACGAACAGTTTGGGGGAGTAGAGGAGCGATCGCCGGAGAGATCAGTTACGCACGTTTGTGGTTTTTTTTTTTAACAAAAATAATAATAAAACTTTAAATCTACCCAAATAGGTAAATATTTTTCAAAGTACCCAAATAGGTAAATATTTTTTGTATCTACACTAGTTTGGGAAAAAACTCCGACCATATGTGCTACTCATTAGTTCTTTAATGAGTGGACACTGTAAAGTCACAAACGCAGTTATGGGAAGACAAGTCAATGCAGTAATGGGAACAAGAATCTGTGAATTGTTCTGGCCAAACACAAGGAATAAAGTTGCACCAAAAGCTACGAGCATGGCAGTTGTTGAGATGAACAAGGCGGTGAGACCAATTATCAACTTTGTAGGCAACTTGTAGAGAAAATCTTGCTCAGAAAAACGTGCAGTGAGGATTGACAGAAACATTAACAAGGATGTAACAGATGCGAACAATGATATGGCATCTGACACTGCAAATACTGTGAAGGCAGTAGTGTTAGTAAACACTGGTATCCCATTGTCTTGTTTGTTTCCCCCGGGTACTGTAATAGCTGCTGCAAACACAATGGTGGTGATTAATGCGGCTGTGATTGTGTATGACTCTGCAGTCTCCTTCATCCATTTTTCTCCGCCTGTCACCAACTCCTCGTGTTCTTCTTTAAATACCATTTGAGGTGTATCACCCTAATAATTTTTTTGTATGATGTTTAGAGGGCATACAAATCTCTCAACTTCCTACAAGATTAATATAACATCTTAACTAACGTACATGAGTGAATAACAAATAATCTCATATTACTTAATTTACTAAAATTTTGAATCTTACCTTAAACCATTGCAGTTCAAATTGTAATTGCAAAGCTGCACCTGATATAGGATCCAATTTGTTGGTAGGTGCCAAGTATGCAGCCAGATGCAAGAGGTTGTTTTCATAAGAGTCTTTGATTGTTTTGTAAATATTTCTATGTTCGCTCATTTGATATAGTAGGTTGTAAACCATTTCTGAACGATTTATCACAGCATATTGAATAATGTTGTGGCCGTCTTCATTGGTGCTCCAGATTGCATTTGGGAATTCTGACACAATTATTTCTACAAACTTGCATGCATCTTGTCTTGTAGCTTCGAGAATTGCATTGTTGTAAGAGTCATGGTGAGATTTGGAGTTGCCTTCATGCTTTATGGATGAACATATTCTTCTTAATAGCCGCTTGGCCACCCGGTAAGCTGCTTCTTTCCTTTCTAATGCTTCAACAAACTTGAACTTGCACAGTGCTGCAACATGGACACAAAGAATCATCTCACCAAATTAAAAGCAACGCAAATAAATAATTTTTCTTTCTTCTATATTTATACGCACACACACAAGATGGTAATTAGTTTCGAGTTTTTGATAAGCTGAAATGTAATAAACATGCAGAATCCAGATAACATTATCAACAAACAAGCATTTACGGACGGGTGTAGAGTACGTGTATATATATATTGACCCAACAGAGCGAACCGGAAGACGGTTCTTTCCCAAAAGTCGAGTTTAGGTGGGAAGTTTTGAGCTAAAGCCATCAGCACAGTGTCCGTGTGGTTCAGAAACATTTTCTCGTGAACAGTAAACAAAGAATATGCGGGACCTGCAGATATAATCAAGAACAAATGAAAAGATGGAAATAAGAATTCATGATTAGCTAAGTGGGCATGTTTTACTTACGGTAATCTTTAGAAGAAATAATATTAACCAGAAGCTGACAACCACTAATGCCATCAAATAAAGCACCCGTCTCCAAGTCTCGAGCAAATATATAGAATTTCCACTAAAGGAAATACACGTCCTTATGCATATTTGAAAGAGCTCTGGCTAGTGGCATTTTGAAAGTGATAATCCCTACACATCCTAAACTACAAGGGTTTTATGGTAATTAATTAGAAGAGTGGCGGTTACAAAGCATGGGGACTGGTTATGCCAAAACAGAAGTTGATAACCAACTTCCTACAACTAATCGACATGTCCAAAGGGACATGCCTATTCGCGACCAGCCACACACAAGGAGAAGGAAGGGACGCAACTTTTAAGATCGAATGGACACACCTCTTCACATTCAATCTCATCCACACAATCCAAGAGACGCAACCATTGGCGAAGGGACACGTCTATTCACTCGTACCCTTAGAAAACTATAAATAGGGATAGTTAGATTCACTTGTAGTTGTTCATTACATTCGATCATTACATTGTACAAATTCTCAATTTATATATTCAAGTTATTCGATTGTCTAGAGATCAAAGATCCGTTTTGGGGCCAACAAATTGGTATCAGAGCATCAGGCTCTAGGCGTGGGAATCGCAAGGCATCGCAGGGAATTCGCGATCAGGTTTAAATTTCGTTTCAATTCGCAAAAGTTTATTTCAGAAGTTTTATTCTCGGTTCTAGTATAATCGGTTGAACCGAAGGGTTTGGTTAGGAATCTAGGGTTTGTTTTGATTCCGGGGTTTAGTGCGAATTAGATTATTTTGGTTGTTTGATTGTTACACGATTCGGGTAATCGTGGGTTTGAGATTTATTGAAACCAAGAAAGTAAAAGTTTAGTAAAAGTGAAGATTGTTCGGCAAGAAGTCATGTCAGGAACATCCGGACAAAATCAGATAATATACAAGGAAGGAAGTTCTCTTTCCCAGTTTCAGTGTCCGATTCTGAAACCAACAAACTATACGGTTTGGGCTATTCGTATCAAGACGATTCTTGAAGCGAATGGTTTATGGGAAACGATTGAACCGGCAGAAAATGCAACGGTAGACACTAAGAAAGACAAGTCTGCAATTGCATATCTGTTTCAAGCAATACCGGAAGATGTTGTATTGCAAGTTGCAAGTTGTAAGACTGCAAAGGAAATTTGGGATAATCTAAAGGTTAGACACGTTGGTGTTGATCGGGTACAAAAGGGGCGTATGCACACTCTATTGTCAGAATTTGAATTGTTGCAAATGAAGGATGACGACACTATTGATTCATTTACCGCAAAGATTAATAGTATCGTTACCCGAGCAACTGAAGTAGGAACGACATTGAGTCAAGCAACTCTAGTACGCAAACTCCTAAATGGCGTACCGGATAAGTTTACTCAAATCGTTGCCTCCATGGAACAATACTCCGATCTAGAAACTATGACGCTAGAAGAAGCGGTCGGAAGATTTAAAACTTATGAAGAAAGGTTAAAGTTGAAGAAAAAAGAAAGCCCGGTGAACAATCTAGAAGAACTTTTGTATACGGGTCAAGAACAACATGTCGAGAATCATGGACGAGGGAGATTTCATTCGTCACGTGGGCGAAGAGGAAATTATCAATATAGGGGTGAAGGACACACCTCTTACGAGTCGGCAGGAACCGACAAATCACAAAGGGATGATAGCAAGCAAGAAACATCGGCTATGAGAAATAAGTCGAAAATCACTTGCTACAGATGTGAGAAACTTGGGCACTATGCCTATGAATGCCCAACCAAGAAAACCAAGGAAAATGAGACACTATTGGTCGAAATAGAAGAAGATGAGGATGAACCGGCACTTCTGATGTGCCTAGACGCTGAAGAGAAATAGAAACGTGAAACTTGGTCGTGTGATACGATCAAGGGGAAGAACCGTGTGACGCGGAGATGACCTGTGAAAGGTATGATAAAACAGTCCAGTGAGTGGATCGGATCAAAGCGAAGAATCCGTGAGGGAAGCAATCAATAATGAAGAACTCGTTGTGAGAGACAACCGTGAAGAAGATAAATCAAGGAGAAGAGATGTGTGCGAAACATACAAATAATCCTGTGACTGGGTCAGAAGAAGGAATTGTTGTGTGATACAACCGCTAGAAATTTGAGTGAGTTAGATTATATAAAATCTATGCAAGATGGATTCAAATCATGTGATATGGTGGGGAAGTTAATCAAAACCGAGTAGAGTTCGTGTTGAGACAACTACACAAGAAAAGGTTCGTGTGATACAAATCAAGTACGGTCAAGACAAGTGTGAAGCAAGTTCAAGTAAAACAAGGTTCGTAAGAAGCAAGGTTCGTGAATTGTTAAATACCGAAAAGATTCGAGAAGATAAAACTGTTCGGAGTTCAAGATCTACAACAACTCAAGGATGTTCGTGATTAGGGGGTGAATGAAAGTGATAATCCCTACACATCCTAAACTACAAGGGTTTTATGGTAATTAATTAGAAGAGTGGCGGTTACAAAGCATGGGGACTGGTTATGCCAAAACAGAAGTTGATAACCAACTTCCTACAACTAATCGACATGTCCAAAGGGACATGCCTATTCGCGACCAGCCACACACAAGGAGAAGGAAGGGACGCAACTTTTAAGATCGAATGGACACACCTCTTCACATTCAATCTCATCCACACAATCCAAGAGACGCAACCATTGGCGAAGGGACACGTCTATTCACTCGTACCCTTAGAAAACTATAAATAGGGATAGTTAGATTCACTTGTAGTTGTTCATTACATTCGATCATTACATTGTACAAATTCTCAGTTTATATATTCAAGTTATTCGATTGTCTAGAGATCAAAGATCCGTTTTGGGGCCAACACATTTGACCCTCTTTATCCTTGGTATACAACAACTGTAAGTCTTTTTCAACTAGCAACTCAGCAGCTACAGTGTTACCAACTATAGCAGCAACATGAAGTAGCGTGCTTCCTTCTGAATTTCGCATATCCAATGGCTGCTGGTTATCTTGTGTAGCCAATTTCAACATTTCTTCTAAAAACTCCCTTTTGGTGCAAGTACCCACTGCTACGTGGAGTGCAGTGTTGCCATTAATGGTTATTTTATCTCGCAGTTGAACTAATTCGTTACAAGTCCTCTTAACTCGTGCAATGTCTTGACTTAGAGTAGCTTCATACAATCTTTCCGCTGCTCTTTCTTTCTTCTTCTTTTCTTCTTTTTTCTTCTTTTCTTCTTCAGTTTCTTCCACTTCTTTCATCCACTCTTTTTCTTTTTCGGTTTCTTCTATCAATCTTTCGTCTGGTTCTCTTATTCCTTCTTCTTCTTCTTTATCCAAATGTGCAGGAATGTGAAGACCTATGACACACAAAATTTGTACATATAACTTTGCACAATATATAAGTTCTTGATTATCTTTCGAATATGTTGCATAATGCTCTATATGATTTGTCTTTACTAAAAAATATTTTATGGCTTTATCACAATCCAAATCCACTAAAATAATCATACTGTTGAAGATCCAAAAAGTGGCCGGATGTTGACTGACCACGATGATGCGGGTCCAAGTGTCGAGGAGCGGGCCATCTTGTATTTGGAGGCCCAAGATCGTGTAACAAAAGGGGCCTCACTAAAATGGCTCTAACTTGGGCTACGGGGGTCCGTTTTAGGCGTGCGACCAGGCGAAACGAACGTGAGAACGAGCTCCATCTTGCTGCAAACGCCTAAGGCGGTTTGGGTCATCGTCCGGGCCAAAAAAACGCTTATGCCTATTAGTTATTTACGTTTTTATGTTTTTTGAAGTGTTTTGGGCATTTTGTTTTTGGGCTTGTGTTTGGCCCGTTGTCTTTTTTAGGCCCGTTTCGAATTTCTGTTCCTATTTATATGTTTCTCTAGTAATTGGAAAGTTCAGACTTGAATTTTGAATTAACTCATTTTTCACTTCAAATTATGTGCCCTTTGGGTGGAATCTTGGGGGTTGGGGAAGAACTACACGGGTATTCGTAGAATCAACGTGTTTGATCTTCATTTTCGTAACACACGCTACATCACACGATTAGACCTTGGGATAGCTTGAAAATCTGAACCTGCACACTGAACAAACCGTTAGACTCATCGCAGAGGTGGGAGGGCCACTCTGCGACCACCCCCGGCGTGAAGATAAGTATTTGCTAGAGAGAGAAAGTAGAGAGAGAAAATATGGACGAAGATTCAGAAAATCGTACTTGTGGTGTACTTAGTGGAGGTATTTATACTAGTAACTTTGATGACGTCATTCATCATGACGCACTTTGGGATGTGCGCCCGTTATTGTGGCAAAGGGACGAATCCTAAAGACGTGCGTTCTTTTAGTTGCGGTCCGGCCTTGTGAAGAAGGTCTAGACCCGGTTATGCATCTACAAGACCTCCAGTTTATCAAGTTCTAGTCTGGACATGATAAAGTTTTTGTTTTATCGTTCGAAACAGATGACGTGGCGTATTTTCCATACCGGTGACGTGGCATCTGTGAGATTGGTGAGGTGGAATGTGTCGGTCAGTCACCGCTACATTCCCTTAGTATTCCCTTGTTAGGAATCGTGAACGGCGTCTGGAAGTGACACCTGATTGGATGTTTGACTGTCCAGCTGTCTTCCACCCCTTTCACCCTTTATATAAGGGTAGAAATCTTTCATTTTTTTCACTTTTCTCACTATCGGACTCTGCTGCTTTTTCTCCTCTTTTTACTCTCGATTTCCAGCGATCTTCTTTTTTATTCAAGGTGCGGGTTGTTTTACTCCTTCTTTAGACTTATGGCTCCGAAGAAGGATAACCTATCCAAGAGTTTCAGCGTTTTAACGCAGAAACAGTTTGATAAGTTCCTTAGAGATTACCAGATTCCGGCCTTTTTAAATCCAGAACTTCCGGCACAAAATAAACCTATTTACCCCTTTATGGCCGGAAAGTTCCCTTTGTATACACGAGTTTGTAATTTTGCAAACTACCGCATTCCGTTTACAAAATTTTTGATAAAAGTCCTCCGGTTCTTCCGAGTCCACCTCTCTCAGGTCAAACATTTTGGACTTAACCGAATAAATCATTTTGAACTTTCCTGTAGGGCTTTAGGCAGTAAGCCGGACCTAAACGTATTCCGGTACTTTTATGAATTTATTACGGCCGGGGACTCGTATACTGTTGCACATAGGAAGTCTGTCCCTAGTCCTTCCTCGGATGAGAAGTCGAGTCTCAAGAAGAATTGGAAGGACCATTTTTTCTGGCTGGACGATTTATGCCTTCCAGCCGATATGGCATGGAGTTTCAAAGACCACTCTATGGATTTTGAACTTAAAGAAGATTTTGTTTTTTACCGGGGGTTGGCTCGGGATTTGGTTGATAACCGAAGCCCTATCCGCCCCCTTTCGGAGCATTTGTTATTACTGGGCCGAGTGAGCCAAATTTGGGGCCGAGGGGATAGGGAGTGGCCGGTCATAAGCAGGAGGGGTGATGGTAAGTGATCTAGCCTACTTTCAGCCCTTCGGTGCCACTTATTTTTATGCTTTTTCTGATATTTCTTTCTTTTTTGGTAACAAATAACACCATGTCGCTGAGGGGTGCTCTGAAGGTTCCCTGTTTTGTGGATCTGGATTTCGACTTTGTAGAGAATGCCGGAGATGGAGAACCGTTTATCAAGTAGATTGCTCCGGTAGCTTACGCCATCAGACCACATGTTGATCCGGAAGTTCCTTTAGAAAATCCTGTTGTACCCGAGTCTAGCGCTGAAGCGGTGGGATCCGCAGGTATTCATGTTACTGCAGAAGTTCCAGAGATTAATGAAGATAGCGATATGGAAATCTGTGATCGGGACCAAGAAGTCAAACATTCATCTTCATCAGCGGTGGTTTCTCCTATCAAGGGCAAGGGTGTTGCTTCTGCAGTTAGGGGTTTGATTTTTCGGAAGAGAAAAGCCAACACTAATCAAGTGGAACCCTGAGAAGGATAACCAACCTCTTCTGAAGGTGACCAAGAAAGCCAAGATGGATCTTTCTATTTCTTTTGATCATGTGTTAACGAATTTGTCCGAACATCTATCTGGTGGGAAGTCATCTGGGGATGAAGCTCCCAAAACTATGTCTGGTCCGGCAATGCTTAATTTTGGATTCATACCTAATGATGATGTTGATGAAATGGAGACGGAAGATGTTGGAGTTTCAAGCAAAGGAGAAAAGAAGTCCGTGAGTTTTTCTGGTACTGTTCTAGGTTCTTCCTTGGGTTCGGACTGTTTTTTGGGGGACGAGGAGGATCAAGTTTCCTCCCTTCCCTCAACTTGGTTCGGACCTGTGGTAATGACCTTTTTCCGGTATGCAAATATTTTTTCGGATGAGATGGAGGTTGATTCGACGATGGCAGAGGATAGATTTGTTCCCGACTGGGAAATAAAAAACAAGGATTCTGTTATGGATGCCTTGACTGCCAAGATGTTTCTTTTCGGGATAAACACTCCAGTTGATCATACCCGTAGCCGGAGGATGAAGAGTCAGGATCTGGGGTTTGTGGTTTTGGCCAACCAGGCTCAATCGAATGTTTATGTGGTTGAGCTATACCGTAGGTGGGTTGAAGCAGAGTCGGTGAGAGAGAATCTGGAACGTGATATTTTATCGATGAAAGATAAGTTGCAACGTACTCCTGACACCGAGAAGAAAATTGCTCAGCTTAACCAAGACCTTGCCGCCCAGAAAGAGAAGATAAAAGCTTTATCCGCTCAAAGCCAATCGGCCCAAGCCACTGCCGCATCGGCTGGAGAAGAGAGAGATAAGGCTACGGCTAAGCTGACAAGGTTTGCAGCCGTTATGAAGGAGAATGATTAGGATCATAAAAACCTCTTGGCAAAGATGGAGGAATCATTGGCTCAAGCCCGCGGTGCATATGATCGGATTGTTAAAGGTTCGGCACCTTATTTGTTTCATTACTTTGTGACTTTATGTTTGAGTTTTTTTTTTCTAATATGTTTTTATAGAGAGGGATTTGCACAAAATAGGTGAAGCTGATTTGAAGGCGAAGGTTGCTGAGGTCGAAGATCTGAAGTTGGAGATTGCTAACTTAAGCAAAAGGATGGAAGAGCTGCAGATGATAAAGACTTGGTTTTTGACCGAAGGTACTAGTCATCTTGCCAAGTACATTCATAACGGACCAGAAATAACCCAGGTCGTAGCCGCTGTGAACAACGCTATGAGCGTTGTTGGTGTAAATGCCGGTGTACATGGGGGTTATCTTCACGCCTTAAAGAAGAAGACTCCCTACGGTGTCGTGCCGTTATTGAACAAGAATGCATAGGCCGAGCTGAACGCAGCCGTATCAAACTTCGACTCTCTCCGGTTTCCCTTGGTGGATGACCTTGCAACTTTGGTCAACGAACCTCTTCCCCGGATCCAAGAAGCATCGGGCTTTAAGGAAGAGATTTTAGGTGAAGGAAAGTAGTATAGATGGACATGCCTGGTTCTTTAGGGTATTCACCTTTGTGTTTGATGATTTCAGAATATCTCCTTTTGTAATTACCAATTGCAAATAGTATTATCCTTTTTGACAATGATGTAATGTTCCGGTCTTTTGAGCCGGACTTTTGATGCAACTTTGGTTTTTGAAAACATGTGTCCATGCTTTCTGATTGCATTTATTTTATTTTAAAAACATTCATTTTAGTGCGGAATTTCGTCTTTGTTATTTGTAACTTAGGATAATTTTGGTATCTCTTTGTTTGTGAAAATAATGCCGGACATTCACCTGTCCATCCTTATTTTTTAGGGTTTGAATCCCTGATTTTTATTATGATAAAGAAATTAAACTGCAGTTTTTCTGAGATACGAACATATTTTATTAATATGAAAAGTGCCGGGGCAAGCTCATCCCGGGATTACATGAATCGGTAAAAGGGGGTGCGGGTATAGAACATCTGTAATACATGGAAAATAAAAAACTTTATTGAAACTAAAAAAGTTTCGGCGAGCTCAAAGATAGCATTTCTTCAGATGCATCCCATTCTAGGTTCTGGGATGGGAGTTCCGTCAATCTTGGTCAAGGTATAAGCTCCATTATTTCATATTGTCTTGACTATGTACGGTCCCTCCCATCTGGGAGCCATCTTGCCCACGCCTTCAGCTAGGTTGGCATCATTTTGCAGTATGACGTAATCGCCTTCTTTTAAACGAATCTCTTTGACCTTGGAGTTATAACGCTTTTCTAACTCCCTTTTGTATTTGGCCTCCCGGATAGCCGCTAGTTCCCTTCTCTCTTCAGCTAGGTCAAGATTCAGGCGGAGCTCATGCTCAATTTCGTCTTGATTTTGTAACATTCGGCGCGTCGGCATGCCAACCTCGGCCGGAATCACCACTTCTGTACCATAGGTCCAACTGAAGGGTGTTTCTCGTGTGCTCGTATTCGGCATTGTATGATGTGCCCAAAGCATGTGTAGCAGCTCATCGGCCCAGGAAACTCCTTCTCTTCCCAGGCGTTTTTAATACCGTTGACGATGCTTCGATTGGCCCTTTCCACCTGCCCATTTGCCTGAGGATGCGCGATGGACGCAAAACTTTGTTCTATGCGCATCCTTTCACACCACATTTTGAATGGCTTTTCAGAAAAGTGTTCCCCATTATCACTTACTATGCATAACCGCATCCCGTATCGACACACTATATTCTCCCAGAAAAAACGCAGGATTTGATCTCCGGTGATTGTTCGGAGGGGCTTCGCTTCTATCCACTTTGTGAAATAATCCGTGGCGACTACCAAAAACCTAACACCGCCGGTCGAAGTGGGGAAAGGTCCGACTATATATATTCCCCACTTTTAAAATGGCCAGGCTGATGTCACCGGAATCAGATGGTTTTTGGCACGGTGGCTGATCGAAGCATGCCGTTGACAATCTTCGCAAGCTTGCAATTCAGCAATGACACTTTGATGCATACCTGACCAATAACATCCGGCGTTCATGGCTTTCGCAATCACCATTCTCGGCCCTGAATGGATGCTGCAGATACCCCAGTGAATTTCTCTAACCACATAACTTACCTCCTCCGGTGCGAGACATCTCAAAAGTGGCCACAGAAAGTCTTTCTGTATAACTTTACGTTGTGTACTTTGTATTGAAAGGCTTTTACCTTTAATTTTCTGGCTTGGCCTCGGTCTACCAGGAGCTTGCCATTTGTTAGATAATCTAAGATCGGAGTCATCCAAGAATCGTTCTGTACAGAGATAGCCATGATCGCTTCTTCCTGGCTGATGGCCGATGTTTGAAGAGTTTCTACCAGAACTTCCTTGGATAAATGGCAGAACGAGACTGAGGCCAGCTTGCTCAAAGCATCGGCCTTTTTATTTTTACTTCTTGGAATGTGAATCACTTTACATGCATCAAATGTTATTATTAGGTCATTTACCTTATTCAAGTACCGAGTCATGTTTTCTTCTCGGGCTTCGTACTCCCCATTGACTTGATTTGCCACTAACAACAAATCCACATAAGCCAGGACGGATTTTGCTCCTGCTTTGGCCGCGGTGTGAAGGCCAGCCAAAAGTGCTTCGTATTCGGCCTCGTTGTTTGATATTTTGAAATCGAAACGCAAGGTATAGGTGTATTCAATTCCTTCATGATCAATCAAAATTAATCCATCCCCGGTGCCTTCCTTACTGGAAGCTCCATCCATATACAGATTCCAAACTTTAGCGATGATCGGCGTTTCTTTCGTGCTTTCCCCCGTAGGGACTTCTGTTAAAAAATCAGCTACTGCTTGACCTTTTACCGGACCTCTCGTTCTGTAAGTTATGTCGAAGGCTCTGAGCTCAATGGCCTATTTGGTGAGTCGGCCGGAGATTTCTGGCTTCCGTAAGACTTGCTAGATCTGGAGATCAGTTTGTACTTCAATGTTGAAGGCTTGAAAGTACCTTCAGAGCCTTCTAGAGGCGTGGACCAGGGCCAAGGCCAGCTTTTCAATCATAGGGTACCTCGTCTCGTAATCTTTTAAGACGCGGCTCACATAGTACACCGGAATTTGAGCCATATTCAGATGGACTACGAGTACCGCGCTGATAGCGAAGTGGGAAGCTGATAGATAAATCGTGACTGTTTCACCCGTTATCGGAGCGGTTAGAGTGGGAAGAGATCCCAAACAAATTTTCAACTCTTGAAAAGCCGTGTCTGCTTCTGAACTCCATTCGATCTGCCCTTTTCCGGTGCTTCTTTTTAAAACGTTCATGAACAGTAGAGTACGGTTTGTAGCCTTGGAGATGAAATGATGCAATGCGAAGAACTTCCAATTTAGCGACTGAATTTCTTTCACGGTCTTCGGAGGTTGCCTTTTAATTACAGCTTGTACTTTGTCTGGGTGAGCTTGAATTCCGGACTGCGTCACCCATACTCCCAGGAGAAAAATTATGTCGAAACATGAATGTATATCGTTTACGTTGGAACGTAAATTTACACCAACACGTACATTAAAATAAGCATATGAGAAAATATTGTTTTTTATTAAATTTACGTCAAAACGTAAAGGAACCGAAAACGTACATAAAAATAAACATGAAGACGCATGATTTTTAACTTGACTCGATTCTAATAAATTATACGACAATATGGATGTAAATATTATATTAAATACATCGTATAAATAAAGTTGTATACTTTCTTGTTAAAATTAAAAAAAAATTCAGTTAAGAATGTCCTTATTCACCTATGCTTTTCATATGAAAACATGAAAAGTTTATTAAATTTATTAACTATGTTAGAACCTTTGTATTTATTAATTATGTTAGAACATGTGTATCATACGGGCTGTAT
The DNA here is from genome assembly GCA_030545235.1 of Helianthus tuberosus. Lineage (NCBI taxonomy): Eukaryota > Viridiplantae > Streptophyta > Magnoliopsida > Asterales > Asteraceae > Helianthus > Helianthus tuberosus. The sequence continues at coordinate 8,170,807 of CM060403.1, read as the reverse complement.
AAATATATTTTTGTATATTAAGTAATAAAAAAAGTTACATCTGTGCATTGCAAGATTGAATAGATTGAATAAACACGTGTATTACACGGCTTGAATACAAATGTAATCAATTAACACACACGGTCATTAATATATGTTTTTGAAAAAATGAACGTTGATGTATTATATACTTTTTATAACATTTTACTTGATTTTTTTATTTATTATTAGGTTAGAAACTTGTGTATTACATAATTTATTATTATTTATTTATTGATTGGTTAGAAACTTGTGTGTTACACGTGGTTGAATCAATTTAATATTAAATAGTTATTAATAAGTAGAAAAACAAAAAGAAATATTAAATATATAAGAGATAAGCCAAAAAAAAGATAATAAAATAATTATATAGCAATAATCATTAATATTAATAAATAACACGTTATACTAAACAACATATTCATTGACAAAAAGATCCATTTGTATTTATTATATGAATATATTATATACCAACGTATATCTAATTTAATTTAGAGTTAATTACTGTTTTCGTCCCTGTGGTTTGTCAAAATTCACTATTTCAGTGCATTAATTTAAAATTTGCGATTTCAATCCATGTAGTTTCACTTTCGTAACCATTTCAGTCCACCTCGTAACCATTTCAGTCCCTGTACTTAATAAAATAATGGATTGAAATGGTTACGAAAGTTAAACCATAGGGACTGAAATGGTTACAAAAGTGAAACCACAGGGACTGAAATCGCAATTTTTAAAATAATGGACTGAAATAGTGATTTTTGACAAACCACATGGACGAAAACAGTAATTAACTCTTTAATTTATTTTATAGATATATTATTAAAATGTTTCTTAGCTAAAAGAAGACACAAAAATATGTAGGAATAATATAAGTGTAAAAAATTGAGTATGAGATAAATTAAAAAAAAAAGCCGGTAGAGAATAATGAAAAATTGCATGTATAGATATTTTAATTATATAATTTGAAGATAATTTTATGTGAAGTTAATAGACTATTTACATATATCTTTGAATTCTAGTCTTCTCAGTTAGAGTTCATTACATAGTTAGTCCCTGTGGTTTGCATAAAGTAACATACTTAGGTATTAATAGTTTAAAATCACATTCTAGGGTATTAACTTTTCATTTTGTAATGTTTGGAGGTATTAACGTTATTTGTAGGTTTAGAATCACATTCTATTAGTACCTATGTATGTTATTTTGTGCAAACCACAGGGACTATGTTAATACCCTAGAAGTTAATACCTCCAAACGTTACAAAATGAAAAGTTAATACCCTAGAAGGTGATTTTAACTATTAGTACCTAAGTATGTTATTTTGTGCAAACCACAAGAACTAACTATGTAATTAACTCTCTCAGTTATTAATATCTATATATAGAAACAGGATCAGGAGAGAACGATTTGAAGTGTAAGAACAGTGAGAACGATTTTCAGCCATAGGATCTTTGTGATTTGTGGCTAAGATGATGCGGTGGCATTTTTGTAAATAATTGGAACCTTATAACTACCAGGAGGGGTAAAATTGGAAGATCCAAACAAAAGTGCACATGCTAATCACATGTCATTTTCCCCCATCATATTTAAACGCCAATAACTTTTTTATACGTGATTATTTTTCTAAAAAAATTACACCATAAAACTCAGCGTTTTTTTTATCTTTCCAACGAGTATACTATTGATATACTTTTCGAAAAAAAATGAAATGGGTTTTATGTCGTTTTTCTGAACTGTGTGTTTTATGGCGCTTTAGACTAGTTATTTGTATGGCGTTTTTCTGAACTATGTGTTTTATGGCGTTTTAACTAGGCATTTTCATGGCGTTTTTCTGAACTAAGTGTTTTATGGCGTTTTAAACTGAGTTTTTCATGGCGTTTTTCTGAACTGAGTGTTTTATGGCGTTTTAACTGGGTATTTTCATGGCGTTTTTTTCTGAATTTTGTGTTTTTGTGGCGTTTTATTTGAACACCCAGTTCATGTGTGTGAGTTTTTTGACAATATTACCCCTTAGTGTAATTTAGCATCAATGCCACATGTCAACTCCAAAATCGTTCTCACCGTTCTTACACTTTTCACCGTTCTCTCTAAATCCTAACCCTCTATATATAATGAATATTTTTAATTATAAAAAGTTAGTATTTGTAATTAAGTAAGAGATAATTAAGGAGTGGATAATGAATATCTTTAATTATAAAAAAATAAGTATTGGCTATATATGGGTAAGGATCCACCAAAAAGTAGATTTTGCCTAAGTAGACTAAGAAGTATTGTGATGATTACATGTAACACTCCTTATAAGTAGGAATGAAAGGTATTTTGGTCCTTATAAGTAAGAGTGTGAAAATGACATGTGACAATCCTTTTGTTTTCTAAAAAGTACAACAAAAAAAGAAGTACAAAAAATCTAGCACAAAAAATCCAGTACAAAAAATATAGCATAAAAAATCCAATACAAAAAAAAATATAGTACAAAAAAAATTAGTATAAAAAATACAGCACAAAAAATTCAGCAAAAAAAATTAAGACCAAAAAAATCCAGTACAAAAAACTTAGCACAAAAATGTATTACAAAAATCCAGTACAAAAAATGTTATACAATACAGAAATACAACACATTTTTGTGGGTTTTTTAGACGTCGTATTTTATATAACAATATGGTACTCAAATTAAAGATAAAAAGATGCACGATTTTATGTTGAAAATTTTATAAAAAAATAATGTTGTATAAAAAGTTATGATCGTTTAAAAAATAAGGATGGAATATGCATGTGGAAAGAGAGAGAGTTAATAAATAAGATTTTTCAAAAATACCCTTACATTTCTCTTTTTCCCTATATTTTCATCTTAACCATTGATTTGAAAAATTAAAGGTTAAGATTCATTCTAATCCTACTTAGACAAAATAAACTTTTTATTTCATCTAACCCTGGCTATATATGATGAATATTTTTAATTATAAAAAAGAGTGAATTACAAGTTTTGTCCTTTATGTTTATACCAAATTTCAGGCGGTGTCATGTAACTTTAAACTTGATGAGTTTTATATTTAATGTTTCCAAATCTTACAAGATTTGTCCTTTAACCCTAACCCAGTTAATTTTAATTTTCAAGTGAGGGACAAATTGGTCTTTTACCAATTTATTTAATAAAACCATTTTAATCTTAAAACAAATAGGGGAATGTTCAAATGAAAACCACTTTTATTGCGAAAAACTCGAAAACTAACTAAAAAAGGCCTAAAAAACACAACAATTTTTTTTTACAATTTTTTTATTAAAAATCACTAGTTTTTATATATAAAAAAAATTCAAAAATAAAAAAAAAAAATTTGTAGTACACATACACATGTGCACTACAATTTTTTTTCAAGTTTTTTTTATATAATTTAATTAGCAAAAATTGGTATGAAAAAAAATGTGGTATGTTTTTTTGGCTTTTTTAGTTAGTTTTCGAGTTTTCGCGATAACTAGTGGTTTTCATTTGAAACTTCCACAAAACAAATATACCTATTATATAATACATCTTTCTAAACACACAATCTAGGTTAAACCCCCATCCTCACCACTACCACCTACTGCCACTAGCACTAGCACCACCACCACCTCCGTTCACAAGAATAACCGGTCAACACCCAACACCGTACACCCTAAACCCGACACCTCTACTACCACCCATCGGACCCTTTATCACTGTTACACCCATCACAACCTCACTATCACCATACTCGGTTAAAAAAATTTCACCTAAATCCGGTTGACTCAGCTCTAAAAACTCCAACTCATTTACAACAATTTCACCTCAATCCCTCTCTATTTTTCACCTGATCCTAAATTCAACTTAACATAATATTTTTTTCAGAGCAATTGTGAAGCCCTGATGATGGTTTAGAAAAAGGTTTGCACAAGAATAACCCTTCAATTGCTGGTGTAGCAACACTATTTGGGGACAAAGATGATATTAAATGGTTGGAAAATATCTCTTTCACAAATTGGGGTAAATCACAACTCCATGACACCCAATCCATAAAAAAACTTTGATTCATCTAAAAAAGGAGCAATTTCATAAGGTTTGAACAAAATCCAACCCATTTTTGGTTGTACAGGTTCCACCCGGAACCGAAAAAACCGATCTTTTGTAGGAATAATTGCTCGAGCTGTTGAACAAGGTGAACGTGTGCTAGTGACTGCCCCCATAAATAGTGGTATAGAGAAAGAGAAAGCGAGGTAAAGAGAGAGAGGAGAGAAGGGCAGGAGATATATTATATATATATATATATATTATTTTTGTTTTAATTAGTAAAATGGTTTTTAATAATAAAAAGGTAAAAAGACCAATTTGTCCCTTACTTGACGATTAAAATTAACTGGGTTAGAGCCAAAGGACAAACCGTGTAAGATTTTGAAACTTTAAGTACAAAACTCGTTAATTTTAAAGACAAAGGAAACCGTCTGAAATTTGGTATAAATATAAAGGACAAAACTTGTAATTCACTCTTATAAATAAGTATTTATAATTAAGGAGGAGATGATGAATATCTTTAATAATAAAAAAAATAAGTATTTATAATTAAGTAGAAGATAATTAAGGAGGGCAGAGAGGCGGGAAAACAATAAAATAAATAGGGGTAAATTACACTTTTCGTCCTTTATTTTGTATCAGATTGCAATAGATAGCCTTTAACATCAATAATTACAGACGCAATCCTTTTTTTTTTTGAACAGCAAAACAAACTTTTATTAAATATGCTAGCAAGTAGCTAGCCACAAACAACCCGGGGAACAGTCCGAAAAATACAATCCGAAAAACAGAAAACAAACATACATCCGAAAAGAAAAACCCGAACACTATCCCATCTTTACTGAATCAAATCTACCCCAAGAGTCCCACGACATATCCGACATTTTCGCCCGTTTAGTAATCCACATAAAACTCATGACCTTTACCTCTTCCATAATCCACATAAAACTCATGACCTTTACCTCTTACAGACGCAATCCTTTATTTTGAAAACTCATTACACCCTTGGTTTTAAAAAGCGAGATGCGCACAAAAGCGACTAGGTCTGAAACCGAGGTGCGAAGCGCAAAAGCGGATTATATAAATTTTTATATATATCCCATAGGTTTTTAGCATCCTTTATTCATAATATAGTTATAAATAACTTTATATGATTTTACCTACAAGTACAAGCCAAAAAAACCTACTGTACAGCAGTTTGACGGTTAAAAACAGTATAAAAACACCCTATGTACAAGTGGCCGCGCCTCAGGCCTGAAAAACCCTCAAAGTTTGCGCTTTTTTGGGGCTTTTTGTAAAAAGTGCGCCTCGGGCTCCCTAAGGCGCCAAGGCTTGTGCCTTGATTTGCCTGCACCTCAGGTGCGCTTTTTGAAACCCAGATTACACCATACGTCCTTTAGCACCAACCAGGTTAAAATTTTCAGTTAAATTTAGCATGTGTGTCGCACATGAGGACATTTATGTCTTTTTACCCCAATCTATTTAAGTTATAAAAAATAAAAAAAAATAATGTGTATATATATATATATATATATATCTTCAGCCCTTGGCTTAGAACCACCGTAGAGCCACCACCGCAAGAACCAGATGCCAACATTTGAAACCATCCACAACCACCATCAGAATAACATTTGTTGTTCATTTGAAACCATCCACAACCACTAGGGGTGTGCACAGTTCGGTTCTGTTTTTTGGTAAAACCAAAACCGTAACCGAAAGTTCGTTTTTTGGTTTTTAAAAACCGTTCGGTTTTGGTTTTTTCGGTTTCGTTTATTTCGGTTTTAGCAACGGTTTGGTTCGGTTTTTCGGTTTTTGAAACAAATTATGTAAAATTCAAAAATTAAAAGTATAATTCAAAGTTTAAGAATCTATCTTAAATGTTTACATTTAAGTTAATATATTTAATCTTTTAAATTAATATTATTCACATAAACCTAATTAGGGATGAGCATTTGGTATCAAATACCGATCCCGTCCCGATACCGTCCTGATCCCGATCCCGAAAATACCGTACCGAATTTTTTTGGTACCGGAAACGGTATCCACTTTTTGGCATTTTCGGTATCGGTATTTCGGGATCGGCACGGTACCGGTAAAATACCGAATTTTACCTTCAAATACCGCTACCGTACCGATACCATACTGATACCGTACCGTACTGACATATTTCGGTATCGGTATCGGTACCCAGTTTTGGCAAAATTCGGGATCGGGATTTGCTCATCCATAAACCTAACCTTCTAATCTATTTTAATGTTTCTCCAAAGTTTTTGTTAAGACGTTTTCTTTTATAATACTTTGAAAACCATTTAATTTTTATATTAAACTTTGTTGGTTCTTGTAAACAATGGATAATTTTAATGATAATAAACATGGTAATTTTCTTATTATAAATATTTAAAAAACAAGAATAAAATTAATAATTCTTTGTAGCATGAGTAAACACTTAAACAACTTAAACATAAAAATATATAGATTTGGTATGCTATTAAAACTTATCGGTGCGGTTCGGTTATTTTCGGTTATTGAAAATGATTATCCGAAAACTGAACCGAAATTTTCGGTTATTAAAAATCCGAAAACCGAACCGTCAGTTTTTGTTTCGGTTCGGATTTTTCGGTTATTTCGGTTACGATTCGGTTATTTCGGTTTTCTACTCACCCCTAACAACCACCATCAGAATAACATTTGTTGTTCATTTGAAACTAGGGCTGTAAACGAACCGAACGTTCAGCGAACAGTTCGTGAACCGTTCGGCGGGAAGTTCGTTTATGTTCGTTTAATAAACGAACGAACACGAACAAATAATTTCGTTCGATTAGTTAAATGAACGAACATGAACAAAGGTCTCGTTCGTTCAATTGTGTTCGTGAACGTTCGGTAAGGTGTTCGTGAACATTCGTTCATTTACGTTCATTTATGTTCACATGTTTGTGTTTTAATGAAAGATTTTTGTACTTTCATATATTTTATCTATACTTTTTATATTATTAAACTTATATTTATTTTATTACCCTAATAATTAAACTTGGAAAACCCTATTTCACTTTGTTTATGCACCATTTCCCTTTCATTTCTTATTATTTACATTGAAAAAATACGATCGACCTCCGTTCCACAATAAGAAATTCACGTTCAAGTGCTACTCTCTGGGCCATCCACCTTTATCCTTCTTCGTCGCATTCGTCAAATTTATTTGTGTTCGTGAACCGTTCGTGAACACGCTCATTTCCTTAATGAACGAACACGAACATAAAATCTCGTTCGGTAACTGTTCATGAACCGTTCGTGAACACATTTATTTCCTTAACGAACGAACACGAACAAGGTCTTGTTCGTGTTCGTTCGGTTCGTTTACAGCCCTATTTGAAACCATCCACCACCACCATTAGAATAGCATTTGTTGTTAAACAATTACTATACGCCTGAAAAATGGGTTACAACCAACAGTTGAAATCATTCACCACGAGAAACACTCGTCCAACACATCAAGGCTTGTAATTCAAAGGCTCGTCCAACAAACGTTGATCCTATTTTTTAGACATAAAACATTTCAAAGGCTTTGACTTAATTATTAGGCTAATCATGAAAAAAAAAAACCAAAAATAATAAAATTCCATTTTGTGAAGAGATACGTTTAATCTGTTTACACCACCAATGAATAATCAAACTCGAGAAGTAGATCAGAGAAACAGACCTTGCGAACGTATCTGCACTCGCTTTCCTTCTCGGAATCTTCAAAGGTCGTCAATAGAGCATTGCCAATTCATGGAGGAAACTGTTGTTGTTAGATCCTAGGAATATGAAAGGGGATCTTCAGGTTGAAGGTTGGGAGATCTGGAGGGGAGACGGGATGTGAGTGGAAGGAGGGTGGACCAAAGGAAGTGGGGTTGCAGGTGGTGGTAGGTGGGTGCCGGAGGTTTTTGGAGGTGGAGGTAGTTGGCGCTGTCGCCTTGGCTCCGCCACCAACGGTGGTGGCCGGCGTTTTCTAGAGAGAGAGAGAAAGAAGAGAGAAAGGGAAAAAGTTGTAACTTGTGTGGATGTGAAAATAAAAGGAAAAATAAGATATGCTTTAAATATAATAGGTAAAATTACTAACCTACCGTCATGTGCAAGGAATATGCTATAGTTAATTGGAATTTTAGCATGATTAGTGCTAAAGGACGTAGAGTGTAATGAGTTTTCTAAATAAAGGATTGTGATTATAATTATTGAAGTTAAAGGTTATTCATTGTAATTCGATGGAAACATAAACGACGAAAAACGTAATTTACCCAATAAATAGCTCCAATGAATGACACATGTCCCTTGTAGGTTTACTTTATTATATAGTACTAATATTAATCCCCCGCATTGCAACGGTTGTCGTAAAACTGTGTCAAGTAGTACCAATGCTATACCACTATCAGCAGATGTAAAATCTTTGAATCACGCACGCTCGTTGCAGAGAAGTTAAACTGAAACTTAAAACATATAAAAAATAACTAAGTCAATCCAGGACCCGTTCATTGCGGCGAACTTGTCAAATGGAGAAATATTGATATGTTGCGACAGGCCAAACGGGAAAAAAATACACCAAAAAAATGTTGCATCCTACACGCACGTTGCGGTGCGTTAACTCACAAAATTTAGAACGAAACGAAAAACTTGGGAATGATTAAAAGTTTGGTGGACCAAAATTGAAAAATAAAAAGAGTTGGGGTTAAATTGCAAAATATGAAAAGCTTTAGGTTAAAAGTAAAAAACAAAGGGTCTAAATTGCAAAAGAGTAAAAGTTTTGTGTTAGAAATGAAAAAAGAAAAAAAAACACTATACAGGATATACAACACCATAAATTACAAAAAAATTAAAAATTTTATTTTTGTAAAACTTGAATAAACTATTATATTAATAGAGTAAACTCTTGTTAATGGTTAAATACTTATTTATTATCTGTATAATACATGATATGGTTTCAAATTATTTATTATTCTTTGATTAGTTTAATATTTATGAATTAATTATTTTCATATTAGTTTAAGAGATATTAATAATTTATTAGATATTAGATTTAGATATTTATAATATTATTAATTCTAAATTGAATTTATTAATATTAAAATAAAGATAAGGATAATGATAAAGATAAGTGATATTATATATTGATTATTAATATTAAAAGAAATATATTAAACAAATATAAATAAAATTTATGAGCTTGAAGGAGAGAATGCCATGTGCCATTATTTGTAGTCTTTTATTAATATTTAAATGGTTTTCGGTGTCGGTATCGGTACCTAGTTTTGGCAAAATTTAGGATCGGGATTTGCTCATCCCTAAACCTAACCTTCTTTTTTTTTTAACAGCTAATTTCATTAATCCCTTGTCGTCTGTGGGACTTGAACCCACGACCTTCTCGTTCCCAACCTATGTGTTTTTAAAGGCTTTGCATTTGCCAATGGACCACCACCCCATTGGTCCTAAACCTAACCTTCTAATATTTAGATATAGAATAGATACGTTGACCAAAAAAAAAAGGAAAAAGACCAAAAAAGGAATGGAAAAAACCGATTATGTAGAAAATGGAAACATGAAAAGTTTATCATAATTATTAATACGAAAAGTAAAAAAAAAAAAGGAAAAGACAGAAAAAAAAATATATGGTTTATCATAGGAGCTAATGTAGGATGTAGAAAATGGGACTCGAACCTGAAAAGCTTTGGAAGCAAAAATAGGTGCATACCACCATATCACTCTTTCTATCGTCAAAACCTTCACCATATATAAACATATATATAAACGTAACTGGTCGGTGGCACTTGATGTGAAAGCCATCGACCATGGTTTTTAAGATTATATATATAACCTAGAACTAGAATATTACATGGGTTAAATATATATAATGTTATATATTTAATTAATAATAAAAAGAAATGTTGTTTTAAAAAAACATGTGTATTATACGCACTTAATAAAACTACATATTATACGGGTTAAATAAAATATATGTCATATGTTAACATATGTAGTCGTCAAGACATGTCTTTAAAAATTAACTTTAACGTGACATTTATAAATCCTGTCAACTTAATTTTAAAACATATTTTTTTTCTCAACCGAGTATTAACTTTATTTTAGGGGTGTGCATGGGTCGGTTTGGGTCGGTTTTTACTATTAACCATAACCATAACCGCTAGTTCGGTTATGGAGTTTTGGTAACCATAACCATAACCAAACTTCGGTTATGGTTAATCGGTTATGGTTCGGTTTTGGTTAATTTCGGTTAAGTAACCAAGCAAGGTTTGAAATAAATAGGGTTGCACGATTTGAACTTAGCTTGAGCCTATTTTATAAGATAACGAAGACTAAACTTTTTGGTTAAACTACCGATTTAGAGTTCTTTTTAATAAGGTAATTCTCAAACAAAAACAATTATGGCCATAACACCTTAGTTCTTTTTCAAAATAAATGACATGTACATCAAGATCAGTTTGTTACTAATATACTTTTATCTTAGTAAAAACCCTCTATATGGTTTTGTAAAACACAAATCTATTATATAAAGTAAACATCACAACTTCGGTTCGGTTTCGGTTATATTCGGTTAACCAAAGATTCATAACCATAACCATAACCGATTGAGCGGTTATACAAAGTTTCATAACCATAACCATTGGTTATATTGGTTATCGGTTATTAGTGGTTCGGTTATGTCGGTTGTGGTTCGGTTATCGGTTATGGTGGTTAATTTGCTCACCCCTACTTTATTTATTGATAAATGTTGATTCAACTAAAGTATAAATACTTCTTGAAATATCACTTTAACATAGTTAAGTAAATTTAAATTATAATTATATTATATTATAAATATATAGAAATATGAACAGATATAAAAAATTAAGGACTAAAATTTGATTCTTTTAATACCATATATTTTTTTATTTTATATATTTTTATCATTTGGACCATCCATCCAACCAAATAAAATATTTAAATTTTTTAGAAGTCAACCATAAAAATTATTAATATTATTGTGAGAGAATTGTAAGAATTGTTCTTTTATCTTTATGTCATTTTCAGACGATGTCCTTTGTTTTTAATACTTTTGAGTTTTATATTTTATGTTTTAAAATCCTTCACGTTATATCCTTTAAGTCTAAACGAGTCAATTTTAAATGTTAAATGAAGGGTAATTTGATCTTCTTACTCATTAATTTAGAAAAAAACTACTTTAATAATAAATAAAATAAAATCAATTATACGTATTATATCTATATATAGGATTAGAATCAAATACAAAGTATACTTATTGTAAGAAGGGTACAAAGGATTTAAAAAAAACCACTACAAAAAAAAAAAAAAAAAAAAAAAAAACCTTAAACATCCACCACCACCCAAAAACCTAAACCCCCAAGGGCAAGGGGTGGGGGGTTTAGGTTTTTGGGTGGTGGTGGGGTGTGGGTGGGGGTTTAGTTTTTTTTTTTAGAGGTTAGGTTTTTTTTAGGTTTTTAGGGGGTGGGGGTAGGTTTTTTTAGGTTTTGGGGGGTGGGGGTTAGATTTTTTGGGGGGTTTTTTTGGTGAGGTATAGTTTTTTTTTTTTTTTTTTTTTTTTGCCGGGGGGGGGGGGGGGTAGGTTTTTGGGTGGTGGTGGGGTGGTGTGGGGGTTTAGGTTTTGGGTGGTGATGTAGTGGGTTTAATTTTAGGTTATTAGACACTTGTCACTCTATAAATCCTTCTTACACTTCTTACAATTAGGAGCCTTTGTAGAATAACTTGACCCTCTGTATATATATGATATATCTATCTAAACACCTTCTTTCTAAAACACACATTCTCTCTCTCTCTCTCTCTCTCACAGGCAAACCCCTACCACCAGTTGTCGCCACCAACACCACCGCCTACTCCCACCCCTACACCACTACCGAACCACCCCCACACCACCACCTACTCAGTCTGAACAAAGATTACGCCACGCTCAGTGACTGCAACAGCGCTGCTCCCGCCAGTTGCCGATGGCGTCGCTTCAGAGTAACTTAATCCCGATCTGGAATCCAAGTGGCAACGGATTCATAATCGAGTCAAAACCGTTGATTTCTCGAAGAACAAATCGGAGAATTTAGTCAAAATCACCATATCCGGAGCGATAAACCGTTGATTTCTAAAATTATCAATCTTTTTGTTAAAGTTATTGTAAATTTTTGTGGGTTTGTTTTGTGAAATTATATGGGTTTAGATAGAAAGTATGATTTTTTGTGGGGTTTATGTAAGAAAGTGTTGTGCAAGAATCTTGTTTTGTAAAATTGGTTGAATTTTAGTTTTGTGAGTTGAAATCTTAGGTGGGAGGAAGTGTAGTGTATGTCAGAGCATTCTCATTCAATCCATCAAATTATACATACATTCTACTAAAAAACAACTCCTATATCAATATTTTTTCACTAAAAACAAATATTTTTTCTCTCTCCTTTTCAATTAAATAATATTATCATTACATTTTTCTCTCTCCTTCACTCACAACCACTTTCAATATATATTAAAAAAAATTATACTGGGTGAACAGTATCCCCCCAAATATACAGATGAACAGTAACATTTTCTCTCTCCTCCACTCACAACCATTTTTTATACCCTTTATAATATAAAAACTACCCCTCACATATTTTGATGGTTTGGATGAGAATGCTCTGAAGCTTGTTTTGTAAAATTCGTTGAAATTTAGTTTGGTGCGTAGTGGTGGCAGGTGGTGCGGAAGTGGTGGTGTGGGTATACAATTTTTTTAGTTTCTTTTCCATTATCGAAAAGTGAATTTGTATACGTGTTTTTATGGATTCATAATTCAAGTATTGCAACATTTTCATTTTAATATGTTTGAGTAATTATAGATGAGATGCTCACAATCCTTTCATGTTCATTAAATTTTTATTATGTGAGTTATAAAGTGGGTTGGAATTGGGTGGTGGCAGGTGGTGCAAAAGTGGTGGTGTGGGGGTGGGAGTGGGTGATGGTAGGTGGCGAGAGGTGGTGGTGAGGGTGGGTGTTTGTTTTAGAGAGAAAGTGTGAGTGTGTTTACATATATAAATATAATATCATTCATTTCATTTTAGTTATAAGAATTATTAAAATATTTTTTAAAGGGTATTGTTAAATATACCAAAAAGTCAACCTTTTAAGAGAGAGAATGGTAGGCATGAGAGAGAAAATGGTTGGCATTAATTACCCAAATCATTAATTACCATTTGAATTAAAAAAATATATCCACAACTTTATTTTATAAATCATAATATTAATTACTAATTGTAACAGTAACAATATTTAATAAAAATGAGAGAAAAAAAGAACTCTATGAATCAAAGTAAAAAAGGAAAAAATCGGTGGTTCAAAATTTAAATGTGATTTTATTTTTGGACTTGATGATTCTAATTCATAAAGAAAGTCTTTTTAGTAAATGAAGATGTTTTTTAATTAGATCATTTGGTGTATAAATTTTAGAGTAATTAAGTGTTTAATAGTAATTAGTTTGAGATTAAGCAATACTTTTGAAGCCGGCTCAGATGAGAAACGGTATTTTTTTTTGAAAGGTAAATTTCATTAACACGAAAGCCGACCCAAGACGGGCCGAACCCACAAGAAACTACAAAATTACATATTTACAAAATTGCACCACTCCTTCCAATCTATCCCTTTGTGTTTCGATCTAGTGGAAAACCAAAGAAAACTCAGAGCCTTAATTTCACTAACTATATTTTCCACTCTAACCTGAATATGAGAAAACTTATAGTTATTTCTAGAGCGCCATATACTCCAACACGCGGTCATTATTATACCATGAATAGCATCCTTCTTTTTCTCCGAAATGCCAAGATCTTTGTGAAAGGATAGAAGGTCTTTAAGCGAAAATATTGGGAATTTTACACCACGAGCTAATTCCGAACCACACATTCGAAGCAACGAAACAAGCTATGAACAAGTGTTCGGCGGTATATACAATCGGTTTTGTTGAGTATTCTTGAAGAAATCGCAACAAAGTGCCAAAAATGAATTTATAAAATTGTAATGGTCAACTATAAAATATGTATTTCTTTTTTGTTATACAAGACAAGTAGTAAAAACAAAATAACAAAAGTATTATAAAATAAAATAAAATAAAAAACATAATTATTACTTTTGACTTTTATAATAAAATAATGTAATAAAGTGATTAATCATTACCAAGTTGATTAATGGGTAGATTTATCTTTATACTGAGTGTATTTATCACACCCCTTTAATTAAACACCTAACATCTAAAATTTACATACATGTAACATTGTTTTGCGTATATGCAGACATGCTAAAACCGAGTCCAACACAACTTGACGCATACACTATAAGTATAACCTAGTCCAACACAACTTTGTCACAAGACAATACTACAGCTGAATCCATCACAACTTCGTCAAGAAGCATACGCCACAACCGATTCCAACACAATTTCATCACGAATTTTTTTTTTTGATTGTTATAGTTTTATAATTTAATTTTTTAAACTCCAGACTTTATGATTTGGATTTAAATTTATAAAAAAAAAAAAAAGATAATTTTTTTTATTTCATGTTATGTATGCGTATAACAAGCAAGCAAGTGACTTTTTCATTTCTTTGTGGATGTTTGGATGAGCTTTTTCATTTCTCCTTATTGACTTTTTAACCTCTATATCTTGTTTTTGGAATAGTCACAAGCAAGCAAGTGACTTTTTCATTTCTTTTTTTCAATGTTTAAAAAGCTTCTTTTTACTTTATTACCCAAACACCATTTCACAAGAACTCATTTTCTAAGAAGTCATAAGAAGGTAAAATAAGCTCATCATAACATAGCCTTATGCTCTAATGGTTGTAACTTACACTTTGTTAATTTTTTTCTTACTTTTTTTTATTTGTTTTGTACTTTTGATCCTATACTTTTCATCTTATTACAAATTTATCATGAAACGTTTTTCATTTTAACACCAACACTTTTCCACTTTCAACTTTGTCTCCTGTACTTTTCATTTTTTACAGAATTTCTTTTTACGGTTTGAAGTTTCAAGTTTCAATCTAATTTTTGTGCGTTAACACGTCGCAACAGGCGTGAGTGGTCAGTGTGGTCCGGGTGTCGTTAGGTCCGATCTATCGGGGTTATAGATCATACAAAAAATAGAGCTCTTGGTCCATTGATTAAAAATTGTTAAATTAAAATTAATAACAGAAAGTGAACTGATGAACTGCCACATCCTAGACAAATAGAGGTTTTCTGGAATTTAGAAATTAAAGAAGAGAATTCACCTGGTGGTGGTTGTGGTGTTGCTGTTGCTGCAGCTGCTGGAGGAAGAGGACCATAGATAGTCTGCAATTGATCCCATACATCTTTTGCAGTGAAATCTGTCCTTTGCTTGAAAAGATTTACAACGCCCTTGAGTGTTTGTTCAGAGAGGGAACCAAGAATCCAACCAGTGGCAAGTGCATCGGATCTTCTCCACAGCATGTTTTCTGCAGGTTGGCTTTCAAGTCTTCCATCGACGAAACCAATCATATCATGACTCTTTAAGAGGAATAACATCTGTGTTTTCCACACAACATACATGTCCCGCCCACTCAGCTTCACTGTAACAAAGTTCGGGGCACAAACATGTGACGGGTATGGATATTCTTCCACCGAATTATAGGAGCTTGAGCCTGCCATCTTAATCTCTTCTTTTTTGTTTGTGTCAAACTTATTTTCCAGCTTGTTTTAAGTATTTAAACTAGAGGAGAGGAGGCATGGATTCAAAACAGATGGTCATATCACATTGACTATGAGAGTGAGGGATCTAGTAAATATCTTTTCGATGGCTGATTCTATTTTCACATACCTATTTTCACATCCCTACATGTATACAGGCCGTATACACTTATACGGACCATATAGAATGTTATTTGCACACAAATAAATGCATTGAAATGTTTTTTTTGTTTTACCTGTATACGGGCCGTATAATATTATACGGGCCGTATATATTTGTATACGAGCAATATAATGTTATACGGCCTGAGGTGTTTTTTGGGTGAGATTTTCTAAGGTTTTTGGGTTATTAACGTTTGTATATGGGTCGTATAACGTTATACGAGCCGTATATATGTTTTTTTTATAACCGAACAACCGTTTAATAAGTTTTAGTAGTTGTCTAGATAGCGTTTGCCGTATTATTTAGATATATCGGATTATGTACGACTTTGTAAAGTGTTTATGTTACAATAGTATTTGCCGTATTATTTTATATATATTAGATAAGCAAAACATATGTACATGATAAACAATACCATAACAATTATTATGCAAACAAGATAATAAACAATACGATAACAATTATTAAACAAACAAGATAAAATGTAAACATAAGATTAATATTTCCAATGTTTTACATCTAAAACAACAAAAGATAAATATTTACAGAGTTTCAAATGTAAAACAACAAAACCAAAAAAATAAGCAGCTACGGTGGTGGTGGTCGTGGTGGTGCAGCGCCAGCTCGTGGAGGTAGAGGCGCCCCAGAATGCATAGCATTAATCGTTTCCACCATCCACTTCATATCACTCTGCATACGGGATACGTCCACACCCAAACACGATACGTCCACCCGTACAGCAGCTACGTCCACTCGTACAACAGCTACATCTGACTTGACCAGAGCCAGTCTCTCCTCCACTCCCTGTGGAGGAGTCACACAGGGTCTCACGCTCCGTCGCTCGTACGGGCGATTACCCCATGTATCCTGCACATCCTGCTGCGATCTGTTGATCGCAGCATCACCTTCATCACCTCCCTCATCATCTCCCCCGTCACCCTCACCATCACCCTCACTATCACCCTCATCTCCCTTGCCCCTGTGGCCCGCCGTCGCCAACTCCACCAGCAGTGGCTGGCCCTCGTACCACTCGGTACGACCGTCGTCAAGCGACCAAAAAATGTGCCCCCCCAGCCTCGTGGGCAATCCCCATTGAGCATGTTGTATCCCTACCCACTGGATCAACCTGACGTGTGATGGTCATATCCCGATCCCACCTGCGGGGAAAAGTGGCGACCATAGTGCTTCGCCAGATAGGTGACGAAGCCGCCACAGCTAATGTGGCTCGACGTACGCTTATAAGCGTACTCGGCGAAGTATGTGACCAACCTGTTTGCCAAGTTGCCCCCTGCCGGTAAGTAGGTCGTGCAAGAAGAACAGGTCATTTTGGGTAACCCACTCCCTGCTATCATGACGACCCGCCATCGTCACCGCGATATACCGATGTAGGTATCGGTGCAACAGGTCATAAATGTGCGACACCCACGCCTTCGGGGATCGTGAACGCGGTGTCGCGAAGTCGCCAACACCAATAGTGTTCCACCAGGGCCACAACACGTTAAAGGACGTGGTGGTCGGAGCATCCAAAAATGCCTGGGATACCGATTCATCATGTGAGTACAGTCCCATGGCAACCGCAGACTGTGGGAGCGTCATCGAGCGAGGCGCCCCGCAAAGAGTAAACGAGATTGTGGGGGTCTCCAAAAAATGTCGTAAACCCCTACCTCGGGTCTGGGTAAAAGCAAACGTACACAAAAAATCTATGTAATCTCCCTGTGGGCCCACTCTTGGCCGACCTC
Organism: Helianthus tuberosus; assembly: GCA_030545235.1. Classification (NCBI taxonomy): domain Eukaryota; kingdom Viridiplantae; phylum Streptophyta; class Magnoliopsida; order Asterales; family Asteraceae; genus Helianthus; species Helianthus tuberosus. The sequence continues at coordinate 8,153,157 of CM060403.1, read as the reverse complement.
AAATAAACGGGCCCACGGGGAGGTACCTGGCATGAACTCCCGTACCCGACCGATCGATCCAATGTCGGTAAAAAAAACCTATATCAATGGTTCGGGGCACATCCAGCTCCATCTGTCGTAATCTAGCCAATCACCTGTGGGCAATCGTACCGTGGGGGATCTGGCAAACAAACAATGCCGTCTCCTGAAAATCATAATCAACATCCTCCTCCTGCTGACCTCATCCCCCCCGTCCTCTACCTCGTGCTCCAGCTGCTTATGACACGATTAACGCGCACGTATTACACGAGGTGTATACGATTTGTACAGCACTCGATATATACGTTTCGTATACACACGTATTTTACGTCTCGTATACGATCCGTATTATACTCATCGTATACGATCCTTACAACGGGCGTATACGTTTTATAAACATACGTATTATGCATCCCGTATACGATCCGTTCACAACAAGTATACATTTTGTATACGGATGTATTATATGTCCCGTATACGCTAAATACAATCAACGAAAAAACGAAGTAAAAAATTGAAAATTCAAGTATATACGATCGTATACATGTATACGCTTGTATACATCCTGAATTTTCAGGTTGTATACGCTTGTATACATCGTATATACTTGAAGACTCAAGTTAATCTATTCTATATGATCGTATAATCAAACAAATTACGTAATCCGAAAGTTTAATGAATGAATGAGGCTTAGAAACGTACCGTAATAGTAGAAGAACGAGAAGAAAACGTCACGGACGCCGAAGAACGATATCCAAGAACAACCCAAGAGAAAACCGAGAGAATTTTTGTGAATTTTGAGGTCGTATGGTTGTTGTATATCTTTTTATTATACGACCAGTTTTTGATTGTATACGGCCGTATAAATCTATACTGGCCATATGAAATGTTAATTAATTTTTAATTGACTCGTATACTCAGTATACGAGCACTATTTTATGCATTGTATACGGGCCGTATAACATTATACGGTCCGTATACAGTGAACCAACATTTTTTTATTTTTCTTTTAATTAGTATGTTTGGATTTGATGAAAAGGCAATCGGTATGTGTTCAGAACATGAAATAAGATCAACCTTATGTTGCTTTTGCTTGATGTTTATCAACTGGTCACCTTAACTCAAACTTTTAATCATTACAAATTATCGGAACATCAAATAAGATCATAACCAACGACTACAGAAACCGAACAACTCTTATCACTGGTCACTGTTTTGGTAAAAAAAAATTAGTTTAAAGATAATGTAACCAAATTTTGAATTTGAGGTAGAGTGCTAAAATAAACATAAAGATTAAAAAATTCAAAACACCCTTTTTATTTTCAATTCTATAAGATGAGTTTAGGCCTTTAAAGTTTGTTTCTTACCTGATATGGAATGTGATACTGTGAAAAATGAGAGAAGAATGGTTGTAATAACAGCCTTAAGTTCAAGTGCCATTAATAGTTAATAACTTGAAGAAAGTTAAATAGTTGAACAGCTGAGTGATCAAAGTATAATGCAAAAATGACAATGAACACCGATATTTATACAAGGAAAAAGCCCTTGATCTTTGATAGATCTCAGGCACAAAAAACCTCGGGTGATGGAAACTATCGTTCGCCAACTGTATTAAACAAGAAAGTTAAAATGTAGTACAACTTTGGATGATATTGAGCTTGTTACAATTGAGTTCTAGTGTGTGTTTGAGAGCAGATTCGAGAGTGGTAAACGTACGAGTTGTTTTTATCCTTATTGTCATTCTGTTCTAATCAAGCTCAATACTTAGAAATATCTAGCTAACTAACTATCCGAAAAATGTGCAAGTCTCCCATGTTCTCCAGAACGGCTACATGCCTTCAACTCGTGTGAAATTGAGAGTATATTCCCCGAAATTCTAGCATTGACTGAGTCTAATTCATTATGTACCTGCGAATACAACTTTTAAACAAGGATACAAATGTTAGTTAATATAAACAATAGAAAGGATCCGTGATCCTCAGACTTCCTGCACCATCTGTTAAGGATCAGTGATCCAGGCCAATCTAAGGATATGTGATCCATAGTTATAAAAATTAACCCCTAACACTCACCTTAACTCAAACTTTTCATCATTACATCCAAGTTAAATCCATGAAAGCCTGCATCTTGTTTTTATCAACGATTTTCTGATATCGCGTTAAACGTTCGTTGTAAAAGTTTGCCTAGCTCTCTACCAGCGTACCCTATGCGGGTTGTCATCAGAATCCTGACAAGGTAGGCATTGATATTCCCCCTCTAACCTGATGTGAATAAAATCGTTCTCGTATACATGCACGAGCGTAACGGTTTGATGAGGAAGACTCTCTTTGGCTGTTCTCGATAAGGGAAAAACATGGCACAACCGGCGTCGCTTAATAAGTGACAAATCACATTCCACCGGTTAGCTATCATAATTCCCGAGAAAGGCATTAGCAACCACTTATCTCTCGGTGCAAACCCTATACCATAATAATCGAAGGTGTTTCAAACATATTTATACTTTTCTGAATTTATTCTTTTCCACAGGTCTTCATGTCGGTTGCACTCACCATGAAGCTCCTTTCATATTAACGGCCACTCATTCTCATCAAGCGACAAGCCGACCGCTATAGCTCGAAAGCCACAATTACCATCACCCCGAACATCTTGAATATGACTTAGGTATGGATGGAAGCAAGGTGGTATGAACTTTTCGTATAATTTGAATAAGTTAAGTTGTACTACAGGCAGTAAAGGTAACGACAGTGCCTCTTCCATTGATTTTGCCACCTTTTGCTTACCCTTCCATTGCCTAGCGCCCTTCGCAATCTTGTCGATGAACATCGGCACTCCACGATGATCACTTTGTGAGTGGACAAATGAGCTATGTCTTGCAGGTTAGGTGTGCGACTCTTGTGTACCAATGTCTGATGAATCACCATGCGAGTCTAAAGATGACCGAAGAGAGATAAAACTGTGCCTAGAAGGCTCCGCAAAAGAATCAACCTTCCTTTCTTGTTGAGCCTTTAACGTTGGACAACCCCGTGGATTTTTCTTCATGACTGGCTGTTTGACATTTGTCTGAATGGGGTTAACTATCTCTTTTATTTTCTGAAATATGTTTTTCTTAATCGCCCCCGGCTGCCCCAAAAAATGTTGTTTAATATTAGCCAATTCGTTGTCTATGTCGAAGACCTCGTCTTCGCACTCTTTGTTTAAAAGTACCAAATCCAGCTTCTGCCAAAAGGGGTCTATTAGCTCCAATGAAATCTTTTGACCTGTATTAAAATAAAACACAAACAAGAGAAACGTTAAAATCATTGCATGATGAAATGCGCTTATTAAAAGACATGGTTGGTCGAAGAATGTATTACGATTTTGTATATATGGTACCAATCGGCATGCGTATGGCAGCCCACAGGTTGTAAACAAATGGCACGCGCATATACCGTTAGCTTCTTTTAAAATCTCTATTTGTTGAACTTCATTTCTTAACAGGTCCTGGCATTTATGTGAAACCTTCTTTCGAATGAGATCAAAAAAAGGTTTGTTATATGGATCCATTGTCCGGCTCCTACTTACTTCAATGTTGGCTTTTATTTCAGTGACCTGGTTTTTCATTAGCTGATTGATAAGCGATACAATCTTATCAAGCGTGAGGTTAGGTTCGCCGAGGTATCGCTTAAACTGAAGTGCAGATGTTGGTCGGTCCAGTAAGCCACAAACCGGTCTTGTCGCAACCCCCGATCCCTTATCTGTCCCGGGAACGGGCGGATGCGAGCTCAGATTTTCGGTGGTATCAGGTATTTAATCTTGCAGCAGAAATTACAACAGGACCGTAGTTAGGAAATGTTTATCAGAGTAAAACCACCATATTTGATATTAATAATAACATGGGCAAAACCCAAGTTTCTTATTATAGTACATTTATAGGGACAAACCCTATTTTATTGAATTTAAAACATCGTTTATTAGGTAACTTTTATAGCCACATTTTCCCCCAGCCTTCAGTGCTCTCCAGCTGGCTTTTCACTAATTGACTGTCACATTTTGTTACCTGTAACGCGTTTTAAAAACATTTGTCAGTCGGAAATACTGGTGAGTGAATCCCAGTTTAATCAAGAAACATTTTATCAATTAAAACAGTATTGAGAGCGATCACATTGTTTATTTCTACACAATTACTCATTCAGTATTTGCCACTCGACCGGAACTGTGGCTATGGTCAAATTACCCATTGGCTAACTCGTCGTCCAATGGTAATGAACTGTCATTCCGACTTACTACTACTACTCGTAGTAATAAATTTTGTATACAAAACCCCATAATACCGGCAGTAATTGAAGAACTACAAAGACTCAATCACTGCTTAATCACATTGTAAACAATTAAGGTTTTGTAAAACATTCCAAAAAGGTTAACAAAAAAGAGGATAAACTCACATTGCTATCTTAGACTTCGCGTAAGGGTTTCCTGGATATAATCTATAATTTACACAAATGTACATTGGTTAGTATCATAACCCTTTGAAAATATTAATGATACCCTCCCCGAGACGGCATTCCAACAACTACGTCGGGCAGAACCACGACAGTTGTTACGGAACCCTAAATCAATCGGGCAGCGTAACTATTACGAAACTGGGGTTATAATACTTACAACGGAGCAGAACCTCGCTAATTACGGGTATAATACCCGACTATAATGCTTATAACTTCAGAAATTCGTTTAGAAAGAGAGAAATGAGCAACGAAAAGTGAAACCCGATGGTCTTCTTATATAGGTGCTGAAACTGGTGCACACGCGGCCCGCGTAAAGAACAAACAAGGGTTACGCGGCCCGCGTCAACCCTGGTCAACTATATAGCTTGTCCCGGTCATGATCTAGACCCGCCACGATGTCGACACGTGTCAGCTCAGGGTGTCTCCGAGTTGTTGATCTCTCGCGGCCCGCGTTAACTTAAACGGGGTCTTACGCGGCCCGTTTAAACTAAAGAAACTCAAAGGAATCCGGTATCCACCTTGATACCGCCCGCGTAAATGTTGGGGTGGGTCTACGCGGCCCGCCTCAACTTACTGTTTTCAGATTTTTTATTTATTTTATATGTTATAACATGTTTCGGGCTCGGTTTTCACATACGGGGTGTAATATAAGACATATTGGGACATTCTAAAATATATTAGAGTGTTAGACATATTATGAGGGTGTCAGTTTTACCGAGGGTTGTTACATCCTCCCCACCTTATTTTAGAGCTCGTCCTCGAGATCTACTGAAATAAGTGCGGATATTTCCTTTGCATTTCAGATTTAAGCTCCCATGTGTACTCAGGTCCTCTTTTGGAGTCCCACTTTACTTTGACTAGAACTAGTCTCTTATGTTTGAGCTTCTTGACTTTCCTGTCTTCAATCTGTAGAGGCCTTTCTACAAACTTAAGTTGTTCATTTACCTCTATATCTTTAAGAGGTACTATCAGTGATTCGTCAGTTAAACACTTTTTGAGATTAGATACATGAAACACATCATGTATTCCTGCCATTTCCTCTGGCAGTTGTAGCTGATAGGCTACAGGTCCTATTTTTCTAATAATCCCAAAGGTCCAACATACCTGGGACTTAGCTTTCCCCGTTTGATGAATCTTACTATTCCTTTCCAAGGAGAGACTTTTAATAACACTTTATCTCCTACTTGAAACTCCAAGGGTTTACGTCGGTGATCAGCATAACTCTTCTGTCGATCACGTGCTACTTTCAGTCGTTCCTTGACTTGAATGATCTTGTCGGTTGTTTCTTGTACTATCTCAGGTCCAGATAGTTGCTGTTCCCCAATTTCTGCCCAACAGACTGGGGTTCGGCGCTTTCGTCCATAAAGTGCTTCGAATGGTGCAGCATTGATACTTGTGTGATAACTATTATTATATGAAAATTCTATTAAAGGTAAGTGATCGTCCCAATTACCTCCGAAATCGATTACACAAGCTCTAAGCATGTCTTCCATTGTCTGAATTGTCCTTTCGCTTTGTCCATCCGTTTGAGGATGATAAGCTGTGCTTAGTTTTAACTTGGTTCCCATTGCCTTTTGGAAACTTGACAAAAAATGAGAGGTAAATCGGCTATCTCTATCAGAAACAATTGATAAAGGAATACCATGTAAAGAAACAATTTCATTTAAATATAGTTTAGCTAATTGTTCCATACTGAAAGTTTCCTTCATTGGTAGGAAATGAGCTGACTTGGTTAGTCTATCTACAATCACCCAGATTGTATCATTTCCTTTCTTTGTTTTGGGTAATTTAGTAACAAAATCCATTGTTATTAATTCCCATTTCCACACTGGCATTTCTAATTGTTGTAGAAATCCTGAGGGTTTCTGGTGTTCAGCTTTGACTTGTGAACATGTTAAACATTTAGAAACATAGGCTGCTATGTCCTTTTTCATTCCTATCCACCAGAAATTTTTCCTTAAATCCTGGTACATTTTGTCATTTCCTGGATGCATCGTATACTTAGACTTATGGGCTTCTTCTAATATACGATGACGTAGGTTTCCTAATTTAGGTATCCACATTCTCTTTTTATGTAATCTCCAAATTCCATCTATTCCTTGTTCCAATTCTTTTAGCATACCTTTTAATTTTTCAGAATCATCCTTGATGACTGATTCTTGTGCTTCTCTTATCTGATCATTATCTACTTGCAGATTTAATTTAAGAGAACGTACCCTTTTTGGCTTTTCATGATATTTTCGGCTTAAAGCATCTGCCACTACATTTGTTTTTCCTTCATGATACTGGATATCACAATCATAGTCACTAAGCATCTCCATCCAACGTCTTTGTCTCATATTCACTTCCTTTTGATTGAAAATATATCTTAAACTCTTATGATCAGTGAATATGGTAAATTTACTACCATAAAGGTAATGTCTCCAAATCTTAAGAGCAAAAATTATAGCTCCTAATTCTAAATCATGGGTTGAATAATTCTCTTCATGATTCTTAAGTTGCCTAGATGCATAAGCTATAACCTTTTGGCGTTGCATAAATACACATCCATAACCTAATTTAGAAGCATCAAAATAGACTACAAAGTCTTCAGCTCCTTTTGGTAATGCTAGTATGGGTGTATGTGTTAATCTTTGCTTAAGGATTCTAAAGGCTTCTTCTTGTTTTACTCCCCATTCAAACTTAACAGATTTACAGGTTAGCTTAGTTAAGGGAATGGCTATTCTAGAAAAATCTCGAATAAATCTTCTATAATAACCGGCCAATCCTAAGAAACTTCTAACCTCGGTTGGTGACTCAGGGGTTTTCCATCTAGTAATCGCCTCGATCTTTGTTGGATCCACATGGATTCCTTCATGATTAACTAAATGTCTGAGAAACTGTACCTGTTCTAACCAAAATTCGCACTTAGAGAATTTAGCATAAAGATTTTCCTTTCTTAATAAACTTAAAAGTGCGTGCAAATGCTTTGCATGATCCTCTTTATTCTTAGAGTAAATTAGAATATCATCTATGAAAACAATTATGTATTTATCCAAATATGGCTTACATATTCGGCTCATCATGTCCATAAATGCAGCTGGGGCATTGGTTAAACCAAATGGCATGACAGTAAATTCATAATGGCCACACCTCATTCTAAATGCGGTCTTAGGAATGTCCTCTTCCTGTACCTTTAATTGATGATATCCTGACCTTAAATCGATTTTAGAGAAAAATCGAGCTCCTTGCAGTTGATCAAACAGATCATCGATTCTTGGTAATGGATACCGATTCTTAATCGTGACCTTGTTTAATTCACGGTAGTCAATGCACATACGCATTGATCCGTCCTTCTTTTTTACAAACAATATCGGCGCTCCCCATGGCGACGAACTTGGTTGTATGAATCCTTTCTCCAACAATTCATCTAATTGTTTCTTTAATTCTTGCATTTCTGCAGGTGCCAAACGGTAAGGTGCTTTGGCAATCGGTGATGTTCCTGGTATTAAATGGATTCTGAATTCAACTTCTCTATCCGGAGGTTGCCCTGGCAATTCTTCTGGAAATACATCTGAAAACTGAGATACTACTGGAATATCTTTTAAATCCTTTCCTTTAGTGTTAGTGATTATAGAAATCAAATACACTAATGATCCTTTTCTTATATAACTTGCAGTTTTCATTACAGAGATGAACTTAGTGGACCTAGAGGGTTTATCTCCTTTAATTGTGATCGTTTTACCTTTTGGTGAATTTACTTGGATTGACTTTTGATCACATAAAATACTGGCTTTATTGGCTATTAACCAATCCATTCCTAAAACAACATCGAATCCTGCCAGATTCATGGGATAAAGATTTTCCCTAAATGTTTGGTTTAAAATTTCTATTCTTGCTCCCTGCAAGATTTCAGAAATCCTAACCGTTTCTCCATTGGCTGTCTCTACTAAGCATTCTTGTGGTAGTTTAGTTAATGACTGATTTAGAAATTTGCAAAATGATGTATTAATAAAACTTTGGTTTGCACCAGAGTCAAATAATACTTTAGCAAAGACATCATTAACTAAAAACGTACCAGCTATGACATCTGGAATCATCTTGGCTTCATCTGCAGTCAGAACAAATGCTATAGCATTTTTAGTATTCTTGTTGTCTGGAGCTGGAGCTAATTTTGGACAATTTAGCTTGATATGACCTTGTTCTCCGCAATTGTAACATACCCGGCTGTTAGCTTTCTTCCTGCAGTTTTCTTCCTTGTGTCCCGATATTTTGCAAAAGTTACAGTATATGGAGCATCTTCCTAAATGCTTTCTTTTGCAATACCTACAGTAGGGTGCAGAAGTAGAACCTATATTTTTCCCACGGTTAGAATTTCCAGAACGAAATTCTTGTGTAAGTCTTTGGGTTAGGTTCCTTCTTTGATCCTCTTCTCGGGTACGGACTAATTCATCTGTCAAGGTATTTGCTAATTCTACAGCTTCTTCTATGGTTTGAGGTCTAGCTGCCTTGACTACATGTCTAATCTCTCCAATTAATCCCCAAATATAACGGGAGATTAACACTGGTTCTGGTGAAGCAAGAGTTGGCACTATTCTGGCATATTCAAAAAATATTTTAGTGTATCCCTTACTATCCACACCAGTCATCCTAAGGTTTAGGAATTTGTTTGCTATCTGTTCCTTTTTCATTGGGTGGGCAGAATTTCCTTTCTACCTTGTCCTTAAATTCTTCCCATTCCATATTATAGGTTCTATCACTTCCTCTTGTTTGGAGGATAGTGTTCCACCATTCTAGTACTGCATTCTTAAACAGATTAGAAGCAAACAGTATTTTATCTTCTTCAGCACACTTGCTTATTCTTAAGACTGCCTCAGTCTTCTCTATCCAGCGTAAGGTTGCAATGGCCCCTTCGTTGCCCGAGAATTCCATTGGTTTACAAGACCAGAATTCTTTATATGAACAACCGTAAGACACGGTTCTTCTTCTTTTGGGAATAGGCATTTGAAGTATTGGTCCATTGTTCACGCTGTGTTCTGGTTCACTTGGTCGCTTACTGCTATGCTTACTTTTATTATCAGCATCCTTAACACTTTGAAGAATAAATGGCTTTGCATCTATAATTCCTTGTGCTATTTTGTGTTGGATAGCACTATTATCCACTTGATTATTATTGTTATTGATGCTTGGATTTTCATTAACCACGTTAATGTTACTCTGGTTATCGTTATTCAGATTTCCTTGATTTCCTTCGTCGGCCATCTGAATTTTAAAAAATTACCCCATATTAATATCACAAATAATATCTTAATATAGTTAATCACATGACACGCATTTTTGCCAAAAACGTCGATCATTGCGACTATACTCTTTTCATATATTATGCGTCTATTACACACTAGTACTGAAATAAAAATTACAATATTAACAGAAATAGAATCACACTAATAGTAATATGCATCCGTACACACATATTTTATTTTATTTTTATTTTATTATATTTTATTATTATTACTACTACCATTTCCTCCATTCTCACATTCACGGATATGGATTTATCCAAAAATCCATATTGCGCTCATCGTATTTCCATACGAGACGTTCTCCCACCTGACGCATTCTCTCACTGCTTTCAAAAATTTCCTCCCCAAAAGTCCTAAGTTCTTGGACGTTTTCTGCACTCATTGGGGGTGCAGGTTCTAAGACTGGGTTTGGAATCTGGGGTGCGGGTTCCTGATATGGGGGTGAAAGTGCCTGAAATCGGTAAGGATCTTTTAAAATCTCCCTAATATATTCATCATGGTAATAGGGATCTAAAGGGTCCATACCTGGATAGGCTTCTATGTTCTCTGTGTGTTTTCATGTATCGGGTAACGTTGCACAAAGTCCCTATTATCGTCCCACCAGGGGTCGTAATTTGGGTCTAGGGGGTTTGGTGCAGGTACCCTAGGGATTTCTTCTGGGTTGAAGTCATGCATCTCCACTTGGTTTTCAGGGTTTTCTATCTCCATGGGTTGATCTTGGATTGGTAGTTGTGGTTGAGGTGCTACTAATTGTTCCAAACTTGGGTCAGCAGCAGTTGTGGCTAGGATATGGAAATTGGCTAGGCTTCTATTAAGCATATCCTATGTATGGGCATCTGTTCTACGCTTAGCAGCTGCTATAACTCTTTGTTGTTGCAACTTTCGCATTCTTTTCCTACGAGCAAAGGCTTCCTTACTGAACCATCCTCGTTTCTTATGAGGGAATGGCTCTTCTGACAGAGCTCTAAAAGCAAACACTCCTTCTTCCTGATCAGCAGAATACCCAGAAAGGGCAGGCTGTGAAGAAGTACCTTCACTCTTAGGTGAATTAGACAACTGACGACTCATGTCTGAGGGTCCTTGATCACTCATACTGTAAACTAACAAATAGTCAAATAACACATAACAAATAAATACAGTTATGCACGTATTTCCGTAATTTATTTCCTAACATAAAATATAGAATTTAAGTGTCAGCAGAACACTTCTTTGGCTCAGACCAGTGGCTAGGCTCTGATACCACCTTCTGTCGCAACCCCCGATCCCTAATCTGTCCCGGGAATGGGCGGACGCGAGCTCAGATTTTCGGTGGTATCAGGTATTTAATCTTGCAGCGGAAATTGCATCAGGACCGTAGTTAGGAAATGTTTATCAGAGTAAAACCACAATATTTGATATTAATAATAACATGGGCAAAACCCAAGTTTCTTATTATAGTACATTTATAGGGACAAACCCTATTTTATTGAATTTAAAACATCGTTTATTAGGTAACTTTTATAGCCACATTTTTTCCAACCCTTCAGTGCTCTCCAGCTGGGTTTTCACTAATTGGTTGTCTCATTTTGTTACCTGTAACACGTTTTAAAAACATTTGTCAGTCGGAAATACTGGTGAGTGAATCCCAGTTTAATCAAGAAACATTTTATCAATTAAAACAGTATTGAGAGCGATCACATTGTTTATTTCTACACAATTACTCATTCAGTATTTGCCACTCGACCGGATCTGTGGCTATGGTCAAATTACCCATTGGCTAACTCGTCGTCCAATGGTAATGTACTGTCATTCCGACTTACTACTACTACTCGTAGTAATAAATTTTGTATACAAAACCTCATAATACCGGCAGTAATTGAAGAACTACAAAGACTCAATCACTACTTAATCACATTGTAAATAATTAAGGTTTTGTAAAACATTCCAAAAAGGTTAACAAAAAAGAGGATAAACTCACATTGCTATCTTAGACTTCGCGTAAGGGTTTCCTGGATATAATCTATAATTTACACAAATGTACATTGGTTAGTATCATAACCCTTTGAAAATATTAATGATACCCTCCCCGAGACGGCATTCCAACAACTACGTCGGGCAGAACCACGACAGTTGTTACGGAACCCTAAATCAATCGGGCAGCGTAACTATTACGAAACTGGGGTTATAATACTTACAACGGAGCAGAACCTCGCTAATTACGGGTATAATACCCGACTATAATGCTTATAACTTCAGAAATTGGTTTAGAAAGAAAGAAATGAGCGACGGAAAGTGAAACCCGATGGTCTTCTTATATAGGTGCTGAAACTGGTCCTCATGCGGCCCGTGTAAAGAACAGACAAGGGTTACGCGGCCCGCGTCAACCCTGGTCAACTATATAGCTTGTCCCGGTCATGATCTAGACCCGCCACGATGTCGACACATGTCAGCTCAGGGTGTCTCCGAGTTGTTGATCTCTCGCGGCCCGCGTTAACTTAAACGGGGTCTTACGCGGCCCGTTTAAACTAAAGAAACTCAAAGGAATCCGGTATCCACCTTGATACCGCCCGCGTAAATGTTGGGGTGGGTCTACGCGGCCCGCCTCAACTTACTGTTTTCAGATTTTTTATTGTTTTTATATGTTATAACGTGTTTCGGGCTCGGTTTTCACATACGGGGTGTAATATAAGACATATTGGGACATTCTAAAATATATTAGAGTGTTAGACATATTATGAGGGTGTCGGTTTTACCGAGGGTTGTTACTGGTGATGCGTGTGAAGTGTCGTTAGTTTTTAATGTATATGTTAAGCCCTTTTTAACACTTTTTAGCCAAGTTTTACATTTATAAAACACGATATTTACTAACACTAAACACACATATGGGCAAGTGCACCCATCGTGAGCGTAGTATAGTGTTGGTAAGATACCGAGGTCATCCAAGGACACAAGAGCTTTTAGTACCGGTTTATCCTCAATGTCTAATCAAATCAAAAGGTTTAGAAAAATGTTTTAAACTAAGAAAAAAAATAAAACTAACTAAAAATGCTGAAAAAAAAAATAAAAAGAAAAAAAAAACAGATAGACAAGATGAATCACTTGGTTCCGACTCGTGTTTAGTGTAACCTTTGATTATTTCCGCACTTTTGCACTTATTTAAGAGATTATCTTAGTTATTGTAGTAGGCCCCTCTTTTGAAGGTGACGTTACCCTCAACCCAGTAGTTTGAGTCAGCAAGGATACAATCCTAAAGGGTCGGATTATTGAAAGATAATTAATTAAGTTATTAATGCAAATTATGGTAGGCCCCTCTTTTGAAGGTGACGTTACCCTCGACTAAGTAGTTTGAGTCAGCAGGGATACAGTCCTAAATAGCCGGGTTATAGTATTAATAGTAGTTTAACTTATGAGGGGATCAAAGAGTTTGGACCCCTGCCATCCAATACCGTTAAGTATTGAAGGAGGTCCTACTAAATTTGACCCAGGTCCCTTGCAGGATCTCTAAACGCTGAACAACGACAAGACTCTTACCAAACCGTTCCCTTAACCCCCGACCAGGTAGCCAACATACCTCCATATAGACCGTGGGGATATGAATGGTGAAAATCTTTTATTTTATATAGACAGTAAAATAATGCCAAGACACCACGGACAAACGATAAGGAAGAATCACCTTCAACATAAGAAACTAGTTATTAAAGTCATTAATACAAAACCAATTAAAAAGTGCGAAAAGATTAAAAATAAAAAGTATTACACTAGACACTTTGTCTTCACCAAGTGATGTAAGAGACTTAGGCAAACATGGCCTTGATTGTCAAGAACTCTTACGATCAATCTTGGATCCCGAGACGACTCACACACTCTACGATGGACAATGGATGATGGTGGTGGATGATGGTGTTATGGTGGTGGTGGGTGGTGGGTGAAGTGTGAGAGAGGTGGTGTGCCAAGGGATGGTTTGAGCTTGAGCCAAGCACTCCTATTTATTGGCTGAACAGAAGCTCGGGCACGGCCCCATGTCCAGTGGGCACGGCCCCGTGTCTACATCCTCTCTTTCTTCATTTAATGCAGCTTGTCTTTATTAGTTGACCACGCCCCCATGTCCGCTGAGCACGACCCCGTGTGCAGAAGAATATTTGTACTATGAAGATTTGCCTGGATTCTGCGAATCTTATAGTTGACCACGGCCCCGTGTCCGCTGAGCACGGCCCCGTGGTGGGCAATAGAAGCTTCTACCACTTTGTCTTTTCTGCTGACACTTGGGCACGCCCCCGTGCTGGCTGAGCACGGGGCGTGTTCAGTCTTCTGTCTTCTTGTTTTGCTTGGGAAGATGCTGTCGTGGGGTCGGGCATGTCACGTTTGTTCCTTTTCTTGTATTTATGTTAGATTTTGCTGTCTTTTTGCTTCTTTTGTTAATTTGAGCTCATTTAATCCTGAAAATACAAAAGGAAGACAAAAGCACACTTTTTCCAACATTAGTACTAAAAAAGGGTTAGTTTTATGCCACAATTGATGTAATTTATATGTTGCATTTTGCACACATCAAATACCCCCACACTTGAATCTTTGCTTGTCCTCAAGCAAAACTCTTTATAATGTGGCTTTACACACCCAAATGGAATGGGTAGAAAAGAAGGTTTTTGGGCTTGTCATAGAGTGTCGGGATTTCCAAGATTCTTTATTTAGTTTTATTTTTATTTATTTACAATCCTATTCGTCATGATTTATTTAAAACTTTTCATAAGATAAATTACTTATTAAGGCATAACATGCTTATTTAAAATTCTATTTATATACAAGTTCACATACCTCACGGGGGATCACTCAACACTCGGCCGAAGATGTATTTTAGTGAATCACTCGAGAGCGCCATGGAACTTACTCCTACCATAGGCTTGCCAAGCAATCAATCCTCCTCCTTTTTAACTATATACCTTTGTAAATATCAAGAGGACTTTTTGGGTGAAGGGTTAGGCTTGGGTTAAAGGTAGGTGGTTGGGTTAGTGGTTAGTGGTTAGTAGAAAGGGCGAAAAGCGTAACAAGCGTCGGTTTTCGTAAGACTTTTTATTTTTTTTATTTATTTATTTTTTTTGTAACTTTTATTTTGATGAAGCTATTATTCAAACAAAGTTATTTTTGATGAACTTGTTTGTTTATTTTCCTTTGCTTCATCATCAACATTTTTTTTTTTGAAAAGTCATACGAAAAACCGAGCTAGTTACTAAAACAAAGGGTTAAAATGAAAAAGGTTTTGGTGGGTGAAAGGGTGTTTGGTTTGGGTTATGAAATGAAAAGGTTTAGGCTCAATGGGGCTAACTAGGGGGATTTTGAGTAGGTGGTAAAAAAATAATGGTGTAGAAATAAAAAAAAAAAAGGTTAGTCCTAATGCCTCCATCATTTACTTACTCGGGTTTAAGTTGGTAAAGACCGGGAATGTATCGTCGTGGCAAGTTCTAGAGTCGTAAGAACCAAGCGGCTATTCACACAAGAAACGAAAAATGAGCATTTAGTTTAAAGATATGTATTTGTATGCTCAATAAAGGCTCAAAACTCACTTTTGTGGGAATGGGTTTTTTATGTGATCAAGTATATATAATCAAATTTTAACTAAGTTTGCCATGCATTTTCATAATTTTCTTATGTTGGTTCTTTTTATCACGACGCTATTGGTTGTAAATTTGTAAAAATATAACCTTTTTAGAACTTTGAAATTCCCAAGTTAAACCTAGACAAGTAAAAAAAATGAAAATTTTTGAAAAAATTTGGGGTGATTAGCGGTTCCACACTTAAATTACACATTGTCCTCAATGTGTCCCAAAAATAAGTTTTTCGGTTGATTGAATGTGTAAAAAGGTGTGAAAAAGCAAAAAAATTGTGTTACTGGGCGCTGAACACGGCCCCGTGGTGTCCGGGCACGGCCCCGTGGTGTCCGGGCACGGCCCCGTGTTCAAGTGCCAGTAACAAAATTAAATCAAGAGAAACAGAAGCCTGGACACGGGGGCGTGTTGGGTGAACACGGCCCGTGTCCAGTTTACCTGAACTGGGTATTTCTGCAGACTGTGCAGCACGGGGCCGTGTTTGGCGGACACAGCCCGTGCCGAACTTACTGTAATGAAGAAATTTTGTCGGATGGTCCTGTTTTCCTGCATGGGGTGCTGGTTCAAGTTTCCCTTGCATCCTTTGCCATCTCAAGTGTGTTTTATTTATTTCAACACCATCCAAACACCAAATTAACTTAAACCATCATTCATTAAGTCATAGAGAGAATTACATAATAGTCCTAAAAATTAAAATACTAGATAGTTAGGTCAAAGAAACACAAGAAATCTAAACCAAGAAGTTCTAGCCTACTACTTATTCTATTAGCAAAATTTCCGAAAAGGTAAATCCCTCGGTTAAATGTGGCTTGAAAAACTTCTTTCTCCGGTCATGGGTTACTCACACGTCGGCGAGCCATTCTTCTATCTCCCTAGGGAGAAGAAAAGCGGGCTCATTGGCATTGGTTTGAGGAGGTGCAACTTCCACCGGGACTTCTTGGAGTTCTTCAAGAGGAGGTTCCGCTTGAATGTCGTCCCAACCGGTAGGATTGTGGATTCCAAGTGCTAGGTTCCAATCCTCTTGAGGGATGATTGGTTCCATGGGAAGTGTTACAAGAATGTTTAACCTCTGGTGCAAGAGGTTTATTTCTTGAAAACTGTTTTCCAACCCCACCGAAAGATAATTTGTCTATTAGGACCTCCTCTACCGAAGTCATCTCGTCAAGGGCTTCACGTAACGCCATCACGTATCTTACGAGAGTTGCTTCAATTGATGGCCTCCTTTCCCTTCGACTGTTTCTGGAGTGCGCAGAAGAGGTTCCACTGTTTTGGCTAGACATTCTACGAAAACAAACCAAAAATAGTTCGTTTTAATGAAACAGTATCACGGACACGGCCCCGTGCTCAATGAGCACGGCCCCGTGTTCAACTTTCTGCAGTTTTTTAGAACAAGGAATCTTGGAGTTTCAAGTTATTTTCCCAACTTATGAAGCATTTTTGAACCGAAATAACTTAAAACAATGTTGTGTAACTTATTTTTAACAAGATTCCTTGAACAAAAATTCAACAAAAATCACAATAAAGCTTGAAATCAAGCTTTAATGGAGGTGTTGTTGCAAGAAAGATGAAGAAGAAGGTAATGGATAAAAGAGGAAAGGACAAGATGTTTGTTAGAACCTTCTTTTAGAACATACCTAGGATGGTAAGTTGAAAATCCTTTCAAATCTCTGTCCCTGGATGGTCCAAATGTGCAGGATTCTTGGCTGCATTTATAGAAAACGACAGCATGCTGGACACGGCCCCGTGTCGGCTGGACACGGCCCCGTGTGCAGGCAAGATCCTGACACGCTTTGTCCGTATTCTGACAGAAGTCAGAAGGGATTCTTTTGGTGGACACGGGGGCGTGTTGACCTGGGCACGGCCCCGTGTCGGAGGGCTGTTTATGAAGTTTGTCTATTTTTAAGGAACTTTTCTGGATCGGGTGGTTCCTTACTGGATGGAACAACCCCAAAGTGCCTAAGATACCTTAGTTGATCTAGATTAAGACGAGAACGCAAGAGGTTGTCGGTGAGGGTGATTCCTATGCTATATGTAGGTGGACAAGTCCAACCCTTTCCCGGGCTCTCGTTAAAGAAGGTGTATGCCGAATCGCTCAGGTCTATGTATGCATAGAACGAAGTCGATGGGGAGTCCTTCACGGCACAATCGACACAGGGACGACTATCGCTCAAGTCCTCACTAGAGTTAGAAGTATCGTCGGGAACAACAAAATTGTTTGAATGCGAGCCCAACCTTTCTTCTTGGTTATCGTCTTGGGATAAATTATTGAAATCTTTCCTAAGTTCTTTTAACCAATTAAGAATTAGATCTCCTAATTGAAATAATTCATCGAGAAGCATTTCTCTTAGAAAATCTGGTTGGGAGCATTCGAGGGAGAGATAGGGATTATTTTTACTTTCGCCCCTCTTAAGGATACAAGGAGACGATGGGTCTATATAGTGGGGCGTATAACTTAGAAAATAACATTCTAATTCCTTATGGTTACCACCACATAATTGACACCACGTACCATAAGAGTGCCGAAAGTAAAAAGTATCAGTATCACTCATTTTGTGTCAGAAATTACCAACCGTCGGGATCTTACGGTTCTGTTTTCAGTAACTGAATCTTGGGCACGAGGGCGTGTTGAGTGGGCACGGCCCCGTGTTCAGCTTACTGTCTGACTTAAAACAGGATTGCCAGTTCCAATGATTGGGCACGGAGCGTGTTCAGCGGGCACGGCCCGTGCTGAGTTCTGCAGAAGCTGAAAAACTAAGAAAAATCCTAAAAAAAATGAAAAATAAGAAAAAACAATTAGGCCGTTGATTCCTAACTTTCTTAAAATCCTTGTATCCCCGGCAACGGCGCCAAAAACTTGATGCGTGTGAAGTGTCGTTAGTTTTTAATGTATATGTTAAGCCCTTTTTAACATATAGTGTTGGTAAGATACCGAGGTCGTCCAAGGACACAAGAGCTTTTAGTACCGGTTTATCCTCAACGTCTAATCAAATCAAAAGGTTTAGAAAAATGTTTTAAACTAAGAAAAATAAAACTAACTAAAAATGCTGAAAATAAAAATAAAAAGAAAAAAAACAGATAGACAAGATGAATCACTTGGTTCCGACTCGTGTTTAGTGTAACCTTTGATTATTTCCGCACTTTTGCACTTATTTAAGAGATTATCTTAGTTATTGTAGTAGGCCCCTCTTTTGAAGGTGGCGTTACCCTCAACCCAGTAGTTTGAGTTAGCAAGGATACAATCCTAAAGGGTCGGATTATTAAAAGATAATTAATTAAGTTATTAATGCAAATTATGGTAGGCCCCTCTTTTGAATGTGACGTTACCCTCGGCTAAGTAGTCTAAGTCAGCAGGGATACAGTCCTAAATAGCCAGGTTATAGTATTAATAGTAGTTTAACTTATGAGGGGATCAAAGAGTTTGGACCCCTGCCATCCAATACCGTTAAGTATTGAAGGAGGTCCTACTAAATTTGACCCAGGTCCCTTGCAGGATCTCTAAACGCTGAACAACGGCAAGACTCTTACCAAACCGTTCCCTTAACCCCCGACCAGGTAGCCAACATACCTCCATATAGACCGTGGAGTTATGAATGGTGAAAATCTTTTATTTTATATAGACAGTAAAATAATGCCAAGACACCACGGACAAACGATAAGGAAGAATCACCTTCAACATAAGAAACTAGTTATTAAAGTCATTAATACAAAACCAATTAAAAAGTGCGAAAAGATTAAAAATAAAAAGTATTACACTAGAAACTTTGTCTTCACCAAGTGATGTAAGAGACTTAGGCAAACATGGCCTTGATTGTCAAGAACTCTTACGATCAATCTTGGATCCCGAGACGATTCACACACTCTACGATGGACAATGGATGATGGTGGTGGATGATGGTGTTATGGTGGTGGTGGGTGGTGGGTGAAGTATGAGAGAGGTGGTGTGCCAAGGGATGGTTTGAGCTTGAGCCAAGCACTCCTATTTATAGGCTGAACAGAAGCTCGGGCACGGCCCCGTGTCCAGTGGGCACGGCCCCGTGTCCACATCCTCTCTTTCTTCATTTAATGCAGCTTGTCTTTATTAGTTGACCACGCCCCCGTGTGCGCTGAGCACGACCCCGTGTGCAGAAGAATATTTGTACTATGAAGATTTGCCTGGATTCTGCGAATCTTATAGTTGACCACGTCCCCGTGGTGGGCAATAGAAGCTTCTACCACTTTGTCTTTTCTGCTGACACTTGGGCACGCCCCCGTGCTGGCTGAGCACGGGGCGTGTTCAGTGTTCTGTCTTCTTGTTTTGCTTGGGAAGATGCTGTCGTGGGGTCGGGCATGTCACGTTTGTTCCTTTTCTTGTATTTATGTTAGATTTTGCTGTCTTTTTGCTTCTTTTGTTAATTTGAGCTCATTTAATCCTGAAAATACAAAAGGAAGACAAAAGCACACTTTTTCCAACATTAGTACTAAAAAAGGGTTAGTTTTATGTCACAATTGATGTAATTTATATGTTGCATTTTGCACACATCAATGACCCCAATGTCGTAACGGCTAAGTTTCTACTGGACGACTACTTTGTTTCTATACTGTTTGATTCTGGAGCCGATACTAGTTATGTGTCCTTAAGGGTTAGTAAGATGCTTTAGCATACCTAAACTCCCCTGAACACCAACCACTATGTCGAACTAGCTAATGGTAAAAGCCTTGAGGCCACTCACATTATTAACGGTTGCAAACTCGTGCTATCCGGTTAGACTTTTACTATCTACCTCATCCCCATTGTTCTTTGAAGTTTTGATGTTGTTATTGGGATGGACTGGTTATCCCAGCACCGAGCGAAAATACTCTGTAAAGAGAAGATTGTCCGCATCCCTCGTTCTAGCAGTGAACCCCTCACTATTCATGGTGACAAGAGTGGTGCTATTGTAGGCATCATCTCGTTCTTAAAAGCCCCGAAGTGCTTGCGTAAGGGTTATACCGCTATTCTAGCCCTCGTCACTGACACCCAAGCTAAAGAGAAGAAAAATGAGGACATTACTGTTGTTCGCGACTTTCCGGAAGTATTCCCTGAGGAATTACCTGATCTCTAACTACACTGGCAAGTCGAATTCCAAATTGAGCCAACTCCTGGAGCGGTGCCTATAGCTCGTGCACCATATCGACTAGCCCCAACTGAATTGAAAGAGTTGTCCACAAAATTGCAGGAGCTATTGGATGAGGGTTTTATTCGTCCTAGCTCGTCACCTTGGGGAGCCCCTGTGTTATTTGTCAAGAAGAAAGATCGTACCTTCCGTGTGTGCATAGACTACCGTGAACTCAACAAAGTGACCGTGAAGAACCATTACCCACTTCCACGCATTGATGATCTATTCGACCAGTTGCAAGGGTCGAGTTTCTATTCCAAGATTGTTCTGCGATCGGGCTATCATCAGCTGAGAGTCCGAGATCAAGATATCTCCAAAACAGCGTTCAGGACTCGTTACGGCTATTACGAGTTCCTTGTTATGCCATTTGGTTTAACGAACACACCTGTGGTTTTCATGGACATCATGAACCGAGTGTGCAAACCTTAACTTGATAAGTTCGTTATCGTTTTCATCGACGACATCTTGATCTACTCTAAGAGTCAGGAGGAACACGAGCGACTTCTACGCCTCATTCTAGAACTTCTACGAAATGAACAACTCTATGCTAAGTTCTCGAAATGCGACTTTTGGCTTCGTGAAGTCCATTTCCTTGGCCATGTGGTCAATGAAGTTGGGATTCATGTCGATCCAGCTATGATTGACTCTATCAAGAACTGGCCTGCACCCGAACTCCAACTGAAATCCGTCAATTTTTAGGTTTGGCGGGTTACTATCATAGATTCATCCAAGACTTCTCGAAGATTGCACAGCCTCTTACCACTTTAACTCAGAAGGGTGTCACCTACCGGTGGGGTGATGCTCAAGAGTCCGTGATTCAGCAGTTGAAGGTAAAGTTTTGTAGCACGCCCATTCTCTCATTACCCGAAGGCACAGACGACTTCGTTGTCTATTGTGACGCGTCCATCCAAGGACTCAGTTGTGTGTTCATGCAACAGGAGAAAGTCATTGCTTATGCGTCACGCCAACTCAAGGTTCATGAAAAGAACTACACTACCCACGATTTGAGCTGGGAGCAGTAGTTTTTGCACTCAAGATATGGAGACATTACTTGTATGGTACTAAGTGCACAATTTACACCGATCACAAGAGTCTCCAGCATATTCTTGATCAGAAGGAGTTGAACATGCGACAACGTCGATGGGTCGAACTCCTAAATGATTACGAGTGCGCAATCAGATATCATCCAGGCAAGGCTAATGTCGTAGCTGATGCCCTCGGCCGAAAGGAAACTAAACCTAAGCATGTACTTGCATTACATGTTACTATTCACTCCAATCTTCCGACTCAAATCCGAAACGCGCAAGTCGAGGATTTAAAGGAAGAAAACCTTCCAGCTGAGTCCATGCGAGGCATGGAAAAGCAGCTCGAACTCAAGGAAGACGACACTTACTACTACATGGAACGTATATGGGTTCCGTCCTATGGAAACCTACGAGAACTTGTGATGAATGAGACGCACAAGTCTCGCTACTCGGTACATCCTGGTTCTGACAAGATGTACCAGGCTGGAGGTCCGGCCGGGGACCGGTGGTTCGACCGGCGGTTCGTCAGGAGAGGTCAGGCCGACGCCTTTTTTTCAATTTTTTTCAATGTCCTGACCAGAGAAACTATTGCTGGAGTATTGAGATAAGGGAGTTGTTGCCGGTTGTTGCTCGAACAAGGTTGGAATCGACAATATAAAAACCATTTTGAAGCATAAAACTAGATCCATATGGTGACTTTTAGTTTCTAGCGGTGGTGATATGACAGCTGGGATGTTTTAGAAAGGATGAAGTGTTAACCTAATAGAAATGACGGTGAGAATAGAAGGGAAATGAGGCTACAGTTTGAAAACCTAACCTAAAGTCTCTAAAATATGTTAACCTAATAGGCTAATTGGGCTTTTTGTTTTAAAAAAGGCTTTAGATACATATAGTAAGCATAACCGAGTGAGTGGGCCTTTTTAAAGCTTGACAAGAATTTCAAATGGACTATAATATACTATAAGCAATCTATATTTTTTATAATTTTAATTAACTCTGGTTCTTAAATTCGGTCGAACCTGTCGGACTAATCCGACCTTTGACCCCGGTCCGGTCTTGAAAACATTGGTTATTTACCTAGAAGCTTGCACAACAATGTGTTTATTATAACATACTACAAAAGGAAGTGTCGGTTGGGGCATTTCATTGGCCAAAATGGGCGGCACATATAATAGGTTTTTTTTTTTTTTTTTTCCCCTTTTGCACCTAGCTCAAACTAAAATTACGCTTTTGTCTCTAGCTAAAAATTACGATTTTGCCCTCAAGTAAAAAATTACGATTTCGTCTGCCACTCTCCCATTGGACCAACCAGTTTATTATTTTTTATCCATTTTAAAATGACGGTTTTGCCCCCCTGTTCAAAATAATATTACGCTTTTGTCCCAAATAAAATTATGTTTTTTTCCCCAGCTAAAAATTACGATTTTGCCCTCAGTTAAAAAATGTTATTTTTCCCCGTTAAAAAAATTACGGTTTCGCCCTCAGCTGAAAATTACGTTTCTCCCCCCTTCAAAATAAAATGATGATTTTGCCCTCGGTTCTAAATAAAATTGTGCTTTTGCCTCCAGCTTAAAATTACGATTGTGCCCGTAGTTCAAATTTATATTAGGCTGTTACCCTAGGTGCAAAATTACGAATTTGTCCCTACTAAAATTTCAAATTCCCCCCCCCCCCCCCCCCCCCCTTCAAATTTACAGTACTGCCATCACTTTAGGTTTTGGCAATTTACAATTTTACCCCAGTAAAAAAATACAACTTTCCCTCAGTTAAAAATTACAATGTTGCCATTGTTTTCGTTTTTTTTTTTATAAAAAATAAAAAAGTTTTTTTTTTTTCTCGATTTAGTTGTTTTTCGTGTCAATGAGCTGCTGCCTAACACTCGCTCATTATTCGTCCACCGCCCCGCAACGCGGGCGGGGCATCTAACTAGTTTTGTACAATATTGAAATTGACATTGTAGCAACTACAAAGTTGAATGATGAGAACTGCCGAGGTTATGTGATTGATATCAAACGGAGTTGATCCGGAACACCAACCACCGTCCTCTGTACACATTATCACCATCACTCAAACTCGCTAAAAATAAAAACTAACCGAATACCAGACAAAAATTCAAAAAAGAAGCAAAACGAAAATCAAAATCAAAATTAAAACCGAAAACTTAGGCTCAAAGTTGTGGGAAAATCGGTGGTTACCATCCACCATCCATGCCATGCCACTTTCATGATTGTTCAACTAAATTCTTCAACTCATCACAGCCAGACACCTCAGCACCATCAATCACAAAGCATTAAGCAAAAACCATAAACACAAACCGACACCGGCGATGTCGGTGTAACCATAGTGGTGCTTCATCGAAGATTATTAAAACCAAAATAATGTAGCCACATCCACTGGCGGTGGTGACCAAAAAGCCACATGCAAAGCCACCAACAACAGCACCGGTGGTGGTAACGACAAAGCTACATGTGGTAGATTTTTAAACCCAAAGGTGGGTAGTGGGTACAACCCTCAACATGCACATAGCACCAACAAAGCATCATGTCCAAAATAATGTAGCTACGTCAAAGCCACTGGAGGTGGTGGTGATGACCACAAAGCCACCGCTGACGGTAGAAAGACCGTCAAAACCCCGTGCCACGGTGGTAACGGCTTATAAAGCTAAAATAAAGTATCTACATCAACAGTGACAACTAGGGATGAGCAAAATGGACCCGGTACCGGTACCGAATTTATCGAACCGGGTACCTTTTCGGTACCGATTCGGTACCGACTTTTGACATTTTCGGTACCGGTTCGTTAGCGGTCCGGTACGGTACCGGTATTTACCGGTTTTTACCCTCAAATACCGGTACCGAACCGTACCGTACCGGTACCGGTACCCACTTTTGAGGATTTTCGGTACCGGTACTTTCGGTTCCGGTACCGGTCGGTACCGGTACTTTCGGTTCCGGTACCGGTCGGTACCGAGCTCATCCCTAGTGACAACGCATCCGACGGCAACAGGGGCGGACCTACATAGTGGTCAGGGTGGGCGGCCGCACCCCTTGAAAAAAAAATTAGTATATATTTTAGGCAAAAAATCCGGTCGCACCCCTTGAAAATATGGTTTAACACCTCATCCGCACCCGCAGCAAATAATTTCTAGGTCCGCCACTAGACGGGAATGACCGTCGTAAACACTGTGGAGAGAGAGAGAAAGAGGAGAATAGAGAGAAATGAGAAATTGAAAATGATAAGAAAGAGAAGATAAAGTTGGTTTTAAACCCAACTCTTTACACCTGTCACCTGCTCAACAACTTACAACACATAATACAAAGTGTATAGATCTCATATGCACTTAAAACCTATAATGCAAGAGTTGCAACTCCTTGTTGCATAATCATGTTACTAATTTAAAGTATTTAAATTAAATTAAATACTGGGATGAGACTTTTATTTAACCATTAAAATTAATAAAAAAACATCAAAACATCCCAAATTTTCTAATACTCAGATAAGACTTTTATTTCACTATTAAAATTTATAAAAAAAACATCAAAAATCTCAAATCTTAGTAGAGACGCCTACAAATGGTGATACCATCACCCAAGGGAACCATAGTGATATTGATACGAGGGTCGTCTGCAAGCGATTTGTTAAACTTTATGGTATTCACTCTTCCCTCTTTGAATTCATCAAGAACAGATGACTCGGGCTGTGCTACTGACCCGAACCAAAGTGTGTTATCGTACACCACGATCCCGTTCACCTTCAATAGTTTCATTAATCGCTCGTGGTAGTTTATATAGTTTATCTTGTCCGCATCGACGTAAGCAAAGTCGAAACTCCCTTCATTATCACGCTAAAGAAATATAGAGTATGTATATATGAGTATTTAAACCAAAGCTAGGTGTACAAACGAGTTGAGCCACTCGTGAGCTACTCAAGCTCGGCTTGAAAAAAAAAATACTCGAAACCAGCCCAAACCTAAAAAAAAGCCCGTTTAGTAAACGAGCCCAAGTCCAAGCTTCACTTGTCGAGCTCGAGCCGGTGCACGAGCCTAAATGAGTCTACAATTTGGATAATTTTTAATTACTATTAAATATATATATATAAATAATAATTTCTATTTATAAAATTATATAAAATAACTAATTATATAAGAAATTATTATTATTATAATCAATATAAATTTTATAGAATTATAAAAAATAACTAATTATATAAGAAATAATTATCATAAACAATATAAAAGAATTAATAAATAACAAACGAGTCGAGCCCGAAAACAGCTCAAGCTTGAAAATTTATATAGCAGTCGAGCTCAAGCTTTAGAAATAAAATTTAAATTGAGCCGGTCTCAAGTTCGATTTCATGAGTTCGAGCTCAAGCCTAGTTAAGCTCGAGTTCGAATAGACAAATAGCAATTCAGATAGTGTCGATGGTAGCCGACAATAATGTTGAGTGGATAGACACAAAACTTTAAGGGGGCCCATATTAGGTTTCTGTATTATTATATAAATATAACTTAAAACACATTTATATTTTAAAAATCTTAAGTAATCTAAATCAATCATTGTCGGTCACAATGACGTAAAAGAAAAGAGACGTGAAAACTTACATTTTCAAGCAATTTATCAAGAACCGGTAGAGCTTCCGATTCGATAAACTCAACCTTGTGCTCGACCCCAGCCTTTTCTATAACCGGACGACCAATCTCATACGATTCCCGATTCATATCTATCGCTACAATCTGTATCAAACGTTATAATTTTTGTGTGGTTTGGTCATTTTAACCGGTTAAATTCAACTGTCAAACCTTTAACCTATTGGGCTACCATGGTTTTAATTATAGTTTGACAATTGGACTAACCGATTAAAATAACCAAACCACACAAAAAAAAGAAAATAACAACCAAGATCACAAACCTTGCCATCATCAGGAATTGTCAACGCGGTTAAAAGGAGCGAGTAACCCGTAAAAACGCCAATCTCTATTGTTTTTTTCGCGCCAACGAGCTTCAACAACATGGCGATCATCTGACCCGCATCTGGTGCGGTACCCATGCCAGACCTGAAAATCAAGAGATCTTTAATGTGTCTATATCCACAAAACCATGTCCATACAAGTTGTTTTTTGTTGAAAAAACATGACCGTCACCGTGGATGTGGAGCTGTGAGAGCGCGAAGCTCCTTCAACGGTTCAGGTTCGCGAGGATAGACGTTAGTCTCTAGGATGTACTGCATATAAGTCATGGTAAGAAAGTGGTGAGTTTTGAAGATTTGAAGCAAAAGATATATATGAATTATGAACATACCTTGTATAAGTCATGAGTTTGCAACAAACCTTTGTGTTTAGCTGGCTTCTCCTGTGCCATTATTGGCTGTGTGTTTTTGTAAGTGAAGGGTAAGAAGTCTATTTATTGAATTATGGGCAGGGCATGTAATAAAAAATTTACACCAAAGTCACAGGTTTCTATACTTTTTTGCATTCAAATATAAAAATATTAGTTTTAAATAACCCTAACTTTCATTAATTGACTAATAATACTCACAGGTTTTTTTTTTCTTTTTTTTTTTATCACACCACTCTCGACTGTAAACATATTTTCCTCTGCCACTCTCTAACTAACTGAATCTTAACCGAGTTAGCTGATGCCAGATACCACGTCACTAAACAAATACCACATCATCAAAAGTCATGTCATATGCCATGTCACTAAATAAATTCCATGTCAGCAAAAAAGGCACCTCAGATCAGGGGGGACCCACATAGAGTGAGTCGGGGTCTCCGGACCCCAATGTTTTTCAAAAAATTAGTAGATTCGGTATATTAAATTGTATAAGGACCCCATAAATAAAATTAGGTGGACATCATAGAAAGAAAAGGAAACCTAGTGTAGTGGTAAATCCCTCTCTTTACCAACAAGTTGTCATGGGTTCAATTATTGTATAGCTCGTTTTTCTTGTTTTTTTTTAAAATCTAGTTCAAACCTCGCTATGACTCGACCCGAACGAGGATCGACCCGAAAATTTTAATGTTTTGTTATGAAAATTTTGAACACCGAAAAAAATGGACCTCATTGAAAAAAAATCCTGGGTCCGCCACTGCCTCAGATGCCATGTCGACACTAAACAAAGTGACACGTCAGCAAAAAAAATTAACTGGGTTTGGGTTCAGTTAGTTAGTTTGGAAATGTTAGAGGAAAATTTGGGAGTGGTGTGGTACAAATCAAAAGTTGAGAATACTAACGGTGAATAAAAGTTGAGGATTCCCAATATAAAAACTATTTCAGGTTTTTGAAATTTATTATAGAAAGATAGCGTTGTACTCCCTGGTGATTATGTTACTTTATAAAACTTTTATTTATGACTAGCTAGGCGTCATTTAGAATAAGATTAAACAAAAAAAAAAAAAAAATTCTAGCTAGCCGGCAGATGTACTAAGTGACAATAATGTAAAGATGTATGATAATATACAAGAGATGAATAGTTTGTTTAGTGTTTAGCAAATCGTTATCAATCATGTTCATGCACAATAAAAAATGTTGTTATGGTATTAGAGGACTGGGGGTGGTCCGTGATGGAGGCACACCGTCGCCACCAACATCCATCACGCGTGGAATTTTAAACGCGTGGAGAATATCACGCGTTGAACATTGAGAAATTTGAACGTTGGGCTCTATTTTTTTACCGTTTTTAACGGTAAACTTTAATAAAAAAATAATAATAACCTTTAAACCTTTTATATATACTTCTTCATTTTTAAACATTTCACCCACACCAAAACACAAACACATTTCACACAATCTACATCTTTCTCAAATGGAGTTTCCTAAAAATTCGACGTTTCCGATGGATAGCGATAGCGATACCGAGTCGTCTTCCGACAATGAGACGCTTAAATATTTTTTGTCGGTGTATAACGAACTTGATACTAGTTCGTCCCGCCCAAAGAAGAAGATGGTAGATCGTGATCGTATACATGCCAACGAAGTGTTAATGAACGATTATTTTGTGGAGAATCCGCTCTACAATGCCGAAAGGTTTAGAGATCGGTTCCGTTTACCAAAAGAATTATTTTTAAAGATTGTTGGAGACTTCGAAGCAAGCGAGGAATGGTTTCAAGAAGGTTACGATGCGAGGGGCAAACCAAGTTTCACGGCGATACAAAAAATGCACGTCCGCCATTCGCCAACTAGCGACAGGTAACCTTCCCGATCAATATGATGAATACCTAGCTATGGCGTCCAGAACTTCTCATGAATGTCTGCAATTTTTTTGCAACGCGGTCATTAAGTTGTATGGTAAAGAGTTTTTACGTAAACCGACGAGCCACGACATCTCACGTATTTACGCCGCACATGACGCTAGATGGCATTTTCCAGGGATGCTCGGTAGCATCGATTGTACACATATCGAGTGGAAAAATTGTCCAAGAGAGTTGCGAGGGGCGTATGTTAGGGGTGACATCAAAAGACCAACCATCATACTAGAAGCGGTGGCGTCGAATGATTTATGGATTTGGCATTCATATTTCGGTGTTCCAGGTTCAAACAACGACATCAATGTGTTGCACACGTCGCCGTTGTTTCAAACCGTAACGGATGGTACCGCACCATTATGTCCATTCTATGTTAACGGGCGATATTACAGACGAGGCTTTTTTCTTGTGGATGGTATCTACCCATCATGGTCTGTTTTTGTGAAAGCTCCTTCCTTTCCTGTCGAGGCTAAAGAAATCGTGTTCAAAAAATTGCAAGAATCGGCAAGAAAAGATGTTGAGAGGGCTTTTGGTGTTTTAAAGGGTAGATGTGGCATACTACGCCGACCGGTTTGTGCGATGAACAAGAAATCAATACATAGTATAGTATATGCATGTATCATATTGCACAATATGCTAATCAAACAAGACGGACGTGCAATATCCCCGGATTCGGTGTCGGATCCTCCTACACAAGTTCAAGTTCCAGAAAATATCCAATAAGACTTGCGTGATGAAGAAACTCACTTTCGGTTGAGATACGATTTAATCGAACTAGTAGGTTCTTTATGTTTGGAGTTCATGAGTCGGACGAGAAGTAGAGTTTTTTTAGTATTTTTTTTTAAATTATAGCCTAAAATATTTCTAGTATGTTAAATTAAACTAGTATGTTTTAATTTTAATGAAATTTATAATTTTAGTGTTTTATTGTTAATTTATAATTTAAAAAAATTAAAAAAAGTTGTGAGTGATGGAATTCCATCACTAGTGATGACCACCGTCACTAAAAAAGGCTTGTGAGTGATAGAATAGTTGTTGATGACAAGACGGAACTTGATTGGATGTTTGTGAGTGATGAAATTTTTGCAAGTGATACCACCCCCACCCCCCTTAGACCATCACCACTGCAAGACGCTAAATGCATCGACAAACACATCCAGTCAACTGGCATGTCATATTTCTACAAATGAATCGAAAATACTTATTTTCTCTCAAACCCTACAAATATCTTTACCAATATTTACATTTCCTCCTCTACTTTTTATATTTTATTTTTAATTCTCAAATCCTATTTATTACTAGTGAATTTTCCATTTTTGTATTCTAAGAAATAAAAATAAATTAGTTGAATATAATTAAACATAAATACAGCTAAAAATTAAACTTAAAATAATTAAAACTAAAAACAAAATATTGCTTAAACTATATATTTTTTTAAAGTACAACAAACATTGCACAATACATACTTAACAATACATACTTGGCTATAATCATAGCCACATATCTTAATGTTCGGCTAGTGTATCGGGATCCATGTGGCTTGTTTCGATAAAGAGTAAGTTCTTTTCTTTCAATCCGAGGTAAGTGTTCATTAGAGTTTCGAAACATGAATATGTTTCTTGTTTAAACTTTAATGAGTTGGTTAACTCACTTTAATGAGTTGGTTAACTCTTTGATAAGCTTGATTTTGCTGTTCTTAAATGGTTCTGTTTTACCTTCTCATTCGCCTTCTTTCTTCCAATTATATGAGTTGACGCTTGAAAATAAATAAAGTAAATTTGAAACTATAGTGGTTAAAAATTATTATTTATATTTCTTCTAAAACAAATATTACGTTGGCATTGATTTAGACTAAATTTGGAATTGAAAATACTACCTCTATTACCTTTGTCATTTTTATTTGGAATAAATATTATCGTAGGATCATTTAGCAGGTGGAGATACAATAGGAAGTTTATTTGACTAAGATGGCTAGGAAGTGATCTTGACCATCCATTTAGTTAATCAAGAGCTAAGATTAAATGATGGAAATTAAAGGGAAGAAAAGAGGCGCATGAGTTTGTTTAGGGGCATTCTAGTCAATCCAAGACAATAGTTTCTCTCTCCTCCAATCCCCTCCCATTTTTTAAACGTTAATAACTCTTTCATACGACATTATTTTTTTATAAAAATTGCACCAAAAAACGAGCGTTTTTTATCTTTAAAACGAGTATACTATTGCTATATTTTCGAATTTTTTTTTTGAAAACCCAGTTGCGTAAAACGCAATGGAAAAAACCCAGTTGCGTAAAATGCAATGGAAAAAAACCTAAAAAATGACATTTTTCTAAAACGCAATGCACAAAAAACACAAAGAAATGTCTTATTTGTAAAACGCAATGGCCAGAAAACACAAAGAAATGTGTTATTTCTAAAACGCAATGGCCAGAAAATACAAAGAAATGTCTTATTTCTAAAACGCAATGGTCTAAAAACACAAAAGAAATTGTTCTTTCTAAAACGCAATGGACTGAAAACACATAAAAATGTCTTATTTCTAAAACACAATGGACTAAAAACACTTCAAAATGTGCTTTTCTAAAACGCAATGGACCAAAAAACACATAAAATGTCTTTTTTCTAAAACGCAATAGCTTAAAAACACAAAAGAAAGTGTTCTTTCTAAAACGCAATGGATTGAAAACACATAAAAATGTGTTTTACCTAAAACGCAATGGGCTAAAAACACTTCAAAATGTGTTTTTCTAAAACGCAATAGACCAAAAAACACATAAAATGTTTTTTTTTTTTTTTCTAAAACGCAATGGTATAAAAAAACAAAAATGTTTTTTTTTTTTTTTTTCCTAAAACGCAATTAACTAAAAATACAAAAAAATGTGTTGTACAATTGCGTTTTACAAATTCCTTGTATTGTACAATTGCGTTTTATGAATAAGAATAATAATAGAAACATTGAGGTGACAATTGCGTTTTACGAAATAACTCTAGAATTGAGTTTAAAAAAAACGTAAGGTTAGATTTATCATAATTATGTCATATTTCTTTCGTTTTAGGAAAATCAAGCCTAGCTAGCTTTATTCAACCAACAAAAGTGAAACTCTCTGCAAGAATTGAAGACACCCAAATAAAACGCAAACCACAGAATCAAAAAGTAAAAAAGAAGAAGAACTGAATCTAAAAAGTAAAGAGGTACAAGAACAACGCACCATTACATTATTTGTTATCTTAAATCTGTTACAATCATCATATATTTATAATTGCGTTTTACATGAAATCACCGTCATCATCATTTCTAAAGCTTCTTGAATCAACTGTTGTGGATTAGAATCATCGTTACCGTTGATCTGAATATGATTGAAACCGAAGCTAACGCCATCAACTGCTGGTGAATCAACGGGTGTGGAACTCCGACGTACACCACATCGGAAATTGTTCGCCGGTGTTCCGGTGTTGTTCAATGGCGGTGGCACTTGCTTAAACAAGGGATGGTAACTCGATTACAGATCTAGATGTGGTTTCTTCGACGGTGATAATGATAGTGACGGTTTACGGTTATTTAACATTTTTCGGATGGTGGTGGTGGTGGAGTAGAGGTGGCCATGGAGGTGAAGAAAACGTGTTTCAGATCTAATTTAGATTTAGGGTTTTTCGACATAAAAGAAGTAAATAGACCAAAATGCCCTTCCTTGTGTTTTTTATTATTTGCCACATGTCATCCTATTATTGTTTCCTAGTCTTCCTAGCCAAAATAAACTTCCTATTTGATCCTTTCCCTCATTTAGCATATTATTTTGGGTAAATTACATTTTTCGTTCTTTATATTTGTATCGTATTGCAATAGATGCTCTTTAACTTGGATAATTACAGGCACAATCTTTTATTTGTAAAACTCGTTACAACTTAGGTCCTTTAACCTTGACCTAGTTAAAATTTTTATTTTTAGTTAAGTTAGGCATGTGCCTTGCACATGGGAGTAAGTTAGTAATTTTACTGGTATATTGTAAATATATTTAAATAAATATTAATCAGATATTAAAAATAAAATAACATATATTTAAACAAGGGTAAAGATGAAATAGAAAGTTTTATCTTGTATCTTTGAAGAAAATGAAAGTAGCAAATACCTTTGATGAAGAAAATATTTGATCACAAAAGGATAAAGTTGCTGTACAAAGTCACTCTGCAATTGATAACCCATGTTCTTTCAAAGCTTGGAAATTTGTGAGGTATTTACATTTTACTTCCTTTTCATCGTCCATTATTCTCTATTATATATTCTTTGTAAGACTTTCCTTGGGAATTATATGTGGTATCACCACCAACTCATTTGTCATTATTGCGTTTTATAGATTTCATGATTAAATTCTTATTTTTATGTTGAGTTTTGGGTGAAAACAATACTTTTCTAAAAATACAAAATGACAAAATAACAATAAAAAACACATGAGCATTGAGCTCCTTTAGGTTATTAATATTTTTATTGTCTTATTGTGTGTTATCGATCCTGAAGAGTCCCTTAAAACTTCCATTCCTGTAGATTATTTACATGAGTTGGATTGGGGATCCTAACCCATACAAAAACCTGCCACCATATTGTTTTGGCCATGAGACAGTTGAGTTGGTATTTTTAGAAAAGTATTATTTTTATAGTTTTTGGGTGAATTGCATTTTACGCTATCTTAGTTTTTACTAGCTTATTATGTGACACCCGACTGTTTTGAGTCCGTACCGTACTAGTTAGTGGCGGACTTGTAATATAATGAGGGGTATCACGGGCTACGGCTCAACCCCGTTTTCGTAGTGTAATTTTTTTTCGGTTTTATATAAAATATACCCTTAAAAAAATACGGGGATACCCCTAAAAATATGATACTTTAATTTATTAAAATTCTAAATTTTTATAAGCACAAACCTTTTACAACACCAAACTTGTATAATAATTAAGCACAAATTAATTATAATATAATTGAAAGATGCCCAATTGATAAACATAGCCCAAGCCCCAAAACAAATTTCTTTTTTTCTTATTGTATGATTGCTCGATAATTTTTTTTTTTGAGATACCCCTAAATTAATGGGCTAGGTCCGCCACTGGTACTAGTGTGACACGTGTTATGATTATATACAGGAACTAAATTATTAAATAGGACGTTAATTTGAGATATTTGAAAGTTTGACAAACTCAAACTTTGCTAAAAATTACGTTAGCAATAATAAGTTAAACGCTTATCACGTAACGAACAAAATGTGAAACGAAAGTCGGTGACTGTGCGGATAACGTTAAAATCCTAAAAATATTCCGTTATAATTAAAATTCTATTTTTAATCATATTCGTGAAGAAAAATTAATTAAAACGCTATTTTTCGAGTTTAAGCGCACACTGCGCAATACAGTGCGTATACTGCGAAATACAGACAACGTAACCAGTCTAGACAAATAAAATATTATTCAGTAATATTATGGCGAGTTAATTATTATAGAATGATAAAAATAATTTTAAACACCTTAAAACGCGATATAAAATACTCAGTAGTCAGTTAAAACGCTATCGAAACGGTAAAATACGTATATTTTAACGTACGCGAAAACGGGATGTTCAAAGAGTAAACTTTATATGCTGTGATTTGTTATGTGAATATGAGTATGTGTAATGTGACTTGCTAAGTGATATCATGATGATATGAAATGATGCTATGTTTAGACGTTTGTACGGTAGAAACGGTAAACTAGATCAGAAATCACATTATGTGTGAAAATTTGTGATTAACATGAGAAATATGTTTAAAGTGACTTGATGACTTATTTAATATATATTAAGTGTTTAAACATGATATATGTGTGTGAAATAACGTGATACGTGAATTACGATATATATATATAAAAGGTAAGGTTCATTTGAGAACCACTTTTACTGTGAGAACCATGAGAACCAATGTGAAGACACTAAAAAAAACCTAACCCCCCCCCCCCCCCCCAAAAAAAAAAAAAACCTAACCCCCCCTCATGCTAAATGCTAAAAACTAAACCCCCTAAAAAAACCTACCCCCCCCCCCCTCCAAAAAAAAAAAAAAAACTAACCCCCCCACCCCACCCAAGCTAAAATGCTAAAAACTAAACCCCAAAAAAACCTTAAAAAAATCTAAAAAACACACACACACAAATTTTTAAATATTTTTTACATTAAAATCGCTACTTTTAGTAGCAAAAAAAAAAAAAAAAATTTATAACGAAATATAGCGATTTTTTTTATAAAAAAATTGTGTGCTTTTTAGGTATTTTTTGTTGTGTTCACATCGTTTCTCGCGGTTCTCGCAATAAATGGTGGTTTCTAACGGATCATTCTCCAATATATATATATATATATATATATATATATATATATATTTATATATATATATATATTTATATATATATATACTAGTCGTTTACCCGCGCGATGCGGCGGGAAACATATCACTTAGGTTGGTGAGTTTATGGCTATGTACGGGGACGTAGTTTCCGATGTGGTGTGTGACGACGATGGTGGCAGTGTAGCAGAACGTGAGGGTCGGTTGCGGCCTTCTTCAGCTGCGGAGAATCAGCGGTGTGTGGCGATTGGTGGTTATTGTGCGACGGCCGGTTACCGGCTTCAGGAGAAAACAAAGAAAATTGTGTGATTCTTGTTATGTTATGAGGGGTTTTAAAGATGTGGGTAAACCAACGGTTTTGAATGATGAATCGTATCATCAGTTACAATGAGGCCTTCGGCAGTGGCGAAGCTTACGTTTTTTACCGGGGGGGGGGGGGGGGGGGAACGTATATACCCAAAACTTTCTAATACGAATACCCTATCATCTAATTGATAAAAAAGAGGACAAAAAATTAATTTAAATGTCCAAACACCCAAAACCCTTTTCAAACTCGCAGCAGCTTGATGATGCATTTGATTAGATAAGACCGCACCTCTCATTTCTTTACAGATAACTATCTTAATTCAAAAAAAATGGATTAAACTTTAATCATTAAAGTGTACACCAGCACCATTTGGCTACACCTAATCAAAATATATGTACTTATTAAGAAGCATGGTTGTTTTGCATATGTAATGCCAATAGCAGACCGTTTGACTTTTGCATCCCCTTTGACCCAAGCTATTGATTAATTGGAGGTTCAGCCTGAATAGGATACTCGTTTACTTGAAACTTGAAACCCAGCCTAAATTCGAAGCCACCCGAACCTAAATTAGAGAATACACTTTTATATTGTCGTGAATCTCATCTTTCCTCTTGCGTTGGGTTTTTGTTTGGCTAGATAGGATGCATTTTTTTGAGATAAACACACCCAAATTCGTTTAGAAATGTGGTCAATGTATGGAGTGAAAAAAAAATCATGTTTTGTGAAGTGCATCTCATTTCTAGTAATGGATTTTGGTATCTTCTATCAACTTTATCCAATTTGTGATGATACTTAAACACCCCCTGTAAGGACTCTCAAAATTTTCTTAAAAATACCCGTAAAAAAAAACCCGAACCCGTGAAACCTTACCCTACATAAAAAATCAAGAAAAAACAAAACTTATAGGTTTCAGGCGGGCCGCGTAAGAGACAAGCTTGTCTTACGCGGGCCGCGTTAACCATGAGTTTGACCGGATAAGTATCCGGGCTACGTATAACCCACCTGTCAAACCTATGCCATGACCATGCAAACCTATACGTAGACTAGGCGGCTACGCGGGCCGCGTAAGGTATAGGTGATGGGTTACGCGGGCCGCGTGAGGTCCTAATTTCAGCTATAAATAGCCCGTCACTTGCACAAACCACTGGTGTCGATCAAAACTTTCAAAAACTGAAGTTTTAATACTTTGAGGTCGAAAATATCAATTATATTAGCAAGGCGCTGCTCCGATACCGGGTATTAACTCGATCGCTGCTACGATTCAATGTCCGATCGATTAAACTATCCAATGGATGTTTAAGTGCTGCCCACATTAGGGTTTATGCTTTGTCATTCATCATTAATTCGATGGATGTTTAAGTATCGCACTTTGTCATTCGATGTGAAGGTTTAATCTCGTGAGTTATCGTAAATGCTGTATTAGTTACTAACCGAGTTCGTGTGCATGTTATTAAATTTAGGTTAAAAGGCTAATCAGTAGGCTAGGCTCTGCTCAAATAAATCTGCAATGTGAGTCATTCTCTTTTTATCAAATTTGTTTACAAAAGCATGTTTATTTTCAAAGTTATAATTACAGGGATTAAGTCTTTGTAGTCACCAAATTACAGCCGGTATGTGGGGTTTTGTATACATTACTTGTTCTCGTCACCATTGGACAACGAGTTAGCCAATGGGTGATCTGACCACAGTCACAGAAACAAGTCGAGTGACAAATACTGTGGGTAGTTGGTTGATATCAGAAACATTGTAATCGCTCTTAATACTGTAAATTATAGCAAACGTGTCGTTTTATTAAAAAGAATGATTCACCAGTATTTCCCGCTGACAAAACCTTTTTCAAACATGTTTCAGGTGATCTGTTGTGATCCAGGAAAAGTGCCGTGAAGCACTACAAGCTTAAGGAAGTGGCTCAATATAAAATAAAGAAACATGTTTTGTAAAAATAAAGATTTCTCCGTGAAATCATATGATTGTAAATTACCGGGGTTTTATCCCGAGTGTGAAATAAAATAATCGGGAAATTTCAGTTTTAAAAAGATCCTGAAGAAAACTTCCGCTGTCAAATTAATTAAATAAATACCACGGGATTTTCTGTCCCGCGACTCCTGAAACGGGTCAAACCGGGTCGGGATCCGTGACAGAAAAAAGTGGTATCAGAGCCACTGATTTAAGCCAATTAAGTATTTAGAAAATACTTAATATTATTAATTGCTATTCTGTGCTTATGTGTTTTATTATTTGAATATTTATGTACAGTATGGGTAAGCAAAAGCTTTCAAACATCTATCTTAAATTAGATAGGTCATCCAACGAGAAGGGAAGTTCATCCCAAACCAAATCCTCAAATCACTCTACAATTCCTGAAGAAGGAATATTTGTGCGAAAGGCACAATATGAGGAACCACTTTCTCCTAATAAAAGAAGTTTGATTATTAGGAAAGGTCAGGAGAAATTAAAGAAATTACAAACAAAAGAAAAGAGAGTTAATCAGAAAACCCAAGAATTAGGCAGTAATCCACCATGGGAAGACAAGTTAGATGAAAAATGGGCAGATCTTTACATGCTAGCCACTGTAGCAGTAAATGCAAATCTTTAAATATCTTGTTTCAGTTTTAGCACCCTTATCACTTACAAGTTAGACACTTTATCCAGTAAATAAATAAGTTACAGTAAAACCCTAATATGTTTTAATTATCAATTGTCTTTTGTGTTAAATTAGCCACCCGGTATGCAAAAATATTTAAAGGTTATCTATGGAATTTTGTTATAAAATTTTAACTTAGTAATTTCTGTGTATTTTGCATATGTGCTAAACAGCATGAACGACTTGTCTGAAGCCCTCCAAAATCTAAATCTCTATCCGGTGAAAATAGAGGTTTCCAGAGATTTCAATAGGTATATACCTGACATAGAAGAACCTATGGAATTCAATGCTCCACCTTCGGAGAAACCCAAACCTAAGAAAAGGAGAAGATTTGTGGGATGGAGGCGTGTGCGTAGAAGGAAGCCTGCAACTAGGAAGATCCCTAAAATAGAAAATCCCTTAGATAAAGGAAAGGGGATTGAAATCGGGGAAGATTCTAGGAAGATGGATATGGAGTTAAAGGAAACTTCTAGGCAGATAGAAATGGAGTTTGGGGAAGGTGCTAGGCAAACCCAAATGGAAATTGGGGAAAGTTCTAGACAGGTCGAGGAGTTACCATTTCAGGAGAAACTAGATCATGCACTAGCGAGCTGTGATGTCGTCAAGCCTATCAATAATAATCTATACCCTTATCCTGCTGAAACACAACTACCAATGAACTTGGAACCAGCAATCCCAGAACCTATAATCCACACCCAACCTCTAGGGATGGATGAGTAATGTACAAATGATTGGCAGTTCCGAAACCTGCTTAACAGTCCTTATTCCTTTCTTCCTCAGTTTGAC
Source organism: Helianthus tuberosus (assembly GCA_030545235.1). NCBI lineage: Eukaryota > Viridiplantae > Streptophyta > Magnoliopsida > Asterales > Asteraceae > Helianthus > Helianthus tuberosus. The sequence goes on along the minus strand of CM060403.1, from coordinate 8,114,306 downwards.
CCGGAGCCTATACCAAATCCACCCATGAGCACTGAAAACCTAGCTGAACTCCGCCATTTTGGCGAGGAACTGGTGGATGCAGGAAATAGGATCAGGGAAGTAGGAGAACAGATCTCTTGGAAATACGACGAGGGGGAACGTCGTTACTGAAATATCAACTGACGAAGGATAGTGGGTTTGTGAAAATGTGGTTGTATAATAAATACTAAAATATAATCTTGTAAAATAACTACAAATAAAACTTTGTAAGATAAATGGTGTGTATTGATGCATATTATAAAATATAAAAATGGGAATCGAGAAATCGATAGTTTTGGCTATATGTGTGTTGTGAAATTGGTATGATTGATTTGTGTATAATTGTTATTTATTCGATACTAATCAATTATATACTAATTATCAGATGGAAAACGCTAATAATGAACCAGTTAACGAGGTTAATCAATCTGAGCAACATCCGGATGATCAATTTATGACTAGGCAAGATATAGAAAATATTGTTGCTCAAGGGATAGCCAATGCTATTCCAGCAATAATTGCTGCTGCCCAGAAACCTGTTGAACCCCAACAAATCATTCCTAGTAAACGTATTTCTGAAGATAACTTCAGTAATAGCATAAACGGAGGCGGTAATTATACTAATCATGATAATGAACCACGACAGGCTCCGCTCCCTAAGAAAATAAAAGCTGCAACGTCTGGTTGCACTTACAAAGAATTTCTTTCTTGTAAACCCGCTGAATTTGCAGGCAATGAAGGAGCGACTACAGCATTACGTTGGTTAGAGAAAACCGAGGCAGTGATTACAATAAGTAAACGTGACAAGGACGATAAGGTCATGTACGCATCAAATCTTTTCAAAGAAGGGGCGCTAGAATGGTGGAACACAGTATTAAAAGCAAAAGGAAGAAATATGGCCTATGCCATGAATTGGGAAGAATTTAAGAATCTTGTAGAAAGAAAATTCTGTCCTGAATATGAAAAAGATCAAATGGCGAACAAATTTCTAAATCATAGAATGATGGGTGTAGATTGTCGCGGTTATACTTCGACATTCTTTGAATATGCTAGAGTGGTACCAACACTGGCTTCGCCAGAACCGGTACTCATTTCTCGCTATATTTGGGGACTGATTAGTGAAATCCGTAACATCGTTAAAAGCTGCAAGACCTCGTACTATTGACGATGCGGTGGAATTAGCTAACACCCTAACTGATGAATTGGTACGCACCCGAGATGAAAACAGGAAAAAGGAACTGGCTCAGAAAATTACCCAGGGATTTCGTACGGGTAATAACAGCAGTTTCAGAAAAAGAGGAACAGGGCAATCTTCAACTTCACCGTTCTGCAAGAATTGCAAAAAGAAACATTATGGAAGATGTAATGTGATCTGCAATTTTTGCAAAGCCGTAGGACATAGCGAAGAAAACTGCAGGAAGAAATCCATAATTTGTTACAATTGTGGAGAAACTGGACATTTCAGGTCAGATTGTCCGAAATTAATTAAACCAGCTGATAACAACAAAGCCAAAGCTGCAGAAGGAGCTACCAAAAGAAACGCCAGGGCTTTTCAATTGACTACTCAGGAAGCAGAACTCATTCCAGATGTGATAGCTGGTACGTTCTTAGTTCACAACATTTACGCAAAAGTATTATTTGACTCTGGTGCAAACCAAAGTTTTATAAATACTTCATTCTGCCAAAATCTTAACTTACCTTTAACCCAACTTAGGCAGATTTTTACAGTCGAAACGGCAGATGGAAATTCTGTCAAAATATATAAGGTTTTGCAAAAAAGAAAATATAGAACTTTTAGGTCATAAATTTTATGCAAACCTATTGCCAATGAATTTAGCCGGATTTGATGTCGTGTTAGGAATGGATTGGTTAGTAGCCAACCATGCTCGAATGCTTTGTGATAAAAATTCTGTAGAAATTTAGGCACCTACTGGGGAAATAATCATAATTACAGGAGATAAACCCTGTAAGCCCATGAAATTCATATCAGTAATGAAAATTGCTAGTTATGAACGGAAGCAAGGAATAGCATGGTTGTAAAAGTCCCGCCTAGGCTCCGAGTACTTCCGGAGTACTCGCTACAAGGTAGGCTGCTGAGGCCCGAGTACGGTTCGCCAAGGCTGATTACTCCCCGAGTAATATCCGCCTAGGCCGAGTACCTCTCGAGTACTCCCGAATCCGACTAGGGAGCGCCTAACGACTTTTGCAACCATGAGGAATAGTATATATGATTTCAGTAATCATTAGTACTAAGGGTAAAGAATTTAAGGAGATTCATGTAGTCTCAGAATGTCCAGATGTATTCCCAGAAGAGTTACCAAGATTACCACCAGATAGGGAGGTAGAATTTAGAATTCATCTGATTCCAGGAACTACACCGATAGCCAAGGCACCTTATCGGTTAGCACCCACAGAAATGTTAGAACTGAAAAAGCAATTAGATGAATTACTAAATAAAGGATTCATACAACCTAGTTCATCCCCGTGGAGAGCACCAGTGTTGTTTGTAAAGAAAAAAGATGGTTCGATGAGAATGTGTATTGATTATAGAGAACTGAATAAAGTTACAATTAAGAATCGATACCCATTACCTAGGATTGATGATCTTTTTGATCAACTTCAAGGAGCTAGATACTTTTCTAAGATTGATTTACGCTCCGGATACCATCAATTGAAGGTACAAGAAGAAGACGTACCTAAAACTGCTTTCAGAACTAGGTATGGTCATTACGAGTTTACAGTCATGCCCTTCGGGTTAACGAATGCACCTGCAGCATTCATGGACATGATGAATAGAATCTGTAAACCGTATTTGGATAAATTTGTAATTGTTTTTATTGACGATATACTTATTTATTCAAAAAGTCAGGATGAACATTGTCAGCACTTGCATGCACTCTTAACTTTGTTAAGAAAAGAAAAGCTATATGCCAAATCCTCAAAGTGTGAATTTTGGTTGCAAGAAGTGCAATTCTTAGGACACATGGTGAATCAAGAAGGTATTCATGTAGATCCTGCTAAAATAGAAGCAATTACCAAATGGAAGGTTCCACAATCCGCAATGGAAATTAGAAGTTTTATAGTTTTAGCCGGATATTATAGAAGGTTTATTAAGGATTTTTCCAAGATAGTTGTACCATTAACTAAGCTAACCTGTAAAGCCGTTAAGTTTGAATGGGGACCTAAGCAAGAAGAAGCCTTTAGGATTCTAAAGCAGAAATTAACAAATGCTCCAATTCTAGCTTTACCAGAAGGAACTGAAGATTTTGAAGTTTACTGTGATGCTTCAAAACTAGGATTAGGATGTGTGCTAATGCAACGCAAGAAGGTAATTGCGTATGCTTCAAGGCAATTGAAGAAGCATGAGGAAAACTATACAACTCATGATTTAGAGATAGGCGCCATAATTTTTTCCCTTAAGATTTGGAGACATTATTTGTATGGAAGTAAGTTTACTGTCTATACAGATCATAGAAGTTTAAAATATATATTTGGGTAAAAAGAGTTAAACATGAGACAAAGAAGATGGATGGAAATTCTAAGTGACTACGACTGTGATATTCAGTATCACGAGGGAAAGGCAAATGTAGTTGCAGATGCCTTAAGTCGTAAGTACCATGAGAAACAACGACGGGTTCGTGCTCTTAGATTAAACCTACAGTTAGATTTAATGGAACAATTAAAGAAGATTAAAGAAACAGCAATCAAGGATGATGCTGAAGGAATGAAAGGACGAATAAAAGAATTAGAGCAAGGAAATGATGGAATTTGGAGATTCCATAAGAAAAGAATGTGGGTACCTAAGCAAGGAGAATTAAGAAATAAGATTTTAGAGGAAGCTCATAAATCTAGGTATACAATACATCCAGGAAACAATAAAATGTACCAAGATTTAAGAAATAACTTTTGGTGGATAGGAATGAAAAAGGATATAGCTCGATATGTTTCTAAGTGTCTTACTTGTTCACAAGTTAAGGCAGAACATCAAAAACCTTCAGGTCTACTTCAACAATTAGAAATGCCTGTATGGAAATGGGAACTCATAACAATGGATTTTGTTACTAAGTTACACAAAACCAGAAAAGGTAATGATGCGATTTGGGTAATTGTGGATCGATTAACCAAATCAGCTCACTTTCTACCTATGAAAGAAACCTTTAGCATGGAAAGATTGGCAAAGTTGTATGTAGATGAAGTAGTATCCTTACATGGAGTTCCATTCTCCATTGTTTCGGATAGGGATAGTCGTTTCACTTCCCATTTTTGGACAAGTTTCCAAGAAGCAATGGGAACTCGACTAAATCTAAGCACGGCATATCATCCTCAAACAGACGGACAAAGTGAACGAACAATCCAAACTCTGGAAGACATGCTTAGGTCATGTGTGATAGATTTTGGTGGAAACTGGGACGATCACCTACCTTTGATCGAATTCTCCTATAACAATAGTTATCATTCAAGCATCGAAGCTGCCCCATTCGAAGCATTGTATGGAAGAAAATGCAGAACTCCCGTTTGTTGGGCAGAAATAGGAGAAAGTCAATTATCAGGTCCTGAGATAGTGCAAGAAACAACCGACAAGATTACTCAAATCAAGGAAAGACTGAAGACGGCTCGAGTTCGCCATAAAAGTTATGTTGATAATAGACGGAAGCCACTCGAGTTTCAAGTAGGAGACAAAGTATTATTAAAAGTTTCTCCTTGGAAAGGGGTAGTCCGATTTGGTAAGAAAGGAAAGCTAAGTCCAAGATACGTAGGACCATTCCCAGTGATCCAACGTATAGGACCAGTTGCTTATCGTTTACAACTACCAGAAGAGTTAGTTGGAGTACATGATGTATTTCATGTATCCAACCTCAAGAAATGCCTATCAGATTAATCTTTGGTAGTACCTCTCCAAGATATAGAAGTAAACGAAAAATTAAAATTTGTTGAGAAACCTCTTCAGATAGAAGACAGAAAGGTGAAATTTCTCAAACACAAACGGTTAATAGTTGTCAAAGTCAAATGGGATTCAAAGAGAGGACCTGAGTACACTTGGGAGCTGGAATCAGAGATGAAGCGAAAGTATCCTCACTTATTCCAATAAATCTCGAGGACGAGATTTTAATTAAGGTAGGGAGAATGTAAGGACTCTCAAAATTTTCTTAAAAATACCCGTAAATAAAAACCCGAACCCCTGAAACCTTACCCTACATCAAAAATCAAGAAAAAACAAAATTTATAGGTTTCAGGTGGGTCGCGTAAGAGACAAGCTTGTCTTACGCGGGCCGCGTCAACCCTGAGTTTGACCGGATAAGTATCCGGGCTACGTATAACCCACCTGTCAAACCTATGCCATGACCATGCAAACCTATACGTAGGCTGGGCGGCTACACGGGCCGCGTAAGGTATAGGTGATGGGTTACGCGGGCCACGTGAGGTCCTAATTTCAGCTATAAATAGCCCGTCACTTGCACAAACCACTGGTGTCGATCAAAACTTTCAAAAACTGAAGTTTTAATACTTTTAGGTCGAAAATATCAATTATATTAGCAAGGCGCTGCTCCGATACCGGGTATTAACTCGATCGCTGCTACGATTCAATGTCCGATCGATTAAACTATCCAATGGATGTTTAAGTGCTGCCCACATTAGGGTTTCTGCTTTGTCATTCATCGTTAATTCGATGGATGTTTAAGTATCGCACTTTGTCATTCGTTGTGAAGGTTTAATCTCGTGAGTTATCGTAAATGCTGTATTAGTTACTAACCGAGTTCATGTGCATGTTATTAAATTTAGGTTAAAAGGCTAATCAGTAGGCTAGGCTCTGCTCAAATAAATCTGCAATGTGAGTCATTCTCTTTTTATCAAATTTGTTTACAAAAGCATGTTTATTTTCAAAGTTATAATTACAGGGATTAAGTCTTTGTAGTCACCAAATTACAGCCGGTATGTGGGGTTTTGTATACATTACTTGTTCTCGTCACCATTGGACAACGAGTTAGCCAATGGGTGATCTGACCACAGTCACAGAAACAAGTCGAGTGACAAATACTGTGGGTAGTTGGTTGATATCAGAAACATTGTAATCGCTCTTAATACTCTAAATTATAGCAAACGTGTCATTTTATTAAAAAGAATGATTCACCAGTATTTCCCGCTGACAAAACCTTTTTCAAACATGTTTCAGGTGATCTGTTGTGATCCAGGAAAAGTGCCGTGAAGCACTACAAGCTTAAGGAAGTGGCTCAATATAAAATAAAGAAACATGTTTTGTAAAAATAAAGATTTCTCCGTGAAATCATATGATTGTAAATTACCGGGGTTTTATCCCGAGTGTGAAATAAAATAATCGGGAAATTTCAGTTTTAAAAAGATCCTGAAGAAAACTTCCGCTGTCAAATTAATTAAATAAATACCACGGGATTTTCTGTCCCGCGACTCCTGAAACGGGTCAAACCGGGTCGGGAGCCGTGACACCCCCCCCCCCACATTGGGGGAGCCCGTTGCCCCTCTCCGGCCAAACGTGAGTGTCTTAACCATGCCCCAGCTGGCATCAGAGAATGACCGGCATCCAGGGAAAATGACTCCACAGGTACCTCGCCCTGGATCAGGGCTAGACGAGTTGAGAGCCGCCACAGAGGGGAATAAACCGCCTCAAGTGGGGATCGAACTCGGGTACCATGGGTAAAAACCCGGGTGCATCAACCAGTTGGATTGGCATCATTTGCTAAACGCATTCATTATTAAAGTACGTGAGCTACGACATTTATTTCATTGTGTTATGGTCGTTGACAACAACCGTATAGACTCAATTATATATAGACCGTGACTACTCGCTTCTTAAGAGACAAATTTGAAGTTAAAAATCAAACCGTTCCCTTCATTAAGATTCCTTCAAAATTGTAACAATTTACTTGGACTCATTTAATGACTGTAATATAATATTATCACTTACATGTAGTCATTTAAATTTAAAAAAAGTTAAAATTTTGTTATATTATCACTCACATATAGTCATAGAGGTATTGTGAATAAAAAAATATAATTAGAATAAATGCACTAACATAAATTTAAAAGAAATATATTAGAATTATGTATCGGGTATAGCCCGGTATAATTGATTCCAGTTTCGGGTATTAATCGGGTATAATCGGTTCCGATTCCGGTTCCAGGTATTGAGATCAAAATGCATACTCTATCTACTCTACGGGTAGGGTCGGTTCCGGGTATTAAAAAAACCAGTTCCGGTTCCAAGTACAATATTTTTGTACACCTCTATCTTGGAGAATAATCCAAACATACTAATTAACACACGTTTTAAATAATAATGAAACATTACTACAATAATATAAATGAACAGTAACTAAAACTAAAACTATCATACACTAACCAAATGTTCAACATGAAGCTTACGTTGATTTTCCACACCACAAACAACCAACTAATGACGATGGTGTTCGCATTCCACTGGCACCGATGGAAACCGACCGGTGTCACTACAGTAGTCATAAATCATATGGTTTGCTCGCACCCAAATCAACTGGTGGCTTTGATGCACATTTAACTTGGACAACACTGGTTGATCCCACCAACCACCGCTGTTGGCACATCGCTTTGCATTATCGGAATCTGCAGTCGTCATGGGACACTCGCACCCCTTGTGTGGCCCAGTCGTCCACGTTCAAAATCGAGCTGTAAACACCCATTGCTTAGTATTGTGCTTCAAGATTTGTACACAAAGTGTGTTTGTAATTTTGTGTGTGTGTGTTTTGGATAAGAAACTTACACAACTTGACGCTGGTTCCATAGAATAAAGTATGGAAGTCCTTTGTTGGGTCAAACCACAGGTTCAACCTCTGTTCCCTATTACCCTGCATATGTGAGATAAAATATATTATTGTTATAATATTCAATCTTGTAGCCATTATAATCATTTATATTATATAGATCAAAATATATTAATAACCTATTAATAATTAGTTGGTAATTGTTGATGGACCATATTACCCTTATTAACTAATTAGGTTTCCTCTTAGGTGTATATATAAGGAGATTATTAGAGAGTTTAAGGGTTAGACAATTACACAATACACACAACCCTAATAACATCACTTTCGGCTCTCTCTCCATAACCGATTCCTTCCCTAGTTTCGGTTCATCACCATCATAATATTACACCCTAAGGAGGAACCAGATCATCCTGACAAGTATGTCAAACTCAATGGCTGCATCTCTGACTGGATTCTCTGCTGGCCTGTCTGCTATAACAGGTATGTTATTCATGTTTTCCATTATGTTTAAACAGAACTGATCAACATGTGGTATCAGAGCATATGTTGATAAATCAGTTCTGTTTTCATATCCATTAATTCTGGGATTGAAATCTGGAAACAGAAAATTTTTAAAGCCATATAAATCACAGCCGGTTTCGAGTCCTTTAACAATGTCCCGAATCACTGTTTTCGAAAAGAAATTTTAATAATTGACTCGAAATCATAATGGGTAAAACTTACTGTTCCGAAATCCATTACAAAACCATTAAAATTCAGGTTTCGGGTTTCAAGAATTATGTTTTATTTTTTAGGGTTCATCACTTGTTCTAAGAAAAATCGAAAATTCCTTAACTTTTGGAATATAATTTGGATTAGTGGGTGTTTTTACTGTTTTTTATCTTTTAAAACTTCGAAAACTGTTAATAGATAATCAGTTATAATTTTTGAAATCTTTTGATAAGTTTAGATCAGTAATAAAACAGGAAACATTATCCCACAATCCCTAAAATTTTGAGCTTTCAGTTATTATCACAATAACAGCTGTTAACAGTGGACTCGAGACCATCAGATTACGACTCGAGACCATCAGATCTCGACTCGAGACCACAAGGTCTCGACTCGTAATCATAAGGGTCCTCAAATCATTACAACTTGAGACAAAGGTCTCGAATCGAGACCATAAAGTTTCAACTCGAGACCACTGAGTTTTCGACTAAGGGTTTCAATCTTCACAACTCGAGACTGTGGTTGCGACTCGAGACCTCATTATGAGTCGAGATCTCATAAAATGCAGTAGTCGAGACCATGGTTCCGACTCGAAACAACAAGGTTGCGACTCGAGACCTCATAACTGACTCGAGATCTCATAACTCAGCCGAGACCTGACTCGAAACCTCATTATTTTAGGCTGTTTCATGTGAACTAACAGGTGGATTGCTATTAAATACTTGCTTTTGTAAACACTTAATTAACTAATCAGAATCAGATAATTTTTACAAAACCAAAATAGCTTAACTTGAATGAGCTTCTGATGTATCATTTCTGGCCAAAGCTGATTTAATACATCTATTTATTGTTCAAGTATTATAGAAGCTATGTTGAGTATGCATTACAAACGTGAAATGCCTTAATTTCTGGCCAAAGCTGATTTAATTCATTCATGTCTAGCATACTTGACAAGTGCATAACTAAAGTGATTGTCCCATATCTGGCCAAAGCTGATTTGTCACGATTACTTTGCACACATACTTAAATGATTACACTTCTGGCCAAAGCTAATTTGTCTTCGTTTAAGTAGAATTTTAACTAAGTCTATTATTTTGATGTTAGTAATAGACAATATCACAGATTCATAATTAAAATGGTCATTATTTATGCATGCCTTAGTATAACATGCCCTTAGATCACATTAGGACTTCTTTCTTAGTATCATAAATTGCTCATCTTATTTCCACTATCAGCACCAAATTGCGGGATTCTACCTTTGACTGGTGATAACTTTGCTGAATGGAAGGATGCCCTCATGCTTACACTTGGATTGCTGGATTTCGATTATGCTATTAGAGAGAATAAGCCAGTTGACCTTACTACTCAAAGTACTGCTGCTGAGCAGACAGTTCATGAAAAATGGACTAGGTGTAACCGCATGTCTCTCATGTTCATGAAGCAGTCCATTCATAATGCAATTAGAGGAGCTATTCCTGATTCTGAGGATTCTAAAACCTATCTGGCTTCTGTGGAGGCTCAATTCATAGGGACATCAAAAGCACACGCTAGCACTCTTATCCTCAAGCTGGTGACGACTAAGTATGATGGGAGGAGCGGCATTCGTGAACACATCATGATGATGCATGACATGGCCAATAAGCTGAAAGGGCTAGAGATGGAAATCAGTGATGGTTTTCTTGTTCACTTCATCATCACTTCGCTTCCTTCATCCTATGAAGCATTCAAGATCAATTACAACACTCAGAAGGACAAATGGACGATGAGTGAGCTGGTCGCTATGTGCGTACAGGAGGAAGAGCGTATGAAGATGGATCGCACTACTGATGTTGCTAACTTCACCACCTCCAACTCTAAGAAGAGGAAGAACAATCATCACAGAAAGGATGCTTCCAAAGTACAAAAGCCAAATCCTAATACAAGTGCACCTTCCAGCTCTAAGAACTCCTTAGGCAAACCCTACTGCAAGTTCTGTAAGAAAACAGGACATAAGCAAAAGGAATGCCCTGACTTCAAGGAGTGGCTGACTAAGAAAGGTAATGATTTTTTCATGATACTTGATTCCTTTAATTTAAATGTTCCTGCTAATTCTTGGTGGTTTGATTCTGGTTCTATGGTTTATGTAACCAACTCTACTCAGGGATTCCTTTCAATCCGGAAGCTGGGAAGAAACCAAAGAACACTTAAAGTTGGGGATGATCGGGAATTAGAAGTGAAGGCCATAGGAACATTACAATTATTTTTGAAAACTGGTTTATGTATTAAACTTTATGATACCTTATATGTTCCTAAGGTAACTCAGAACCTTGTATCAGGACCAAAGTTAGACATGGACGGTTTTGTTGTTTCCCATGGTCATCGCAAACTCTCTATTCTCTATGATTCTGTTGTTTATGGTACTGGCATTCTGGATGGTGGTCTCTATAGATTAGAACTAGATGATAATTTTTCAAAATCTTTGTTGTCATATAATATTAATGAATCACTCACAAAGATGAAACAGATTCAAGACTTAGAGACTTCATCTATGTTGTGGCATCAACATTTAGGCCACATCTCAAGAGAACGATTAAATCGTCTCGTAAAGGATGAAGTCTTACCTCCTCTCGATTTCACTGATTTTGGAACATGTGTCAAATGTCTTAAGGGAAAAATGACATTAGCGAATAAGAAAGGTGCCACTAGGAGCTTTAATCTATTAGAACTCATTCATACTGACATTAGTGGTCCCTACCAAATCGCTGGCATAACAGGACATACTTCATTTATCACTTTCATTGATGATTATTCTCGTTACATGTACTTGTATCTTATTAAGGAAAAGTCTGAATCTCTTACAACTTTTAAAGATTATAAACCTGAAGTTGAAAAGCAATTAGATCGTCAGATTAAAGTTGTGAGATCAGATAGAGGCGGTGAATATTATGGAAGTCATACTGATGTGGGTCAAGCTCCTGGTCCATTTTATGAGTTTTGTAAGGGCCAGGGGATTGTGAACCAATACACCATGCCTGGTACACCTCAGCAGAACGGTGTCGCTGAACGAAGAAATCGTACCCTTATGAACATGGTGCGCAGTATGTTAGCTAACACTAATTTACCATTATTCCTCTGGACTGAAGCGTTAAAAGCAGTTGTTCACATACTCAATAGAGTTCCTTCTAAGTCTGTCACTAAAACTCCTTATGAACTTTGGACAGGAAGGAAACCGAGTCTTAAATATATGAAAGTATGGGGCTGCATTGCTGAAGCAAAACTCTATAATCCTTTCTTAAGTAAACTTGACCCTAAAACAGTTACCTGTTTCTTTATCGGGTATCCTGATCATTCGAAGGGTTATCGTTTCTATTGTCCTTCCCATGTCACCCGTATTGTTGAAACCAAGCGTGCTGCGTTCCTGGAGGATTTCATGGTCAGTGGGAGCAGTACCAACCCTTACGAAGAATTGCAAGAAGTACAAGACGCGGGGGGGGGGGGGGAGACTCATCGCTTACCATTACTCCGTTTACTCCTCTTGTACCCAATGCAACAACTGCACCTGAAGCTACTGCACAAATTCCATCTCCACAATCAGAACCCATTATACCTCATAACGAAGGCAAATCAAACGCTCAAAACCAAGACAACGCTGAACCCGATAATCAACTCAGGAGGTCTTCTAGGCAAAGAAGGCCTACTGATTGGGATGATTATGTTACCTACTTGACTGAAATGGATGCTGGAAAGCTCAATGATCCTATCTCTTATAATGAAGCCATTACCAGTGATCAGTCTTCTGAATGGAATAAAGCGATGATTGATGAGCTTGAATCCATGAAGAAAAATGACGTTTGGGATTTGATAGAATTACCCAACGGTGTTAAACCTGTAGGATGTAAATGGGTGTTCAAAACAAAACTGGATCCGAATGGGAACGTTGAACGCTATAAAGCGAGATTGGTTGCAAAGGGCTACACTCAGAAACAGGAAATTGATTATCAAGAGATATTTTCACCTGTCTCTCGTAAAGATTCATTAAGGATCGTTATGGCCCTAGTAGCTCATTTTGATTTAGAGCTGCATCAGATGGACGTTAAAACTGCTTTTCTTAACGGATATTTAGACGAAGATGTTTACATGAAACAACCTGAAGGCTTTAAACCTAATGGTCAGGAGCATCTGGTCTGTAAGTTGAAGAAATGCATTTATGGGTTAAAACAAGCATCACGTCAATGGTACCTTAAGTTTGATGAAGTCATGAAGAGACAAGGTTTTAAGAAGAATCAAGTGGATCAATGCACCTACCTTAAGATGAGTGGGAGTAATTTTACTATACTTGTCCTTTACGTAGATGATATTATATTGGCAAGTAATAGTTTAGACATGTTGCATGAGTCGAAGCGGTTACTCTCGCATAACTTCGACATGAAGGATCTCTGAGATGCTTCTTACGTCATTGGCATCGAAATTCACCGAGATAGACACAAAGGGATCTTAGGATTGTCTCAAAAGACTTACATAGATCGTGTCCTTACACGTTACAACATGCAACAGTGCAAACCCTCAGTCGCTCCAATAGTTAAGGGAGATGTTTTCGGTTCATTCCAGTGTCCGACAACAGAGGTTGAAAAGGAGCAAATGAGCCAGATACCTTACGCGTCAGTAGTCGGGAGCCTGATGTATGCTCAAGTCTGTACTCGCCCAGATATCGCTTATATTGCTGGAATGCTAGGTCGTTATCAGACTAATCCTGGCCTAGATCACTGGAAAGCAGCTAAGAAGGTCCTTAGATATTTGCAAGGGATGAAAGACTATAAACTGACTTATAGAAGAAGTGATCACTTAGAAGTGGTAGGTTATTCTGATTCTGACTTTTCCAAATGCAAAGATGACAAGAAATCCACTTCGGGCTATATCTTTATGTTAGCAGACGGACCTATCTCATGGAAGAGTCATAAACAACAGTTAACTATAACTTCCACAATGATGGCAGAATACATGCTGTTTACAACGCGACCTGTCAAGGAATGTTGCTTAGAAATATGATCACTGGACTCAAAATTGTTAATTCCATTTCTAGACCATTGAAGCTTTACTGTGATAACTCAGCTGCCATTAGTTTCTCGAACAGTAACAGTTCGACTGGAGCTGGTTTATATCTCGATACAAAATATTTGTTCGTACGTGAACGAGTTGAGGAAAATAATCTTTGTATTGAGTATATTAGTACTAAAGATATGCTTGCGGATCCGATGACTAAAGGTCTCCCACCTAAAGTTTTCGAAGAACATGTATCGAATATGGGACTTACTAAAGACCTTATTTAATGGCATATTGTACTAGCTTATGTTTTAATTAATAAAATTTTCTCAGTTTGATTTTGTATGTCTCTAACATATGTTCTGCCGGTGTAATGACATATAGACAAATATAAATACAAATCAGATGCTAAAGGGCTTATGCGTATTTTGATCATAACTGTTAGGTTTTAAATTGAAGCTATAGTATGACTAATGGGGGTCCTGAGTCGAATGATGATTCAACAGCTGTATTTCTTTGCTATAGTTCTTGGTTTAAGGCTAAAATGAGTGTTAACTCCTAGCCAGGCTCATCTAATACTCATGATAAATGATTACTCGGCTAAGTGGGAGAATGTGAGATTAAATATATTATTGTTATAATATTTAATCTTGTAGCCATTATAATCATTTATATTATATAAATCAAAATATATTAATAACCTATTAATAATTAGTTGGTAATTGTTGATGGACCATATTACCCTTATTAACTAATTAGGTTTCCTCTTAGGTGTATATATAAGGAGATTATTAGAGAGTTTAAGGGTTAGACAATTACACAATACACACAACCCTAATAACATCACTTTCGGCTCTCTCTCTCCATAACCGATTCCTTCCCTAGTTTCGGTTCATCACCATCATAATCTTACACCCTAAGGAGGAACCAGATCATTCTGACAAGTATGTCAAACTCAATGGCTGCATCTCTGACTGGATTCTCTACTGGCCTGTCTGCTGTAACAGGTATGTTATTCATGTTTTCCATTATGTTTAAACAGAACTGATCAACAGCATATACCAAACAAACTTGCGATTAGTTTATGCACAACTATTATAATCATTTTATCATAAATAAGGATACCTGAACAAATGTCTCACCGACCAATAGTTTCCCTTGACGCATTTGCAGACAAGTGGCTCAGCTTAAAACACAAATTTATAGTATTAACATGTAAATCGTTACAACTTTTAAGAACAATATGACCCAAACCCTGACACGAACTTAAATTCTAAAAAAATACAGGTAATGACCAGAACGGTTGTGCACAACTTAGACATGTTAATCGACAATCACCTTAAACAGACCATTTTCAAAACAGGTACAAAAAGTAATCAAATTTATATGTAATTAGCTTCCCAGTTCATCAGTTGCTTTGACCAAAATCATTAAACAGACCATTAGCTTCACGTAGCTTTGACCAAGATCATCAGTTGCACCCCATGTGATTTGCTTCCCAGTGTCTGATCAAAAGCTTCACGAGTAAATATAATAATATATGCAAAGGAAGAATGAATATATAAAAAATTAGTGACCTAAAATGGCCAAAGCAAACCCACAGCCGCCGCCACAAACGTCCATCCAGAAACGACCAGGTCATTGTTCGTTTCAAAGTGTTCGGTCTACTTTTCCATCATCTGAATTATGACCTGAACAATCAAGCAAATATACAAATCAACCAGTATGAGAAATTATGACCTAAACAACACGAAGCAAACGAATCATGGCTTTAAGATCTTGTGTGTCAACTAACGGAGCTCCATCAGTTTCAACAGGCTTACTTCCAATTGACCTACGACTAATGACTCCACCTGCATTAAGTAGGTCAAGCTCATCAACGTCGGAGTCTGTGAGGGAACTTTGCCGGATTCCAATCATAAAACTTAAATGAGATCCGACCAGTTGTGCACTATAGTAACACATATATCATCAAAACACATGGTATGCAAGTGGAAAAAATATATAAATAAGAGCTTTTTGTCGCATAAACCCCCTAATGATTTTATTAAAAAGATTAGGTTATATGGGAATAATATGAACCTACCATAGAGAAGAAATCACTCTTATCGTCACAATAAGATGGAGAAGGAGTGGTTTTTTCGTTCTCTTTATCAGTTTGAGTTTCAGCAGATGCAGCTAAAGACGGAGTGCTATCACTCTGAATGTTTTGAACCAAATACATACATGCACATCATCTGGTGATCTAGAAGCTTAACAAGTTCTTCTTCTTGAGGCTTTCAACAGTATCCTTGATGCTTACCTCCATTGGTGTAAAATTAACACCTAGACTTTCCGCTTTTGCTCTTGATACACTGTAAGGTGTAGGTTCAACACACTCCCTATCTTTACACCAACAACATTTAAGTAATCCAGATTTTGAGCCATCAGGAACAACGGAATCTAGCTTCCAAAGAAGCCCAAATGGATTAAGTGAACCTTAGATTGTTTATGTTGGGTATGATCTTGATGTTACAGGTCGGTTCAGGTCAAGTACGGGTCAATGTCCGGTCAAGTTAAGTAGCAAACGAGCCATGGGTCAGCATCATTAAGGTGCATAAATGTTGGTGCACGATGTCTAAAGCCTACGTCTTGTGTCTAGGTCATGTTGTATAGGTTTCACAAGGGTATAAATGTAATTTTATATTATGTTTATGTAATTTAGCACGAAATTACTTCATGTAATTTCGTACAAAATTATGTAATGTAATTTCGCACGAAATTACATGTAGTATTTCGTGCGAAATCAGTAGCCCTAAAAATAGGGGTGTTAGTTTCTCATTTGGCACGGAATCATAAGTTGTATACCGAACTGCTGCCGGATTTTCAAGTGAAATATTAATGAGAAACGTGTATTAAAGTGATATACTCTGTTTTCTACTCCATTCTTCACTGATTCTACTCTGTTTGTTTGATTCCGCCTCTCAAACAGTGTGTATTACCTTTGATTGACTCATTTGGTCGATAAAACGATCCTACAATTGGTATCAGAGCCAGTTATGAGCCAATACACTTGAATCAGTGTCTTTTTCTACACTTTCTTGGACTTCTGGACAATTTAACGGACAAAATGGACTGATTTTCTGATATTGTTTGTAAAACACTGTTTTAACAAACCCTTGATAGAATCAGATCAAAATTCGGAATAAAACTGATAAAAATGGACTGAAAACCTAATTTCGCTTGAAAAATTGGAGTAATTTCGCACGAAATTACTGTTTCCGTTTGAAAATATAATTTTGTTTGGTAATTTCGCACGAAATTAAGTCTTGAGTTAATTTCGCACGAAATTAAGTCTTGAGTTAATTTCGCACGAAAGGTCTGATTTCGCGTAAAAGTCCATTTAGTTTGTGATTTCGTACAAAAGTCTGATTTCGTGTAAAACCTGTTTTCAAAACTTGAAAATTTATTGGTAAACTGATTTCTTAAAATGGACAATCAAGATTTTTATAACTTCTTTGCCGGCGGTGGGATGACAGCAGCACAAAACCCAGCCAATATAGTACAAAACGTCAATATGGAGAATGAGTTAGGAACGATGCAGAAACCACCTAAACTGATGAATATCGATGAGTATTCGGGTTGGTCTGGAAGATTTAAGACATGGGTTCAAGCAAATCACTTTGAATGCTGGATGAAGATTGAATCGAAATATGTTCCTCCGAAAGATGGTTTAAATCTTGTGAAGTCGATTAGCAGTTTGACACAAGCTGAACAAGAAGATTTTAAGGCAGAAAAGAAGATGATGAGTATTCTACAACAGGCCATTAAAGAAGATATCTTGGTATTGTTGCAGCATGAGGATAATTCACAATCCATTTGGCAGTCGCTAAAAGTAAATGTTAGTACATAACGTCTGTAGCTTCCGTCAGCATGTAGTCATGTTTTGTGTATGTATGTCTTTGTAAACAATTATGTAATGTATGTGTGTGTGTAGATAGAACGACAACTCATGAAACGGGGCTTAACTGTTATTGTTGACTTTTGTTGACTGAGGTCATCCGATCGGATAGTCATCCGATCGGATAGCAGTCATCCGATCGGATAGAATGTTATCCGTTTGGACAGGATGTCATCCGATCGGACAACACTCACCTATTCCTAAGTTGCCTATAAATACCTCGTCCGGGTATTACTTTGAGGACTTTTGACTCGAGCGAGAACCTGACCAGTGTCTGTCTTCTACCGGAACTTTGTACTTTCAGAACGTTTAATAGAAAGAACAGACTGTGTTTAATCGTTGAATTCTGTGTTGATCATCTGAGATTTGTCTTAATGGATTCCGCACATTAGACAGAGTCGATTCAACTTGTTCCTTACGATTAGATCCTGTGCAAAGGGACCCTCAAGTGGTATCAGGGCATCCAGGGAGCTGAATCGAGATCAACGACACCGAATTCACCGGAATTCTAGATTATTCTGCCGATCAGAGTCAAATTTCACCGGAGATTTGACATATTTCTTCTCTTTCTACTCATTTCTTGCATTGTTTCTCAGTTTGTCACCTTAAAATCAGAAAAACTTAAAATTGAACGTGAATCCACGGTTAAAAATTGATAAAATTGATATCATTCGATTCGCAATCAATCAAAGTATAATCCTACTAAGTTTCATAATCAAATTCAATCTAAAACGAGATCAAATTCATCAAAAACCATGTTTAGCTGTTCATGTGTGCTGACGTCATCCACTTGCTCGGACAGCTGTCCGAACGGATTGGATTAGTTAGTAGCTACTAGTTGACATCTTGCTGATATCATCATTGTTACACGCTCGGATTACTATTCGAGTGGTGTGTTTCAGTTTGATTAAGAAAATCGGCTTACGTCATCTTCTCACCCGATCGGATCACAATCCGATCGGATAGGATTTGAAAGTTCTTATTCCCATTTACACTTCTAACCTGTCATTCGATCGGATCACCATCCGAGCGGTGAAAGGTAGAAAAATCAACTTTCAAAGTCAAGCTTGTCACCCGAACGAACGACCATCCGAGCGGATCATCATCCGATCCAAGTACGTTGGCTCAAAATTTTTGAAACTTGTAAAAATTGTCTTAAGTGTTTGGTAATTGTTTCAGGTACTCAAAAATGGAAGAATTCATGAATCCTTTCAGTGAGCAGTTTGCTTTCGCAGGCAATTCTGGAGATGATACTTCTAACACCCATGAGAACATGCAGAATGCAAAGAAAACTTTGTCGGATGCTTTAGGAGTGGAAAGTGCATACGGAACATATAACAAACACCCAAAGTTGATGGCAATCGAAGAGTACAGTCGGTGGGCCAAGAAATTTGAAGAATGGCTGAAGGCATTTGCGTATACTAGCTGGAAAAGTCTAAAGAATGGATACAGTGATGGAGGGAAAGATAGTGAAAATTTGACATCATCCGATGAGATAGAAGTTTTTGTTGCCGAGCAAAAATGCATCGCATTGATGTTTCAATCTATCCGAGAAGATATAATATCTATGATCGAATACACTAATGCTAAAGATCTCTGGCAAAAGTTGAAAGTTAAATGTTTGGGTAGTGCAGAAATAGTGAAAAACAAAAAGAAACTACTAAGAAAAGAGTTTGACTTATTTGGTTGTTTAAAAAATGAATCAGTTTGTAAGATGATTGAGAGGTTTGGGCACTTGAAGTTGGAGCTGGTGAGACATGGAATTACCTATTCTCAAGAAGAGCTAGTCGACAAATTGTTTGACTCATTGCCAGATGAGATGGATTGGCAATACTATGCGTTAATGCTGAAGAATACTATCAAGACTGAAGAGATGACAGTGGATCTGCTTATCGAGAGACTAGAGAGTCACGAGCTGGAGATAAAGAAAACACACAAAGTTAATCACTCATCATATCAGCAGAATTTGGAGCTGTATTATCCAAAAAGCATGATTCCCAAGAATACGTCTCCCAAGACAGCTTTTTCTGCTGAAAATGCCAACACATCTAACAAAGAAAGTGCAAACACATCTAACAAAGAGAGTGCAAGCAGTGGATTTCACAGTGGCTCTTCGTTAACTTCAAACCAATCAGCTGCAAAGAATTTATTCCAATGCAACATCGTTGTAGATTTAAAGAACGCTCAAAACTTCAGCGAGGAGTCAGCAAAGCAGCAGATGGTTTTCCTAGCTTCTGTGCTAGAATCGTATGAAAGTCTAGTGGCTGGGAAGATTGGCAACACCAACCTGACAAAAGAGGATTATGATCAGATAGATCATGAGGAGATGGAATTGATCGACATAAGGTGGTGTATGGCCAGTGCAGTTCGTCGGGCACAGCGTTTCATGGAGATAACAGGAAGAAAGTCTATTGGTGGACCATCTACCAAGTTAGGCTTTGACAAGTCAAAAGTGACCTGTTTCAAGTGTAAACAGAAAGGTCATTTTAAAAGAGAGTGCCGGAATGCTTATGCTGTTGATTCTGAAAATCCTTTCAGAGAAGATTACTACAAGAAGGCAATATATCATCAGAATAAATCAGAACCACCAAGAATGAAGCAGATTGAGGATAACAAGGAGAAATCCAGAGCTCTTGCTGTGATTCATGACGATGAAGGTTTCGATTGGAGCGAGTTGTTACCTGAAGAGGATGCGGTTGGATATGCTTTCATGGCAAAGACTGTTGAACCTGTTCCTTTTAAAGATAGCAGAAATGAAGAAGAAAAGTATGTCAACAGAAAGATGATAGCTCAAAGAAGAATGATCAGAATATATGATATATACACTGAAGCAAAAAGGGCAAAGAGATGGGATCCAGACAGAGAATGTTATCTTGACCCCATGGGAAACATTGCTATTGACTATAAGACCCTCGATCTTGAAACTATAATTCAACAAATTGCTGAAGAAGAAGAGGGTTGGCAAAGAAAATGGTGGGGAAGTGGAGAAGAAGAAGACAAGAAAGAAAAAGATAGAGAAGAAAAGTCAAAGAAGAAGGATGAAGGAATCATTGATACTTCACAGGAGTTGACAGCCGAAAACTTGGAAAAGATGGCTGACAAAGTGCTGGCTGCCAAGGAACTTGAGGTAGACTCTAAGTCCAAATCTGAGTCTAAAAGCCAGGTCAGTTCAAATGCGTCAACAAGTGCGTCAGGTAAGAAAGTTAATAATGACATTGACTGCAAAAATTGCATGAAAGAGTGCAAAGTTTGTAGTACAATCACTTATCTCAATGGTAAGAAAGTTGATGATCTGACTGCTAGAGTCCGAAATGTTGAGGATCAGATCCTTAACCGTGATAAAATGTTGAAAGCTTCGAACGACAGATTAAAAGAATTAACTGACAAAATCGAAACTGATAAAATTGACATAGAAAGAATTAGGAAAGAAAATGAAAAACTAATTCTTGAAAATCGTCAAATTTCTGAAAGTTTTGAAAAGCTAAAACGCACGGTGAAAGATTCTGATGATAGAAACGGTAAAACATACAAAGAAAATTGTCATTTGCAAGGTGTTTTGAGGGTTAAAGAAGAGTTAATCAACCAACAACTGGATGAGATTGCTAAGCTGAAACTTCAATTTCAAGAAGTCAAAATTGAAAATGAACGCATCCAGTTGAAGTTGAACAGTTACAACTCTGTAAGCTTTGTTTTACAACACATTGTTCCCAAACCCATTGGGAAAAACAAAACAGGCGAAGATATATACTGTGATGGAACTGGGGTCGGGTTTCATCAACTTCCGCCACCAGTTCTAAACAATTTTTCAAAGAAACAATCAGGGTTGGTTAATGATGAAGTTGAAATGAATGAGGTTAAACTTCCAGAGTCAATTGATGTAACATTTTCTTCATCATCATCTGATGATAGTGTTCAAACTGAGATTGTTAAAGGCATGGCTGAAAGCGTTTTGGATAGTGATTCAGTTGAGGATGAAGAATGTTTTCTGGACAAATACATTCCAAAGTCAAAATCCAAAAACAACTTAAATGATGAACCTGCTGTTGTGATGTATAAAATGGCGGGATCTGATAAGTTGTATTCGGATCTTGAGTTTCCTTTAGAAAATGTGAATGTGGGAAAATTGAGAAATGTTTTTAAATTGATTGAGATTGATATATCAGAAATCGAAGGTTTGAGAAATTCAAAGAGGCAATTAAATTTTGAGAAAGATAAAGCTTACTACAAAAAACCTGTCATTCCACCACGTTTTTCTAACAACAACCGAAACAAATGGTCGGGTGGATATCAGGGTGGTAAGAATTACCAGAAAAAGAATGTTCAAAACAAAAGGTTTGCTGAGAAAAAGGTGTTGGTGAATAGTTCAAGTTCACTTTCTGATGAAGAATCTGAGATTTTTTCAAAAACAAACAAAGAATTCTTTGAAAAGAAGGCTTCACAGCCTCAGTCTGAAGGCACAAGTCGGGTAGTTGACACCCGAACATGCTTCAAATGCAATCAAGTTGGACATATTGCAAGAAAATGTACCAACTTGAAGCCTAAGACTGAAGTTGTGATGAATTCAACCAAGAAAGATGTTGTGAAGGGAAAAGCTCCATTGATTGTTGAAAGAAAGATTTTGAAAAAGGAAAACACCAAGATCAAAACTGAACCTGTTAAGAATGTGGTAACTAAAAATGACAAATTTTACAAACGGGTTACATCACCTCAACAAACATGGAAGCCAAAAACTGTTGACAAGAAAGCAAATTCTCCAAAACCAAAGGTGTCTGAGATCGAAAAATCATCATCTTCAATCAAGAAGATGTATGTACCCTTGGATTTATATGAGAAACAAGAAAAACAAAAATTGACTTCTGAAAAGAAGTATGTGGTAAAGAAAGACCAACCATCTGGTCAACCTCTAAAAGACGAATTTTTCTTATTCAAAGAGGTTGAGGTTGGGACTGCTGAAAGCTTAAAAATGAATGATAAAAACTTTCCGCCACTTTACACTACAAAAACTCACATTAATGTCAAGTTACCCGAGTCAAAAGAGGCTTGGGTGGCAACAAAATGTCACTAAACGTTTGTGATATGTGTAGGAGCTTCCGAGATCCGTTTCACGTTGGATTATGGATAGTGGAGCTTCTCGGCACATGACAGGAAAGACAGCGTTGCTGTATGATGTTAGAAATTTCAATGGAGGTTATGTAGGGTTCGCAGGTAACCAAGGTGGTAGAATTGTTGGTGAAGGAACGTTATCCAATGGGATTGTCACATTTGAAAGAGTTAACTACATTGCTGAGCTGGAAAATAATCTGCTAAGTATCTCGCAGATTTGTGACAGGATGTATACCACTCACTTCACAGAGAAAGAATGTTTGATATTGAAGCCAGGATTTGTTATCCCTGAAGAATGGATTATCATGAGGGCACCAAGAGTCAATGATCTGTATGTATTGGATATGAGCGTAGCTACTACAACTACGGGTCAGGCTCATTGTTTTGTGTCGAGAGCATCAGAGAAAGAATCACAGTTGTGGCATCACAAGATGGCCCACATTCACCTACGAAAAATGAATCACCTGGTACATAACAATTTAGTTCTGGGTGTTCACATTAAAGGTTTTCATCTGAAAGGGGAGTGTATTAGCTGCATCAAAGGCAAGTAGAAGAAAAAGTCTCACCCGAAAAAGCAAGTCAATTCAGTCTCAAGACCTCTGGAGAGACTTCACATGGATTTGTTTGGTCCTGTGAATGTCAAAAGTATTACAGGAGATCTCTACTGTCTTGTGGTTACTGATGATTATTCTAGATTTTCGTGGGTATCATTCTTGAAGTCGAAAGATGAAACATTTGAAAGTTTGATGGCGTTGTTCAGAAAAATTGAAAATTTGTACCAAGCCCGTATCAGAAAAATCAGAAGTGACAATGGTACAGAGTTTAAGAACAACCGAATGGAAGAATTTTGTGATGAGAAAGGAATATTGCATGAATTTAGTGCTCCTTACACTCCACAACAAAATGGAGTAGCAGAACGAAAGAACAGGACACTAATCGAAACGGCCAGAACAATGCTTGCTGATTCAAAGCTACCAATAAACTTTTGGGCAGAAGCAGTGTCAGCCGCTTGTTACACTCTCAACCGGGTTCTCACAGTAAAGAAATTCAACAAGACGTGTTTTGAACTGATAAATCTCCGCAAACCTAACCTGAAGTATCTGGAACCATTTGGGTCTCCCTGCATGGTTTTAGAGCCTTTTGGGAAGTTTGTACCAAAGAGCATTGAAGGAATTTTCGTGGGTTATTCTAGTCCACAAAAACGAGTCTTTGTCCCAAGTTTAAAGCGGATAATTGAAGTATACAATGTTGAATGTCAGGGCCATACAATGCCACCGCAGAATCCCGGCGACTCATGGCGTTTCAACTATGATACTTTGTGGGATTCCTTCGACATGGAGGAAGAACCAGAGTTCTTTGACGAGTTAGATATTCTAAGAGAGTATGAGTCATCACAAGAAAGGTTTCCAGCTGAGTTTTCTAAATGTCAACGGCAAACTTCAAATGATGATGAAGCAGGTCCAAGCAATGCTAGAGAACATGACGATATTCAACAAAATGAAGTTGCTCAGGATAATCAGACGGTAGAGAATGATAATCAAGAATCTGATGATAGACCAATTTTCGATAGTGGTGATTCAGATTCTGAGGGGGAGCATATCCAGATTTCAAATCAAAATATTCCAGTCAGTGAACAAGTTGCAAATCAAAACGTCACGAATTTGGAAGGTGAGGTAGATGTTTCAGGTGAAGTGATGCCAAGAACTCTTTCATATCATCCAGAAGAGTTAATCAATGGAGGGCTGCAATCAGGAGTCCGAACCAGACGACAAATTGACCAAGGGCTTACTTGTTTTTATTCTACTGTTGCTTCTTTACAAACTGAGTTTTCACTTAGTTGTTTTGTTTCACAGATTGAACCAAGGACATATAAGTAAGCTTTGACAGAAGATTCCTGGGTCAATGCTATGCAAGAGGAGCTTAGTCAGTTTGAGAAGTTGGGAGTCTGGAAGTTAGTGGATTTGCCTGATGGTCATCGGAAGATCAACACCAAATGGGTGTTTAAATGTAAGAGGGATGATCGAGGAGTTATTATTCACAACAAAGCTCGACTCGTTGTCCAAGGCTTCAGTCAATAGGAAGGGATAGATTTCACCGAAGTATATGCCCCTGTTGCAAGACTTGAAGCAATCAGAATCTTCCTAGCATTTGCATCATGGAAAGGATTTAAAGTTTTTCAGCTAGATGTGAAGTTGGCATTTCTCTATGGCAAGGTGAAAGAGGAGGTTTATGTCGGACAGCCACCGGGCTTCACCGATCCAATTCACAAAGATAAAGTTTATCTCTTGGATAAGGCGTTATATGGCTTACATCAGGCCCCGAGAGCCTAGTATGAGACCTTGTCTCAACATCTGTTAGCCAACAATTTCATTCAAGGAAAGATAGATGCCACTCTGTTCACAAAAGAAGTCGATGGGCATCTTCTGATAGTTCAAATTTACGTGGACAACATAATTTTCGGGTCTACAAATGAACATCTCTGCAAAGATTTTGAAAAAGTTATGAAGCAGAAGTTTGAAATGTCATCAATGGGTGAGATGAAGTTCTTCTTGGGGCTTCAGGTTGATCAACTACCCGAGGGAACATTCATACATCAAACAAAGTACGTTCATGATATTCTGGAGAAATTCGGGATGTCAGGAATGTCACCTATGTCCACCCCATTAGCGACGAACCTTGGGATAAACCCTGATCTCACCGGAGAGAAGGTGGATGAAACACTGTATCGTTCCATGATCGGTTCGTTAATGTACTTGATGGCATCAAGACCGGATATTATGTATCCAACCTGCCTTGCAGCTCGGTTTCAGTCAAATCCTAGAAGCTCGCATATGGTTATTATGAAAAGGATTCTACCCTACCTGAAAGGAACTCCATCTCTGGGGTTGTGGTATCCAAAAGTTGGCGACTTCACACTTGAAGGAGATTCTGATTCTGGTTTCGGATGCTGCAAAGTCAACGCTAAATCAACAATAGCGGGGTGCCAGTTTTTTGGACCACGATTGGTCACCTGGCAATGTAAGAAGTAGACCTCTGTTGCTCTATCCATATGGGAAGCCGAATATGTATCTGCTAGCAACTGCTGCTCTCAGATCTTGTGGATCCAGCAACAGATGCGAGACTACGGTTTGCATTTTCTTAACTCCCCTATCTTTGTTGATAATGAGGCAGCTATAAACATAACAAAAAATCCTGTTCATCACGCTAAGACGAAACACATTGAAATTCGTCATCACTTCATCCGAAACTGTTTTGAGAAGAAGTTGATACGAATAGAAAAAATCCACACCGATGAACAAAAAGCTGACTTACATACCAAAGCATTTGACAAAACACGTTTTAAATATCTTTTGAAACTTAATGGTATGAAGTTACTATCGGATGCGGAGGAAATCGTTGGCGTCGATGAAGGTACCACTGTAGATGATGTTGAAAAGCAATCTGCAATGATTTGTCGAATTTTTACTTGTTTTGGTCTTTAGGGGGAGATAGGTTATTATAATTTTTAGAAAATACAAAAACAATAAAAAAAATTCTAAAACCCAAAAACATTAGAAAAGTTGAAAAAGCCAAAAACATGATAAAAATTCAAAATGAGTTTTGTGTAAAAAGAGGAAATGATAGTACATCAGTAGACTGTCACAGTACGCTAAAGATTTGGAAAGATTAAATAGTGATAAACAGTCTCATTAAGGATGTGACGATAGGCTCAGCTAAACTAGTAGATTTGCGATAACGATACAAACTAAATAAAAAGCCTAGCTCTAGTGGGAAACATGGTTGAAAGCATAGTACTTAGTTTTGTCCTTCTTGACTGTGTGCCTGCTCGGTAATCCCTAATTGTCTAAAGACATAAAACCGGTTAAGTCTGTGAACTTTCACAACTTTGCTGAAAAGTCACTGTGATTCTGTGTTTTCATTTTGCAAATATTTAAACTTGTTTGATTTCTTTATTTTGTTTAAGCATTGGACATCCTCTGCGTATACGGGAGTATCGACCTAGATGTTATTGCCTAAACGTTATGCTTTATTTTCTTTGGTGTTTCGTTTAAGCTTTGGATCACCTCTGCGTATACGGGAGTATCGACCTGGTGGTTAAAGCCTAAACAACTTCAACTTGTTTTATTTTCTTATTTTGTTTAAACATTGGACTTTCTCTACGTATACGGGAGTATCGACCTGATTGTTAATGTTTAAACATTTAGAGTTGTTTTCTCACAAATCACAGTTGATGAAAGTTTAAAAGCATTACTTGAGTTAGTGTATTACATGATGAGGGGATATGCTGAGATTGTGGGGTCCATAAGAATCTAGTGCAATCTAATATACCTTAACATATCGGTAAGCATTTCGAAAGTTGTTAGAATGAGTTTAAGTGGACAACAATATCGTCAATCTACATGAATTGTTTAAAACTTAAAGTGTTTAGAGCTCAACGGTGCTTGTGACTTGTCATAATCTGATATGATCCTCTAACGCGAACTCAAACAAAAATATTGTCTATAAATATGTTTGTAAATAGTTTACATTCACTGCATTTGTAACTCTTTTCTAGCATAGAAACTTTATTAAAATCAAAAAAGATTTTACATTTCTGCTTTATTTCCCGACAAACCAAAGCGGAAAGCTGATCTTCAGAATCGAATTGAAGGCAGGAAGTTTCTGGGATGGAAGATGAGTTTGGAGTTAATCATGATTATCTGAGTTTGAAATGTCAAAAACAAGTTCATTGAATTGAAACTTGTAATTTTTCAGAATAAAATGGTTGAACAAGAAAATGTCAGTACGCTTTGAATCGGGTCAACCAAGGTCATTAAGTTGGACTTGGTCGGCAAGTTAAGTACCTAGGGTCATTGGCTTGGACCTAGATACTTAAGTGGATTTCTAAAAACTGATAAAAATTAAAAAAAAAATGATAAAAGGTCAAAAAGTCAAAGTTTTTAAAAGTCAAATAGTGTGCCTCACACGGATCATCATCCTCTCGGATGACAATCCTCTCGGATGGCAATCCGGTCGGATGACCATCCGACTCATGTGTCACTATATATAAGAGGTCAAAGGTCAGTCAAAGCTTACCCGCTCGGACAACCTTCTTTCTCTCTCACACACTTTGATTTTCTGATTCGATTTTCTTCGGATTTCTTTGCACGAATCTTTGGATTGTTGGTTTACAAAACTTTCACAATGGCAAAGGTATGTATTTCTTACTCAAAGCTGTTAAATTTTGATGTTTGTTGTTTGTTCTTATCGATGACGTCATAGTCGGAAGGTTTAAGTCAGATCTAGGTTATTTGAGTCAGTTTTGATGAGAAATGTTTATAGGGTTGTGTTCGGAATGATCAGATCTATAGGTTTACCGGTTTAATTTGTGTAATAACATGCTAAAATCATGTAGATCTGATGTTAGGTCGATACGGCTATCGGTGGAGTTTTTGTCGAATTAAATCTTGTTTAGGACGTTTTAGACAACATTGAACATAGGGTTTTGATCGCGATAAGATTCTTGGTGTAGATCTATGTTAAATTTGAGGACTTGCCTTAGAAATTTTTTTGATGTTTCTTGAATGTTCTTGAACTGTTGTTTGAGTCGGATGACAATCCGATCGGATGACAATCCGATCGGATGACAATCTGTTCCATCATTGATTTCTTGAAATTTGTGTCAATGTTTTGAATCGGATAGCAATCCGATCGGATGACAATTTGTTCCAGCAATCTTGAAGTCTGTGCATCTCATGTCATGTCTCGGATGACAATCCGATCGGATGACCATCCGATCAGATAACAAAGCACTCACAATGATACAGATGACAATTCGGTCGGATGACCATCCGATCGGACAGTCATTTCATTCACAAGACTCGAATAGCAATCCGGTCGGATAGCTATCTGACTGGAAATCAAAGTCAAACTTCTCTCAGAAGGTAATCCGATCGGATGACAATCCGATCGGATAGCCATTCAAGCTATTCAAAAAGGCAATCCAAACGGATGTCCATCCGGTCGGATAGCCATCCGAGTCTCAGTACTAGGTAGAGTGAAACCTTCAAGAGTTAGAAATTTTTTGATAAAATTCCAAGAATTTTTCTGCAGGACTGGGAGAAAACGCATAACATTTACTGCCTGTTAGAAAAAGAATATACAGAGAAACTAGTAATTGAAAAGGTTGCAAAATTCTTGAGAGAGAGCAGAATTGCTAAGGCATTAACTGATAAAACCATAGTTTACGAATCACATGTTAGATGTTTTTGGAATTCTGCACGATACGAAGAGAAAGATAAAACGATCTACTTCGTAGTAACAAAGAGAGATGAGAAGGGAAAGAAAATAGATTTGGAGATTAAGATAACAGTTGGTTGTAAGACGTGTGTTTGATTTACGTGATTCTGATGATGATCCAACCATTATCTCTGAACGTCTAGCAAAAGGATTGTGGTGAAGAATGGGGTTCACAGGAAGTGTCAATGGAAAGATCTTGAAAACAAGTTTCAGTAATGCTTACAAGTTCTTGATACACTGTGTTATTCATGCTTTATCTCACAGGAAGGGTGCCTATGATGAAGCTTCAGACTATATCATGAACATTGTCACTTGCCTTGTATTGAACCGGCCATATAATGTTTCTCAAGTGATTTTTGATTACATGACTGAAAATGCAAAGGCTGGAAACAGGAAGTACATTATGTATCCTCGCTTTGTTCAGATGTTGATTGATGAAAAGTTCAAGGATCTTGAGAAAAGTGATGATGATATTTTGGGTCTACGAAACATGACAGCAGAAAAAATCCACAGACTCACTAAGGGTCCAAACACAGGAGCAAAAAGAATGATATGCAGAATTAGTAAACCAGATTATGTTGCTCTAGAGAATGATGCTTAGAGACATCAAAACAGTGATTCTGATAATGAAGATGAGAAAATGAGTTTGTTTTTTAAAAAGAATACTCGATGGTGGTGTGTGAAAGACGGGAAGAGAAAGGAATCAATTCCTAAGATTGTTATTAAGGGTATAGTGAAAGGGGGAGTAATAAGAGAAGTTAGAATATTAAAATGTTATATTATTCTAATGACATATTTTATGACTATTTTGCAGAACCACAGCAGAGATTGGTGGATGACATAGTATTGGAACCATCTGCAGTTATTCAAGAAGGAGCTGATTTGCTGTCACAATCTTTGGAAGGTTTTCTAAAAAAGAATGAAGATGCTGCTGCTCAGAAAGATCAAAGTTCAAGTGTTCAAGCTAAAGGTTTCAAAGGCAAAGAACCTGAGGGCGTTGTTCAAGATGTTTCAAGTGATGAAGATTCTGAAGCTACAGAGTCAGAATCAGAACTTGATCCAACTACACTTGGCAGAGGCAAAGCAAAGCACAACTCAAGAAAAGACCTGCAAAGAAACAAAAAATATCAGATGAAGAAGACTCTTCTTTTGAACCAGATCAACCAAAGAAACAAATAAAGAAGCGCAAAGCTTTTCAAACAGGAGTTATTCCAAGAAGCGTACGTGCAAAGAAAGTAGAAGCTAAAGCTCAAAAGGATCAAGCAGGCAAAGGCAAGAAGCATGCTGAATCATCCAAGGCTAAAGAACCGGAAATTCAACAGAAAGTTGGTCAAGATGATTATGTTGAAGTGATTGAGGGTGGAGTCTTTTCTTCAAAATTTCCACCAATACCAGAAAATATTGATTCTCTTGGTTCTTCAAAAACCAAAGCTACAGATGATCCATTTGAAAATCTTCCACCTGCTACAGGAGATCCGTTAGAAGATTTGAATTTTGGAGATGATTTATTCAATAATGAAGCAGTAAAGATTCTAGCAAAGAAAGTTAAAGAGCTTGAGAAGGAAAAGCTAAAAGCTGAAGAAGAACGTGATGTCTTATTGAAGCAAGTAAATCAGCTAATGAAAGCTCATGATCAAATTAGAATGGTGCTGATCAATCATGAAGATGCCATGAAAAAAGTGAAGGATGATGGCGATGAAAATTCTAAAGTGGTTGAAGTTCTAACAACAGAAATCTCTTCATTGAATGTGAAGATAAAGAATCTTCAAGACGTAAATCAGACACTTAATCAGCTTCTCAGTGAAATGAGTGAAGCTACATCAAATGAAATGAAGGCGATGAAGTTGGAGATGGAAGCGATGAAAGCTGATAAAGTAATGAAAGATAACCAACTCAACATGTTATATGCAGTTGTGGAAAGTCATCTGAAGATGGATGTTCATGCTGCATTCCAAGAGATTGAAGTGAAAAGAGTCGAGGAAAGAAGAATGGAAAGAGAAAGACGAATAGCTGAAGAGTCCAATCAAAAGAACAAAAGTGTTGTTGAAGATATTCAAGAAGCTGGTGGATCTTCTAGTCAAGTTGACATTGAAATGGTTGATGTTGGTAATATTCAAGAACAAGTTGAAGAGCAAGTTGCTGAAGATGTTCAAGAACAAAATGCTGATGATGAACAGAATCAAAGCTATATGTTGATTGGTGAGTCTTCTCTATTCATTGATACTGATGAAGTTATTGGAAGAGTTGCTGCTATTCAGAAGAAGAGAAAGGCCAAAGAAGTGTTGTTACTAGAATGGAAGAAACAACAATTTTTTCTCGTTGGTAAAGCTTCTACAGTACCTTACAGCATACCAGAGATTGTTCGCAGAATGAAAATTGATGAAAAACGTAAAGAAGCAAAGAAAGCATGTGGAGAAGAAGTTAGTGGTTCTGATCTTGAAATTCTTGGTGATGATGGAGAGAATGAAGATGAAAATGATGATGAAGACGAGTCTGTTCAGAGAGATGACAAGAAAGATGATGATGACAAGAAAGACGATGATGATGATCAAGGGTCTTCTGGCTTGTTAATCAATAATCCTAATGTTCAAGAAAGGATTGAAGAGTTGATGAATGATGAAATTAACGAACAAGAAGATGATACTCAACATGAAGCCTCATCATCTGGAAAACAACATGCAGAACAAGTATTTCTAACAAACCCTACTGTTATCTACCTACATGAGAAATATGAAGGTGAGATCGAGGTTCTGAGAACTAGAGCTGAAATGTTAGAAGAGTTGGGTTTGGAAGAGGGAAAGTTTAAGTTTGATATTGAGGATGAGATTCCTCAGTCTCCAGAGAAAGATTTTGAGCCAAGATATGCTCATGAAGCTGATCATTACGATGAAGTCATTGTTGAAGATGCTTCTGATTCGTCCGATGAAGATACTGATTTTCATTATGCTGGAATTGATGAAACATTTCCGTCACTTGCTAAAATGTTCAAAGATAGAAATGAAGATGAAATCAGAAGGAACATTGTTGAAAAAGTTTCTACCGAAGGTATTCCAGAAACAATTCCCAGAGAAATTCTTGCTGAGGAACGAAAAAGATGGTTCAAGGTCATGCCCAAAGAAAGAAAAACTCTTAGAGCTCTTCAATATTTCACACATGACAAGAATCTTTCATGGGGAGATATACTATCATGGGGCTATCTTGAAGATCTTAAAGTCTATGCTATCAGACGGGAAGAAGGAGTTCGGTACTTTGAATTTCTGTCAGATATCAGTTCTTTACCGTGGTGGGATGTGGATGAGTTGGTGAAAACAAAGAATATCAAACAGTTCTACTATGGTCCAAATGTTAGAGAACATGATCAAGATTTGTGGAACTACATCAAATTGCAAGCAAAGAATGGTTATCCTGATTGGAAGCCACAGTATCCAAAACAGATTGTCACATATCTAGAAAATGGTAGAAAGGATATAACTCTGGAAGTGAAACCGCCTAGATGCTTGAAGAATATGCCTCTCAGAGCAATTGAGCAGGACTTCCATGATTTATTTCAAGGCTGGATATACAACGAAACGACGGCTGAGGCAGTTATCTCCCTGTATGACAAGTCCACTAGGAAGTCTCGAAAAATCAGTATTCTAGATCCAATGTGGCTTGTTAACTGTTCAAAGAAGGATATTGATTGCTTGTTCTACAACAAGATCGTTTATGAAAAGAGAGACAAAGCTCAAGCACAGCAATACCAAACTGTTGTAGATGTTTGTTTTGTGCAAGACATCAATTCTGGAAGATACTGGAAGACACAATGGAGAGATCTGGAGATTGATGAATTCCTGAAAAAGTATAAGCGTGAACAAAGGTCTAAAAGGATTGCTGAAAGAGCTGCTGAGTTGGGCAAACGAAAGTTGGGTAAAGTACCTCCAACAGATCAAACGCCGATTGAATCAGAAGAGAACAAAATACCTAAATGGGATCGAAAGCGTGATGGTGATCCAGTGTATAGAAACTGGTGGTTAACTGAAGGAAGGCATAAAAGGCGTAGAATGCTAGAAGAAAAGGTAGAAAAGAGAAGGCAGAGAGCTCGTGAACGAAGACGCAGCAGAAG
Organism: Helianthus tuberosus; assembly: GCA_030545235.1. Lineage (NCBI taxonomy): Eukaryota > Viridiplantae > Streptophyta > Magnoliopsida > Asterales > Asteraceae > Helianthus > Helianthus tuberosus. Next base: position 8,081,362 of record CM060403.1, on the reverse strand, counting down.
GAATTAAAAGACTATGCTGGAGGGAACTACAACTACATCCGAGGGGGAGTCTGTTAGTACATAACGTCTGTAGCTTCCGTCAGCATGTAGTCATGTTTTGTGTATGTATGTCTTTGTAGACAATTATGTAATGTATGTGTGTGTGTAGATAGAACGACAACTCAGGAAGCGGGGCTTAACTGTTAGTGTTGACTTTTGTTGACTGAGGTAGTCATCCGATCGGATAGCATGTTATCCGTTCGGACAGGATGTCATCTGATCGGATTGTCATCCGATCAGAAAACACTCACCTATTCCTAAGTTGCCTATAAATACCTCGTCCGGGTATTACTTTGAGGACTTTTGACTCGAGCGAGAACCTGACCAGTGTCTGTCTTCTACCGGAACTTTGTACTTTCAGAACGTTTAATAGAAAGAACAGACTGTGTTTAATCGTTGAATTCTGTGTTGATCATCTGAGATTTGTCTTAATGGATTCCGCACATTAGACAGAGTCGATTCAACTTGTTCCTTACGATTAGATCCTGTGCAAAGGGACCTTCAGTAAAGTTTCAAGGGAGTGTGTCCATGATTAAAAGCAAAAAGGCTTTGATAAAGAAACAATTTGACATCTTCACTGGTATGAAAGGTGAAACTACAAAACAATTAATTGAAAGATACTTCCATCTAGTTGTGGAGATGGGGAGATTGGAGATAACCAAGACTAATGAGGAGTGGATCGATAAATTGGCAGATGCATTGCCATACGATGAATGGGGTACCTATTTGCTGGTGCTGAAGAATAATTCAGATTATGCTAATCTAAATCTTAGCGGTTTCATAGGGAAGATCAAAGCACATGAATTAGAGTTAACAAAGATTAAACAGATGAATTCTGCAAATGTTCAACAGGATGTTTCACTATATTACAAAGGCAGTTCTCCAGCAACAACGAATCTAAGCCCGAAGATTCAAACAGGGTTTAGTGCAGATTTAACATCCGGTGCTTCGTCTAGTACATCAAGCAACAATAAGCCTTCACTGTTTGCAAGTTATGAGCTAAATTCCAAAGCTCCCGAACAAGTTACTCCACAAAGCTCTTCAAGCTCGAACAATCAGGGTCAAGGGCCGGGGATACTGTGCAACATTGCAGTAAACATTAAGAACGCTCAAGATTTTACAGAATCTTCTGCTAAACAGCACATAGCACTACTAGCATCAGTACTGGAATCTTACGAGAGTTTGGTTACTGGGAGAATTGGAAACCCCGATATGACGAAAGAGGACTATGATCAAATAGATCCGGAGGAACTAGAATTGATAGACATCAAGTGGGGTATGGCTAGCTTGGTTAGAAGAGCCCAAAGGTTTATGGAGATTACGGGTCGAAACAATTTGTTAGGACCGGATCAAAAGCTTGGATTTGATAAGTCTAAAGTGACGTGTTTTAAGTGTAAAGAAAAAGGGCATTTTAAGAGGGAGTGTCCTAATAGAGAGGTCAACAATCACCAAAATCCATTTACCAATGATTACTACAGACATGCGATCTATCACAAGACAAATCAACAACCTGTCGTTCAAAGACCTCAGATCGAGAACAAGCCAGAAAAAGCTCTCATAGTCAACCAAGATGATGAAAAGGTAGCTGAAGGATTCAGTTGGGATAAATATATCCCTGGCAGTGAGGGTAGAGGATTGATGGATGAGATTGTGGAAGAACCGGAAAGTGTTGTTGAAACAGAGGTTGTTAGTGAAGATGTGTCTGAAGAAAGTTTAGTTGATCTCGAGGAAATTGCTGCAGAAGTTTACTATTATCAATCCGAATAAGAGGTTTTAGTTAGTTCCTTAAAATTAATTATGCCTCCTAATGTGGTTGATTCTTTTGCAGGTTTTTTCGGTGAGACAACGACCGGTTTTTGCCCATAGTATGAGGTAGAGAAAGCTTCGGTTGAAGAGATAATTAATGTTTCAAAAGAAATGACTGAAGAAACACTGAAAGAGATTGCTGACAAAGCCTTGATGGCAAAACTGAAAGAGGTAGACACAGAATCTGTAAAACCAAAGTCTATTGATACTGAGTCAGTTGAAAATGTGTCAGTCAAAGCAGAGTTAGGTCAAAAGGAGTCTGATGGGAAATCGGAAAGTGAGGAGATCAAATCAAAAGGAGTGTCTGAGTCAGAATCTGATAATTTCGGTAAATAGGATGTTAAAATTAATCAAGAGGAAAAGATTGTTGAAAAGATTGATTCAATCTCTGAAACTTCATGCAAAAACTGTTCAAAACCATGCATGGAATGTCTTGAAAAAGACAAAAAGTTTCAGGAATTGAAACAATACACTGATGAGGTTAAATTTGACTTAAGTGAAGTAAAAGAAGCGTATGACAAGTTGGCTAAATCTATCAAAATGATTCAAAAAGAAAGTCTTGAAAATGATAAAGCCACAAAATTGTTAAAAGCAACTGTTTTTGATAAACAAGTAGAAATCAACTTTCATTTGGACACGATTGCTTCATTGAAAAAAGAATTAGAGTTAACCAAAATTGAGAATGAAAGAATTGATAAGAAGTTGATGAGTTATGTTGCATCTTCATATGTGATTGAACAAATTGTCCCGCAACAACCAGATGCAACACCTGTCTTTAACAGTGTTCCACCCCCAATGTGGAGTCATTACACTCAGAAGTGTCCAGATGGGGTGGAAGATGCTTTGAACCTCAAATTGAGAACCATTGATGTCACGACCCCGACCCACCCTGGACGGAATCGGGAGCCGCGAACAGCCAAGTGGTACCGGTGATTATTTTGAAAAACATTGCAGCGGAAATTTCATCAGGACCGTGAGTTAGGAAAAATATCAAAGTTTAGAAAACACCGGATTTTATTTATTAAATAGATGGGATAAACCCATGTTTTACAAAGGTAGCTTTAATAAGGGATAAACCCAATTACATAAAACAATATTTCTTAATTTGATTTAATTAATAAAATAAGCCACTTCTTGAAGCCTTTCAGTGCCGTATCCATCTCTTACTCCAATCTACTGCAATTACCTGAAACGCGTTTTAAAAAGGTTTTGTCAGCAGGAAATACTGGTGAGTTCATTCATTTTGCTTAAAACGACGTATTTGTTATAATCTACAGTATTAAGAGCGATTACAATGTTTTCATATATCAACCAACTACCCACAGTATTTGTCACTCGACCATCCATTGGTAACCTCATTGTCCAATGGTGTCTCTGACTATGGTCATATCACCCCTTGGCTAACTCGTTGTCCAATGGTGAAGGTTATCAAGTATTGTATACAAACCCCACATACCGGCTGTAATTTGGTGATTACAAAGACTTAATCCCTGTAATTATAACTTTGAAAGTAAACATGATTTGGAAATCAAATTTGATAAAAAGAGAATGACTCACATTATAAGCATGCAGATTTATACGGGCAGAGTTAAGCCTACTGGTTAGCCTTGTAACCTAGTGCATACGAATTCGATAAGTAACTAATACAGCATTTACGATAACTCACGAGATTAAAACCCTCACAACAAATGACAAAGTGCAATACTTAAACATCCATCGAATTAACGACGAATGACAAAGCATAACCCAAGTTTGAGCAGCACTTAAACATTCATCGGATAGTTTAAATCGATCGGACATTGAATCGTAGCAGCGATCGAGTTAATACCCGGTATTGTAGCAGTACCCCACTACTTTGAAAGTGAAATTCGAGCAGAGTGAGAATGATTTTGAAAGTTCTGTCGACACCATCAAACTGCTCATGACCCGCTCTATTTATAGCTGGAATTTGGGTCTCACGTGGCCCGCGTGAGCCTTGGCTTGTCCCTTACGCGGCCCGCGTGGCCACCTAGTCTACGCGTAGGGTTGCTGGGTCATCAGTAGGTGTGCCACGTGGATAACACGTGTCCCTTAAGCTTATCAGGAGATCTGCCTTGCTGTCGCGGCCCGCGTGACCTTCCGCCTATTCTTTACGCGGCCCGCGAGAAGACCACAATTCTTGATTTTCTTGATTTTTGATATGGATTGGGATTTCAGGGGTCCGGGTTTTTACTAACGGATCACTTTGGAGTATTTTTAAATATAATTATATCTCAAAGAAAAAGGAAATAAAATAGTGAGAAAAGAGAATGGACCCACTTTGTAACATTAGGGTTCAACTAGAAAGTCTATTGGGTATAACTTCTGAGCTATATATATATATTTTTGTACTCGTGTTAAATATAGTACCCCTAACTCAACATTGTCCCTATGTCATGAGACAGAACCCCAATGAACTTAGTCAGGCAGAGCCTTGACATGTGTTATGGGGCTCAGATCAATCGGAAAGGGTAGCGGTGATTGGAAGTTAAAATATTTAAAACGAGGCAGGGCCTTTTTATTATTATAAATAAAAATAAATAGACACTAGAGATTTTTAGAGAGAGAAAGATGGTACAATTGGCGCGTATAACTTCTAAAATATAACTTTTTACAAAATAATAAATATGTTATTAGAACGAGAATATTTATATCTACATTTTGAACCAGGTTTCATTAAAAACGGAGTATGTTCAAATATAATGTATTTTTATAATTTAATTATTAGACGGTCACTAGGCTCGTCTAGGTACCTCATATTTCTAACAGTCGACTTACCCGTAATCTACCCGTCTAATAATATAAGTTTTTATAGACTTATATATTAATAGAAAGGTCACCCATATATAGGCAAATTAATTAGTATAATATTTCAACCTACTATATATAAAATAGTTTTTAAAACTATTTGGGTTGAATAATTATATTAAAAATAAACTAGTTACTAGTGGCTAATAAATTTAAACAACCCTAAAATTCTTATATGATAAAAATAGGAATGTTACAATTGAGAATGAGTTGCCTGAAAGTATTGATGTTACATTCTCTCCATCTGACACTGACAATGAGTCACAGGTGATCAAGACCGTTGTGGACCAAGCGTTAGACGAAGAGAGTGATAACTCAGATTTTGAAACTGTGAAAACACATTTGGAAAGTTCCAATTCTGATGTTGAAGATCATGGTAACTTTTTGGACAAGTTTATACCAAAATCAGAAAAGGTTGTGAATGATGATCCGATCATGGTGGTCTACACAATGATTGGAACTGACAAACTCTATTCTGATTTTGAGTATCCAATCCAGAACGCGAACATGAAAAATGTTGAAAAGGTGTTTAAATTGGTTGAGATTGACATTTCTGAGGTAAACAACAATGAGTTCTTTTCAAAACCTAAAAAGTCTTTTGTGAAACAAAACAACCCTGGGAAGAATGATAGGGTGGGTAACAATGGGTCTAACAAGAAAAATGGAAACAATTTTAAAAACAAAGGTATTGGGTTTGAAAAGAAGATGGCTAAACATGTGGTAAAGCCAAAAGATAAGATGTGTGATGTTTTTGTCACAGGAATGAACTTTATTGATGAAAAGGCGTATATTTCAGTCAAAAAGCCATTGATGACTTTAATGCAGCGAAAAAGTTGAAAGAAGAAACCTACACGTCTACTTTTGTTGAATATGACAAAAGAGTTTGTTACCGCTGCAATGAGATTGGTCATATGGCAAAGCAGTGTACCAAAAAGATTGAAAACCCCATTTTCAAGAAACATGTTTTGCAAAAACCAAAACCTAAAACTTCAACTGATGATAAGGGTAAAAAACCAATGGTTTCTTTTGTTCGAATTCTGAAAAGAGGTGAATCATTGAAGTCCGAAGAAAAACCGAAATCAACTTTTGAGATTGGTGAATCTTCGAAAACCCAAAAGACTTCAAAGATTTATCCGAAGATGAAAGTTTTTGAAAATCAATCATGGGTGGCTAAAACAAAACAATTAGTTGAGGTGAAGAAAATGGAGAATGTGTTAAAATCTGAAACAAAAGTTTTTGCAAATGATGTTAAGAAATATGAATTTGAACTAGACAAGTTCCTTGATGAATTTCCACCAATTAAAGAGAAAATTTTAAAACCAAAAGCTGAACCTGTTGTTCCGAATGTCATTTTTAGTATTCTGAAAGTCGATGTGAAATGTGATCTTGTGTTTGGTAGTGTTCCACAGGTTAAGAAGTCATGGGCCTCATTATTTGAATAAATTGTCTGTGATGTTTGCAGGGGCTTTCGAAGTCGTTCATCTCGAAGTGGATAATGGACAGCGGAGTGTCAAGACACATGACCGGAATGCTAGCATTGCTTTATGACGTTAAATCTTTAAATGGAGGATACGTGGGATTTGCTGGGAATCAGGGAGGAAGGATTGTTGGTTAAGGGACTCTAACAAATGGAGTCATTTCGTTTGATAAAGTGAACTATATAATTGAACTTGAAAACAATCTGCTGAGTATCTCACAGATCTGTGACAAATCTTTTACAGTACATTTCACTAAAAATGAATGCTTAGTCTTAAAACCTGGTTTCAAAATTCTAGAAGAAATGGTGTTGTTGCGAGCTCCACGAGAAAATGATCTGTACATTCTTGATATGAGTGTCGCAACAACAACAGATTATAAAAAACAGTGTTTTGTATAAAAAACAAAGGCTACTGAAAAAGAGTCGATAATGTGGCATCGAAAGATGGGCCACATTCATGTTAGAAAATGAATTTTCTTGTACATAATGATTTAGTTGAAGGTGTAAATTTGAAAAACTTTCATTTGACTGATGATTGTGTAGCATGCAAGAAGGGAAAGCAGACAATGAAGTCACACCAACAGAAGTTGCTAAATTCAATTAGAATGCCTCTCGAGAGACTCCATATGGATCTCTTTGGACCAGTCAATGTGCAAAGTATCAGCGGAGACTTATACTGTCTTGTAGTCACTGATGACTTCACTAGATTTTCTTAGGTGGTATGCATGGAGAGGAAAGATCAAACATTTGAGTCTTTGATGATTCTTTTCAAAAAGATGGAAACGGTCTACAAATTGCCAATCCGTAGAATACGAAGTGACAATGGAACGGAGTTTAAGAATAATCGCATGCTCGAGTTCTGTAACGAAAAGGGAATTCTTCAAGAATTCAGTGCACCATACACTCCACAGCAAAATGGTGTAGCTGAACGAAAGAACAGTACCATCATTGAAACAGCTCGAACCATGCTCGCCGATTCCAAGTTACCAATATTTTTCTGGAGTGAAGCTGTGGCAGCGGCGTGCTATACATTGAATCGCGTTCTTACTGTGAAGAAATACAAAAAGACCTGCTTTGAACTTCTTCATAGATATAAGCCAAATCTGAAGTTTCTAGAACCGTTCGGATCACCATGTACTTTCATTGATTCTGATGGCAAGTTTGGTGCAAAAAGCAATGAGGGTTTCTTTGTTGGATATGCGAGTCCGCTAAAAAGAGTGTTCATTCCATGCCAGAAGAAGGTAATTGAAGTTCAGCATGTGGACTGTCAGAAACATACGTCTCCACCGTAACTTCCCGGACAAAGATTGCTTTTTGATTATGATAAACTCTGGGAGTCTTTCCAACTTCCGACAGAGCCGAGTGAAGAGGAACTTGCTTACTTATACCAACAGTAACAATCTATGGTTCAAGATCAGATACCAAGACCGTTGGTAGTTTCTCAACCTGATGTGGGTTCAAATATTCCTACAACTGGTACAAATGATCACGAGGCCGGTCCAAGTGGAACAGCTCACGAACCACCAGAGGAACCAGCTCCATCATTTGATCAATCCGATGACTCAGATTCGGATAACGGTCCGATATTTGATGAGGATCCAAATGTTGCATCGACAGAAGCTGAGAATCACACCGGTGATCAAGACATCACGAACTTGCAATCGAAAGTGAACGTGCCTGACAGTGTCATGCCAAGAACTCTTTCTTACCATCATTCAGAGCAGATTATTGGTGATCTTCAGAGCGGAGTAAAGACGAGAGATCAGATCAACAGAGCACTTACTTGTTTTTATACATCTGTTACTCCTTTACAGGAAGAGTTCTCACTTAAGTGTTTTATCTCGCTGATTGAACCCAGAACATATAAGGAAGCTTTGAGTGAAGACAGCTGGGTAAATGCTATGCAGGAAGGGCTGCAGCAGTTTGAGAATCTGGGTGTTTGGAGATTAGTAGACCTTCCTGAAAACCAGAAGCTGATCAAAACAAAGTGGGTATTCAAATGTAAGAGAGATGATAGAGGAGTCATTGTTCGAAACAAAGCACGTCTGGTAGTACAGGGTTTCAGCCAGCAGGAGGGGATTGATTTTACTGAAGTGTATGCCCCTGTTGCTAGACTCGAGGCGATAAGAATCTTCCTGGCTTTCACGTCCTGGAAAGGATTCAAAGTATACCAGCTAGATGTGAAGTCTGCATTCCTATACGGCAAAATCAAAGAAGAAGTGTACGTTGGTCAACCGCCGGGGTTCACCGATCCAGTACACAAAAACAAAGTCTATCTTCTGGATAGAGCGCTCTACGGACTACACCAGGCCCTGAAAGCCTGGTATGAGACGCTCTCCTAACATTTGCTGGCCAACGGGTTTAGCAGAGGGACAGTTGGTAGTACGTTGTTTATCAAAGAGGTTGCAGGGCATCTTTTAATCTTGCAGATCTACGTCGATGATATCATCTTTGGTTCGACAAATGAAGAGTTGTGTAAAGATTTTGAGAATGTGATGAAAAAGAAATTCGAGATGAGTTCGATGGGGGAGATGAAGTTTTTCCTCGAGCTACAAGTTGAGCAGATGCCCGAGGAATCTTCATTCATCAAACTAAATACGTGAACGATGTTCTGGAAAAGTTCAACATGGCTCAATCTATTCCAGCATCAACCCCGTTAGCTCAGAATCACGGGATTTGCCCAGACGAGAGTGGAGAGAAAGTGGAAGAGACACTGTATCGGTCAATGATCGGATCCTTGATGTATCTTACTGCTTCCCGCCCGGATATCATGTATCCGACTTGCTTATGTGCACGATATCAGTCAAGCCCACGCCAGTCACATCTAACGATCGTGAAACGCATTTTACGGTATTTGAAAGGCTGCCCAAGCACCGACTTGTGGTATCCTAAGTCTGGCGATTTCTCTCTCACAGGTTTTGCTGATTCAGATTATGGTAGTTGTAAGCAAAATGCTAAGTCCACCACTGCTGGGTGTCAGTTCTTTGGAACTCGACTGGTCACCTGGCAGTGCAAGAAACAAACCTCAGTAGCGCTCTCTACGTGCGAGGCTGAATACGTTTCGGCCTCGAGCTGTTGCTCTCAGATCCTTTGGATCCAACAGCAGATGCGAGACTTTGGTTTGCAGTTCTTGAGCACTCCGATTTTTGTGGACAATGAAGCGGCTATTAACATAACGAAAAACCCGGTTCACCATTCAAAAACTTAACATATTGAAATTCGGCATCATTATAGAATGTGAAGCCGAGGAGAACGACAATCTGATGTGATCCGCGTTACGTTGTCAAATTTTGGTACAATTTATTTTCTGCTTTTGATAAAAACAAAAACACAAATATATGTCTTTGTTTTTAGGGGGAGAAAGTTTGCAGAAAAATACAAAAACATGATAAAATTTCAAAATCCAAAAACATTTGAAAAAGTAAAAATGAGTTTGTGTAAAAAGGGGAAATGATAGTACATCAGCTAGACAGTGCAGTACGCTAAAGAAATGTAAAGTATAAATGTGTTAAGCAGTCTTGTAAATGATATGCCGATAGGTTTTTACACATTTAGTAGGTTTGTTCGGGATATAAACCTAAATTTAATTGCTTTTATGTGGGGAACATCTCTCGGATATATGGGTAACCCCCGAAATCTTGTTTGAAAGGTCCCTCTTTCTGAGATACTAGGTCTTTATACTTAGTGATATCTGGGGTATTATCCCGGGACTTCTGATTATGTGGAAGCAATGGCCTAGTCCCCGGAGAATACTTTACGCTGCTTGAAATAAAAGCCCCCCCTCAGCATAAAAAATGATGAAACATAGAAAAATGCTAATCATCTGCTGTTGTAAAAAAGATTCTCTAAAGGGAACCCACCAAAAGTCGTGGCTGTCATCTCTCTGCTGAACGGAAGTTCTGACCTGAGCTCTCACGACCCTCACATCTAACCCCTTACATATATCATCTAGGTGTACTCACCTGTAAGACTGAATATTGGGATTTGGATATGGGAGTATATTCTGAGGTGGTACACGCATAAAAGTTAAGCCTTAAAACACTAAATCCGTATCCTGAACAGATTGAACTTTGTGTGAAAATTTAAGAGGACCAATATATCGACAATCATTGCAAATTGTTTAATACTTAGAATGTAATCAAAGCTTAACGGTACTTGTATCTTGTCGGCAGCTGATATGATCCCCTAACACGCTCACAAAAAGATTGTGTGTACAGTTTATTGCTTACTATATTCTAAATCCAAAAAGATTTTATTTTTTCATCTTATTTTCGACGACGGACGTTGGGGTTCAGATGATCAAGGTCTTGTGTGCTAAACAAGTCTGGATCTTGAGGGTTGGGTAAGCAGAAGATTGTGTAAAAGTGTTTGGAAATTGCTTGAAAGTTTAAAAGTTCATTAATTTGAACTTAAATCATTTTCAAAATATCAGCAACTTCATAATTCGGTCAGCCAGGGTCATTAACTTGGACTTGGCAGGCTAGACAGTTGATCAAGGTCATTAACTTGGACTTGGTTAACTGAGTGTGTCGGTAAAAAAATTAAAAGGTTGAAAATTTGAAAATTTTGAAAAAGTGTAATTTCGCACGAAATTACTTCATGTAATTTCGTACGAAATTAAGTATGGTAATTTCGCATGAAAGAGCACTTGTTCTAATTTCGCACGAAATTAGCTTGGCTATAAATATCTGGGTAATTTCGCATGGAATCATTATTCTCCTGATTTTATTTCAAAATTCTCTCAAGCATTTTCACGCGAAATCACAGAAACATCGATTTACAGCCGTTACTCTGCCCAATTTTTGTTCATAATCTTGATTTTAGTTGGTGTGCTCAACTATTATCATGGGAAAGGTGAGAATTTTGACCGATTTGAACTGAATTCATGTTGTCAGCGATGAACAGGACTGTTTACATAGATCTAGGGTTTATATGTGTGTAAAAATGATCGATTAACACATCATTGAACTCGGAATGTCTTGTAGATCTTGATTAGGGCTTTAATTTGATCAGTATAACATGCTTATGTTTGAATTCGGCAGATCTGAATGTCTGGACTTAGATCTAGGTCATTTTTGTGGACTAAAATGAAAACAAAACATACCATTGTGCTCGGAATTCATCATAGAACACACACGGAAGATAAATTTCATCATCAGAAGTGTTTTTGTGAAAAATTGTTCATAAACTGTAATTTCGTACGAAATCACAAAGTAATTTCGTATGAAATAAGCTATTTTGTGTCAAATTAGATTTATGCTAATTTCACACGAAATTATGATTCCGTTTGAAAAGTAATTCCGCATGAACTGTAATTTCGTTTGAATGTGTTTTTGCTTAAAAATTTTAAGTGTTTGATTTAATTGTGTGTTGTCATGTTTCAGGGCTCGAATGTTCAGTTTGATCCTTTACACAACATCTGTTGTGTTTATGACAAGGAGATTCCGAAGATGGCAGATTTTAAGAGTATTCTGGAGTTCATGAAAAGATTACCGATCCAAAAAGCTTTGACGGATCAACGTTTGATTTTTGAATCTCACATTGAACGATTTTGGAGTAATGCCACATATGACGAACATAACAAAGTGATCAATTCTGTTGTTGAACTGAATGGTGTTGAAAAGCCAATTATCATTTCTGAGGCATCTATACGTGAAATTATAAACTTTCCAGATGATGCAAATTCTCCTACAAAGTTTCCTGAATGGATGGTCAAAGGTTGTATGCTGCGGATGGGTTACAGTGGACCATTAAACAAGGCTAACTACTTAAAAGCAAATTTTTCTAAGCCTTACAAGTTTCTGATACATTCAGTGCTGCATGCTCTCAGTCACAAGAAGGGAGGGTATGATGTTATGTGTGATTATCAGATGAATATGGTGACAACTCTTGTTTTGAACAAAAAGTATAATTTTTCAAAAATCGTGTTTCATTACATGGCAGAGAATATTAGTTCAGAGAGCAAAACTTGGCTGTATCCACGTTTTGTACAAATGTTGTTGGATCATGCATATCCTGACTTGGAAAGAGATGAACAAAATGATTTGTTGGTACAGTATCACATGGATAATGAATCGTTGAAACAGTTGGCTAGATATCATACAAGTCATCCAGAGCCAAATACAAAAGCTGAATTCTTTGGATTTATCAAAGATAAGAATTATCAAGATCCAGATCCGATAAATCATCAGAATTGGAGGAATGAGAAAGAAATGAAAGAGGCAGGTTATGCATCTGAACTGAAAAAGATGAAAGATTTAAAAAATACGAGAAGTGAATGGTTTTTGAAAGACGAAAAAGAAACGAAGAAAAGAGGAGGCAAGAGAACTCCTAAAGCCTAAACCGAAGAGGGTTCTTCATCTCAGCCAAAGAAGAAGTGTCAAAAAGAATCTGTTGAGACATTATTAGATGATGATGAAGATGATGATGAAGAGGATGTTGCAGATGATAATGTATTTTCTGCAAGCAGTCATAGTGATGATGGAAATGATGATGATGATCAGGGTACTTCTGGAGTTAAAGTTACTGAAATGTCAATTAAACAAAATGTTGATGATTATATGCATGATGATGCAAATGAAGATCATGAAAGTGCTAAAGGTGAGGGGGAGCAAGTAGATGATCAGAATGTTGATGAAGTTGAGAATTTGATTCTTCGTATTGAGCCTGAGGTAGAAGGAGAAATCAGGCACACATATACTCTGGATGAAGTTCTCAAGATGTTTAATGTTAATGAAGATGAGTTCAAATTTGATTTCGAGGAAGTGCTGAATGCGTTCGATATCAACCAACAACCTGAGTATCAGTACAAGTATGTTGATGAAGCTGATAATTATGATAGGGTTGAGGTTGAAGATTGTACTGATGAAGAAAGTGTGAATGAAGATACTTCAGAATTTCTAACTCTGGTTGAGTTCTTCAGTCAAGAGAACAGAGATGAATTAAGAAGAAAAGTTGCTGAAATTTTGAAAGATAAAAATTTTGATGGTACGACAAAAGATCCACAGAAGGAAGAAAGAAAGAAGTGGTTCCGTAAAGATACTGAAAGGAAGTTCAAGCGTCCATTGAAGTTTTACAAGAGAGATAGAGATGTATCGCTTGGAGATATCATTAGCTGGGGATTTCTACCTCATGTTAATGCATATGCTATTCGAAGAGAATACGGTGTGCAATACTTTGAACGTCTTTATGATATTATATCCCTACCCTGGTGGGATGTAGAAGAGTTGTCAAAGGTCAGAACTCTGGGTTATCCTATTAGAAAGAATGATGTGCCTATGTGGGGTTTGATAAAGTATGAATCGTTGAAAAACTTCAAGCACTGGAAGCCCCATTACCCAAAGAAAGTGAGAAGAGTTAATCCTGAAACTAGTAATGAAGAGACGATATTGCATGTGAAGAAGCCAAGAGTGATGAAAAACATTCCGATGCCAAAGAAGGAACAAGAGTTCTATAAAGGTTTTGTATGTTGGGTATACAGCTGTATATCGACTGAAGCTGTGATTACTTACAGGGCATAGAATGAGATTAGAGAAATCTTTGTGTATGATCCTCTGTGGCAGGTGAACTGCTCTACAAAAGACATAGAATGTTTGTTTGTGAACAAGATATGGTTTAAAGCTGAAGATAGAGAACAAGCGATGCAATTCCAAAAAGTTGTATCCATTTGCTTTCAAAAGGGTATTAATGCTGACAACAAATGGAATTCTAAGTGGCGAAAGATTGAAGAAAAAGAGAAGTTAAAGGCTGAGAAAGAACGTAAAGCTCGAGAAGAAAAAGATAGATATCTTCGTGAGACTTTTGCACAGAGACAAGCTGCTGAGCAAAAGAAAGTTGTGGATGAGAACGAGAACCTTAGGAAGTTGTTGTTGAAAAAGCCTAAGCCGAGAGAAGAGAAATTCAAGTCGCTGTGAAGACCTGAAGACCAGACTAAAGACTCCGGCTATATCCAAGGGGGAGTTTGTTGGTGCACGATGTCTAAAGCCTACCTCTTGTGTCTAGGTCATGTTGTATAGGTTTCACAGGGGTATAAATGGAATTTTATATTATGTTGATGTAATTTCGCACGAAATTACTTCATGTAATTTCGTACGAAATTACATGTAGTATTTCGTGCGAAATCAGTAGCCCTATAAATAGGGGTGTTAGTTTCTCATTTGGCATGGAATCGTAAGTTGTATAACGAACTGCTGCCGGATTTTCAAGTGAAATATTAATGAGAAACGTGTGTTAAAGTGATATACTCTGTTTTCTACTCCATTCTTCACTGATTCTACTCTGTTTGTTTGATTCCGCCTCTCAAACAGTGTGTATTGCCTCTGATTGACTCATTTGGTCGATAAAACGATCCTACAATAAATAATCTAAAATAACAAAGAAAATATAGAGCTATCACTAACCATCGTTTCAAAAGGCAAATCTTTGTCGTTTTTCCCAGGGGCCTAAAAAAGTAAAGCATGAGAATTTACTATATATCAAGATAAAATAAAATATTCAACACGAATACATAAAACACACATGTTACCTTGAGATAGTCAAACAAAATTAGACACTGAACAAGAATATGGCGTCGAAAACTTGGATCCTTCAACTGTATTAGACCAGAAAACGTAAATGATGAGTGTAACCAATATGGGATTGTTTTTAAATGCAAATGCCGATACGAAAAGAGTTCAAACCTCTAGGCCCATTAAATTACTACTCGTAAAATATTTTATACTGAACGTTGCAGCTTCATCCTCAAGATTGTTAGCACTACTCTCTTCGTCGCTCAAAGGTTGCGCTTCAAATGTATTCAAAACAACCTGCACATACCATTGTGAAAAAAACAACCGATTTTAAAAAAAGTAAACATGAGTGGTTGGTAGGGCTGCAAATGAACCCAACTAAACGTTCAGTGAACCGTTCGTGAAACATTCGATGGGAAGTTCGTTTATGTTCGTTCGATTAATAAATAAACAGACACGAACAAGAAATTCCTTTCGTTTAGTTAAATGAACGAACGTGAATAGAGGTCGCGTTCGTTCGTTCGTTTATGTTCGTGAACATTCAACAACATGTTCGTTTGGGTTCGATAGTTCGTTGGGGTTTTAATTTTTTATATTTTGTATTTAAATACTTCAAAATTCCCACTAATAAAATATTTAATAAATAAAAGTGTATTGTATTTTATTTAGAGTATTTAATAAAATATTAGGTTAATATACTATGGGTGGATCTACGTAACATTTGTGATGAAAGATGCCGATTTTATTCAAAATTTAATACATGTTCCTTTGCGGGGACCCACTTGCTAGCAAAGAGTGCTATGAATGGCAAACCAGTTCCGAATGCAGGGTACCTATATGGCACTTGCTCTTGTCGCACTGCACCACACAAATTGTCAAACCAAATGGCAAACAACTGCATATTAGAAAATAGAGACACTATAATTAGATCTTGTAGTTACCAGGCTCGATGATATTCAATCCACAAGATTGGATAATTGCATCCTCGGTCGCTTTCTTCTTTGCCAAGCTGCACAGGTTTGAAAGGGAACGTGATTGCCTCAGACATATAACAAGCTGGCATTAATCAATTACTATGACTACCTTGGAAATCTCCACTGCTTCTTGTTTCTGTATATTGGACTCTTCTTCCACCTTTACCATCCGAGTTTCTGCTTGTACAAGTTCCGCTCTAGCAAATGCTTCATTTCCTTGCTTCTTTTTTATTGCCGACTTCTTTTTCATTATTGCTAAAGTCAATCTTACCTCCAAGGATCTACTCATCTAAAAAAAGAACAAAAAAGGATCTGATAATAATGATCACCCAGTGACCTCAATGCTAGTTTTGATCAACAGTTGCTAACAACAGCAGTACCTCATCATGTAATTCAAGAGATCTATCTCCTTTATCCGATAAACTTGTCACATGAAGCTGAAGCGACTCCATTTTAGTAAATAAAAGTTTCTTATGTACATAAGCTTCTCTAGCAAGCTGCAAAGAACAAGTAAACTCTCTTGTAAATGTGGCACCAACTTCCACAGAAAAATCTGACAGATGCTATTAAATCCTAGGAAACGAGATTAGTCGGTTGCAAGTTACCATGACATTTTTCTTCTTTACACATTGCTGCCTATCTGTAAGTTCATGCACCTTTAACATAACATCTGAGCAACTGTGATCAGCTTCATGTTTTGCTTATTCTGCAGCTTTTTCTTCATATTCCACTTTGTTCATTACGCTGATAACCCAATCAATCTTTGAGTCCATAGTTTTCTGCAAAAAAAACTATATTTTTAGTTCTCACATAAAGGTAAAAATTATCTTCCAAAAAAAACTATGTTTTGGTTCGTACTGAAACGGGTCCGAGTGAGTCACTTTGACAAAAGGTCAAACGGGTTCAGATTAACGGTTACTTCTTTCTATCTATGTATGAAACTTATATTAAAACTTATGATGTATCTGAGGTTATTAAGTTTTGGATGATACTATAAGCTGATATGATCAATTTATAACCCTAATTCAATTGGTACATACATTCAACTCCATCTAATTGTAACATTTTCGGAAATGCAAATCAATAAAATCTCTTTTGTTCGGCAGTGGACATAATTTAATTAAATGTCAGGTTAGTCCAAAATATATAAATTAAAAGAACAGTAGCTCAACTGAGATTAACAAGCACATGACCAGCAGTATCAAACAACCATATACAGCACCAACATCAGCAATTTTAAAATAGTTCTCGTTTGATAGTTCCAATGAAACCACAACATGATCTGAAGTGAAGAATGTGACAACTTCAGACAATTTAGATACATTCAAATCCAGTATTGGAAAATAGTATTAACCTAATCATAGTTCAGACAATGTTAAGAGGTTATACCAAAAAAACACTATAGCGACATCAATGTAGAAGAAAATTTTGACAATTTGTTAATTAAAGAAACGGGTCTTACCTTTTAAAACGCCGCTAGAAATAACTGCTCGAGCACATGTACCATTTGATAGAGTAGTATCCACCTACAATCAAAGTAAAACAGAGTAAGAATTATAGAAAACAGCATGAGATAGATGATAGATCCAGAACCAAACAGTATAAAATCTTCAAAACTGATAAAATAATATTGTACAAATCATCTGCAGGCTCTATAAGAAGGAAGAAATAGAGGAATACACTCATCCTATCTGCTGTCATCGCGGCTTGTACGTTGTTTCTCATTTTATACTGGCTTTCAAAGTGAAAAAAGCTATGGTATAATCATAAAACGGAAAGTAATATTGTACTTCAAAGGCATTTTTGCCATATTTTGTATAAAATTAGGGACTCAGGTACAATTTTTTTTTATTTTTTGTTTTGCACAGTAAGCACATGCACTGATCTTGAACCAAATAGTTCAGTTTGTAATGCTATGTTGCTTCTTTCTACTGGTGATTAGTGGCGGTCTGGTTTTGAAGGTCAAATCGTTAGTAAAATGTTTCATTTGTAAATGAACACTGCTGTACTTTCTGACAAATGATCTATGAACTATTCACGGAACATTTTGATTGTTAACACGCTGAAAAAAGCAGCACATATGAAAGAAACTATTTGGTGTATCATATCATGATATCAATTAATAATTATAATAAAAGTTCATTAGAGTTACCCACCACTTCAAATTGCTACTGATTCCAGATGATGATATTGATGTTGAGCTTGTTCTGTTGGATGTATGTGAACTGCCTGTAACTGTATCACCATAATCTTGATTAAATTAAAACCTTAAATCAAGAAATGGGTCTGAACAATATTAGGATGAAATTTAAAGATAAATCAATGGTAAACTACTAAACTCAAAACCCGCAAAGATAAGTGAAAAGGATTGAAACTTTGCATGGTCAATGAACAAGATTGAGATGTAATCATACAAGTTTAATAGTAAGCAACTGAAAACGCAAAACCCACAAATAATCACAGAGATTTGAGTATTATTGTACCTGAACTGAGGTTGCGAGTGGTGGTGGGAGCTATATTACTTGAAGAACTGCAAATACCCATGATGAAAACAGCTGGAAATCAGAAGGGCATAGTTGAAATTGTTGAAGAATCAGAAGGGTGTTAAAGACTTTGTTAATACTAAATGAAGGTGGGTTTGTGAGATCTGACTACTTTAATTTAGGATTTTGTGATGTTAAGGTGTGGAATTTGTGTATGTACTATGTAGGGAAAGCAATGTCGTTATTCGGTGGGAGTTGGAGGAAAGGAGACCGAGGTTAGGGTTTGCTCCGCCGTAGACGACGGTGTTAAGGTTTTGATTAGGTTTTGGAACGGAAGATGGAAAGAAATGGGTGGGGATACCGAAGCGAAAAAGATGGAAAGCTCGAATTTAAGAGAGAGAGACCGGAGGAAGAGAAGATCTGGGTTTGATTTGAAAGTTAAATTAGGTTTTTTTTTCATCTTGGAGATGAGCGGGGGATTCAAAATTCGGACTGGCCTTAAAGATGTTGTGCAACATGCATTAAATGTGTTTTAAGTAAAGTGGTAAATTACCTTAAGTTGCCCTTGCAATATGTATTATATAGATAGTATATATATATATATATATATATATATGAAGCCGCTAAAATAGAAACCATCCCTAGTTGTAAGAACCACTCTCAACCAATCAGAAAAAAATGGGTATTTTGGTCATTTACCCCAAATGTCAAATCTACCCTCTCTCTTCATTTAAAGTCACTGACTTTATAACCAATCTCCTCTCTCATCTCTCATTATCTCGTTCACATCCACATTCAACCACCAGTTTGTCCCTCTCTCTCTCGCTGCCTAACGGCAGTCACGTCGGACACCGGCGTAACGCCATCGGTTGGCTCTCCGGCGATACTTACCTACAACCCACCCACACCCCTCGGTTCCCCTCTTTCCGACGACAACCACCAGCCAAACACCCCCCTCCGTAATCGGCCGGCCACCAACTGTGGTAGCGGCGCGTGATGCCGGTGGTTCAGTTCTTCAAGGGTGGTAGAACACGAAGAGAGAGAGATAGAAAGACTGGCACCGACGGGGACGGGCCGACGGCGTTTGTGATTGTAGAAGATGATGATGTTCAACTCAGAGTTGATGCTCGGGTCGACTTTGGAGGTTATGGGTTTAGTTGGTTCAAGACTAGGATTCATCAGATTCTTGTTTGAGTAAGTTGCATATTCGGTTTATGCTTTGGTGCGATTGGGTTCGGATTTTGTGAAAGCGAGTCAACAGTTTCGGGTCAGATTTGTTCAAAATAGTTGGGTGTGTTCGATTGAGATTTGGTTCAAGTCAGATTGGATATGGTCCGAGTCTGGTTCGGGTGGTCGGGTGTCACGAACAAGAATCTGATGAACTCTGTGGGTTTGATCTATTGATTTTTGATCAGTGAACTATGTTATTTGATTTTATGGTGATATTTGATTTTCTGGTGAATTTTGGCCTGTATTCTTGATTTTCTGGTGATTTTTGATATGTGAACTATGTGGGTTTGATCTGTTGGGTTGGGTGGCGATGATGCAAAAAAAACCCTAGATTTTGATGACGATGGCGCGGCAAGGATGGTGGAGGGTAGGTTTTTGAACCTGCAACCCCACTTTGCAGCCTTTTTGATTATCGGAAAATCTGAGCCAAACCCCGTTTTTTTTCGAGATACACTTTGTTTTGATGTTGTTGGTTTTATATATTTTTCCCCAGTCGATGACGATAACAATCTATCTGAGACACATACCGAGTTTGCGATTTCTGGGTGCGTTCGTTTTTGCGTAAAAAAGTTTTTGTAAAAAAAAATTAAACCGTAAACATTTTAATGTAAAACGTAAACTTTTTAACGTAAAAACGTAAAAAGTTTAACGTAAAAAGTAAAAAGTTTAACGTAAAACGTAAAAAGTTTAACGTAAAACGTAAAAAGTTTTAACGTAAAACGTAAAAAGTTTTAACGTAAAACGTAAAAAGTTTTAACGTAAAACGTAAAAAGTTTAACATAAAACGTAAAAACGTAAAAAGTTTAACGTAAAACGTAAAAACATTAAAAAATCTGTAAAGAAATATGAATTTAAAAGGCTTTTAATAAAAAAAATTGTTTAAAAATAAAAACTAATATAATAATACAAAAAACGTAATAAAAAATAATAAATACAAAAAGACAAAAAGAGTAATTTTACTAAACTACCCTTTTCTATTAAAATATTAAAAACATAATAAGATAAAAATTATTTAATATTATTTTTAATTACTTTTAATCCTGTTCATCAATCTTGTTGATCTAGTAGTTAGAAAGTGGTTCTCTCGGTTCTTACAACTGGATGTGGTTTTCATTTTAGCGGTCCCCTATATATATATATATATATATATATATATATATATATATATATATATATCGAATATGTCCATACTTATGCATGTATTTTACGAAGCGCAACTCGTAGATATGTATTGTGAATAACTAGACATAATGAAGAGTCACCAACAAAATCGTTTAAATCACGAAAATCTTAATATGTATATGTATATGAATACACACACACACACACACATATATATATAAATGCCAACATAATCAAAACAAAGGCTTTTTGAGAAAATCTCGAAGTTATGTGAAAATTCTAAGTATCGGAGAAACTTAGTTATTTGTAGAATAATTGGTTATTGAATCGTTATTACTTAATTTAGGACGAATAAACCAAATTGAGGGATTGCGATATAAAACGCACCCAAAGGTGAGTGTCACAGAACCCCTCTTTTTACTGTTTTATTAACTGTTTTCGGGGTAAAGAACACGTCTTTAAAAAGAATGAATATATGTTTTCATATAAAACATAATTTCAATTAAATGTATTTTAGTGAGAATTCACTAAAACGTCATTTACTATCTTATATACTGTTTTTAGAGAAAAACATATCGTTAAAAGCAAAGTATATGTTTTCATATAAAATATGCTTTCAAATTATATAAAAATGTATTTTCATCGAGAATACAATTTTTAGAGTATCATAATATGTTTATGAACTCAAAAAATGTGTAACATAAACTGTTTTCAAGAAAAAACGAATTAAAAAATGTATCATACTGGTTTCGGAGAGAAACTGGGTAAATAGACGACGTTAGGGGTATAACGATCGTAAAGATTCAAAAATGAATTTTTAAATCTAAGTTGGAACAAATCAGTCAGAAATCTTAAGTGTGTAAGTAACGTTATAGGCTTGCATAATGAGGGGATGCTGTTGAATTTGTACAACGCCAAATATTAAATTGTTATTCAGTAGGTTATATGTAACAGTGAATTGAGGACAGGCATAAGATGCATCACAGCCGATTTAATCTCTTAAGCAGTATACACGTGGAATCGTTGATATATACTACCCCGTCGTGATCGGTGGCTCCGATCTAAATAGCGGCGAATTTGAATTTCTTTAATAGTCTAGTATGGATTGAAACCTCAGTCGTTTTATATAGCTCGTAATGTCTTGCAAACTTACGAAACCGAAGAAATAACGAAATTTAATATAATAAAAATCATGAGTAAAAGTTATCATCAGATAGGCTTACTAGGCTAATTCGGATGATTTCTTCCATGACATTTTATAAAGGAAATAAAATGATATTTTCTTATCTATACATGAACGTTATAAAACATAGAAATGTTTTATCAAGAAAGATTGTCCTTACCATGCGAAATACGGTATAGTGCTGATTTCAATAACATTACTACGACATTATTTTGTATGTCTTATTTTTAAACATATGTAAATGATTTTAAATATGTAATTGTTTTCAGACCGCTAAGGGTCAAATAAGGAAGATTTCCTTAAACAAAAATCATTACGAAAATTATACTTGAACTCACCTTCCTTTGTGTTGACACTTGATTTTTACGTGTTCTTCAGGTACATGAGTTCGGCTTCAGGATTTTTGCATATCTTGTGGTAGTGATGCTTGTCGTGTTTAAAATATTTTGGACATCTTTAAATGTTAAAAATGGGACCGTGTGTAATTGAATCCATAAGGATTAAGACAACTAAGGTGTAACTACGGACTGTATCTGAACTTTAAACTCTAAAGTCATGCTTTTAATAAGTATATGTCCAAAATAAACAATGCATCGTCCACTAAGGATATTTATGGGTACCAACCTCCGTCACCGCCACGTTTGTATTTCCGCTGCAACGTTTTTGGGGTGTGACATAGTACACTTTTTTTGTATTTTTAGTCCATTGCGTTTTAGAAAAAAAAAACACATTTTTGTGTTTTTAGTCCATTGCGTTTAAAAAAGACATTTCTTTTGTGTTTTTAGTGCTTTGCGTTTTAGAAAAAAGACATTCCTTTGTGTTTGTTGTCTATTGCGTTTTAGAAACAACACATTTCTTTGTGTTTTTTGTCCATTGCGTTTTAGAAACAACACATTTTTTTACGTTTTTTGTCTATTGCGTTTTAGAAACAACACAATCCTTTGTGTTTTTTGTCCATTGCGTTTTAGAAAAAAAAACACATTTTTATGTGTTTTTGTTCCATTACGTTTTAGAATAAACACATTTATTTGTGTTTTTTTGTCCATTGCGTTTTAGAAAGAAAAAAAAAAACATTTCTTTGTGTTCATTGCGTTTTAGAAACAACACATTTCTTTTGCGTTTTTAATCCATTGAGTTTTAGACACAAAACAATTTTTTTTTTGTGTTTTTTGTCAATTGCGTGTAACGCCCCAAAAACGGGCTTGGTAATTTTAAACCCGGTTAATATAAAGGAACGGTTAAAGTACCGTTAGTGGTAACATGAATATAAGTAACAAGATAAGAGTTTTAGTCTCATTTATTGTCAAATGAAAGTTAAGGGACCAAAACCGTTAAAAGGGAAACAAGAATTTTAATAAATAAAATTAAAACAACACACACACATAGTGTGTGTGTGTGTGTGTGTCGACGTCCAGGAGAACGAAGAATAAGGGTTCAAACCCTAAATCATGAAGAAGCTTCAAATGAAGGAAAATTTGGAGCGTAAACATATGATTGAACACGAATTAATGATCACCTACACAAGGGGATCATGAGGTATGTCTTAAAACTTAGATTTGGTGATCTTGAATGAAGTGGGTTTTGTATAATCCGTGAATTAGGTTGAAATTTGAATGAATACTTGTTAATGCTATCATGTTGAAGTTGCATCATGGTTAAATTTTAGTTATTTGGATGAATTAGAATGAAACCCATTGCATGAGTGAGAAGAAGATAATCATGATGAACTTGTAGGTGTTATATGGTGATTATGTAATGTATAAGGTGTTATATGATAGATTGTGATAGATAAATTTGATGTGGAATTGATGATCATGAGATTTTGCTTGACAATGATGGTTTATGAGATGAAATTGGGAAGGACATGCTTGAAACACTTGTACCTTATGCTTAGAAAGTAGTATGCACACCAAGTGTTTGATGAAATGTTTATGTGAAAATGATAAGTGAAGTTCTACGTTAACAATGGGTTAACTTTGAATGTGGTGGTCAATTTGTAGGATCATGAAGAATTAGTATATGTAGGATTGACTATGTGATTATATGTGCATATAACTAGGTGACTATGTGGTATGTGCATCATCACATGAGTATGAATTATATACGATGTTATTACTATGGTCTACCTTATTATGAATGACAATTTGAAAGTATACACGTAAGTTGGATAGTTGACTTTTGAAAGTCAACAGTGTATAAATGTAATGGATGGGCTTTTGGACACAAATGTTAGAGTAGAGAATTAGTGTGTCATGTACTAGATGATTTATGTGCTATGTGTGATGGTAATCTAGTTGCGTGAGATTTGAATGAGGTAACTATTAATATATGTTTCATGAATGTGAAAATGTGACTAATGCAAGTCATATGTGAATTATGCAAATGGTATGCCCATAATCAAGTATAATGGTGTGTGTGTGCTAACTAGAAAGTGTTGATGATAACGTGAGTATAGGGGCCATGTCAACATGGATACGAGCATGGAAGGGCAATGGGTCACGAGTAAATAAGGAAGTTGTGCACAAACTTGGACGCACGAGGTAAGTGATTTCTGAAATCACTTTTTAGTTGTTTAAGTAAGGTAACGTCTAGTTAATTAAACATACTGACGACTGAAGTTAAATATGGCTTTTGGTTGTATGAATTTGGAAATTTTAGCTAAGTAGACCAAACGGGTCAAAAATGAGATCTTATTGATATGAGGGAATGATGCTTGAATAATGGCTACGGTATTATAACCGGGTAATAAGTATAATTGTATATTAGTTCGCTAATTGAGAAACTGAGGTGCGGATTAATAGTTAAAAGACTCGGTTGTGAGTTTTAATTATAAACGAATAAGTTGTTTGGTAGGACATGAACGGGTCAAATACCTAGTAAATGAATGTAAAAGTCGAAAATGTATAAGTTAAGAATTTCTTTAGTCCGGATATTAGATATTGAGTCCATACGTTAGTGGACTGAATTACGATCGTGTAGGAAGAAACGAATTGTAAAACGGATAAAAATTGAGGGAGTTATGAACGTTTTCGTGAAAAATGGTATTGCTGGGAATATGCAGCTCCCAGCTGCAAACTTTCTGTCGAAATTAGACTCTCGCGCCACGCGAGGGATAAGCATCATTTTGGCTGCGGTCCGCCAGGGGGCTTCGCACCCCGCGAAAGCATGAGCTAAACCTGTCGCGGCCCGTGACAGGCTATAAAGCTGGCAATTTGATTGTTTAATTGTTTGTTTTGTTATACGGGCTTATCTAGACATGTTTTAAACCTTATATAACTAAAAGCATTTCATGTTATATGAATATGTACAAAATTATATAATGGAAAGTTGCGAGTATGACATGTTGGAATAAGTACATGAAAATTTAAGTGGTAATTAAGAGCTCGTAAGTATGTATAAATGTAGTAATGTATGCATGTATGAATGTAATTCGCTATGTATATACGTAGGAATGATTTCAATACATTTGAGTATTGACGAATACTAATGATGTGTTTTGAGATTGGAATGTAATGCAGGTATGAGAACATCGGGTTCGTGAGGTAACGATGTTGAACTCGGAAAAAGAAAATACGAGAGGATAGTAGAATGAGTCTAAGCTTCTATTGTTAAATGTTATGCAATATTAAACTATATAAGAATCATGTCGTATGATATTGTTAACGACTAATGGTTAAGTTGTATGTGATGTCCACAGGTACTACACGGATTTCTTCTACCTCTAATGAAGGGAAGCGGACATGGATCGAGTCGAGAGCAAGGATTGTACGAAGAGAACAGTCACATAGCTTTAATTATGTAACGCCTTAAAGTGTTAATTAAAAATGAATGTTGTATATTTCTTTTAGTTAATGTTTGACATTTCGTATTTGAGCCGTCATGTGAGTAATAGTGCGATAGCGTTATAAGCGTATGCGTTGTGATATAGCGTATGCGAAATAGCATTGTAAGCGTTATAGTTGACATTATAATCCGAATCTCGGGTGCTAGGCGTAACGAGAGTAACGAGAGCGATAAGCGGGTTTTTACAGTTTCCCCTGCTTTAAGAAATTTCGTCCCGAAATTAATCCGAAAGGAAGATTGTGATAGTTAACCCGTATAAATAGTGATGCAAGCGTTACGATTAGCTGAGGATGAACGAGTAATCGATCAAGGATTGACGAGTGAGAACGTGTAAGGACTCTCAATATTTTCCTAAAAATACCCTTAAGTATAAACCCGGACCCCTAAAACCCTAAACCATATTTAAAATCAAGAAACACAAATTTCTGGTTCCCAGGCGGGCCGCGTAAAGACAAGACATGTCTTACGCGGGCCGCGTCAATACATGTTTGACCGGATAAGTGTTCCGGATCCACGTGGTGACCAGATGGCAAGCCTACTCGTGATCCATGCAACTTATACGTAGACTAGGCGGCCTCGCGGGCCGCGTAAGTGTCAACCCTGGGTTTACGCGGGCCGCGTGAGGCCCTAATTTCACCTATAAATAGCTTGTTGCATGCACAGTCTGCTGATGTCGAAAACAAAGTTCAAAAACGAATTCTTGTTACCCTGAAGTCGAAATTACTTTCAATATTAGTGAGGTGCTGCTCCGATACCGGGTATTAACTCGATCGCTGCTACGATTCAATGTCTGATCGATTAAACTATCCAATGGATGTTTAAGTGCTGCCCACATTAGGGTTTATGCTTTGTCATTCGTCGTTAATATGATGGATGTTTAAGTATCGCACTTTGTCATTCGTTGTGAAGGTTTTAATCTCGTGAGTTATCGTAAATGCTGTATTGGTTACTAACCGAGTTTGTGTGCATGTTATTAAATTTAGGTTAAAAGGCTAATCAGTAGGCTAAGCTCTGCTCATATAAATCTGCAATATGAGTCATTCTCTTTTTATCAAATTTGATTTCAAAATCATGTTTACTTTCAAAGTTATAATTACAGGGATGAAGTCTTTGTAGTCACCAAAATACAGCCGGTATGTGGGGTTTTGTATACATTACTTGATAACCGTCACCATTGGACAACGAGTTAGCCAAGGGGTGATATGACCATAGTCACAGACACCATTGGACTCTGAGGTTACCAATGGATGGTCGAGTGACAAATACTTTGGGTAGTTGGTTGATATATGGAAACATTGTAATCGCTCTTAATACTGTAAATTATAACAAACGCGTCGTTTTAAGCAAAATGAATGATTCACCAGTATTTCCCGCTGACAAAACCTTTTTCAAATATGTTTCAGGTGATCTGTTGTGATCCAGGAAAAGTGCCGCGAAGCACTACAAGCTTAAGGAAGTGGCTCAATATAAAATAAAGAAACATGTTTTGTAAAATAAAGATTTCTCAGTGAAATCATATGATTGTAAACTACCGGGGTTTATCCCGAATTGTGAAATAGAATAATCGGGAAATTGCAGTTTTAAAAAGATCCTGGTAAAATCTTCCGCTGTTAACTCAATTAAATAAATACCACGGGATTTTCTGTCCTGCGGCTCCTGAAACGGGTCAAACTGGGTCGGGAGCCGTGACAGAAAAAGGTGGTATCAGAGCCACTGATTTAAGCCAATTAAGTATTTAGAAAATACTTAATTTTTACTGATTGCTATTTTGTGATTATGTGTTTTATTATTTGAATATTTATTTACAGTATGGGTAAGCAAAGACTTTCGGCTATCTATCATAAATTAGATACTACACCGAAAGAAGAGGGATCATCATCCTCAAAACACTATGTAAATCCTGATGAAGGAATATTTGTTCGAAAGGCCCAATATGAGGAACCACTTTCTCCTAATAAAAGAAGTTTGATTATTAGGAAAAGTCAGGAGAAATTAAAGAAATTACAAACAAAAGAAAAGAGAGTTAATCAGAAAACCCAAGAACTAGGCAGTAACTCACCATGGGAAGACAAGTTAGATGAAAAATGGGCGGATCTTTATATGCTAGCCACTGTAGCAGTAAATGCAAATCTTTAAATACTCTGACTCAAGTTTTAGCACCCTTATCACCTACAAGCCAGAAACCTTATCCAGTAAATAAATAAGTTTACAGTAAACCCTAATATGTTTTAACTTTCAGTTGTTTTTGGTATTTAATTAGTCCCACGGTATGCAATAATAATTAAAGGTTATCTATGAAATTTTGTTATAAAATTTAACTTAGCAATTTTTGTATTTTTGCATATATGCTAAACATCATGAATGACTTATCTGAAGCCCTTCAAAATCTTAATCACTATCCGGTGAAAATAGAGGTTTCTAGAGATTTTACTGGTTACATACCCGATCTAGAAGAACCTATGGAATTCAACGCTCCACCTCCGGAGAAACCCAAGCCTAAGAAAAGGAGAAGATTTGTGGGATGGAGGCGTGTGCGCAGGAGGAAACCCACAACTAGGAAGATTCCTAAAATAGAAAATCCCTTAGACAAAGGAAAGGGGATTGAAGTCAGGGAAGGTTCTAGGCCAATAGAAATGGAGTTTGGGGAAGGTTCTAAGCAGATAGAAATGGAATTTAGGGAAGGTTCTAGGCAAACCAAGATGGAAATTGGGGAAAGCTCTAGACAAATCGAGGAGTTACCATTTCAGGAGGAATTGGATCGTGCATTGGCAAGCTGTGATATCGTCAGGCCTGTCAATAATAATCTCTACCCATATCCTGCTGAAACTCAAATTCCAATGAACTTGGAACCAGCAATCCCAGAACCTATAATCCACACCCAACCTCTAGGAATGGATGAGTGGTGGACCAATGATTGGCAGTTCCAAAACCTGCTCAACAGTCCTTATACCTTTCTCCCTCAGTTCGACCCAGAACCTATACCAAACCTACCAATGAGCAATGAAAATTTAGCTGAACTCCGCCACTTTGGCGAGGAGCTGGTGGATGCAGGAAATAGGATCAGGGAAGTAGTAGAACAGATCTCCTGGAAATACGACGAGAGGGAACGTCGTTACTGAAATACCAACTGACGAGGGATAATGGGTTTGTGAAACTTTGATTGTATAATAATAATAGTAAAATATAATCTTGTAAAATAACCTAAAATAAAACTTTGTAAGATAATGGTGTATAATGATGCATAATATATAAAAATATAAAAATGGGAATCGAGAAATCGATAATTTTGACTATATGTGTATTGTGAAATTTGTATGATTGTTTTGTGTGTGATTGTTATTTATTCAATACTAATAAATTATATATATTAATTATCAGATGGAAAACGCTAATAATGAACCAGTTAACGAAGTTAATCAATCTGAGCAACACCCGGAGGATCAATTTATGACTAGGCAAGATATAGAAAATATCGTTGCTCAAGGAATAGCCAATGCTATTCCAGCAATACTTGCTGCTGCACAGAAACCTGTTGAACCTCAACAAATCATTCCTAGCAAACGTATTTCTAAAGATAACTTCAGTAATAGCGTAAACGGAGGCGGTAATCATACTAATCACGATAATAATCCACTGCAAGCTCTGCTCCCTAAGAAAATGAAAGCTGCAACGCCTGGTTGCACTTACAAAGAATTTCTTGCTTGTAAACCCCCTGAATTTGCAGGCAATGAAGGAGCGACTGCGGCACTGCGTTGGTTTGAGAAAACCGAGGCAGTGATTACAATAAGTAAATGTGCCAAGGACGACAAGGTCATGTACGCGTCAAATCTTTTCAAAGAAGGGGCGCTAGAATGGTGGAATACAGTACTTCAAGCCAAGGGAAGAAATATGGCCTATGCCATGAACTGGGAAGAATTTAAGAGTCTTGTAGAAAGAAAATTCTGTCCCGAATACGAAAAAGATCAAATGGAGAATAAGTTCCTAAACCATCGAATGATGGGTGTAGATTGTCGAGGGTATACTTTGACACTCTTTGAATATGCTAGAGTGGTACCAACACTGGCTTCACCAGAACCGGTACTCATTTCTCGCTATATTTGGGGGCTGATTGGCGAAATTCGTAATATCGTTAAAGCTGCGAGACCTCGCACTACTGATGATGTGGTAGAATTAGCTAACACCCTAACTGACGAGCTGGTACGCACAAGAGATGAAAACAGAAAAAAGGAACTGGCTCAGAAAATTACCCAAGGATTTCGTACGGGTAATAATAGCAGCTTCAAGAGAAGAGGAACAGGGCAATCTTCAAATCCGCAGTTCTGCAGGAATTGCAGAAAGAAACATTATGGAAGATGTAATGTAACCTGCAACTTTTGCAAAAGTCGCAGGCCATCGTGAAGAAGACTACAGAAAGAAAACAAGGATCTGCTATAACTGTCGAGAGGCCGGACATTTTAAAACAGAATGCCCTAAGTTGGTTAAACCAGCAGACAATAAAGCTAACCCAGCCGACGTAGCTACCAAGAAGAATGCTCGTGCATTCCAATTAACTACTCAGGAGGCAGAACTCATTCCAGATGTGATAGCTGGTACGTTCTTAGTTCACAACATTTACGTAAAAGTATTATTTGACTCTGGTGCGAACCAAAGTTTTATAAATACTTCATTCTGCCAAGCTCTTAACTTACCCTTAACCAACCTTAGGCAGATTTTTACAGTTGAAACGGCAGACGGAAATTCTGTTAACATAGATAAGGTTTTGCAAAAAGAAAATATAGAACTTCCAGGTCATAAATTTCATGCAAACCTATTGCCAATGATTCGATGTCGTATTAGGAATGGATTGGTTAGTAGCCAACCATGCTCGAATCCTTTGTGATAAAAATTCTATAGAGATTCAGGCACCTACTGGGGAAGTAATCATGATTACAGGAGATAAACCACGTAAACCCATGAAATTCATATCAGTAATGAAAGTTGCTAGTTATGAACGAAAGCAAGGAATAGTATATATGATTTCAGTAATCATTAGTACTAAGGGTAAAGAATTCAAGGAAATTCCTGTAGTCTCAGAATACCCAGATGTATTCCCAGAAGAGTTACCAGGATTACCACCAGATAGGGAAGTAGAATTTAGAATTCATCTAATTCCCGGAACTACACCGATAGCCAAGGCACCTTATCGGTTAGCACCCACAGAAATGTTAGAACTGAAAAAGCAATTAGATGAATTACTAAGTAAAGGTTTCATACAACCTAGTTCATCCCTTTGGGGAGCACCAGTGTTGTTTGTGAAAAAGAAGGATGGTTCGATGAGAATGTGTATTGATTATAGAGAACTGAATAAGGTTACAATTAAGAATCGATACCCATTACCTAGGATTGATGATCTTTTCGATCAACTTCAAGGAGCTAGATATTTTTCTAAGATCGACTTACGCTCCGGATACCATCAATTAAAGGTACAAGAAGAAGACATACCTAAAACTGCTTTCAGAACTAGGTATGGTCATTACGAGTTTACAGTCATGCCCTTCGGATTAACGAATGCACCTGCCGCATTCATGGACATGATGAATAGAATCTGTAAACCGTATTTCGGTAAATTTGTAATTGTCTTTATCGATGATATACTTATTTATTCAAAAAGTCAGGACGAGCATTGTGAGCACTTGCATGCACTCTTAACTTTGTTAAGAAAAGAAAAACTTTATGCCAAATTCTCAAAGTGTGAATTTGGTTGCAAGAAGTGCAATTCCTAGGACACATGGTGAATCACGAAGGTATTCATGTAGATCCTACTAAGATAGAGGCAATTACCAAATGGAAGGTTCCGCAATCCGCAATGGAAATTAGAAGTTTTATAGGTTTAGCCGGATATTATAGACGGTTTATTAAGGATTTTTCCAAGATAGCTGTACCATTAACTAAGCTAACCTGTAAAGCAGTTAAGTTTGAATGGGGACCTAAGCAAGAAGAAGCTTTTAGGATTCTAAAGCAAAAGTTAACAAATGCCCCAATCCTAGCTTTGCCAGAAGGAACCGAAGATTTTGAAGTTTATTGTGATGCTTCAAAACTAGGATTAGGATGTGTGCTAATGCAACGCAAAAAGGTAATTGCGTATGCTTCAAGACAATTGAAAAAGCTCGAAGAAAACTATACAACTCATGACTTAGAATTAGGAGCCGTAATTTTTGCTCTTAAAATTTGGAGACATTATTTGTACGGAAGTAAATTTACTGTCTATACGGATCACAAAAGTTTAAGATATATAATTGGGCAAAAAGAGTTAAACATGAGGCAAAGGAGATGGATGGAAATCCTAAGTGATTACGACTGTGATATTCAGTATCACGAAGGAAAGGCAAATGTAGTTGCAGATGCCTTAAGTCGTAAGTACCATGAGAAACAACGACGAGTTCGTGCTCTTAGATTAAATATACAGTTAGATTTAATGGAACAACTAAAGCATTTTCAAGAAACAGCAATCAAGGATGATGCTGAAGGAATGAAAGGACGAACAAAAGAATTAGAACAAGGAGCTGATGGAATTTGGAGATTCAACAAAAGAAGAATTTGGGTACCTAAGCAGGGAGAATTAAGAAATAAGATTTTAGAGGAAGCCCATAAATCTAGGTATACCATGCACCCTGGAAACAATAAAATGTACCAAGATTTAAGAAATAACTTTTGGTGGATAGGAATGAAAAAGGACATAGCTCGATATGTTTCTAAGTGTCTTACTTGTTCACAAGTTAAAGCAGAACACCAGAAACCTTCAGGTCTACTACAACAATTAGAAATGCCTGTATGGAAATGGGAACTCATAACAATGGATTTTGTTACTAAGTTACCCAAAACCAGAAAAGGTAATGATGCGATTTGGGTAATTATGGATCGATTAACCAAATCAGCTCACTTTCTACCTATGAAAGAAACCTTTAGCATGGAAAGGTTGGCAAAGTTGTATGTAGATGAAGTAGTATCCTTACATGGAGTTCCACTCTCCATTATATCAGATAGGGATAGTCGTTTCACTTCCCATTTTTGGACAAGTTTCCAAGAAGCAATGGGAACCCGACTAAATTTAAGTACGGCATATCATCCTCAAACAGACGGACAAAGTGAAAGGACAATCCAAACTCTGGAAGACATGCTCAGAGCATGTGTAATAGATTTTGGTGGAAATTGGGACGACCATTTACCTTTAATTGAATTCTCCTATAACAGTAGTTATCATGCAAGCATCGAAACTGCCCCATTCGAGGCACTGTATGGAAGAAAGTGCAGAACTCCAGTTTGTTGGGCAGAAATAGGAGAAAGTCAATTGTCAGGTCCTGAAATAGTGCAAGAAACGACCGACAAGATTACTCAAATCAAGGAAAGATTAAAAACCGCTAGAGATTGTCAAAAGAGTTATGCAGACAATAGACGGAAACCGTTAGAATTCCAAGTGGGAGACAAGGTACTATTAAAAGTTTCTCCTTGGAAAGGAATAGTTCGATTTGGTAAGAAAGGAAAGTTAAGTCCAAGATATGTAGGACCATTCCCAGTGATCCAACGTATAGGACCAGTTGCTTATCGTTTACAATTACCAGAAGAGTTAGCTGGAGTACATGATGTATTTCATGTATCCAATCTCAAGAAATGCCTATCAGACGAATCTTTGGTAGTACCTCTCCAAGATATAGAGATAAACGAAAAGTTAAAATTTGTTGAGAAACCTCTTCAGATAGAAGACAGAAAGATAAAGTTTCTCAAACACAAATGGTTAGTACTTGTCAAGGTCAAGTGGGATTCAAAGAGAGGACCCGAATACACTTGGGAGCCGGAATCGGAGATGAAGAGACAATATCCTCACTTATTCCAATGAATCTCGAGGACGAGATTTTAAATAAGGTGGGGAGGATGTAAGGACTCTCAAAATTTTCCTAAAAATACCCGTAAGTATAAACCCGGACCCCTAAAACCCTAAACCATATTTAAAATCAAGAAACATAAATTTCTGGTTCCCAGGCGGGCCACGTAAAACACAAGACATGTCTTACGCGGGCCGCGTCAATACATGTTTGACCGGATAAGTGTTCCGGATCCACGTAGTGACCAGATGGCAAGCCTACTCGTGACCCATGCAGCCTATACGTAGACTAGGCGGCCTTGTGGGGCGCGTAAGTGTTAACCCTGGGTTTACGCGGGCCGCGTGAGGCCCTAATTTCACCTATAAATAGCTTGTTGCATGCACAGTCTGTTGATGTCGAAAACAAAGTTCAAAAACGAATTCTTGTTACCCTGAGGTTACCAATGGATGGTTGAGTGACAAATACTGTGGGTAGTTGGTTGATATATGGAAACATTGTAATCGCTCTTAATACTGTAAATTATAACAAACGCGTCGTTTTAAGCAAAATGAATGATTCACCAGTATTTCCCGCTGACAAAACCTTTTTCAAACATGTTTCAGGTGATCTGTTGTGATCCAGGAAAAGTGCCGCAAAGCACTACAAGCTTAAGGAAATGGCTCAATATAAAATAAAGAAACATGTTTTGTAAAATAAAGATTTCTCAGTGAAATCATATGATTGTAAACTACCGGGGTTTATCCCGAATTTTGAAATAGAATAATCGGGAAATTGCAGTTTTAAAAAGATCCTGGTAAAATCTTCCGCTGTTAACTCAATTAAATAAATACCATGGGATTTTCTGTCCCGCGGCTCCTGAAACGGGTCAAACCGGGCCGGGGGCCGTGACAGAGCGTCTCGGTGTACGGGGAAAATTGAGTGCAATAGTGAAAAGCGACTTGTTTGACTAAAGGTCGTATCCCACGAGTTAGCGTTCTAAAATTTTTTTGAGATTCGAAGAATTTTGTTAAGTCGTTGGAAAAGGATTTAAGGAAAAACTTGAAAATCTTGTTATAGGTGGTGGTAAGCTGAGTCGATGTTAAACCAACGTTGTAAGAAGGATTTTGTTTAGACATTAAAAGGATTTGGAAGGAAAACTTAGTTTAAGAAAACTCTCTTGTGACATGCATTAAGCTGAGTTCGATGTTAAACCAACGTCTTAAGAGAGGTTTTGTTTAGATATTGCAAAAAAAAGGTTTTAAGGAAAAAAAGGGACTTATGAAAACTTCCCTTGGGAGTGAAGTTAAGCTGAGTTGATGTTCCTCCACGTTGTGAGGAAATTTCACTTATCCAACGGTTTTAATTAAAATTTTAGAAAAATTTTCCATTTATCTTCAAAAACAGTAATAAATAAGTTTTAACAGTACTAAAAGATAATTAGAATCGAGCCCCGCATGGCATCTTTCCACGAAAGTTTGTTATTATGATTAAAACACTTATATATAGGAAGTACCAGCGGCGTATTGCAAGTCCAGGAACCGGTGAGATTGACGGAGCTTTGGTCACGATACGACGTGTTCGGTGCGTTATTATTACTAAGAAAGGAGTAGAAGATAGATAGAACACCGAGCAGTCAATTTCAATCTGGTCTCTATTGATTATTCACCGTTACAGCACCACGAGACCAGTTGAACAGCGTGTCTCCTCAGAGACCCAAAGCTTGTCCAAATTGGAACCCAAAGTCCCTATTTATAGACAACCACTAACACTAAGTCCATCCGCCCAGATTGTCATCTAACCGGATGGTCATCCGGCCGGATAGTCATCCGTCCGGATGGACTTTTACATTAACGAACCGTGTCCAACTTTCTCCTATTCAATACAATATTCAACACACGCTCTATCTAACTATTCACACAGTGGTAGACGTACGAAATATGCACCAACAGATTCCCCCTCGGCTGTCACTGTCGAATCTTCTTTAACACTTTGAGAACGTAGAGCCCTGTTTGAATATTCTGCAACTTCAATCAGGTATCTTGAAATCTGACTATACAAATTCCCCCTCGATTGTTGATTCGGGTTTGCTTTTTTCCAGAATAAAGCACGAATTCCCCCTGAAATTAATCTTCAGTTCTTTTGCACAGTTCATGACTCTCCTCTGATTTGCTAAACTACAACCTTCACGAACAATCACCAATTTGAAACTAGTCAATGTTGCATCCTCTGTTTTAGCTTTAACCGCATCCGAGCTCAGTTTTTAATATGACCTGTTAGCACGATGATCTCGCATTCCGCTTGCTCGATCTAAGAATGTACAAAAACTCAACCGGAAATTGATAGAAACTTTAAATACTCCACTGGTTAACTTCAAATCCATGATTCCCCCTGAAGATCTGATATCCTGTTTACCGTGATCAACGTTAACGCATCGTAAGAATGACAAATCCGTGTAAACGGTATTCTCCACAATAGCAAATCTTCATCGAAAAACAAATCATCTGGTAATGTAATCTGATCTCCGAAGCATTCGTCCACAATCAGATTCATCTCCTCGGATAATCTAGATCTCAGAAGCTATCTTCCACGATCACTCTCAGATCTCCGATGCTTTCGTCCATGATCAGATATCAGCACCTCGGATCATCTTGATCTCGGAAGCTTTCACCCACGATCAGATTCACATTCCCCCTGACAATCTGAAGTCAAAACTACCCGAATACTATTGCAGTGTCACGAATTTCAAAAATGTTGGAACATCTGAAATTTTTTTATTCCCCCTCATTTTTGCAAATTCTAACGTCTCTTTCACTAAATTCCCCCCTCAAACTGAGCAATTTAGTCCCCTTTTATCTGTGAAAAACTCGACTATGCCGAAAATATGACAATGTTCCTCAAAACGTTAGTTTTTCATCATTCTGGATTTTTCGTTTTGGCCCATAAATAGTCAGATAACCCAGATGATAAACATTCTGCACTATTATCATGACTACCCCACTAATTTCCACAATCCATGATCGCATCACCAAATTTGTTCACTGAAGCCCCTGACAGTGTCCCCGAACAACCCAGCTTAGTCGTTAAAAACCCGAAAAAAATTTCAATCACCAAGTTTTTTCTGGAGGCACTCCTCATCGTTGTGATAAAAAAATGCCCTTTTTTAGGCATTTGATCATCTGGAGGAATGGCATGTGTCGGATGGGCATCCGATCGGAGGGTCGTCCAATCGGATGACAAGTGTGACAAACTTGTGTTAGTGGATCGGATGGTCATCCGATCAAATGAACATTCGAGTGAAAACCAACTGATCTTTCAAACAAAAGCTAATGACATGGGTCGGATGGTCACCCGATCGGATATGTTCTAACAACTCAAGAACACTCCAAATCATGTTTTTTCGATCCAGAATCTTTATTTGTGTGAATTTCATGATGAAACTTCACAGGATTGGGCGTGAATCAATTCCGAACAAAATGATGTCTTCAATTCCAAAATTCATCCGCGAATCAAAACTCCCGTTTAACCCAAAATTGATGAGCTTTGGGTCATTTAACCGACTGTTAGATCGATTATATCGGTACCGAAGCTCTGATACCACTGCTAGTCCAGGAACCGGTGAGATTGACGGAGCTTTGGTCACGATACGACGTGTTCGGTGCGTTATTATTACTAAGAAAGGAGTAGAAGATAGATAGAACACCGAGCAGTCAATTTCAATCTGGTCTCTATTGATTATTCACCGTTACAGCACCACGAGACCAGTTGGACAGCATATCTCCTCAGAGACCCAAAGCTTGTCCAAATGGGAACCCCAAGTCCCTATTTATAGACAACCACTAACACTAAGTCCATCCGTCCAGATTGTCATCCGACAGGATGGTCATCCGGCCGGATGGTCATCTGTCCGGATGGACTTTTACATAAATGAACCGTGTCCAACTTTCTCCTATTCTATACAAGATTCAACACATGCTCTATCTAACTATTCGCACAGTGGCAGACGTACGAAATATGCACCAACACACATCCACCATGTTTTGACCATATCACTTCCGCTTCATGAAGCGATGTCACGCGTGCCGACATGACACGGATATATTTTCGTTTCCTCAGTCCACGCGATAGAGGGTCGGACCGGGTTTGAAATAGGATTGAATAGATTAAGCGGTGAGATTGATTGCGAACGTAGTGAAACATCAAAGTAGCATGATTGTAAAGTGCGATGAACGACCATCGATGAGCGGTAAGCGATAAGCGATACGCGATACGCGATAAGCGATAAGCTATAAGCGATACGCGTTGAGAGAGAAAAGCGATGGGAGCGTGCGCGTAATAGTGCGATTTAATTAGGTTTGATAGTATCAGAAATCGAATTAGTATTGAGCCCCACATGGCATCTTTCCACGAAAGTTTGTTAATATGACTAAAACACTTATATATAGGAAGTACCAGCGGCGTATCCACCATGTTTTTGCCGTATTACTTCCGTCTCGTGAAGCGATCTCATGCGTGCCAACATGACGCTGATAGATTGAATCGAATAGTTTGATCGGTGAGATTGATGGATGCGATAAGCGTTAAAGCGTTTAAGCGTTGAAGCATCGAGAGAGAATGCGAGAGCGATGCGTAATAGATTCCAGCGAAATTGTGATTACGTTGCGTTGTAGACTTACGAAAGGTCTAGTGTTGATGTGATTGCACTGCGTTGCAAACTTACAAAAAGTCTAGCGAGAAGGCGATTGCATTGCGCCATAGACGTACGAGAAGTCTATCGATGATACGATTGAGATGTTACGCCTTGCGAATGAGTTTAGCGTCTTGAAAATAATCACAATAGTATAAAAGGTCTAATAACGTTTAACTCCACATGGAACTTTCATCACGAAACTTGATTAGCATGGCAAAGCACTTATATATAGGAAGTACCAGCGGCTTATCCACCATGTTTTCGCCGTATTACTTCCGTCTCGTGAAGCGATGTCATGCATGCCAACATGACGCTGATAGATTGAATCGAATAGTTTGATCGGTAAGATTGATGGATGCGATAAGCGTTAAAGAGTTTAAGCGTTGAAGCATCGAGAGAGAATGCGAGAGCGATGCGTAATAGATTCCAGCGAAATTGTGATTGCGTTGCGTTTTAGACTTACGACAGGTCTAGCATTGATGTGATTGCACTGCGTTGCAAACTTACAAAAAGTCTAGCGAGAAGGCGATTGCATTGCGCCATAGACGTACGAGAAGTCTATCGATGATGCGATTGAGACGTTACGCCTTGCGAATGAGTTTAGCGTGTTGAAAATAATCACAATAGTATAAAAGGTCTAATAACGTTCAACTCCACATGGCACTTTCTTCACGAAACTTGATTAGCATGGCAAAGCACTTATATATAGGAAGTACTAGCGGCGTATCCACCATGCTTTAACCACACTGTGACAACTCGAGTTTTCAAGGTCTTTCCTCGACATGTTATTTGTTTCACAATTATGTTTGCATAACTTGTTGCCCTGTAATTGTGCACGTTTGTTATATGTTGAGATATTGTGTTAGTATTTATATGATTAATGTGTTAATGTGTTTAGTTTTTATAAACTTATGTATTATTTAAAAGTTAAAGATCACACTTGGTGAAACACTAGGGTTTCTCCACAACCATCTCGACGAAACATGAGGTTTCGTCATCACCTTCATCACGACGAAACATGGGGACGAAACATGGGGTTTCGTCATGCTCATCACGACAAAACGTGAGAGTTTCGTCGGCCCAGGGTTTCTTCGAGGCCCAGTAAAGGCCCAGTACTATTTCTTGGGTATATTAGTTAGAACGCTTGTCAGTTGTCACGTAACTGTTCCATTGAAAACCCTAGCTCTCTCTTTCTCTCCTAACTGACAGCAATCATCATCATCATCCTTGAAATGTTCCAGTCCTTTGTTCTAATCTCTGTTCATCGCGGTTAGTGTTATTATTACTGTTCCACTTAATTTCCTGGTTATGAATGATGATATGTTTTCATGGTAATGTGTTAACTTGAATACTTGATTAAGTAGGATTGTATGTTGGTAGGAATCATCAATGAAATCACTTAGGTTTAATCTAAAGGAACAGTCATTAATGGATACTCATGAATCTGTCCGGCTGATTGTATTGTATTGAATGGATCTGATTATCGAATACCTATATGTGTAATCTAGATCGTATACGGTTGTTCTATCGTTTAGGGTTCGTACTAAATGTTAAGTGCCGTGATGTTATTGGAATGATGTTGAATAGCAATTGATGTTTACTGTATTTGGAGAGATAATTGTATGATCGAATGATTGTGGTGGCTGCTGTTATTTAGTAATTAGGGTTTCTGTGTTATTAACTGTTAATTCAACGTAACTCCTGCGTATTGACGAAACTCAAAGGTCGACGAAACATGATAGTTTCGTCAATGGAGGCTACGACGAAACCTGAGAGTTTCGTCCAAGGAAATCTCGACGAAACAGGTGAGTTTCGTCAAAGGAAATCACGATGAAACCTGGGGGTTTCGCCGAAGGGAATCATGACGAAATAAGGGTGTTTCGTCAAGATTGTAAACAAGCACAGTTAACTCAATTAAGTCTGTTAAAGGGTAACTATGTTAGTGAAGACTGAGGAACATTTATGTGTTGTTA
Organism: Helianthus tuberosus; assembly: GCA_030545235.1. Classification (NCBI taxonomy): domain Eukaryota; kingdom Viridiplantae; phylum Streptophyta; class Magnoliopsida; order Asterales; family Asteraceae; genus Helianthus; species Helianthus tuberosus. The sequence continues at coordinate 8,041,374 of CM060403.1, read as the reverse complement.
TGAATCAATTATGTGAAGTATGGTTTGCCTGAACTTGAATAACTGTTTATGTGTTACTTGATGATATTTGCCCAAGCACACCTTGTGATGTTAGATTACACGTGAAACATTACGAACATAAACTGATCGTGTATACGTGCATACCATAGGCTTTGACTGATTAATTGGAAACAAGTAACTTAACAAACCGTGCAAACCAAGGTGAGTTCACACTTTCTATAAGGCATGGGATTCCCGGTGGTTGGGAATGGGTAAAGGATTTAATTGGGAACTGCGTGATCTCCTGGTTTGGAACACGTACCACATCCTCTTTATTGAAGGGTGATAACATGTACTAAGGATTTAAAATGGAACTGCGTGATCTCCTAGTTTGGAACACGTACCACATCCTCTTTATTGAAGGGTGATAACATTGATACTAGACCAACAACTCTATCATGAAGTCCCTCATTTTTATATCGACTTAATCGCCGGGCCAATGGCGAGCGGGTCATTAGTCATATAGCGCTATTTAGGTTTGACAAGCCTCACACCATGCCGCAGAGGACGGGCGTGAACTAATGGATCTGGGAACTAGTCAATGATGATAGACACTGACGTTAGGGCACCAACTTACTTCAGTCAGTGGTCGATATGGTAACGGGTCTAGTGGATAACATGGGGAAGCCCCCAATGATTATGGTTTGGGAAATAAGGAATTGGATAACTCGTGGTTTTCGAAACAACTTATGGTTTTTGGAACAACAATAAAACTGGACAACCAACTATGAACTCGCTCAACTTTGTTGTTGACTCGTTGTTACATGCCTTGCAGGTCGATAGGTACTTAGAAGGAGCTTGCACGGGAGGTGTCGTTGTGAAGCATGGACATTGAGTATTCATGATGAACTTATGAACTTTTAAACTTATGATTTGGGTTTTGAACTATTTGCTTCCGCTGTTAATTTGAATTTTGTTAATTTCTTTTGGACACCAATTATATTGTGGTTGGTTTTATTTGTTTAATTACATGGTTCAATATGATTGGTGGCTTGATCCTGGTCATGTCACGCTCCCTGCGGTGATACTCCGCATGTGGATTTTGGGGGTGTGACAGATTGGTATCAGAGCCATTGGTTATAGTGAACTTGGTTTTAAAAAGGGAAAAGCTTTTTGACAAAACCAGACTATAACCTGTACAGTGCTCAACGATCCACAACGACGCTTCGCTCCACGTGCAAGGCTCAACAATATAGGTGATATGGTTTATGTTTATATTGCCTGTATGTTAGTTTACATAGTGCATTATTCATGGTATGCTTAGCCAACTTAACGAATACTGTTTGAAACCCTGTGTGCTTACTCTCTTCTGTCATCGCACTTACGCGACACCTTTCTCACTTATGTTTCCTTTGATATGAAGATCATGAGTGGACGACTGAACTTGACTCAAGCCCAGCTAACGACACTAATCAATGAACGAGTTGCTGAGGCACTCGCAGCCGCTCAAGCAGGAGGTATATCCTGCCATTTTAACTTGTCCTAGGATGTTTAGATCCTACTCTCGTGAACCAACTCTTGTGCTTAACTTTGTCCTTTCTTGCTCACGCGACAGGTCAACCTGCTCAGCCTCCTGTGTGTACTTTCAAAACTTTCATGGAGTGCCGACCCAGTACTTTCAACGGCACTGAAGGAGCTGTAGGTCTCCTCCACTGGTTCGAGAAGCTCGAATCTGTCTTCGAGATGTGTGAATGCCCTGAGGCTCGTAGGGTGAAATTTTCTACTGGTACTCTTGAAGGTGTGGCGCTCACGTGGTGGAACTCTCAGGTCCAAATGCTGGGGTTGGCGGCTGCTAATGCCACCCCGTGGAACGACTTCAAAGATTTGATCAAGGAAGAATACTGTAATCGTGATGACATCCACAAACTGGAAGTGGAGTGTCACGGCCCTCGACCCGGTTTGACCCGTTCCAGGAGCCGCGGGACAGAAATCCCGTGGTATTTATTTAATTGAGTTTAACAGCGGAAGTTTTCTTCAAGATCTTATAAAAACTGAAATATTTCCCGATTATTTTATTTCACAACTCGGGATAAAACCCGGTAATTTACAATCTTGAGATTCCACGAAGAAATCTTTTATTTTACAAAACATGTTTGTTTATTTTATACTGAGCCACTTCCTTAAGCTGATAGTGCTTCGCGGCACTTTTCCTGGATCACAACAGATCACTTGAAACATGTTTGAAAAATGTTTTGTCAGCGGGAAATACTGAGTGAATCATTCTATTTACTAAAACGACACACTTGTTATAATTTACAGTATTAAGAGCAACTACAATGTTTCAGATATCAACCAACTACCCTCGGTATTTGTCACTCGACTCGTTTCTGTGACTATGGTCATATCACCCATTGGCTAACTCATTGTCCAATGGTGAAGATTATCAAGTAATGTATACAAAACCCCACATACCGGCTGTAATATGGTGATTACATAAACTTAATCCCTGTAATTATAACCTTTGAAAATAAACTTGCTTTTGAAAATAAATTTGATAAAAAGAGAATGACTCACATTGTAGATTTAATACGGACAGAATCTAGTCTATGGATTAGCCTTGTTAACCTAATTTAAATAACAATGCACACAAAACTGGGTTAGTAATCAATACAGCATTTACGATAACTCACGAGATCAAATTCTCACAACGAACGACAAAGTGCGATACTTAAACATCCATCGAATTAACGACGAATGACAAAGTATAACCCTAATGTGGGCGGCACTTAAACATCCATTGGATATATTAATCGGTTGGAAAATGAATCGTAATAGCGATCGAGTTATTACCCTGATTGCGGCGTCGATTAGTGAATCGTGTGTGTTAATTGTAGTATTTCGACTATAACTCAGCGTAGAATTGGAATTTCTACGACGTTTCAGAGCCAGAAATCGAGTGCTAGTGTTCTGTATTTATACACCGATTTTGAACCGCATACGGACCGTAAGCATTCTCCCTTACGGTCCGTAAGGGACACCTCATTCTTATAGTGTTGCCACGCGTGGGTCTAGCCTAGCTGAGTCGACAAAATGGATAAATTCGAATTTGACAGCTTATTTTGTGGATAATCGTAACTAGAAAATACCCCCCTGAGTTTTAGGGGCCCTAATCCTGATTCTGATTGTTCTGGAAATCTTAGGGTTTCTGCAGAATCACTTGTGTGTCTCAATTAGGGTTTCCTATTGGTCAAATTAATTTAATAAATATGACTTTTGATGAGAGTTGTTACATTCTCCCCACCTTAATAAAAATCTCGTCCTCGAGATTTACTGGAATAATTGAGGATACTTTCTCTTCATTTCTGATTCCAGCTCCCAAGTGTATTCGGGTCCTCGTTTCGAATCCCACTTGACTTTAACTAGCACTAGTCGTTTGTGCTTGAGAAACTTCACTTTTCTGTCTTCTATTTGAAGAGGTTTCTCTACAAATTTTAATTTTTCGTTTACCTCTATATCTTGGAGAGGTACTACCAAAGATTCGTCTGCTAGACATTTCTTAAGATTGGATACATGAAATACATCATGTACTCCAGCTAACTCTTCTGGTAGTTGTAACCGATAAGCAACTGGTCCTATACGTTGGATCACTGGAAATGGTCCTACATACCTTGGACTTAACTTTCCTTTCTTATCGAATCTAACAACTCCTTTCCAAGGGGAAACATTCAACAGTACTCTGTCTCCAACTTGGAATTATAACGGCTTACATCTATTGTCTGCATAACTCTTCTGGCGATCTCGAGCAGTCTTCAGCCTTTCCTTGATTTGAGTAATCTTATCAGTCGTCTCTTGCACTATTTCAGGACCTGACAATTGATTTTCTCCTATTTCTGCCCAACAAACTGGAGTTCGGCACTTTCGTCCATACAGTGCCTCGAATGGGGCAGTTTCAATACTTGAATGATAACTATTGTTATAGGAGAATTCAATTAATGGTAAGTGATCGTCCCAATTCCCACTAAAATCTATTACACATGCTCGGAGCATGTCTTCTAGAGTTTGGATCGTCCTTTCACTTTGTCCGTCTGTTTGTGGATGATATGCTGTACTCAGATTTAGTCGAGTCCCCATTGCTTGCTGGAAACTTTTCCAGAAGTGAGAAGTGAAACAACTATCCCTATCCGAAACAATGGAGAGTGGAACTCCATGTAAGGATACTACTTCATCTACATACAATTTTGTCAGTCTTTCCATGCTAAAGGTTTCTTTCATTGATAGAAAGTGAGCAGATTTGGTTAATCGATCCACAATTACCCAAATCGCATCATTACCTTTTCTGGTTTTGGGTAACTTAGTAAGAAAATCCATTGTTATGAGTTCCCATTTCCATACTGGCATCTCTAATTGTTGTAGTAGACCTGAAGGTTTCTGATGTTCTGCCTTAACTTGTGAACAAGTAAGACACTTAGAAACATATTGAGCTATATCCTTTTTCATTCCTATCCACCAGAAATTATTTCTTAAATCTTGGTACATCTTATTGTTTCCTGGGTGCATGGTATATCTAGACTTATGGGATTTTTCCAAGATCTTATTTCTTAATTCTCCCTGTTTTGGTACCCAGATCCTTTTCTTATGGAATCTCCAAATTCCATCAGCTCCTTGTTCTAAATTTTTTATTCGTCCCTTCATTCCTTCAGCAACATCTTCTATTGCTGTTTCTTGGAAATGTTTTAGTTGTTCCATTAAATCTAATTGTAGATTTAATCTGAGAGCACGAACTCGTCTTTGGTTCTCATGGTACTTACGACTTAAAGCATCTGCAACTACATTTGCCTTTCCTTCGTGATACTGAATATCACAGTCGTAATCACTTAAGATTTCCATCCATCTCCTTTGCCTCATGTTTAACTCTTTTTGCCCAAATATATATCTTAAACTCTTATGATCTGTATAGACAGTAAACTTACTTCCGTACAGATAATGTCTCCAGATTTTCAGGGCAAAAATTACAGCTCCTAATTCTAAATCATGAGTCGTATAGTTCTCTTCGTGCTTTTTCAACTGTCTTGAAGCATACGCAATTACCTTCTTGCGTTGCATAAGCACACATCCAAATCCTAGTTTTGAAGCATCACAATATACTTCAAAATCTTCAGTTCCTTCTGGTAAAGCTAAGATTGGAGCATTGGTTAATTTATGTTTTAATATTCTAAAGGCTTCTTCTTGTTTAGGTCCCCATTCAAACTTAACGGCTTTACAGGTTGGCTTAGTTAATGGTACAGCTATCTTGGAAAAATCCTTAATAAACCGTCTATAGTAGCCAGCTAAACCTATAAAACTTCTAATTTCCAGTGCAGTTTGTGGAACCTTCCAATTGGTAATTGCCTCGATCTTAGCAGGATCTACATGAATACCTTCGTGATTCACCATGTGTCCTAAGAATTGCACTTCTTGCAACCAAAATTCACACTTTGAGAATTTGGCGTACAGCTTTTCTTTTCTTAACAAAGTTAAGAGTACATGCAAGTGCTGACAATGTTCGTCCTGACTTTTTGAATAAATAAGTATATCGTCTATGAAGACAATTACAAATTTATCCAAATACGGTTTACAGATCCTATTCATCAAGTCCATGAATGCTGCAGGTGCATTCGTTAACCCAAAGGGCATGACTGTAAACTCGTAATAACCATACCTAGTTCTGAAAGCAGTTTTAGGTATGTCTTCTTCTTGTACCTTCAATTGATGATATCCGGAGCGTAAGTCGATCTTAGAAAAATATCTAGCTCCTTGAAGTTGATCGAAAAGATCATCAATCCTAGGTAATGGGTATCGATTCTTAATTGTAACCTTATTCAATTCTCTATAATCAATACACATTCTCATTGAACCATCCTTTTTCTTAACAAACAACACGGGTGCTCCCCACGGGGATGAACTAGGTTGTATGAACCCTTTACTTAGTAATTCATCTAATTGCTTTTTCAGTTCTAACATTTCTGTGGGTGCTAACCGATAAGGAGCCTTGGCTATCGGTGTAGTTCCAGGAATTAGATGAATCCTAAATTCTACTTCCCTATCTGGTGGTAATCCAGGTAAATCTTCTGGGAATATATCTGAGTATTCGGAGACTACAGGAATTTCCTTAAGTTCTTTACCCTTAGTGCTAATGATTACTGAAATCATATATACTATTCCTTGCTTTCGTTCATAACTAGCAACTTTCATTACTGATATGAACTTCATGGGCTTACGTGGTTTATCTCCTGTAATCATAATGACTTCTCCGGTGGTTGTTTGAATTTCTATGGAATTCTTATCACAATGAATTCGAGCATGGTTGGTTACTAACCAATCCATTCCTAACACAACATCAAATTCGGCTAATTTCATAGGTAATAGATTTGCAAAGAATTTATGACCTGAAAGTTCTAATTCTACCTTTTGCAAAACCTTATCTATTTTAACTGAATTCCCATCAGCCGTTTCTACTGTAAAAATCTGCCTAATGTTGGTTAAAGGTAAGTTAAGAGCTTGGCAGAATGAAGTATTGATAAAACTTTGGTTCGCACCAGAGTCAAATAATACTTTGGCGTAAATGTTGTGAACTAGAAACGTACCAGCTATCACATCTGGAATCATCTCAGCTTCCTGAGTAGTTAACTGAAAGGCTCGGACATTCTTCTTAGTAGCTCCATCGGTTGTCTTGGCTTTGTTGTCTGCTGGTTTGATTAATTTAGGACATTCTGGTCTAAAATGTCCCTTTTCTCCACAGTTATAGCAGATCGTTGTTTTCTTTCTGCTGTCTTCTTCACGATGTCCTACCATTTTGCAAAAATTGCAGGTTACATTACATCTTCCATAATGTTTTCTTTTGCAATTCTTGCAGAATGGCAGAGTTGAGGATTTTCCCGTTCCTTTTCTCTTGAAGTTGCTATTATTACCTGTACGAAATCCTTGGGTAATTTTCTGAGCCAATTCCTTCTTTCTGTTTTCATCTTGCGTGCGTACCAGTTCGTCAGTTAGGGTATTGGCTAATTCCACAGCATCGTCAATCGTACGAGGTCTCGCAGCTTCAACGATGTTACGGATTTCACTAATCAGTCCCCAAATATAGCGAGAAATAAGTACCGGTTCTGGCGAAGCCAATGTTGGTACTACTCTAGCATATTCAAAGAATGTCGAAGTATAACTGCGACAATATACCCCCATCATTCTATGGTTTAAAAACTTATTTGCCATTTGATCTTTTTCATATTCGGGACAGAATTTTCTTTCTACAAGACTCTTGAATTCTTCCCATTTCATGGCATAAGCCCTATTTCTTCCTTTAGCCTGTAGCACCGTGTTCCACCATTCTAGCGCCCCTTCTTTGAAAAGATTTGACGCGTACATGACCTGATCATCCTGAACACATTTACTTATGGAAATTACTGCCTCGGTTTTCTCTAACCAACGTAGTGCCGCAGTCACTCCTTCATTGACTGCAAACTCAGTGGGTTTACAAGCAAGAAATTCCTTATACGTGCAACCAGGTGTTGCATTTTTCATTTTCTTAGGGAGCGGAGCTTGCCGTGGTTCATTATCATGATTAACATGATCATTGCCTCCGTTTACGCTATTACTGAAGTTATCTTCAGAAATACGTTTGCTAGGAACGATTTGTTGCGGCTCTATTGGATTTTTAACAACAGCAACGAATGCTGGAATAGCATTGGCAATCCCTTGAGCAACGATATTTTCTATATCCTGCCTAGTCATATATTGATCCCCCGGTTGTTGCTCAGATTGATTAACCTCATTAACTGGTTCATTATTAGCGTTTTCCATCTGATAATATATATAATTTTATTAGTATCAAATAAATAACAATTACACAAAACAACTCTACAGAGTTCATAACACCAATATAGCCAAAACTATCGAATTCTCGATTTCCATTTTATATATCTTATAGTATGCATCAATACACGCTATTATATTACAAAGTTTTACTTTATTTTACAGACTGATTTTACTATTACTATTACACAACCACAGTTCCATAAAACCCCTATCTTTTGTTAATTGGTATTCTAGTATCGGCGTTTCTTCTCATCGTATTTCCAGGAGATCTGTCCCAAAATCTCTTGGATCCTATTTCCTGCATCCATTAGTTCTTTGTCAAAATGACGGAGTTTAGCCATATTCTCGTTACTCATTGGTGGAATTGGTAAAGGTTCTAGATTGTACTGAGGAAAAAGCTTATAGGGATTGTTTTGTAACTGTATTTCATTAGTCAACCATTCGTCTATTTGCGAGTGGATTGAAGGGTTTGGAATAGCTGGTTCTAAGTTCATTGGTAGTTGGGTTTCAATAGGATGAATAAAAACATTTTCCTTAACAGGCTTAATAGAAAAACCTTTAAATATTATTCCAGACTGGGTAACTATTAAAATAACTGAAAATTAAAATACACTAAGGTTTACTTATTTACTTACTGGGTAAGGTTTCTAGACTATAGGTAATCCGGGATAAGTAATCCGGGTGCTAAAACTTTGAGTCAGATTAAAGATTTCTATTTATTGCTACAGTGGCTAGCATATAAAGATCTGCCCATACTGTACACAATTAATCAGATAATAAAACACATAATCACAAAATAGTAACTAATAAAAAAAATTAAGTATTTTCTAAATACTTAATTGGCTTAAATCAGTGGCTCTGATACCACCTTTTTCTGTCACGGCCCTCGACCCGGTTTGACCCGTTCCAGGAGCCGCGGGACAGAAATTTCGTGGTATTTATTTAATTGAGTTTAACAGCGGAAGTTTTCTTCAGGATCTTATAAAAACTGAAATATTTCCCGATTATTTTATTTCACAACTCGGGATAAAACCCGGTAATTTACAATCTTGAGATTCCACGAAGAAATCTTTTATTTTACAAAACATGTTTCTTTATTTTATACTGAGCCACTTCCTTAAGCTGATAGTGCTTCGCGGCACTTTTCCTGGATCACAACAGATCACCTGAAACATGTTTGAAAAAGGTTTTGTCAGCGGGAAATACTGAGTGAATCATTCTATTTACTAAAACGACATTCTTGTTATAATTTACAGTATTAAGAGCAATTACAATGTTTCAGATATCAACCAACTACCCTCGGTATTTGTCACTCGACTCGTTTCTGTGACTATGGTCATATCACCCATTGGCTAACTCGTTGTCCAATGGTGAAGATTATCAAGTAATATATACAAAACCCCACATACTGGCTGTAATATGGTGATTATATAAACTTAATCCCTGTAATTATAACCTTTGAAAATAAACTTGCTTTTGAAAATAAATTTGATAAAAAGAGAATGACTCACATTATAGATTTAATACGGACAGAATCTAGTCTATGGATTAGCCTTGTTAACCTAATTTAAATAACAATGCACACAAAACCGGGTTAGTAATCAATACAGCATTTACGATAACTCACGAGATCAAATTCTCACAACGAACGACAAAGTGCGATACTTAAACATCCATCGAATTAACGATGAATGACAAAGTATAACCCTAATGTGGGCGGCACTTAAACATCCATTGGATATATTGATCGGTCGAAAAATGAATCGTAATAGCGATCGAGTTATTGCCCTGATTGCGGCGTCGATTAGTGAATCGTGTGTGTTAATTATAGTATTTCGACTATAACTCAGCGTAGAATTGGAATTTCTACGACGTTTCAGAGCCAGAAATCGAGTGCCAATGTTCTGTATTTATACACCGATTTTGAACCGCTTACGGATCGTAAGCATTCTCCCTTACGGTCCGTAAGGGACACCTCATTCTTATAGTGTTGCCACGCGTGGGTCTAGCCTAGCTGAGTCGACAAAATGGATAAATTCGAATTTGACAGCTTATTTTGTGGATAATCGTAACTAGAAAATACCCCCCTGAGTTTTAGGGGCCCTAATCCTGATTCTGATTGTTCTGGAAATCTTAGGGTTTCTGCAGAATCACTTGGGTGTCTCAATTAGGGTTTCTTATTGGTCAAATTAATTTAATAAATATGACTTTTGATGAGAGTTGTTACATGGAGTTCTACAACTTAAAGATGACGGGGTCTGAAATTGAGGCGTATACGAAGAGATCGAATGAATTGGCCGTGTTGTGTCCTACTATGGTGGATCCTCCTATCAAACGCATCGAGCTGTACCTTAAGGGTTTAGTGCCGGAGATTCAGAGCCATGTGACTGCAGCTAACCTCGCCACCATCCAGCAAGTAATTCGATTGGCTCACCGTCCCACTGATCAGGTAGTTGAGCAGAACAAGCTGCCAAAGCGTATTGGTGCTACTACTACTACTTCTGATGCCCCCAGCGACAACAAACGTAAATGGGATGGAGCCTCAAGCAAGGGTTCAACTTCAGCTCAGTCTCAGTCTTAGCAGCGAAAGACTGATGAATACAAGAGCCCTAGTCAACAATCTTCGGGTAGTCAGGGGCAGGATGGATACAAAGGAAATCATCCCAAATGCAATCGTTGTGGCTTTCATCACAGCGGACCGTGTACTAAGGGCAACTGTCAGATATGTAACAAACATGGCCATGCGGCCAAGGATTGCAGGAGCCTCTATCCTGCGAATCAGCAATGACAGCAACAGCAGCAGAATCCACCGAACCAGCAGCAACAACAACAGAGGGGTAACAACAAAGGATGTTTTCAATGTGGTGCTGAAGGCCACTTCAAAAGAGACTGTCCCCAGTTGAACCAGAATCATAATAACAACAACAATCAGGGGAACGAAAACAACAATGGGGGTAACAATGATGGCAATGGTGCCAGGGGACGTGCGTTCATGATTGGTCAGGGTGACACGAGGAACGATCCCAACGTGGTGATGGGTAAGTTTCTACTAGATGACTTCTTTGTTACTGTTTTATTTTATTCGGGTGCCGATACTAGTTACGTGTCTTTAAAAGTCAGTCAGATGCTTAAACGCACTCCAACACTTTTGAACGTCAAGCATGTTGTAGAACTAGCTAATGGAAAAAATCTTGAGGCCACACACGTAGTTAAGGGTTGTAATCTTGTTTTTGCTGGTCAGACCTTCTCCATCGACCTTATTCCCATCGTTCTTGGTAGTTTTGACGTTGTTATTGGTATGGATTGGTTATCACAACATTGAGCGGAAATACTCTGCAAGGAGAAAGTTGTCCGCAACCCTCGTTCTGGTGAGGAACCTCTTGTTATTCATGGCGACAAGAGTGGAGCTGTAGTGGGCATCATCTCTTTCCTTAAGGCCCATAAGTGTTTAAGAAAGGGCCACACTGCTATTCTAGCCCTTGTTGTAGATACATCATCGAAAGAGAAGAAGATATGAGACATTCCTATTGTACGTGACTTTCCTGAGGTATTTCCTGATGAGTTACCTGGTCTACCGCCTCATCGTCAGGTCGAGTTTCAAATCGAGCTAGCTCCAGGAGCAGCACCCATAGCTCGTGCACCTTATCGTTTAGCTCCATCAGAACTCGAAGAACTGTCCACACAACTACAAGAGCTCTTGGACAAGGGTTTCATTCGTCCTAGCTCTTCGCCCAGGAGAACTCCAGTCTTATTTGTGAAGAAGAAAGACGGTACCTTCCGAATGTGAATGGACTATCGTGAACTCAACAAGGTGACCGTGAAGAATCGTTATCCTCTCCCGCGCATCGATGACCTATTCGACCAGCTGCAAGGGTCGAGCTTCTACTCCAAGATTGATCTGAGATCGGGCTATCATCAGCTGAGAGTCCAAGATGAGGACATCTCCAAGACAGCATTCAGAACTCGTTACGGGCACTACGAGTTTCTGGTCATGCCTTTCGGATTAACCAACGCACCTGCGGTCTTGATGGATCTTATGAACCGAGTATACAAACCTTACCTGGATAAGTTTGTTAAGGTTTTCATCGATGACATCCTGATCTATTCTAAGTATCAGGAGGAACACGAGCACCATCTGCGACTTATACTGGAACTTCTTCGAGCAGAGCAACTTTATGCTAAGTTTTCGAAATGCGACTTTTGGCTTCGTGAAGTCCATTTCCTAGGCCACGTGGTAAACGAGGATGGGATTCATGTTGATCCATCCAAGGTGGACTCGATCAAGAACTGGCCTGCACCCCGTACACCAAATGAAATTCGTCAATCCTTGGGTTTGGCGGGTTACTACAGAAGATTTATCAAGGATTTCTCCAAGATTGCGCAACCTCTCACTTCACTAACTCAGAAGGGTGTTACCTATCGTTGGGTTGATGCACAGGAATCCGCGTTTCAGCATTTGAAGAAGAAACTTTGTAGTGCTCCTATTCTCTCGTTACCTAAAGGCACAGACGATTTCGTGGTTTATTGCGACGCGTCAATACAAGGACTAGGTTGTGGGTTGATGCAACGAGAGAAAGTCATTACTTACGCATCACGCCAACTTAAGGTTCATGAAAAGAACTACACTACTCACGACTTGGAGTTTGGAGCAGTGGTATTTGCTCTTAAGATATGGAGACATTACCTATACGGTACCAAGTGCACCATTTACACCGATCACAGGAGCCTCCAGTATATCTTCGATCAGAAGGAGTTAAACATGTGACAACGTCGATGGGTCGAACTTCTCAATGACTACGAATGCGCGATCAAGTACCATCTGGGCAAAGCCAATGTTGTGGCCGATGCCCAAAGCCGTAAAGAAACAAAACCTAAGCGTGTACGTGCGTTACAGCTTACCATTCACTCTAGTCTTCCCACTCAAATTCATGATGCTCAGGTTGAAGCATTGAAAGCAGAGAACATCAGGGCTGAATCCCATGCGAGGGTCAAAGAAACGGTTAGAACAAAAGGAAGACGGCGCTTACTACGTGACAGGGCGCATCTGGGTTCCATTCTATGGTAATCTACGTGAACTTGTGATGGATGAAGCACACAAGTCTCATTACTCAGTACATCCTGGTTCTGATAAGATGTACCACAATCTTAAAACTTCGTACTGGTGGTCTAGTATGAAAGCAAACATAGCAACCTACGTTAGTAAATGCTTGACTTGTGCGAGAGTCAAGGTAGAATATCAGAAACCATCCGGCCTACTTCAGCAACCAGAGATACCGACATGGAAATGGGAGCAAATTTCCATGGACTTCATTACTGGCCTACCTAGATCTCAGCGAGGAAACGATACCATTTGGGTGATAGTGGATCGACTGACCAAGTCTGCACACTTTCTGGCCATCAAGGAAACAGATAAGTTCTCTACTCTGGCAGACGTCTATCTTAAGGAGGTAGTTTCGAGTCACGGGGTGCCAACCTCCATCATATCTGATCGTGATGCGCGTTTTACATCTGAGTTGTGGCAAGCGATGCACAAATCCTTTGGCTCACGTCTAGACATGAGCACAGCATATCATCCACAGACGGATGGGCAGTCTGAACGCACCATCCAAACCCTTGAAGACATGCTTCGAGCATGTGTTATCGACTTTGGGAACGGCTGGGAAAGACACCTCCCTTTAGTGGATTTTTCGTATAACAACAATTACCACACCAACATCTAGGCTGCTCCATTTGAGGCATTGTATGAACGAAAATGCCGATCACCTCTTTGTTGGGCAGAGGTTGGCGACAGCCAAATCACTGGCCCAGAGCTCGTAGTAGACACAACAGAGAAGATTGCTCAGATACGAAAATGAATGGCGGCAGCTCGTGACCGTCAGAAAAGCTACGCTGATAAGCGTAGGAAACCTCTAGAATTTCAGATTAGGGATCGGGTTCTACTTAAAGTCTCACCCTGGAAGGGTGTGGTTCGTTTTGGAAAAAAAGGGACAAGCTTAATCCGCGTTATGTCGGACCTTTCGAAATCACTGAGAAGATTGGCAGTGTAGCCTACAGATTGAACTTACCAGAAGAACTCAGTGGAGTTCACAACGTGTTCCATCTGTCGAACCTGAAGAAGTGTTTGTCAGATGAGACCCTCATAGTTCCTTTTAAGGAGCTCACCATCGACGATCAGTTGCGATTCATCGAAGAACCTGTAGAGATTACAGACCGAGACATTAAAGTTCTCAAGCGTACCAGAATACCTCTTGTTTGAGTTTGTTGGAACTCCCGTCGTGGCCCAGAGTTTACCTAGGAACGAGAAGACCGAATGAAACTCAAGTATCCACAGTTGTTCGAGAACAATGAAACCACTACTAAGGCTGAAGTTACTGCGGAATTTCAGGACGAAATTCCAAACCAACAGGGGGATGATGTGACGCCCCAAGAAAACCAGGAAAACCACGCAACCTAACTAGCTTCCTCAGTAACTACGTGCTAAATTTCGGGACGAAATTTCTTTCAAGTTGGGGATGATGTGACAACTTGAGTTTTCAAGGTCTTTCCTCAGCACGTTATTTGTTTCACAATTATGTTTGCATAACTTGTTGCCCTGTAATTGTGCACGTTTGTTATATGTTGAGATATTGTGTTAGTATTTATATGATTAATGTGTTAATATGTTTAGTTTTAATAAACTTATGTATTATTTAAAAGTTAAAGATCACACTTGGTGAAACACTAGGGTTTCGCCACAACCATCTCGACGAAACATGAGGTTTCGTCATCACCTTCATCACGACGAAACATGGGGACGAAACATGGGGTTTCGTCATGCTCATCACGATGAAACGTGAGAGTTTCGTCGGCCCAGGGTTTCTTCGAGGTCCAGTAAGGGCCCAGTACTATTTCTTGGGTATATTAGTTAGAACGCTTGTCAGTTGTCACGTAACTGTTCCATTGAAAACCCTAGCTCTCTCTTTCTCTCCTAACTGACGGCAATCATCATCATCATCATCCTTGAAACGTTCCAGTCCTTTGTTCTAATCTCTGTTCATCGCTGTTAGTGTTATTATTACTGTTCCACTTAATTTCCTGGTTATGAATGATGATATGTTTTCATGGTAATGTGTTAACTTGAATACTTGATTAAGTAGGATTGTATGTTGGTAGGAATCATCAACGAAATCACTTAGGTTTAATCTAAAGGAACAGTCATTAATGGATACTCATGAATCTGTCCGGCTGATTGTATTGTATTGAATGGATCTGATTATCGAATACCTATATGTGTAATCTAGATCGTATACGGTTGTTTTATGGTTTAGGGTTCGTACTAAATGTTAAGTGCCGTGATGTTATTGGAATGATGTTGAATAGCAATTGATGTTTACTGTATTTGGAGAGATAATTGAATGATCGAATGATTGTGATGGCTGCTGTTATTTAGTAATTAGGGTTTCTGTGTTATTAACTGTTAATTCAACGTAACTCCTGCGTATTGACGAAACTCACAGGTCGACGAAACATGATAGTTTCGTCTATGGAGGCTACGACGAAACCTGAGAGTTTCGTCCAAGGAAATCTTGACGAAACAGGGGAGTTTCGTCAAAGGGAATCACGACGAAACCTGGGGGTTTCGCTGAGGGGAATCACGACAAAACAAGGGTGTTTCATCAAGATTGTAAACAAGCACAGTTAACTCAATTAAGTCTGTTAAAGGGTAACTATGTTAGTGAAGACTGAGGAACAATTATGTGTTGTTATGAATCAATTATGTGAAGTATGGTTTGCCTGAACTTGAATAATTGTTTATGTGTTACTTGATGATATTTGCCCAAGCACACCTTGTGATGTTAGATTACACGTGAAACATTTCGAACATAAACTGATCGTGTATACGTGCATACCATAGGTGAGTTCACACTTTCAATAAGGCATGGGATTCCCGGTGGTTGGGAATGGGTAAAGGATTTAATTGGGAACTGCGTGATCTCCTAGTTTGGAACACGTACCACATCCTCTTTATTGAAGGGTGATAACATGTACTAAGGATTTAAAACGGAACTGCGTGATCTCCTGGTTTGGAACATGTACCACATCCTCTTTATTAAAGGGTGATAACATTGATACTAGACCAACAACTCTATCATGAAGTCCCTCATTTTTATATCGACTTAATCGTTGGGCCAATGGCGAGTGGGTCATTAGTTAGATAGCGCTATTTAGGTTTGACAAGCCTCACACCGTGCCGCAGAGGACGGGCGTGAACTAATGGATCTGTGCACTAGTCAATGATGATAGACGTTGACGTTAGGGCACCAACTTACTTCAGTCAGTGGTCGATATGGTAACGGGTCTAGTGGATAACATGGGGTTTTTGGAACAAAAATAAAACTGGACAACCAACTATGAAGTCACTCAAATTTGTTGTTGACTCGTTGTTACATGCCTTGCAGCTCGATATGTACTTAGCAGGAGCTTGCACGGGAGGTGTCGTTGTGAAGCATGGACATTGAGTGTTCATGATGAACTTATGAACTTTTAAACATATGATTTGGGTTTTGAACTATTTGCTTCCGCTGTTAATTTGAATTTGGTTAATTTCTTTTGGACACCAATTATATTGTGGTTGGTTTTATTTGTTTAATTACGTGGTTCAATATGATTGGCGGCTTGATCCTGGTCATGTCACGCTCCCTGCAGTGATACTCTGCGTGTGGATTTTGGGGGTGTGACACACACCACTTACGTCCCATGAATAGATGTCACATTTTTTCGACATGGTTAAGAAGCTTATATATAGGAAGTACCAGCGGTGTATCCACCACGCTTAACCATGCTTTTAACGTTATGTCACCATTAGAACTCACTACGACCTCCGTGCACTGACCAAAATAAGCCCGTGTGCACCCGGGATTAGTTTGTTCCTTGCACGTTTATCGTACCTTATTCTAAGAGCGCATAGTGGGGTAATAAAACATATTATATCATGATACGCTGTATATATACGTAGTGCTAGTATTAGACTCTGTGTGTGCGAGCTTAGACTAAGTGAGAGTGCGAGGGAGAGAGAGCGAGAGCGAGAGAGAGAGAGAGTGTGTGTGTGTGTGAGTGTCGACGTCGCATAATGACGCGACATCGATCGATAGAACAATCATGACATATATATATATATAAGTAACGGTGTCGGAAGTTGTACCATTAACTACGTCATTTTGTGTCTGCTCGGTGTTGATGTTGAAGATCCCTGTTGGTGCTGCGGTTGTTGGTGTTATTTGTGCGGTGGCGGCTGGTTCAGCAAGTTGTGTTGGCGGTACTGGGAGTGCTAGCATGCCCTGGGGTCGCGGTCCTGTGCGGCAGTTGCGGGTGAAGTGGCCGTAACAATTGCATTTGATGCAATAGCGACAACTTCCTTCTGTCTGATGATGATAAGTACACTTGTAACACTGGGGGAGAGTTCCAGTGTAAGCACGCTTTGGAAGTAGTGGGACTGCTCGAAGAGGCTCTGGATGAGGCAGCTCGGTTGTTGGACAATCTTGGTTCGAGCTTTTTCTCTTGCGGCTAGGCTGAGTGTCTTGTGGTAGTGTGTCGTCATCGGAAGATTCGTCTGAGGATCCGTTAGAAGATTCATCGGAGGATTCGTCAGAGGATTCGCCGGAGGATTCGACGATGATTGCCTGACTAGCCTTCCTGGTGGAATCTTTGGAGAAAAATCCATCCAAGATTCGCTTATCGTTGATTTCTGCGGCCAAGTGATAGGCTTCTTCGATGGTAACAGGTCTTGCAGCTTCGACAAAATCACCCACACACTCAAGTAAGGCGCGTATGTACTTCTTGATAGCCTTATCGGGAGTGTCAACTTGGCTTGGGCAGATAATGCTAAGTTGTTTGAATCTTGCTGTGAGGCTGTTGTTGTCACCTTCAACTTGCTTGATTTCCCAAAACTCATTTTCTAGTTTCTTCATTTCGTTGGGAGGGCAGTACTCTTCCTTCATGAGTTCCTTCAGCTCATCCCAAGAGAGCGAGTAGGCTGCATCGTTCCCACGTTTATTACGTTCGGCTGTCCACCAATTGAGTGCTCTTGATTGAAATACTCCGGTAGCGCATGTGGTACGGAAATGCTCAGGGCACCCACTCTGACGAAGGGTAACCTCGTTGGCATCGAACCTTTGAAATAGCTGAGACACACCTTCTTCGCCTGTGAAGTCCATTGGACCACAAGCCTTGAAGTGCTTGAAGGAGAAAGTAGACCTGGGCGCGTTGGTCATAGAGTCTCCTGAAGTTTAAGAGTTGCTAAGAGATTGAACTTGCGCAATGATTTGAGGAATAACCTTGGCCACTTTCCTGGCCACGAGTGAGGCGATCCTCTTATCGGTGTTTCGTCTAGCTCTTCTTCTGGCTTTTTGTCACGAGATAGAAGCGTTCGAAGGCATCTAGACAAATAGATTGGAGTGAGATTCGATCATAATGATTTTTTGTTTGCGATGCGATTAGCGCGTAAAAACTCGTTTATCGTTGATATAGTACTACGTATTCACATAGGAGACACAAAAGTCTTGAGTTCTCACGTATTCACATAAGCGTGTGTATGTATATATATATATATGTATGTATATATGTAGTATGTGGTTACACACATATTCGGAAATCATATAGATAGCGCGAGGACGCATTTAAGGGAGTGGGTCGTTAGATTCTAGTTTTTTTTGTTGCGAGTATTAGCTCTTGTTTTAGATTGCGATGGTTGTGCGAGTTATGCATACATTCGATAGAGCGCAAAGGTGATAAAATCGAGAAATCGTTAAAGCATAAAATCTCCAAATAAATAAAACATGTAAGCGTAATAAACTCGATAACGCATAAAATTAGCGATTGCAGGCTTTGTATAAATAGAGTGCCTGGGGTTTTGAGGCGTCGACTATCCAAAGTGATCTAACTATTCCCAACGAGTTCGAGCACACGCTTTGGCCTAATAGACTATGCTCTCACCGGGATGCGGCTACGGCATTCGTCCTTCCAGTCACTACGCGGCTCGAGTCGTTGGTACAGTCGAGACTTTGGTGAGAGCTTTTGAAAACCATTTTAGGGAGTGGAGCAGGTTATTAAGATACGGGGTTCACCCCTAACTTAACAACTTCGCTCCTAGCTGTGGTTGTGCTCACTGAATAAAATTCGGGAGTTCCATGAGATAGAAATGGAGATTCCCGTCGAGATATAGATATCACTCCTGACACGACGAAAGATTCTCGTGCTAAGAATAATACGCTGGGTGAGTGATGTCGTCGAGAGTTCTTGGTTTTCACACCTAATCTCGACACAATCGCTCGTTTGTGTTATGCGAGTGTCTTCAGTCGTGTATATAGTGCTAGCCTTAGGAAAGGTAACGTAGTATTTGGCCTTAGGAAAGGCTCCCTTCGTACGAAGCTACCTTCGTACGAAAGTGCAATATATATATATATATATATATAGGGAGGAGATCATGCGAAAACCACCCTTATTGCGAGAACCGCGAAAACCAATGTGAACACAACCTAAAATAGCTAAAAAAAACCTAAAAAAACCTAACCCCTACCCCCCCCCCCCCAAAAAAACCTAAACCCCCCACCCCCCCCCCCCCCACCCAAAAAAAAAACCTAACCCCCCCCCCCCCCCAGCTAAATGCTAAAAACTAAAACCCCCAAAAAACCTAAAAAAAACCTAACCCCCCCCCCCCAAAACCTAAACCCCCTCCCCCACCCCCCAGAAACCTAAACCCCCCCCCCCCCCCCCCCCCCCCCTCAAGCTAAAATGCTAAAAACTAAACCCCAAAAAAACCTAAAAAAATCTAAAAAAAAAAAATTTTAATATTTTTTATGCTCAAATCGCTACTTTTAGTGGCCAAAAAAAAAATTTTTTTTTTTTAAAAAAATTTTTAACTTTTTTTTTTTTTGCTTCAAAAAGTAGCGATTTTTATATAAAAAATATTAAAAAAAATTGTGTGATTTTTAGCTATTTTTAGGCATTTTTTGTTGTGTTCACATTGGTTCTCGCGGTTCTCGCAATAAGAGGTGGTTCTCGCATAATCTTCTCCCTATATATATATATATATATATATATATATATATATATGATTAGGTTCAAACGTGAACAATTTCTCCAAAGTGAACTGCGTGAACTGATCTGGGCCCTTGATTTTTATGATCTTGAGATTTAAATGAGTGGCATGATGGTAATTATTTGGTTAATTTTTTCCATTTAATAAAATACATAAGGGTATATCCGTAATTACACAATCAAAATAATTCAATAAAGAAACCTAAATTCTTTCCATTATTTAAAATCCAATCAATTTTCAAATCCAGTGAATTTGGTCTCTCTCTCCATCAATCAGTTTCAAATCCAGCTTTTATGGTATCTCCATCTTGATGAAGAACAACTGCCGGATGACCGAATCGCCGTTTCATCACCGGATCATCGTCGTTTCATCGTCGGATCTCGATGAAGAACAAACTGCCGAACGACGAAATCAGGCTTCGATTTTTGGTCCGATTCATCGCCGTTTCATCGCCGGCATTGATTTTCGTCGGATCGTTTTTCAGATCCGAATTGATTCGGCGTCAATGCGCTGCCGCACATCCGCCTCATTCGATCGATCCACTGATTGTGTTCATCAGATTATGCTTGTAAGTTTTTTTAACGGATCTGTAAAGTATCGTACTGTGTGGTTGTAATACCCTACTAATCTTCAACGTACCTTAAAAAAATGAAAGTTGACTATTATTTTTTAAGTTATTTATTTAAGTGGTTGAATAACTAAATCATGTTTGGGTATTGGTATTCTAAATTGAAACGGTGATGTACAGAGAAATATAAATTACTCTTTTAAATTTTGTTGACTTTTGAAAGTGCAGTATGTTGGTTTAGAATTCTTATGATAAGATTTTTGGTATCCTTATCTTCCTCGTACACAACCATAACCATAATTCCACTTTCAAAACAAACGAACTTGCCGAGATTTTTGGAAGCGATACTCATCACCGTTCCTTATAAACCTTTCTCGTAATCACTTATGAATTCCGTTTACCCTTACCCGTTACCGCACACCGTCATAGCACCACCGGTCACCGCTTACCATCCATCATGAACCACCGTCGCCCTTTGCCGTAGCCGCACTCCGTCTGTGGTCTAACTCCATCGTCACGCTACTCCACCGTGTTCAGGTCAGTTTGATTCGTGACCCGAATACCGAACTCGGGTTAGTATGTTGTATACCATTTTTTAGGAACATGGATTTATATGATTTGTTCCGATGATCGACACAACAGGCCACGACCATCGCTACTATTTGACACGTTTCCTTTTGATCATCCGAAGTTTTAGATGGTTTTGGTGTTTGGTCAGATCCGTTTGGCGATTAAGGTACCCAATCGAACCCCGTCTGATTCGAACTTTAATGTTTAATTATGGTTTGAGTTCCTACCGGCGACTAAAGTTTATTATTAGAATGCCAAATAATGTCGATAAAATAATTATTGTTAAGTTGTTTAGCGTTTTTTGGAGTTCATTTTTTTTATTTTGCTCTGTTTTAAATGCGATGTACACATGTGTATTCTGATTTTGTTCTGTTTTTAGTGCGATGTACACATGTGTATTCTGATTTTGTTATGTTTTTAATGCGATGTACACATGTGTATTCTGATTTTAACGCGATGTACACATGTGTATAGCATTTGTTTTTGTGATATCTCATAATTTTTTGTGTATTGAATGTGTAAAGTTGTTAATGTACACTTGTGAATTATGCAAAGTATTAGTTGCAGAGTTTTTTTGTTCTATTGTAGGAGATGTCGTTAACGAGAAAAGTGGAGATGGAAGGTCGATAAGGATGATTCACGTATGAGGTTGATAAGGATGATTCACATATGTTTGTTTGCTTGGTCGATAAGGATGATTCAGCATACAACGTGGCGAATAGTTGTAAAAGATTATGTTTTTTGGTTTTTCGATTATGTTGGGTTTATTGTTTTTACGAAACTCGAACTTGTAATTATATGTTTTTTTGTTTGGTTTGGAAAACATTATGGAACTTGTAATTTATTAAATATAAAATAGTTTTACAAGTATTGTTTCGATGTATGTATTATGTAGCTAATTACACATATGTACGATGCTGAGTACACATGTGTACTATTCTATTTATATCCAAGTACACATGTGTATACCGTTGAAATATGAAGGTTACGTGGATCTTAAAAATCAAAATTTGAATTCTTGTGATGAAATCTGAAATAAAAATTAAAATTGAAATATGGGGATTTATTGTTTGTTTTGATAATTATCTTATTAATAAATAAAACATAATGTGGATAATGAATTTAAAATAGGAAAGATGTAACTTAATTCAATTATTAAAATAATGATTTAAATCTAATTTTTTATATAATTACAATACTACCCTTAACAACTAAAAAGGAAATCAAGGGTCCAGATCTGTTCACGCAGTTCACTCTTGGGAGGTTGTTCACGCTGGAACCATACCCTATATATATATATATATATATATGTGTGTGTATATATAGGCATTTTAGAATTCATAGAGAATAATCCATTCACAAGAAGCCACAACATGGGAGTCCATACGAAGCTAGAGTGTGTGTGTGTTCGTACAAAACGTCTGCTCATGGGTTCGCACAAGGATGGTCTGTTTGGTACTTAGACTATAGACTAGGCCAGATCATGCAATCCTACCTAATTCCCTATAGTTATGGCTCTGATACCAATCTGTCACACCCAACCGATGGCGGAATCATCGGGGCACGACACTAGGCGAATCTGATTGCTCAAGAGAATCTATAACAACTAATTTGCGACAATATTTAACAAGTTCATTATCCCATACTAATAAACAAATATTTCACAAACGGTTATCACAGATTTCATGTCTCTCAAACAATACAAATCCGACGACCTAGATTTTAGGTGAGTTTCTAAAGTAGTCCTATCTTGATTCGTGATAATCTGCGTTTAACCTGCAACATACGTTAAAATAATGTCAATACAAAAATGTATTGGCGAGTATACGGGTTTGATATAGCATAAAGTAGATAAAAGCGCTGCGAATTTCCACATACATAAAAATGATACACAACATATAAGCCATAAAACAAAGACTGCCAGCTAAGTCCCGAGTTGACTGCGTTATGCGTTTGCGTTATGCGAGTTTGTCTTAACTAGACCCCGTCGGGTGTGAGTCGAACTATAGCACTATACTAGTTAAGTTGGAACGTCGCGAGTAATTGTCCTAGCACATATGTATCAAGCATCACGTATGAATATGTACGCCAGTTATTCGCATGTGATATAGTTTAGATTGTGTATTGCATTTTGATAAGTGTCTTTTCGATATAAACGTATGTTACACCCCAAAAGTGTTTAAAGCGTTAAAAAGGGGGTCAAGTATACTCACAACGCGTGTTCAACAAATAGACACGATCCGGTTGGAGGTTTGAGAGCGTCGGGTCAGCCTGCGTACGGGAACAGTTGCATAAGTATTCCTCAGGGCTGAACGGTCGAAGTTGAGGGAGTTAAGTGTTGTAACGGTGCATAACAGAATGTCGAATGGTTGAGTGTTCGAATGGTGATCCGAACGGATGGGTTACTTACCATTCGAGCGACTGGTCATCCGGTCGGATGGTCATTCGAGCGGATGACCATTCGAATGATGTGTGTTTGTTTGTAAAATTGTTAAAACTTGAAGAGCGTTTGAAACGTTGAATAGTATAAATACCAGGTCATCCGATCGGATGGTCATCCGATCGGATGGTCATCCGAACGGATGGTCATCTGAACGGATGGCCATTCGATCGAGTGGGTGACCTGTAGGTGAAGTTTTTCTCGTAAAATTTTCTAAGTAAAAGTTTTAGTTTAACGAAGACGGCGTGACAACGTGTCAAACAACGGAAAACTCACCGAGCTCAGCCCATTCGGTCGAGTGGTCTCAGCCCATTCGATCCAACTCACTGTTCTTGATGGAATTCCATGTTTAACCCATTAATCGGTCATCTCTCCGGTGGAAATCCATTTTCAAGCCGACTCTCAACTAAGGAATGAGTAGGGAGTTGGATTGAGCTCGGATCCCATCGGTTTTCATGTGAAAGTTGAAGAAAAACTAAAAACAGTTGAAAAATGTTGAGATCTTGTTGAGAGTCGAGTTGAAAAGTGTGGAAAATCCTTTAGATCTGAACTAATCTTGATGAAAAGATGATCCTTAACCGTTTTGCCGGAGCAAAACGGTGGAAACCACCTTTAAGAGGTCCAAATCAGCGATTTCAGAGGAAAAGTAGATGTTTGTGCGTGATTTTGATGGGGAAGGTGATGTAGAAGTGATTAGTGATGATGATTGTACAAAATTTGAAGAGAAAGCTTACCAAAAAGCCTTTAATCTTGATCAAAAGTGACTGGGAGTGACTTGAGGGCGAGTGGTCGGACGGAGGTATCAAATCAGTGAAAAGGAGGAGTACAACGATATTTATAGAGTGAGGGTGAGGGATAAGTCGATGCAAAAAGTGGTGCTCGGTCGGATGGCGTCCGGTCGAATGGCCATCCGAGCTGATAGTCATCCGGACGGAAGTCCGTTCGATCGACTGTCCATTCGATTAGCCGAGTTGCGTTTTGTTAGTTTTCTGACTTGATTCGTTTGATGCGTTTTGTTGCGTTAAACATTGTGGATACTTTAAGCGTTTTAGCGAGATAAGTAGTATTGTGTTACGTTGTGTTTCAGTGCGATATGTTGAATTGCGCGTGCCCGCGAGTGCGCGTTTCAACTAGTTCTAACACTTGGACATAGTTATAGCTATTAATATAGTATAATAGGTCATATCATAAGTAACCGCGTTTCGAGTTTGCGTTTGTGTTGAGTTGCGTTGCGTTGTAATAGTGCGATAGCGTTATAAGCGTATGCGTCGTGATATAGCGTATGCGAAAATATGCGAAATAGCATTGTAAGCTTTATAGTTTACATTATGATCTGAATCTCGGGTGCTAGGCGTAACGAGAGTAACGAGAGCGATAAGCGGGTTGTTACATACAACACCACCACCCTTCAATTGGTGTCAGATCTATGAAGGGTTGGGTTATGATGGTAGCGGGACTGTGGAGGTCAATGGTGATGGTGATGATGATGATGGTCGATGGCGACGGGATTGCAGTCTGGTGGTGGTGTTTCTATCTGATGATGACAGTGGTACATGGTGATGACGGTTGGGGTTATGATGGTTAATGGTGATGAACGTTGATGGTGATGATGATAACAGTTAATGGTTGATGGTGATGGTGTATGTAGAGAGAGACGAAGAGAGAAGATAGATATGAGAGAGATGGGGGAATTTATAGATTATTACTATATATAATTTAAATAGATAAATAGATTGGGTAAAAGTAGGGGCCTGAATTTCCGACACGACACGACAACCCACACGAACCTAACACGACTTTTTTAGGTTTGGGTTTACCCTAAATGGGTCCGGGTCAGTTTCAGGTCGAACCCGTGAACCCATTTAGCTAAACAGGTCAGGTTCGGGTTAAACTTGTCGGGTTCACGGGTTGACCCAATTATTTTACATATAAAAAGTTAAGGGTAGATTCGGCCAATATACATAGTTGAGGATTTGATTTTAATTAAAACTCTATTCTAAAACTATGAACGCATATTTGATTGGGCATATAGGGCGGCATGTTTGCAGATTTGCTTTAATATAAATGGTTCATTATGTAGCAATTAAATATGTGTTGTAATTTTAAAATAAAGACATGTGAATACATCAGTGGCAAATATATGTAATTATACTAATGTGGTTTTTTTTTAATTCAAAACTATTGAATACATCCGTGGCAAATTGTTGGAAGAATTCTTGATCAATATCGTAGCACATTAGAGTCACTGATACGTAGTCGGGATTGGCTTTTTGGAGATTCAGGTAATGTTGTATTTCTTTCTGTATGTCGTTGTACTATGTTCTTCAGTGCTGAATATTAGTGCATTTATTTTTTGTCATAGGTTTGCTGACAAAAGAAAAGGAAGCAATGGATGCTATTATTGAAGATGTTATTTCTCAACACAATGGTGGTGAAGATGCAATGGAAATTGAAGATTGAAAACCAGCACATGTTATATTTTGTTGAAGTAGCTTCATTTTTTTTTTAAGTTTTATCATCTTTTGGTACTTTAAGTATTTTGGAGAATGTCTTTTGTCGTAATTTATAACTTTTGACATCCTATGATTTGTTGGTTCAAAAGAACTTATTGAAGGATGTATTTTGTGGTAAGTTTTTATTTTGATGTTGTATTCTGTTTTAAGTAAGATTTTCAAATTTTAGAGTAAAGAATTAAATTTTCGGGTCAAGCGGGTTGTGTTCAGGTTAACCCGTGAAAAATCGAGTCGTGTTCGGGTTGTATGTCTAGCAGATTTTCCTGGTTCGGGTCGTGTTCGGGTTCGTGTATTTTTTTCGGGTTCGTGTCGGGTTGAACCCACCAACCCGTGAATCCGACCCGTTAAGCACCCCTAGGTAAAAGGACTATTTTGTCCTAAGCATGGGTAAAAGGACATATATGCCCTCACATGAGGTGCACATGCCATACTTAACTTAAAATTTTAACCTTGTTAGTGTTAAAGGACGTAGAGTGTAATGGGTTTTATAAATAAAGGACAATGACTGTAATTATTGAAGTTAAAGGGTATTTATTGCAATCCGATACAAACATAAAGGACAGAAAGTTTAATTTACCCTAATTTTTTTAGAGATAAGAAAGATACTATATGTGTATGTATATATAAAAAGAGAAATAGAGAGACGGTGTACCAATATCAACACAAACACCCTTAAATAAGGCTTCCACTATTCCCACATCCCTAAATCTTATTCACACATCCTTTCTCTCTCTCTCTATATATATATATATATGTATAGAGAGAGATAGAGGAGTGTGGTGTATGAATATTAACTCCCAATAATAACGATAGGAAAGATCAGTGGCGGCTATGATGGTATGCGGGGAGGACCTCCGCACAAGACCCGAGATTTCGAGGGGTACGCGATTTAAAAAAATCGATATATATATATATATATATATGGTAGGGTTCATGCGAGAACCACCTTTATTGCGAGAACCAATGTGAACACAAAAAAATACCTAAAAAATCTAAAAAACAAAAAAAAAAAATTAATACTTTTTTTAGAGTAAAATGCACGGATAGTCCCTGTGGTTTGTCAAAGTAACACCTATAGTCCTCAACTTTTCAAAATTACACTCGTGCTCCCTGTGGTTTAACAAGTTGTTACTCGGATAGTCCTTAGATTGGATGGGTGTTAGTTATCTCAGTTAAGTGGGTGTGAAATGACATAATTACCCTTACTAAAAGAGAAAAAATTTAAAATATTTAAATTAAAAGAGTTGTAAATGGGGACCACTTTTTTTTATTTTAAGTATAAAAAACCACCCTCACCCTATCCTTCTTCTCCATCCACCTGCACCTTCTTCTCCATCCACCTGCAACCTCCACAACCCACTACCATCCTTACACCACAATCGTTAACCGCCAATATCATGATCAACACTACTAACACAATCATCTAATCAATCTCAGAAAGTAAAACGAAAATACCAACACAAATCGACTCAGATCTGAAAAGATCATCATCGTTCTCTCTCATTTTATTAGCAGCAGCTGGAGCACCAACAAAATTATGAATCCGATGATGAACAGGTCTCGGAAACTGCGCAATATTACTCGCCTCCATAAAATCCCAAATCCTCTTACGAATCACCCAGGATCATCCTCTATTTCAGCCACTTTAATCGCCATTGATTCTCGTGCTTTTGCGTCCAGACGAAGCCTCTCCGCCTCGTACGCGGATTCATCAAAGGAAAGTTGGGGATTATTCTTGCTGTTGTTCATTTTGAATGAATTGTTGGTTAAGTATTGGAAGATGGAGAGTGAATTGGAGGATTGGTGTTTGATTGAAGGGCTGAAGTAGTTGAAAAATGGAGCTCGGAATGTGCAGGTGTTCATGGTGGTTTGATGATGATGATGATATCTTAACTATTTAAATTATTTTAAAAAAATATGTAGATATATTAACAAGTGTTATATATTGTATTTTATAATTAATAATTAATTGTGGGGCCCAATTGATATTTTAATGATTAATTAGTTTTTTCTTATATTTTAATAAAAGCAGGGGGTAATTTTGTCATTTTACATAGATTTAACGGAGAAAACTAACGGACATCCACTCTAGGAACTATCCGAGTAACAAACTGTCAAACCACAGGGAGCATCGATGTAATTTCCAAAAGTTAGGGACTATATGTGTTATTTTACAAAACCACAGGGACTATCCGTGCATTTTACTCTTTTTTTTTAGAAAAATCGCTATATTTCGTTACAAAAAAAAAAACTTTTTTTTTAGTAACAATTATGGAAGCACATGTGCATATGTATCATTTCTTGGACAAATTCCGTAATATATTACCAGTAGTAGACAAATGTACTTTCATTTACATTACCATCCGCAATACACTAGTTTTTACATTACCAATATTAAAAATGCACATGTGCATCATTATGTATAACCATGATATAACATGTTTTTGTACAAAAAGTTTGTGATTTTAAATGATGAAGTAGGCCCATATATATGTTTTTGGGTTAGTTATATCTAGTGGTTGATGATTTGATTATATTTGTCACTTCATGGTGTAATATGTTGTTTGGATGGTATAAAGGGTGTTGATGTACATGTAATAAAGTGAAATATTGGTAATGGTATTGTACTATGGATGGTAGGAGGTAATGATATTGTATTACGGATGGTATGAAGTAATGGTAGTGTATTATGGATGGTATGATAGATGAAAGAGAAAGTGTATTCAAAGTGGTGTACCAAAACACGTTATAACATGTTCATACATATGGATGCACATGTGCATTTCTAATATTGTTAATGCTATAACAATTACATACATATAGATGCACATGTGTATTTCTAATATTATTAATGTAAAAAGTAGTGTATTATAAATGGTAGTGTAAATGAAAGTGTATTTATCTAATATTAGTAATGTATTACGGAATTTGTCAAACAAATGATACATATGCACATGTGCATGGATAATTGTTACTCGAATTGTTTTTGGTAACGAAATATAGCGATTTTTTTTTATAAAAAATATTTAAAAAAAAATATTTTGAGTGTTTTTTTTTATTTTTTATAGATATTTTTTGGTTGTGTTCACACTGGTTCTTGCAATAAAGTGTGTTTCCTAACGGATCCTTCTCTTATATATATATATATAGGGTAATGCTCCATAGAAAACCTTAGATTTTGAGAAAACTTTGCATACTCAACATGTGACCTACATCCTTCCACGTATCCATAACTAATTATCCTTTTTGCCTCTAAGGGTATATATGTAATTATGCATCTATCCACCCAACCCAAGATCTCTTCCCCATTTGATTTGACATTATCATTAATGCCCATCACCTCATTGTACAAATCACCAAACCCCCATTTCGTTTAGATTATTTCATTTTTAAAAGGAAAAATTTCAAGATCTCTTCTCCATTAATGTCCCTCATATCTTCTTTTACCCTCTTCTCCTGCATATCATCTTTTCTCCATTAATGTCCATGGAGACAAATCCACCAACCTACGAGTTAATGTCGCCGGTTCATCTGCTCCCCAACAGGTTCATTACCAGTGACTTCCATACTGACGAGGAATTAAATGCTCAAGTAAGGTGTTGCTCTCATCACATCTTTAATTCTGTTTTTAAAGAGAGAAAACTGATGTTTTGGAGAGAGAAACAACAATATTCATCTTGTTCATCTGGACACCAAGAACACACGCACAAATGTGTGTGAGAGAAACACGTTTAAAGATCTTACTTTTGTTATTTATGTAATTTGTTTAGATTTATACTTTTTATGATATTTGATAGATTTAAATTCAGAGCTTCGTTTGTTTATTTCAAAATTTTAAATCAAGACCAAGAAGAAATTTTTGTGTGCCCAATTTCTTTCTTCAAAAATCCGGTCTTCTTAGTTGTTTCAGATCTATATGTGTTTCAAACATATGGGTTTGAAGCAGATTTGATGTTAGATTCATTACTTTTGAGTTTTTTTATGAGTTCTTTGATTTTCGGTGATGTTATTTTCAATAAAATTTTTGTCTTTTTTTTTCATCCTTACCAGGTGGTGATTCTACTAGATGGCATATCCTGTTACTACAACCCGTAGCTACACATGTTACATTTTTTACAGCTACATATGTAACGACCCTTTGTTATATATGTTAATGACCAGCTTGTTGGAATAGGTTAATGGAGTTTATGCAAGAGATGAGTCAGCAAAGGTAGCAGATAAACAGCAAAGACAGACCGTCAATGGAAGCTCCACCGCTTCTTAGTGATCTGTGTTTTCGTTTACTAGTAATATGTAAAGTGAGACTCTTATTATTTTGTCTAGGACGTGTTGTTAAAAATATTCTGGCCTTCCGAACTTCTGCCCTGAAGTCGACCTCAGCATATTTGTGTTGCTTTTGGGCTCTATGCATCCATTTTTGTGTAACTTGCTTGTAGGCAATGTAGCTTTTTACAAGTTTACCAGTACATTAATCTCTAACACATGTTATGTGTAACTTGCTGAAAGTCTTAACACACGTTATAATAGGGCCTTGACACACGTTATATCAGTTATACCGTTATGGGTATAGTAAACGGCCCACCATTTTTCTTAGTGCTATGTATTTTCGTTTACTAGTAATATGTAACGTGAGAGTCTTATTGTTTTGTCTAGTACATGATGTTAAAACGGTATGGACTTAACACATTCTGGAAGTCTTAACACACGTTATAAAAGAGGCTTAACACACGTTATATCAGGTATACTATGTTGTTATTAAGTTACTATTGGAGTTTATGCATCCATTCTGGAAGTCTTAACACACGTTATAATAGAGGCTTAACACACGTTATACATGTCAGGCGTGTAACACATGTTACAATATGTATATACAAATCATGGTGTTTTGGAAACCACTAGCTTATACATTACACCATGTTGGGTTAAACCAAGATTATAACAGAGGCTTAACACATGTTATCCCAGGTATACGGTGTTACAATATTAACTTGTATGTTCCATATTAAATTATTAACTTGTAGACGTGTTACGATCAGTACATGCACATAATGGTGTTTTGCAAACCACTTTCATATACATGAATACAAGTCGGGTTATAATGGATGCTTACATGTTATCATATGTGTACAAGTGGTGTTACAACAAGATTACGATATTAACTAAGCTCACCACTAAACTCATCGCCCCCGTCGACTGTTTTCACCCTTGTCACATGTTAAGCAATTACATGTTCCGAACAGACAAATTGTAACACATGTTAGATCAGTATATACACATCATGGTGTTTTGTAAACCACTAGCTTACAAATCATGGTGTTTTGGAAACCACTAGCTTATACATGACACCATGTTGGGTTAAACCAAGATTATAACAAAGGCTTAACACATGTTATCCCAGGTATACGGTGTTACAATATTAACTTATATGTTCCATATTAAATTATTAACTTGTACACGTGTTACGATCAGTACATGCACATAATGGTGTTTTGCAAACCACTTTCATATACATGAATACAAGTCGGGTTATAATGGATGCTTACATGTTATCATATGTATACAAGTGGGGTTACAACAACATTACGATATTAACTAAGCTCACCATTAAACTCATCGCCTCCGTCGACTGTTTTCACCCTTGTCACATGTTAAGCAATTACATGTTCCGAACAGACAAATTGTAACACATGTTAGATCAGTATATACACATCATGGTGTTTTGTAAACCACTAGCTTATACGTGAATACATGTCAGGTTACAAAAAGATTATAACAGTGGCTTAACACATGTTATACATTCCAAAATGTGCAAAACAAATGACCCGTTTCATATTATATATTCCAAAATTACCGGTACATGTGTTTCCATAAATGGCTCGTTTCATATTACAGGTTACATACTAACTTGTACATTTATTACTTGTACAAGTTTTACGCTCAGTATCCACATTATCGGATATTTTAAACATCAACAAAAATAAAATAGATATTACTTGTTTTTTTTAATTAACAAAAGGTTAACACACGTTATATATCATTCTAACAGGGGCTTAACACATGTTATACATGAACACATGTCAGGTTACATCATGGTGTTCTGTTACAACATGAACCACCAACACATGTTATAAATGAACGAAGACTTCTTTCCCAAAGGATGTGACTTATTCAATGTCCCCGTATTAACGTCGCCTACATCCATCCAGCTTGTCAATTGAATATCTTTTATGGATTTGTTTCTGTAAATCAACACACGTTATATATCATTCTAACAGGTGCTTAACACATGTTATGGATCTGTCTCTGTAAATCAAGCAACCCAACAAAAAAACAATTATTGTTAAGATCAAAAGCCCAAACAAGCAACCAAACCAACAAAAAAAACCCGTTCAAAATCTCATCCTAAAGTTTTGGATTTATTTAAAATACATGAACATTAACCATTACTAGAACACGCATTAACTTCGCCTACATCCATCCAGCTTGTCAATTGAATATCTTTATGGGTTTGTTTCTGTAAATCAACACACGTTATATAACATTCTAACAGGGGGGCTTAACACATGTTATGGGCCTGAGTCTGTGAATCAAGCAACCCAACAAAAAAACACTTACTGTTCAGATCAAAAACCCAAACAAGCAACCCAAACCAACAAAAAAACAGCTACTGTTAAGATCAAAAGCCCATAACAAGCAACCAAACCAACAAAAAAACCCCTTCAAAATCTCATCCTAAAGTTTTTGATTTATTTAAAATGCATGAACATTAAGCATTACTAAAACACTTTTAGCACACAAAAACATATTAACAACCATTTCAACAAAAAATCAAGTGTGAAATGATATTTCAAGAACACTTACCAGATCTATAACCATCCGATGAACACGAAGAAGATCTTCAAACCTTCTTCTCACACACACACTCATGCGTATGTCTTTGTGATAAAGATTGTTGTTTCTCTATCTAAAACATCAACTTTCTCTCTCTAAAAACATTCATCTTGTCATCGTTCTCTCTCTAAAACAACATACTTCAAACTTCTTATCTCTCACACGCTTGTATGTGTGTTCTTGGTGTTATAGATGAACATGATGAAGATTGTTGTTTCTCTCTCTAAAACAAAAAAAAATCATCTCTCTAAAAACTTGTGTCTTGCCATCATTCTCTCTCTAAAAGATCTGGGATTAGTGTTTGTTGAGATCACTTTTAGATCTGGGATTAGTGTTTCTTGGAATCTTGAAGGTAGATATTTGAATTCTTAAATGAGATCATCTTCTTCTTGTTCTTATTCACGTTTGTGGGGTGGGGGAGGAAAGAGAAAGAGGTAAGAGAAAGAGAAAGAGTTGGTGATTTGATGGTAATGCATAGGGAAGTAGAGTGGGTTATTTTCAATGGTCAAAAAGCCCCTTTTTCACTACCCAAATTGCTCTTGCAGTTGTACTAGACAAAATATAAGAATTATTTTAAATCTAATAATTACCCAAAAAAAAGTAAAGCCATTGATCAAACACAATCAATAGATGAGGTTGGGTTTCCAAGGTTTTCCATATATATATATATATGTATGTATATGTATATATATGTATGTATGTATATGTATGTATATGTATGTATATATATGTATATATATATATATATGTTATTTTTTTAAATAGTAATAGACTCATTTACAAATCATTTTTATGGTTTAGAATTTACCTCACTTGACATTAGGTTTAGTGAGCCCAATACTAATTTGATATTTTTAAAATAATAATAAAGCATTATGCAAGACACATTTTTTAAAGCTCAAACATAACATGGTACGTGAATTGTTAGAGACATTTATGGAAAAGATACTACGAAACATGTGGAGGAAAGATACTAGGAAACATTTAATGTGATAGAAACGTCATACCATTGACATGTGCTTAATATTGGTAAGGCTTGTTCAAATTTGTGCCACATAACCAATACCGTGACTTTGCGAGTGATAGAAACGTTATTTATTGACATAACTCTTGAAAACAATTATTACCTTTTCTTATAAAACTACTCGAATTATCCTGTGTTGTGACAGTTGGTACTTGTTCGGTTTGGTGGTACAGTATCAACATTTGTTATAGCAACCGAAAAAGATAAAATCAAATATTGGTACTGGCAATTTGGTATCGATATTGTTCGGACGATAGAAATTCTTTGCTCACGGTGTCGGCCCTCAATATTGTTTACGATTTAAAAAGTATACTCTATTGCGAATACAACTCCATTTTCATTGAAATATATACCGCAAACCATTAAATTGATAATTGCTACCGGTACCGAAGTTCTTCGAATAATATCATTCCAGTTTGTCACGATAAAACAAAGGAAAAAATCATATATATATATATATGACCGTTCAATTCTTTAATTGAACATGGATAATAATAATTATTTGGAATTTTATTAAAGTATTACGTTATAATATTAGAACTAGGTTACTGCCATAGGCCGCGCGTTGCAGCGGCAACGTCTACGATGATGACAATAATGTGTGGTACCTGAACGTGCCATTGCACATTTTTTACTTTGTTACATACGTTACATTCGTGACATTAACGTCATTAGACATATTAAAAAAAAAAGTAAGTCTCGGTTGTCGCGCTGTAAGGTTGAAAAAAGTAATTTAGACTACGGTGTAGAGTCGTAAAAGTAATTTAAACATTAATGTGGTTGGGCATTGATAAAAAAAGTATAATAATGTGTCACACGTTACAGTGTAAAAATGTAAAAGTAATTTAACTAAAATAAGGTGTCAAGTTATGAAGGAGAAAAAGGTTGACGCCAAAGTTGTCAATTTTCTAAAATTAGAAGTAATGTGTAACCTACTTAAAGATGAGAATATCAAAAGTTGAGAGTGTGAAGTGAAAAAATCAAAAGTTTTAAAATGAAGGTTAGAGTTGTCATTTGTTATAAGTCTAGGGGTTCAAAATGTCAATTGAAAACCTCACCGGCTTTCATTTTAAGATATTACTAATGTTTATCATATTTGTTTACACATATTCAACAATAAATAGTTTACTAAATTAACTAATTTAGTTATTATAAATATTAATTTACAGGATAAAATCTAAGACTTTATCCTAAGGAATTAATGCTAATTCCTCATAAACATGATTGTAGTAATTGACAATAGTAATGACAATTCTAATAAAAATATATAGTAAATAAATAATATAAAGTGAAAAAAGAATATAGCCCTAAAGTCAAATGTGTGGGCTCCTTACCGTTCAGTAACGAATTGTCAAAGGCCCATTCTATACACACCCCCCTCACTTCCTGATTACACCCCCCTTGTGAGAGGAAAACTATCGGTCCCACGCAGGCCCCACCTGTAAGTATGTGAGAGGAGGGGGTGAAAAAAGTAAATAGGGGGGTGTAGAAAGTAGCACCCATTGTCAAAATGAAACTTGTGTAAAGGGCGGGAAAAAGAAAGGGCCATAAATATAAAATGCACCGACCATTATCTTTAAGATTATATAAATAAATAGAGAAAAGGGTAAAACATATCACTTTAAACAAAAAAATAAGGTAAGGTTGATAATATGAGTGTTTGATCTTTAGTTATTTGTATATTATTGCTCACAACTTAGTTTAAAAACACAAAAAACTATAAATTGACTATTCAGGTGCCCACGCTAAATTACTATTATTATATATTAAAAAGTGTGGTGCAGTACGTTTTTTTAGTTTTTTTTTCCTTTTATTTTCTATAAAAAATAAGGAAATAAAGAAACAAAACTAAAAAAACATACTATTCATGCACCACACTTTTTAATAAATGGTAATGATAATGGTAATGGTAATGGTAATGGTAATGGTAATGGTAATATTAGTTTAATAGTTATGATTTATATTTCCTCTATGTTTTATCTTTTTTCTTCTTGGAAAATACATAATGGTTTTAAAACCTGATAACTACAACTTAGTAACTTCTATTTACATATACAAATTGAATTATAAGTTTAGACGTAAACCTTTCAAAATCACGTTTTAGTTTAATAAACATACACTACTGTTTTTCCTAATTTTACTTTTCATGATGTTTTTATTACACGCCTCGTACACGTGTGATCACTATTAGAAAACTCACGGTTTATGACCCTATTTCGTGATGAAGTTCTTTTTATCGTACACGTATCGAAAATACCTGTTAACGGTCCATTGCAATTATCTCATACGCCTCTTCAACTTTTAGTTGTTTTAGTTACAAATTTACACCATCTAACATAATTAAAAAAATATATATATCCAAGACAATAATATTGTTCAGTCACTTCATTAAATTTTAACTATTCAAGGACTTACAGGTCATTATTTTTTTTCCACAAATATTTTCTTTTATTTTAAATAACTAAGTCTTTAGCCAATGAAGCCCAGCTCAGCTAGGTGGAGGTGTGAGGGTTTTACCCTCTGGTCACGGGTTCGATCCCGGGCCAGAGCGGTTTTCCCGCACGGGTGAGCTAAGAGGTCGACTACCAGCCGGTTGAAAGCTGGTGTGGGCTGGACCTTAGGGGGGGCCCGGGGGTCGATCCCGGGGGGCGGAGGTACTTCGTCTAGGTGTGTTCCGCTGAGCCATTCAAAAAAAAAAATAACTAAGTCTTTAGTTTACTAAAATAATTAAATAACTAAGACCTTCAAATATATAAGTGTCACGATTATTTTATTAACAAATTATTCATTCTATACACAAGTAGTTTTAGCTAAAATACTCAAAAACAATGTCCAACAACTTAAAACTCTTATTTAACCTTCGAAATTATTGAAAATGAAAAAAACATGAAAACACATCTCAAATCATCTCAATTTCTAGCAGAGACGTCTACAAATGGTGAGACCATCACCTAATGGAACCATAGAGATTTCGACACGATGGTCAGCTGCAAGCATTGCATTAAACTTTCTGAAGCTTGCTCTTCCCTCCTTAAATCGATCAAGAATAGATGCCTCGGGTTGTATCACCGTTCCAAAAAAAAGTGTGTTATCATACACCACAATCCCATTTACCTTTAGCAACTTCAGTATTCGCTCATGGTAGTTGCTATAGTTTATCTTGTCCGCATCAACGAAAGCAAAGTCAAAACTTTCTTCATTTTCAGCCTAAAAAGGGTAGATCATATAGATAATTATAGCAACTTTAACCGTAAACCAAACCAATACAGACCTATTGCCAGTGGTAATCCCGAATTGCACACACACATATATATAGGGTTTTACGGTTGTTTTTATGGCGAAAAGACGACGGTTTTATGGTTTTTACCAAAACAAACCAATGAAACCCCGTGTATTATACGATCGCGCATCAGATTTG
The DNA here is from genome assembly GCA_030545235.1 of Helianthus tuberosus. Taxonomy (NCBI): domain Eukaryota; kingdom Viridiplantae; phylum Streptophyta; class Magnoliopsida; order Asterales; family Asteraceae; genus Helianthus; species Helianthus tuberosus. The sequence goes on along the minus strand of CM060403.1, from coordinate 8,004,047 downwards.
GACTGAAAACGAACGACGGTGAAGATGGTGTTGGAGGTTCGACGGTTGGGAGCTTTCGTTTTGCTAAATTTTGGGTTTTTTTACCCATCTTTACAAAACGAAGGCGACAAGTTCCTATTCTTTGGTATAATTCTTTTTTGGGTTTTGTAAATTTTTTGGGTTTGCTTTCATGGTTTTTTTCTGTTTTTCCAAGTTCCTATTCTTTTTGGTATGATTCTTTTGTACAAATTTACTGTTTTTTTAACTTGATGAAAGTAGGTCTTAGGCTATAAATGAATTATTATAGCTCCGAAAAAAAATTAGGTATAAATTAATTTTTTACTTGTAAAAAATGAATTATTATGGGTTTTTACATGATTCCTCACTTTTTTTTTTTAATTTCTTAGTGAACCTCACACTATATAACCTCCGACAAAAGATGAGAGAGGGTCGTTTACTTGAAATTTGGAATTCAACTTTATGTCACTAGCCCTCCTAACCATACAGTTAATAGTTTATAACGAATTGACGAAAACGTACATTTTCTAGTATTTTATCAAGAGCTGGTAGACCCTCAGATTCGATAAAGTCAATCTTGTGTTCCACCCCGGCCTTTTTGATAACCGGTCGACCAATCTCATAATATTCCCGACTTATATCTATTGCTACAATCTGTACCAAACGTTATAAATTTATAAACTATCGAATAAAAATGTAACAAAATTCCCAAATCACCAAACCTTTCCATCATCAGGAATTGATAACGCGGTTAAAAGGAGTGAGTAACCCGTAAAAACCCCGATCTCAATTGTTTTTTTCGCACCAACAAGCTTCAATAAGAGGCCAATTATTTGGCCTGCATCTGGTGCGGTAACAAAAAAAGCCCTGCAAAATAAGAAATTTTTAAACTTCCTATATCCACAAAACCATGTTGATACAAGTTTTTTCTTAAAAAAGACCAAAAAAAAAAAAAAAAGAAAGAATGAAAGAAAAAAAAAAAAGAAAAGAAACAAGACGGTCACTTTGGATGTGAAGCGGTGAGAGCTCGAATCTCCTTCAATGGTTCAGGTTCGCGAGGGTATACACTAGTCTCCAGGATGTACTACATATAAATCACAAGAAAAATTGTAAGTTTTGAAGCAAAAGATACAAAGGAACTATGAGGATACCTCGTATAAGCCATGAGTTAGTAAGCCTTTGGAATGAGTTGGTTCCATTATGGGTGTGTGTGTGTATGTTAAAATTCTTAAGGAGAAGATGTCCATTTATAGGCACATGTCGAAATAGTATCCCAAAATTTATGTGTGGTCATTTTTATTATATTTTGATATAAAAAACAAAGGTAGGTGTCATATGACACCGACAAAATAACAAAACAGCCACTCAACTTTTAAGTTTGACAAGAAAAAAAAACATCTTTTACACTTTTGAAATTACACCTTATAAAATGTAATTTTGTAACACCCCAAAGTCGTTATATATATATATATATATATATAGGGTTGGGTTATATGGAAAACCCCATCTTTTTTAGGAAACCTTGAAAACCCAACCGCATCCATTGATTTAAATAGATCTAAATAGATCAATGGCCCACGTTTGTTTAGAGAATTTTTGCCTTTAAAAACAATATAATAGTCCATATAGTACAAGTTAAGGGCAATATGGGTAATGAAAAAGCAACTTTATTGACTTTGGAAAACACAAAACATCAGATCACCATAAAAAGATTCTCTCTCTCTTACCTTTTTCTCTTTCCTCTTTCTCTTTCCCATTTCTTCTTCCCTAATCTTGAAGACAACCATAGCCACAACCATAAAAGCTTCTTCGGACGGTTTGAAGAAGGTTTGAAGACCCTTCTTCGTGTTCAGGTGTTGCTGATTACAGAAACAATAATCTTTATTTTTTAGAGAGAGAGAGAGAGTTGAATGTTCAAGTGTGTGTGAGAGAAGAAGGTTTGAAGACCCTTCTTCGTGTTCATCGGACGGTTCTAGATCCGGTAAGTGTTCTTGAAATATCATTTCACAATTGATTTTTTGTTGAAATGGTTGTTAATATGTTTTTGTGGGCTGAAAGTGTTCTAGTAATGGTTGTTAATATGTTTTTGTATTTTAAATAAATCAAAAACTTTAGGATGAGATTTTGAACGGGTATTTTTGTTGGTTTGGTTGCTTGTTAGGGGCTTTTGATCTTAACAGTAGCTGTTTTTTTGTTGGTTTGGGCTGCTTGTTTGGGTTTTTGATCTGAACAGTAAGTGTTTTTTTGTTGAGTTGCTTAATTCACAGACTCAGGCCCATAACATGTGTTAAGCCCTCTGTTAGAATGTTATATAACGTGTGTTGATTTACATAAACAAACCCATAAAGATATTCAATTGACAAGCTGGATGGATGTAGGCGAAGTTAATGCATGTTCTAGTAATGGTTAATGTTCATGTATTTTAAATAAATACAAAACTTTAGGATGAGATTTTGAACGGGGTTTTTTGTTGGTTTGATTGCTTGTTTGGAGCTTTTGATCTTAACAATAATTGTTTTTTTGTTGGGTTGCTTGATTTACAGAGACAGACCCATAACATGTGTTAAGCACATGTTAGAGTGATATATAACGTGTGTTGATTTACAGAAACAGATCCATAAAGGATATACAATTAACAAGCTGGATGGATGTAGGCGACGTTAATGCGGGGACATTGAATAAGTCACATCCTTTGGGAAATAAGTCTCCGTTCATTTATAACATGTGTTGGTGGTTCATGCTATAACAGAACACCATGATGTAACCTGACATGTGTTCATGTATAACATGTGTTAAGCCCCTGTTAGAATGATATATAACGTGTGTTAACCTTTTGTTAATTAAAAAAACAAGTAATATCTATTTTATTTTTGTTGATGTTTAAAATATCCGATAATGTGGATACTGAGCATAAAACTTGAACAAGTAATAAATGTACAAGTTAGTATGTAACGTGGAATATGAAACGAGCCATTTATGGTAACACATGTACCGGTAATTTTGGAATATATAATATGAAACGGGTCATTTGTTTTGTACATTTTGGAATGTATAACATGTGTTAAGCCACTGTTATAATCTTTTTGTAACCTAACATGTATTCATGTATAAGCTAGTGGTTTACAAACTCCATGATGTTTATATACTGATCTAACATGTGTTACAATTTGTCTGTTCGGAACATGTAATTGCTTAACATGTGACAAGGGTGAAAACAGTCGACGGGGGCGATCAGTTTAATGGTGAGCTTAGTTAATGATATAAACATTAAAGATCTAAAATACGAAACATTAAGGGTCTATAATTTGTAATCTATACGAACATTAACGGTTGTTCGTGTTTCACAATAACGGTTGGAATTATACAAACTGTAATTTGTAATCTATAAGACACATTAACGGTCTAATTACGAACATTAACTATTATACTTGGTGTTCGTGTTTCAAAACCCATATTCTATAATCGGCTGAAAAGAAAAAAACTACTGAAGCAAACAAGCAAGATAAAAACGTGAGCATTAATATCCAAACAAATCATCATATCCAAACAACAAACAAAAACCCACAATGCAATAATCAAATCAAGAAACTAAATCAAGATTATCTCATCACAAATATCACCACAAATATCGGACCCAAATCGAATCAAATAATAAAAAAGGAAGAAACTTTATTCGCACCCCTGTTCACCACAAGATCTGGACGAACATTGGAAGGTGAGAGAAGAAGAAGAAGAAAAGCGAACCAAAGCCCACTAGCCCCGATCGTAGTAAAGATTTTGTTTGGGAAGATGAATACTCCATAGTACATTAATGGTGCTCCATAGATCTACCATTGTTGATGGATGCTCCATAGTTCATTAATGGTGGATCTAGTTTGAAATAAGTGGTTTAAGAAGATGAAGAAATTATGAAAAAACAACCTTTCTAATTTGAATTTGGTTCATCGAAAATGGAGGATGATGGAAGAGAATGATGTGATGTTAGATATTAATGAGGGTGTCAAATCACTTTAGGCAAGACAACTTTTTGAGTGGGCTAGGAATATGTAGAATTACCAATGTGCCCTCAAGATTAAAAAAAAGGATATTATGGAAGCTGGGACATGTGGCCAAATGTAGGCCATTAGATGGGTTTCCAAGGTTTTCTAAAAATTCAAGGTTTCCTATATAGCATTATCCTATATATATATATATAGGGCAGGGTTCACGAGTGAACAATGATTTATTTGTGAACAAAATGAACTTATCTTAACCATTGATTTTGTAGATCTGGATTTTTTTTCTTTAGTGGCAATATTGTAATTATCTTTTGTAACTTACATGTATTTAATAGACACAAGGGTATAATTGTATTTTTTATCTTCATTTAATTAATTGATTTTTTTCTCTTTCCTTATTTCTCTTTCCAATTAAAACAATATTTAATTACATTCTCTATACTTTTTTTCTCTCACATATTACCTAACTTAATATTTGATAACTTAAAAAAATACAAACATTATCAAATATTGTTCGATCTAGAACACGATTAAAAATATTTAATTACATTCTCTATACATATATGTATTATATCAATGTTTGATGAAAAGATGTATAGTGGAAATAATATGCAGTAACACACAAATGTATAAGTCTGGTATATATCGACAAGTATACACTATGTACTTGACTAATACACAGGTGTATACGTCTGGTATATACCGAGTTGTATACACATATGCACTTGAATAATACACAAGTGTATAAATGTGGTTTATAAAACCTGTGGAAACAAGATGTAATAATACACTAGTGTATAAGTCTTGTATATACTTACATGTATACACATATGTTAAAAACATAATTTAGTTAGGTTTAATATTTAATTTTAAAAGGAACATAAGAGTTTATTTAAAAAAAAAACATTAGCCCTTCAATCTCTTATAATTAAAAATGTGAGAGAAAGAGTTAAGAGAGGAGAAAATTAAAGAATTTTAATTAAAAGTACTTGGCTAATGTCAATCTTACCCTTTTATTCTAAAAAAATGATCAAGGGTCAAGATTAGTTCACTCAGTTCACTCTCCAGAAATTGTTCACTCATGATCCTAATCCTATATATATATATAGGGAGAAGATCATGCGAGAACCACCTCTTATTGCGAGATCCGTGAGAACCAATGTGAACACAACCAAAAATGCCTAAAAATAGCTAAAAATCACACAAAAATTTTTTTTTTTTATATTTTTTATATAAAAATCGCTACTTTTCAAAGCCAAAAAAAAAATTTAAAATTTTTTTAAAATTTTTTTTTTTGCCACTAAAAGTAGCGATTTGAGCATAAAAAATATTAAAAAAATATTTTTTTAGATTTTTTTAGATTTTTTTTAGATTTTTTTAGGTTTTTTGGGGGTTTAGTTTTTAGCATTTTAGCTTGGGGGGGGGGGGGGTGTTTAGGTTTTTGGGGGGGTGGGGGAGGGGGGTTTAGGTTTTTTTTTTTGGGGGGGGGGGGGGGGGGGGGTTAGGTTTGGGGGGGGGGGGGTTACGTTTTTTTAGGTTTTTTAGCTATTTTAGGTTGTGTTCACATTGGTTCTCGCGGTTCTCGCAATAAATGGAGTTCTCGCATGAGCCCCTCCCTATATATATATATATATATATATATATATATATCGCATGGATGTATAAAAAAATCACTATCGCATGTTATAAAACATAACCCAAATCGCATGACGTTCAATAATACCAAAATCGCATTTTGATAATGCCTCGCGAACACAATGTACGTTAAGCCCTATTGTACAATAATTGGCCTCTATATAATAATATAAGGAATAAAGAAGATGACCAACCCGATGGATAGCGAAAATTGCGCAGATTCCGGATCCGTTAATCTATTTGCCTTGAACTTACAAGCCTCTGACAGGTGGGCATTAGAGTTAATTACACCTGCGTTGATGGATAGTGATAGTCTCGTAAATATCAACAATTAAATGTTAACTCAAGCAAGTTGATCAATCATTTTAAACAACAATTAATTATTAACCAAGAGGATTCCATCTCCTAACGTTAACTCAAGCATATGAATCAACCATTTTAAACACCCCTTTTAATCCAACTCCTAGTGCTAGTATTGACACCATCGTGATAAGCCTACAAGAAAGTAATATTTCTTTGTGAGAATGGGTTGGACCATTAACACGTTGTACCTTCTTCTGAATTTCTTGTTCCTAATGGGTCAAATCGAATAATCTTTTTCGTACAGATCAAGTGGCTTGCAGACACTTATTTTTTTATTTATAATAAATATACATTAAAAATAACTACGATAAAATGTAATCTTTTAAATAATAAAGTTAAGGGGGTTTATGCATGTAGATACACTCTGGTCTACTTTTGACACGTTTAAGCCAGTAGATTTGTTTCCATTTAGTAATCTACTTTCGTCCCATTTAAGCCAGTAGACTTAATCTTTTTTAGAATAGCAATTTTATTAAGCGAATACATTCTAAACGGCGAGGAGATACATTACCATCCTTGAAAAACCGTAAGTCAATGAGGAGAGAAAAAGGGTTCAATCAAATAGTTTGAAATCATCCTCAGTTCATCATTGTCACGAACAAATAGTTTGAAAACATCCTCCGTTCATCATCCCCATTCCAACCCTCATCTGCTACACCATGTGTCAAAGAAAAAACCCTAATTTCTTCATCGCAACATGCCAATCGTGAAGACTCATTGATTCACGAAATCATCTCATAATCATCACACAAAAACATATACCAAATATGGTGATTTATAGTAGAATCCTAACAATACCTTGATAGCATCCACCGAGCACAACATTCTCTGCTAGTCCGCCACCATGTTCTTCAGATGATGGTGTGTTTACTCGCTCTTATGACAAAATCGTAACATCATAACATTAAAATAGATTGGGAAGTGGCAGAGAATTCGGGTTTCTCGAAAGTAGGAGAATGAAAGATCAAATGGGGTTGATTGTTGAAGATCGAAGAATGACTGGAGAAGGGTTTTCTTCATATCGGCGGCTGAAAGTAGAAGAAGGGTTTTGAGGATTATTTTATTACAATTATTATTAGGGATTAGAGATCATTATTATTAGTTATTAGTTTTTTTAGATATATATATACTAGTAGGGTTGTGCAATAACCGAACCATTAACCGAAATCGAACTGAAAACTGACAAAACCGAACCGAAATTAACCAAAACCGAATTAACCGAAAGTCGGTTAACGGATAATTATTTTACCATCGGTTAACCGAAATTAACCGAACCGAACCAAATCATTTATTTTTTTTATATATTTCTAGCTTTTATACCTCTATTTCATGTATTTCATGTAATAATGCCTCTATTTCATTTATTTATGCCTTAATTTCATTTATTTATACCTCCATTTTATGTATTTAAACATCTATTCATACCTTTATACATCCATTACATGTATTTCTAAGCAAAAAAATTAGCCCTTGTTTGAATTGGTTATTAACCGAAAATTAACCGAACCGAACCGAAAACCGACAAGTTAACCGAATTAACCGAATCGATTAACCGATGACTTCGGTTACGGTTACGGATAATGCTAATAACCGAATCGAACCGAAACGTGCACACCTTTACATACTATGTTAGAACCACGTGTAATACACATGCTGAATAAATATAATTTTGTATACTAAGTAATAAAAAAGTTACATCTTTAAAAAATCGTAAATTGCAAGATTGAATAAACACGTGTATTAGACAGCTTATATACAAATAATGTAATCAATTAACACACAATTATCAATATATGTTTTTGGAAAAAAAAAATGAACTTTGATGTATTATATATTTTTTATAACATTTTACTTTGTTTTTTTATTTATTGTTAAGTTAGAAACTTGTGTATTACATAAATTATAACATTTTACTTTATCTATTTATTCATTAATGGGTTAGAAACTTGTGTGTTATACGTGATTGAATCAATTTAATATTAAATAGTTATTAATAAGCAGAAAACAAAAGAATGAGTTAAGAAAAAAGTTAAATATATAAAAGATAAGAAAAAAAGAAAATAAAATAATTATATAGCAATAATTATTGAAATTATTATTAATAAATAACCGGTTATATTGATCAATATATTGATTGACAAAAGATCTATTTGTATTTTTTATGTAGATATATTATTTAGATGTTTCTTAGCAAAAAGAACACATAAAAATATATCTAGGAATAATATATATATTAAGTAAATAAGTGCGGATGAGGTGAAATAAAAAAAAGCGGGTGAAGAATAATGAAAATCGAATGTATTAATATTTTATTTATATAATTTAAAGATAATTTTATGTGAAGCAAATAGATTATTTTTATATCTATATATAGTGAATATTTTTAATTATAAAAAATAGGTATTTATAATTAAGTTGGAGATAATTAAGAAGAGGATAATGAATATATTTAATTTTATATAAATACATATTTATAATCAAGTAAGAGATAATTAAGGAGGAGAAAGAGGTAGGAAAATAACAAAATAGATTATTCAATTAATGACACGTGTCCATTATAGGTTTACTTTATTATATATGTACTAGCGGTAAGACTCGTATGCAAACACGGGCCGTTTCTTAGAAAACCATGCATACCATATTTTATTAACTTTAGATCCAAGCCAATTCTTGCAATAAGAATGAGAATTATACAGTACTTGTAATTCAAATAAAGTTAAAACTATTTTTTGCAAATAAAGTTGACCAATTCCATTGATGATTGCTTAAAGTCAAACCACTGTTTTCAAAAAGTCTGTTTGACCAAAGTCAAACCACTATTTGGAAACCTATGATTCTTAGTGGTTCAAAAGTCTATCTTGACCAAAGTCTGTTTGACCAAAGTCAAACCACTGTTTGCAAAAAAAGCAACCACTTTTTGTCCACAAAATAGTGTTTTAAGCCATCAGTGGTTTCAAACATCTGTTTTCATCCATCTGTTGACCAAAGTCAACAGATACATCAACCACTGTATCAACAGATGTATCAACAACAATGGTTTTCAACAGATGCATCAACCATTGTATCAAGTGATTTGGAGGATGAAACGGAATTGCAGCAGCACGTGGCGGTGGTTTATCCACCCGATTACCGGCCATAACTGAACATTGGTTAATAAATATTATTCACTTGTTACAAAAGTTTAAAAATACGGGAAACTCAACAGAAATTTGAAACACAACAATAAAAACGAAAAAAGAGCATCTTGGTATTAACAAAGGAAGTAAACAGTTTTTTTTTAATATCTTGACACTAAAGAACACTTAAGCATACCGTGACCATTTAGAAGTAATTTCATTTTCATCCCATGTGAAATCAAACATCTTTCCACAATCAACATAAGTTTTTATATTACATAATAGCCGAATAGTTCCAAATCTTGGCTATTCGGTGTTAAAAGAATTACATATACCAACTTACACAGCACAACCTGCTTCGAGACACGATAAAACTAAGCAAATAATCCGAAACTATATAAAGGATAATCACTAATCAGTAGTACTTAAGAATTTAACAATGAAAAGTCAACTTCCTGCCCACTTTCGGATAACTGTAGTTGTCAACATGTTGGAGGTATTTCAAAACTTCATTGCTCAAATCAACTTCAACCATATCTCCCCAACTTCAACTTCAACCTTAAATACATAAAGTTTACAGTATAAAAAATACAAAAATATACAATTTATTAATCTTTTGTAAACAAAATAACATTTGCATTCAAGCATGTTCCTTCTCCAAAAAACAATATTTTAACCCAACAGTCGTTTCAATCACCTTCAACCTCCACAAAACACTATTTTAACCCAACAGTGGTTTTAAACCATCGTTTTAACCAAACAGCATTTTCAACCACAGTTTTCTCCACAACACTCTGCTTTATCCCAACGGTGATTCCAAACATCTGTTTTCATCCATCTGTTGACCAAAGTTAACAGATGTATCAACCACTCTTTTATTTTAAACATCTGTTCACAATAACAGAGCTTTGATCATTTAAACACACATTTGCCAATATTACAAGCTTTTACACTCTCAAACCTAAATATTCATTTAGTTAATTTAAATAACAAACATGGTTAATAATTTTAACACAACTAATTATATAAAATATGAAAGTGTCAAACAGAGGTAACTATATAATAAACAAACTTCAAAACAACACACAGCATTCAATAAAATACAGCATAATAATTTCTAATCAATGGGTGAAACAGTATTCTCGATAAATAAAGCTCCTTTTGGATCACTATAGTTGTCAACATGTTGGAGGTATTTCAAAACTTCATTACTCAAATCAACTTCATCCATATCTCCCCAACTTCAACTTCAACCTTAAATACTTAAACTTTAGAGTATAAAAAAATACAAAAATATACAATTTATTAATCTTTTGTAAACAAAATAACATTTGCATTCAAGCATGGTGCTTCTCCAAAAAACAATATTTTAACCCAACAGTCGTTTCAATCCCCTTCAACCTCCACAAAACACTATTTTAACCCAACAGTGGTTTTAAACCACCGTTTTAACCAAACAGCAGTTTCAACCACAGTTTTCTCCACAACACCCTGCTTTATCCCCACAGTAGTTCTAAACATCTGTTTTAACCACTGTTTTATTTTCAAACATCTGTTCACAATAACAGAGCTTTGATCATTTAAACAGACCTTTGCCAATATTACAAGCTTTTACACTCTCAAACCTAAATCTTCATTTAGTTAACTTAAATAACAAACATGCTTAATAATTCTAACACAACTAATTATATAAAAACTACAAGTTTCAAACAGAGGTAACTATATAATAAACAAAGTTCAAAACAGTAAACAACATTCAGTGAATACAGCATACTAATTTCTATTCAATGGGCGAAACAGTACTCTCGATAAATAAAGCTCCTTTCGGACCATTGTAGTTGTCAACATGTTGGAGGTATTTCAGAACTTCGTTGCTCAGATCAACTTCAACCATATCCCCCAGATGTTTGTTATCAGCCACTTGTTGTTTTCAATTATATTAGTCCTTCGGCGCCTATCTACATAATCAACTACACGAGGATTATTGAAAGCAAACACCTTCATCCAGTCTCCTTCTTCATATCTGAGCAAATCAGCAGTTAGCTCAGCAGACTTTCCAATAACAATCAAATGCAACCTCTTTGCGATGGTCAAAAAATGCCCTTGGCAAGGATTGACTACGATACTCTCTGGAAAACGAAGCATTCTGAAAGTCTCAGAAAGAACATCAAAAGCAACGATGTTCCTCTCACCTAGTGGATACCAATAATTTGAAACCATGAAATATATGGTTTTATCAGCATAAACTCATGTAGACCATGAATAACCGCTTGAACCATAATTATTTATGCTACCGAAATTTATTGTTCTCCATGACTCACGGCGTCGTAAGTAAACACGAGCAGTAGCTACATTACGGTAACATCTGATGTTCAGCACTTTCAAATTATTGAATTGATCAAAATAAATTCCAGCAGTATCAGAGTTTCGATCATGATTGTAATTTAAGTAGTTGTCAGACAAAACCTTATAGCGCCTGGTAGTTGGATTCCAAAGAATCAGCTCACAGCAAATCCCTTCATTGCAAACTAACAACAATCCATTAAATGACGATAAAATACGTAAGAAGGTAGGGTGGACATTGTTAGGAAAACTTAAGGTTTTGCTTCTAACAACATCCAAATTACCAGTAACTACGTCGTCAACGACAATTGACGTGTCTTTAAAGGAGAGTAGTTTCTTTTGTACTGAATCTCCACTTCGGAGAGCATGCATCATCTCAAATCCATGAATTGACAGTTCCCTATAAAAATTATTGGAAAGACATTTCAAACGATCAATATCTTCTGCAGAGAGCCTTGTGAAAATTTCGTTAACAATCACTTGAAACCCAATGTTTTCCATTTTCTAGTGAACCAATGCGTCTTTGAAAGCCAAAGAAATTGTAATGATATTTATAAACAAAAAACTTTTGAAGATGATTGAGTAGATGGATGAAAACGGTAATGATGAAAACCTCTGCCCAATGTATTTTACATACCCAATGAAGGCGGTTATGACTAAATACATCGTCAGACGAAAGAATATGATGCGACATTCGTTAGGCTTTTAATGCAAAACATTTGAAAAGTGCGTTTCCATGGGAAAAGTATAAAATTAAACACATTATTATAATTACAATTAACCTCTTCATTTACCATAAGACGCCTTTACCATAATTTCAGAAGTGAGTGAGTGACATGCATTAATTGCAAAGTACATATCCCCAGGCATTTTGAATTTGAAATTACCGGCAATTTCAAAACATCTGCTAAGATATATGTTTGCCAAAGGAAACATCTGCTAAGTTATACTTTCTTGGAGATGGGCAGTGGTTTGAAATTAAATGTATTTTAAGTCAGATAAAAAATCGCTTCATTTGCAATCATCCTTTAGTCATAACTCAGATAAAAAATCTATAATGTTAAAACCAGCAATACTCTACATAGTAAACAAATGCTTCTGCAACTCCAGCAGACAAAGATATTGAGAACATCTGTTAGACAACAACAGATAATGCCAACAGTAGAAAGTCAAACAGCCGTTAGATTAGGAGAAGATCACCACTAAACAAATGTTCTCTTTGGGCAGACTTTACCTTTGACAGAGAGTTAAAGTAACATATGCATCAGTATTTACAATTGAGAGGAGGAAATTCTTCGAAAAGCTCTATTAGGCAACAACAGATGTTGGCAACAGTAGCAAGTCAAACAGCCGTTAGATCAGCAGATGATGATTTAGAGCAGATGCTCTCTTTTGCCAAACTTTAACTTTGACAGATCTATACAGTAACAGATATTGATTCAACATCAACATAATCTAATTAAACTCAGAGACAATTTCACTTCTACATCAAATGTACCGATCTGCAATAATCAGATGATATTAAAAATTACATAATAATACTTATGCACCTTAAAATTAGTAAAAATAAAAAGCTCCACAAACATTAATAGGATTAAAATTTAATTATGAAGATTAAAAGATCAACAATTACATTGAGTACTGAACAACGAAACTTTAAAATCTAACAACAACACCAAGAAATTTAGGAATCTAACAGTAAACATTTAGTGCTTTTAGCTTCAACTCCATCGAGTACCGAACTTCTTAATGTATATCTTCGATAATCGCCATGAACTCCACGGAAGTACTAAATGCATCACCATCAGGTTTCTGGAAACCTGGTCTCTCGTGAACAGACCAAGATGCAGTACATGAAAACACTTCTTTAGCTGTTGAAGAGTAGCCCTATCCTCATATACTTAACCGTCAACTTGCTTCAAAAAGAGATGCTTTAAACCAAACTTTATGCTGCTTTTAATACAAAAAAGGTAGGAAAGAACAAATCCCTAGTAAAATAAAATCTTATCTTACAGCTTAGAAGATCCTTTCTTGAGTTTAGTAGGAACTACTATGGGTTCTACATCATCATCATCTACCCAAGTCAGTTGTAATCATCATTTAGTCATAAGCCTAAATTATTTTAAATGTACATTTAATAATCTTTCTTTGTGTTTAATTTAACTTTATGCTTCTTTTAATACAAACCTAAAATAACTCGCATATGATTGTATGAATTTCAAACAACTGTGATTAGACTGAACTATAAAGAGAGAATTAGAGTATATCACTTCAAAAATAAAAATTCAAATTTCAAAATTAGAGTAGCAAAAAAAACATACGTTAAACTATGTTGGAACAATGATGCTGGAAACAACCGTAGAACAATCATCATCATCATCATCTGCTCAGATCATTCACAATCATCATTTAGTCATAACTCAGATAAAAAAACTTTAGTAAAAATCAAAAACCAAAACAAACATAATCATATATATCACATTACCATCATCAAGGCAAACCACATATCCCCAAAATTTGTTCTGAAAGTGGGTCAGAGAGAGCTTCCGTTTTCTCTTATCCTTTATGAACAAATGTCGAGTATTGAGAAGAAGGGATTTGAGGGAGAGATACATTAGAAATGTGGTTTGAAAATACAAAAGCAGAGAACACGAGAATGTAAATATGAAGAGTGAAATGAGAATATAAATCAGTTTATATAAGAAGATGATTGACAGAAGTGAGTGACATGCATTAATTGCAAATTGCATATCCCCATGCATTTTGAATTTGAAATTAACCGCAATTTCAAAACAACTGCTAAGGTATACGTTTGCTAAAGGAACCATCTGCTAAAATTAAACTTTCTTGTAGATGGGCAGTGGTTTGTCCTTTTGTGTGGGCCAGACCTTTAACATTTGAATACACGGCAGTGCTTTAAAATTAGATGTATTTTAAAGTGATTTATATATTCCGGTTTATAATGCAGTAATGACATAAGAAAAGCCTTGTTGGACAGCCTCTCTGGCTGACACATCAGCTTTTCTTATGTCACTCAGATTTCTCCTTTTATAGAAAGTATAGATAGATATATGTAAACTGAGAAGAAAAAAAAAACAAATATATATATAAATGACACGTGTACAAAAGTCTGATATGACAGCATAGGAATCCATCAAATAGGAAAAAAAATAAAAAAAGGAGGTTGAAATCAAGCCAAGTATATAGGGATTTTCATTTATAAGTATAGAGATTTAGTTGGGATAAAATAAAATATATATATATATATATATATATATATATATATTGTTTCAATATAGTATTAATTTTATCAAATATAAAATGTCATCGATTATTTTATTGTAAAATACTTATTCTATGCATAAGCATAAGTACCAAGTACCCTTTTTTTATTAAAATACTCAAAATGATGTCCAACAAGATGCAACAATTATTGGTAGGTGAGACGTAAACAAAACTCACCTTCATCTAATAAGATAAAACTTTTATTTCACATTTCCAGCTTATTTAAAGAAAAACATTAAAACGACATCTCATATTCTAGTAGAGACATCTCTAAATGGTGAGACCATCACCTAACAGAACCAGAGAGATTTCTACACGGGGGTCGCTTGCAATTGATTTGTTAAACTTAAATTCTTCACGAATAGATGCCTCAGGTCGTGCCATCTTCCGAACCAAAGTGTGTTGTCGTACACCACAATCCCATTCGCCTTTACCAGTTTCATTATTCGCTTATGGTAGTTGATATAGTTTATCTTTTCCGCATCAACGAAAGCAAAGTCGAAACTTCCTTCATCATCAGTGCACCTTAAACTAAAGCCAAACCAAACTAATCCAAACTTAGTGCCACGGCTTTAAGCCCCAAAATATATTTACTTTTTATATTTATTTCTTAATTATTAATTATAGTTATATACACACATATAAACTAATGTTTAGATTTTAACCCGTCAACTATAAACTTTATAATTTATCATTTAGTAATCTTTTTACTCAAAAGTTTAAATTTATTTTACTCCGGCATTTTAGGCCATACGAAGTCAGCAGCAAACTGGTTCGGCAAAAGGTGTTTGCCGCTCGGGAACACCGCCGCCAACCATGTTTGCCACGCGGTTTGGATTCTTTTATAGCGTTTGGTTACTGATCGACAAAGGCCAAAAATTTGACCGTTGGAGCATGTGTAACAGCCTTATAGCCTTTTAAAATAAAAATATATATATATTTTCTTTTAAAAATTAAACTATAAATGCCTAACATAAATCACACCCAAATACTTTCAAATTTATACCCCAACCAAACAAAAAAATACCAAACATTTACTCAATCATTACAAAACAAAATGGCGGATGAACTCCCGTTATGGTTCCCACCCGATAGTAGCGACGATTCATACGGTAGTATGATTCTTTTTTTTTCCCCAAAATCTCATCGAAGACGCAGAACTTCAAGACACGGGCACATCTAACCGAAGGAGATATATTGAACGTCAACGTGAGGTGGGGCATGAGACATTCATGGCGAATTATTTTGAGGAAGACCCGAAATACAACAACGATATTTTTCGGCATAGGTTCCGTATGTCGAAACGTTTGTTTCTAAAAATTGTGAGCAACGTGGAAGCGAATGACTCGTGGTTTCAAGAGGCCCTCGATACGCAAGGTAGGAAAGGCTTTACGCCGTTGCAAAAGGTGACATCGGCTATTAAACAACTCGCAACTGGTAACACTCCAGACGAGAACGGCGAGTACTTACATATGGCCGAAAGAACTTCCCACGAGTGACTAGAATATTTTTGCGACAAGGTTTGCAAAATATACGCTCCCGAGTTCCTACGTAGACCGACAAGCCACGACATGGCACTTTTATACGAAGCTCATGAGGAAAAACATCACCTTCCAGGTATATTCGATAGCCTTGATTGCACCCATTTTGTTTGGCGATTTTGTCCCATAGAGTATCGAGGCCAATATATGCAAGGAGATCACCGATACCCGACTGTTATGCTCGAAGCGGTTGCATCTCAAGATTTATGGTTTTGGCATGCTTTTTGCAGTCCACCTATAACAACCCTCCTTAAAATAATTTGGACACCCCTAAACGTTCCTAAATACATCCCGAATACGAGAAACGGACCCGAATAACTTTTATTTCATTAAATAACAAATAAAAGCAAAATTAATAGTCTGTCGCGGGGCGCGACAGACTTCTCTTCATTCTTCGCGGGGCGCGACAGAGCAACAGACGGTGACACCACAGCGTGCCACGTGGCATAACACGCGTCGAAACCAGCCATGACTCAGCAACACTGCCGCCGCCTCTAGGTCTCTGGCGGGGCGTGACGGCCCTCCTTGTATCCTTCGCGGGCCGCGAGAAAGTGCCTGTCAGGCACTATAAATAGGATCGATGAGCTTTAGTTGATTTTCGTTCAAAACTCGATTCCCTCTCTAAATTTCTGAATTATAGACATAATATTGGGTATTATACCCACTAAAATAGCGAAGCTCTGCCTCGTTGTAAGTATTATAACCCCCGGTTACGTATTAGATACGCTGCCCGATTGATTTAGTGCTCCGTAAGGCCTGTCGAGGCTCTGCCCGATGTAGTCGTTGGAGTTCTGTCTCGGGGAGGGTATAACTAATGTAAATATTGGGTTATTATACTAACGTGTGTGCATTGTTTAATTTATTAGATTATAACCAGGAAGTCACAGGGAAAAAACCTAAAATAGCAATGTGAGTAATCTCCTTTTTGTAAACTGTTTTTACAAAACCTCAATTGTTTTACACTATAATTAATAGTGATTGAGTATTTGTATTCTACAATTATCGTCGGTATGTTGGGGTTTTGTATACAAAATTTGTTACTACACTATGAGTAGTAGCATGACCACCAGTCATTGATTGACAGTACCGTGGGTGGTAATTAAGGTAGAAATATAAACAAATGTAATTGTTGATTGCCCTCAATGCTGATAAAGCCTGTTTTGATTAAACGGGTATTCACTCACCAGTATTTCTTGCTAATAAAATGTTTTAAACATGTGTTTCAGGTAACTTAGTGTGAAGTCAATAAAAGCCAGCTGGAGAGCACTGAAGGCTTAGAAAAGTGGCCATAAAAGTTACATAATTAAAAAGGAGAATTGTTTTCAATAATTAGGGTTTATCCCTATAAACATATTACAAATGAAAAATCGGGTTTTGTCCCACTTGTTTATTATAAATGTATTATCAGAAAAACTTGGGTATTATCCCATTTATCTATTTCAAACATTTTGGTGACTCTGATAAAATATTTCCTAACTGTTATGGGTGGTTTTCTGAACATATATCCCGAATTATATCCTGACTTTGTTACTTTTGTTTGTGACCAGGACACCAGATCAGGATATTGGTAACATCCTGATGCAGTATCCTGGTAATTACTAATTGTTCACGTGCATCCTGATGCAGTATCCTGGTAATTACTAATTGTTCACGTGCAGGTTAGCATGGCAAGCCTATAACGTTCGAGTGGACTAGTTCTCCTGAAGACGCGGACTAATCAGTTGAAAAGGGAACATTGAAGCCGGAAGAAGGGGTCTCCAACGTTCAAGAAGGGAATATTCGCAGCATCCCAGTTTTGTAGGATAGTTTGTTATTTCTATGTTACTATAAAAAGGAATGTACGGATCGATAGACACACACAATTTTTCACTCACACTTTTGCTCTCTACAAGCTGCAATCACTCGCATTCACGAACACTCACACTTGAAATTCATTGTAACACTTAGCTGATCCGTATAATATCTTGCACTGTATCCTGACATTTGAAGTAATAAGAAGAACAAGGCAGCTGCGATTGTCAGCTCCCGAGGTTTTGTGCCGGCGATCAAGATTGATCAAGGGCTTTCCTCGTACATCTCTTTTGTCATCCTTTACTTTTCTGCTCATTGTTTGATTGTTGATATAACTCGGTATCCTGAGCTATATCCCGAAACTGTTTTTTGCAAACAACTAAAACAAGAATATTTTCAATATACATTGTTAGCACACTACCTCACAAAACTGATTTGAACACTTAATTGCTTAGGTAATTTTGACCAAAACAATTTGGCGCCCACCGTGGGGCAAGTGGTGCTATTATTACTAAAAGATTTCTTAAAATCACTACTTGGTTTTCTATTTTCAAAACTTTTTGCACAACTATTTTCAATGGCCTCAAAATCAAACATGAGCTCTTCAACCATGTCTGCTACAACCTCTGCAACGATTGGTTCGGTGCTTCCACCACCTCCAAGGTCGCAAGCTTCCTCACAGCCTCAAGCTCCTCCGAGGAGGGTTGAAACTCACACATCTCGGGATATTGTGCCTACTCAGAATATCCATGGATCTGCTGCCTCAGGGAGAATTCCTATTATAACTTCTAATGATGAAATTCTAACTTTGTTTGGTAGTATACATGATTAGATGAAGCAATAGCAGGAGACCAACTAAATGCTGATAAGAGAGATACAACTCTGTAACACCTTAGTTGCTATTTAACGGTTTTACATGTAAATACTAACAATTAGATGTGTAGTTAAGACTACACATACTATAAAAATATGGATTTATTAAAACTTTTACAAATCATAAGTTATTCGATATAAGGTGATCAGATTCGTCGTTTAAAATTTATGACGAGGCAATGTGCGGAAGCATGTATCTTTATCGTGTTCGATTCTTCTTTGAGCTAGATCGTCTTCCGGCATCCAAAAAGTACCTACATTTCATAAACATGAAATGCTTTAGTCATATGGGGTTTAAAACGTATCTAAATGAGTCCGGGAAATAAAACTGATTAAAATAATTTTTTTTTTGTACAGGGTCCACCGTAAATTACGGTGGACACCGTAATTTACGGTGGCCCCTGGTTTAAACTACCCCCACCGTAAGGCAGGAGGTATCTGCCGTAGCGACTTCAGTCCCCACCGTAACTTACGGTGCCCACCGTAAGTTACGGTGGCCCCTTTATCAGACTCTTCCATTTTGCCGTTTTTGACACGAAAACTTTCGTATCTTTCAATCCGCTTATCCGTTTGACCTACTGTTTCTTCCTACGTGTTTGTAATTTGATTCTCCATCATATGGAGTTAAAATCCGACATCCGGCTTCATAAATTTTGAGACTTTTATGCCTTCGGCTTATTACCTCTTTACA
The DNA here is from genome assembly GCA_030545235.1 of Helianthus tuberosus. Lineage (NCBI taxonomy): Eukaryota > Viridiplantae > Streptophyta > Magnoliopsida > Asterales > Asteraceae > Helianthus > Helianthus tuberosus. Next base: position 7,984,414 of record CM060403.1, on the reverse strand, counting down.
AAATTTTGACCCGTTTGTGATTAAAACCTCCAAACTCGTTTCTAATTAATCATAAAGCATACACCAAATTATTTAACTCAAAATCTCTATCTTGGATTCATAACTTTTGTGAATTACGCGACAACACCCAAGTTACGCGCGTGATTCATTTTGACCCGTTTAGGGGATTTTTATGCATTAAAGCATCAAATCCGCTCTTCTCTTTTCCCACTTCGCGTTCCCATATATAAATTGCTACTTATGTTCCACCACAACTATTTTTGTGGTGGATCAAACATAAGGGACCTATAATCCCAATTTTACCCTTTGTTTAGTCATTTTACGGAAAACCCTAAACTTAGTCATTTGATCCACAAAAGGCTTATACCGATAACTTTTATGTCCGTCGATATCTAGCATGATCTTATTACATGTACTTAAACAATCCCCAAAGGTTGTTTACCCGATTTACCCACCATGGGCGTTTTGGTCAACCTTAGTCCTTCAATTACGACGAATGACTCTCACTAATTATTTGACCAAAATTGCATGTTTAACTAACAACTTATTTATGCGTACCTAGCCCGGGTCATAATATCGACCCATTACAACCCTTTCACTATTAATCACTAGCTAATAGTAACGTGAGCCTTATGTTAATTCCTGTGAATCACGAAACTCAACAAGCGATTGTCAAATGGTGTTAACAACACCATTTGACCCATTTGGTCTAATTGACTATTTGTCCGTATGAGATGGTATTCAATTACCATTTCATCCCTTTAAACCTATCCCGGTTTTTCCCTTTGACTCATTTTACTTAAAAACCGTTTCTTATTTGTTTGTCATTGTATGACTTGATTTACCATTTTACCCTTTTACCATAATTCATGATTTCTTACCATTTTCCCTTGTTCCGACTCTCATTAAATCATGTCGGAACATCATGTATCAACCACTTAATAGCATTCTTATACATTACTTATAATTAAGTAATTTGTAAATAGTGTAAAAGGGGTGTAAGCTTTACTTACCTCGCATCCGAACTACGCTTTTCCTTTCCTACTTGACTCGTTTGACCCGCTTCCTTCCCAAGCTTCCATCTAGCTAGTCAAGCATCAAACTATTATCATAATCCGTAAGACGATTAGATTAGTCATCATTACTTATGACTATTTCATTTTACGGATTTCATGCCGAAACTACTATTCGACTTCATCATTGGTTAGTTTGACTTTTAGAACTCAACTACCTTTATTCATATCGTAGGCATAATTAAGTTAAATCATTGTTATGATTAGAATCCGTTTTAACCCATATTTCACGTAATTAGTCAAACTAGCCAATTACGCATGTCTCTCATAAAATCTTCTTTTCAATATTCATTCGGGAATTTTAACAAACATCTTGTAGGCGCGATTTTGTACACATATTTTATCTAATTATGGTCATCATTTTAACCAAGTTTTAGTATCAAAATCATGCCTCTATGTCTAGTGTACATGAACTACACCTAGAACTAGCATCACTACTTCAATGTTCATCCATTTAACACCTTAATTCAAGTGTTCATCATATTTCTACAAAACCCATTTAACACATAAATGGATGGTTATGAACTTCATATCTATGAACACTAATTCAACAAATTATTGACTAGGGTTTGCTCCTAGACATGATTTCATCCTAATTTCATCCAAACTTCAATCATGCAAGCAAAATTTTTGATTTCATATGTTCACCAAGAATTCAAGATGGAACTAAATAATGAAATTTGGCATACCTTATGATCCCTTCATCGAGGTGATCACGAATTCGTGCTTGGATTTCGATTTGGGTTGGATTTACCCCTTTAATTTGTTGATTTTATGCTTGTTAGGGTTTGAGCTTGAGAGCCCTTCTTGGTTCTTGTGTTTTGTACGACCAGAACACACACAAAGGTGTGTGTTTTGGTGTTTTTAGTTTTAATTAATAAAAACCCATTTTCTCATTTTAACCATTTTAGTCCCTCAACTTTACCCAGGTTTATAAAGGTTACTACATCAAGTTCCCTCATTATTTTTAAAACACTACACTAACTAGGTTGATATTCCTAGTTATTTATTGGGTTCCGGGAGTTATAACCCGTTTTATTTTAAGTCTCGTTAACTCAGGCTCTTATAAACTTAATTCCTTAAAACTTTGATTCGTTTGTATTTAATATTAGGATTTCTTATTTAAATCCAATTATTAATGGGTTATTTTTACTACTAACGGTACGTTACCCGTCTTTTAGTATTAACGGAGTTTGATTACCAAACCCGTTTTCGGGGTGTTACAAGTCTACCCCCCTTAAATAGGTTTCGTCCTCGAAACCTTTTCTTACATAATTCTTTGAGTTTAAACTCAATGTATTTGATCCGAGCAATCTTTTAAACATTACTCATACTTAACCAATTGTTAGTATTGCCAGAAAAATATGGTAACATCTTTTTGGTTACTAATTGTCTACGTATCTCATACGACATAGTGCAACTTGAAATAACGTAATCTCGTTATTTCCACTTGTTTAGTTAAATTAGCAATATCTATCGCTTTCATATACTATCGAGTTCTTTTTGAATCCGTTACTTTGATCCGTTTAAAGGTCTTTAGTGAAATCTTTCACTTTTAGCAACAAATTCTTTTGTTTTCAAATTTATTTATTCGGTTCAGTTATACCGAATCTACCGCTTACAAGCAAACCAAATTTCTTGATTTCAATTGCTGACCTTAACCGGTCTCACTAACTAGACTTATTAGTCCAGTTACTTTTACCGCTCGCTTGGTTATAATGTGATTTTACCTCACATTGCATTTCTTGACCGTGATCGTGTCACATCATGTTTAATTCATATCAACCTTTCATTTTCGAAAACATCACTTTTTCGAATATATCGTCTTGCGCCTATTAGCGTCAAGACTTGTATCCTTCATGCTTACTATTTAAATTCCTATCAGAATTTATATTTGTAAAAACGTTATTTCTTACTAAAACCAAAGTTTTAGTTTTAGGATCTTCTCTTTAACTTTTGTCAGAGTTATGGATATTGACAGTCCATAATTTATTCTTTTACTGTCTTAGTTTTATGCGGGGAATCGTAACAAGTTCCCTCACCTCACACTATTGACACGTAGGTTCCTTCACTTAACCTCGTAGGCTATTTCCTTAAGCTTTCACCTCTTTAAGGCGAGGCCTTATGATCCCTTTGCTTCAATTCATGACCCGTGGGTCATTTTGGCCTCGTAGACCTTTACACTAATTAATATCCCGTAGGTTATGATGATCCCGTAGATCATCTTTTATTCGAGTCTTTATTCAAATGTGTATACGTCTATATACGCATATGGCGTTAAGGCACCCCTTTTTATGGTTAGAATTATTCACTTTTATTATTTTTTTTTGGGTTTCGTTTGACCTTGACCGTAGTCTAAGGCTACATTGTTTTCTTTCAAATTATCTTTCCGACTTCGTGACTTCTAACGTCAATTACACGTCGATTTGCCCTACACTTACCGTTACCCGGTTCTTACCTATACTTCTTTACGTCCCATTACCCGGGTTGTTTTATTTTAATGTTTTTAACGCCTATAACTCCTTTACATAGGTTTATTAATATTTCGCACTTTTATTTATTCGATTCGCGCTTACTTACTTTAGCAAGTGTCATCCTTTATTAAATTTGTTTGACTTGTTCGTGTGAAAATTCATCACTTATAAATGTCAAACTTCAGTCTTTGTTCGACCCGTTCAGCTTTGAAATAGTTGAACGTAATTTATCAAAATTTCTATTTGAAGTATCTTATCGTCCTTTAGTCATGACCAAAAACCCGAGTCTTTTTGACTTTCCATACGCGTTCCTATTTCTTAGTCTACGCGTGCGTTTAATTCCTTACCCATCAACCGGGTGTTTTACCGAAATCGTTATCATTGCACCCCTTCTGGTATGCATTAAGACTTCGTTTCGATTTACTTGGTCATCTTAGCGAAATCTGTCGCTTTTATTCGACCATGTCTTTTATTCTTTACGTGACCACCATTGGCGGCCTTATTAATTATGAGTGATGATTATCATCGTTATCCTTGCTTTACTATGACTAAAGTTAACAACCTTGATTATCTTTTTCGTGTGGGCAACACCTTTGTTTTTATGACCCGGCGGATCATCTATACTTTGGTTTTTACTTGCCCATTTTGTTCACCATGGCCCTTTCGTCCAAGATGACTTATTTTCGTGAATTTTCTTTTGATCATTCATTTATATCATCATTTACATTAATCCTTGTCCCTTCTCTCGGGCTCATTATCCTAATGTAATACGCTTCCGTCACCCGGCTGTGCGTTTAGATTATTATCAACTATTTTGTTCATTTGTTTCATTTGGGTACTTTTTAATTTGTCCCATTCACCCCGTCCTTACTACATCGGATGTAAATGTGTTCGCTATAAGAAGTTCATGGTATCATATGCCACTACTTACTTGGCCAGAGTAAGCGATTAACACATGACACGCATGACCTTTTTATAGTTTTCACATCACGCCCTATGTAAGTAATGCCTCTATTTGTTTCTCTTGGAAACAATATCCCGAATACATTTTCTATTCAGTTTTCTAAGTTTCTAATTTACATATGCACAATCATTCTCTACATGTTTGTTGCATATTGCTATTTGTGCGTTTACATCTAAAAGCGTGCACCTGGTAATGTTTGCCCCGACGGGCATTCCTTGCCATTAACCTTGTTCGCAGTCGTTACGCGATTTAGTCCTTAATGAGCATGCACCTCTTGTCATACTTCGGACCGTTCCTCTATCATATCCGTAATTTGTTCAACCCTCGTCATCTTCAAATGCGAGTTTCCTCCAATTAGAACATTCATAAAGTTAGTAATGTCAACTTTACTAAATGCCCGTATCATAATACAAGGCTTTTCTACTATACGTGTTAACGCACGTAATTTTGTTAACTATATCTATTATTTAATTGAGGTATCGTATATTACACGATAACCCTATGTGTTGTTTACAAAACTTTAACATACTAAACCATTAAAATACACGTACTTACCGGATTTACGATCAAGCATCAAACCGAACACCAATCTTTATCAAGAGCATAAGGTTTAAGTCCAAGCATAGTTTTCCCACCATACTTGAATCTCTTAAACCAGGGCTCTGATACCAACTTGTATCACCCTAGTTACTATTTAACGGTTTTACATGTAAATACTAACAATTAGATGTGTAGTTAAGACTACACATACTATAAAAATATGGATTTATTAAAACTTTTACAAATCATAAGTTATTCGACATAACGTAATCAGATTCGCCGTTTAAAATTTATGACGAGGCAATGTGCGGAAGCATGTATCTTTATCGTGTTCGGTTCTTCGTTGAGCTTGATCGTCTTCCGGCATCCAAAAAGTACCTACATTTCATAAACATGAAATGCTTTAGTCATACGGGGTTTAAAACGTATCTAAACGAGTCCGGGAAATAAAACTGATTAAAATACTTTTTTTTGTACAGGGTCCACCGTAAATTAAGGTGGACACCGTACCTTAATTTACGGTGGCCCCTGGTTTAAACTACCCCCACCGTAAGGCAGGAGGTATCTGCCGTAGCGACTTCAGTCCCCACCGTAACTTACGGTGCCCACCGTAAGTTACGATGGCCCCTGTATCAGACTCTTCCATTTTGCCGTTTTTGACACAAAAACTTTCGTATCTTTCAATCCGCTTATCCGTTTGACCTACCGTTTCTTCCTACGTGTTTGTAATTTGATTCTCCATCATATGGAGTTAAAATCCGACATACGGCTTAATAAATTTTGAGACTTTTATGCCTTCGGCTTATTACCTTTTTACAAAATTTTGACCCGTTTGTGATTAAAACCTCCAAACTCGTTTCTAATTAATCATAAAGCATACACCGAATTATTTAACTCAAAATCTCTATCTTGGATTCATAACTTTTGTGAAATACACGACAACTCACAAGTTACGCGCGTGATTCATTTTGACCCGTTTAGGGGATTTTTATGCATTAAAGCATCAAATCCGCTCTTCTCTTTTCCCACTTCGCGTTCCCATATATAAATTGCTACTTATGTTCCACCACAACTATTTTTGTGGTGGATCTAACATAAGGGACCTATAATCCCAATTTTACCCTTTGTTTAGTCATTTTACGGAAAACCCTAAACTTAGGCATTTGATCCACAAAAGGCTTATACCGATAACTTTTATGTCCGTCGATATCTAGCATGATCTTATTACATGTACTTAAACAATCCCCAAAGGTTGTTTACCCGATTTACCCACCATGGGCGTTTTTGTCAACTTTAGCCCTTCAATTACGACGAAGGACTCTCACTAATTATTTGACCAAAATTGCATGTTTAACTAACAACTTATTTATGCGTACCTGGCCCGGGTCATAATATCGACCCATTACAACCCTTTCACTATTAATCACTAGCTAATAGTAACGTGAGCCTTATGTTAATTCCTGTGAATCACGAAACTCAACAAGCGATTGTCAAATGTTATTGTCAAATGGTGTTAACAACACCATTTGACCCATTTGGTCTAATTGACTATTTGTCCGTATGAGATGGTATTCAATAACCATTTCATCCCTTTAAACCTATCCCGGTTTTTCCCTTTGAACTCATTTTACTTAAAAACCGTTTCTTATTTGTTTGTCATTGTATGACTTGATTTACCATTTTACCCTTTTACCATAATTCATGATTTCTTACCATTTTCCCTTGTTCCGACTCTCATTAAATCATGTCGGAACATCATGTATCAACCACTTAATAGCATTCTTATACATTACTTATAATTAAGTAATTTGTAAATAGTGTAAAAGGGGTGTAAGCTTTACTTACCTCGCATCCGAACTACGCTTTTCCTTTCCTACTTGACTCGTTTGACCCGCTTCCTTCCCAAGCTTCCATCTAGCTTGTCAAGCATCAAACTATTATCATAATCCGTAAGACGATTAGATTAGTCTTCATTACTTATGACTATTTCATTTTACGGATTTCATGCCGAAACTACTATTCGACTTCATCATTGGTTAGTTTGACTTTTAGAATTCAACTACCTTTAATCATATCGTAGGCATAATTAAGTTAAATCATTGTTATGATTAGAATCCGTTTTAACCCATATTTCACGTAATTAGTCAAACTAGCCAATTACGCATGTCTCTCATAAAATCTTCTTTTCAATATTCATTCGGGCATTTTAACAAACATCTTGTAGGCGCGATTTTGTACACATATTTTATCTAATTATGGTCATCATTTTAACCAAGTTTTAGTATCAAAATCATGCCTCTATGTCTAGTGTACATGAACTACACCTAGAACTAGCATCACTACTTCAATGTTCATCCATTTAACACCTTAATTCAAGTGTTCATCATATTTCCACAAAACCCATTAACACATAAATGGATGGTTATGAACTTCATATCTATGAAGACTAACTCAACAAATTATTGACTAGGGTTTGCTCCTAGACATGATTTCATCCTAATTTCATCCAAACTTCAATCATGCAAGCAAAATTTTCGATTTCATATGTTCACCAAGAATTCAAGATGGAACTAAATAATGAAATTTGGCATACCTTATGATCCCTTCATCGAGGTGATCACGAATTCGTGCTTGGATTTCGATTTGGGTTGGATTTACCCCTTCAATTTGTTGATTTTATGCTTGTTAGGGTTTGAGCTTGAGAGCCCTTCTTGGTTCTTGTGTTTTGTACGACCAGAACACACACAAAGGTGTGTGTTTTGGTGTTTTTAGTTTTAATTAATAAAAACCCATTTTCTCATTTTAACCATTTTAGTCCCTCAACTTTACCCAGGTTTATAAAGGTTACTACATCAAGTTCCCTCATTATTTTTAAAACACTACACTAACTAGGTTGATATTCCTAGTTATTTATTGGGTTCCGGGAGTTATAACCCGTTTTATTTTAAGTCTCGTTAACTCAGGCTCTTATAAACTTAATTCCTTAAAACTTTGATTCGTTTGTATTTAATATTAGGATTTCTTATTTAAATCCAAATATTTACCGGGTTATTTTTACTACTAACGGTACGTTACCCGTCTTTTAGTATTAACGGAGTTTGATTACCAAACCCGTTTTCGGGGTGTTACAAGTCTACCCCCCTTAAATAGGTTTCGTCCTCGAAACCTTTTCTTACATAATTCTTTGAGTTTAAACTCAATGTATTTGATCCGAGCAATCTTTTAAACATTACTCATACTTTAACCAATTGTTAGTATTGCCAGAAAAATATGGTAACATCTTTTTGGTTACTAATTGTCTACGTATCTCATACGACATAGTGCAACTTGAAATAACGTAATCTCGTTATTTCCACTAGTTTAGTTAACTTAGCTATATCCATCGCTTTCATATACTATCGAGTTCTTTTTGAATCCGTTACTTTGACCCGTTTAAAGGTCTTTAGTGAAATCTTTCACTTTTAGCAACAAATTCTTTTGTTTTCAAATTTATTTATTCGGTTCAGTTATACCGAATCTACCGCTTACAAGCAAACCAAATTTCTTGATTAGAATTGCTGACCTTAACCGGTCTCACTAACTAGACTTACTAGTCCAGTTACTTTTACCGCTCGCTTGGTTATAATGTGATTTTACCTCACATTGCATTTCTTGACCGTGATCGTGTCACATCATGTTTAATTCATATCAACCTTTCATTTTCGAAAACATCACTTTTTCGAATATATCGTCTTGCGCCTATTAGCGTCAAGACTTGTATCCTTCATGCTTACTATTTAAATTCCTATCAGAATTTATATTTGTAAAAACGTTATTAGTTTTAGGATCTTCTCTTTAACTTTTGTCAGAGTTATGGATATTGACAGTCCATAATTTATTCTTTTACAGTCTTAGTTTTATGCGGGGAATTGTAACAAGTTCCCTCACCTCACACTATTGACACGTAGGTTCCTTCACTTAACCTCGTAGGCTATTTCCTTAAGCTTTCACCTCTTTAAGGCGAGGCCTTATGATCCCTTTGCTTCAATTCATGACCCGTGGGTCATTTTGGCCTCGTAGACCTTTACACTAATTAATAACCCGTAGGCTATGATGATCCCGTAGATCATCTTTTATTCGAGTCTTTATTCAAATGTGTATACGTCTATATACGCATATGGCGTTAAGGCACCCCTTTTTATGGTTAGAATTATTCACTTTTATTATTTTTTTTTGGGTTTCGTTTGACCTTGACCGTAGTCTAAGGCTACATTGTTTTCTTTCAAATTATCTTTCCAACTTCGTGACTTCTAACGTCAATTACATGTCGATTTGCCCTACACTTACCGTTACCCGGTTCTTACCTATACTTCTTTATGTCCCATTACCGGGTTCTTTTATTTTAATGTTTTTAACGCCTATAACTCCTTTACATAGGTTTATTAATATTTCGCACTTTTATTTATTCGATTCGCGCTTACTTACTTTAGCAAGTGTCATCCTTTATTAAATTTGTTTTACTTGTTCGTGTGAAAATTCACCACTTATAAATGTCAAACTTCAGTCTTTGTTCGACCCGTTCAGCTTTGAAATAGTTGAACGTAATTTATCAAAATTTCTATTTGCTGTATCTTATCGTCCTTTAGTCATGACCCAAAACCCGAGTCTTTTTGAATTTCCATACGCGTTCCTATTTCTTAGTCTACGCGTGCGTTTAATTCCTTACCCATCAACCGGGTATTTTACCGAAATCGTTATCATTGCACCCCTTCCGGTACGCATTAAGACTTCGTTTCGATTTACTTGGTCATCTTAGCGAAATCCGTCGCTTTTATTCGACCATGTCTTTTATTCTTTACGTGACCACCATTGGCGGCCTTATTAATTATGAGTGACGATTATCATCGTTATCCTTGCTTTACTACGACTAAAGTTAACAACCTTGATTATCTTTTTCGTGTGGGCAACACCTATGTTTTTATGACCCGGCGGATCATCTATACTTTGGTTTTTACTTGCCCATTTTGTTCACCATGGCCCTTTCGTCCAAGATGACTTATTTTCGTGAATTTTCTTTTGATCATTCATTTATATCATCATTTACATTAATCCTTGTCCCTTCTCTCGGGCTCAATATCCTAATGTAATACGCTTCCGTCACCCGGCTGTGCGTTTACATTATTATCAACTATTTTGTTCATTTGTTTCATTTGGGTACTTTTTAATTTGTCCCATTCACCCCGTCCTTACTACATCGGATGTAAATGTGTTCGCTATAAGAAGTTCATGGTATCATATGCCACTACTTACTTGGCCAGAGTAAGCGATTAACACATGACACGCATGACCTTTTTATAGTTTTCACATCACGCCCTATGTAAGTAATGCCTCTATTTGTTTCTCTTGGAAACAATATCCCGAATACATTTTCTATTCAGTTTTCTAAGTTTCTAATTTACATATGCACAATCATTCTCTACATGTTTGTTGCATATTGCTATTTGTGCGTTTACATCTAAAAGCGTGCACCTGGTAATGTTTGCCCCGACGGGCATTCCTTGTCATTAACCTTGTTCGCAGTCGTTACGCGATTTAGCCCTTGGTGAGCATGCTCCTCTTGTCATACTTCGGACCGTTCCTCTATCATATCCGTAATTTGTTCAACCCTCGTCATCTTCAAATGCGAGTTTCCTCCAATTAGAACATTCATAAAGTTAGTAATGTCAACTTTACTAAATGCCCGTATCATAATACAAGGCTTTTCTACTATACGTGTTAACGCACGTAATTTTGTTAACTATATCTATTATTTAATTGAGGTATCGTATATTACACGATAACCCTATGTGTTGTTTACAAAACTTTAACATACTAAACCATTAAAATACACGTACTTACAGGATTTGCGATCAAGCCTCGAACCGAACACCAATCTTTATCAAGAGCATAAGGTTTAAGTCCAAGCATAGTTTTCCCACCATACTTGAATCTCTTAAACCAGGGCTCTGATACCAACTTGTAACACCCTAGTTACTATTTAACGGTTTTACATGTAAATACTAACAATTAGATGTGTAGTTAAGACTACACATACTATAAAAATATGGATTTATTAAAACTTTTACAAATCATAAGTTATTCGACATAACGTGATCAGATTCGTCGTTTAAAATTTATGACGAGGCAATGTGCGGAAGCATGTATCTTTATCGTGTTCGGTTCTTCGTTGAGCTTGATCGTCTTCTGGCATCCAAAAAGTACCTACATTTCATAAACATGAAATACTTTAGTCATACGGGGTTTAAAACGTATATAAACGAGTCCGGGAAATAAAACTGATTAAAATACTTTTTTTTGTAAAGGGTCCACCGTAAATTACGGTGGACACCGTAATTTACGGTGGCCCCTGGTTTAAACTACCCCCACCGTAAGGCAGGAGGTATCTGCCGTAGCGACTTCAGTCCCCACCGTAACTTACGGTGCCCACCGTAAGTTACGGTGGCCCCTGTATCAGACTCTTCCATTTTGCCGTTTTTGACACGAAAACTTTCGTATCTTTCAATCCGCTTATCTGTTTGACCTACCGTTTCTTCCTACGTGTTTGTAATTTGATTGTCCATCATATGGAGTTAAAATCTGACATCCGGCTTAATAAATTTTGAGACTTTTATGCCTTCGGCTTATTACCTTTTTACAAAATTTTAACCCGTTTGTGATTAAAACCTCCAAACTCGTTTCTAATTAATCTTAAAGCATACACCAAATTATTTAACTCAAAATCTCTATCTTGGATTCATAACTTTTGTGAATTACGCGACAACGCCCAAGTTACGCGCGTGATTCATTTTGACCCGTTTAGGGGATTTTTATGCATTAAAGCATCAAATCCGCTCTTCTCTTTTCCCACTTCACGTTCCCATATATAAATTGCTACTTATGTTCCACCACAACTATTTTTGTGGTGGATCTAACATAAGGGACCTATAATCCGAATTTTACCCTTTGTTTAGTCATTTTACGGAAAACCCTAAACTTAGGCATTTGATCCACAAAAGGCTTATACCGATAACTTACATGTCCGTCGATATCTAGCATGATCTTATTACATGTACTTAAACAATCCCCAAAGGTTGTTTACCCGATTTACCCACCATGGGCATTTTGGTCAACTTTAGTCCTTCAATTACGACGAAGGACTCTCACTAATTATTTGACCAAAATTGCATGTTTAACTAACAACTTATTTATGCGTACCTGGCCCGGGTCATAATATCGACCCATTACAACCCTTTCACTATTAATCACTAGCTAATAGTAACGTGAGCCTTATGTTAATTCCTGTGAATCACGAAACTCAACAAGCGATTGTCAAATGTTATTGTCAAATGGTGTTAACAACACCATTTGACCCATTTGGTCTAATTGACTATTTGTCCGTATGAGATGGTATTCAATTACCATTTCATCCCTTTAAACCTATCCCGGTTTTTCCCTTTGAACTCATTTTACTTAAAAACCGTTTCTTATTTGTTTGTCATTGTATGACTTGATTTACCATTTTACCCTTTTACCATAATTCATGATTTCTTACCATTTTCCCTTGTTCCGACTCTCATTAAATCTTGTCGGAACATCATGTATCAACCACTTAATAGCATTCTTATACATTACTTATAATTAAGTAATCTGTAAATAGTGTAAAAGGGGTGTAAGCTTTACTTACCTCGCATCCGAACTACGCTTTTCCTTTCCTACTTGACTCGTTTGACCCGCTTCTTCCCAAGCTTCCATCTAGCTTGTCAAGCGTCAAACTATTATCATAATCCGTAAGACGATTAGATTAGTCTTCATTACTTATGACTATTTCATTTTACGGATTTCATGCCGAAACTACTATTCGACTTCATCATTAGTTAGTTTGACTTTTAGAAGTCAACTACCTTTAATCATATCGTAGGCATAATTAAGTTAAATCATTGTTATGATTAGAATCCGTTTTAACCCATATTTCACGTAATTAGTCAAACTAGCCAATTACGCATGTCTCTCGTAAAATCTTTTTTCAATATTCATTCGGGCATTTTAACAAACATCTTGTAGGCGCGATTTTGTACACATATTTTATCTAATTATGGTCATCATTTTAACCAAGTTTTAGTATCAAAATCATACCTCTATGTCTAGTGTACATGAACTACACCTAGAACTAGCATCACTACTTCAATGTTCATCCATTTAACACCTTAATTCAAGTGTTCATCTTATTTCTACAAAACCCATTTAACACATAAATGGATGGTTATGAACTTCATATCTATGAACACTAATTCAACAAATTATTGACTAGGGTTTGCTCCTAGACATGATTTCATCCTAATTTCATCCAAACTTCAATCATGCAAGCAAAATTTTCGATTTCATATGTTCACCAAGAATTCAAGATGGAACTAAATAATGAAATTTGGCATACCTTGTGATCCCTTCGTCGAGGTGATCACGAATTCGTGCTTGGATTTCGATTTGGGTTGGATTTACCCCTTCAATTTGTTGATTTTATGCTTGTTAGGGTTTGAGCTTGAGAGCCCTTCTTGGTTCCTGTGTTTTGTACGACCAGAACACACACAAAGGTGTGTGTTTTGGTGTTTTTAGTTTTAATTAATAAAAACCCATTTTCTCATTTTAACCATTTTAGTCCCTCAACTTTACCCAGGTTTATAAAGGTTACTACATCAAGTTCCCTCATTATTTTTAAAACACTACACTAACTAGGTTGATATTCCTAGTTATTTATTGGGTTTCGGGAGTTATAACCCGTTTTATTTTAAGTCTCGTTAACTCAGGCTCTTATAAACTTAATTCCTTAAAACTTTGATTCGTTTGTATTTAATATTAGGATTTCTTATTTAAATCCAAATATTTACCGGGTTATTTTTACTACTAACGGTACGTTACCCGTCTTTTAGTATTAACGGAGTTTGATTACCAAACCAGTTTTCGGGGTGTTACAAACTCTTGAAGTCTAGCTCAAACAGACCGGCTGAGGATACTGTCACTCCCTTGCAGCCAGAGCATTGAACTTCAGCTCGGCAGTATATACTGAGAATAACCGGGGCAATATTGTACCTAGCCATTCCCAAAGTCATACTCCTGAGATACCTTCATCGGTCAGGGTATCAACTTTGAGAAGTTCAGGATATGCTCAAGGATATGGCCAGAATCCTCAGGCTGGTAACGTGTCTAATAATACAAATACTCCTGCTACTAACGGTGTTGGATCTTTGTAGGATACAGGTGTGACGTTGGCACTCTCTAGGGAGCTTCAGAAGTTGAAGGATATGATATCCAGTGTACCTGGGGTGGTCCAGCGAATTCCAGAAGTGTATCAGGATAGCCACAAGATATCTCGGTTTGCATACCCTATATGCGATGCTAAAATCCCGAAAAGATTTCAAACCCCCAACATGAAGCTCTATGACGGAACCACAGATCCTGAAGAGCATATTGCTCAGTATAGGGAAATGATGGAGATTAACCATATCCCTCCGGATCTCAAGGAAGCATGCCTTTGCAAGGGTTTTGGCTCTACTCTAACAGGATCGGCCTTAAAATGGCTCTTAAACGTTCCACCTCATTCAGTTACATCATTAGCTCACTTAGTTAACTTATTTAATAGTCAGTTTTCTTGCAGTCGAAGTTTTGAAAAACTAACCAGTGATCTCTACAGGATAACTCAAGGTCCTCAAGAATCCTTGAGGGATTATGTGAACAAATTTAGCAGGGAATCCTTGGATATTACACATCTTGATGTTGCAACAGTTGTGCAGGCATTCAAAATGGGGTTGCAAAAGGATTCCCAATTTTATCAGGATCTTGTAATGAATCCTTGCAGGAACCTGGATGAAGCTCAGAACAAGGCTTTGAGATATATTAGACTGGAAGACAACAAAAAGATGCAAGAGAGGATGAATTCATCCTCGACCTATGAATAAACCAACAGGAAGTAAGAATCCTCATACAAACCATATCGCTCTAAGCGGTATGGCAGGAATGACAGCAAGGAAGTGAATGTTATTGAGGATGAGGATCCTGAGGAGTATCCTGAATTGTCAGAATATTGTTTTTCTGTTAATATACCCGAACTAATGTATGCTATGCAGGGTTTGGGAGATAAAGCAAGGTGGCCCAGGAAAAACCAGCAAAAGACTGATTGGAAAGATAAATCCAAATGGTGTGCCTTCCATGAGGATTTTGGACATGTCACGGAAGATTGCATAACCCTGAAGAAGGAAATAAGCTATCTGCTAAGCAAAGGATACCTGAAGGATCTTCTGGGCAGAAAGAAGAATAAGGGTCATGATACTGAGAAGGATCCTGAACGAGCAGCATCACCTCCTACAGATGCCAAGATAATTAACTTTATATCAGGAGGATTCGAGATTTGTGGAACCTCTTACTCTACAGCAAAAAGACATGCAAAGGAGGCTAAGGCAGAACGGGGGGGATAAGCCAACCAGAATGACAACCCTCACGACTGACAAAGTGATAACGTTTGATAGTGATGATAGGGATAGTGTCCAGGATCCCCATCACAATGGTTTGGTAATAACTTTATATATTGCAAATCATTTTGTGAGCAGGATACTGGTGGATAATGGCAGTTCGGTCAACATTATTCAACTGGAAACGCTAAAAAGAATGAATATTCCCCAGATGGAGATCACTTCAAAATCCACTGTACTTGTAGGGTTCTGTGGAGAAGCCAAGAATACTGTGGGAGAAATAAAGCTGCATGTATATGTTGAGGGAGTCAATTCAATGCAACGTTTCTGTGTCATGGACTCCTTATCCTACTACAATATTATATTGGGCAGACCATGGATCCATGATATGAAGGCTGTCCCATCAACCTATCATCAGTGTATCAAGATTCCTACCCCTTTGGGGGTTGTCAAGGTGGAAAGCGATCAACAAGAGGCAAAAGAATGTTATTCTTCCTCAATGAAGTCTTTGAGGAAGCCTAAAGTAGGATAGCAATTAAAGATACGAGCCCAGGATATCATGGAAGCCTCGCAGCAAAATGTCAAGAAATTTATCCTGGATCAGGATAATCCATATATCTCGGTGCTCGTAGGAGCCAATATCCCTCATGATATTGAAAGTCAGTTAACTAACTTTTTGAAATGCAGGATGTCCACGTTTGCATGGAAGCATGAGGATATGACAGGTATTTCTAAGGATATTATAATTCACAAGCTTGGAATTGATAGGTCTTTCAAGCCCGTTCAGCAAAAGAGAAGGAAGTTTGCTCATGAAAGAAACGCAATTATACAGGAAGAGGTTGAAAGAATGCTGAAATCCAAGATGATTAGGGAAGTAAAATTTCCCAAGTGGCTAGCAAATGTGGTCGTAGTTTAAAAGAAGAGTGGGAAATGGAGAGTTTCTGTAGATTACACAAACTTGAACAAAGCCTGTCCTAAAGACCCATTCCCTCTGCCTCATATAGACTCGATGGTGGATGCAATTGTCGGTCATGAAATGCTAACCTTTATGGATGCATCCTCAGGATTTCAGCAGATCCAAATGGAACCTTCAGACCAGGAGGATACTGCTTTCATGACACCAACAGGTATTTACTGTTATACTGCTATTCCTTTCGGTTTGAAAAATGCAGGTGCAACGTACCAGAGATTGGTGAACATGATAGTTTAAAGACAAACTGGGGGACACCATGGAGGTATAAATTGATGATATGGTGGTAAATTCCAAGAAGGCTGAGGATCATCTCCAGGATATTGAAGGAGCATTTGATATCCTGGACCAGTACAATATGAAACTAAATCCTGCCAAGTGCCATTTTGGAGTGGGGGCAAGAAAGTTTTTAGGATATATGGTGACTAAAAGAGGAATAGAAGCAAGACCGAAACAGATCAAAGCTATCCTGGATATCAAGTCACCATCCAACATGAAAGATGTACAAAGGTTAACAGGACGAGTAGCAGCATTGAATAGGTTTATATCAAGATCCTTAGAGAAATGCAAGGAGTTCTACGATATCCTAACGAAGAATAAGAAATTCGAGGGGGGGGGGGGGGAAGCATGAAGCAGCCCTACAAGAATTAAAGCAATATCTTTTAACTACACCTTTATTGATGAAGCCCGAGGATGGTGAACCATTATCCCTGTATCTTGTAGTATCAGGAAACGATGTAAGTGATGTTCTAGTAAAGGATCATGAAGGTCAGTAGTATCCTGTCTATTATGTTAGTAAAAGTTTATTAGATGCTGAAACTAGATATGCACACTTAGAGAAATTGATATTAGCCCTAGTTATGGCATCAACTAAGCTTAGACATTATTTTGAGACACATAAGATTCACGTTAAAACTAATTATCCTTTTAAAAATGTGCTTAGGAAACCTGAGATGTCAGGAAGAATGGCTAAATGGTCAGTAAAGTTAAGTGCCTATGATCTAGTATATGAACCTAGAAATGCTATAAAGTCTCAGGCCCTAGCAGACTTTGTGGCTGATTTTAGTAGTGATATTCAAAATGAAGTAGACCTAGAAGTACAACAACTAGGAGAAACCTTAGAATCTTGGACATTATATACTAATGGTGCATCTAATGTGAGAGGTGTAGGATTAGGTATACTACTAAAATCGCCACAGGGGGACATATTACCCCAGACTATTAGATGTGAATTTCCTACCACTAATAATGAAGCAGAATATGAAGCTTTGATTGCAGGATTAGAGTTGGCCAGGAGTATGAATATTAAAAGCTTGCAAGTATATGTTGATTCCTTGTTAATTGCTAACCATTTCAATGGATCCTATGCAGTCAAAGGTGAAAGGTTAATCGAGTATCTTGAAATTCTCAAAAAAATTAGCAGGATATTTCGATGTTTTTACACTTGAACAGGTACCAAGGGAGGATAATGCTGAGGCAGATGCTTTGGCAAACTTGGGATCATCAGTCAAGATACCAGAAGGAACTCAAATACCGATACTACATATCGTATACCCTGCGATGGAACTCTTCAAGTATCAGGATAAACAAGTAGCAAGTATTCAGGATCCTGAAGATGAGTATCCTGAGGAGGATCCTAAATCCTGGACCGCCCCGATCATGAAATATCTCAAAGAAGGACACATCCCAAAGGATGAGAATCCTAAGGCTTTCAGGATGAAGGTAACCCGTTTCACTATTATAAATGATGTTTTGTATAAGAAGTCTCTTGCAGGACCATACCTAAGTTGTTTGGAGGATCCTAAAACTAAGGAGGTACTTCAGGATATACATGAAGGAGATTGTGGTAACCATACTGGGGGCAGATCATTGTTCTCAAAGGCGCTAAGAACAGGATATTATTGGCCGACTATGAGGAAAGATGCTGCAGAATATGCTCGAAGATGTGATGCATGTCAGAGGCACAACAATATACTGCATCAGCCTGCTGAGTCACTATATCCTATTGCTTCCCCTTGGCCATTCATGAAATGGGGTATGGACATAGTGGGGAAGTTGCCAAAAGCTCCAGGAGGAAAAGTTTTTATGGTAGCAATGACGGATTATTTCTCCAAAAGGGTTGAAGCTGAGGCATTCGTTCAAGTTAGAGTCAAGAAGTAGTGTCTTTCATAAAAAGGAATATCTTGACTAGGTTTGGGGTACCAGTTGAGATAATTTGTTACAATGACTCTCAGTTTATCAGTAAGAGGACTACCGGTTTTTGCAGAAGTTGGGGAATCAAGATGAATACATCCACTCTGGTACATCCTCAAGCAAATGGACAAGCAAAATCCTCAAACAAAATAATTGTCAACAATTTGAAGAAAAGTCTAGGAGCTAAGAAAGGAAGATGGGCAGAAGAGTTACCCTTTGTCTTATGGGCTGATAGAACAACAGTAAAAAATGCAACTGGGTAAACCCCATTTTCCTTGGTGTTCGGAGCAGAAGCGGTAATCCCTACAAAGATGGTGATACCTACAACAAGATCGAACCTCCGGGATCCTGAGAAGAATCCTGAAGCTTTATGCCAATAATTGGATACTGTCGATGAGACAAGGGACGCGGCAAAGCTAAGGATGGCAGCATACCAACAGAGGATATCCAGAGCATATAACAAAAACCTAAGGACTAGAAGGTTTCAAGTTGGAGATTGGGTATTAAGGAAGGCTTTTCAGAATACTACTAATCCTGCTCATGGAAAGTTAGCTCCAAAGTGGGAAGGACCATATGAGGTTGAATCGAAATCTGGGAAAGGAGCATACTGACTTAAGAATATGGAAGGGGATATACTACCAAGATCCTGGAATGCTATACACCTCAAAACCTATTTCAAGTGAGTTTAGAGTTTAATTTCTAACTCAGGATTGTACGAATTCTATCTCTTTTATATATGTTTGATTTTATTTATTCTTTAGAACCCAATACTGACTTAAGCATCGGAGGGGTGTTAGCCAAGCTAACACCCACCTTAGTCTAAGGTTGTTTTGTAGAATATGCTTTGGGATATAACTCCGGGATACATACTCAGGATGAATCGAAAGATTAGAGGATTGGCCCCCTCTCTCACGTTTAAGGGACCCTGATCCCTTCAAAGGTTTAAAGGTATTCATCTTTCTCTCGAATTGGGTTTAAACACCCCACCTGGAGCGCAAGTTATCCGGGAATAGTTCAAGATAGCGGGATCAGTTCATGTAAAAGTGGCTGAAAGTTTCGTTATTATTGGCTATATCCTGGATCCTTAAGATATACGAGGATTGATCACCCTTTCTCACGAAAGGGTATTTTCATACACTCTAAGGTTTAAAGGTTTTCACCTTTCTAAGTCTTGGAGTTTGAACACTCCCGCCTGTAGCGCACGAAAACATGGGATTATCCACAGTATACTTAGGGTTTATCCCCAGAATATTAAGGATGTATCTCCAGGATATTTAGGGTTTATCCCCTGTAACACTAAAGTTATATTCAAATATAACATCAGTCATGATCGAGTTGATGCACATTCTTGGAAAAATTGCTAAGCGTTTAAGAATGATATGCACAGGGGACATTCATCCTAAGGCATTGTGAACAACTCAAACGATCAAGTTTGAACTTGGTTTAGAAAGTGTTCCGGACAGGGGACATCTTTGATGGGAAGGTTGCAAGAAATTCAGAGTTTGAAGATTGGAATATATTCTATGAATATTTCCGGTATGATCTCTCTTTTTTACCCTTTAAGAGCCTTATCTAAGTAACTTAAGTTTTTGGAATTATGTTTGACAAGGTTTTAATGGAACATTTTTAATTAAAATATTAAGAGTATCCTGGCTAGGATATTTCCTCAGGATACTTGATCAGAATGTTTGAAATGTTGTGAAAATTGGAACTACATTCAAATCAAACACATGCCGCAAAATTTACAAAGGAAATAGGAACAGTAATGGATAAGGCTAAAAAGGTTAGTTTATTATTAACATAGCAAAAGATTGTACTTTTGGCTTTATCTCAAACCGAGTTCCATCCACCAAAAGCACAATTAGTTTTTAAATATTTACCTAAACAGTTGAAGGATTCGTCTTGAAACCCAAGATCCCTCCACCTTCAACTATTAAACTGTTCAAAATATAGCATACTAAAGGTTGATGTCACACCCCGACTGCGTTAAAACAAGGAAACCGCGGCGGAAACGTCGGGGAGTGTTGTAACAGAATCATTGTTTCACAACCATGGATTCAAAAAGTTTCATTTTATAAAATATTAAACGTTTACATTGTCTTAAAAACTTAAACAAATAAGTTAAACATAGTCTATCATTGTTATTAAGTCACTAAGGCCATCGTCCAGTCCTATGTGAGCATGCATCCTAGCAATCAACATCATTCAACAACACCTGAAACATATGTAAAAACAAAGTCAGCAAAGAAATGCTGGCGAGCACATAGGTTTTATGAGAGTGTCGGATTCTTGGCTAGTTTACATGTTGCAATACCTAATTAAAAAGCTTGTTTTGAAAAGTATATAATATTGCAACATAATTAACCAACTCAAATCAAGTTGGTTATAATTTGTAAAATCTCATAGCCATGCTTCTTAACCCCAAAACATTTGTTTAATTAAATCAAATTGTAAAACATCTCGTAAAAACTCGTTAATAAAAGTCGTATGGTTTATATTATTCAGAAAACATCGTTGTGTGACATCGTTTCAAAATCGTTTACCCAAGTGAACTAAATAACGCCACGGTATGTAATATGATGAAAACACTTATATATAAGAAGTACCAGCGCGTATCTACCATGTTTTCATCACATTACACCCGTCTCGTTATCTAAACACAAACCAAAAACCAATTATTTACCCAAATCGTTTAACACGTTAAAATCGCTTCAGTCGTTTAAATCATTCTCCTTTTAATTGTGAAAACTACTTTTGGTCGTCTCGCTAATAACATCCAAACCTTCGCAACTCGACTATCTTGAAACTCACATTAATAAACCACCAAAGGGTAAATTAACAATCACAGATTCAGTCGTTACCTACCTAACCTACACATAACCATGGGTGCAGTCTGATAACGGGATTTGTCCGATCCTATGGTACCATAACCTAATACTAGTCGGTTCGGCCAAAACTAATGAATGTTATTCGTTATGTAATTACAACCAACAAGTTTATCCACATTATTGAAATCGTTATTTAATTTAATATAAACCATTTTAATCATTTTCGAAACCATCGTTAAAAACATCAAAATCATTTAACACGTATGAATCACCCCAAAACAATCGAAAACAGTAAAATAGGGGAACTATGTACTCACTTGAGAATGCTTAGAAGTCTTGAACAACAACCAAGCAAAGCTAGATGGAGCACGGAATCAATCGGCAACCTAATAATTATATAAATAAACCGGTCCTAAGTCGGAAGATCGGATAGGATGAGGTTTTGTAAACCAAATGAGTATTGGAACTCATATGACATGGTTTAACAAAGCCTACATGCTAAATCGAAACCTAACCTAAGTGCTTACGACCCATTACGACTCGTTTAGGTAGCTTACGCTACTTTAACGCGTCGTTCACGCAAACGCGCGTTCGAGACGTCTAACTTCTCCTATGACAAGTATTATATGCCTATACATGTTTAAATATGTTTCATAATCAGTTAAGTGACAAAAGTTTATGTTACATATGCTTAAAATCCAATTATGCATAAAAAGGGCATTTTGGTCATTTTTCCTAAGGCATATAAACTACCTATCATACAACTACGTAAACTAAGTGGCCATAAGGTATAACCTCGGAAGGTTATTCCCTATACAACTATGGTCACTAAACATGATTGATTGGATCCTAATGATCGACCAAACAGGTCGAGTTCGAAAGTCTAAGCGGTGGTTTCGACCGCTTGACTTACGACTCTACACAAACACTAAACTAAAAGTGACGAGCTAAACATGTTAAAACATGTTTAGTTAAGTTAGAAAACAGGTTTTGATATCAAAACAAAGGGTTTTGATACCCAAGAATAGTTTGGTTGCAAAATACGCATGAATGCGCATTTTGTCCGAAACTATGACTCGTCACTACACCTAATCAACGTGGTAATCAGTAGGTATAGTCACAAGGGACTATGACCATCGTGATTACGCTCACGTTGCGAAGTTCAAACGAACTTCGTGTTGACCATAGACTGGTCAAAGCAGAAAGTCAAACATTGTTTGACTTTCACGCTTGAAAAGTGATAAAAGCACGAAATAATACTTACAAAGGGTCCAAGCAAGGAAATCTTGATCCAATTTGCTCAGGTATGAGGTGTTAAACCTCAACTTAGAGCAATTGAATCAGATATGTGAGGAATGAGAATGAAAGTGTTGGGTATTTATAGAAAATCCACAACCGTTAGGATCGTTCCTCGCAAAACATGCTTCGATCTTGACCCTCCATGTGGGCACATGGTATTGTAATACAAGGGGCACACTAAAAACCATCAAAACTAGCCCAAAGTATCCCAAATCAGCTGCTAAAACCATCAAAAACAGGCTGGAAAGCCAGATTCAATGTTTCTGTTTGATGGGCTCTCACGGGCTGCGTAACAATAGGCTTAGGCTTATGCCCCAGGCCTAAGAAGTTTGGCAGAATTACAATTTTAGTCCCTGCAGGCCTAAAACTTGGTTTTCGATGCATTTTTGACACGTTTAAGCCCCGTTAACCCCATTTCAAGGCTCTAAAATGAAGTTAAAGTATAGGGAACTTAAAATATGCTCAAAAATATCTTGGATGTCAGTTCATTTGGTCATACGGTTGCGTTGTTCGGTTAATTACGACGAAAATCGTAATGGACGCAAAAATGATACAAATTAAGCGACGAATGGAATTTTAGCATGCCAATCACTAAAATAAAATATTTTAATGATTACATAAATTTTTGGATGTCCGGATACATTCAGAACGTAAGATATGCGCGAAAATGCAAACTTATGCACTTTTTGACGCTTTTAGTCCCTGTTGATCAAATAAGTTTATTTTTGCGCACTAAACACCTCAAAGGCTATTTCTAAGCTATGTAAATGATATTTAGGGCATGTTTAACTTATGATCATGTTCCAGAATGTTCGTTACAGTACGAATCGGCATACTTTCACAGTTTGTCGAAATTAGTCCCTGTAAGCGAATAAACTTGATTTCGACACACCAAACCTTCCAAAACTTATTTATAAGTTATGCAAAGGTTATTTAAGGTATGTTAAGCCTATGTCACTATTCCAGAGTGTTTGTCGTGTTAAACTGATTACATTTATGCACCAGTTCGCGTATAAATTTCCAGAAAGCGATTTAGAGCTCGAAATCGAACGAGAATTGATATGTGCAAACGATACACATATTTATACAAATCCCAAGTATGAAACACAATATCTCATTGGTTTAGTATTTGTTTGATGGCCGTGGAGGCACATATGTTACAGTTGATGACCAAGGGCTTCGTCCTGAAACTCAGGATCCCTCCACCTTTGGCCATCAAGTTGTTCTAAGTGCAGGAAATTAAATTGTTCAAAAGACAGGAAAAGTAAATTGTTTGTTAAACAACAACCATCAAGATTAAAAAAGTGGGCTCCGGCCTAGGCATGAATATCCATCATCGCCCACTTCGCTGCCTTTAAAGGGCAGCACCCTCTTCAACTATGGCTTCATCAGCACCCGCACCAGGATCGCCACTAGCATCCTTCTCAGCATCACCACCAGCATCAACCACCTTTCCAGCCGCTTGGGAAGGATCCTCAACCACAGGTTTTACAGGATTCTAGACGGGATTGCCGCTGAGATCTCTTAGCTTTGCCTCCCAATCATCAACATTCCAGGAATGGCATTCAAAGCCCATGCCCATGGCTTCATAAGCCATTTCAGCCTGGCTTGGAGGAGAGAGATGATGACAGAGCTCTTAAGGCCTTCTTGGTAAGAAGCCATATCCTGCTCATGCTGGACTTGAGCAGCGTCAGATTTGGCTTGAGCTTCGTGGGTGATCTTCTTGATGGCAGCCTGGTGTTCCTGGGTCATTGCCTTTAACTTGTCCTCATAATGCTGAGATTTGGTGGCAACAAACATCCCCTGGTCAGCAATGGTGACCTCAGGTTTCTTCAACTTGGACTCTAGCATCTTGTTGAGCCCGCAGGATTCCTCATTCAAATGAACTAAACGCTCGAGGCCCTACAACCAGATGAACAGGTATTAATACATACTAGTCAAGATATTGGTTCAGCATATATGTGCAAGATACGGGATAGGGATCTGTACCTGGTTGAGAAATGAAGTCATGAACTCGCTGGCCTCGGCAAACCCATGTTTCTCGTAAGGAAATGTTTCGGGAGTGGCAGGAGAATCAGTTTCCTTACTCTTTCGAGTACTAGAGGTCCGGGTCTTAGTAGCTGGTGAAGGCTTGGGAATGGCGGCGACTTTGGAGCTGGTAGGCTTGGATGAAGTAGTTGGCTTGGGACTTGGCTCTTTTTTGACTTGAACAGGACCGGTGTAATTGTCCAGCTCGTCAAGATCAAAAACTTCCGAGGTCTTGATTGGTGCTGCACAAAGGGGGAAACTCTAAATTCTTTTTACTCTTACATTATATTCAACTAATTAAGCACATGAAAAATTGAATAACCCTTACCAGACATACCGGATAAAGAGTATTGACTGGAACTTGGAAGGTGTGTTGAAAAGCTTCAATTACTTTTCGGCAACCGGTAGAATGCTTGGATTCTTTCTTCAGATTCTTCGGTGGGAGGAGCTAGCTCTCTGAAATTCGCTGCATAAAAGTCAATCAAGAGAATGTCAGTACAGAATATAGACTCAAGATACGTTTGGGGATATTCCTAAAACCCTAAACCCTACCGGTGGTTAACCACTTCACCGGAAGACTGTTACCCTCGGCGATGGAATCTCGCCTGACAAAGAAGAATTTTCGTTGCCATCCATCCTCATTTTTGGTCGCTTTGAGGATGAGGGGGTTACTGGATGTTGGAAAGAGTAAGAATCGGCTAGAACCATGAGATCGGAGACGGTAAGCTATGGGAATATCCTCGATACATAAATCGGGAATGTGAAGGGTCTTGATTTGGTTGAGCACAATCAACACTCTCCAAACCATGGGCATCGTTTGGGAGAAACTAAGGCCGGTTTTGCGAAAGAACTGCATCATGAATTCGGGGAAGGGGTATCGAAGACCTAGAGAAAAGGGATATGCCGGAAAGCAGATCCATTCGCCGGAAGACACGTCTGACCGGACAGTCCGGTCAAACGGTCTGATGATTACCTTGTCGCAGAAGGTGCCAGAGGCCCTCAATGCAGCGATATCTGCGTTATCAAAGGCACAAATCTCCTTCTCGGGATTCTTGAGAAGGTTTTGTTGGACGAAGGTCTCAGACGATTCACCGGTTTGGGAACGAGTTCTGGTAGCCATTGAGAAGAAAACAAAGAAAATCAGAAGAGAGGAAGAAGGGATAAGTGGTTACCTGGAGATTCTGATGAGGATGGTTGATTTTCAAACAAAAAGAGAGAAGATATAGCGGCTTCATAGATAGGCATTGAGTAATTATCGCATGGGGAGTTGCACATTGTCACTTCAAGCGTTTAATCAACTTAATTGTGTCGATCCAAGTGATAAGCTCTAAAATATATCCATTTGAATTTAGAATTCCAACAGATATATTTTGGGGACAATTGTTATGGGTGGTTTTCTGAACATATATCCCGAATTATATCCTGACTTTGTTACTTTTGTTTGTGACCAGGATACCGGATCAGGATATTGGTAACATCCTGATGTAGTATCCTGGTAATTACTAATTGTTCACGTGCAGGTTAGCATGGCAAGCCTATAACGTTCGAGTGGACTAGTTCTCCTGAAGACTTGGACTAATCAGTTGAAAAGGGAACGTTGAAGCCGGAAGAAGGGGTCTCCAACATTCAAGAAGGGAATATTCACAGCATCCCGGTTTTGTAGGATAGTGTTAGGATCTGAGTTTCTTATGATTGTGTTTGTTTGAGATTAATGAAGAAATGGATGAAAATAAGAAAGATTAAATGCAGCGGAAATGGAAACAAACTTTACAACACAATAAGAGAGAAATAGTTTTCAGTAAACATATGCTTTTCATTAAGTCGAATGATTGCAAAACATAATGATTACAATACATGCTTACATACTAAAACTCCCCCACAGCATGAGCTCAATAAAACAGTACAAACTGTTTTATTTATAGTACAGACCAAATCACTGAGAATCAAAGCTGACGTCACCATGAAAGTGACATCTAACAACCTAACAAACTCTAAGGACTATTACATATAACCACTAATAACAGAACTACTGATTACATAAACACTGCTTCTATAAACTACTGTTTCACTTTCCACTGATGTAGTCTAAGTACTGATGTTGAGCATCAGTGCTTTCTTCAAAGTTGATCAGTCCTTGAATGGACAGTGCTTTAATCTACAATAGTACTTAGGAGACATCAGTAGATAGAGCTTCAATTCTTTAATCTTCATCAGTGCTTGGCCTATCAGCGGTTGACATGATCAGTGTTTGGAGACTATCAGTTGTTAGAGCCACTGTCAAGGGGAAAGTCTTTGCATAAGCACTTCTTATTGTGAATCCACTGATCTGATCCAGTTTTGGCTTTTATCATCTGTTCCTTTGGTAGGGTTCAATCCCAACAATCTCCCCCTGGAACAGATGATGCCAAAACTCTTCATTATTCTTGGATTTTTATTGCCTCATCAATAATTCCCTGACTTGTCCTTTGAATTGTAATTCAAAGTCCAAGGAATTCGTATCATCCTCATCCCTACACAGTGTAAGCTCAAGGAGATCTTGCAGATCTTCAACACCCAGGCCCAGTGCTTGTTCCCTTGCTATTTGCTTCACCTCACCACTGGATTTGAGCAAAGTCAATACGTGGGCCTGTTTGTCAGATTTCCACTTTAGTATTTTTGAATTCCGTGGGTTTCTTGGGAGAGGTTTTATTGATGATGAGTTTGGAGATGGAGGCCTGGTAATGACTGCTTGGGCAGTGTTTGTAGCTTTTCCCAATTCAGGATTTTCTGCTATCATTTACTGAAGGACCGTTTTTATAATGTAATCCCCTTGTGCTTTATCTGCTTCTGTTTCTGCATCCATCTGCTTTTGTTTCCTTCTTTGATAAAGGATGGAAGCATGTGGAGCAATGGATCTTTTGATAAGCAGTTTTTGTTGTCTAACTAGAACCATTGCTTCAGGATAAATAGGCTTTTGAGGAGCAGTGGGATCTTTCTTTCTCAATTCTTCCAACCTTTTGTAGGTATCTATCACTTTTTCTTCTTTCCACCTGCTAACCTGATTCCTTGACCCATAATCAGCAGCAATGAGCTCTTCTTTCATTCTCTTTAGCTTTAAAGCCCTTTCTGGTACATTTTCTTGTACTTGGACCAAACAGGAGGAGTGTGTTTTACTTTGTCTTTGTTCATCTTTTGCACCCTTTCTAACTCCTCTTTAAGCTCACTGATGCGTGTGAGTGTCGTATAGTTTTTAATATATATTTTAAGCCCTTTTTAACACTTTAGTCAAGTTTTAAATTTATAAAACACGATATTTTACTAACACTAAACACACATATGGGCAAGTGCACCCATCGTGAGCGTAGTATAGCGTTGGTAAGATACCGAGGTCGTCCAAGGACACAAGAGCTTTTAGTACCGGTTTATCCTCAACGTCTAATCAAATCAAAATTTTAGAAAAAAGGTTTTTAAACAAGAAAATAAAACTAACTAAAAAATGCTGAAAAATAAAAATAAAACAGAAAGACAAGATGAATCACTTGGATCCGACTCTCCTCTAGTGTAACCTTTGATGTTTTCCGCACTTTTGAACTTTTTAAGAGATTGTCTTAGTTATAGTAGTAGGCCCCTCTTTTGAAGGTGACGTTACCCTCGGCTAAGTGGTTTGAGTCAGCAGGGATACAATCCCAAGTAGCCGGGTTAATGTATTAATAGTAGTTTACATATGAGGGGATCAAGCCATCCGCACCCCTGCCATCCAATAACAGTGGGTATTGAAGGAGGTCCTAGTAAGCTTGACCCAGGTCCTTGCAGGATCTATACACTGAACAAGGCAAGAACCTTACCAAACCATTCCCTTAACCCCCGACCAGGTAGCCAACATATCTCCATATAGACCGTGGAGATATAAATGGGGTAAATCTTTTATTTTATGTAGACAGTAAAATAACGCCAAGACACCACGGACAAATGATAAGGAAGTTTCACCTTCAACATAAGAAACTAGTTATTAAAGTCATTAATACAAAACCAAATAAAAAGTGCGAAAAGATTAAAAAACAAAACTATTACACTAAATGCTTGTCTTCACCAAGTGATGTAAGAGACTTAGGCAAACATGGCCTTTGATTGTAAAGAACTCTTACTATCAATCTTGGATCCCGAGACTACTACACACACTCTTTGATGGATGATGGATGATGGTGGTGGTGGATGTGGGTGTTGTGATGGTGGTGGAGTGTGGGTGAAGTGGGAGAGAGGTGGTTTGTCAAGGGATGCCTTTGAAATGAACCAAGCACCCCTATTTATGGCCTGTACAGAAGCCCGGACACGGCCCCTGTTGGGATTGAACCCTACAGAGGAACAGAAGATGTAAAGCCAAAACTAGTTCACAACAATGGATTCATCATAAGCAGTAGTTTGCACTGAACCTTCCCCTTAAAAGTGATTCTAACAACTGCTGCCCCTAAGTACTGATCTTTTATAAACACTGATGGTCTACAATAACTGCTGTTCCCAAAAGACTGTTGAAGACAAAGTACTACTTAGTCAATCTACTAATTTAGTTGAAGTACTGCTGAAGACCAAAGCTCTGCTAGGGCTGAAGCAGTGGAATGAAGAATCAGTTGTTTGTTTTCATTTTGTATTGAAATCAGTTGTTAGCTTAGCAGTAGTTAGATAAAAGTGTTTGTATAGAACAGTTGTTAAAGGTTGTTAGGTTGTTAAATGTCACTTTCATGGTGACGTCAGCTTAGATGCTTCAGTGGTTTGATCTGTATTATAAATAGAACAGTCTGCACTGTTCTATTTGATTGAGCGAGATAGATCAAGTCTTCTCCTCCAATCCATTCATCTTGTACGATCAACCAGTGAGCATCAGGCTGAGGGGGAGTTTAGTATGTAAGCTTGCATGTAATCTTTTGATTGTAAATCTTTCGACTAATGAGAAACATGTGTTTACTGAAAACTATTTCCCTTTGATTGTGTTTACAAAGTTTACTTTCAATTTCGCTGCATTAGATCTCTATTTTACATTCATTCATTGTTAAAGTATTACAAACAAACACAACCATGAAGGCCTCAGATCCTAACAATTGGTATCAGAGCTCGGACAGTCAAATTCGATCTAACAATCAATTTGACATAACAGTTCAGCTCAAAATTTGTTGATACTGAGGTTGATCGTATTCAATTGAAAAACAGAGTAACGATTAATCACAACTAAAGTTGATTATTCTAAAACTCTGTAAAACAACCAAGATGTTACCTATCACATAGGAGTCACGTAACACTGGAGTATCATGAATCAAATCATTATAGATTCAGTGTTCATGTTGAGAAATTATGATGATACCATTATGGCTATTGCTAAGGTGTCACCTCATGTCAACAAAGGTCTATGTTAGTTAAAAGCATTTGTGTCTTTGTAAAACATCAAAAGAGGTAAATAGAACTTTAGTTACTTGATCTTACATGTTAAAAAAAACAGGTTGAAAATCCTTCAAAAGGATCAAATCAATTTTGTTGACACATTACAAGAAAATTAGCAGTCCTATAATATATATCAAACATAACTAGGGATCAACTCCAAACTTCTGGTAGAAAATACTAGAGTTGTTAAAAGGAGGAGGAATCTATTCAAATCACTTGTGAAAGAAGAGTAGGATCCTACAAAGGTTATGTGTTGGTATTAGAAGTCCAGATCATGAGTAATGTGAAGTTTGGCATAGGCTTGTGCAAAATGACTAAATCATTCCAAAACTTTGCTGAAAAATGATTTTGGATTAAGTATTTTGTTTCTTAAAAACCCTCTAGTAAGTACTTCAGTACTCTTCTATGGGAAGGGTAAAAAGGGAAAGAAGAAAAATTACACAAATTCAAGAGTGCGTTTTTCTCCAAACTTTTGGAATCAAAAGAAAAAGGAGTATAAACCCTAAAACACTTGCGAATGCACTGGCTAGTACTACAAAAGGAAAACCAAAATAAACTCACATCCATATTCAACAATTTGCTACAAATCAACTGTGTGCAGTCATTAATTCAGGAGAGTTCAGGTAACAAAAGTATCACCAGTTATTTACAATACTGAAAAAAAAATCACATGGTTATTAAGACTATAAAATATTTTTAAAACCATGGTGATCAGGGTCCTCACAGTTACAATCATCTGACAAGGAAATGGTACTAAACAATGGTTATGAAATTTTGGCTCAAACCACTTTCCAATTCCCTAAACTTAAGAATACAGTGACTCAGACCTAACTATATGTTAGATTGTCTTTGAAATATACATCAGATCCTTTTGATTTCGTTCTCAGAAAACCTTTCTTTTTGTATCAAAGTTTTTATTTCAGGATATATTATTCTTCATTTTCTTTTAAGAATGATATATTTTGTACTTTTACTGGTTTTTGATAGTAAAAGTTCAAAC
This sequence comes from Helianthus tuberosus, assembly GCA_030545235.1. Taxonomy (NCBI): domain Eukaryota; kingdom Viridiplantae; phylum Streptophyta; class Magnoliopsida; order Asterales; family Asteraceae; genus Helianthus; species Helianthus tuberosus. The sequence continues at coordinate 7,953,158 of CM060403.1, read as the reverse complement.
TCCTGTCAGGATGTAGAACTCTTTTATTCTTTTTTATTATTAAGGGTGATATATTCCTTGAAAATGAATCAAAAGGAGATGGTGTTATATTCGAGTCATCTCATTCATAAACTCTAGTTTAAATCAATAACCAAAGCTGATTGTTAACATCTTGCAAAATTTTGGATGTACATGTTTTATTCTAAAACTCTCAAAAGGATAAAACATAAAATGTATGGTCAAAGTAAAGTATGGTAATCATCTGGGATACTTAACCACTGCCTAGACCTAAAGTGTTTTAAAGCAAGGGCTGGGTATGTGGGAATTTTCATTAAGCTTCCTGTAAACCCTGTTGCTATGCTAATATTGATAAATTTGCATTTAAAATGTCTCATTGTTAAGAAATTAACTCTGCAGGTATTTCACATTCATCACCAACAGAAGCTGAATATGATAGTGTGATTCTCACAATTCAAAATCACCATCATCATCATCAGAGCAGCAGTTGTCCAAAACAACTGTCAAAGCTTATTCACTGATGCACAACAGTGTTTTACCAAAGTAGCTTTCAAATCCTTACCATTATTTTTTTCCTTAACCACTGTTGATTAATCCCATCAAAAATGGTTAAAAGATCATCAGCGTGTCCATCCCATCCTTCATATTCTTTCACCATCACTTCAAACAACTGTTGGATCATCAAAAGTCACCAACAATTGTTAGCTCAGACGAGTCACATCTGTATCCTCACTTTTTGAACATAAAATCCTTTATAAATCTCATCAACTTTACCAAATACCTGACAACATCATTTGAAAAGGGGTTCCTAACAATTGTTAAGGGTTCTTACAAAAGGTCATCCTAAAACAATTGTCCTTTCCTTGGCACCCTATCATTCCATCAACAAGTCATGTACCATGGGGGTACTAAAAGACAGGAAGTTGGATGGTGGTCATGTAAGAGGAGTTTCAACAGTTCAGGGAAAACAAGTCTGAGAACTTATACCACTACCAAAGGATGAGAGTCAAATTGGTAAAAACTGGGTCCTTAAAGAACATTGCATATGTTGGAACATGGGTGTCAAGGCCCATGTTATTCCGACTAAGCACTAACAGCAGATGTTGTCACAACCACTGATTGAAGAATATTATGATGCTGTTGCAAGCTAAAAAGTCCAGTTGTTTTGGTTACTTCAAAATATCTTATTGAATGTTGATATAATTGCTTAAAAGACTTCTTTTATGCAGGACAGTCAAGGAGCTGAGATATATCATTAAAAATTCAATATCTCCTTGGTCTACCATCACCTAACATCAGACATCACTTTGTGAGGGATTGCTATGAAAAAGGTTTGATTTATCTGTCTCATGTTTCAACTAAAGGTCAACTGACAGATGTGCTAGCTTAAAATACTAGTCATATCTACCCATGAAAAGTTAACCTTTAGGATTGGCATGCTAAACATGGAATAACAAGCAAAATCTTGTTTTTCTATGAATAAAAGCATTAAAATGTTTTCAGAAAATCAAAATTCCATCCTTAAAATAGTTAAAAATGAAAATTTTCATTAAATCCTTAAAAGTCTGCCATAACCACTGTTTTGGTTCAAACATCTGTTCTGATGAATACTGTCCACTGCTGAAAGTCAACCACTGTTTCCTTATTTCCTTGTTAATCACTGTTGTTCAAAATCAGTGTTTTCATCCACTGATATGCTATCCACTGATAGTAAAAATCACCCACTTCTTTCATTATTACCGTTACACCCACTGTTATTCCTTCATCAGTGGTTTCATAAAACAACTGTCCTCCATTTTTCATCAGGGGTTGGCACGTGGACAGTACATAGCGGTCAGATCTTTTGTAACCGCTGCCACATCAGCATTCACTTTTTCTTCTATAAAACCCCCTTCAAAACCCCCAAATAGGGTTTTACTGTTGAATTGAATTCTAAAATTCTTTTATCAAAGTAGTTTCCATCTTCTTCTTCTCAAATTCATTTTTGTCCTCATCATCTTGCAAACCACTCATGTCTTCTCCTCCAAAATTACCGTCCTCGTCTTCTCAAAAAGACACTGAAATGGAGCCCAAACCCATTGAAATTCCGTACAAAGCTCCTCACAACTTTGTTGACTGCCGATGCTCTAATCTTCCTGGCAACCCAGAGAGAATTTTGGAAAAACGTCACCCTTGAACTTCAAGGTAAAACAGCCATAGCCATTAATTCCTCGATAATGGGTAAAGCCGTTAAAATCACACCATAATCCATTTCAGAAGTATTTGAACTCGATGATCAGCAAGGTAAAACTTCCTTTCCCAAAAAACGAGTACAAAACTGATTTTATTGAGAGGGGGTATGCTGAGGAAATGAAAAAGGATACCTTACAAAATGGTAGTTTTCCTCCTGCAACAAGATTTTTATTTCATACCCTCTTGATGTGTGTCTCAAATAAAACAACTGCTTTTAATGAAATACCATTAAAGATACAATACCTAGGTTATGCTATTCTACAAAATGAAAATTTCAACTACTCCCAGGTAATCTTTAATGATTTGGTTAAAAATGTTGATAAAAAACCATTCTTACTATTTCCAAGATTTCTAAGTTATTACTTTCAAAAGAAATTTGGTAAGGATGATGCTCATGTGCTCACACAAGGTGACTCTTTTCAAATAAACAGCTTAACAGTTGAAACCTTTACAAGATTATCAACACCTTGCAAAACAAAAGCAGAGGTCCCTGAGCAGAATTTAGCAGCTACCACTGCTAAACAGGTATCTGCTGCTGAGCCCACTGCTCTAGGTGATCATAGCAGCAAAACAACTGCTGTGAAACCCACACCTAAAACCACTGTAGGATCGTTGTTGGACCCAAACGAGTCAATCAGAAGAGCATATAATCCGATTCAAAGGCGAAATCAGTGAAACGGACGTGGAAACAGCTTGATACTAATAAATATGTCACTTTGATTGATTATAACACTAATTACAACCTGAACATATTTCGGCAGCACTTCGTTACAAATCCTGAAGCGTACCAAATGAAATCAACAAGTGTCCTATTTATAGTGTGTGTATTTAGCTTGAAATGGACATGGCATGTTCAAGCGACCAGACCTGTTCAAGCGACCAGGCCTGTTCAAGCTATCATGCATGTTCAAGCTAACAGCCTTCTAAACTTTCTAATAACAGTTTCTTGCAACTCGGACACTGATAATCCTAACCTATCCTATTACTTGATTCAAGACGAAGTCAATAGACGTAATGCACTAACAGACTCCCCCTCGGATATTGACGAAGTCTTCAATGAATTGTCTTCAATATGACACATCTTCGCTCTTGATCATTCTGCCTTCTCATTCAAATTGTAACATTATAAGCATCCATCAATCTTTCTCTTCTTCCATCAGCTTCAGGCTCCCCCTTTCGTTAAGCTTCTGTGCTTTGGGATCGACACCTAGCTATCCATCTACAAGCTCTTCCATGCTTCAAGCTTGTCTTCAGACTCCCCCTTAGACTCTGCTCTTGGGATCGTAATCTGGACTATCTGCAATCACTCATAAGTTTATAAGTAACAACATTTTAAACTACTAGGAATCGTAACACGGCAATTCAATCTTCTCTAAAACACTTCCTCTATCAACAATCTTTACAAATATGGCAATGTTCAGTATCCAAAATCCTCACAGAAAATCATCCAAGTCCAAACTAATGACCTTGGAGATATCACAAACTGTTTTTTTATTTTTGTTTTTAATTCAAGTTTCAAATTAATGAAATTGTTTTATTTTCAGAAACACAATCAACTTACTTAGATTTTGACACTTAGCATCTCAGACATCGGTTGTCGAAAATAAAGCAGAATCAAAAATCTTTTTGTATTTCCTGAAATTATAAAGCAGTAAAGAAATATGTACAAACATATTTACAGACAATATTTTTGTTTGAGTATGTGTCAGAGGATCATATCAGTTTTTGACAAGTCACAAGTACCATTGAGCTTAGTTACACATTAAGAATTAAACAATTCACTTAGATTGTCGATATATTTGTCCACTTAATTTTTCACACAAATTTCAACTGATTCAGGATACGAATTAAGTGTTTTAAGAACTTAAACTCATTCATGTGTCCCACCTCTTGAATATACTCCCGTATCCAGATCCCAATATTCAGTCTTACAGGTGAGTATACCTAGATGATATCTGTAAGGAGAATAAATTATAGTACAAAACCGTGAGAGCTCAGGTCAGAACTTCCGTTCAGCAGAGAGATGACGGCTCGACTTTCGGTGTGTCCCCTTTAGAGAATCTTTTGTATTACAACAACAATGACTATCAATTTTATTGTTTCATCAATTTGCTGAGGGCGGAGCTATATTTCAAGCAATGCAGAAAGTATTCTCCGGGGACTAGGCCATTGCTTCCGCAAAATCAGAAGTCCCGAGATAATACCCCAGATATCACTAAGCATAAAGACCTAGTATCTCAGAAAGAGGGACCTTTCAAACGAGATTTCAGGGGTTACCTATATATCCAAGTAGTGTTCCCCACGAAATAAGCAAGTTTGAATTTAGGTTTATATCCCGAAAAAGTTTACTAATTGTATAAAAATCTACCGACACATCCACGGTGAGATCGTTTAACACATTTAAACTTTCCATTTCTTTAGCGTACTGTAACTGTCTACTGATGTACTATCATTTCCTCTTTTTATGCAAAAACTCAATTTTTGAATTTTATCATGTTTTTGACTTTTTCAAATTTTCAAATGTTTTTGTATTTTCTAACAACAATACTCCCCCTAAAATGCAAAACCATTTAAAGAAAATTTGACAACACGATGCTGATAGCTTTATCTCGCCATCCATTTTCTGCTAACTATGCTCTGTTTTGCAGAAAAACTAATATAAAGTACCCCCATGATTTACAACCCATTGATTTTCGACAGTTTGAAAACTGTTTTTCAATCTTGTGAAAGTAATCATGTTTTTTTCCGCCGTGAGGGTTTCGGCATATTCAATCAACCCATATTTTTGTAATTTTTGATTTTTGACAAAATTTAAAAACAAACATATTTTTGGTTTTTCAAATTTTTCAATTTTTAGGGTTTTTGAAATATTGTTTATTTATATACAGAATAACAAATAAACTTCCTGTTTCAACCAACACAGGATCTAGCAGCCTCCTCTCCTCGTTGTGCCAGGCTGCTCTGAATTCCAAACTCACAATCTTCAAATTCCATGAGCACCTGCACAAACAAACTACTCAATTACTTGAACAATTTAGCCCAGGTCTGTTTGACCTTAGGCATTTCAACACAGTAATTTTCATTCAATGCTGGAAACTCTTTGTCATCTTTCACAAAAATCTTTTCAACTTTTACTTCAACTTTTTCATCTTTTTCAAGAATCACCTGTTTCTTTACACTCCATGTTTGACCTTTAGGAGTACCACGTTTGTAAAAATGTGACTCCTTTTGAACATTTTGTTTTTGATCAACAACTTTTGGTTTCCAAAACTCTTGAGGTTTTGTCATATCAACAGTTGTTTTCCAGCTTTGAGTTGTTCTGACTATGGGTGTGTGAGAATTCCAGGTCTGTCTAGAATCGAACCTGTTCGGGTTTGATTTCCAGTTTTGATTCGAAACAAACTTGTTTGTGTTGTACCTCCAAGCTTGTTTTGAGTCAAATCTGGTTGACCTTTGTCTCACATTCTCATATTTCTGTTTCTCCACATCATCAGACTTCTTTTTATCAACATCCACAGGTTTTAGATTTGGACACTTGCGTGCAAGATGTCCTTTTTGATCACATTTAAAACATGTTCTCATGGAAACATCTTTGACCTGTGGTTGTTGCTTTTTCTTTTGAGCTAGGAACTCTTCAATAGACTGTTGTCCAATTTTAAGTTCTTTTTCTTTTTCTAAACTGTCTCCTTGAACAAAACTCATTTTTGCCTGATAATTTGGCGTTTCATTTTTGTTTCGATTCTATTTCTTCTTATAACCCAACCCAGCCTTCATGTTTTTATTCTTGTAACCAGGTTTGTTATACGAACCTTTATGACTCTTACCAACAAACTTTGAAATCTCAGACTTCTCAATCTCAACCATTTTGAAAACTTTATCAACCTTTTCTGAAATCACATTCTGAATCGGGAATACAACATCTAAGAACAATTTGTCCGATCCAATCATGGTATAAACCAATCCTTTTGAATCATCATTCAAACTTTTCTTGGATTTTGTGTTTTTCAGATAACTATCAGGAAGATTTCCTTCATCTTCATCCTGTGATTCAGATTTACCTGTATCAACCGACTCTTCTTTCAACACACTTTCAACGAATTTACCTACCACCTCTGAATCATGAGAATCATCAGATTTGGAATAGGTTATGTCAATGTTGTCTGGCAATTGGTCTACCATGTTGAAAGCTTTTTCGACCTTTTCCTCATCATAAAATGCAAATTTTCCCGGTGGTGGAACTTGATGAAACTCTGAGCCAATGCCTTTCTTGTTTTGCTCAGACTCACCATCTCCCGGTTTTATATTGAAAATTCGTTCAAGCACATATGACGACACGTGATAACTTTTTAACTTGTTGTTATCCTGTTCTAGATCAGCAATATGTCGCTTTAGCTTAGCAACATCCTCAATATAGGAATTAACAATATCTTGTTTTATGGAATACATTCGTTTAAGTTCTTTAGTTGTTTCGGAAAGATAATTCATTCTTGATTGAGCAAATTTCATTTCATCTTTCACTTTTTCATATGACTCTTTTGTAATGTTATATGCTAATTTTATTAAGTCATATTCTTTCTTCATTTCTTGACAAACAATTTCCTTTTGATCATATTCTTCTGTCTTTTTCAAAACATTTTCTTTCAAAACTTCATTTTCTTTTTCTAACTTTTTGCATTTTTCCAAAAGTTCTTCTTCATTATCTTTCAAAACTTTTTCGTTTTCCAACATTTCTTTGCATTTATTTTTGAAAACTTCTTCAATTTTAGTAAATTGTTTGTCTTTTTCAATACAAGCACTGCACGTTTCCATGCATTTCTTGCACTGTTCAACAGTTTTCAAGATTTCAGAGTTAGAATTTACCTCAGTGATTGGCACTTCGGTGTTTGCTGCATCTGTCTGATCAGCATCATTCTTCTTCTTTCCTTCAACACCAACTTCTTCACCAACATCACTAGTTTCCAAATTCTCATTCTTCACTTCTTCTTTCTTCTTAGTTTCTTCAACCTGCTGCTCTTCAGTAACAGCTTTTTCAACTTCTACATTCACCACAACTTCTTATTTCACTTCCACAGCTTTATTCACATCTTCCTCAGCAACTTTCTTTAATTCTTCAACCATACTCTCAACATTCTTCTCCATTCTCTCTTCATCTCTCTTTTTCAAACTCGATATCATGACTTCTCTTATGAGTTTTTCTAGCTTTTCCTCATAATTTTTGTCTTTTACAGCATTTGAATAAAATTCGCCGACCCGAGGAATTACTAGAAGAACATCATCAAAAACTATGTCCTTCTTGGAAACAACAGGTTCATCATATCTGTTGACATAACACTCTCGTTTCTTATCCCATCTTTTGTATCTGACAGCTTCATCATATTCTTTTTGCATATCATTCATTCTGTTCGCAGCCATTCTTATTTCTCTGTCTGTTTTCTCACTCAGAATTTCTTCTCTGGTTTTCTTTTTAACTTCAGCAACAATCTTTTCTTCTTTGTTCTCCTCTTTAATTTCAGCAACAAAAACAAACTGTCTTTTCTCTGTTATGGATCTACCATGAGCTGTTTTTCGAACATTTTCCAAGCGATCTTCTTCTGGACAAATTGAACTCCAGTCAAAACCTTCATCATCGTGAATTACTGCACAAGCTCTTGACTTGGGTTTATCTTCAATCATTTTAGGCTCTTCTTTACTTCGATGGTAGATTGCCTTTCGATAATAGTCATCGTTGAAAGGACGTTCATTTCCTCCAGCTTCAGAATTAGTGCATTCTCTCTTGAAATGGCCCTTTTGCTTGCATCGGAAGCAGGTCACTTTGGATTTGTCGAATCCAAGCTTCTTTGAAGGACCACCTAACGATTGTTTCCCGGTAATCTCCATGTATCTTTGAGCTCTGCGGATGTCAATGAGTTCCATCTCTTCCGGATCAATCTGGTCGTAGTCTTCTTTGGTTAACTCTGAGTTTCCAATTTTGCCAGCTACAAGACCTTCATACGATTCCAGAACAGATGCGAGAAAGCTCATTTGTTGCTTAGCTGCATTTATGCTCATTGTCGGTGAATTCTTCAATTTGAGAGCAATATTGCACAGAACTTCTTCAGCTTCATCAGAACTTGATTTTGAAGATGAATGATATCCAGAATGATAACTTGATGAAGTTGTTTGTGGTTCTTTCAACTTCTCACCACTGAATGCTGTCTTTGGTGAACTAACACCTTTCTCCAAAGGTACACTGCCTTTGTAGTATAAGCCAACATTCTGTTGATTTGAAGAACCAGTCATCTTGCTTTGCTTCTGCAGCTCTAGATCATGACTCTCAATCTTTTCAAACAGTGCATCAAGAGTAATTTCATCATACAAAGCATCATTTTTTAAGATAAAAACAAACGTCTGCCACTGATCAGCTCGTGGTAACGCTTCAATCACTTTGTCGATAATTTCCTCTCTTGTTTTTTCAATCTTAAATCTTTCTAGTTCGATTTTTAGATGACAAAAACGTTCAATCATTTGACGAACTGATTCACCGTTAAGACTATCAAACAAATCAAATTCTTTTTTTAATAAAGCAATTTTGTTTTTCCTGATTTGTTTACCACCCTCTGCCTTAACCCGTAAAGCCTCCCAAACTGACTTTGAAGTTCCGTCATGTTGCAATAAAGCAAACATGTCATTTCTGATTGCTAACTGGATCAAAGCAATCATTCTCTGTTCTGCTGAGAATTCTGCTTTGTCATCTTTAGGTAAGTCTTTGAGTGGAAGCTCTTCTCCTTTATCATTAGTCGGCCTTTTGTATCCAAACTCCAAACAAAACCAGCTCTCGTGAGCATAGGCTTTTGCCCAACCAATGAACCTCTCTTTCCACCACGTGTAATCTTCAATGCTTTCCAGAGTTGGTGGCTTCGAATGTGTTCCGTAGAAGTTATCATGCTTGATGTTCTCATTGATCGCTTTCGTAATGGTTTTAGGTGTAACGGTTGTAATTTCGGAAGACTCGGATGTGTACGCGTTGAAGAACGTGTTGTAGAATTCTTCAGCCATGATTTGAACCTGAACAGATACAATCAAACAAACACAATTAGTACAAACAATATCAAATATTCTGAAACAGACTAACACTCAGTTGACGTGAAATGATCTTGACTCGAAATTTCCGCTTTCAAGCAAAATGAAATTTCAAGCGAAACAATAAGTTGAAACAAATAGCAACTTTCAAGTGAATTGACACTTCAAGCGAGAAAGCACTTCAAGCGATCAGATGTTTTCAAGTGGTGTGTCGTTTCAAGCGGTCAGACGGTTTCAAGCGGTCAGACGGTTTCAAGCGATCAGACAGTTTCAAGCGAACAGACGGTTTCAAGCTGTCGACGTTTTCAAGCTAACATGTCTTGACACTTTCAAGCGAACAGCCTGTTTGAAGCGAACACAACTAAATTTTCAAGCTAACAGGAAAGTTGAAGCGAACTAAGCTATATTTTCAAGCTAACAGACAATATCCGTTCAAGCGAACACAAGTTTTAGGCCTGTTTTTGTCATTTTTAATCCGAATTTTACCATAAAACTTTCAAGGGTTTGTCTATGTCTAATTCCGAGTGCACTGTGAAAATTTGAACCAATTCGGACCATGATATCTCGTTCAATTGAAGAAAGAAGGTGTAGAAGTCAGAAAATAGATGATATCAAGCTAAACTCTTCTTCCTGAGCTCTGATACCACTTGTAGGATCGTTGTTGGACCCAAACGAGTCAATCAGAAGAGCATATAATCCGATTCAAAGGCGGAATCAGTGAAACGGACGTGGAAACAGCTTGATACTAATAAATCTGTCACTTTGATTGATTATAACACTAATTACAACCTGAACATATTTCGGCAGCACTTCGTTACAAATCCTGAAGCGTACCAAATGAAATCAACAAGTGTCCTATTTATAGTGTGTGTAGTTAGCTTGAAATGGACATGGCCTGTTCAAGCTATCATGCATGTTCAAGCTAACATGCATGTTCAAGCTAACAGCCTTCTAAACTTTCTAATAACAGTTTCTTGCAACTCGGACACTGATAATCCTAACCTATCCTATTACATGATTCAAGACGATGTCAATAGACGTAATGCACTAACAACTACCAGAAAGCCACGACAAAAGAAAACTCAAAAGCCCCCCAAACCCAAATCAAAGGCAACTCTGGAGGATGAGATACCAGAGCAACTGCCAGTGACAGCACAAAAGTCACAAGAAACCACTGCTGGTACTTCCTCACAGCAGATGGTAGAAATATCTCAACCCATGCCTCAAACTCCTCCTGCTTCTTCTAAAAAAGAATAGGTTGTACATATAGGGACACCACAATATGATGCTCTGGAATCACTCGAATCCATCATCCACAGCCCAATGCCCGGGGCAAATTCGCTTTCTACACCCCAACCTCACCTCCACAATTCCCCCACAAACAAAATTATTGTTGGATGCTCTTGATTTGAACCAGACACAAACCAGTCCTTCTCAATCACCTATTCATGAGAATATGCCTCAACAAACGACTGGGTCTGATGTATCAATCATTGCTAACCCACCAACAAGACTTGAGGAGGTTACACCCCTTGAGTTACAAGTAACTCTTGATGGTAGTTTAAGTGAAGCAGCCACTACAAGTGCTGAACCCACTGGTTTGCATTTGGACAGTGGTTTCATCAATCAGACTTCCTTGAAGGCAATTTCTTCTATGGGAACATTTGTGTATCTGGTTTTTACTGGTTCACTAAAAGGTGTTTCTCATTTTGAAGGAAGAAGTCCCCAGAACCAAGACAAAGGGCATCTTTGGATGATTTCTGGGATACATTTCCTGAGTCAACCACTGTTACAACCACTGTTAGTGGGAAATCAGATGATCCCATTAAATTGGGTGATGGTTTAATGTACCAAGAATTGACGGACAGAGTTGACAATCTGGATACCTCTGTTGCAGTAATTAAAGATATGCTGCAACAGTTGTTAAAAGTTCAAAAGGTACCAACCACTGCTGCTCCAGCTCAAGCACCTGCACAACCTGCACCTGCTGCAAATGAGTTATGGACCTTGTTTCAACCTATGCTCATCCAACAAAGAGAACTGGCTGATCAGCAACATGAGACACATGTTCAAAAGCTGAGAAACATGATGGAAGCTAGGTTTATGGATACCCAGGCTGATATCAAGGCTATAATGGCCCATTTATTAAATACCACTGGCACTGCTCCTCCCACTATCATTTTTGTGGATAAACCACCACCAGCTGATGCCAAAAAGGGGGAGAAGATGGAGCAGTTGAGAAAAAGGGGATATGAAGATGGCATCTACATTGCACCTGATAAATCAAGCATGCTTGCAGAAATTCCCAAGCCAGATGGGTCCAAAAAGATTGATGTGACCACTAATGCCATTGTAGATGAAAATGCAAAGGTTAAAAGGGATAGAGAGGCAAAGGGCAAGTCCAGGTTTGATGAAGAAAAGAAAGTGTTTATGGCAAAGGAAGTTCAGGGTGTTTCAGAGCCTAAGGATGAAGAAAATCCTCAGCCAGAAAGAAAACAACCCACTAGAAAAGTGAGGCAACCCAAAACCACACCTTCCAGAAAAACAAAACACACTTCTCAACCCCAAAAAGCTCCACACATCAATTTTCCAAACCAACAGCTGTTGTAACACCTGTTGTATCAACAACTGTTGGTACTTCAGTGGTTTCACTAGTTGTTAATCCTACAACCACCACTTCCACTACAACAACTGCCACCACTTCAACACACACCACAACCACTATCTTACCACCACCACCACCAAAGATCACCTCACCACCAAAAACAACTTCACCACAACCATCACCTCCTGTCAAAAGGTAGAAGACATCAGATGTTACAACATCTTTTGTAATGGCAACAGTGGTTGAAACACTAGTTGTTTCAACAACTGTTAGTCAATCACCTATCACCTCAAAGGTTTCTTCAATAGCCATTGTTCCTTTTGCACCAAAGACTTATACTGAAACACCTTCTCCTAAAAAGGTGTATACTAGAAAAGGGAAATTTCAAATGCATGATGATGATATACCAGCACCTGATCCCATTTCATCTGTTCCTTATAATGTCATTAATCCACGACCATTCATTCTACCAACTCTAGCCAATCCAATAAAAGATCCAAAAACTCTTGAAGGCTATGACCCTGCTGATATAACTCCAATAGCTGCAACTTATCCACTAGAACTGGAAGCTGTAACGAATGAAATGAGACAATTCTACACAGTGGATGATCCTTCAAAAAGAAAATTTCATTCTTTAATTGGTTACAGAGATCCAGCCAACATCGATGAATATTTAAAACTCAAAGCCAGGCAAGCTAATACCAGAACCAAACTTGAATGTCAAGGAAAAAGTGACAATGAAATTTCAAGTTATACACAGTTTTTGCTCACTAAGGTCAAAATATTGGAAGATTATGCAAGAGACCTGAGCAAAGAAATGTCTAATCTGCCACCAGAAGCTGACCTACAAAAGGAAATGAGAAAGGATTATCTTACATTCATCATGAGAGAAAAATTCTATCCAGCTAAAGAAGAACAGTTCAGTGAATGGCCACTCATTGCTTTAAAGCATGAGGTAAACAGAATTGAGAGGATAAAAAATGATCCAGGTATGAAAAGGTCAGCACCAAACTGGAGTAAATACAAAAAGGCCATTGATGATCTTACTTTGGAGTATAAACGAAAGAAGCAAGAATTGGTTGATGCAAAGGTTGGAACTGCTAAAGACATTTCAAAATGGACAAAGCAATATACAGATGAGGCTTATGAAAGGCTAAGAAAAAGGTGAATGACTGATCCTAGCTTACCAAAGAAGCCTGAGTACGAAACCACTGATAAGCCAAAGAAGCAGGTCCACATTTCTGAACCATTTTTCACATCAGCAGATACCTCTGTCATTGTGTTAAACCAAAGAAAGAGGCAACAGCTGACTGATGCAGAAGAGAAAGAAAAAGAAGCTGAGTAAATTAAGGAAGCTATCAAGAGAATGGCAGTAGAAGAAGATAGCTCAGCAAAACTTCAGAATCTTGCCAACAAATTATTAAACAGGCCATCATCTCCAAACTCATCAGCAAATAAACCTCTCCCAAGAAACCCATTGGGTTCAAAAATACTAAAATGGATGTCTGATCAAAAGACTCATGTATTGACGCTGATCAGATCCAATGGTGAAGTAAAGCACATATCAAGGGAACAAGCACTGGGCCTGGGTGTTGAAGATCTTCAAGATCTCCTTGAGCTTATACTGTGTAGGGATGAGGATGATACAAGTTCTATGGACTTTGAATTGCAGTTTAAAGGACAAGTTAGGGAACTTCTGATGAGACAATAAAGATCCAGAATAATGAAGGGTTTTGGCATCATCTGTTCTAAGGGGAGATTGTTGGGATTGAACCCTACAGAGGAACAGATGATGTAAAGCCAAAACTAGTTCACAACAATGGATTCATCATAAGCAGTAGTTTGCACTAAACATTCCCCTTAAAAGTGATTCTAACAACTGCTGCCCCTAAGTATTGATCTTTTATAAACACTGATGGTCTACAATAACTGCTGTTCCCAAAAGACTGTTGAAGACAAAGTACTGCTTAGTCAATCTACTGATTTAGTTGAAGTACTGCTGAAGACCAAAACTCTGCTAGGGCTGAAGCAGTGGAATGAAGAATCAGTTGTTTGTTTTCATTTTGTATTGAAATCCGTTGTTAGCTTAGCAGTAGTTGGATAACAGTGTTTGTATAGAACAGTTGTTAAAGGTTGTTAGGTTGTTAAATGTCACTTTCATGGTGACGTCAGCTTAGATGCTTCAGTGGTTTGATCTGTATTATAAATAGAACAGTCTGCACTGTTCTATTTGATTGAGCGAGATAGATCAAGTCTTCTCCTCCAATCCATTCATCTTCTACGATCAACTAGTGAGCATCAGGCTGAGGGGGAGTTTTGTATGTAAGCTTGCATGTAATCTTTTGATTGTAAATCTTTCGACTAATGAGAAACATGTGTTTACTGAAAACTATTTCCCTTTGATTGTGTTTACAAAGTTTACTTTCAATTCCGCTGCATTGGATCTCTGTTTGACATTCATTCATTATTTAAGTATTACAAACAAACACAATCATGAAGGCCTCAGATCCTAACAGCCCCGTGTCCATTGGGCACGACCCCGTGTCCATCCACATTCTCTTTCTTCATTAATTGCAGTTTGTCTGTATTAGTTTACCACGCCCCCGTGTCCGCTGGGCATGGCCCCATGTGCAGAAGTGTATCTGTACTATCAAGATTTGCTTGGATTCTGCAAATCTTAGCGTTGACCACGGCCCCGTGTCCGCTGGGCACGCCCCCGTGTTGGGAAATAGAAGCTTCTACAACTTTGTCTTTTCTGCAAACACTTGGGCACGCCCCCGTGTCCGATGGGCACGTGGCGTGTTCAGCCTTCTGTTGTCTTGTTTTTGCTTGGGAAGATGCTGTCGAGGGGTCAGGCATGCCATGTTTATTCCTTTTCTTATATTATTGTTAGATTTGGCTGTATTTTTGCTTCTTTTGTTCATTTAAGCTCATTTAACCCTGAAAATACAAAAGGAAGACAAAAACACGCTTTTTCCAACATTAGTACTAAAAAGGGTTAGTTTTATGCCTTATTTGATGTAATTTATATGTTGCATTTTACACACATCACTCACCAATGGTCCATTCTTTATATTGAGCTCTTTCTGCCTTGTATTTCTTGAAAGCCATGATGTGATTAATGTAATATTTTCTCAGGCTTTCATCATCTCTTTCTGATAGTTTCTGAAAAAGGTCTTTTGAAAACTGCTCCAAAGTTCTGACTTGAGTGAGCAGGTATTGAAAGTATCTTTGAATCTCTTTGTCAGATTTTCCCTCTGTATTTCTTTTAGAGATATCCTCTGCTTGTTGAGCCTTTAACTTCAAATATTTTTCTATGTTATTAGGCCTAGGATAACCTTGAAGAGATGGTAAATTTCTTTTTGCATGGTCATCTTCTGAGTAGAAGGATTTTATCTCCACTCTAACTGCTGGAAGATCTAATGGATACTGGACTCCTGCAGGAGTAATGACAGTATTTGGATTAAGAGCTTGTACTAAAGAGAGTGGAAAAGGGTTTGGAATGGTAGCAAGGGTCAGTGGTTGTGAAGATGTTGGAGTTGGGGAAGTGTCATCTTCCAGGACAATGTTGGTTACCCTTCTCCTTTTGTGCTTAGGAGAGGTTGGTGGTGGATTTGTGGGTTGAGTGGTGGTGATTGAAGTGATGGGTGGCTGACTAACAGCTGTTGAAACAACTGGTGTTTCAACCATTGTTGTCATTACAACAGATGATGTGTCATCTGATGTCTTCTGCTTTTTGGCAGGTGGCTTTTGTGGTGGTGATGTGATTTTTGGTAAGGCAGTGGATTGAGTGTGTGTTGAAGTGGTAGTAATGGCAGTTGTTGGGGTAACATCTGTTGAAACCACTGAAGTATCAACAATTGTTGATACAACAGGTGTCTCAACATCTGTTGGTTTGAAGGTTTGATGAGAGGAATTTTTGGGAATTTGGGGAGTTTTTTAATGGTTTTGGAAGGTGTGGATTTGGGTTGCCTTACTTTTCTAGTAGGCTGTCTTCTTTTTGGCTTAAGGAACAACTTCCTCTTTCTTAGGCTCAGAAGTACCCTGCTCTTCCCTTTCCATCATAACTTTCTTCTCCTGCTCAAACCTTTTAGATCCCTTTGTTTCCCTATCCCTTTTCTGCTTTGCTTTTTCATCAGCAAGTGCATTTTGGGTTACATCAACCTTTTTTGAACCATCTGGCCTTGGGATTTCCACAGCCAAGTTAGATTTTGCATATGGTTCAATGTATAGCCATATTCATATCCCTTCTTCTTTTTCTCCCCCTTTTTGGTATCATTAGGAGGATTGTAAACAAAAATGATTGAAGGAGGAGCAGTGCCAGTGGTTTGTAGTAAATGGGCCTTAATTGCCTTGATGTCTGCTTGTGTATCCTTGAACCTAGCTTCCATCAAATTTCTGATCTTTTGAATTTGAACTTCGTGTTGTTGATCAGCATATTCTCTTTGTTTGTGAAACAGAGGTTGAAATAGATTCCAAAGCTCAGTGGGAGTAGGAGCAGATGATGGAGCAGATGATGCAGATGTTGCTGCAGTGGGTGTTGCCTTTTGTGCTTGTAACAACTGTTGCAGCATAGTTTTGATTTCTGCAACAGATGTGTCAATCTTGTCAACCCTCTTCGTCAATTCTCTGTATTTTAAACCATCACCTAACTTAATGGGATCATCTGATTTCCCACTGGCAGTGGTTGTATCGGCAGTTGACTTAAGGAAAGTGTCCCAAAAGTCATCCACTGATGCCCCTTGTTCTTGGTACTGGGGTCTTCTTTCTTCAGCACAGGTTGCCATTCTAAGTGCACCAGTGTATATTGGATACACCAGTGGGTACAATGGTTCCCAAAGAAGAAATTGCCTTCAAGGAAGTCTTATTGATGAAACTACTGTCCAAGTGTAAACCAGTGGGTTCAACACTTGTAGTAGCTACTTCACTTGAACTACGGACAGGAAGTACTTGTACCTCCTACAGTGTAACCTCCTCAGTTGTTGGTGGGCTAGCAGAGATAGGGAGCTCAGACTCAGTCACTTGTTGAGGCTTATTCTCAGTTATAAGTGGTTGAGAAGAATTGATTTTTGTCTGAGCTATATCAAGTACATCCAACAAAGGTATTATTGAAGGTGGAATTTGGGTAGTGAGTATGGGTGTAGAAAGAGAATTTTCCCCGGGAGCTAGGCTGTGGATGATGGAATCAAGTGATTCCAGAGCATAATAATGTGGTGTCCCTGTTGATACAACCTGATCTTTTTGAGAAGAAGCAGGAGGAGTTTGAGGCTCAGGTTGAGATCTTTTATCCAACTGCTGTGAGGAAGTAGCAGCAGTGGTTATTGGTGACTTTTGTGTTGTCACAGGTATAATCTCTGGGATCTCATCTTCCAGAGTTACCTTTTTTGTGGGTTTGGGGGGCTTTTGAATATTTTTATTTTTGGGTCTTTTGATGGTTTTAGGTGTGGGTTTCACAACAGTGATTGTGCTGCTGTGATCACATTGAGCAGTGGGCTCAACAGCAGAGACCTGAGGAGCAGTTGTTGCTGCTAAATTCTGCTTAAGCTCCTCTGTTTGTGTTTTCGAAGGTTTTGACAGCCTAGTAAAGGTTTCAAAAGATAGGCTGTTGATTTGAATAGGATTCCCTTGGATAAGTACATGAGCACTATCATTAGGAGTCTTCTTTTGCAAGTAAAAGCTCAAAAACCTTGGGAATAAAAGAAGTGGTTTTTTATTATCTTTGATATTGTTAACATTTTTGACCATGTCATTAAAAATCTCTTGGGAGTAATTAAAATTTTCGTTTTGCAGAATAGCATATCCCAAGTATTGAATTTTTAATGGAATTTCGTTAAAAGTTGTGGTCTTGTTTGAAGCACACATGAGGAAGGTATGAAACAAAAACCTTGTGGCAGGTGGAAAACTGCCTTTTTGCAAAGTATCCTTTTTCATTTCCTCAGCATACCCTCTCTCAAGGAAATCAGTTTGATAATCGGTTTTTGGGAAAGAAGTTTTAATTGTAATGTCATTCAATTCAAACACCTCAGAGATATCTTTAGGTGTGACAGCAACCTTAATTCCCTTTACCGAAGAAGTGATAGCCCAGGGCTTTTTGTCCTGAACTTCCAGTTGTGCAATTTTCCAGAAATCACGAAGAGTATCGAGATATATGGATGGGTTGCATGTCAACAAGGTTTTGTACCTTGAGGATGAAAGTGCGTCAATGACGGAGTGGAATGTTGTGCTGTCACTTGGTTTTTCAAGTATGCACAGGTAATTATGAGGAGTTTTATATGGAAGAGCCATGGCGATTTGAGTGTGATTGCGAGACGAAGAAGATGATGAAGGATTTGAGAGAAATGGATGGTAACTGTTTTGAGAAAGGAATTTTGAATTCGTTTCGACTGCGAAAATCCTGTTTGGGGTTTTGATCAGGATTTTATAAGGTGGAAAAGTGAATGCTGACGTGGCAGCGGTTACAAAAGATCTGACGGATAAGTACTGTCCACGTGCCAACCGCTGATGAGTAATGGAAGATAGTTGTTTAGGAAACCACTGATGGATCAATTATCAGTGGTTTGCAGTGGTAAAATGAAAACAGTGGCTGACTTTTAACTATCAGTGGATAGCCATCAGTGGGTTAAAACACTGATTTTGAACAGTAGTGATTAACAAAGAAATGAAGGGACAGAGGTTGACTTTCAGCAGTGGACAATAATCATCAGAACAGATGTTTGAACCAAAACAGTGGTTATGGCACACTTTTAAGGATTAATGAAAATTTTCATTTTTAGCTATTTTTAAGGATGAAATTTTGATTTTCTGAAAACATTTTAATGCTTTTATAGAAAAACAGGATTTTGCCTGTTATTCCATGTTCAGCATGCCAATCCTAGAGATCAAACTTTCAAAGGTGGATGTGTCTAATGCTTTTGGTAGCACATCTGCCAGCTGATCTTTAGTTGGAACATGATGCAGAGAAATCAAACCTTTTTCATAGCAATCCCTCACAAAGTGATGTCTGATATCAATGTGCTTGGTGGTTGAATGGGATACTGGATTTTTGATGATATTTTCTACTGCCTGACTGTCCAACATGAGAGGTGTCTTTAAGGCAGTGATACCAAAATCCAGCAATTGATTTTGAAGCCATAACAGTTGGGCTGTACAGCTTGCAACAGCTATATACTCTGCCTCAGCAGTGTATGTTGAAACAGCTTCTTGCTTTTTGCTTTGCCAAGACACTAAGCAACTGCCTAGGAATTGGCACCCTCCTGAAGTAAGTTTCCACACTCTTGGGTTTGTAATTTCCTAGATAATGTGAATCTTGACAACCATGCTCCCAACATATGCTATGTTCTATGAAGACCCACTTTTTGCCAGTTGGATTCTTGTCTTTTGGCTGTGGTACAAGTTTTTCAAACTTGTTGTCACTGAACTGTTGAAGCTCCTCTTACATGACATCTACCCAACTGTCTGTCTTTTTAGTACCCCAAGGTGCATGACTTGTTGATGGGATGGTAGAAAGTCAGCAAAAAGACAAATGTTTTAGGATTGACCTTTTGAAAGAATCCCTTTTCATTGATGTTGTCAAGTCTTTGGTGAAATGGATGAGTTGCAAAAGGATTGATATTAAAATGTGAGGCTGCAGATGTGATTCATCTGAGCTAACAATTGTTGGTGACTTTAAATGATCCAACAGCTGTTTGAAATGAAGACAGAGGATTTGAAAGATGGGTTTGGCACACTGATGAACTTTATCCATTTTTGATGGATTTTTATCAACAGTGGTTAGGGGTGAAGTAGTGGTAGAGGTTTAAAAGGCTATTTGGGTCAAACATTGTTTGTACATCAGTGGATGAGCTTTCATAACTGTTTTGAACAACTGCTGCTCGGATAAAAGATATGATTTTGACTTGTGAAATCACAATATCATATCCAACATCTGTTAATGGTGATTGTGAGTTACCTGCAAAATCGGATACTTGATAAACACATTTTAGATGCAAGTTTATCAAAATTATCACAACATCAGCGTTTTCAAGGATTTTTAATGCAGAGAGGTTTTATCACATATCTACTTAATGTTTTAAACATTCTATAGATTTTGGCAGTGATTGAGTATCCCAGATGATTATCACATTTTACTTTGATGGCTCATTTTGTGTTTTAATCTTTTGAGAATTTAGAGTAAAACATGAGCAGTTAAATGTTTGAAGTTTGTTAACAATCACCTTTTATTTATGATTTAGATTTGAATTTATGAATGAAATGACCCAGACTCTAACACCATCTCCTTTTGATCTATCATCATGGAATATATTACCCTAGGCAAAAATAAAAGGGTTTTACATCCTGACAGGCATTTGGATTTTTACCATCTAAAACAAGTAAAAATGCAAAATATATCATTTTTTTTAAGAAAAATGAAGAATGATATATCCTATATTATTCAAGAAACCTTTACCATAAAAAATCAAATAAAGACTTTCTGATAACAACATCAATTGGATCTAGTGTATTCTCAAAGTCAATGTAACTTTAATTAGGCCAGAATCACTTCATTCTCAACTTTAGGAAGATGGTCAGTGGTTTGAAATTAATTTCATAACCACTGTTTGATACCATTACCTTGTCAGATGATTGTAGCTGTGAGGTTACCTGTTCACAAAGGTTTTGAAAGTTCTTTGTAAACCTTATTACCTTGTGAAGAGTTTCTGAAACTCTGGCCTAATCCTCTTTATTAATAATCAAACTGGTGATACCTTTGTTACTTGAACTTCCCTGATACAGAGATTGTGCATGGTTGCTTGATGATATATGTTTGACCAAAAATGTTTGTTAATCTTGGTTTTCCTTTTGTAGGACTAACCTGTGGACTCTTAAGTGTTTTAGATTTACACTCCTTTTTATTTCAAAAAGTTTTGAGATAAACACACTTATGAGTTTTTGTACTTTTTCTTCTTTCCCTTTTTGCCCTTTCCATAAAGAAGTGTTGAAACTTTCAATGGAAGGTTTTTAAGGAAAGAGTATTTAATCCAAAATCATTTTTAGCAATGTTTTGAGAGATTTGGACATTTTTTCACACATGCTTATGCCAAATTTCACATTACTCATGATCCGGTTTTCACAACATCAAACATATAACCTTTGTAGGATTTCACCCTTTTTCTCATACGAGATTTGGGTTAATTTTCACACTCTATACAACACTGATATTTCACTATCATAGTTTTGAGTTGATCCATGGTTATTTCTGATGCATATTTTTGAAACTACTGATTTTCATTTTAATTTTAAACAATTTTGTTTTTAACTTTTGAATGTTTTCCAAAATAGTTGTTCATGTATAAGATTATGTTCCTAAGGTTTTGTTCATCTCTCCTATGTTACCAAAGGCATGGATGCCAATTTTCTGAACATAGGTCTTTAATGGCATGAGATAAACCCTTAGCAACAGTTAATCATGGAATCAATAATAGTTTTCATCACGAACACTCATAAATCAATGAAAGACCATATCCAATCCGAGATTATCAAATTTTACCAACTTTAACAATCATCGGTAGTTTATATCAGATTATCAGTGTTACGTGAATCCTATGCGATAGATGACATCTTGGTTGTTTTACAAAAGTTTTTCGAATAACCAACTTTGAACGTGATTACCTTTTACTTTTGTTTTTCAACGAATACAATCAACCTTAGTATCAATGAATTTGAGCTGAACTATTTACGTCAAAATGATTGTTAGATCAAGTTTGACTGTCCAAGCTCTGATACCAATTGTTAGGATCTGAGTTTCTTATGATTGTGTTTGTTTGAGATTAATGAAGAAATGGATGAAAATAAGAAAGATTAAATGTAGCGGAAATGGAAACAAACTTTACAACACATTCAGAGAGAAATAGTTTTCAGTAAACATATGCTTTTCATTGAGTCGAATGATTGCAAAACATAATGATTACAATACATGCTTACATACTAAAACTCCCCCTCAGCATGAGCTCAATGGTTGATCGTACAAGATGACTGAATTGAAGGAGAAAACTCCTTAAATAGAACAGTACAAACTGTTCTATTTATAGTACAGACCAAACCACTGAGAATCACAGCTGACGTCACCATGAAAGTGACATCTAACAACCTAACAAACTCTAAGGACTGTTACATACAACCACTGATAACAGAACTACTGATTACATAAACACTGCTTCTATAAACTACTGTTTCACTTTCCACTGATGTAGTCTAAGCACTGATGTTGAGCATCAGTGCTTTCTTCAAAGTTGATCAGTCCTTGAATGGGCAGTGCTTTAATCTACAACAGTACTTAGGAGACATCAGTAGATAGAGCTTCAATTCTTTAATCTTCATCAGTGCTTGGCCTATCAGCGGTTGAGATGGTCAGTGTTTGGAGACTATCAGTTGTTAGAGCCACTGTCAAGGGGAAAGTCTTTGCATAAGCACTGCTTATTGTGAATCCACTGATCTGATCCAGTTTTGGCTTTTATCATCTGTTCCTTTGGTAGGGTTCAATCCCAACAGATAGTTTGTTATTTCTATTTTACTATAAAAAGGAATGTACTGATCGATAGTGTAATGACCATAAATTTAAAATCATTATTCTAGAAATAAAAGAATAATAATAATTTATAATAAACTAAACATTTATCTTATGATCCATCCTTCTGTATATCAACCAAAACTATTATTATTTATAAATTATCCAATAGGAAACCCTAATTAAGACACCCAAGTAATTCTGTACAAACCCTAGAATTTTCAGAATTTTCAGAATCAGGATCAGGGCCCCTAAAACTCGGGGGGGGGGGGGGTATTTTCTAGCTACGATTATCCACAAAATAAGCTGTCAAATTCGAAATTATCCATTTTGTCGACTCAGCTAGGCTAGTCCCACACGTGGCAACACTATAAGCTTGAGGTGTCCCTTACGGACCGTAAGGGTTAAGTCTTACGGTCCGTAAGCAAGGTGAAAATTCGACTATATATAGCAGACATTGGCACTTGAATTCTGGCACAAAAACGACGTAAATTCTCGCTACATGCACGGAGTTATACTCTGTTTACCACAATTAACACACACGGATCACTAATCGACGCTGCAATCAGGGTATTAACTCGATCGCTATTACGATTCATTATCCGATCGATCAATATATCCAATGGATGTTTAAGTGCTGCCCACATTAGGGTTATACTTTGTCGTTCGTCGTTAAATCGATGGATGTTTAAGTATCGTACTTTGTCGTTCGTCGTTAATTCGATGGATGTTTAAGTATCGCACTTTGTCGTTCGTTGTGAGAATTTGATCTCGTGAGTTATCGTAAATGCTGTATTAAGTTACTAACCTAGTTGTGTGCATGTTATTTAAATTAGGTTAAAAGACTAATCAGTAGTCTAAACTCTGCCCGTATAAATCTGAAATATTATCACAAGGTAGCATCACTTTGGAATTATTAAGGTACGGATCCTTACCCTCACTCCTTATTGCTTCATATTCAAATTGTTATAAACCCATTAAATTCATATATCTTTTAAAAACTCATTACGTCTTTGATTATCGATTCATTTGACAGTCCGTTGAATTCCTATTCTAATCATAACTTTGGATTTAGCTTTCATGTCATGCGATAGTATTATGTTAGTTGTACTCATTATCGCATGTTCCAATATATGTTACGTCTTGTTATGAAAAATATTTTGATAAGTTATGTGAATAAGACCATTTGTACTCTGATACCCTGAGTGTCGCTTCTCGTGGAGTGTCCCACGAGCATGTTGTTGCGGCATCGACATCATGTGCTCCATCCGTGACGGAGAGATCAGTTCACGGCGTCCCTAGGTACAAGTGAGGTACAAAGCTACTAGGAGGCGTATGGATCGATCCTAGGATTTAAGTTAAGGAGGTGGATAGCGGGTATGCCAACTCGCCATCTCGTGTGATAATTATGCAGGAGTAGCTACCTGTGTATTGTCACGTTTTAAGTTTGGCTCATGGGTACATCCGTATGATATGATTATGAAATTACGTTACTTGCATCATATCATTTTAACAAAAAGTTTCATCCTAATAACATTTCATATAAAGCATTATTTGTTATTTGAGCCTATTATTCCGTACTGAGCATTTGGCTCATTCCGTAAACTTTTTGTATATACAGGTTCACAGGTTACTTCGGGCGGGTTAAAGAGAGAAGAATAAAGCCTAGGAATAAATCTGAAGATGTTAGTTAATCAAGTCGAAGGTCTCCGTTTTTATATTAACCTTAAGATTAGTTATCGTGTGGTTGTATCCTTATCAAATAAATAAATGGAATTATGACTTTTGTTTATGATACCACTGTTATTGTGACACGTCAGCCCTTCTGGGTTGGGGTGTTACAGATAGACACACACAATTTTTCACTCACACTTTTACTCTCTACAAGCTGCAATCACTCGCATTCACGAACACTCACACTTGAAATTCATTGTAACACTTAGCTGATCCGTATAATATCTTGCACTGTATCTTGACATTTGAAGTAATAAGAAGAACAAGGCAGCTGCGACTGTCAGCTCCCGAGGTTTTGTACCGACGATCTAGATTGATCAAGGGCTTTCCTCATACATCTCGTGTCATCCTTTACTTTTCTGATCATTGTTTGATTGTTGATATAACTCGGTATCCTGAGCTATATCCTGAAACTGTTTTTTTTTTTTTTTTTTTTGCAAACAACTAATACCAAAATATTTTCAATATACATTGTTAGCACACTACCTCACAAAACTAATTTGATCACTTAATTGCTTAGGTAATTTTTGACCAAAACACTAACTACGGTCCTGATGAAACTTTTCGATGCCAAATTGATAAACAACGATACCATCTGCTCTGAGTCTCACGGCTCCCGCTCCCGGGGAGGTGTCGAGGGCTGCGACACCACCGGGTTCACAAAACGATATCAATGTGCTACAACAATCTCCGTTATTTTTAACGGAACGAAATGGAACCGCACCAAAATTAGGGCTGGCAATTTTGACACGAACACGATAACACGACACGAACCTACACGAAGTTAACAGGTTTCGTGTTTGACCTTAACATGTTTCGTGTCTAAACAGGTCAACACGATAAGACCTGTTTAAATTTCGTGTCTAAACAGGTTAAAACCCGTTAACCTGTTAAGACCCGTTAGTGACCTGTTTATAAATTTAAATTAAAAAATATATCAAATATACTATATGTGGTGGGGACCTGTTTAACACTTTAACCAATATTTTGAAATCACGCTCCAATACCATACGACCAAGACCAAACCCTAAATTTTCTTCACTCGCCATCCGCCGCTCATCTCTTCAATCTCGCCTGATTCGCCGCCGGACATCACTTCAATCGTCGGTCAAGTAGTTCTGGCTTCACTTTCAAGTTGTTCCGGCGTCGCTTTCAAGTATTTCCGGCATCACTTTCAAGTTCCGGCGCCGCTTTCAAGTCGTTCCGGCTTCACGAAGTAAGAAACATAGATTAGGTATTTTTTCAAGTAGTTCACGAAGTCAGATTAGAATGTATTCATCAAGATGCTCGGTTACAGTTATACAACGCAGATTAGAAACACAGATTAGGGCTTAATCGTGTGATTCGAACAAAGGTCCTATTATTCTTTCATCTTCTTGTTCTAGCTACATTGCAAAAATAGGCAAACACTACATTTTGTTTCTTCTGCTAAAAAAACACCTTTGACCTTTCTTCATCATGTGATAAAAACAAGTAAGTTTTAGTAACGATTATAACATATAACTTAAGATTTAAGGAAAAAAAAGCTTGTACTAAATATAAACCACGAAGAAATATGAAAATCATTAACAATACATATAGTAGTTTATACGGTCAGTTACATCCTTCAACCATAAAATATGATAATTATGTTTCTTAGATTGTTAATTTCAAATATGGAATAATAGGTCATGTTCGTGTCTTAACATGTCGTGTTCGGGTCTTAACAGGTCGTGTTTGTGTCTTAAACAGGTCATATGATATGTTGGCAACATTTTTGTGTCTTAACAGGTCATTTCGTGTAACCTGTTTATTAACAGGTTCGTGTTCGTGTTTGGAAAATCTGACACGATAAGATTTCGTGTCGTGTTCGTGTTTACAGGTTTCGTGTTCGTGTCTTATCGTGTTCGTGTCTTAACAGATCGGGTTGACCCGATATGCCAGCCCTAACCAAAATGTCCATTTTATGTTAACAACCATTTATACAAACGTGGTGATTTGCTCGTGGATGGAATCTACTATCCTGGTCCGTGTTTGTGAAGTCGATCCCATACCCTCACGAAGTAGACGAAAAGAAATTTAAGAGGCAACATGAGGCGGCAAGAAAAGACTTCGAACGCGCTTTTGGTGTTTTGAAGGCAAAATGGGGTGCATTGAGTCGGCCGATGCGAGCAAGAACCGTTAGACAAATTAGGAGTGTTGTGTACACGTGTATTATTTTACACAACTTGAATTTGAAAGACGATAGAAACGCGATAGCACAAGTGCACATTCGGGATCTCCGGTCGAGCCCGCTCTAGACGATACGGTGTTGGGCGAGTTGATGGATGAAGACACGCATTGGAGACTAAAACATGATCTCATAAATCATCTCTCAAGTCAAGATTTACCCCACCTTTTGGTCGATTCCGACAAAGACTAGTTTAATTTATTTCAAGTTAATGTAATTTTATTGTTTTTTAATTTAATGTAATTTTAATGTTTTTAATTTAATGTAATGTTATTGTTAATTTATTCTACATTTATTAGGTTAAATATTAAATATACTAGTTTACAAAAAATAAAAAGTAAAAAAAAGTTTACCAATTCAGTAATTGTCTAACCATTGCCAACACTTTTCAGCATAGTTTAAACACCTTTCCCTGAATGACATGGCATACTCTCATTGGTTAATTTTTAAGTTTACCACTCTCAAGTGATTAACCACTCCTTATACCCTTATCAATAGACCCTCTGATTCAACAAAGTCAATCTTGTGCTCGACCTCAGCCTTTTCTATAACCGGATGACCAATCTCATACGCTTCCCGATCCACATCTATCGCTTACAATCTTGTAACACCCTTACTATTTTTAAACGGATTTCGTCTTTTATTACGAACAAAATCATTTAAATATAAGTACATGTACATTAGAGAATACGGATTAATTGAATCTTTTACAATTTTCAAGTATGCCACATAATGTGACTACATTCGTCGTTTAAAATTAACAATTAACAATGTGCGGAAGCTTGTAACTTGATCGTGTTCAGTTCTTCGTTGAGCTTAATCGTCCCCCGGTATTGTATATAACACCTACAATTCATAAAACATGAATTGAATTAGTCATACGTAGTTTAGAACGTGTTTAAACGAGTTCGCGAGGCAAAATAATTGAAAAAGAAAATAAATTTTTAAAAACTGACTCCGTCATGCCACGCGGGAGAACCCACTTGCCCCCTCGCGTGGCACGAGGGAGACCCTTTTCCAGCAGGTTCGTTACTGGAACCTGCACTCTACCAGCTATGTCAGTTTTTACGGAAACGGCCATAACTTATTCGTTATTGATCCGTTTTACGCGATTCTTTTTCCTACGCGTTCGTAATTTAATTCTCCATCTTATGGAGTTAAAATCCAACATCTGACATAATAAATTTTGAGACTTCTAAGCCTTCGACTCATTACCTTTTTACCGAATTTTAACTCGTTTATGCATTTTATCAAACAAACATATTTGTTTGATCCTTATTTCACATGCACCTCTTCAAATGAATGTTATCTACCATGTTAGGTTCTAATCACAGGTTTCTTACACAAATTAAACCCGTTTTCGCTCGTATGCTTATTTTGACCCGTTAAGGGTAATTAAGCCTATTTTAAGCATGAATCTCTTTCACTCAGATCAAGCATTATACTACCACATTTCTTGTCAAATAATCTTTCTTCACAACTATATTTGTGTTGTATTAAGTGTGGAAATTCCTAAACTCTGAGTTTTACCCCTCGAAACATTATTTTACGGCAACGGCTATTATAGAGTCAAATGACTAAGGATTCACATCTTTCGCTTTTGTATACTCATTCTAAGTGTTTAATTATTCATACAACTCTTTTCCGAACAACCCTTATGGGTCGTTCGCTCGATTTAGCTTACAAGGGCATTTTGGTCCTTTAGTCCTTTCATTAATATAAAGGACTTTTAAAAGCATTTTCGACCCAAAAGCCCTGTTTTAAACTATGCATTTGATTCAAAAAGTCATTATGTTTTCAATACACAACGATTATCATATGGATCATTCGGTTTGCTTATAAAGGTAACCAAATGTCTATATGACTGCATTTAACTATCAAGGAGCCTCTAGTTCCTATTGAGTAGTTAATCTATATTATACATACCTGGCTCGGATCAATATATATATTGACTCGTTTCGATACCTTGCCTTAGTAATCGCTAAGTAATAGCGATGTAAGTATCCATTTGATATTTATTCCTGAGATCATACAACTCGACAAACCATTAGTCGATATTGTCTAAGGGTGATATTTTCACCCTTTTGACCCGTTTGTTTTAATTGACCGATTATATTGGCGAGATGAAGCTTATTGCCATCTCGCCTACATGACTCTCTCCAGTTTACATCGTGCGGTCATTTCAATTATAAATCACTTCTTAAAGCTTTTGGCCTATCAAGGCTTTCGAAATAAAGTATCTTTCAAAACCAACAATTATTGTCAACGAGTGACCAAATTACAATTTTACCCTTATTGGTTATTATGATTTACCTTATATGGTAACCCTTAAAAGTACATGTTTCATTCGTCATAATATGACCGAATTACCGATTTAACTCATTTTTAGCCATCACTATGGTTTCTTATCATATTTGATTATCTTGTCCCGTACGACTACACGCCGAAACACCATATCTCAATTGGGTATTTGTCTTATTCATAATTAATACGACAAAGAATATTCCAACATATATGACTAGTGTAAGCTATACTTACCTTGCATCCAAATTACGCTTTTCCTTCATTCTTGATTCGTTCGACCCGCTTCCTTCCCCAAGCTTTCACCTAGCTTGCCAAGCGTCAAACTATCATTGTAATTGTAAGATGGTTAGGTTAGTCATAATCATTTACGACCATTCCATCCTACGCTTCTTATATCGAACTTATCATTCGATCATATACTTGGTCGGTTTGACTTTTTAAAGTCAATCGACTTATCAACTTATTCAATGCACATTTGGTTTATTGAATTTCGCTTAGGCATTTCATCCAAACTCTTAACGAAATCAAATTTTACACACTAACTACTAGGTAACATGATTTCAAGTATCTATATCACGATCTTAACATCAATTCTCTTATATCATACAAAACCCATTTCGTGAGAAGTATGATCTTGTACCCAAATTCATGGTTTAATCGAACACCTTCTATTTGTTATCATGCATGTTGATTCTAAGTATAATTATATCATCAATTTCATCATAACATTAAAACCCACTTATCTAAGTGTGTTAATTCATCAAATCCTTCAATTCATAGCATGTTATGTATGATTTTCACTTAGGGTTTCGTTCCTAAGCAAGTATACATCACTAATCTAGCCATAGCTTCTCTAATCCATGCCTAATTCGCGATTAGGATGATTATCAAATTTTTACAACTTCACGAATGTTAGAAATTTGACATACCTTACGATCCCCTTGACTTGGTGATCACGAATTTGTGTTCATGCATTGATTTTGCTCTTGATTTGGGCTTCAATTTGATCAATTTGTTGAACTAGGGTTTGGAGCCCCTTGTTCTTGCTCCTGGGCGTACGCGCACACACACACACACAAAGTGTGTGTTGTGTTTTGATTTTCAGTTTTTATAATTCAAGTCTCCTTTTTGGCAACTTAGGTCCCTCTAGTTTAGTTAGTCATTAAGTAGACCATAACCCACCTATTTCTAGTAATATTCCCCTTATTAACTAGGTTAAACATTCCTAGTTAACTTAATGGGTTCGGGAAGTCATAACCCGTTTTATTTTAAGTCCCGTTAACTCGGGCCTTCTATATACTTTTGTTTTCTCAAAGTATTTATCCTCTTTTAATTAACATCAAGTTTATTTATTTAAATTCTAATATTTACCACGTTAATTTTTACCACTAACGGTATTTTACCCATTGTCACTATTAACGTGGTTTGATTACCAAACCCATTTTTGGGGTGTTACAAGTCTACCCCCCTTAAGAGGTTTCGTCCTCGAAACCTTTCTTTCATAGTTCATCGAGTTTTAAACTCAATGCATTTGACCTGAGTAATCTTTTAAGCATTACTCATACTTTAACCAATTGTTAGTATTGCCAGAAAAATATGGTAATATCTATTTGGTTACAAAACATCTACGTACCTCATACGACATAATGCAACTTTAAATAACGTAATTTTCGTTATTTCTACTTGGTTAGTTAACTTAGCGATATCCATCGCTTTTATATATTATCGAACTCTTTATGAATCCGTTACTTTGATCCGTTTTAAGGTCTTTAGTGAAATCTTTCACTTTTAGCAACAATTTCTTTTGTTTTCAAATTCATTTATTCGGTTCAGTTATACCGAATCCACCGCTTACAAGCAACCAAATTTATTTAAATGACCTTAACCGGTCTCACTAACTAGACTTATTAGTCCAGTTACTTTTTACCGCTCGCTTGGTTATAATGTGATTCTACTTCACATTGCATTCCTTGACCGTGATCATGTCACATCATGTTTAATTTATATCAATCTTTCATTTTCGAAAATATCACTTTTTGAATATATCGTCTTGCGCCTATCAGTGTCAAGACTTGTATCTTTCATGCTTACTATTTAAATTCCTATCAGAATTTATATTTGTAAAAACGTTATTTCTTATCAAACTGAAGTTTTGGTTTAGCATCTTCTCTTTAACTTTTGTCAATTATCCATTCCGGAATATTGACAGTCCAAAATTTATTCTTTTGCAGTCTTTGTTTTATGCGAGGCTTCTCAACTGATTTCCTCGCTTTGTCTAATTAACCCGTAGGTTTTATCACTTAGCCTTATGGGCTATTTTATTAGACTTTCACCTCTTTAAGGCGAGGTCCTTATAATCTATTTCTTTCTAGTCATGATCCGTGGGTCATTTTAGTCTCGTAGACCTTTCCATTGTTTATGACCCCAAAGGTTAGGTTGTTCCCATAGATCATTCCTTACTCATGTCATTCTTAAAATACATGTTTGGTGTCAAGGCATCCTGTTTTTGTTTAAAATCATTTATTTTCGCTTTGGTATTTTCTTTGACCTTGACCGTAGTCTAAGGCTACATTTGTTTCCTTTCGAACAAATTTTCCGACTTTATGACTTCTCACGTCATTTAAGCATCGGTTTATCTTATGCTCACCATTATCCAGTTTACATACATTTGTATTTGATTATATCCCATTACCGGGCTCATTATTCTTTTGCTTTTAACGCTACCATTATCCCGCTTGCGTTTGCTCATGCCATCCGGCATGATATTATATTCGACCCGTTCAACTTTAAAATAGTTGAACATAATTTATTCAAAATTTCTATTTACATTATCTTGTCGTCTTTTAGTTATGACTCAAAACCCGAGTCTTTTAACTTTCCATCCGAGTTCCCGTTTCTCAGTCTACGCCTGTGTTTAATTCTTACCCGTCAACCGGGTGTTTAACCGAAATCATTATTATCGCAACCCTCTCAGTATGCATTAATACCTCGCTTCATTTTTATATTCCGACTTTGTCCTCAAGTTTGACGTTTTACAAAAACGGCCCGTTAAGAGGCATATTTGCATATTCCGGGTTCGAGTGTAAGTACACCCCCTCCCAGTGCGTACTTTAATCATTTTACATGTTTCTTTGTCCCTTCACTCGGGCTCATTATCCTTTTATAATACGCTTCCGTCACTCGGCTGTGCGTTTACAATATTATCAAATATTTTGCTTATCTGATTCATTTGGGTACTTTTTAATTTGTCCCACTCACCTCGTCCTTACTACATTGGATGTAAGCATGTCCATCATAAAAAGTTCATGGTACCACGTGCTCACCACTTACTTGGCCAGAGTAAGCGATCAATACCTGGTATACATGACCTTTTTATAATTTTCACATTACAGCCCATGTAAGTAATGCCTCTATTTGTTTCTCTTGGAAACAATATCCGGATAGATTTTTCTATTCGGGTTTTTACAAGTTTTTAATCTACATAGATTTTTCTATTCGGGGTTTTACAAGTTTTTAATCTACATATGCAACTTTCAATCTCTACGTATTTGTTGCATATTATTATTTGTGCAATTAAATTTAAAATGTGCACCTGGTAATGCTTGCCCTAACGGGCTTCTCTTGCCATTAGTCTTGTTCGCGATCGCTACGCGGTTTAGGTCCTTGATGAGCATACTCTTTGGACCGTTCCTCTGTCAAATCCGCGATTTGTTAAACTCTCGCTATCTTCATATGCGAGTGTCCTTCAACTAAAACATTTACAACAGTTAGTAATTTCGACATTAATGGATGCCCGTATTATAATACAAGCCTTTTCTACTATACGCATTAATGCGTATAATTTCGTTGACTGTATCTATTCTATATCGTTTTTATTGGTGTAACGTGTATTACACGATAACCATATGTGTTGTTCTCAACACTTTAATCATACTAAACCATTGATATACATGTACTTACAGGATTTGCGTTCAAGCCTCGAACCGAACACACTTTATTCTTTAACCATGAGCTATGATTACCAACTTGTAACACCCTTACTATTTTTAAAAGGATTTCGTCTTTTATTACGAACAAAATCATTTAAATATAAGTACATGTACATTAGAGAATACGGATTAATTGAATCTTTTACAATTTTCAAGTATGCCACATAATGTGACTACATTCGTCGTTTAAAATTAACGATTAACAATGTGCGGAAGCGTGTAACTTGATCGTGTTCGGTTCTTCGTTGAGCTTGATCGTCCCCCGGTATTGTATATAACACCTACAATTCATAAAACATGAATTGAATTAGTCATACGTAGTTTAGAACGTGTTTAAACGAGTTCGCGAGGCAAAATAATTGAAAAAAAAAACAAATTTTTAAAAACGGACTCCGTCATGCCACGCGAGAAAACCCACTTGCCCCCTCGCATGGCGCGAGGGAGACCCTTTTCCAGCAGGTTCGTTACTGGAACCTGCACTCTACCATCTATGCCAGTTTTTATGGAAACGGCCATAACTTATTCGTTATTGATCCGTTTTACGCGATTCTTTTTCCTACGCGTCCGTAATTTAATTCTCCATCTTATGGAGTTAAAATCCAACATCCGACATAATAAATTTTGAGACTTCTAAGCCTTCGACTCATTACCTTTTTAGCGAATTTTAACCCGTTTATGCATTTTATCAAACAAACATATTTGTTTGATCCTTATTTCACATGCACCTCTTCAAATTAATGTTATCTACCATGTTAGGTTCTAATCACAGGTTTCTTACACAAATTAAACCCGTTTTCGCTCGTATGCTTATTTTGACCCGTTAAGGGTAATTAAGCCTATTTTAAGCATGAATCTCTTTCACTCAGATCAAGCATTATACTACCACATTTCTTGTCAAATAATCTTTCTTCACAACTATATTTGTGTTGTATTAAGTGTGGAAATTCCTAAACTCTGAGTTTTACCCCTCGAATCATTATTTTACGGCAACGACTATTATAGAGTCAAATGACTAAGGATTCACATCTTTCGCTTTTGTATACTTATTCTAAGTGTTTAATTATGCATACAACTCTTTTCCGAACACCCTTATGGGTCGTTCGCTCTATTTAGCTTACAAGGGTATTTTGGTCCATTTAGTCCTTTCATTAATATAAAGGACTTTTAAAAGCATTTTCGACCCAAAAGCCCTGTTTTAAACTATGCATTTGATTCAAAAAGTCATTATGTTTTCAAAACACAACGATTATCATATGAATCATTCGGTTTGCTTATTAAGGTAACCAAATGTCTATATGACTGCATTTAACTATCAAGGAGCCTCTAGTTCCTATTGAGTAATTAATCAATATTATACATACCTGGCTCGGATCAATATATATATTGACCCGTTTCGATACCTTGCCTTAGTAATCGCTAAGTAATAGCGATGTAAGTATCCATTTGATATTTATTCCTGAGATCATACAACTCGACAAACCGTTAGTCGATATTGTCAAAGGGTGATATTTTCACCCTTTTGACCCGTTTGTTTTAATTGACCGATTATATTGGCGAGATGAAGCTTATTGCCATCTCGCCTACATGACTCTCTCCAGTTTACATCGTGCGGTCATTTCAATTATAAATCACTTCTTAAAGCTTTTGGCCTATCAAGGCTTTCGAAATAAAGTATCTTTCAAAACCAACAATTATTATCAACGAGTGACCAAATTACAATTTTACCCTTATTGGTTATTATGATTTACCTTATATGGTAACCCTTAAAAGTACATGTTTCATTCGTCATAATATGATTGAATTACTGATTTAACTCATTTTTAGCCATCACTATGGTTTCTTATCATATTTGATTATCTTGTCCTGTACGACTACACGCCGGAACACCATATCTCAATTGGGTATTTGTCGTATTCATAATTAATACGACAAAGAATATTCCAACATATATGACTAGTGTAAGCTATACTTACCTTGCATCCAAATTACGCTTTTCCTTCATTCTTGATTCGTTCGACCCGCTTCCTTCCCCAAGCTTTCACCTAGCTTGCCAAGCGTCAAACTATCACTGTAATTGTAAGATGGTTAGGTTAGTCATAATCATTTACGACCATTCCATCCTACGCTTCTTATATCGAACTTATCATTCGATCATATACTTGGTCGGTTTGACTTTTTAAAGTCAATCGACTTATCAACTTATTCAATGCACATTTGGTTTATTGAATTTTGCTTAGGCATTTCATCCAAACTCTTAACGAAATCAAATTTTACACACTAACTACTAGGTAACATGATTTCAAGTATCTATATCACGATCTTAACATCAATTCTCTTATATCATACAAAACCCATTTCGTGAGAAGTATGATCTTGTACCCAAATTCATGGTTTAATCGAACACCTTCTATTTGTTATCATGCATGTTGATTCTAAGTATAGTTATATCATCAATTTCATCATAACATTAAAACCCACTTATCTAAGTGTGTTAATTCATCAAATCCTTCAATTCATAGCATGTTATGTATGATTTTCACTTAGGGTTTCATTCCTAAGCAAGTATACATCACTAATCTAGCCATAGCTTCTATAATCCATGCCTAATTCGTATTTAGGATGATTATCAAATTTTTACAACTTCACGAATGTTAGAAATTCGACATACCTTACGATCCCCTTGACTTGGTGATCACGAATTTGTGTTCATGCATTGATTTGGCTCTTGATTTGGGCTTCAATTTGATCAATTTGTTGAACTAGGGTTTGGAGCCCATTGTTCTTGCTCCTGGGCGTACGCACACACACACAAAAAGTGTGTGTTGTGTTTTGATTTTTAGTTTTTATAATTCAAGTCTTCTTTTTGGCAACTTAGGTCCCTCTAGTTTAGTTAGGTGGTGTTTGTTTTTTTCAAAAAGAGCTTCCTGGCCTCTTCTGTCTGCACCGTGCAGACGCGGGAAGAGGTTTAGCCTCAGAAGAGTGTTTGTTTTTTTTTTTTTTTGAGAAGTGCTTTTTACCTCTCCCCAGCCTCTTCCTGGGGAAGACAAAAAACAAAGCTTCTTACCTCTTCTTGGCACCACCTCCACCTCCACCCCTACTCCGCCCCTGCTCCGCCACCACCACCACTGCTCCGCCGACACCATCATCATCATCATCATCATCACCACCACCACTGCTCCGCCACCACCACCACTGTCCCAAATCGACATCACCCAAAACCCCCACCTCCGCCGACACCATCATCATCGATGGAAACAAACCCCCCCGAAACCCCCACCTCCGCCGACACCATCATCATCATCACCACCCCTGCTCCACCTCCGAAACCCCCACCTCCATCGACACCACCTCCACCTCTGAAACCCCCACCTCCATCGACACCACCTCCACCTCCGAAACCCCCACCTCCGAAACCCTAAATCGATCTGTTAGAGAGAGAGTAGAGAGAGATCAGTGTGTGGCGGTGATGATGATGGCGGTGGTGAAGTGGTGGTGATGATGACGGTGGTGAAGTGGTGGCGGTGGTGAAGTGGTGGCGGTGATGATGATGGCGGTGGTGCAGATTGTAGAGAGAGAGTAGAGAGAGAGTAGAGAGATCAGTGTGTTGTGTGTGTGTTTATGGTGAAGAGGTTTTATATAAAAAAACAAACCCTCTTCTCCTTGCAGACTGCAGACATTTGGTCCACCTCTTCTCCTGCAGATGTCTGCAGATGTGGCCTGCAGCAGAAGAGGTTTTCCTGCAGAAAAAACAAACAACACCTTAGTCATTAAGTAGACCATAACCCACCTATTTCTAGTAATATTCCCCTTATTAACTAGGTTAAACATTCCTAGTTAACTTAATGGGTTCGGGAAGTCATAACCCGTTTTATTTTAAGTCTCGTTAACTCGGGCCTTCTATATACTTTTGTTTTCTCAAAGTATTTATCCTCTTTTAATTAACATCAAGTTTATTTATTTAAATTCTAATATTTACCACGTTAATTTTTACCACTAACGATATTTTACCCATTGTCACTATTAACGTGGTTTGATTACCAAACCCATTTTTGGGGTGTTACAAATCTATACAAAATGCGAGCTAAACACTTTGTAAAATATCGCTACAACCAGTAAAAACCCCGATATCTATTGTTTTCTTTGCACCCATGGTAGGCGTAGAAGCTTCTACAACTTTGTCTTTTCTGCAGGTATCTGACCACGCCCCCGTGTCCAGCGGACACGGCCTTATGGTCAGTCTTCTGTTGTCTTTGTTTTTTGCTTTGGGGATGCTGCTGAGGGGTCGGGCATGTCACGTTTCCTTCTTTTCTTCGTATTTATGTTGGTTTTGGCTGTATATTTGTTCCTTTTGTTCATTTAAGCTCATTTAGTCCTGTAAATTCACAAGGAAGACAAAAACACACTTTTTCCAACATTAGTACTAAAAAGGGTTAGTTTTATGCCTCATTTTTGTAATTTATATGTTACATTTTTCACACATCAGCTACCCCACCTTTTTAAGCTACTAAACCCGTTGCCATACCGACTACTAACTGTGGTTATGTTTAGTGCCCCGTGTCAATGTCTATCGTCATTGACTAGTTCCCAGGCATATTAGTTCACGCCCGTCCTCTGCGGCATGGTGTGAGGTTTGTAAGACCTAATAGCGATATTCAACTAATACCCCGTTCGCCATTGGCCCAGTGATTTATCGGTATAAAATGTGTAGGGACTTTCAGATAGAGTTTCCGTCTAGTACGCTTATAACACGTAGTATATTAGTAAATTAACATGTTGTCCCACCCAAGGAGGACAAGGTTTCCCGTATCCTACCTAAGGAGAATACGTAATGGTATCCCACACAAGGAGATAGTTGTTATTTATTCCGTTCCCAAACCACCGGGAATACATGCTTTTATAAAAAAGTGTGAACTCACCTTAGATTAGCTCGGCAGATTAAGTTATGGAAAGAAATACGCGAGGTGGAACCGCTCATTCACGTCCTAACATGATTACCGTTTAGTTTATTAGTGTGCTCATGAAAGACATGAAATCCTTACACTTATCTAACACATATCATGCAATTACGTTGACAACATATATATATATATATATATATATATATATATATATATATATCCCACACATATATTTTCGTTCAAACGGTATATGTATATGAATATATAGATGGTCGTAGCATACAACAACTTAAATGACATTTAACGTTGACATTAAATCTGTTCGATCATTCTCAGATAACACAACTAACAATCAGATGCACACATTGCGACTTAATACGTTTCAGCTTTAACACTCAAAACTGAGCTGTTTTCGGGTATTTTTATAAAATAGTTACAAGTCATGATAAATTCCCAAAAACAATATATGGCATGTGAAAAGGTCTCGGCGTGTTTCTATAAAAATTTTTAAGTCTAATTGTTTATCGATTTTTTGTAAAAATTCGAGCAATGGACAGTGGTTTGAATTGTTATGATTCCTACCCCTGCCTACCGTTTATTTTATTTAAAAATCACCAAGTCTCCAAAAGAGGTGATTCCAGTTGGAGAACTTCAGTTTACTCGCATATTTTCTACAGTTTAAATTTTGTAACTTATGTCCCAATATACCCTTAGATATGACTGAAATCGTGACCTGCAATTTCTGCAAAAAAATGGACAGCCCAGTGCGCTGTAACGAAAAATTCCATTTAAAAGAGTAACCCACGTCAGAAAATTATGATTCCAGCGCTGTTTGAACCGTATTTTGAAACTCTACTTTTTGGACTCCAAAAAACTCAGTTTTCGATAGGTTATGACCCGGTTACAGCCAACGGAAGTTGGCTGTAAATTTCAGACAGAACTGTTTTCAATTACCCACTTATACGAACGACTAACTAATGTATCCGAGACACCAAAAACATGATTCATAGCAGGTTTATAGTTGTTTATAGCATATTTATCATGTTCAATATCATACTCAATAATCAAATCAAACCCTAGCATTTCAATTTCACAAGAATTCCTCATAACCCTATAATCACACAAAACCCTAGTTACTAAACATGTAACCATATTATCAAAACACACTGAAAGCATAAGCTCTCACTGAGTATGAACTATTATCCAACTTTGACTCAACCATCACTAGTTGAACCATAAGCCCTCACTGAGTATGAACTATTACACATACCTGGCAGGGTCAAAGCAATGACCCGTTTTCGATGCCTTGAAATTCTTTTCGCTAATCATGGCAATGCATGCCCGTGCCTCAAGCTTATCTATAAGTATCACACTTAACAAGAAAAGGCATTAAATACCAAGTTCAAATGGTGATATTATCACTGTTTGACCCATATGACCCGTTTGTTCTTTTAACCATTCTTAGTTTTCCCTTTTGGTATCTAAACCAGTCTATATATTGTTTATCACCATAATGTGTTTCAACACAATTTTAATCTATTTGACCTGTTATGGCTTACGTCATAAGGTATTCTTTTCATAATTCTTTGTTTGTTCACCAACATGTGATTTACTTGTCATTTTACTAATTTGACCCGTTACGGCTTACGCCATAGGGTCTCCTTTTCATAATTTTTGGTTTGATCACCAACATGTGATTTACTTGTCTTTTTGCTTATTTGACCAGTTATGGCTTATGCCATGTGGTCTTATTTCTACAAACTATCATTTATCAAAAACTTTTAGTTCATCATAATATCACTCATTTTGACCCGATCCATGGCTTTCGCCATGGGGTCTCATTTTGACAATTTCTTATTTATAACCAAAATATTTTCCATCTCATGACTTGTGATTCTATTTAGGAGATGTAAGATTTACTTACTTTGCGTCTGTTCAAGCTTTCTTGCGTCTTTGATATGTTTGACCCATTCATTTCCAAGCTTCCACCTAGCTTGTCAAGAATCAAACTATCTCATCATATCCGCAAGATGGTTAGGTTAGTCATCCAACATCTTAACCATCACACCTTATGAATTCTATACCACTTTATCAATCAATTATATTATAGGTTAGATTGACTTTTCGAAATCAAACTACCGATTAACATATATATGCATTAACTATTTATCCCCTTTGTTCCGGTTAACTCAACTACTTACATTATTTTATATGCAAGTTCTTAGATTTATATAACCACACCCTATTAAGTGTGAATTATTCATCAAATATTCATATTCATATCTACACCAACCGAGGCCTAATTATCCGCCAGTAGTTAAACTTTTATAGAAACAACAATTTTAGTGTTGCACTTTTGTAAAGCGGCTGTTCACGACACATTTTGACATCTTAACATTTAAATCAGCTTTTCGTTTTCAGAGATAGATTGTCGAGGGCTCAAATACCTTTCTAAGCATATATGGTATGCCCTCTAACGATTTTTCTGTGATTTTGTACGATTTTTCAAAAATCTGGACATGTAAAATGGTCCTAAACAGCATGCTGAGAAAACTGTATAGCTGCATAAATTGTAAGTTTTGACTCATATAACATCTGAATCAGTTTTTCCTTTACAAAAGTAAGCTGAAGTCATCTCGGGGACCTTTCCAACCGTATAAGTCTCGACCTTGTCGGGTTATCTAGTGATTTACTACGAATATTTAAAACATGGCAGTAACACGAAATTTACTTCTTTTAAAAACTCACTTAGACATTTTATCAAACGCTTAGTAGGCACTACTTTTAGTCCACATTCAATGTGTCTAAATTCTAGCAAATTACCATGTATTCACTAGGATCACACTTCAAGTTATTCAATTACATTCAGTCATCCAAATTTCCTATCATAAGACTAGTATCTACAAACACTTTACTAGAATTTTGGGTTTTCATCTCTTGGCTAAAACCCACTTCATCTTCTATGAAGGTTTTTAACTTAGGACAATCACACATATAATTTCTACATACGTTTCCTTTCAATTGATGGTTCAAAACCAATTTCATACATCAATTTTATCATACTATCAACAAACTCTATCAATTTAGCACATTCAAGTTCCTCAATATACTACTCATCGCCAATACATAAGTTACAACATACCTTATGATTATCACGTATTGATGATCAATAATCCCAGTTCATGCATAAGATTTATACGCAATTTACGCTTCAATTTGTAGAAATTGATGAACTAGGGTTCCCCCCTTCTTATCTCTGGGTCAACACGTGTGTGTGTGAAATTCTCAAATTTTCATATTTTAATCTATTAAGTTTTCAATTGACCCACTTTAGCCCCTTGAGTTTAGCTAGTTACTTTTGTTTAGCCTTAACCCACTTACCTCTTAGTATTTCACTCACCCTATAAATAAGTTAGATAACTTAGTTACTTTTTTTTCATGTCATATATAAAAAAATGTACTACTTAATAAAATCGGGTTCCGAGTCATCACAGAGTATGACCGACCCGATTTAATTGTCTTCGTAGCCCGGGCGTTTTATAATTTATTTTTTCTAAAAAGCGTTCATTACCCTTTTATTCAATACAAGGTTTGTTTATTTAAATCCTAATGTTCATCGAGTTAACTTTTACCACTAATGATATTTTACCCGCGCATCCCCGGGTAATTCGGTTTAATTACCAAATTCGTTTTTGGGATGTTACGGTTGGCGCTTGTGTTTTCTACTAAGGTAGTGAAAGTTGAAGACATTATCAATTAAGTCAAAGCAGTTTTTATGGTTGAAAGTAGGTCTAAGTTTAAGTCCATTAGCAGGGGCGAAGGTTTGTTGGTGCCCGGGGGTGCACCCGCCCACCCTAATATTCCGGTTAGAAGTGTATAGGTTTCGATTTTTCGTCCGGAAATTTAAAAAATTACATAGGATCGCCTCCCTCTAGGTAACAAACTTTACTTTAATTTATATATTGTATAAATATTTAGGAAAAATTGTATAGGATCGCCTCCCCCCAATTATTTTTCCTAAATATTTATACAATATATAAATTGGGGAAGGTTCAAATAAAAACCACTAGTTATTGTGAAAACTCGAAAACTAATTAAAAAAGCCAAAAAAACATACCAATTTTTTTTTTTTTTTTGCATAATAATTTTCGCTACTTTTAGTATATAAAAAAAGTTCAAAAAAATAATAATAAAAATTTTTTGTAGTGCACATGTGTAATACTACACATGTGTAGTACACATACACATGCGTATTATTACACATGTGTAATACAAAAAAAAAATTAAAAAGTTTTTTTTTATATACAAAACCTTGCTATTTTTT
The DNA here is from genome assembly GCA_030545235.1 of Helianthus tuberosus. Lineage (NCBI taxonomy): Eukaryota > Viridiplantae > Streptophyta > Magnoliopsida > Asterales > Asteraceae > Helianthus > Helianthus tuberosus. The sequence goes on along the minus strand of CM060403.1, from coordinate 7,911,264 downwards.
ATAAAAAAAATTGGAAAAAAAATTTTGTGTGTTTTTTAGGCTTTTTTTAGTTAGTTTTCGAGTTTTCACAATAAAAGTGGTTTTCATTTGAACCATCCCCTATATAAATTAAAGTAAAGTTTGTTACCACTTTGTATATAAGTGATGGGTAGTTTTGTAAATATATTTTAACTCTTATTTGTTTAACCCTAAGTTACCCACCACACAATAAACTTAATCACAAATTTTTATTGTGTCTAAGAACAAGTCCTTTGAATGAATGCATTTTTTTAGTTTTATTTGGAACTATTATTATTTGACTTGACTCGAATCGATAGTCGACCCGACCCGAAACATAACGATAGGAAAAAAAATTTGGGTCCCATCACTTTACATCTCCTCGAAACTTTTGGTCAAACTCCGTCACTGTACATTAGTAAAGTGAATTGATGTAAATTTAAGTTGATGTAATGTTATAGTTGTGTTGGTTTTTGTCGTTGCCCCATGTTTAGGGTGATTGTGAATGAAGTTCGCCCTTAAAAAAACCTAAAATGACTTTTCCATGGGCCAACTCCCAACCTTGATGATATATATAACTTAAAGTAAAATAAAAAGTAATAAATATAATATGAAATTGGATGTACGAAAAACTTATTTTGACAATTTGAAGTGCCTATCACTTATGTGTACTAGTGTAGAGCCTATCACTTATGTGACTAGTGTACTAGCACAATTTGAACCACAAGGCTTACCAAACTATGACGTACAAAAACGACAACAAATACAATTGAGTAAGGGTCTACATATTCACATACCCAACTCCCTATTTTCACACCCTTCAAGACGCCTAGTATAGACCTGTACGAGGCGTATTACCTTTTTCAATTTCCAGGAGAATCTCTGATTATGTCATATTTTGTCTTATTTGCCTCGTATATGCCTCGTATAGGCCTATACAGGGCGTCTAGGCGAAAAAAGACCATTTAACCCCAGATTTAGGCCTATATTGGGGGTAAATTGGTCTTTTTTGCCTCTCTTATATGCCTAGTATAGGCCTATATGAGGCGTATGTATATAATTCAAATCACCATTTTACCCCTGAGTTAGGCCTATACTGGGGGCAAAACAGGGTTATAATGGTCTTTTGGACCCCTCGTATAGGCCCAGTATAGCCCTATACTGGGCGTCTATTTTTATTTTTTTTTGTTTACTCTTTTAAATATTGGGCGTCTATTTTTATTTTTATTTTTTTTCCCTTTTTAAATATTTAATAAGAGAAAACAAAAAAATAAAAATAGACGCCCAGTATAGAGCTATACTGGGCATATACTGGTGTCTAAAAGACCATTATAGCCCTGAATTGCCCCCATTATAGGCCTAATTCAGAGTTTAATGGTCTTTTGGTCCACATAGACGCCTAGTATAGCCTTATACTGGGCGTCTATTTTTTTTTTTTTTCTCTTTTTAAATATCAATAACACTAATATTAACTATAAAAAACTCATATTAATATCAATAACAATAATATTAATTATAAAAAACACATATTAATTATAATAACACTAATATTAATTATACAATGCCTATACGAGAGCTATACGAGACTTATACTACACTATACGATACGATACAACACGATAGGCCTATACAAGACCTATATGAGACTTATACTACACTATACGATACGATACGATGCGATACAACACGATACTATAGGATACGATACTTCATCCATAGGCCCATACAATGCCTATACGAGACCTATACGAGACTTATACTACAATATACTATACGATACGTTATGATACAATACGATACGAGACTATATGATAAGATACAACACTCGTATAGGCATGTAGGTGTAGTATAGGTCTCGTATAGGACTATAGGTGTGGTTTAGGTCTCGTATAGGCCTATAAGCGTATACAAGACCTATATGGGACCTATACAAGACTTATACTATACACTGTACAATACAATACGATACACTGTACCAAAAGACCATTATACCCCTGAATTAGGCCTATATTGGGGGCAAAACAGGGTTATAATGGTCTTTTGGACCTCTCGTATAGGCCCAGGGTTATAATGGTCTTTTGGACCCCTCGTATAGGCCCAGTATAGCCCTATACTGGGCTTCTATTTTTAATTTTTTTTAATAAAAAAATAAAACTTTTCTTAAAAAACAACTCAAATTATCCCACCAAAACACCCATTTTTTTACTCAAAAAAACATCACCCTCCAAAAAGAATCAAATTACCCTATCAAAACATCTATTTTTCAACTCAAAAAAACACCAACGAGGGGTCCTAATATTAATTATTTAAAATAAAAAACTTGTTTTTGTATAAAAGTTTGCTAAAACGATTAATATTGTATAAAATATTTGTTAAAAAAAAAACCCTTATATGCGCCCAGTATAGGCCTATGCGAGGCATATAAGGGGCAAAGGGTCATATATGAGACCTATACGAGGGGCCCTATTCGCCCATTATAGGCCTATACGAGGCATATTGAAGCAGTCAAACCAAAAGTGACATGAGTCAGACACTGACTTTGATGTAACCCTATACGCCTCGTATATGCCTATACGAGGCATATACGAGGCAAAGGGTGTCTAAATAGACAGATAGGGTGTGTGAATAGGTTGAGCCTTGAGGGGTTACTCAATCGTATTTGTTGTCGTTTTTGTACGTCATAGTTTGGTAAGCCTTGTGGTTCAAATTGTGCTAGTACACTAGTCACATAAGTGATAGGCTCTACACTAGTACACATAAGTGATAGGCACTTCAAATTGTCAAAATAAGTTTTTCGTACATCCAATTTCATATTATATTTATTACTTTTTATTTTACTTTAAGTTATATATATCATCAAGGTTGGGAGTTGGCCCATGGAAAAGTCATTTGAGGTTTTTTTAAGGGCGAACTTCATTCACAATCACCCTAAACATGGGGCAACGACAAAAACCAACACAACTATAACATTACATCAACTTAAATTTACATCAATTCACTTTACTAATGTCATATTTTGTCTTATATGCCTCGTATAGGCCTATACTGGGCGTCTAGGCGAAAAAAGACCATTTAACCCCTGATTTAGGCCTATACTGGAGGTAAGTTGGTCTTTTTTGCCTCTCTTATATGCCTAGTATAGGCCTATATGAGGCGTATTTATATAATTCAAATTACCATTTTACCCCTGAGTTAGGCCTATACTGGGGGCAAAACAGGGTTATAATGGTCTTTTGGACCCATCGTATAGGCCCAGTATAGCCATATACTGGGCGTCTATTTTTATTTTTTTTGTTTTCTCTTTTTAAATATTGGGCGTCTATTTTTATTTTTTTTTGTTTTCTCTTTTTAAATATTTAAAAAGAGAAAACAAAAAAATAAAAATAGACGTCCAGTATAGGGCTATACTGGGCGTATACTGGTGTCCAAAAGACCATTATAGCCCTGAATTGCCCCCAGTATAGGCCTAATTCAGGGGTATAATGGTCTTTTGGTCCACATAGACGCCCAGTATAGCCCTATACTGGGCGTCTATTTTTTTTTTTTTTTTTCTCTTTTTAAATATCAATAACACTAATATTAACTATAAAAAACTCATATTAATGTCAATAACACTAATATTAATTAAAAAAAACATATATTAATTATAATAACACTAATATTAATTATACAATGCTTATACAAGAGCTATACGAGACTTATACTACACTATACGATAGGATACAACACGATAGGCCTATACAAGACCTATACGAGACTTATACTACACTATACGATACGATACGATGCGATACAACACGATACTATAGGATACGATACTACATCCATAGGCCCATAAAATGCCTATACGAGACCTATACGAGACTTATACTACACTATAATATACGATACGATACGATACAATACGATACGAGACTATATGATAAGATACAACACTCGTATAGGCATGTAGGTGTAGTATAGGTCTCGTATAGGACTATAGGTGTGGTTTAGGTCTCGTATAGGCCTATAGGCGTATACAAGACCTATATGGGACCTATACAAGACTTATACTATACACTGTACGATACAATACGATACACTGTACCAAAAGACCATTATACCCCTGAATTAGGCCTATATTGGGGGCAAAACAGGGTTATAATGGTCTTTTGGACCCCTCGTATAGGCCCAGTATAGCCCTATACTGGGCTTTTATTTTTATATTTTTTTAATAAAAAATAAAACTTTTCTTAAAAAACAACTCAAATTACCCTACCAAAGCACCCATTTTTTTACTCAAAAAAACATCACCCTCCAAAAAGAATCATATTACCCTACCAAAACATCCATTTTTCAACTCAAAAAAACACCAACGAGGGGTCCTAATATTAATTATTTAAAATAAAAACTTGTTTTTGTATAAAAGTTTGCTAAAACGATTAATATTGTATAAAATATTTGTTAAAAAAAAAAACCCTTATATGCGCCCAGTATAGGCCTATACGAGGCATATAAGGGGCAAGGGGTCATATATGAGACCTATACGAGGGACCCTATACGCCCAATATAGGCCTATACGAGGCATATTGAAGCAGTCAAACCAGAAGTGACATGAGTCAGACACTGACTTTGATGTAACCCTATACGCCTCGTATAGGCCTATACGAGGTATATACGAGGCAAAGGGTGTCTAAATAGGCAGATAAGGTGTGAATAGGTTGAGCCTTGAGGGGTTACTCAATCGTATTTGTTGTCGTTTTTGTACGTCATAGTTTGGTAAGCCTTGTGGTTCAAATTGTGCTAGTACACTAGTCACATAAGTGATAGGCTCTACGCTAGTACACATAAGTGATAGGCACTTCAAATTGTCAAAATAAGTTTTTCGTACATCCAATTTCATATTATATTTATTACTTTTTATTTTACTTTAAGTTATATATATCATCAAGGTTGGGAGTTGGCCCATGGAAAAGTCATTTGGGGGTTTTTTAAGGGCGGACTTCATTCATAATCACCCTAAACATGGGGCAACGACAAAAACCAACACAACTATAACATTACATCAACTTAAATTTACATCAATTCACTTTACTAATATCATATTTTGTCTTATTTGCCTCGTATATACCTCGTATAGGCCTATACTGGGCGTCTAGGCGAAAAAAGACCATTTAACCCCTGGTTTAGGCCTATACTGGGGGTAAATTGGTCTTTTTTTGCCTCTCTTATATGCTTAGTATAGGCCTATATGAGGCGTATGTATATAATTCAAATTACCATTTTACCCCTGAGTTAGGCCTATACTAGGGGCAAAACAGGGTTATAATGGTTTTTTGGACCCCTCGTATAGGCTCAGTATAGCCCTATACTAGGCGTCTATTTTTATTTTTTTTGTTTTCTCTTTTTAAATACTGGGCGTCTATTTTTATTTTTTTTTTTGTTTTCCCTTTTTAAATATTTAAAAAAAGAAAACAAAAAAATAAAAATAGACGCCCAGTATAGGGCTATACTGGGCGTATACTGGTGTCTAAAAGACCATTATAGCCCTGAATTACCCCCGGTATGTGCCTAATTCAGGGGTATAATGGTCTTTTGGTCCACATAGACGCCCAGTACAGCCCTATACTGGGCGTCTATTTTTATTTATTTTTTTGTTTTCTCTTTTTAAATATCAATAACACTAATATTAACTATAAAAAACTCATATTAATATCAATAACACTAATATTAATTATAAAAAACACATATTAATTATAATAACACTAATATTAATTATACAATGCCTATACGAGACTTATACTACACTATACGATACGGTACAACACGATAGGCCTATACAAGACCTATACGAGACTTATACTACACTATACGATGCGATACAACACGATACTATAGGATACGATACTACATCCATAGGCCCATACAATGCCTATACGAAATCTATACGAGACTTATACTACATTATACTATACGATACGATACGATACAATACGATACGAGACTATATGATAAGATACAACACTCGTATAGGCATGTAGGTGTAGTATAGGTCTCGTATAGGACTATAGGTGTGGTTTAGGTCTCGTATAGGCCTATAGGCGTATACAAGACCTATATGGGACCTATACGAGACTTATACTATACACTGTACGATACAATACGATACACTGTACCAAAAGACCATTATACCCCTGAATTAGGCCTATATTGGGGGCAAAACAGGGTTATAATGGTCTTTTGGACCCCTCGTATAGGCCCTGTATAGCCCTATACTGGGCGTCTATTTTTATTTTTTTTAATAAAAAAATAAAACTTTTCTTAAAAAACAACTCAAATTACCCCACCAAAACACCCATTTTTTTACTCAAAAAAACATCACCCTCCAAAAACAATCAAATTACTCTACCAAAACATCCATTTTTCAACTCAAAAAAACACCAACGACGGGTCCTAATATTAATTATTTAAAATAAAAAAACTTGTTTTTGTATAAAAGTTTGCTAAAACGATTAATATTGTATAAAATATTTGTTAAAAAAAAAACCCTTATATGCGTCCAGTATAGGCCTATACGAGGCATATAAGGGGCAAAGGGTCATATATGAGACTTATACGAGGGGGCCCTATACGCCCAGTATAGGCCTATACGAGGCATATTGAAGCAGTCAAACCAGAAGTGACATGAGTCAGACACTGACTTTGATGTAACCCTATACGCCTCGTATAGGCCTATACGAGGCATATACGAGGCAAAGGGTGTCTAAATAGGCAGATAGGGTGTGTGAATAGGTTGAGCCTTGAGTAATAACCTTGCCAAATGGCAATATATATAATTTAGTCACGTGTGTGTATATATATATCAGAATCTGAAACCGACAATGTTGAGTAATAACCATTAATCTACTCTCTTTTACTAACAATGTTGGCTCACTCATTGAGTTTCTTGAGTTTTCTCAACTCAAAGGGGTTACAAAAACTCATATAAGTTACAAAAACTCTAGAAACCTATTCTCAATCATTCATTTAAAAGAATCAAGAGTTGAAATTAGTCATGTTATATATATGGTTCATTTTAAGTAGTGTGAACAAAAAAAATAAACCTAAAACAAAATAAATAAATAAATAAAAAAGCAAATAAAACACAAACAATGAACCCCCCATCCCTACCACCCGAAAACCTAACCCCCCCCCCCCCCCTCGAAAAAAAACCTTAACCCCCCACCCCCACCCACCAAAAAAAAAAAACTAAACCACCCACTCCGCCCAAGCTAAATGCTAAAAATTAAACACTTAAACTAAGTGCTAAAAAATGTTTTTTTTCCCATTAAAATCGAGACTTTTTATTAATAAAAAAATATTTGAGTAAATTGTCATTTTAGTCATTAAGGTTTGTCCAAATTTGCAATTTTAGTCCAAATAGTTTTTTATCCTCTAGGTCTCTAACTTTTTACTTTTGTTACCATTTTGATCACAATGTCTAACTCCGTCCAAAAACCTCATTTTTAACCAGGGGTATTTTAAGCAACTATCTCATTCTTCCCATCACTCTCTCTATTTACATTTCCCACACACCACCACCAAAACGGCTCCAGTGCACCACCATCATCAACGGCGCCAGTTCGCCACCACCTACCACCACAACCATCTCCCACCACACAACCTATAACACCTTTGCTTCTCTCTTTCTAAACCACAACCACGTGGATCTCAATAGTTCAGACCTGGAACGACCTAGATCTAGATGTCGACGGAGAGAGAAAGGTGCGACAACTAGTCAGGGGTGGGGTTATGCCGGTTGTTTTAGTCGATTAGGTGTGGGATCTGTACATAGATTGTTCTATTGGGCTGCGGTTGTGGTGGTTTGTCGAAAACGAGTAACCACCAATAGATCTGATTGGTGCCATCATACGCAACTGACAACAAGATCAGGGGTCACTCGGGATTTGCCGGAAAATCGAGAGAGTCACCGCCGCCACTATGTGACTGTGACTGAGCACCACAGTTGTTGCAACTGAAAAGAAAACCCACGTCGCCGCCGCTGTAGGTGGTTTCCGCTGCTGTAGGTGGTGGCCAAAAGCCACTGCCGGATTTCCATCTCATGATATCTTTCTCATTTTTTATGTACAAGGTTGCCAATATAAGGGCATGTTTGGCTAAGCTTTTCAAAACAACTTATTGGCTTATTGACTTATCAAAAAGCCAATAAGTTGTTTTTGTGTTTAGCTAAGCTAAAAGTCCTTTTAGAAATGGCTTTTTGCAAAGAAGAAAAAGGAGGTTTCAAGAAGTCACAATATTGTGACTTCTTGGCCAGCTTTTAACTTTTCAAACTACAAATTACCAATATACCCCTTCTTTACCCCCTTATATCTAAAAGAATGCCCATTTTAGTCATTTTACATCAATAAGCTAATCCAAACACTATTTTTAAAAACTCATTTTCAAAAAGTCTTTTTCCCAAAAGTCCTTTTCCAAAAGTCCTTTTTAACTATAATAAGCTTAGCCAAACATGCCCTAAATACAAATTTGAATTTGAATATATAACCGATGATTTTGTATATCAGAGAAACCTTTTTGTAGTTTTTTACTCAAGTACATTAAAGAGATGAAACTGATTCCAGGGTTCTTTCTCATGTTTATATACTGTAATAAAAGAATGGATCAAACGACAAGTGACAAGATTTATAAAGTTAATCCCCAAAATACCCCTGGTTAAAAATGAGGTTTTTGGACAGAGTTAGAGTATGTGATCAAAATGACAACAAAAGGGAAAAGTTAGGGACCCAGAGGAGAAAAAAAAACTATCGTCAACTAGATAGTGTACCAAAAGATAAGGGAACTTCGTTCCAATCAAATTCCTCAAGATACTCAGCAGATACTGAGGAAAGAATATTTGTTCGTAAAGCACAGTTTGAGAAACCACTTACCCCTAATAAAAGAAGTTGGATTATTAGAAAAAGTCAAGAGAAAATGAGGAAGTCACAAACAAAAGAAGTAATAATTAATAAGGAAACTCAGGAAACAGGTAATAACCCACCATGGGAAGATAAATTAGATGAACAATGGGCAGATCTCTATATGTTAGCCACTACAGCAGTAAATGCTAACCTATAGTTGAATCGCCAAACTAGTACCAGCACCCATATCATCTGTAAGCCAGAAACTTTGCTCATTAAATAAACAACTTAGTAAGAAAAGATAGACTAAAATAAATTATCCCTAGTATACTTTACATTCCAGTTGTAATTAGTAATAAATATATAAAATTCCCAATATCTTATCAATCCGTTTGTATAACTACTTAATTTTTCTGATTGCCTTTCTGTGATTATGTGAAAAATTTTAACCTAGAACTTTGTGTGTTTCTTCATATCTACTAAACAGCATGAATGAGTTGTTTGAAGCTCTTCAGAATCTCAATCTCTATTCTGTTAATGTGGAAGTTTCCAAAGACTTTACCGGTTATTGTGCTGACATTGAGGAACCTATGGAATTTCAAGCCCAGCCTTCGGAGAAACCCAAGCCAAAGAAAAGGAGAAGAATTGTGGGCTGGAGGCGTGTGCGCAGAAGGAAACCAGTAACTCGGAAAGTTGCCAAGACAGAAGACCCAATGGATAAAGGGAAAGGAATAGAGATTGGAGAAAGTTCCAGGCAAGCCGAGGAAATACCGTTGCAGGAAGAACTAAATTGCATACTGGCAAGTTGTGATGTCCTTAAACCTGTTAATGAAAACCTTTTCACTTATCCTGCCGAAACCCAGCTTCCAGTAAACTTGGAACTAGCCATCCCAGATCCCCTTGTCAACACCCGACCTTTAGAAGAAATGGAAGAATGGTGGACCAACGACTGGCAGTTTCAGAACCTCCTCAATAACCCTTATACCTTTTTCCCTCAGTTCGACCCAGAACCTGCACCAGACCCATCAATGAGCAATGAGAATTTAGCTGAACTCCGCCATTTTGGCGAGGAGCTGGTGGATGCAGGGAATAGAATCCGGGAGGTGGGAGAACAGATCTCCTGGAAGTACGACGAAAGGGAACATCGTTTCTGAAAATGCCAGCTGATGGGATAGCATGTGGTGGTAGAAGCATGTGTTTAATAATAATATAATAATCAAAATATAATCCTGTAAAATAACTTAAAAATAAAACTTTTGTAAGATAACAAGTGTGTACGGACGCATAATATAATATATAAAAAAAGGGGAGTCGAGAAATCGATAATTTTTGGCTATACCTGTATTGTAATTATGTGCAAATGTTTTATTTAATTGTTAATTATTTTATGCTAATCACTTATATATATTAATTACCAGATGGAACACACTGGTAATGAACAAGTTAATGAGGGTAACCAATCTGAACAAAACCATGAAGATCAATTTCTGAATAGGCAAGATATCGAGAATATCGTTGCTCAGGGAATAGCCAATGCTATTCCAGCAATACTTGCTGCTGCCCGAAATCCAATTGAACCCCAACAAATTATTCCTAGCAAACGTACACATGGCGATAATTTTAGTAATAGTGTAAATGGAGGCGAAAACCATACTAATAACGACAACGAAGGAATGCAAGCTCCACTCCTTAAGAAAATGAAAGCTGCAACACCTGGTTGCACTTATAAGGAGTTTCTTGCCAGTAAACCGGTTGAATTTACAGGCAACGAAGGGGCGACTGCTGCACTGCGTTGGTTAGAGAAAACCGAGGCGGTGATTAAAATAAGTAAATGTGCAAAGGAAGACAAGGTCATGTACGCGTCACATCTTTTTAAAGAAGGGGCGCTAGAATGGTGGAATACGGTACTTCAAGCCAAGGGAAGCGATGCAGCCTATGCCATAAGTTGGGAAGAGTTTAAGCGTCTGGTGGAAAGAAAATTCTGCCCTGAATACGAGAAAGAATAATGGCGAATAAATTTTTGAACCACCGGATGGTGGATGTAGATTGTCGAGGGTATACTTCGACATTCTTCGAATATGCGAGAGTGGTACCAACACTGGCTTCGCCAGAGCCGGTGCTTATTTCCCGCTATATTTGGGGATTGATTGGCGAAATCCGTGATATCGTTAAAGCTGCGAGACCTCGCACTATTGACGATGCTGTGGAATTAGCTAACACCCTAACTAACGGGCTGATATGCACAAGAGAAGAAAACCGGAAAAAGGAAGTGGCCCAAAAGATTACCCAGGGATTCCGTGTAGGTAACCGTAGCAATTTCAAGAAAAAGGGAACTGGGCAATCTTCCACTGTTCCATTTTGCAATGCCTGCAAAAGAAAGCATTTTGGAAGATGCAAGGGATATTGCAATTTCTGCAAAATTCCGGGGCACCAAGAAGAGGATTGCAGGAAGAAGAAAGCAACAATCTGCTACAACTACGGAGAAGCTGGACATTTTAGGCCAGACTGCCCTAAATTGGCCAAACCAGCTGATAACAAAGCCAAACCTGCAGAAGGAGCTACCAAGAAGAACGTAAGAGCCTTCCAGTTGACTACTCAGGAAGCAGAACTAATTCCTGATGTGATAGCTGGTACGTTCCTAGTTCACAACGTCTATGCAAAAGTATTATTTGACTCTGGTGCAAACCAAAGTTTTATAAATACTTCATTCTGCCAAGCTCTTAACTTACCCTTAACCAACCTTAGGCAGATTTTTACAGTTGAAACGGCAGATGGGAATTCTGTTAACATAGATAAGGTTTTGCAAGATGTAAAGATAGAACTCTTAGGTCATAAATTCTCTGCAAACCTGTTACCTATGAATTTAGCTGGATTCGATATAGTATTAGGAATGGATTGGTTGATAGCCAACCAAGCTCGAATTCTCTGTGATAAAAATTCTATAGAAATTCATACACCCACAGGAGAATTAGTGGTGATTACAGGAGATTAGCCACGAAAGCCACTGAAATTCATTTCAGTAATGAAGTTGGCCAGTTATTCAAGAAAACAAGAAGTGGTGTATATGATTTCAGTAATCAATAATACTAAGGTAAGGAACTTAAAGAAATTCCTGTAGCAGCAGAATACCCAAATGTATTCCCAGAAGAACTACCGGGATTACCACCCAATAGGGAAGTCGAATTTAGAATTCATCTAATTCCTGGAACTACACCGATAGCGAAGGCACCTTATCGGTTAGCACCAACCGAAATGCTAGAATTGAAAAAGCAATTAGATGAATTATTAAGTAAAGGATTCATACAACCTAGTTCATCCCCATGGGGAGCTCCAGTGTTGTTTGTGAAAAAGAAAGATCGGTCAATGAGAATGTGTATCGATTATAGGGAATTGAATAAGGTTACAATTAAGAATCGATACCCATTACTTAGGATCGATGATCTTTTCGATCAACTTCAGGGAGCTAGATACTTTTCTAAGATAGATTTACGCTCCGGATACCATCGGTTGAAGGTACAAGAAGAAGACATATCTAAAACTGCTTTCAGAACTAGGTATGGTCATTACGAGTTGCAGTCATGCCCTTCGGATTAACAAATGCCCCTGCAACATTTATGGACATGATGAATAGGATCTGTAAACCGTATTTGGATAAATTTGTAATTGTCTTCATCGACGATATACTTATTTATTCCAAAAGCCAGGATGAACACTGTCAACACCTGCACACACTCTTAACCTTGTTAAGAAAAGAGAAGCTTTACGCCAAATTCTCGAAGTGTGAATTTTGGCTGCCGGAAGTACAATTTTTAGGACACATGGTGAATCACGAAGGTATTCACGTAGATCCCTCCAAAATAGAAGCAATCACCAAATGGAAGGTTCCGCAATCAGCTATGGAAATTAGAAGTTTTCTAGGATTAGCTGGATACTATAGATGATTCATTAAGGATTTTTCCAAAATAGCTGTGCCATTAACTATGCTAACTTGTAAAGTAGTTAAGTTTGAATGGGGACCTAGGCAAGAAGAGGCTTTTAGAATTTTGAAGCAAAAGCTAACAGACGCCCCAATTCTAGCTTTGCCAGAAGGAACAGAGGATTTTGAAGTTTACTGCGATGCTTCTAAGCTAGGATTTGGATGTGTGCTAATGCAACGTAAGAAAGTAATTGCGTATGCCTCAAGACAATTGAAGAAGCACGAAGAAAACTATACGACTCATGACTTAGAATTAGGAGCCATAATTTTTGCCCTTAAGATTTGGAGGCACTATCTGTATGGAAGTAAGTTTACTATCTATACAGATCATAAGAGTTTAAGATATATATCTGGGCAAAAAGAATTGAACATGAGGCAAAGAAGATGGATGGAGATTCTAAGTGACTACGACTGTGATATTCAATATCACGAAGGAAAGGCAAATGTAGTTGCAGATGCATTAAGTCATAAGTATCATGAAAAGCAAAAGCGAGTACTTGCTCTTAGATTAAATCTACAGTTAGATTTAATGGAACAATTGAAAAGCGTTCAGAGAACAGCAATCAAGGATGATGCTGAAGGAATGAAAGGAAGAATAAAGGAATTAGAACAAGGAGCTGATGGAATTTGGAGATTCCACAAGAAAAGAATTTGCGTACCTAAGCAGGGAGAATTAAGAATTAAGATTTTAGAAGAAGCCCATAAATCTAGGTATACCATGCATCCTGGTAACAATAAGATGTACCAAGATTTAAGAAATAACTTCTGGTGGATAGGAATGAAAAAGGACATAGCTAGGTATGTTTCTAAATGTCTTACTTGTTCCCAAGTTAAGGTAGAACACCAGAAACCTTCAGGTCTACTACAACAATTAGAAATGCATGTATGGAAATGGGAACTCATAACAATGGACTTTGTTACTAAGTTACCCAAAACCAGAAAAGGTAATGATGCGATTTGGGTAATTGTGGATCGATTAACCAAATCAGCTCATTTTCTACCCATGAAAGAAACCTTTAGCATGGAAAGGTTGGCAAAGTTGTATGTAGATGAAGTAGTATCCTTACATGGAGTTCCACTCTCCATTGTATCGGATAGAGATAGTCGTTTCACTTCCCATTTCTGGACAAGTTTCCAGGAAGCAATGGGAACCCGACTAAATTTAAGCACTGCCTACCATCCTCAGACAGACGGACAAAGTGAAAGGACGATCCAAACCTTGGAGGACATGGTTAGGGCATGTGTAATAGATTTTGGTGGAAATTGGGATGACCACCTACCCTTAATTGAATTCTCTTATAACAATAGTTATAACTAAAGCATCGAAGCTGCCCCGTTCGAAGCACTGTATGGACGCAAGTGTAGAACTCCAGTTTGCTGGGCAGAAATAGGAGAAAGCCAATTATCAGGTCCTGAAATAGTGCAAGAAACTACCGACAAGATCACTCAAATCAAGGAAAGATTAAAGACGGCTCGCGATCGCCAGAAGAGTTATGCAGACAATAGACGTAAGCCGTTGGAATTTCAAGTTGGAAACAAAGTTCTCTTGAAAGTTTCTCCTTGGAAAGGAGTAGTTCGGTTCGGTAAGAAAGGAAAGCTGAGTCCAAGGTACGTAGGACCATTCCCAGTAATACAGCGAATAGGACCAGTTGCTTATCGCTTACAGCTACCAGAGGAGCTAGCTGGAGTACATGATGTGTTTCATGTATCCAATCTCAAGAAATGTCTATCTGACGAATCTTTGGTAGTACCTCTTCAAGATGTAGAGGTAAATGAAAAGTTAAAATTTGTTGAAAAGCCACTACAAATAGAAGACAAAAAGATCAAGTTTCTCAAACACAAGCGACTAGTGCTAGTCAAAGTCAAATGGGATTCGAAAAGAGGACCCGAATATACTTGGGAGCTAGAATCGGAGATGAAACGAAAGTATCCTCACTTATTTCAATAAATCTCGAGGACGAGATTTTAAATAAGGTGGGGAGGATGTAAGGACCTTCAAAAATGTTCCAAAACGACCCGTAAGTAAAAACCCGGACCCCTGAAACCCTACTGTGCATGAAAAACCAAGAAAAACAAAATTTTATGGTTTCACGCGGGCCGCGTAAACCTTAAGGGAAGGTTACGCGGGCCGCGACAGATCATAAAATCTCCGGATCAGCTTGCCAGGACACGTAGCAGCCACGTGGCAGACCTAGGTGTGACACGCTAGCCCTAGTCTACATATAGGAGGCCCTCGTGGGCCGCGTAAGATTAAGAAGGGGCTTACGCGGGCCGCGTAAACCCTAATTTTCTGCTATAAATTGTTCAGTTCACGAGCAATTCATCTGTGTCGAAATTTCAATCAAAAACACGAAGAAAGCTGCTCAAAAGTCGAAAATCATATTCACAGTAGTGAAACGCTGCAACAATACAGGGTATTAACTCGATCGCTGTTACGATTCAATGTCCGATCGATTGAAACTATCCAATGGATGTTTAAGTGCTGCCCACATTAGGGCCATACTTTGTCATTTGGTGTGACTATGATGGATATTTAAGTGTTGCACTTTGTCATTCATTGTGAGGGTTTTAATCTCGTGAGTTATCGTAATTGTTGTATTAGTTACTGACCTAGTTCGTGTGCATTGTTATTTAAATTAGGTTACAAGGCTAATCAGTAGGCTAAACTCTGCCCATTTAAATCTGCAATGTGAGTCATTCTCTTTTATCAAAAATATTCTACAATACTCCAATTATTTTCAAAGGTTATAATTACATGGATTAAGTCATGGTTATCTTAATCACTGGCTAGTGGGGTATTGTGCAGATTACTAATTTCTCACGGTTAGGCTAATAAATCCTAACAGTGATAATCATCACTACTTGGGGAAATAGACCCAATAGTGGTATGACCATCGTCACCAGGAGGTGACGCGGCGCCAGATAAAAATAAGATAGAAGCCATTGTAATCGCTCTTATGCTGTAATTTATAACTACGTGTCGTTTTATCAAATTTGAATGACTCGCCAGTATTTCCCCGCTGATAAAATATTTTCAAAACATGTTTCAGGTGACTACTGTGAACCAAGGAAAAGTGCTACGGAGCACTAACAAAGCTTGAAGTAGTGGCTCAGTTAAACAAATAATCATGTTTTGTAAATCAGGGAATTTCCTTGTGAAATTCCTCTATTGTAAATTACGGGGTTTATCCCGAATTATGAAATAAAATAATCGGGCATTTCAAGTATTAAAAAGATCCTGTAAAATCTTCCGCTGTCAA
Organism: Helianthus tuberosus; assembly: GCA_030545235.1. Lineage (NCBI taxonomy): Eukaryota > Viridiplantae > Streptophyta > Magnoliopsida > Asterales > Asteraceae > Helianthus > Helianthus tuberosus. The sequence continues at coordinate 7,895,155 of CM060403.1, read as the reverse complement.
CTCAATTAATAAATACCACGGGTTTCTGTCCAGCGGCTCCTGGACTGGGTAACACCGGGGCGGGGGCCGTGACATGCTAGGATCGTAGAAATGTTAATAATTAACCTAGAACTCTATATGAGGATGATAAACTGATGACTTAGTGTGATCTGATCTGAATGTTTTGATGATAGTCATTAACAGATTCGAATTGCATGAATTTCTTGGAATTGGAATGAGGGTTTGTTTGTGTGTTAATGATCACTGTTAGATTTTAATTATATATGTCTTTGGAATGGAAAATTGTCAACGCGTGTATGATCGACGAATGTTCATGTTAGGGATGGTTAGATGAAACAAGTAACTGCCGTTGATCCAATATTCATGTTTAGGAAAAGTGTTAGCTGTTGACCACGTGAATTCGACGAAACAATGGTGATGTTTCGTCATGCATAACCCCCGACGAAAGATTAGAGCTTCGACGAAAGATGCCCGACGAAAGAAGGTATTTCGTCGACTGGATCTCTTGACGAAAGTTGGTATTTCGTCGGCTGGGCCGCTATTGGGCATGGGCTGAACTTCCTGATTAGGCTCCTCACACTACTGTTTGTATAATCGTCTGGGCCTTTAACTAATGTGAACTCGTATTAGTAGGAGGAATGTCATAATTGTCAACCCATGTTTGGTATTGGCCGGTAAACGAACAGTAGGGAATTCAACCGCCCACTGTATGACATTATGATATGTGTTTTAGTTGTTGTATAGCATGGGCGAATGATTAGACGTGCATGTTATTATGTGGTGATACTTGTGTAATATAACTAGAGGATATGTGGTTTATGGATTACTAAACTAATCGATAATGGTAACCAATGTGGGAAGCATGATTTGCTTATGATGAACAGCTCATTTAACTGTTAAAGTGCTATTACGAAACATGCATGTGAATAGTGAACTTATCTGTTACGTGTAGCTATGCGATGATCTTTGCTATAAATACACACTATGAACATACGTGAACAACGTGAACATAAACTGATTTCGTGTACATGAACATCATAGGCTTTGACTGATTATGTGTGAACAAGTAACTAATCATACCGAGCAGACCAAGGTGAGTTCACTGCTCTTTTTCCAAGCATGCATCCCGGGGAGGGATATCGGGTAACGTTCTGGGGAGGAATGTCAGGTTATTAGGATGTTGGTTATTACACTCATTTCTATCGATAAGACCCCTTACATCTACCGATTAGTTGCCGGGGAGGCAACGAGGTTATTAGTTGATAGCGCTATTAGGTTTGGCACCCTCACATCGTACCGGGGAGGACGGGCGTGAACTAATTACCTTAACCACTTGACCAATGTTTTGATAGAGACATTGGGGTTGGGCAAATAAATCTAGCTGCCATATGTGGTAATCGAGTTAATAACAACATCAAATCAAATCAGTGAAACGTTTTATACTCATATCTGGTAACTAAACGGGTTAACAAAACTTTGAACTCACCAGCGTCATCTGATACACTTGTCTGCATGCTTGCAGGTCATTAGATTTATGGTTGGAACTTGCAATCTTGGAGTGCTGGAGTGGTCATGGGTCGAGACTCTTGGATATACATTTCATTGGTTGTGAACACTTGTTTTGAAAAGATGATTAATGATTTACATTATGCTTCCGCTGAACGTTTACTTTGATTTCAACTTATGTATTGGAGTTATATTACGAAATGAATGAAATGTTTTACTTAAATGTTTATTATAGTTCAACGTGATTGGTGGCTGGATCCTGGTACGTCACACGTCCCACGGTGTTTTCGCATGTGGTATTTTGGGGGTGTGACAGTTTGGTATCAGAGCCACGTTATAGTGAACTTGGTTTTAAAAACGTTTTTATAAAACCAGACTATAACCGAACAGTTCCGAATACGTGAATACGACCATGACACTCAGCACCAGATGGCAAGGTTCGTCTCTCGTATACTCCTTGTACTGCGTAACTAGTGAACACTTACATATGATATTGCATGTGATTGCACGTTTAACACAACAGTATGAATTCATGTATTACTTGCAAGTGTTATATGACTAATAGAGTGGTATTTACCTAAACATTCATGACTCACGTTTCGTGATGCTCTTTGTTTGCTACTTGAGTTTGAGGAACCATTTGACATGAGTTAGGAGAAGCTGCGATGAGCATGCAAATCATAATATTATTGTGGGTGCACACATAATAATAATGTGGGGTGCATGGGAGTCCCAGTGAGCCTTAGCGAGTGAAGAAGGGGTTCTGTTCCGTTATTTGATCGATGTGAAATACAACAGTCTATAAGAGTCATAGCAGTAGTTGTCTCTTGCTAGAATGTGATCTTTTCACCCCTCTCTGAATCTTTACGAATCTCGATGCTATCGAGTATTACCTGAGCACCCATCTGAACGTCTAGTGAACTGTGTAGAATGTTAGGTGCTTGTACGAACGTCCCTGAGTTGGATGTTGCAGCGTTGGACGATTTGGTTGATACCTTCTCACTCCTTTTCATTGGTTGGAACTCTGTTTATTGACGCCTTAGATTTTGTATGTGCGATCGTTTCTGCAACACCCTAGCAACGTACTGTGTATTATTCGACCAACTTGCAAGATCGAGGGGCAAGAGGATGATCGTAGTATCTCACCGACCTCAGTATTAGAACTGCCTTGGTTACTGGTAATGAACACCAGCAGATTGACTTCAACCGAATCCCTAACCCTAGTCAGCGATTTATGGAAGTCAACTCTTATGAATCAATCGGGACATAAGCAATGACAACAGATTATAGTGTGGGATGTGTGACTACCAGCATAGTGAGTAGCGTGATAGGTCGTGTCGTAGAATGTGGAAAGATGGACTTGGTTGGTGAGAGATCGTAGGGCTCCGTTTCAAGCAACGACATTAGAGACAACAGTCACGGCGACATCAAGGTATTTATAACCATGGCCTACGGTATGAAAATGAAGGTGCCTACGACATGGATTGGCCGTTGCTAGAATCAAGACGACAACAACCAAGGGAACGACGACAATAACAACACTAGAAATGATGCTCGTGGAAGGGCATTTAGGATTGGCGTGGGTGACGCCAGAATTATAGCAGCATGGTAGCTCGTATGGGTAGCTAATCGCTTCGTCTCTATTCTGCTTAACCCTAATGTTTCTTGAAACCGAACCTGTTGTGAAATCGGGTGGTGGCAAGTCAATTGAGACTTCATGTGTTCATTGGGATGCAAACTCGACCTTGTAAGGACAAGTGTTCGACATCAACCTTCTTTCTACTACCCTTGATAGTTCTGATACAGTAGTCAGTATGGATTGGTTGTCCAGATATCGTGCAGATATACCCTGTGAGGAGAGAGTTGTCGTCTGTCATAAAGTATCCGAGTGGTGCAGAGGTTAACATCAATTCAACAATGAAGGCCAGAAGTGTCCACGGAAGGATTACCCCGCTATGTTAGCACTCGTTACTGATGTTAAGGTTAAGGAAAAAGAGGATCGAGGATCCACCAATTGTTCGTGATTTCTCCCTATGAGATACCAGAAGAACTACCAGGTTTACCTTCACATCGTCAGGTGGAATATCAGATCGGTATCATGTCAGAAGCAGGCCTTATTACTAGTACTCCTTGTTGTCTCACATCAGGAAGGTTACAGGAACTGCCCAATCAACTCCAGGAACTGTTGAACAGGAGTTCTATCAGACCAGTTTTTCTTTTTCGCTTTGGGGAGCCCCGGTTGTACCTGTGAGGATAAGCCTTTTCGTATGTGTACTGATTATCGAGAACTCAGCAAGGTGGCAGTCAAGAACCGTTCACTTTGACCATGTAGTAACACCATGTTGACCAGTTGCGAGGGACAAGCTTCCATTCGAGGATTGACTAATGAAATGAGCTATTATCAGATGGAAGTCCAAGGGGAGGATATTCTTGGAGCGGCATAGTGAACGCAATATGGCTAGTGCGGCTTTGTACACCATGATCATTGAGTTGATCAACACACCAGCAGCTTATTGGACCACAAGAATCGACTGTGCGACTTTGTACACCATGATCATTGAGCGGCAAAGTTAATGACGGGGGCATGCAGATGTGTATCGACTACCGGGAGTTAAACAAACTCACAGTGAAAAATCGATACCTGCTCCCAAGAATTGATGATTTATTTGACCAACTACAAGGTGCGAGTTGGTTCTCTAAGAATGACCTTAGATCGGGGTATCATCAATTAAAGGTCAAGGAAGAAGATGTACCGAAGACGGCCTTTCGTACACGGTACGGACACTACGAGTTCCTCGTGATGTCCTTTGGGTTGACAGATGCACCCGCGGCTTTCATGGATCTCATGAACCGTGTTTACAAACCTATGCTAAATAAGTCGGTGATAGTGTTCATTGACGAAATTTTGGTGTATTCGAAAAACGAGGTTGATCATGCGTATCATCTACGTGAAGTATTAGAAACGCTTAGACGGGAAAAGCTCTATGCAAAGTTCTCGAAGTGTGCTTTCTGGTTACGAGAGGTGCAATTTCTCGCGCACATCATTAGTGCTGACGGTGTGTTGCTAGATCCGTAAAAGATAGAAGCCGTGGCGAAATGGAACCCTCCGAAGAATCCTTCGGAAATTAGAAGCTTCTTGGGGCTTGCGGGATATTAAAGGAGATTCATACAACATTTCTCCAAAATCGCCTCCCCGTTAACCAAGTTAACTCATAAGGAGGAAAAGTTTGTATGGGGTGTTGACCAAGAAAAAGCGTTCCAAACGCTCAAAGAAAAGTTGACCCATACTCCGACATAAACTTTGTTGGACGGAGTCGATGACATGGTGGTTTACTCAGTTGCGTCACATTCGGGACTCGGGTGCATTTTAATGCAATGAGGTAAAGTTATAGCTTATGCTTCAAGGCAACTGAAGGTTCACGAAAAGAAATACCCAACGCACGATCTTGAATTGGCGGCAGTAGTATTTGCGCTAAAAATATGGAGACACTATTTATACGGGGTGAAGTGCACTATATTTACCGACCACAAGAGTCTAAAACACTTCTTCGATCAGAAGGAGTTGAATATGAGACAGAGGTGGTGGTTGGAAACGGTGAAGGATTATGACTGCGAGATACATTGCCATCTTGAAAAAGCCAATGTAGTGGCAGATGCGTTGAGCTAAAAGGTAAATTATGCTCCTATACGGGTGTAATCGATGCAGCTTATAGTGACATCGGGTTTACTTGAACGAATCCGAGAAGAACAAGTTGAAGCAATGAAAGAGGAGAATTGGATGAAAGAAAGAATAGTTAGCCAAATTGAAAGATTTGGTGGATGGTAACAACAGGTTAAAGACTCGCTTCGGAAGTATGTGGGTTCCAAATTCGTGTGGGGTTAAGACGCTATTACTTGATGAAGCGCACAAATCCCGTTATTCTATTCATCCAGGATCAACTAAGATGTATAACGACTTAAAACAGAGCTACTGGTGGCCCGGAATGAAGAGAGGTGTAGTGAAATACGTGGAGAAATGCTTGACGTGCATGCAAGTCAAAGCGGAGCACCAAAAGCCCTACGGTAAACTTCAGCCGTTGGATATCCCGGTATGGAAATAGGAACAAATCACAATGGACCTATTAACCAAACTGCCAAAGACGAACCGCGGATTTGATGCTATATGGGTGGTTGTAGATAGACTGACGAAAAGTGCTCACTTCATTCTGATACGTGAGACTTATACGTCCGAAAAGATGTCAGAGGTGTATACTAATGAGATAGTGGCACGTCACGAAGTGCCAGTATCCATCTTGTCTGATAGGGATACCCGGTTTACTTTAAACTTTTGGCGTGATTTCCAAGAGCAAATGGGGACGAAATTGTACATTAGCACCGCATACCATCCTCAAACGGATGGACAGAGTGAAATAACAATACAGACATTGGAAGATTTTCTACGGGCGTGTATCATTGATTTCGGAGGTAGTTGGGATATTTATCTACCGTTGGTCGAATTCTAATATAACAACAGTTACCATGCTAGTATTGGCATGGCTCCGTACGAGATGCTCTACGGTAGAAAGTGTCGGACCCCGGTGTGTTGGGGTGAGTTAGGTCCACGTGAACTCGCCCATAAAGATATAGTTCGAGCCACTAATGAGAAAATTGATATGGTTCGGGCTCATTTGAAAGCGGCTCAAGATAGACAGAAATCGTATGCTGACAAGAGACGAAGACCGATCGAATTTCAGGTTGGTGACAAGGTTATGCTTAAAGTATCTCCGTGGAAGGGGATTATTCGGTTCAGAAAAAGGGGAAGTTAAGCCCGAGGTTTATTGGGCCGTTTAAAATCATCGAACGGGTCGGTAAGGATGAATACTCCTTGAACTACCGGAGGAATTGAGCGGAATCCATAGCACATTCCATGTATCACATCTCCGAAAGTGCTTAGCCGAAGAAACGACTTATATTCACTACGGCGATATTGAAGTGGATAATAGTCTTAATTATGCGGTGAAGCCGATTGAAATTCTGGATTGAAAGGTTAAGAGCTTACGAAACAAGGAAATTGACCAAGTGAAGGTCAAGTGGGAGCATAGAAAGGGTTCAGATACTACATGAGAATCCAAAGAGGAGATGAGACGACTCTACCCTACATTATTTGGTACGTGTTCTGGTTTCGAGGACGAAACCCTTTTAAGGGGGTGGACTTGTAACACCCTGAAAATATAAATTTTTATATTAAAAATTTAATGTCGGTTATAAACAAGACAAAGTAACTAGGAATAAATAACCTAGTTAGTCACAAGTCTTATAGTAATAAGGAAATTTGGTTAAAACACACTATATGCAAACTTGGGTAAAATAGAGGGGCCAAAGGTGACAAACTAGAAACTGGTTTAAATAAATAAAACATCAAACACCAAAACACACACCCTAAGTGTGTGTTCTGGTCGACATTTTCAACAGGAGCCAAAGAACTCCTTTGTTCAAACCCTAACTAGCGTAAATTCAAGCAATTGGAAGGGCAAATCATACCCAAATTGAAATCCAAGCACGAATTAGTGATCACCTCAGTGAAGTGATCATAAGGTATGTCAAATTTCACTATTTTGTTCCATCTTAAATTCTTGATGAACACTTGAAATTCGAAATTTGAGCTAGAATGATGAATATTTGGGTGAAAATAGGATGAATGCATGCTTAGAAACGAACCCTAGTTAACAAACTAATAAATTTGTGTTTATAATGATAAAACTCATAATCACCACTTAGGTGTTTAATGGGTTTTGAAGAATAATGAAGAACACTAGAGTTATGATCTTCAAATTGGTGTTAATAAGGTTCTATGAAGTTAGTCTTGATATCGAAGTATAAATTAGACATTGAATTGGTAAAAGATGTTGAAATTGGCAAGATAACTAGTCATGGAACTTGATTGTAAATTTTATAAAAATATGCTCATTAGGTGTTTGATATAAATCCTAAGAGAAAACAAAATGTTGAAAGGTTAGACAAAAACGCATATTTGAATGCTATGGCAAAGTTATGCGTTATGTGTTATGAATAGAGTTCTAAACGGATTGTTGGTTGAACTCTATAGGAAAAGGGATCGAATCTTCAAGCGGACAAGCTAGAGCGGATACGCGCTTGAAGGGAACGCTCTAAAGGTACAAACTGTCAGGCGAAATTAACGTCCTCGCGGCCCGCGAAGACATGAAGCTTAGTCTCTCGCGGCCCGCGAGAGACCCTGTTACTGGCAAAAAATTTTATTTTTATTTGTTGATGTTGGAACTTGATTATACTCATTTCTATGCAGTTGAAACTAACTTTTAAGTTGGTATTTGATATTAGGTGATGTTAGGGACATTCCGGATGGCGATCAAGCAAATATCAAGAACCAAACACAAGTCTTTTGAAGCTTCCGCAATGATATCTTTTGTTTAGTTTTAATGTAAAACATGTAATCACTTGAATGTTTTAAACTAGTATGGGTGTTATAACTTGAATATCCTAATTAAGTATGAACGTTAACTCATCAAAGTTTTTGAAAGGTCGTAATTTTATATATAAAAATGCATATTTTGCATAAAATCGTTTAATGTGAGATGGGTCCTACAAAAAACCTGCTTGATCACCGAAAGTTTTATACATGGCAAGAAGAGGATGGAACTGCTTGTCAACAATAGGTGTATAGGATGGAAGTACCTGTCAACAATAGGTGTCCAGTATGTCGTGGCTTGGGGCTGTTGTTGATCATCTGTAGAAAAGTAGACATGTTAGAGGTTAAAAAACACATTAACACGTGTATACTCGGGTTATAGGCCAGAGTCTCTAACATAAGGGTGTAACGTGTATATCATGAGTATACATATGTTACCACTTATATAAGACATGAACTCCATGTATGTAAATTATGTTACACGAGTTACACATACATCTAACATGTGTAACCTGGATATAGATGTGCTATCCTCTGGTATAGAATATGTAACGACTGTGTAACCTAGATATACATGTGCTATCATCTGGTATGAATATGCAACGACTCTGTGTAACATGTGTAACCTGGATATACAGTAATTATAAACCAGATTAACACAAAATGTTGGTCACATTATTCCTTTTGTCTAGGTCTGTAACATTGAAAACAAAGATGACACCTAGCTGGTTGTTACATATTTAACAATGGGTTGTTGCATATGTAGTTGTCAAAAAAAGTAAAATATGTATCTATAAAAAAATGTAACATATGTAGCTGGCAGAAGATGTAACATATGTAACAAAATAAAGGGACAAAAAGATTATATATATTATAAAAAACATTACAAACAAACTTAAACTTAACATAAGTGTTTTCTATGAACTTAAATATATAAAAATATCCAAAAACTATCATAAGTTAACAAAAATCTTACTATGCTTTGGTTCTTGATAACCATCTTCATCTTGAGCACAAAACATCCATTCACCTATGAACAAAACAAGTACATCACTATTAATCTCCCGTAGTTAAGCTTATTAATATGCTATGTAACATGTGTACATGTGTAAAGTTGTGCTATAACACATATAACAACTATATGTAAGATCTCTAACATGGCTATACATGTGTTACATATGTGCAGCCCCCTTTGTGTCCAAAAAAGGGGTTGGGGATAACAATAAGTAACATGTGTAACGTTGTTTCTACATATAAGTAACTTTTTTTATTTGTACAATAAACGAGATATTCCGAATAAATTATGAAGTTTCTAAAGGTAGTGAAAATGTGTTATCCAAGTGAAGTCCATCTAAAAAACATTTTTGCATTTAAAATCACTATAACGTTAAGTATATATGTGTAACATCCTGTAACAACATATATTACCTGTAACACCTCAAAAATTCATGTTCAATAATGTAATGACACGTGTCATAAGCTTTGAACGTGTGAAAGAATACTTTAGAAGGACTAAAGTTGACAAACAAGAAAAGTATGTGAATATAAGGGTTCAAAATGTCAACAATGGATAAATATACTTTACAATAGCCCCACATGATGTTTATATCCTTAAACTAATAAATCATGGATCATACGAACCTAATCGTGAAAGAAAGTGAGGAATTACAAGCTACAGGGGTTAAATGTGTCAACATGTTTAAAGTATACCTCTGAGTGACCTTTTAGCAAACCCGAAGCTTTGTAACGATAAATTATACTCACTAGAATATATGGTAAAAATTTCACAAGGTTTCGTTAAAGTATGAGAAAGTTATGACAACATTCGTATACGAGGGGTTAAAAGCGTCAACGTTGAAATTTGTGACTTTTCGGGTAAGCACAAAGTTAACCAAGGACTCAAGAATGTTTGGCTACCTCATGGAGTCCTTAAAAGTCAGGTTAAGGGTGTGAATTGCAAGAAAAGAAGTTAAAACCACGTTCAAAAGGACCTGGGACTGAAATGTAATTGTTTAAAACTTGTTTGGCTGGTTCTGGGAGGCCAGGCGGCCCGCGTAAGAGTACCTTATGGGCTTATGCGGCCCGCTTGAGAGTGCCAGCGACAGAAAACTCCTGGCAACTGCCAGTTCAGGTCTGTAACCGACTTTAAAGGCTTGTTTTCTTATACCAGGGGCTCCCCAATGGTATTACATGCATAGAGGGCACTTGTCTTGATCTCATAACATCAGTAGAGTTGCTTGGCATGATCCTAGATGATTAAAATTCATATATATAGAGCCCCTTAGTTGCAACTCTTGTGCCATTCATTTGCAAACTCTCACAAAGCTAACTTCTGGAGCTCCTCTGATCAGCAACAAGTTTCCTTAGGCTCCCTAATCGTACATAGGACCTTTGTAAGTGTCCTTAACCCTTCCTAATTCAGTTTAGCTTAGTTAATTAGCTAAAAGTCAAACCGTCATAATTAAGGTTTGACTTCGAGATTAATCATTAATTGTTTAGTCAAATCTCGAATTAAAAGTACCTATAGGTTGGTAATTATGTGGGTAATAAACCCTTAAAAGAGTAACCTCTGATTCCCACTCTAACTAAGTCAATTGTCGGGTCAAAGCTAATCTTAAAAAGTCAACAGAAAGCTTATTTTCAAATTAATGCATAATTAGCAATGTAGGAGACATGCAACCTGTTTGATCACTAATATAACTTGGTAATTAATGTAAGAACATGTCTAAACATGTTCAACCCGATAATTTTCAGTAGAGACCCGATTCGGAACCGAAAGTCGCATAATTTGACTTTTGCTTTGACTTTCAGTTCTGACCCGTTCAAGCCTAGTTTAGGATTGCCTTAGAGCTTCTTTTGAACCTGGTTACATGTTAGTATAACCCTCTGTGATTATACAGCTTGGTTCACTAGTTGTCTAATTATTATGCAAGTTTCCGTTAATTGCCTAAATGTTGACTAGTATGCCCTTTTCACCATAAAATGTGATTATTGAAAATATAAAAGAGTAGACACCTTGGTTACTGATTTATAAACTTGCACCCAAAATTTGACATCAGTTTGAGGTCTAGATTAAGAGTTATGCTCAATAGCGAAATTAGAAAACTTTTTGTTAATTAAACGGCATAATTAGCATATAGCCTAGTTTAACCCACTTTTTGATATCAAACCTTTTACCTACTGATATAAAATAATATTTTGGGATTTTTAAAGATTTTTAATTAATTTTAGGCTGAGCATAACATAGGGTTGTAGCTTTAATTCGGTTAATACCGGTTTTTGCCCTTTTTGGCTATAAAATGAGTTTTACAAATCTTTTTAACCCCAAACCTTTTGCCACTGATTTTATATGATAAATAAATTATTATAAACCTTCTGGAAAAATAAAAATATCAGCTTTCTATATAGAACCCGGAGATGGCTCCAAATCGCCTTTTTAAGCGTTTTTAACGCATAGTATGTATTAAAACCATTTTAAACATATAAGGTTTGATACCTACTGATATATTAAGTATATTTTCATACTTTGACACTAAGCTAAAGCTTTAAACTCAGAATTCCAGTTTTGACCTTTTTAGCCTAAGTGAAATTACCAAAATGCCCCTAAGGTGCATAGTTTGGTTTTAAATGATAAATTTCACATATATCTAGTACCCTACTGTTATAACTTATTAAATTAAGTATATTTACTAAATAAATCAGACCTGTAACTCAGATTACTGATTAAACTCTTTTATAACCTTTTAAATGACCAAAATGCCCTTACGAGGCATAGTTTGAGTTTAAATCCATTTCGGGCATAATAGAAGATATCTTACTGATGTCACAACATATCTAAGGCATGTTAAGTTAGGAAACCTGTATATGGCTCTTATGGTTACCCGTTACGCATCCTTCGAGTTCGGTTCGGTTTATGTAACTAGTTTGCCTAAATTGACCGAAACGGGTCAAACCTTATCATTTTGTCTCAAAATCCAGAATGTGTTTAGTTTACCCATATTATTCAAGTCTTCAAACTTGTTGGGTCTAAATCACATTCCATTCCGGTCTTCGCTTAATCGTGCGTTTGAACCGTATCTTCCTTTAAAAACTAACCGGTCTAAGCTTAAGCTTAATTAAAGACCCGTTAGAAATCTAATAGGTTATTATAAACCTTTGTTCCAGAATAGGAGACCCAGTAAAAGCTATACGCACTTACTATTTGTGATTAATACTTGCAAAGGTAAATACTTTTAACTTATTTTCCCTATACGGGCTTGGGTTATGGTATATAAAATACCGCTTGGTCGGGCATTGAATCTTTAATCGAATAGAGGTTAAATCATTGAAATGCTCCGTTTGGAAATGTTTTGTTTGCTTAAAGCCTTTGGGGGGTTAATGACCATGTCCCGGATATCCTTGGCATCATTTTACGAAATGGCCACGACCTGAGCACGGGGTGTAGGCGTACACCCGTCAGTGCCTAAACCAATAATGTGGTGTGTCTATTGATCTTTAACCCGGTACAAACGGGGCTACTGAACCCATAAGAAACATGTAATTCTTTTACAAGATTATATTCAAATAATTATCCCAAGTTATAAAAAGTTTTGTGCCACGTGCATTCAAATCAATTTTATTAAACTTTTCAAAATGAGTCAGTTAAATTGTATTTACCAGTGTAAACTGACGTATTTTCCCAAAAAGGTTAAGTGCAGGTACTACTCGAACTAGGCTGGCTTTCTCCTAGCGTCCACAATAAGTCTCGCAAGCTTGGATGTCATAAACTATTGAACAATATTTCCTTTTTACTTTTGATCCGCCTGTGGATCTGTTTCAACTAATTGTGATATTTAAAATTACAATTTATTAAAGTTGAAATGAATCTATCTTTTGCTTCCGCTGTTCATTTATATATTGTGTTGTTTGACTATGATGATATCAGCTACGTCACGATACTCCCCACCGGGCCCACCGGTAAAACGTGGAAATATCGGGGTGTGACAGGTTGGTATCAGAGCCAACACTGAGTGAATTAAACACTAGCCTTTTGTGTTTAATCTCAGTTACACAATTGCACATTCCTCAAATTTTCGAGTCTAGACAAAGAACATAGGACAAATCCTATTTTTTGTTTTATTTTGTCTTTTATATTATTTTGTTGTTATCTTTGTTTATGTTGACAGGTCTAAATATGCCGCCAAGATTCTTCAGAAGAAAGGGAAAGTCACCTGTAACTGGCCACGACCAGGAGGCCGGGCCTTCTCAAAGACGAACCTCGCCCGTCAACATACGCACCAGTCCACAGGGAGACTGGAGGGCACATCTACAGCCAGCGAGGCGGTCTGTCTCCTTAGCTTCGTCACCTTCTTACTTACACTCCTATGGACCCCAATCCGAAAACGAACCTGATAACCCACAGCCTTCGTTTATCCCTCTCAAGCGGTCCAACTCACGCCATTCCTTTGACAACCCGTCTCAAATCTTCCGAAGCCGGTTCAACCCGGCAAACTACCTCGAGGAACCAGTGGGTGTTAACCCATTGGGACCTGAAGATCATTTTTCTGGAGATCACGCCATGGATATGGACGAGGATACCGACCCTACAGAACCACCGACCGGTACCCCCACACATCCTATAGAAATTTCTGATGGGTCATCATTTCATGGATCACCTTACCGTGGTCTAGATAGCTACCAAGCTAGGTTCAACCAGATTGATTGGTATTTCACACCCTCCTACCATTCATCGCCCTACCAGGAGCAGCAGCAGCAACAACAGGATCCTTCCGGAGGTTCACGCTTTGTGGCAGTTACCCCGCCACCACCACCACCTCAGCAGCAACCTCCTGAGCCGCCGAGGTGAAGGTGAACAAACGCACGGATGTCTGTGCAAGGAAGAGGAGTGCATATCAGCACACCTCAACCATCGAGCGGCAGCTACTACCCGCCGCTCCAAGAAAACCAGCAGATGGGGGGACCTTCAAACCCCAACCCGGAAGTGAACTCTGCACCTGTCATGCCACCACCATTGGGCTTTAATAACCCAATTCCTACGTACACTGGCCCAGCAACGTATAATCCCTTCGAGCAGCCGGCTCATACCAGTTTCAACTATGCGGAGATCGACCCATACCTGGCGGCGTGGAACTACAATGCTGTTAACCCCAAAGGACCTTACGGAGCTCCTTGGGGAGTTGGTTACCCAGCTTATGGATACCAACAGCAGCCGTCTCTTCGACCTCCACCTCAGCCGCAGCCACAGCTGCAGCCGCAGGTACCACGGTTTACCCCGCCTGAGCGGGAGGAAATTCTCCAAAGACTGGACCAGGTTGAACATGAAATTCACAGGGATCGCAGGGAACGACAAGGTTTCTTCAAGGGATTGGCAGGTTTAATAAAAGGGAAGAGCAAGAAGGACCATTGAATCCTTCAATTGTTGGTTGTATTTCCTTGTTTTTGTTGAGCCCCTGCGTGGGCATGACTTTTGTTTAACCCCTGCGTGGGTATATCTTTTTGTATTCTGCCCCTGCATGGGCATGTTTTTCTGTTGAACCCTGCGTGGGTATGTTTGTTTGTTTAAGCCCCTGCGTGGGCATGTTATTTTTGTAGAAGTCCCGTTCAGGGCAGACTCGTATTTTAAAATTCATGTGGTGAAATGGTTAGATTTAAATTTCTATTTTCAGTTATATGCATGAATAAAAATATAAAATAAAATAAATAATAACAATATTTATACAAGATCTATCATTATATTAAAATGATAAAATCTAAAAGGACAAGACCTAGCCTTGTGTCATTTTAAGACAGGGCCAAGACGGTAGTTTCCCAATTAGATTCAGATCCTTATCAACATCTCAATTTAAAATTGTTCTGCGTTGAATGTTAAAAAGAATCTTAAAAGGTAAAACCTAGCTTGTATGTCATAATAAGACCTGGCCAATATGGTAAAACCTGTTTAAAAAGATTCAAATCTCTGTTAACATCTGCAAACATGTTAACATTCTTGGCCAATGTGATCCGCGAAATCACACATGCCACCCTTACATTAAATTATCCCAATTATTTATTACTAATTAAACATCCGATTACGATGTAATGCCTACGGGCTGTAATTATTGTCACATAAGACAAAAGACAGTCGTAGCCTATAAACTCCCTGTCAAGAAAGGTAATGAACCTTGATTCAAACCTTAATAACTAGATCCTATAAGATCTTGACCTAAAATTTAGAAATGTCCATGTGACTAGGCCTATTGTGCCATTATTATAATTTATTCTAGAACTAAGGGTTACTAATGAAAAGTCCCAAATGAAATTACTTAACAAATTAACCAATATGGTTCTTTAATTACCATGGTTAATAAATTGTCAAGATGACAAACCTATTATAATTCCCTAAATGAATCATTGTCATCATTTTATGTAGCAATCCAACTACATGGCCGAGTCTGAGGATGTCAACAGTCGGCCAAAGGAGAATCATGACACCACCAGAATCAATATAACTGGTGCAGAACTCCAAGTATTAATTGACAATGCTGTCACTAAAGCCATAGATAGGCAGTATAGTGAATCGAGTAGTACTCGAAGCAGGACCCAATCAGCACCCCATTCTAAGCCAAAAACACAATCTGAGGCTCATAGTAAGCCACCCTCTAAGCTAGATAAGCCAAAGAAGGATGATGACGATCATCGCTCCTCGAACCAGCAAAGTGCCCCGTCAAAGAAGATCGAGCTTAAACAGGAACCGCGTGGTAAGTTCTGTACATATAAATACTTCGTCTCATGTAAACCCAGAGACTTTACTGGGGAGAAAGGAGCGGTTGACTGCATGACATGGTTGGATGAAATTGATACCGT
Source organism: Helianthus tuberosus (assembly GCA_030545235.1). Classification (NCBI taxonomy): domain Eukaryota; kingdom Viridiplantae; phylum Streptophyta; class Magnoliopsida; order Asterales; family Asteraceae; genus Helianthus; species Helianthus tuberosus. The sequence continues at coordinate 7,879,383 of CM060403.1, read as the reverse complement.
GGTTGATATCAGCGGGTGCGCTGATAAGGATGTAGTAAAATTTGTGTCTCAATCGTTCAAAGGTGAGGCCTTAGCCTGGTGGAGATCGTTGATTCAAGCTACTGGGAAGATTCCACTGTACAATATGACATGGGAACAATTTGTTACCCTCATCAAGGAGAACTACTGTCCTCAGCATGAGGTTGAAAAGATTGAGTCGGATTTTCTGTCATTGGTAATGAAAAATATGGATTGCCAAGCTTACCTTACGAGCTTTAATACAATGTCAAGGTTGGTTCCTTACCTTGTGACCCCGGAACCCAAAAGAATAGCTCGTTTCATTGGGGGTTTAGCCCCAGAGATTAAGGCAAGTGTAAAAGCCTCTCGGCCAGCTACATCCAGGTCTGCAGCTGATATATCCTTGTCCCTCACACTGGACGCGGTCAGGCAGAGATCGCTGAGGAACACGGATGCTGAGAAAAGGAAGCGTGAAGATGACAATTCACGACGGTTAGACAAGAAGCACAGGGGAAACAATGACCACAAGAAGGGGTCTGGATCTAAGAAGGATGGGCATCAATCTGGAGATAAGCCCAAGTGTAAGGTTTGTAAGAAGCACCATTTTGGGAGATGCAGACTCGAGTCGAAAACCCAGTCACAACCGAGAGTTTGTAGAATTTGCAAGTCTTCTGAGCATAAGACCTTAGACTGTAAGAAGATCAAGGATGCTACGTGTTACAATTGCAGTGAAAAAGGACACATCAAGTCCAATTGCCCAAAGATCACCAAGAAAATTGAGGATGGGAAAAAGACCAATGCTAGGGTCTTTAGAATGGATGCGAAGGAAGCAGTTCAGGACGACAATGTGATCACAGGTACCTTCCTCATAAATGATGTCTATGCGAGAGTGCTATTTGATTCAGGAGCTGATAAATCATTTGTAGATAATAAGTTTTGTAAGTTACTGAATTTACCTGTTAAAGCCTTAAGTGTGAAGTATGAGGTGGAATTAGCTGATGGAACCATAGAAACCGCCTCAACTGTGTTAGATGGATGTGTTATATACATTAGGAACCAATCTTTTCCTTTGTCCTTACTTCCCTTTAAGCTAGCCGGTTTTGATATAGTGATAGGTATGGATTCCTTTGTCCTTACTTCCCTTTAACCAAGCCCAGATTGTGTGCAACAGGAAGCAAGTAGTAGTCAAGACCCCGTCTGGTGAGCCACTTACCATTCAGGGGGATACCCAGTATGGATTGCTTGAGCAAGTGTCTATGCTCAAGGCATCTAGATGCCTGAAGAAGGGTTGTGTCATTTATATGGCACAGGTCACTATTGATGAGCCGAAACCTAAGATGGAAGACATCCCCGTCATTTATGAATATCCTGAAGTTTTTCCTGAAGAACTACCTGTTTTACCACCAGATAGGCAAGTGGAATTCAGAATTGACATCATCCCCGGAGCAGCACCTGTTGCTAAAGCACCTTATAGGTTGGCACCAACAGAGATGAAGGAGTTGAGGACGCAGTTAGATGATCTGCCAGCCAAAGGTTTCATTAGACCTAGTTCCCCTCCATGGGGAGCGCCAATCCTGTTTGTCAAGAAGAAGGATGGATCAATGCGTCTGTGCATCGATTACCGTGAGCTTAATAAGGTCACTCTCAAAAATAGGTATCCTTTGCCCAGGATCGACGATCTGTTCGATCAATTACAAGGGGCAAGCTACTTCTCTAAGATCGATTTGAGGTCAGGCTATCATCAATTGAAGGTTAAAGATGAAGATATACACAAGACTGCATTTAGGACTCGTTATGGTCATTACGAGTTCCTAGTGATGCTTTTTGGGCTCACTAATGCACCTGCCGCATTCATGGATCTCATGAATCGCGTCTGCAAACCCTACTTGGATAAATTTGTCATCGTCTTCATTGAGGACATCCTCATCTACTTGAAGAACCAAGCTGACCACGAGAAACACCTTCGTTGTATTCTTAAACTTCTACATCATGAGAAACTCTTCGCCAAATTTTCGAAGTGTGAATTTTGGCTTCGAGAAGTCCAATTCCTTGGACACGTGGTTAGTGAGCGTGGTATCCAAGTGGATCCTGCTAAGGTAGAAGCCATTATGAACTGGCAAGAGCTGAAGACGCCCACTGAGATTCGCAGCTTTCTAGGGCTAGCAGGATACTACAGGCGATTTATTGAAAACTTCTCAAGGATTGTTGCGCCCCTAACTTCGATGACGCGTAAGAATATTAAGTTAACTGGGGCCCTAAGCAGCAGGAATCCTTTGACGTCCTTAAGCAAAAGTTGAGCAACGCTCCTGTATTGACGTTGCCTGATGGAATGGATGAGTTTGTAGTATATTGTGATGCATCACACACCGGTATGGGATGTGTGCTTATGCAGAAAGGCAAAGTTATTGCCTATGCTTCATGTCAGTTAAAGGTGCACGAGAAGAACTACACCACCCATGACTTGGAGCTGGGTGCCGTTGTATTTGCACTAAAACTGTGGAGACATTACTTATATGGAACCAAGTGTGTGATCTATTCAGATCACAAAAGCCTTCAACACTTGTTTAATCAGAAGGATTTAAACAAGAGGCAACGACGTTGGATGGAAACTTTGAATGATTATGAATGTGAGATAAGATACCATCCTGGCAAGGCGAATGTAGTTGCTGATGCCTTAAGCAGGAAGGAAAGAGTGAAACCTATAAGAATCAATGCCATGAGCATTGAGATAAAGAATAGTTTGAACAAAAGGTTGTTAGCTGCACAGAAGGAAGCTGTGTTGGAAGCTAACTATCCTGATGAAAAGCTAGGAGTAACTGAAGAGCAGTAATCCTATGACAAGGATGGAATCCTAAGGTTAAATGGTCGAATATGGGTTCCAGTTTATGGAGGACTTCGGGATGTTATCCTCCAGGAAGCCCACAGTTCCAAATATTCCGTTCATCCTGGAGCTGATAAGATGTACCAGGATCTAAAGGCAAACTATTGGTGGATAGGCTTGAAAAAGTCTGTAGCTGCCTATGTAGCTAAATGTTTGACGTGTGCGCAAGTCAAAGCTGAACATCTGAAGCCGTCAGGTTTACTACAACAGCCTGAACTTCCCACATGGAAGTGGGAGATGGTGACAATGGATTTCATCACCAAGTTGCCAAAGACAAGGAAAGGAAATGACACTATACGGGTAATAGTAGATAGACTGACTAAGTCAGCACATTTCCTACCCATTAAGGAGACTTATAGCTCCGATATGTTAGCCCAATTGTATGTAGATAAGATTGTATCTCTTCATGGCTTACCAGTATCTATTATCTCTGACAGAGATACTAGATACACATCACATTTTTGGAAAAGTTTCCAGCAGTCTTTGGGCACGCGCTTGAATTTTAGTACAGCTTACCACCCACAGACGGATGGACAGAGTGAGCGTACCATCCAAACTTTGGAATACATGCTTCGTGCATGTGTGATTGACTTAGGTGGTAGTTGGGATAACCACCTGCCATTGATTGAGTTCTCCTATAACAATAGCTATCATACGAGCATTAAGGCTGCGCCTTTTGAGGCATTATATGGTAGAAAATGCAGAACACCTATTTGTTGGGCGGAAGTAGGAGAAGTTCAATTATCAGGACCTGATTTAGTCTTTGAAACGACGGACAAGATTGTCCAGATTCGTGACCCCCTGAAAGCTGCCAGGGATAGGCAGAAAAGTTATGCTAATAAAAGGCGAAAACCTCTAAAGTTTGAGGTTGGTGATAAGGTTTTGCTAAAGGTATCACCCTGGAAGGGAGTGATGCGATTTGGTAAGAAAGGTAAGTTAAGCCCAAGGTATATAGGACCATTTGAGATCATCGAATGTGTCAGGTCAGTGGCTTACAAGTTAAACTTACCTGAAGAGCTCAGTGGTATTCACAACGTATTCCACGTCTGCAATCTGAAGAAATGCCTAGCTGATGAATCGCTAGTCATACCGCATACAGATGTGCACATTGACGAGAGCTTAAAGTTTGTTGAAAAACCTTTGTCGATTGAGGATCGACGGGTCAAGAAGCTTCGAAGGAAGCATGTGCCAATTGTAAAGGTTAAATGGGATGCCCGTAGAGGTCCCGAGTATACGTGGGAGGTAGAGTCCACAATGAAAGAAAAGTACCCTCATTTGTTTCAGTAAATCTCGAGGTCGAGATTTCTTTTAAGGGGGTGAGGATGTAACACCTCGAAAATTTATGTTCAATAATGTAATGACACGTGTCATAAGCTTTGAACGTGTGAAAGAATACTTTAGAAGGACTAAAGTTGACAAACAAGAAAAGTATGTGAATATAAGGGTTCAAAATGTCAACAATGGATAAATATACTTTACAATAGCCCCACATGATGTTTATATCCTTAAACGAATAAATCATGGATCATACGAACCTAATCGTGAAAGAAAGTGAGGAATTACAAGCTACAGGGGTTAAATGTGTCAACATGTTTAAAGTATACCTCTGATTGACCTTTTAGCAAACACGAAGCTTTGTAACGATAAATTATACTCACTAGAATATATGGTAAAAATTTCACAAGCTTTCGTTAAAGTATGAGAAAGTTATGACAACATTCGTATACGAGGGGTTAAAAGCATCAACGTTGAAATTTGTGACTTTTCGGGTAAGCACAAAATTAACCAAGGGCACAAGAATGTTTGGCTACCTCATGGAGTCCTTAAAAGTCAGGTTAAGGGGGGTGAAATTGCAAGAAAAGAAGTTAAAACCACATTCAAAAGGACCAGGGACTGAAATGTAATTGTTTAAAACTTGTTTGGCTGGTTCTGGGAGGCCAGGCGGCCCGCGTAAGAGTACCTTATGGGCTTACGCGGCCCGCTTGAGAGTGCCAGCGACAGAAAAATCTTGGCAGCTGCCAGTTCAGGTCTGTAACCGACTTTAAAGGCTTGTTTTCTTATACTAGAGGCTCCCCAATGGTATTACATGCATAGAGGGCACTTGTCTTGATCTCATAACATCAGTAGAGTTGCTTGGCATGATCCTAGATGATTAAAATTCATATATATAGAGCCCCTTAGTTGCAACTCTTGTGCCATTCATTTGCAAACTCTCACAAAGCTAACTTCTGGAGCTCCTCTGATCAGCAACAAGTTTCCTTAGGCTCCCTAATCGTGCATAGGACCTTTGTAAGTGTCCTTAACCCTTCCTAATTCAGTTTAGCTTAGTTAATTAGCTAAAAGTCAAACCGTTGTAATTAAGGTTTGACTTCGAGATTAATCATTAATTGTTCAGTCAAATCTCGAATTAAAAGTACCTATAGGTTGGTAATTATGCGGGTAATAAAACCTTAAAAGGATAACCTCTGATTCCCACTCTAACTAAGTCAATTGTCGGGTCAAAGCTAATCTTAAAAAGTCAACAGAAAGCTTATTTTCAAATTAATGCATAATTAGCAATGTAGGAGACATGTAACCTGTTTGATCACTAATATAACTTGTTAATTAATGTAAGAACATGCCTAAACATGTTCAACCCGACAATTTTCAGTTGAGACCCGGTTCGGAACCGAAAGTCGCATAATTTGACTTTTGCTTTGACTTTCAGTTCTGACCCGTTCAAGCCTAGTTTAGGATTGCCTTAGAGCTTCTTTTGAACCTGGTTACATGTTAGTATAACCCTCTGTGATTATACGGCTTGGTTCACTAGTTGTCTAATTATTATGCAAGTTTCCATTAATTGCCTAAATGTTGACTAGTATGCCCTTTTCACCATAAAATGTGATTTTTGAAAATATAAAAGAGTAGACACCTTGGTTACTGATTTATAAACTTGCACCCAAAATTTGACATCAGTTTGAGGTCTAGACTAAGAATTATGCTCAATAGCGTAATTAGAAAACTTTTTGTTAATTAAACGGCATAATTAGCATATAGCCTAGTTTAACCCATTTTTTGATATCAAACCTTTTACCTACTAATATAAAATAATATTTTGGGATTTTTAATTAATTTTAGGCTGAGCATAACATAGGGTTGTAGCTTTAATTCGGTTAATACCGGTTTTTGCCCTTTTTGGCTATAAAATGAGTTTTACAAATCTTTTTAACCCCAAACCTTTTGCCACTGATTTTATATGATAAATAAATTATTTTAAACCTTCTGGAATAATAAAAATATTAGCTTTCTATATAGAACCCGGAGATGGCTCCAAATCGCCTATTTAAGCGTTTTTAACGCATAGTATGTATTAAAACCATTTTAAACATATAAGGTTTGATACCTACTGATATATTAAGTATATTTTCATACTTTGATAGTAAGCTAAAGTTTTAAACTCAGAATTCCAGTTTTGACCTTTTTAGCCTAAGTGAAATTACCAAAATGCCCCTAAGGTGCATAGTTTTGTTTTAAATGATAAATTTCACATATATCTAGTACCCTACTCTTATAACTTATTAAATTAAGTATATTTACTAAATAAATCAGACCTGTAACTCAGATTACTGATTAAACTCTTTTATAACCTTTTAAATGACCAAAATGCCCTTACGATGCATAGTTTGAGTTTAAATCCATTTCGGGCATAATAGAAGATATCTTACTGATGTCACAACATATTTAAGGCAAGTTAACTTAGGAAACCTGTATATGGCTCTTATGGCTACCCGTTACGCATCCTTCGCGTTCGGTTCGGTTTATGTAACTAGTTTGCATAAATTGACCGAAATGGGTCAAACGTTATCATTTTTGTCTCAAAATCCAGAATGTGTTTAGTTTACCCATATTATACAAGTCTTCAAACTTGTCGGGTCTAAATCACATTCCATTCCAGTCTTCGCTTAATCGTGCGTTTGAACCGTATCTTTCTTTAAAAACTAATCAGTCTAAGCTTAAGCTTAATTAAAGACCCGTTAGAAATCTAATAGGTTATTATAAACCTTTGTTCCAGAATAGGAGACCCAGTAAAAGCTACACGCACTTGCTATTTGTGATTAATACTTGCAAAGGTAAATACTTTTAACTTATTTTCCCTATACGGACTTGGGTTATGGTATATAAAATACCGCTTGGCCGGGCATTGAATCTTTAATCGAATAGAGGTTAAATCATTGAAATGCTCCGTTTGGAAATGTTTTGTTTGCTTAAAGCCTTTGGGGGGTTAATGACCATGTCCCGGATATCCTTGGCATCATTTTACGAAATGGCCACGACCTGAGCACGGGGTGTAGGCGTACACCCGTCAGTGCCAAAACCAATAATGTGGTGTGTCTATTGATCTTTAACCCGGTACAAACCGGGCTACTGAACGCATAAGAAACATGTAATTCTTTTACAAGATTATTTTCAAATAATTATCCCAAGTTATAAAAAGTTTTGTGCCACGTGCATTCAAATCAATTTTATTAAACTTTTCAAAATGAGTCAGTTAAATTGTATTTACCAGTGTAAACTGACGTATTTTCCCAAAAAGGTTAAGTGCAGGTACTACTCGAACTAAGCTGGCTTTCTCCTAGCATCCACAATAAGTCTCGCAAGCTTGGATGTCATAAACTGTTGAACAATATTTCCTTTTTACTTTTGATCCGCCTGTGGATCTGTTTCAACTAATTGTGATATTTTAAATTACAATTTATTAAAGTTGAAATGAATCTATCTTTTGCTTCCGCTGTGCATTTATATATTGTGTTGTTTGACTATGATGATATCAACTACGTCACGATACTCCCCACCGGCCCCACCGGTAAAACGTGGAAATATCGGGGTGTGACATTACCTCGAAGTGTAACACATGTTACAAGATATAGGACAAACAGTTTAGAATGCAACTGGCAGAAATGTAACATACGTAACTAATTATGCCAGCAAAAAAACATGGCTTTTTATTTGTAATATAAACGAGATCATAAAAAGTATATCCCCCCCCCCCCCCCCCCAAATAAAATCCAACTAAAAACAATCATCAACTCCAAGTCGATGAACAAACAGTTTAAAAATTCAACATTAATCTTCATAAAAGAAATATTAATATACTTTGAAGAGAGAAATTAGGCACACACAAATTTCTTCCTGGTCTTGATTTTAAAAAATAGAAATAAACAAACTAAGCTTTGATTTTGAATCTACCAAACATCATAAAAAATATAAATCTAAACAAAATACATAAATAACAAAAGTAAGATCTTTAAACTTGTTTCTCTCTCACACACTTGTGCGTGTGTTCTTGGTGTCAAGATGAACAAGATGAAGATTGTAGTTTCTCTCTAAAAAATTAGCTTTCTCCCTCTAAAAACAGAAACAAAGTTGTGATGAGAGCAACACCTTACTATTTTTCTTTGAGAGCTTCGATGGTGGCTTCGATCTTCGATCTTCAGATCTCGTGAATTCGATGGTGGCTTTGAGAAATGGATTCTTCAGATCTGGTGACTTCGAATTTCAATCTTCAGATCTCGTGGCTTCGACGGAGAAGAGGATATGCAGGTTTGAGTTTTGTCTGAGGAAGAAAGGAATTAGAGAGAGAGAGAAGATGATATGCAGGTTCGAATGGATGAAAATATAATATCTAATGAAAAGATAAAAAAAATATATGAGAGAGATAGAGAGAGATAATGATGTGACATAAAGAAAATGATGGGATGGGGAAGGGTGAGGTGATGGGTTGAACAAAATGACCAAATTGCCCTTTATACATGTGTTTTTAATAGATGATGTGTATGAATCTTGCCCACACAATCCAGGTTTCCCAAGTTTTCTCAATTGTAGGGGTTTTCCCCAGATACTTATAATATATATATATATAATGGAAGTATCTATAGAAAACCCTTATAATTTAGAAAAGTTGGGAAACTCTAACCTCCCGAATTTAAAAAAAATTACACATGTTATATACATGTTTTTAAGTGTTTTGGGCAAAAAAAAAAAAAAAAGCGCCGAGTGGATATTTAAAAAAATAAACAAATTTCTGGGGTAACATATGTCAGACGAATGTAACATATGTTACACCAAAACTTGTTTATTTTTTTTAAATATCTACTCGGCGCTTTTATGATTTTTTTTTGCCGAAAACCCTTAAAAACATGTATATAACATGTGTAAATTTAAAAAAAATCGGGAGCTTTGAGTTTCCTGGGTTTTCTAACCACAAGTGGGTTTTCTATACATTCTTCCCATATATATATATATATATATATATAGGGTTCGATTAACGTACAACAGCCCTTATCCTACATTACGTACGCGATCATCTCAGCCGTCAGATCTTCATCCCATGTTGGTTTTTTGAAACAATTTCGGATGTTGGTTTTTTAACATGCGATTTTATCAAAATTACCACATGCGAAATTGTTACAAAAAACCAACATGCGATTTCATTAAAATTATCACATGCGAAATTGTTACAAAAACCAACATGCGATTTCACATCGCGTACATAGTGTACGTTAAACCATTTTGTACATACACTTTTTCTATATATATATATATATATTATTGTTGGCCGACACAAGAAAAAAAAAGAGCATATATTATATTAGCTAGGAGGGGTGACGACAGGAGAAAGAAGAAGAAGGTGATTGGTTCGAGGGTTTAAGCCGTGATCAAGATTCAAGTCCAAGTTTGCAAATAGTTAGTGTTCAGTTTTAATAACTTTGTGGTTTTTTTTAAACTTGATACTATGGATTACTTATTATTTGAGACTTGTTTCTTTTAAGTGGTTATGTTTCTTGGCTAGTTCTTTTGTACTGCCTAGGTTATGATGAACACCATGTTGTGATACTAGTTTTATTTGCTTTTGGAATTTATTATGTGGATTTAATATTAAAGTAAAAGACTTTGGTTTGATTGTTAGTTGTATATGCGTATTTAATCTTGTTTAAATTTTATCAAATGTTTCACTTGCGTTTTTGTGGATGTCTTCCATGTATGAATGTCAGTTAGGCCGTGGACTGTGTGTTAGCGGTTAGTTTGCGGTTAATAGGCCAATTTACCGTAGGAACTGTAATTAAATTTTGAATAAGGTTAAGTATTCTACCAATCTCGATAGCTGTGAGGTGAGAGATTGTTGGTTTGTTTTTAGTGTTAGATTTCTAGGATTCGATACTTTGTGAGAAGATCCCCTTAGTTGCCCTTTTACTATTTGCTTATCGAGTCTAATCATAAAACCATAGTTACCTGTGACTTTCACGCTGTTAGGTAGATTGTCTAGAGGGTACTTTATTATTACAACAGGAAAGCCTGTGAGGGAATCCTCTAAACCGGTATTAGAACAACTTAATAGGTTGCCATAGGTGTCTTCTCGAGAAGGGTCGAGGGTCCTGTTCGGTTATCCTTTAAGTTTAGTATCTTATGATCTCGGTTCCACATTAGTTCCATAACCTATAGAACGTGTCAAGGATGTGTAGAGTTCTAGCTTAGGTAGTGTGTTCCCTATAATCTGAATTCATCCTTAGTAGGGATGAGCATATGCCACAGAATACCGATCCCATATCGATCCCGTACCGATCCCGATCCCGATCGGTATCCACTCTTTGGCGTTTTCGGTATCGGTACGGTACGGTATCGGTATTATACCGATACCGACCCTCAAATTACGGTATAATACCGATACCGTACCGTACCGATACCTAACCGACATGTTTCGGTATCGGTATCGGTACCTAGTTTGGGTGAAATTCGGGATCGGTATTTGGCGGTATCAGTTCGGTATCGGATACCGATATGCTCATCCCTAATCCTTAGTCTTAGTCTGTGCCCCCTTCAGCTTTAGTTAATTTAGTTAATTTTAGTTAATTTAGTAGTTTGTTAAAACCCCCAAACAACAAAACAGTTAAGTACATGTAATGACCATAAATTTAAAATCATTATTCTAGAAATAAAATAAATAATAATAATTTATAATAAACTAAACATTTATCTTATGATCCATCTTTCTTTATATCAACCAAAACTATTATTATTAATTATAAATTATCCAATAAGAAACTCTAATTAAGACACCCAAGTAATTCTGTACAAACCCTAAAATTTTCAGAATTTTCAGAATCAGGATTAGGGCCCCTAAAACTCAGGGGGGGCATTCCCTACTCGACGATTATCTTTATATCTCGTTGTCTAAACTGAATTTAAGAAAATTGTCGACTCAGCTAGGCTAGTCCCACGCGTGACAACCCTATGATCAATAGGTGTCCCTTACGGACCGTAAGGGAATATTGTTACGGTCCGTAAGCAAGGACAAAATTTGGGTATAAATAGAGGACATTGGCACTCGAATTCTGGCGCAAAAACGACGTTAAAATTTCAATTGTACGTCGAGTTATCCTCTGTTCACTATAATTAACACACACACGATCACGAAACGCTGCTGCAATCAGGGTATTAACTCGATCGCTATTACGATTCATTGTCCGATTGATTGAAATCAATCCAATGGATGTTTAAGTGCTGCTCAAATTTGGGTTATGCTTTGTCATTAGTCGTGATTCCGATGGATGTTTAAGTAATTTCACTTTGTCATTAGTTGTGATTCCGATGGATGTTTAAGTGTTTGCACTTTGTCATTCGTTGTGAATCCGATGGATGTTTAAGTGATTTCACTTTGTCATTAGTTGTGAATCCGATGGATGTTTAAGTATCGCACTTTGTCATTCGTTGTGAGGATTTTAATCTCGTGAGTTATCGTAAATGCTGTATTAAGTTACTGACCTAGTTTGTGTGCATGTTATTTAAATTAGGTTAAAAGACTAATCAGTAGTCTAAACTCTGCCCGTATAAATCTGAAATATTATCACAAGGTAGCATAACTTTGGAATTATTAAGGTACGGATCCTTACCCTCACTCCTTATTGCTTCATATTCAAATTGTTATAAACCCATTAAATTCATATATCTTTTAAAACTCCTCACGTCTTTGATTATCGATTCATTTGACAGTCCGTTGGATTCCTATTCTAATCATAACATTGGATTTGGCTTTTATGTCATGCGATAGTATTATGTCTAGTTGTACTCATTATCGCATGTTCCAATATATGTTACGTCTTGTTATGAAAAATATTTTGATAAGTTATGTGAATAAGACATTTGTACTCTGATACCCTGAGTGTCGCTTCTCGTGGAGTGTCCCACGAGCATGTTGTTGCGGCATCGACATCATGTGCTCCATCCGTGACGGAGAGATCAGTTCACGGCGTCCCTAGGTACAAGTGAGGTACAAAGCTACTAGGAGGCGTATGGATCGATCCTAGGATTTAAGTTTAAGGAGGTGGATAACGGGTATGCCAACTCGCCATCTCGTGTGATAATTATGCAGGAGTAGCTACCTGTGTATTGTCACGTTTTAAGTTTGGCTCATGGGTACATCCGTATGATATGATTATGAAATTCCGTTACTTGTATCGTATCATTTTCGCATAAAGTTCCATCTGGATAACATTTCATATAAAGCGTTACTTGTTATTTGAGCCTATTATTCCGTACTGAGCATTTGGCTCATTCCGTAAACTTTTGTATGTACAGGTTCACAGGTTACTTTGGGCGGGGAAAAGAGAGAAGAGTAAAGACTAGGACTAAATCTGAAGATGTTAGTTAATCAAATCGAATGTGTCCGATTATATATTATACTTAAGTTTAGTGGTCGTGTGGTTGTATCCTTGTCAAATAAATAAATGGAATTATGACTTTTGTTTATGATATCACTGTTATTGTGACACGTCAGCCCTTCCGGGTTGGGGTGTTACAGTACAGTTAGGTTAGAGTCAGTCTAGTCAGAGCCTAGTTAACGTAGTTAGAAGAGTCTGTGGGTTTGACACTCGGACTTACTTAGGCTATACTACATTGACCGATACACTTGCCGGTTGTCTGGTCTAGGTTTAGAGAGTCTTAGTTATAAATTTAAAACTTAGAGAGTCTTGTTAGGGTTTGATTTTAGTTAATTTAATTAGACCACTTTTAGCACATTAGTATGATAGATGAAAAGGAAAGTGTATTCAAAGTAGTGTACCAAAACACATTATATTAGGTTCATACATGTGCATTTCTAATATTGGTAATGTAAAAAGTATTGTATTACGGATGATAGTGTAAATGAAAGTGCAATTGTCTAATATTGGTAATGTATTGCGGAATTTGGCAAATAAATGATACATATGCACATGTGCATCGATAATTGTTACTCGAATTTCTTTAGGGACAAAATATAGCGATTTTTTAAAAAAATATATTAAAAAAAATTGTGTGTTTTTTAGATTTTTTAGGTATTTTTTGCTGTGTTCACATTGGTTCTCGTGGTTCTCGCAATAAAAGATGTTTCCTAACGGATCCTTATCCTATATATATATATATATAGGGGATTGTTCAAATGAAAACCACTTTTAACTCGAAAACTAACTAAAAAAACCTAAAAATCACACCAATTTTTTTATTAAAAATCGATAGTTTTTGTATATAAAAAAAACTTTTTTCAAACAAAAAAAATTGTAGTGCACATGTGTAATAATACACGTGTACTATTACACATGTGCACTACAAATTTTTTTTTTTTTTTGAAAAAAAAGTTTTTTTATATACATAAATAGCGAAAATCGGTAAACAAAAATTGGCATGTTTTTTAGACTTTTTTAGTTAGTTTTCGAGTTTTCGCGTTAACTTGGTTTTATTTGAACATTCCCTTATATATATAGGCTGACTATTGTACAAATTGGCTTAACATACTATGCATACGAGATTACCTTACAAACATGTGAATTTTTCTTTATACACGCGATTTATATACACACATAAACATGCGAGTTTGCTTTGGTAAACCATGCGACTGTTGTTTCTAAAACATGCGACTTTGGTCTCTAACATGCGAATTTAACATTGCGTACGCTTCGTACGTTAAGGCATATTGTACGATACACTTTTCTCTCTCTCTCTCTCTCTCTCTATATATATATATATATATATATATTTCTTTGTGCACGCCTTGCTTGCGGTATACGTATACAATGTGTATATGTGTGAGCCATTGGGGGGCAAAAGTGAAAGTGCACTAATTTTAACATTATTTTACTAATTTCGTGAAAATAACGTTAAAAGTAGGGGACGTTTAATCATGCATTATGTGGTGGCGTTGATAGGCGAAAGACAAGGGGGGTACATGCACTACTCGGCCTTTGTCCCGATTGTTGAGTGTTATGTGTTTTATGTCTAAGGCTTGATGCAAAACTACTATCGAGCCGGGGATTTTACCGGAAACAACTCTCTATTACTATGGGGTAGAGGTAAAACTGTTTATATCTTACCTTTCTTAGATTCTATCTTAACTTTGCTATCGATGGAATTTACTGAGTATAATTATGATCATATTTCTTTCTGCCCAACGTGAATGAACACATTACGTGGTTTTTTTTTCATTTCAATAAATTGTTTATTCATTTTAGTATTTTCTTAGTTTATTGGTACTTTAAACTTTTGCATTTCCTTACACTAATAAATATGATTGTTAACAAGCTACACATGTGTATTTCACGTATTTACATATATGTAAAATGTTTTTTTTTGTGAAATACTTATTTACATATATCTAAAACATATAATGTGTATATATATAACAAACGTAACATATATGTAAACACACTAGTGTATTTACATATATGTAAATAGCCAACAATACTTAATTAGTTTGGAGAAATGAACCATATGCAAGATCCTTAACGTATATGTAAATCTATAACAATTGGAGAGAGGAGAGAAAAAAAAATAATTAACTAATTAGAGAGAGAAACTATTTCCATTACACCCTTTTTGTATGGCTCATTCTATACACACCCCCTCCCATTCCTGATTACACCCCCCTTTGTGAGAGGAAAACTGTCGGTCCCACGTAAGCCCCACCTGTAAGTATTTGAGAGTAGGGGGGTGAAAAAAGTAAATAGGGGGGTGTAGAAAGTAGCACCCTTTTGTATTTATTTTTAGTTTTTGAGATTAAATAAAATGAGTGGTTTATATTGGTTCTTAAAGTTCTGAGGTTGTGCAAAGAACCGAACCCTATATATATTATATATATACACACACACACAATTTTGTCACTAACGCCTGCACAAATGGATGCAGAAGTTAGGTGTTCTTAAATCCGTCGACTAGTGAGTTGAGAGTACTCGGCCTAGACGGATGTCGGAGAATACTCCACCATGATAAATTATAAGGGAATTAAATTTCGTGAAATTATATATCTGTCGAAAATCAAAATTTTACTAATATATATAACAAAATACATGAATATCAATATAAATAAAAAAGTTACATGTTCAGATACTGATATATTTTAGAAATTGAATTCATCCGGAGATTATGTTTTTAAGTCAAACTCATCCTGAGTTGACCGATTAAATCCGATTCTGGCTGAGAGTGACCGTCTTTAATCAATTCCGAGTAATTAGACGGAGTTGAAGAAAATTGCATCAATGACATACCTTGTAGCGATTACTCGGCCAACATTGCTAAAAAAATAACAAAAAGTTGTCTTGAAAATAAAATACAATACACTTATGTTTAATTGAATCTTACTAAAAGCGAACGACAGAGATGATTGTTATTACGGTATTTGTTAAGAGATAAGATAGTGTCACCATATATAGTGGTTTAACCGAAATTTGCTTACGCATTTCAATAGCCGAAAGATTTTGTTATGGTTTGGTTGTAAGGTAGAACTGAACGAACTACACTGACCCTCGCTTCCTGATCTTTCCAACTGTGCACTGGAACCAACTATTAGCAAAGAGATTATGCAACTCCATCATCAAAAACACCACCATACTTACATCAGCAACTACAATAAAGCTCTCGAGCAACTTGATGACGCCATCGCCACGCAGGGCCGGCCCAAGGGTAAGCCAAATGAGGCTTGGGCTTTGGGCCACCAAAACTATAGGGCCTCCATTATTTGATGAAACCACAGTCCATTTATAAAAGATTTAGGGTGTGGGTTATCAACAAATTGATGGTTGGTAGTGTAGTGGTTTTGTGTATGTATGGATGTTGGTGAGAATCAGGTTCGAATCCCTTGTTCACCATTTTTTTCTTGTTTTTAAATTTTAACACAATCTTTCAAATAATTACACTTGAGCCCTTCAAGTTTAACTTTCAATTACATACATTTTTTTGGGAAAAAGGCCACAAGATTTTACTTTGCCTTAGGCCACCAAAATGGTTGAGCCCGGCCCTGTCGCCACAGGAGACGCCTCTATGCTATCATACTGCAGAGCACCATTAAGGGGCTGTTTGTTTACCTCTTAATGAGGCTCTTAATTGTTCAGACCTCTTCTTGGTCAACACTTAATGGTTCAGACTGTTTGTTTCGCCAGCAGATGTCTGAATAGTTCAAACATTTGACATGTGCCTCTGAATGGTTAATCATTATACTAAGTCTGAATGGTTAAGACCTCTAATCTGAATTGGTCAGACATTTGCCTCCAAACGACTAAGCATTATACTGGCTCTTAATGGTTCAGAACTCTTACTAATTCAGCACTTAATGGTTTAGACTTCTTACTGATTGAGCACTTAACCACTCTGAAGTTGCAAAACAGCCCCTATGTTCGACAACGGAGTTTATTATTTATTTTTGTATTAATCTCTATCCAATTATGATGTTTTTGTACATACGCTTTGTAACGTTTGTTAGAAATTTTAGTCGAATACATGCGTAAAAAATCACGTGTGTTAAAGGATTTAGTATCCATGAAATTACTCGTTCAAGATCAAGGGTTTTTATTAATTCAATGTCTTTGAACAAGATACAATGGAAATATATGATACTGGTTGGCTACAATTTACGCAGAGAATACGGAAACATAATTAAGGCTAATAAAGAGGGTTGGCCACTAATCAAGGAAGGAATAACAACTTCCAATACTCCCCCTCAAGTTGGAGAGTGGAGGTTACAAACGCCCAACTTGTTGAGTAACTGACGTAAATGTTTTGACCATAAAGACTTGGTGAACAGGTCCGCAATTTGATGTTCCGAGCTAACATGAACAGGCTCTATTTCCTTTGAATCAGCATGTTCTCGAACAAAGTGACAATCCATCTCTACGTGTTTCGTTTGTTCTTGAAATACGGGATTGTTTGCAATGTGTTTGACGACTAAGTCATAGAATAATTGTGTAGGACCTTCTTGCTCGCAACCAAGTTCTTTTAGTAACCATCGAACCTACAAGACTTCACTGACTATTGTGGCCACAACCCGATAGTCGGCTTCTGCTGAGGAGCGAGACACGCAGATTGTTTTCTTGATCTTCAAGATATTGGACCCCCCCCCCCAAGAGCAACAAATACCGACTTCTTGACCGCCTTGTGTCCAGACATCCTAACCAATCCGAATTGGTGTATGCTACTAGTTTAAGCACACCTTCATTTGGAAAAAAGAATCCCTGACCCGTGGTAGCTTTTAGATATCGCAGCACTCTTGTGGCTACATCCATATGATTTTGACAGGGGTTGGCAACAAATTGACTTAGAACATTAATCGAATAAGTGACATCCGGTCTTATTGCTTATAGGTATAGGAGTCTCCCAAAAAGTCTTCGGTAGGTATTGGCACTCGAATGGCAACTCAGAATCTTCAAGAAAAAAAAAACCAAACTTTGCGAGTTCGAGTAACCTCTATGCCTAAAAAAATACTCCAGGCTACCCAATTTTTTTATGCTAAACTTCTTATTAAGGAAATCTTTGGTTTCTTTGATTTTTCTGGCATTGTTTCCTGTTAGAATAACATCATCAACGTATATAAGTGTTGTAACAAAAGAATTCCCTGCACTGAAGACAAACAAAGAATGGTTTGCCTTTGACTAGGTAAAACCAATTTCTCCAAGGGACGAAGTGAATTTTTGAAACTAGTTTCCGGATGTCTGTTTGAGCCCATAAAGTGATTTTATGAGGCGATGAACTTTTCCTTCTTTTCCCTTCTCAAATCATTGTGGGATCCTCATGTAGACCTTTTCATCAAGCTCCCCATGTAGGAAGGAATTGTTCACATCTGGTTGATTAACAACCCATCTACTTTTGGTAGCGACTGTCAAAATGTCACAGCCCCCGGGCGTCGCGAGCCAGTCAAGTGGTATCGGTGTTTATTAATTTGGCAGCGGAATTTAAAACACCAGGACCGTAGTTAGGAAATATTTATTAGAGTTTCAAAACACCAAACTTTTTATAATGAATAAATGGGATAAAAGCCAAGTTTCATTAATAATACATTTTTAAGGATAAACCCTAATTATTCAAAACATAAACTCCTTATTTAGGTAACTTTTATAGCCACTTCTTTAAGCCTTCAGTGCTCCCCTGCTGGCTTCTATTAGCTTCACATTAAGTTATCTGAAACGAGTTTTAAAAAGGTTGTATCAGCAAGACATACTGGCGAGTGCATCCCTGTTTAATCAAAACAAGCTTTTATAACTTTACAGTATTGAGAGTGATTACAATGTTTATATCTACCAATATACTCATTCAATATTTGTCATGTTCATAGTTCCATGACTGTGGTTATGTTACTCATTAGCTAACTCGTCGTCCAATAGTAATGAATTACAAGTAGTGTATACAAAACCCCACATACCGACAACAATTGTACAATACATAGACTTAATCACTGTTAAGTATAATTGAAAACATTTGAGGTTTTGGTAAAACAGTTTGGTAGAAAAAGAGAATGACTCACTTTGTAGACCTAGGTGTTTCTATAGCTTCCTGATGATTCTCCTGATTATAGTCTATTAAAAATAAACAATGCACGCGTGTTAGTAAGATAACCCAAATCACATTAGCCATACAACACGAGACAGAACTCCAACAAACTTAGTCAGGTAGAGTCTCGACATGCGTTACAGAGCCCTAGATCAATCGGGTAGGGTAACGAATTAGTGATCGGGGGTTAAAATACTTACAACGAGGCAGAGCTTCGTGTTTTAGGGGTATAATATCGAGCAGTGTTTAGCTATTATAGGGACAGAGAGAAAAGAAAAGAAAAGAATTGAACGAGAATAAATGGAGAAGGGGGTTCCTTTTATACCTGAATTCCCGCGAGCCCTGGCTCTAGTTCCTTCGCGGCCCGCGAGGGCAAACCTAGCTACGGCTAGGGTGGCCAGGTGACCCCCTAGCTTCAACAGGTGGTGGACACGTGGCGGGTTTGGGTGTCCGGCAAGGTAAAGGGGCGAGCCACCCTTCTGACTAGGTCGCGGCCCGCGAGCGACCCGTAGATTTTGTTTTATTTGTTTTTTATTAAAATTAAGGTTAGACGAGTTTAATTTATAGTATACAGGGTATTTTTAGGGTGTTTAGGGGTGTTTTCAAGGGTTGTTATACAAAACGATTCGAACAGTAACCAGCTTCGTGTCAAGAGCAATGGTATCATGGAAATCAACACCTTCTAGTTGAGTGAACCCCTTTGCTACTAGGCGAGCTTTGTATCTTTAAACTTCCCCATTGGGCATGTACTTCACTTTGTAGACCCATTTAGAGTCTATAGGGCGCTTCCCTTCTGGTAGACTCTCAAGTGTTCGTGTCCCATTTTGTTCAAGAGCACGGATTTCACTTTTCATGACATCCTTCCATCTCTCATCCTGCACGGCTTGAGCAAAGCTTTTCGGCTCCTCATGAAAAGTGTTCATAAGAAACAAAATGAGAGAGAGGATGCACCGTACTATTGGATGTGAGAAAGTGTGATCTATAGATGGTGGGAGATCAACAACAAAATCGCCTGGACGTTTTGGTTGGATTCTAACTTTTTGTTGTCTGATTGGTTGTTGTTCCCCGCGGCTTGTTTCGTCTTAAATTTGGTTTTCAGCATGGTGATTTAATTGAGTATCGGCTTCGACTTGATCATTCATTATTTCGTTATCTTGTTGGATCTGGGCTTCATCAAGAACAGTTGGCCCATCATCATTTGTTTCATTTGTACTTTCAACTTAGGTGGCGTCATCCACGTCTAGCGGTTCTTCATTTGTTTCATATGCCCCACCTATATTTGTATTTGGGCCTAAAACTTCTTGATTGATTTCATCCATTTCCTTATAATACCGAGGAGGAAAATAAAAAAAACTTTTTATTTTCTTCTTTGTCAATATAATCCATGCTCTTGAAAGGAAGGACTTTTTCGACAAATTTCACATCTCTTGACACCACTATTTTATCATTGGTAATGTCATATATTGTGTACCCTTTTGTTCCCGGTGGATAACCCAAAAATACTCTGTGCTTCCCTCTACATTCGAATTTGTCTCCTCCCCGTGTCGGTATTCTGAAAGTAAGCGAGGCAACAGAAAATCTTCATATGTTCGTAATCAGGTTTTTCTTCATTTAGAATTTCAAATGGGATTTTGGTGTCAATGTTTTTTTAAGGGATACGATTGATTATGTAGTCGGTTGTCATGACATACTCGCCCAAAACTTCTTTGGCAGATTCTCCTCAAATCTAAGGGCTTGTGCAGTCTCGAGCAAATGTCTGTGCTTACGTTCCACAAAACCATTCTGTTGTGTGTATGTGAGCAAGTGGTCTAGAGAATTATGCCCTCTTTGGTATACAAGTTATGCATTCAGTTTGAAACAAACTCTCCCCTGTTTTCACAACGAAATCTTTTAATCAATTTTCCAAATTACATTATGACCATTTTGTGGAAAAACATGACCATTTTGTGGAAAAAAATTAGATGGTCACCCTTATCAAATTTGTGCTTTAGTAGAAAAACGCAAACAAATCGACTGTAGTAATCCATGATCGTAAAAATAGTTTGCTGTTGAAAGTGAGGGGATTCTATACCTTCCCCATAGATCACAATGCAACAATTTGAAATTTCTTTTCTTTTGATAAAACTTGTAAGAAAAGGCAACCGGGTGTGCTTGGCTTTCGCACACAAATCATAATCAGTGGTTTTAAAGGAAGCATTCTCAACAAAGTCAAAGTGAGAAAGCTTACCGCTAGAAGCATGACCGAGTCTTTTATGCCATACTTCTACCGAAGCCGACATAGCTTTTCTTTCTCGTCCCATCATCTTCATCTGGTATAGAACGTGTTAGCATTTACCCGTTTCGAACAATTTTCTCCAATTCAAGTCTTGTATTATGAAGAGACCTGGAAAGAAAGTTATTGCACATCGAAGATCTCCCGTTAGTTGACTGACCGATAATAAGTTGCACGTAAATTCGGGAACGTATAGGACATCTCAGACTTCAGTTCCATTTGGTAAGGTGCACAACCCTTTCCCTTTAACGGGTATAAAGTCATCGTTAGGAATTGTAACAGGTAGTTCATGTGTTGCTTTGATGCTGCCATGGAACATATTGAGAATGTGAGTTATATGCCCGGTACATCCCGAGTCAATAATCCAGTTGCCATCATCGTCCAGTCTAGCTCTTGTATTCGCCATTAGTTGGGTTATCTCGTCATTGGTGAACATGTTGATAAATTGCTTGCATTGTTCACTTCTTAATCCCGGAATCGGGTTCGATTGATTTTGGTTTTGGTTTATTTGGGACCAGATTTGGTTGTCGGCAGCACTGTCGCTAGGTTTGATTTTGATGCTGGTCGCCGCCTTCATGGTGGTGTAGTTTCTTAATGAATCTGGCCTCTTTCTTCTCTTGTTTTCATGGTCGATCACCAGCAACAAGACTCAGCAAGCAACCAATAAAAAAATGAAGAGCTGCAATCTTGAATCAAAGACCGATGTCGATCGTGGTGATATTGACGATGCCGTTCAAGAAAGCTAATGTCGCAAGAACAAGAACTCAATAAGGGATGATCTAATATATTCTTCCTTTCTTTCATTGGTAACAAGAACAAAGGTTGGTATGTTTTCTGGGTTTTTGTTTGAGGGTTTCAATTCTGTTTTTCGTTTTTTTTTTTGGGGGGGGGGGTTGGGGGGTTTCGATCAAGAGCAGATTGTTCCAAGAATCAGAAACAGTGCTCTGATACCATAAAGGATTTGGTATCCAAGAAAATACTAGTCCAAGATCAAGGGTTTTTTATTAATTCAATGTTTTTGAACAAGATACAATGGAAATAAATAATACTAGCTAGCTACAATTTAGGCAGAAAATAAGGAAACATAATCAAGGCTAATAAAGAGGAAACATAATCAAGGCTAATAAAGAGGGCTGACTAGTAATCAAGAAAGGATTCATCACTTGTGGTCTAGTGGTTTGTCACACCCCCAAAATCCACCATGCGGAGTACCACCGCTTGGAGGCGTGACGTGACCAGGATCGAGCCACCAATCATATTGAACAACGTATTTTAGTAAAAGGAACCAATCACAATACAATTGGTGACCAAAAGGAAGTTAACCAAGTTCAATTTAAACAGCGGAAGCATAAGATGTTAAACAAAAACATAAGTTTCATAAGTTCACAACGTTTATTTAGTAAGTACGGGACATATTAGTTCGCATTCCACAACGACCACCTCCATGTGCAAGCTCCATAGCATCTAACGACCTGCAAGGCATGTAACAACGAGTCAACAACAAAGTTGAGTGAGTTCACGTTTGGTTGTTTAGTTAATGAGTTCGTATCAGGAATCGGAAGTTCGTTTCATAACCAAGTATTACCCATTATCCTTGATTCCCAAACCTTTACGATATTTAGTGGGGGCTTCCCATTATGTATGTTACTAGACTAGGCGTATCCATAAGTGTCCTTCCCAATCCGAGGACGGTGTTAAGTATGAGTGTACGTAGGTTTTACGTACGTGCCCTTCTCATCCGAGGACAGTAGTGAGTGTGAGTGTACGTAGGTTTTACGTACGTGCCCTTCTCATCCGAGGACAGTAGTAAGTGTGAGTGTACGTAGGTTTTACGTACGTGCCCTTCTCATCCGAGGACAGTAGTAAGTGTGAGTGTACGTAGGTTTTACGTACGTGCCCTTCTCAATCCGAGGACAGTAGTAGGTAGTCTAGTAGTGTTGGTAATACAAATAGAGTGATAGTACGAGTAGTTATTCAATCCCATTCCCAACCACCGGGAATCCCATGCCTTAGTAAGGGTGTGAACTCACCTCGGTTTGCTCGGTTAGACTCTCAGATATAGCTAACAGTCAAGGTCGGTCAATCACGTCCTAGTATGATTTACCAGTTAGTTATTTAGTGGTTTTCAAATAGAGCACAAAGTTCCTACACGTATCTATCACAACATGCATCACTGTAACGGTTTATGCCCATCTAAGTTTCCCGTCCATTCCCCACTCAAAATCAAACATACGATAATGCACATAACATATATAACATGTTAAATCATTCACAGATAGCATACTCGACATTTAGACACGCAAGTCACAACTTATGTCAATTCAGCATTAATACTCAAAACCGGCTGTTTTCGGACATTTAAATAAAATAGTTAGATTATTCCAAAAATTCCCAAATTTTTATAGAATGTCATAAACATTCCATATTTTATTGTGTAAAAATATCGGGGTCCGGTTCATTACCCACATTTTATAAAAATTCATATTCGGGACTGAACTCAGATTTATGTATTCATCGAGTGTCCGATTTACGAAATTCCAGTGGGGTAATTACAAATACATAGGTTGTTATCTACTGTACAAATTTCATGGTCCGATTCATCACAAAACTCAGGTTATGACTGAAAGTACGACACCCATTTATTGCTGTCAAAATTCAGCTTAAGTTGCTGTTACGAATTAATACTTTAAAAATAGTAAACGGAGTCCAAAAATTACGATTCCGGTGCCATTAGAACCGTATTTCATAATAACATATTTTAGATGCAAAATATCGGTTTTTCGTTGAGTTTAAGACCTGTTTACAGCCAAATGAAGTTGGCTGTAAAGTATGGACAGATTGCTGTTTTTAGTCTCTAGCTTCCTAGTTTGTGTTCGGTTGATTTCCGTTAGCAAGTTTATTAATCACAACAACATCAAACATCAATATTGACTAACAAATCATCAGATAATCACAACTATGCAGGATTTATAAGATTTACACACATATCTTTTCTTTATCCATCATTAAACACTTATGTTCAAGACTTTGAGTTTTGTTCTTTAGTATTCTTAACTTTCAACCATTATATCACCTATTAACCACCATAAACAAGATCAAGATGATGATTAGAGACACTTACTACTAGCTCAAGGCTAGGGAAGAAACAAGGCGTAAAAGTGGTGGTTAAAAGAAAACGAGAGCGGTCCTTCAACTTCCGAACACACCGGGCTTCGTTGTTCACCTTCTTACACCTATGGATGCTCTTGGATTGTATGAATGATGACCAAAAATGGAGGTGGTGTGTGGGGGTTGTGTGGCCGTGAGCTTTCAAGGGAGGAGAGAAGAGAGTGAAGTGTTGAAGATGAAGAAGACAAGTGTTTATGATCCTTTATATAAATCCCTAAACTTATTGTCCATAGGTTCCTTTGTCTCATATAGTACCAACATAATCAAACCAAATCCCAAAATAAGATTATGGAAAGATTAGATAAATCTTAGGTGGGATCCCCATTGTGGGCCGTAGGCTATATATGGGGGGGGGGGGGGGGTTAAGTGTAAATTGTTGGTAAGGGTAATTTGTGGAAGGTTAAAGTGTAACAATTTGTGTTTAAGTGTTCCATGTATTATGCAGGGTGTTATAGTGCTCAGGGACCATAACTAGCTCAGAATAAGTGAAACAATGTTTCTGATAATATTTTTGTGTTCCGGGTAAAGTCCGGTTGTTCGGTTGGACGTTGTCCGTTAAAGTGCTAAATTAAGCCGTAAAGTGTCCTATTTATATATTTTTGCAACGTTTTTACTTTCTAACACTTAGGAAAATATAACGGACTATTTAGTGACCTTTCTGTACACTATTAGTATATTAACAAATACGTGTAAGCATAACACAGATATCAGAAAGCAGTTAAGTGACTCCACACAGTCGTCAAGCACATTAATTATTATTAATAACTGTACGGTTACATGGGATTATGAGGGTTGTCACATGGTTGGAGACCCAAGTTCAATCCTTACCAGTGTCATATTTGGTGGATAAAGGCAATGAAGGCTAGTTCTCACATACCCTAGGTCAAGAGTTCGAGCCCGAGCCACCCCGGGTTTTAGTCCACCGTGCGTTACGCCAAAGAGATTCTCTCTTGTGGCGGCGCAAGCCCTGCTACTGGCAGTGGGTGGCATGGTTTCCCGGGGAACGCCGTCAACCAAACTTTGACGCCATCGTGAACCCGGTTAAAACAACATAGTCCGACCAGAGTAGGGTTAAAGCCCTCTGTTTAGAAGGGTGTGAGATCTCTCTCACAACAAGTTAAAATTCTCACTCTTCAAAAAAAAAAAAAATAAATAACCAAGAAAGGAATAACAACTTCCAATACGTGTAATATGTCATATTACACTTGTAATACACTTACTACACGGTTATTTGATTTTTATTTTTAAATAAAAGACGATACTCATATTAAAGGGAAAACATGCTTAATCTTATGGGCTATTTTTTTTAAAAAAAAAAGTGAACATATAAAAAATTATTAACGTTTAAAAGAAATGAGAAGTTGAGAAAAAGGTGATTATTCCTGATGACGGGGTAGCCCAAGACCAAATAAAATGACTAAAACACATGAATGCTCAAAAGGTTGAAATGTTTAAAGGTTAAAAACCCGGGAGCTAGGATAAAGCAATACATGAACAGTAAACGGTCACATCTCTAATTGCTTCAACAACTCTCCTAGCCGCAAAAGTAAGGCGAGTACACAGAACGCAGTCTTTTACCCGCAGGTCAAAAGGCTTGAACCCCCAAAAGGGTAAGTCCCCCACTGCAGACATACTTCACTAGTCAATGGTTTCTTCTTTGAGAGATAACCTTCTCTATATATATGACACTTCATTAAGTGTGAAGGACATTCTGGATCAGCTCTGATTCTACACGAATCTCTGGTCATTGCTCTTGAGTACTTGCTCTATGCAAGTCACTCTCCATCACATTCAACACACACATTCTTATTGCTCCCACATCCGAGACTTAGTACATTTCAGTGGAGGATCCCGAGCAAACAACAAAATCAAACTAGTGAACCTCTCTCCACGTCTTGCAAACGTGGGGGGACCCCACGACCAGCGTTAGGCAAAACTAAACCCTTCAACCCTTTTGCATAACCAGCCTCGCTACTAACACTGGTCTATTATTTGTTGCATCAACAAGTTGGCGCCA
This sequence comes from Helianthus tuberosus, assembly GCA_030545235.1. Taxonomy (NCBI): domain Eukaryota; kingdom Viridiplantae; phylum Streptophyta; class Magnoliopsida; order Asterales; family Asteraceae; genus Helianthus; species Helianthus tuberosus. Next base: position 7,853,226 of record CM060403.1, on the reverse strand, counting down.
TTCGTGGGACTACGCCACTAATTTTCTTCAAAAGACCTAGTAGTGTAGCTCCTTTTCTGTTCAAGAGTCAGCATGTTGGAAGGTGAGTCTCCGGGAGAGGTTAACCAAGTCCCTCGTACTTCTACCCCGAACACTAGCCAAACTCCCATGGCTATGCCAACTTCTATCTCAACACCGGGAATCACTCCAAGTGGAGCAACATACCCCGAGTTTCTCACTTTCCAAACGCCAACACCGTCTCGTTCCGGAGTACCATCTCCCAATGTTGGTGCCTCTAACACCCCCTCGCGTATCGATTTTACACCTGAAGGAGTTGCTAATAACTTTCTCGAGTTAAGGTCTCTCCTTAACCAACACGTAAGTAAGGAACGAGACAAGGGAGTGCTGGATTATGACGAGCCAGAGCCATCACTATCTCCTGGGCCTCCCCCTCTTCCTTTTACAAGTTCACGGCCAACCACATCTAGGAATGAGGCTGGTCCCAGCAATCCTCCTCCAAATCCTAACCCATATTTATACACGAGGTCAGATCCAACATCTTTTCCTCTCTTTTCTTCCCAACCAATTGCAACTGGTGCTCCCCTGGGGCACGAGTTGACTTTGGACCAGTTCCTACAATCTCCAGTAGCAAGCCTTACACCCTCAACAACAACTACCTGGGAACAAGCTTTGTCTGCGCTTCCCCTGGCACGAAGTGCCGTTATGAGCACTTCCCTGGGGGTAAATTGTCCAGTTGCACCTGGAAGCCTTCAAGGCTTCAACCTTACGGCCCAGATGATGGCCAGCTTCCCGTGGCAGCACTTTATTAATCAGGTGTTAGCCACTCAAGGGAACAATAATAACAACAGCAACACGGGTGCAAGGGTTGAAGAAGATTTGGCCAAGCCTTATAAGCCAAGTAATCTCTCGTGCTTCTCACAACAAATAGCCGATTATGATTTTCAAACGAAGATCAAGATGCCATCCCATATCAAGACATATGATGGGACTGAGGATCCAGAGGATCACCTTCAGATCTTCACAGGTGCCGCTAGAATCGAGAAATGGTCAAATGCTGAATGCTGCCTCATGTTTATGCAAACTCTCGTTGGTTCAGCCCGGATATGGTTCAACGATTTACCCGCTAGAAGCATTCGAAGCTTCGATGATCTGAGCAAAGGGTTTTTGGCCAATTTCTCATAGCAAAGGCGGTACGTCAAAGATGCTACCGTAATCTTTCAGATAAAACAAAGCGACGACGAAAGCCTTCGAGAGTTCATCGAAAGGTACAAGAAGAAAGGTCTCACGTATGTAGGGGCAGACGAAAAAATGAGAGTGGACGGTTTTATGAACGCCATTACATCCAAATATCTCACAAGAGATTTCAACAAATCCCTGCCCAAGACCTTGGAAGAAGCTCTCGAAAGGGCTGAAGCCCACATCAGAGGAGAGGAGGCCGTAGACATTAAAGAGCAAAGAAAAAGGGGATCAAGCTGGCGAGGCAACAGCCCGGCTAGAAAAAGCGAAACCTTCCATTCCTATGACAGACGCCAAAAGGGTTCAGAGTAGCGAAGGCCTAAAGGTCGGAACCCTTCCAGCAGGGAAAAAGGCATGAGCTTCACACCCCTCACCAAGACCCCTCAAGAGATTCTTGCTACTGAGTAAGTAAAACAAAGCTTTCGACCTCCAAGACCTCTCCCTAAAAGCAAGAGGAATGAGAATTCCACCCAATTCTGTGAATTTCATGAAGAAAAGGGCCACCATACTAGTGATTGCTTTCAATTGAAAAAGAGGATTGAAGAGGCCGTCAAATCCGGGGAACTTGCTCACTTAGTAAAGGGGGTGAGGGACATGATGGCCGAAGAAAAGGGCAAGTAAGTTAACATGGTGGATTTTGATGGAAAGGTTCCTCACAAACGATAGAGGTTGGAAGCTTGGGAGCTTCAGTGTGTTTGTTTCCCTCCAACAGAAAAGAACCCACTTTCAAAACCCCTTGTGGTTAAAGCAACTGTGGGTACACTACAAACAAACAAAGCATACATAGACACTGGAGCAACCACTAAAATCATGTTTGAGAAGTTCTTCAACCGTTTGAACAATGAGGAATGTTCAAAGCTTCAACCCTCAGGAACCTCCATAAAAGGTATTGCAGACATACCCCTCAAGCCTTTAGGGCAACTAACCCTTGATGTCCGTTTCAGCGAAGGAAAGATGGAAAGAATTCAACCACTCACTTTTGTGATCATCAATATACCTTAAAACTATGACGTGATCATAGAAAGGCCGGGGCAGTGTGCATTCTACATGGCTGTTTCTGTTGGTCATGGCACCGTCAAGTTTCCTACCGAGAGGGGAATCGCAACCCTTCAACCTACTCAAGAGGCCTACATGGTTGAAGGAGAAAGCTCCAAGAGTGAAGAAGACAAACAAAGGCTAATCATAAACCCTAAGTATCCTGACCAAATGATAAGGATAAATCCAAGCCTTTCACAAGAAACCCTCTCATATCTTGAAAAGCTGCTGGTACACTATAGTGATGTCTTCGCTTGGTGCCCAGAAGACATGACGGGTATCCCTCGAAGCGTTGCTGAACACGAGTTGAAAATACCGCCCGATGTCAAGCCTGTTGTCCAGAAGAAGCGGAGCCTAGCACCTGAAAGAAGCTTGGCTGCATGCCAAGAGGTTGAAAAGCTTGTGTCAGCCGACATTCTCCGGGAAGTCAAGTATCAATCCTGGGTTGCAAACCCAGTCAAGGTTCGAAAGCCCGACAACTCTTGTAGAATGTGCATATACTTCAAGGACTTGAACAAGGCTTGTCCTAAAGATTGTTACTCGTTGCCAGAAATTGATCTCAAGGTTAACTCCCTCACCGGTTACCCTTTCAAGTGTTTTCTAGATGCTTACAAGGGTTACCACCAAATTCTACTGAAGGAAGAAGATGAAGAGAAAACAGCCTTTCACACGGATAAAGGAATCTTTTGCTACCAAAAGATGCTCTTTGTTCTCAAAAACGCGGGTGCAACCTACCAACGCCTACTTGACAAGGCTTTTGCCAGTCAAATTGGCAGAAACATGGAAGCATATGTCGATGATTTGGTAATCAAAAGCAAAACGGAATACCAAATGCTTGATGACATCCAAGAAACATTCAAGAACCTAAGGAAAGTCAACATGAAGCTCAACCCCGAAAAATGCTCGTTTGGGTTCGAGGAAGGAAAGTTTCTGGGACACATTGTGGGAAAACAAAGTATAAAAGCCAATCCAAACAAGGTAAAAGTTGTTCTTGAAACCAAGCCACCACGAAGCAAAAAAGAGGTATAAAGCTTAAATGGGAAGCTTGCAACCCTAAAGCGTTTCACCTCAAAATTGGCTGAAAGCTCTTTAACTTTCTTCAAAACGCTCAAGGGATGCTCTGACAAGAAGGACTTCAAATGGACTGATGAGGCTGAAGAAGCCTTCAACCAGATGAAGCAACACCTAGCTTCTCTACCTGACATTGCAGCCCCGGAAACGGGAGAATTGATCTCGGTATACCTTTCAGTTGCTGAAGAAGCAATAAGTGCGGTCCTCACCATTGAACGAGACAAAGTTCAGGTACCCGTTTATTTCTTCAGCAAAACTCTAAAATTGGCAGAAATCAAGTATCCTCCCCTGGAAAAACTTGCCCTAGCCCTAGTCCTAACGGCTAGGAGGCTTCGAAGGTATTTTCAAGCACACCCCATACAGGTGGTCACCGACCAACCAGTAAAAAGTGTGCTTGAAAAACCGAAGAATTCAGGGCGATTAGCCAAGTGGGCTGTTGAACTCGGTGAACATAACATACCTATGTTCCCAGAAAAGCCATAAAAGCCCAGTTCTTGGCTGATTTCATTGTAGAAGTCCCAAAATAAACAACCGCTGAAGTAAACACAGCTGCCACTGAACCTTCAGACCTTGAAGCCTGTAAGCTTTTCACCGATGGGGCTTCAAGTGTTGAAGGGTCAGGGGCCGGTCTCATTCTAATCAACCCAGAAGGGTTAGAATTCACGTATGCTTTTCGATTTGATTTTCAGACCACCAACAACGAAGCTGAATACGAAGCACTGATAGCTGCCTTAAGGTTGGCTAAGGAAATGAAGGTTCAAAAGCTTGAAGTTTTCACGGACTCGTTGTTGGTGTCAAGCCAAGTGAACAACAGTTATGTTGCAAAAGAACCTAACATGACGAGGTACAAGGAAAAATCCAAAGAGCTGATGAATACATTCCAAACGTGTACCATCAAGCAAATTCCCAGGTCCCAAAACAAGAAAGCTGATGCCTTGAGTAAACCCGCTTCCCTCACCTTTGCCCACCTCACTAAAAAGGTGTTGGTAGAAGTGTTGAAAACGCTATCAATTGAAGAATTGTAAGTTCAAGACGTAATCACTGAAGAAGGCCCCAATTGGATGACTCCAATTAAGAAATTCCTTAAAAATGGTGAATTACCTGCTGATCAAACAGAGGCTGAAAGGGTTAAAATCAAGTCTAGACAGTATGTGTTGCAAGGTGAAATCCTCTACAAAAAGGGTTACCTTGCACCCTTGCTGAGATGTGTTGGTCCCGAACAAAGTAAGTACTTGGTCAAAGAGGTTCATGAAGGGATATGTGGAGCTCATTTTGGAGCAAGAACGGTGGTTGCTAAACTAATGAACCTTGGGTATTTTTGGCCCTCCATGCACCGAGACACCACTGAGCAACTAAGAAAGTGTGATTCCTGCCAAATTCATGCACCAGTCCCGAAAAGTTCCAAGCATGATCTTGTCCCGATAACCTCAGCATGGCCATTTTATAAATGGGGAATGGACATCGTTGGCCCATTCCCACAAGCCAAAGGTGGAGTAAAATTCTTTTTAGTGGCCATAGACTACTTCACCAAGTGGCCCGAGGTTAAACCACTTGCAAAAATCACGGGCAAGCAAGTCATTGACTTCGTTTGGGAAAACATCATTTGTTGCTATGGATTGCCGGGAGTGCTTGTTAGCGATAATGGAAAGCAATTCGCTGAAAAGCCTTTCAGCGTTTGGTGTAAAGAATTCAGAATAGCTCAGGTTTTCAGCTCAATGGCATTTCCACAATCAAACGGTCAGGTTGAAAGGATGAATCGAAGCATAGTTGATGGAATCAAAGCCAGATTGGGAAGGCATGAAAGCAATTGGCTTGAAGAGTTTCCAAGTGACGTGTGCGCATATACACCTATTTTATCATGAATAAACACACGATTCGGTTTTAAATTTATAAAAGTGATTATTACTTTAACATCAAAACACACACGAAAGAGGCAAGTGTACCCCGTCATATATGTAGTAAAGTATCGGTAAGAACCAAGTATCGATCCAAGGAAATGGGCGGAGAAATAATACTAGACCTTTGTCACTAAGCTACCGGTAAAAACATAAGTTGTTTGATTTTTAATAAACTAAAGTAAGCATAAACAAATACTTATAAAACATAGTAGAAAATAGATAAAAAGCCTTGCTTAATACATAACCAAAGCATGTCAACTAAGTTGGTTTTGGCACTAGAAGCATTTGATCAATTCTCCAATTTTGAGACAATTAGTATCCCTTTCGGGAATCCTAACATGACAATCATTCGGAAAGTTAAAACGATAAACACACTTTAACCACCTAAAATTGTTCTTTAACGTGCAATTGATAAATGTCTATGAAAATCTCTTAAAAATAAGTTAGTCATCCGTTAGGAGTTTTCTAACCTCACTTAAACAACGAAAGCGACACCGATAAACACAATGTAACCACCGAGACAAGCATAAACTAGATTAAATCACAACCGAGTTCATTTTACAAATCCTGCACATAAATTTACCAAGATAGCAATTTTGGCCTAAACTGCTAACTAAGCTAACAAATCATGGTAAGAATTTATAACGACACCATTTAACCCGTTAAGGTCCTTACGTGACGGCAAGCTTTCTTGATTAACAATAATTACATTTTATTAAACCACTAACCATTTCTAGTATCATGGTGCACACATTTTAACCAAGCTAAACTAGTTAACCAAGTTTAAAGTTTACTAATACAAGATTAATTAAGCTTCATTTTTCAACTATCTTAACTAACCAAATACCAATCATCCAACAAAATTACTTATAATCAAGAAATCAATATCAATAACAAGGTTGCAAACTAATCATCAAAGATTAACATAGAAAATACTTCCAAGTGTCATTACAAACAAAGATTAACATACTAATGGTTATAATCAAGCAAGGGATTGTTGTGTTTTTGCCCAAAGGCTACAATAATACATAAACATTAATCTAAATGCTTGAAAGATTAACAAAATCATGGAAAGATTATAAAACCAAACCATAAACAAGCACTAGATTAAGAATCTGGAAGATAACGAAGCTAATCGGCACAATGTGGCTTGAATCCGGGTGAAAGCAGAAGCCTCCGGAGCCTGAAAATCGCCAGAATCGCTTCCAAAATGTCCAGAGTTACGAGCAGAATGTTTCTGCAAGTTTTTATATAATTTCGGTCTCGCACGGTCGTGCATCCTGTCGCACGACCGTTCACTTTATGAATTATTGGAGGTATGGTGCACCATACTGCATGACGTCATCAGATCTTGACCGGTCTTCGGTCTCGCACGACCGTTCTTCAGATTGCACGATTGTTCACTTCCGGGATCATGGTGCACGGACAACTGCACTGGTGGTGCAGTTCTGGGGTTTTGCTGGACATCGAATCCGCACGGGGTGCAATCAGACGCACGCCCGTGCATTACCGGGATATGCTTGCACGCTGAGTCGCACCCTCGTTCATTGCCGGGCTGGGCTGGTTTTGTCGGAGATGCACGGTCGTTCACATGGTCGCACGACCGTTCCACTTGCCCAGGTCAGAATTCCAACAGAATGTTCGCAGCTTTGTCGTTTTGTTCGGAAAGTCCTCGTTTTCACTATCATCTTGTCTGGTATATGCAAATATATGGTGATAACGGTCAGAATTTACACACTATTTATAGAAATAACTACAAACGGTTAGCCGGATTTTCGAAAGACAACTTCAAATGAATCAAACCCAAACAAGCATATGCAAATATATGGTGATAACCAAAAAGTTATGACTTACTTTCAATTGACTTAACATGTTAATCATCACACAACTCACAATGTTCACACACACTCGGTTTTATTTATGAAACATACATAAAATGTGTATGTGCAAACACTCAATGCCTCGTCAATGAAATGTGTAATATCATAAGCTTGTCATAAGATCTCATCTCCACCAACTAACATGCGAAAAAGTGTAAATTAAGAGGTCTTTACGGGGTGTAACGTTAGGCTTGGGCGAAGGGTATGGAAATGGATATTTAAAGTGGCGAAACTGTTAAAACTTGGGAGTTACGTTTAACAAGCGCAATACAACAAAAATTTACATACATACGCCTTAAAAAGGCGACTTATGCGACAACGAGCTCATAAACAAGATTTCATCATTTTATCAATCAAAATTGCTCGAATTTTGTCTACTTCACCCTATTTTAGGGTGTTTTATTTTTTTTTATTTTTTGCTTTTGCAAACTAATGGATTTATACAATGAAACATAAACTACAAGCGCTAGTTAAACGATTATTTTGACCGAGTTTCAACACTAAAAGGTTTAAAACATAAAAAGGCTAAATTTGGCTAAGTGGGCGATTATGTTGGGTAAACAAAGGTGAACGGGAAGGCTCGACATGGTTAATCCTAAAGGTAATGTAAGGTTTACGGGAAACACAACACAAAGAACAAGGTTAACAACAAAGGGGTAATCTAAGTGCCTCTATCACTTTTACACAATTCCGCAAGTTCATGGTCTTAACAAGCATACTAGTGACAAGTTCTAAATTACACATGACATCCGGCTCACTCCTACTCCGAAATGAACAAATATATAACAATATCAAGGCTAAAATATGCTCACGTAACGGAAGGAATGGGTAAAAGTGTGAAAACTATCATGCAAGTCTTTCTTTGTTTGTCACGCTTTCCGGTTTTGTTTTCAAAACTTATTTTGCTTGTCGAGTTTTTATCAAATCCGAAGCTTTCTAAAACATAACTAACCGGTTTATTTATTAAAATATATACAGAATACAGATATTTTTGAATGATTTTTCTGATTTTTTTTAGAGGACAAACAAAGTTAACCCCCTCCCCACACTTGAACTTCGCATTGTCCCCAATGCGAAACCCAAAATATAGAGAAAAAGGATAATATTACGCCCCTCAAGATGATTTCTGATGAAACGAGACTTCCAAGCTGTATCTGTCATGTGCTCCGGTCAAAGACTTGATAGCCAAAATCTGCATATACGTCACAAGGTACAACAAAACAGAACAGAAATAAAATAAACACAAATAAACCATAATGTACATAAATAGAAGTACTAAAATATCCAAACAAAGACATTGACAAGTAAAGTGTCTGAAAATAAAGAGTACATAACCGAGGGTGTTTGACAAAACAACCAAAATGAACACCCGAAATAAACAAAGTACGGAAATAATAAAACCACAAACGATCAACTCCACCGCCTCCTACTCGTCGTCACCAGCATCATCTCTCGTGAAGGACGGGCCCAAATCTCCATAACCAGGTGGGTTCCAGGGTGGGAACTCTGGAGGATGCTGAAAGTAGTCGGGATAGGCATGATGCATCTCCCCAAACAGGTATGAGAATCCAGCACTCACCCCCTGGTACAAGCTGTCCTGGTTCGTCCTGATCTGATCCTGACTAGTCATGACTAGTCCTAATCTTGTCAATATAAATTCCATGCTGCTCCTGGTTAACCTGCATGTGTTGGAACTACTGGTAAAACTCAGGGTAAGAGGGAATACCCTCGGGCCACTCCTGGTGGTGGTATCCATGGTGCTGCGATGAATGTGGCGGTGTGTGTGCTACGTGCTGCTCGTGTTGCTGCTCCTCATCATGCATCTCCTCATCCTCATCTTCCTCCTCAGTAGGAGGCAACGGGTCCCAAACCTCGTTGTTTAGACCCTTCAATCTATCCCCGCGATCCAACTCAGCAATCAACCCCATGGCCTTCAAAGACCGAATATCAACATATACCCCTTCGGTCACCAGAGTGAGACTCGCAAGTACCTCATCAGTCATCAAGCCTAAGTTGTAGGCAATTTCGGTCACATATTGACCGCCGTGAATCTGACTGTTGGGAGTACTCCCCGAGCACTTCACAAAATATTCAGCCATTCTTGCGGCTAGGTTGATGTGTACTCCATCAACCAGCGCATATAGAAAAATCAAATCGGGCGTTGGACAGTTCCTTAAATTGTCCATGCGGCCGCAAATGGTGTGGCTGAACACATGATGCATCACTCGGACCAAAGGGTCTCTCAATCGTGAAGCTTTAGACATTCTCGGGTCGTAAGGGTCACCGACTGCATTTTGGGCCCAAAACACGGCCCGTGCTTCATCAGTTGGAAAGGTAAACTACTCCGTGAAGAATTCGGAATCCATGTCTTCTCTCGTGTAAATTCCAAGCCTCCTACCCAATCGACCCACTGACCAAGTGTGCCATTGTCCACCCAACCTGAAAGTTATCCGCTCCTTGTAGCGGAATTTTGGCCTTCTATGAGCAATTGGTTTTTAGTAGGCGTATGTGGAGAAGAACTCTATCATGAGTTCACGATAGATGGGGCGGTTGATAGATACTAAGCGCGCAAGTGGGATAGTGAGCATGTTTTCAAGTCTTTCATACTGATTTAGCTCCCTCATGACATCCCAATCCAGCCTCCAAGGGACGCCGAATTGCCCTCGCCTTCTCTATAAGGCGTCACGTCTTGGGATACAAAGAGCTTCTCTCTCATCATCGGGGTTAAATTGCAAGAAAGGATGATCCATCTGCAAGAGGAATGTCGTTAGGAAAATAGGGACAGGAGAAATTTCAATCAAAAACAGCAGAACACGAAGTTATGAAGATTCTGTTTTGCTGATCTGGGCCTGTCGCACGGACGTGTGATGAGACGCACGGTCGTGCGTCACCGAGAACGAGCAAAGTTGGCCGTAATTTGTCGTATCTGCATGGCGTGCGACCAATGGCACCACCGTGCATCACCGAGCCAACAGCAATCCATCGTGAACTACCCGCAACTGCACGACCGTTCCACCTGAGGAACGTCCGTGCGACCATGTTTTTGCAGAATCCGACCCCTGAACTTGAACAGCCAGATTTTTACAAATTTCAACAAGTTTTTATGCAGACAGGGGTCAGAAAAACAACCGGGTGTTCACGAGACATGAGATTCTTGCAAGTGCTAGGGTTTCGCTTGTATTTATGAAGGGAACCCTAAAAACCTTGAAGAATCGGAAGAATCTAATCTAGAAAGCGAAGAAACAGAAAATCTACAAGAAGGAACGTACCGTGCGAAGAAGTGTGTGAAAACGTGCGAAAAACCGTGTGATTTGAGGCGAAATCACTCTGGAACGGCCGTCTGCAGTTAGGGTTCGCGAATGAGGGAGATGGCAGCAGATGGGGGTTTTTATAATGTGCAAAAGACAAAATTGCCCCTGCCTCTCGCACGGTCGTGCGACAGCTCACACGGTCGTGCATGACCGACATCGCTCAAACCCAGCACGCTGTTCTCGGAGATGCACCGGTGGTGCGACTCATCGTGCCAGCCACCTCGCAAACGCACGGTCGTGCGACTCATCGCATGGTCGTGCAACAGCTGCAGATCAGTTTTTTCTGCAGAAGCCATTTCCAGCAACTGTTTTGGCCGTTTTTCACCATTTTTTCAACACGCAAACTGTTTAATCAATATCGCAACATATAACCTTCGCCCGGCACGTCTAAAAATTGTACAAACTAACGGAAACTAACAAACGTACCTAAATTAAGCTAAAACTAGAAAAACACATAAAAAGACGATATTACCCCTAAAGCGCTTTTGACGCTCTTGCTACATTTTTAATCCGCGAGTCAGTAGCGTAGACTCTCTCCTCCCCACACTTATGATGTGTGCAGGGTTTGGAGCTTGATGACCTCCACCGCTGACTCAATCGGCCCGGCAACGTACAACTTCAACCGATGTCCATTTACTTTGAATGTAACGCCATCTGCGTTCTCTATTGCAACAGTACCATACGGAAATACCTCCTTAACTGTGTATGGCCCTGTCCAACGTGAATGAAGCTTCCCTAGAAATAAGCGCAGTCGTGAATTGTAAAGAAGAACAAGATCACACACTTGGAATTCTTTGTGGTCCTTCAAGCGTTTGTCGTGAAATTTCTTCGTGCGCTCTTTGTAGAGGACGGAGCTCTCATAAGCTTGTTGTCGCAGCTCCTCCAATTCATGGATCTGGAGAAACCGGGCTTCACCTCCGGTTTTTAAGTCCAGATTCACGGTTTTCAAAGCCCACATAGCTTTATGCTCCAACTCTACCGGTAAATGGAATGCTTTTCCGTATACCAACCTAAAGGGAGTGGTCCCAATAGGGGTCTTATAAGCTGTACGGAATGCCCACAATGCCTCATCGAGTTTGTCCGACCACTCTTTGTGGTTCGCACCAACAGACTGCTCAAGGATGCGCTTTATCCCTCGGTTAGTAACTTCCACCTGCCCGCTTGTCTGCGGATGATAAGGCGTGGACAAACGATGATGCACACCGTAACGGGACAAAGCTTTTTCAAGCTGAGTATTACAGAAATGAGTCCCTCTGTCACTAATAAGCGCTTTCGGAGCGCCAAATCGGGCGAATAAACTTTTCAAGAATCTCACGACCACCCTGGCGTCATTTGTGGGTAAGGCCTGTGCCTCCGCCCACTTTGATACATAGTCAACTGCGACCTGGATGTACTTGTTACCTCGTGAAGGGGGAAATGGTCCCATGAAGTCTATCCCCCAGATGTCGAAGACTTCACAAACTTGTATCCAGTTCTGGGGCATTTCATCACGTACCGATATATTCGTCGCCCTCTGACAGGCATCGCACGCTTTTACCCAACTCTGCGCGTCACGAAAAATAGTAGGCCAATAAAACCCAGAATCCAACACCTTCTTGGCGGTGAAATTGGCTCCATGGTGGCCTTCGGTAGGTCCCTCGTGACAATGGCGCAGAATATCGGTCGCCTCTTTCCCAGAAACACATCTTCTGATCACCTGATCAGCACCCACCCTGAATAAGAAAGGATCATCCCAAATGTAGTACTTGACATCCGAAAAGAATTTCCTCTTTTGTTGGTGAGTCTACCCTTTTATCAGAATCCCGCAAGCAAGATAGTTCGCAAAGTCGGCGAACCAAGGTGACTCATCGCATATCTCAACACCCATCAATGACTCGTGTGGGAAATTGTCATTGATTGAATCCCAACGCGCGTCCTCGATGTCTCCATGCTCTAACCGAGATAGATGGTCAGCCGCTACATTCAACGCACCCTTTTTATCTTGAATTTCGATATCAAATTCTTGCGGCAATAAGATCCATCTGATGAGACGCGGTTTAGCGTCCTGTTTGCTGAAAAGATATCTGATGGCTGCGTGATCAGTATACACAATGGTTTTAGAAAGCACCAAATACGATCTAAATTTATCAAATGCGAAAACAACTGCCAAGAGCTCTTTTTCAGTCATGGTGTAGTGCTCCTGAGCGTCGTGAAGAGTCTTGCTCGCATAATAGATCGGGTGAAAGTGCTTTTCTTTCTTTTGACCCAGAACGGCCCCTATAGCGTAATCGCTCGCGTCGCACATAATCTCAAACGGCAAACTCCAGTCAGGTGCAACTAAAATAGGGGCCTCAATCAACTTTTGCTTGAGAAGGTCAAAAACCCTCAAGCAATCATCTCCAAATATGAACGGAGCGTCTTTCTCTAACAAACGGGTCATGGGCCTAGCGATTTTTGAGAAATCCTTGATGAATCGCCTATAGAACCCCGCATGACCAAGAAAGCTCCGTATCGCTCTCACAGAGGTGGGAGGCGGAAGTCGTGAAATAACATCGACTTTAGCTGGATCGACTTCCATACCAGCATAAGAAATCTTATGTCCCAGAACTATGCCCTCTTTCACCATAAAGTGCATTTTTCCCAGTTTAGGACCAGATTCGTCTCTTCACACCTCTTCAACATCTTTTTCAAATTTTCCAAACAATGATCGAAGGAATCCCCAAATACCGAAAAGTCATCCATGAAAACCTCCATAGAATCCTCGATCATATCATGAAAAATTGCAACCATGCATCTCTGGAAGGTCGCTGGTGCATTACACAACCCAAAAGGCATACGCCTGTAGGCGAATGTGCCGAAGGGGCAGGGAAAGGTAGTCTTCTCCTGATCCTCAGGAGCAATAGGAATTTGGAAATACCCATAGAACCAGTCCAGGAAACAGTAATACAACTTCCCCGACAGACGTTCCAACATCTGATCGATGAATGGAAGCGGGAAGTGATCCTTACGAGTAGCATCGTTGAGTTTGCGGTAATCAATGCAAACTCGCCACCCAGTGACGGTACGGGTAGGAATTAGTTCATTCCTATCATTTGAGACTACAGTCATACCACCTTTCTTGGGTACAACCTGCACTGGACTTACCCACACAGAGTCAGAAATAGGATAAATCATCCCGGCATCCAACAACTTAATCACCTCTTTCTTTACCACATCCTGCATATTCGGATTTAAACGCCTCTGATGTTTTGCACACGGTTTGTACTCGTCTTCCATCAGAATCTTGTGAGTACAAAAAGAAGGATTGATGCCTTTGATATCCATGATTTTCCATGCAATGGCTCTCTTATGAAGTCTTAGAACCTCAAGAAGCTGATTCTTCTCATCCTTTTCCAATGATGCCGAAATTATGACCGGTAAGCGACACTCCTCATCAAGAAATGCATACTCGAGATGTGGCGGGAGTTCTTTTAACTCCAAAGACGGCGGATCTTCAATCGTAGATTTTGCTTTCTCTTCTTTTACATGGCCAATTTCTAGAAACCTCTCCGGACACTAGGAACCATCATCACCAATTTGATAGACTGGCTGCTCGAAATCGTGGCCCTCCTGCGTAATGCCAATCAGGTCCCCACACGACAGACGTGTGTCCGAATCAATCTCGTCAACAGTATCTCGCCAATCAGTGATCGGTGATGAGTCCGATATGACGGGTCCGGTAGTCTTTCCACTCCTGGTCATGATCGCATTCACATGTCCGCCCGGGTTTGGTTCTGTATTTCCCGGAAGACCACTCGGGGGTCCTTTTGACATCATTTGCGCCAGCAGACCAACCTGATTCTCGATATTTTGAATCGAGGCCTTGTGACTCCTCATTTCTCCCTCATGGGAAAGAAAACGATCCTCGCTCTGTTGGTAGCGTTTTTCAGCCAACTGATTCGCACTCGAGGAGCTAGTAAGAAGCTGAGCCATCATGTCCTCCAGCTTGGAACTAGATTGAGGGGCCTGCTGCTGGGAACTAATCCCAGTGCCCTGATTTTGATACGAATATGGACGCTGCTGGTAAGGTTGGTTGTATTGCTGGAACTGCTAACCCTGACCCTGCTGCGGCGCTGGAGCGCGCTGAGTGAACCCCAATTGTAGGATCGAGTAACGACCAAAACGAGTCTTTCAAAAGAGTTCTAGACCAAAACGAGAGGCGGAATCAGACGTTTCGGTGTCAGTTCAGCTTGATTTGCACTAGAAAGTAGTTTAACCGTCTTGTTTATTGATATGACATGTTTACAGACCTGTAGCACTTCAGCAGAGCTTCGCTGCTGGAATGGGAGAAGTTACAAATGAAATGACTAAACTCCCTATTTATAGAGTTTCTAATTCCCCTTGAAAGTGCCATGTTTCTAATTCCCCTTGAAAGTGCCATGTCTATTTCGTGGGGAATAGACATTTCGTGGGAAATGATCTCTAAAACTCTATTTTCCTGAACTACGTGACTCGGTCTAACTATTTTATTACAAGACTCGATACAAGACGAAGTCGACAGACGTATACACCAACAGACTCCCCCTCGGATGTTGACGAGTCTTAAGTGTCGAGTCTTCAACGTCTTCAGTCTTTATCAGTCTGATCGCTCTCTGAAGAATCTGACAGTGTAGGCATCCTCAAACTTTATCTCTTTCTCATCCTCTTCAGCATTAACATACTCCCCTTGAGCAATCTCATTTACCCTCTAATGTTGATTGCAATCTGACTTTCACAGGATCAGAATTGTGTCCTGGCTATATACTCAGACTTCAGAATCCAGGCTATCCTGCACATCCTCTACCTCACAATAAATTTCACAAATTTAACATTTGACAAATTTATATAACCAGACTCCCCCTCAAATTTATCCAGAATGATATAACAATGTTAATAATTGATGAACCACTTGTAATTAAATATTCAAAACCTTTTCTCATTTAAACACAAGCTCCACCTCACCACATTCTCATCATGTTTAGCGCTTGGAATTTTGAAAATCAGCTCTTCAACACCTGTTGTCAAAAATCTTTTTGGATTTTTCAAAATTTATGCTAAAATACACTTAAATTTTTTTTTGAATTTTTGAAAAGAAATGAAATGCAATAAAGAAATATTTATAGACAATATTTTTGTGAGTTTGTGTAAGAGGATCATATCAGTTTTTGACAAGTTACAAGTACCGTTGAGCTTAGTTACACAATAAGGATTAAACAATTCACTTAGATTGCCAATATACTGATCCACTTAAATTCTCACACAAATTTCAACTGATTCAGGATATGAATTAGGTGAATTAAGGACTTATACTCATTCATGTGTCCCACCTCTTGAATATACTCCCGTATCCAGATCCCAATATTCAGTCTTACAGGTGAGTATACCACAGATGATATCTGTAATGGGTTAAATGCGAAAAACCGTGAGAGCTAAGGCCAGAACTTCCGTTCAGCAGAGAGATGACGGCTTCGACTTTTGGTGGATCCCCTTTAGAGGATCTTTTTTACAACAGCACATGATTAGCATTTTTCAATGTTTCATCATTTTTTTGTACTGAGGGCAGGCTTTTATTTCAAGCAAGCGTATAGTATTCTCCGGGGACTAGGCCATTGCTTCCGCAAAATCAGAAGTCCCGGGATAATACCCCAGATATCACTGAGCATAAAGACCTAGTATCTCAGAAGAGGGATCTTTCAAACGAAATTTCAGTGGTTACCTATATATCCAAGTAGTGTTCCCCACAAAATAAGCAAGTTTGAATTTGAATTTAAGTTTATATCCCGAAAAAGCTTACTAAATGTGTAAAAACCTATCGGTATATCATCAGTGAGACCGTTTAACGCTATTTAAACAATACATTTCTTTAGCATACTGTAACTGTCTACTGATGTACTATCATTTCCTCTGACACCACTGTACAAGTAACGTGACAACTGATATCGAATCACTTCAACTTGCCATCCACTTGGCATAAATAATCAGAACTCCCCCTTTCAACAAACTATTTTCTCATTATGATTTCAAAACACTTAAGTTTATTTTAACCAAAATGATTTTTCTGGAAAATAAGTTTTGCTCTGATACCACTTGTAGGATCAAGTAACGACCAAAACGAGTCTTTCAATGTCAGCCGGAGTAGTCGGGGATGTAGCAAATGCATTGTAGAACTCGGAATCCATGTTTTGGTATTTGTAAATCACAAACTCAGATTCTTTAAACGAGCTGGTAAACAAATCACCTCGAATCACCTGGAGACACTTCAGCAGAGCTTCGCTGCTAGAATGGGAGAAGTTACAAATGAAATGACTAAACTCCCTATTTATAGAGTTTCTAATTCCCCTTGAAAGTGCCATGTTTCTAATTCCCCTTGAAAGTGCCATGTCTATTTCGTGGGGAATAGACATTTCGTGGGAAATGATCTCTAAAACTCTATTTTCCTGAACTACGTGACACGATCTAACTATTTTATTACAAGACTCGATACAAGACGAAGTCGACAGACGAAGTCGACAGACGTATGCACCAAAACCAATGGGTTTTGATTACCCGTATTCGCTCGCCACGCAAAATTTGGGTGATTTCTCCATCCGGGATTGTAGGTATTGCTGTACGGATTGTTCTGCGGTCTCACCTGATTACTCACGAAATCTACTTCTTCGTGGCCCTCATATACGACTCCCTGAAAGCACGCACCAGGCTCATGTGACACTCCACACTGGTTACATCCCGAACCAGCTTGTGTGATCATCTGGGACTTATCGAATTTTGCTGCAAGAGCCGAGATTTGTGCAGTAATGGTGATATTCGCTAATTTACACATATTTTAGTCCCCCATTTTATCCCCATTTTATGCGTTTTCGGCCGTAAAACCGTCATTCGGATACTTAATCATGTATACTTTTGTTTACAGGCCTAAAACAACATACCAGACAAGATGTTAGTGAAAACGAGGACTTTCCGGACAAAACGATGAAGCTGCGAACCTTCTGTTGGAATTCTGACCTGGGCAAGTGGAACGGTCGTGGGACCTAATGCACGACAGTGCATCTCCGACTAATGTAGTCCAGTCCGGCAATGAACGAGGGTGCGACTTGGTGTGCAAGGCAATCCCGGTGACGCACGGCCGTGCGTCTGATTACTCCCCGTGCGGATGCGATGACCAGCCAAACCCCAGAACTGAATGACCTATGCAGTTGTCCGTGCAACAAGATCCCGGAAGTGAACGGTCGTGCCTTGGGAAGAACGACCGTGCGAGACCTACGACTGGTCAAGATCTGATGACGTCATGCAGTATGGTACACCATACCTACAATAATGCATAAAGTGAACGGTCGTGCAACAGGACGCACGACCGTGCGATATTGAAATTATATAAAAACCTGTAGAAACATTCTGCTCGTAACTCTGGACATTTTGGAAGCGATTCTGGCGATTTTCAAGCTCCAGAGGCTTCTGCTTTCACCCGGATTCAAGCCACATTGTGCCGATTAGCTTCGTTATCTTCCAGATTCTTAATCTTATGCTTGTTTATGGTTTGGTTTTCTAATCTTTCCATGATTTTGTTAATCTTTCAAGCATTTTGATTAATGTTTATGTATTATTGTAGCCTTTGGGCAAAAACACAACAATCCCTTGCTTGATTATAGCCATTAGTATGTTAATCTTTGTTTGTAATGACATTTGGAAGTATTTTCTATGTTAATCTTTGATGATTGGTTTGCAACCTTGTTATTGATATTGATTTCTTGATTATAAGTAATTGTGTTGGATGATTGGTATTTGGTTAGTTAAGATAGTTGAAAGATGAAGCTTAATTAATCATGTATTAGTAAACTTTAAACTTGGTTAACTAGTTTAGCTTGGTTAAAATGTGTGCATCATGATACGAGAAATGGTTAGTGGTTTAATAAAATGTAATTATTGTTAATCAAGAAAGCTTGCCGTCACGTAAGGACCTTAACGGGTTAAATGGTGTCGTTATAAATTCTTGCCATGATTTGTTAGCTTAGTTAGTAGTTTAGGCCAAAATTGCTATCTTGGTGAATTTATGTGCAAGATTTGTAAAATGAACTCGGTTGTGATATAATCTAGTTTATGCTTGTCTCGGTGGTTGCATTGTGTTTATCGGTGTCGCTTTCCTTGTTTAAGTGATGTTAGAAAACTCCTAACGGATGACTAACTTATTTTTAAGAGATTTTCATAGACATTTATCAATTGCACGTTAAATAACAATTTTAGGTGGTTAAAGTGTGTTTATCGTTTTAACTTTCCGAATGATTGTCATGTTAGGATTCCCGAAAGGGATACTAATTGTCTCAAAATTGGAGAATTGATCAAATGCTTCTAGTGCCAAAACCGACTTAGTTGACATGCTTTGGTTGTGTATTAAGCAAGGCTATTTATCTATTTCCATATTTGAAATCTATTATGTTTTTATAAGTAGTTGTTTATGCTTACTTTAGTTTATTAAAAATCAAACAACTTATGTTTTTACCGCTAGTTTAGTGACAAAGGTCTAGTATTACTCCTCCGCCCATTTCCTTGGATCGATACTTGGTTCTTACCGATACTTTACTACATATATGACGGTGTACACTTGCCTCTTTCGTGTGTGTTTTGATGTTAAAGTAATAATCACTTTTATAAATTTAAAACCAAATCGTGTGTAATTTCATTGCAATATTATGTATATATGCGCACACGTCAAGTTTTTGGCGCCGTTGCCGGGGAAATGGCGAGCTTTAGGAACGACCCGAGTCATTGTATTATCGGTGTATATACTTGTGAATATTTTTGTATATTTTCTTGATTATTTATTTGTTAATATTTCTTGCTTTTATTTCATTTATTCGTTTTCCAAGTCATTTTTGTATACTTGTAAGTTTTTGTTCCATTTATTTATTTAATCCGGATTTATTATTTATTTATTCTTTGAGTTTTCGGCTCCTAAAAATCATTTTTATACTAGCCGATTCGATTATTTTTAGTGTGTTGATTTTTATAAAATTTCGGGCCCATTTTCGGATTTTTATAAAATTTTCAGCCCATTTTAAATAATATTCTGTTTCTTTTTAGCAAAAAAAAAAACAGCATTATTATATTAATAAAATATTCATTATGTCAATTTTTCGTTTGTAGGTTGATGTTCTCGACCCCCGCTCCAGAAGTTGTTGAACCGTCAGACGAGCCCGAGCGTGATCTGAGGAGACGTCTTCGAGCGAGAGGGCGTGCGGTTGGGCTACTGCTTACAGCTGGTGAGCAGGAGCAGGTGGTACCCGCTGAAGCCGAAGGCTCAGGGGCAGCAGGAAACAGAACCATGGCAGACGATGAGCGACCTTTGAATGAGACGAATCAGCCCGGAAGGGCAGGCCTGGAGCCGAGTATCCTTCATCCTACTATTGATGCACCTACTTTTGAAATTAGATCTAGTATTATTAATATGGTGCAGAATTTAATACAGTTTGACGGGCGTGAGCATGAGGATCCCGGGAGGCATATCGCTGCTTTTCTTGCTATTTGTTCGACATTTAGGATTACAGGTGTTTCGGAGGATGCGATTCGGTTGAGGTTGTTTCCTTTCTCGTTGCGTGACAAAGCTAGAGCTTGGCTTATGTCACTTCCAGCCGGGTCCATCAGGACCTGGAATCAGTTGGCGAAGCAGTTTATGCAGAAATATTTTCCACCTGAGAAAACAAACAAGCTACGGAACCGGATTGTTTCCTTTCGCCAGGACGAGGGAGTGTCGTTGCACGCAGCCTGGGGGAGATTTAAAGATTTGTTGATAGATGTTCCACATCATGGCTTCTCCAAAAGATAGCTGGTCTTGGCGTTTTATCAAGGGCTCAGTTACAACACGCGGGAGCGATTAGACGTGAACGCAGGAGGCGATTTAGGAACTAAGACACTGACTGAAGCGTATGATATCATAGAAAAAGTTGCATTGAAATCCAGCTCGCGTCGGGAGGGAGATAAAGGCCGGGCAACATCATCATCATCATCATCGTCTCGCGCAGGAGTACACGCGGTGGAAGACTACACGGCCATTACTGCACAAATCTCGGCTCTTGCAGCGAAATTTGATAAGTCCCAGATGATCGCACAAGCTGGTTCGGGATGTGACCAGTGTGGAGTGTCACATGAGCCTGGTGCGTGTTTTCAGGGAGTCGTGTATGAGGGCCACGAAGAGGTAGACTTCATAAGTAATTAAACTAGGCCTCAGAACAACCCGTACAGCAACACCTATAATCCCGGTTGGAGAAATCACCCAATTTTTGGGTGGCGAGCGAATACAGGCAATCAAAATCCTTTGGGATTCACTCAGCGCGCTCCAGCGCCACAGCAAGGTCAGGGTCAGCTGTTCCAATAATACAACCAACCTTACCAGCAGCGTCCATATTCGTATCAGAATCAGGGCACTGGGAGTAGTTCCCAGATGCAGGCCCCTCAGTCTAGTTCCAAGCTGGAGGATATGATGGCTCAGCTTCTTACTATCTCCTCGAGCGCGAATCAGTTGGCTGAAAAACGCTACCAGCAGAGCGAGGATCGTTTTCTTTCTCATGAGGGAGAAATGAGGAGTCACAAGGCCTCGATTCAAAATATCGAGAATCGGGTTGGTCAGCTGGAACAGATGATGTCTAAAAGACCCCCAGGTGGTCTTCCGGGAAATACAGAACCAAACCCGGGTGGGCATGTGAATGCGATCATGACCAGGAGTGGAAAAACTACCGGACCCGTCGTATCGGACTCATCACCGATCACTGAAGCGGTCCCGACTGACACACCGGACGAGGTGCAAGCCAGGCTACGCCCAGCAAGTACAGCATAAGTCCAGGAGCCGGTCAAAGATTACACTCCAGCAGTACCTTATCCAGGCAGGCTGAAGAAGCAGAAGAATGACGAACAATATGGTAAGTTCCTTGAGTTGTTTAAGCAACTGCACATTAATATACCGTTTGTTGAAGCCTTGGCCCAGATGCCAAAGTATGCGAAATTCCTTAAGGATATCCTCTCGAATAAACAGAAGCTCGAGGATATTTCATGTGTGGTGATGAATGAAACTTGTTCTGTCGTTCTACAAAACCGTCTGCCCACGAAAATGGGAGATCCGGGTAGTTTTACGCTCCCGTGTTTGATTGGAAACATGTCTGTTAGCCATGCATTGGCTGACTTGGGAGCGAGTATCAACCTTATGCCATATAAGATTTTTACTAAACTGGATCTGGGTGAGCCGTCACCTACTAGGATGAGCATTCGGTTGGCAGACCGTTCAATCAAGTATCCGCATGGATTTGTGGAAAACATGCTTGTAAAAATTGATAAATTTGTTTTCCCCGTGGGTTTTGTTATTCTTGACATGGACGAAGATTCAAGAGTACCTTTGATACTTGGACGCCCGTTCCTCAATACTGCGAGGATGATTGTTGATGTGGCAGCTGGCCAAATCACGCTCCGAGTGAATGACGAGCACGTGACATTCGATATCAAAAGATCGATGCAGCACCCGCAAAGTCACGATGACAAGCTTTACTATGTCGACATTGTCGACGCATGTGTGTGCTCTCATTTTCAAGGTACTGTTGACGAGATTGATTCAGACACACGTCTGTCGTGTGGGGACCTTGGCATTACGCAGGAGGGCTACGATTTCGAGCAGCCAGTCTATCAGATTGGTGACGATGGTTCCCAGAGTCCGGAAAGGTTTCTAGAAATTGGCCATGTAGAAGAAGAGAAAGCAAAACCGTCGGTTGAAGATCCACCGTCTTTGGAGTTGAAAGAACTCCCGCCACATCTCGAGTATGCATTTCTTGGCGAGGAGCGTCGCTTACCGGTTATAATTTTGGCATCATTGGGAAAGGATGAGAAGAATCAGCTTCTTAAGGTTCTAAGACTTCATAAGAGAGCCATTGCATGGAAAATCATGGATATTAAAGGCATCAATCCTTCTTTTTGTACACACAAGATTCTAATGGAAGACGAGTGCAAACCGTGTGCACAGCATCAGAGGCGTTTAAATCCTAATATGCAGGACGTGGTGAAGAAGGAGGTAATTAAGTTGTTGGATGCTTGGATGATTTATCCTATATCCGATTCTGTGTGGGTTAGTCCAGTGCAGGTTGTACCCAAGAAAGGTGGTATGACTGTAGTCTCAAATGATAGGAATGAACTAATTCTTACCCGTACCGTCACTGGGTGGCGAGTTTGCATTGACTACCGCAAACTCAACGATGCTACTCGTAAGGATCACTTCCCGCTTCCATTCATCGATCAGATGTTGGAACGTCTGCCGGAGAAGTTGTATTACTGTTTCCTGGACGGGTTCTCTGGGTACTTCCAAATTCCTATCGCTCCTGAGGATCAGGAGAAGACTACCTTTACCTGCCCCTTCGGCACATTCGCCTACCGGCGGATGCCTTTTGGGTTGTGTAATGCACCGGCGACCTTCCAGAGATGCATGGTTGCAATTTTTCATGATATGATCTAGGATTCCATGGAGGTTTTCATGGATGACTTTTCGGTATTTGGGGATTCCTTCGATCATTGCTTGGAAAATTTGAAAAAGATGTTGAAGAGGTGTGAAGAGACGAATCTGGTCCTAAACTGGGAAAATGCCACTTTATGGTGAAAGAGGGCATAGTTTTGGGACATAAGATTTCTCATGATGGTATGGAAGTCGATCCAGCTAAAGTCGATGTTATTTCACGACTTCCACCTCCCACCTCTGTGAGAGCGATACGGAGCTTTCTTGGTCATGCGGGGTTCTACAGGCGATTCATCAAAGACTTCTCAAAAATCGCTAGGCCCATGACCCGTTTGTTGGAGAAAGATGCTCCGTTCATATTTGGAGATGATTGCTTGAGGGTTTTTTACCTTCTCAAGCAAAAGTTGATTGAGGCCCCTATTTTAGTTGCACCGGACTGGAGTCTGCCATTTGAAATTATGTGCGATGCGAGTGATTACGCTATAGGGGCCGTTTTAGGACAGAAGAAAGAAAAGCACTTTCACCCGATCTATTATGCGAGCAAGACTCTTCACGACGCTCAGGAGCACTACACCACGACTGAAAAAGAGCTCTTGGCAGTTGTTTTCGCATTTGACAAATTTAGATCGTATTTGGTGCTTTCGAAAACCGTTGTGTATACTGATCACGCAGCCATCAGATATCTTTTCAGCAAACAGGACGCTAAACCGCGTCTAATCAGATGGATCTTGTTGCTGCAAGAGTTTGATATCGAAATCCAAGACAAAAAGGGTGCGTTGAATGTAGCAGCTGACCATCTATCTCGGTTAGAGCATGGAGACATCAAGGACTCGCGTTGGGATTCAATCAATGACAATTTCCCACACGAGTCATTGATGGTTGTTGAGATATGCGATGAGTCACCATGGTTCGCCGACTTTGCGAACTACCTTGCTTGCGGGATTCTGATAAAAGGGTTGACTCACCAACAAAAAAGGAAATTCTTTTCGGATGTCAAGCACTACATTTGGGACGACCCTTTCTTATTCAAGGTGGGTGCTGATCAGGTGATCAGAAGATGTGTATCAGGGAAGGAGGCGACCGATATTCTGCGCCATTGTCACGAGGGACCTACTGGAGGCCACCATGGAGCCAATTTCACCGCAAAGAAGGTGTTGGATTCCGGGTTTTATTGGCCAACTATTTTTCGTGACGCGCAGAGTTGGTTAAAAGCGTGCGATGCCTGTCAGAGGGCGACGAATATATCGGCACGCGACGAAATGCCCCAGAACTGGATACAGGTGTGTGAAGTCTTTGACATTTGGGGGATAGACTTCATGGGACCATTTCCCCCCTCACGAGGTAACAAATATATCCTGGTCGCAGTTCACTATGTATCAAAGTGGGCGGAGGCACAGGCCTTACCCACTAACGACGCCAGGGTGGTCGTGAGATTCTTGAAGAGTTTGTTCGCCCGATTTGGCGCTCCGAAAGCACTTATTAGTGACAGAGGGACTCATTTCTGTAATACACAGCTTGAAAAGGCTTTGTCCCATTACGGTGTGCATCACCGTTTGTCCACGCCTTATCATCCGCAGACGAGCGGGCAGGTGGAAGTTACTAACCGAGGGCTAAATCGCCTCCTTGAGCGGTCTGTTGGTGCGAACCGCAAGGAGTGGTCGGACAAACTTGATGAGGCATTGTGGGAATTCCGTACGGCTTACAAGACCCCTATTGGGACCACTCCCTTTAGGTTGGTATATGGAAAAGCATGCCATTTACCGGTAGAGTTGGAGCATAAGGCTATGTGGGCTTTGAAAACCGCGAATCCGGACTTGAAAACCGGAGGTGAATCCCGGTTTCTCCAGATCCATGAATTGGAGGAGCTGCGACAACAAGCTTATGAGAGCTCCGTCCTCTACAAAGAGCGCACGAAGAAATTTCACGACAAAAGCTTGAAGGACCACAAAGAATTCCAAGCGGGTGATCTTGTTCTTCTTTACAATTCAAGACTGCGCTTATTTCCATGGAAGCTTCATTCACGTTGGACAGGACCGTACACAGTTAAGGAGGTATTTCCGTACGGTACTATTGCAATAGAGAACGCAGATGGCGTTACATTCAAAGTAAATGGACATCGGTTGAAGTTGTACGTTGCCGGGCTGATTGAGTTGGCGGTGGAGGTAATCAAGCTCCAAACCCCGCACACATCATAAGTGTGGGGAGGAGAGAGTCTATACTATTGACTCGCGGACTAAAAATGTAGCTAGAGAGTCTTTGACTCTTTAGGGGTAATATCGTCTTTTTATTTGTTTTTCTAGTTTTAGCGTAATTTAGATGCGTTTGTTAGTTTCCGTTAGTTTGTACAAATTTTAGACGTGCCGGGCGAAGGTTTTATGTTGCGATATTGACTAAACAGTTTGCGTGTTGAAAAAAATGGCGAAAACGGCCAAAACAGTTGCTGGAAATGGCTTCTGCAGAAAAAACTGATCTGCAGCTGTTGCACGACCGTGCCATGTGTCGCACGACCGTGCGTTTGCGGACGGGCTTGCACGACGAGTCGCACCCCCGGTGCATCTCCGGGAACAGCTTGCAGGGTTGAACGATGTCGGTGTTGCACGACCGTGCGAGAGGCAGGGGCATAATGGTCATTTGTCCAATATAAAAACCCCCATCTACTTCCTTTCCCCTCATTCGCGAACCCTAACCATCTGCGGCCGTTCCAGAGCGATTTCGCCTAAATTCGCACGGTTTTCTCGCACGGGTTAACACACTTCTTCGCACGGTATGTTGTTTTTGTAGATTTTCTGTTTCTTTCGCTTTCTAGGTTAGATTCATCCGATTCTTCAAGGCTTTTTAGGGTTCCCTTCATAAACACAAGCGAAACCCTAACCCTTATTTGAATCGTTCATATCGTGAACATCTGGTGGATTTTCTGACCCCTGTTTGTACAAAAACTTGTTGATTTTTGAAAGATCTGGCTACTCAGAGCCGGGGTTAGAAATCTGCAAAAAAATCATGACGCACGGTCGTTTCCCCTGTGGCACGTCCGTGCGTTTCCGACTGTTCTCGATAGATTGCTGTTGGTCCGGTGATGCACGGTGGTGCGATTAACTGCACGCCGTGCAGATGCGACAAATTCCGGCCATCTTTGCTTGTTCTCGGCGACGCACGACCGTGCGTCTCGTCGCACGTCCGTGCGACAGGCCTAGATTAGAATAACAGTGTCTTTATAACTGTCTGCTCGGCTGTTTTTTATTGAAATTTTTCCTGTTCCCGCTTTTCTAATGACATTCCTCTTACAGATGGACCATCCTTTCTTGCAATTTAACCCCGATGATGAAAGAGAAGCTCTTTGTATCCCGAGACGTGACGCCTTATGGAGAAGGCGAGGGCAGTTCGGAGTCCCCCGGAGGCTGGATTGGGAAGTTATGGGGGAGCTAAATCAGTATGATAGACTTAAATGCATGCTCACTATTCCGCTTGCAAATCTTATCTCTATCAGCCGACCCATCTATCGTGAGCTCACGATAGAGTTCTTCTCCACATATGCCTACGAAAAACCAATTGCTCATAGAAGGCCAAAATTCCGCTACAAGGATCAGATAACTTTCAGGTTAGGTGGACAATGGCACACTTGGTCAGTGGGTCGATTGGGTAGGAGGCTTGGAATTTACACAAGTGAAGACATGGATTCCGAATTCTTCACGGAGCGGTTTACCTTTCCATCTGATGAAGCACGGACCGCGTTTTGGGCCCAAAATGCAGTCGGTGGCCCTTACGACCCGAGAATGTCTAAAGCTTCACGGTTGAGAGACCCTTTGGTTCGGGTGATGCATCATGTGTTTAGCCACACCATTTGCGGCCGCATGGACAGTTTAGGGAACTGTCCAACACCGGATTTGATTTTTCTGTACGCGCTGGTTGACGGAGTTCACATCAACCTAGCCACAAGGATGGCTGAATACTTTGTGAAGTGCTCAGGGAGGACACCAAACAGTCAAATTCATGGCGGTCAATATGTGATCGAAATTGCCTACAACTTAGGCTTGATGACTGATGAGGTGCTTGAGAGTCTCACTCATATGACCGATGGTGTTTATGTTGATATTCGGTCATTGAAGGCCATGGGGGTGATTGCTGAGTTGGATCGGGAGGATAGATTGAGGGGTCTAAACAACGAGGTCTGGGACCCGTTGCCTCCTGCTGAGGAGGAAGATGAGGATGTAGAAATGGGGGAGCAGCATGCAGTGCAGCAGCACCAGCCACAGACGCCACCACAGACACACCACATTCACCACAGCATCACGATTACCACAAGCACCAGGACTGGCCAGAGTTTTATCCGCAGTTCTAACAGATGCGAGTTATGCAGGAGCAACATGGGACTTATATTGACCAGATTAGGACTAGTCAGGACCAGATCAGGGCTAGTCAGGGTCAGCTCAGGGCCACTCAGGATCAGCTCAGGGCAAACCAGGACAGTTTGTACCAGGGGGTGAGTGCTGGATTTTCATACCTATTCGGGGAGATGCATCATGCCAATCCCGATTACTTTCATACATCAGTTAACAATAAAAACGTTCGACCAAAATCACCAGGTTTGAAAAGGAAATACACACTAACTTAGCAAATGTTATTCATTCTTTCCGAATTCATATTCAAAACAGTTAACATTATATCCACTTTGAATTATATACATGAAACTATATTATTTTCACCATCACTTAACAATTACCAAATCATAATAAAGCTTCTTATCATTTCAACGGATATATGTTTAGGATTATTTAAGCAATTCGTGAAACTATCATTATTTAAACACAAACATCACACAAAGAGAATCCCACCCCATTTACAAAACAGTTGCAACTATAATAATTTCAAGCCACTCAATGATTTGTGTTGGTCCAATAACATCATGAACACAGCTAGAAACTAGAAGGAAAACAAATCAAATTACCAATGAAAAGCAGATATAGTACAGATTTAACATATCATCAGAACCATCTCACGAATAAGATCAGACATATGTGATATGTCAGACTCAACATCTAGCAAATTAAAACTTCATTCCTACCTAAACAATCAACTAATACTCATCTAACCAAAAATAACAAGAATGTAGGACAAATCAATGTTGAACATATACTAACCAGGGACTCGTGAAGTGAAAGAGTGTAGGCTGCCTCCGATAATCACCGTCGCGTCAGACACGAACCCCGCCCAAGCAAATTCTGAGATGACAGGGGTTGCCCGAACCGAACCACATCTGACTCGAAGTACCAGAACTTTAAACTTCTCTGTTTCTTAAAATCCCAATTCGTACATTATACCAAAACAACACCACCACTGATGTTTCCGGTACTACCATCGTCGGAAATCCCTAACAGCCATCGTCAGTACCACCGAGCATCACCATTGTGTTCTCACCTTCCTCGACATCGGACCACGCCGTCGCCGGCTCCATCACCGTCGTAGTACGATGCGGCTGCTGCCGTTGTGTTGCGCGTCGCCACCACCGAGTGGTGGTGAGCCGTTTGCTCCCCGAGAGTGTAGAGTGAGAGACAGTGAACGAGGGGTGTGTGAGGTGGGTGGAGCTTGCCAAAAAAAAAACAGCCGGAATTACTCCGGTGATCGGAGTTCTTGAGAGGGGAGCTGAGATGATGATGTGCGGCTGAATGTGATAGATTAGGGTTATTGTTTCTCCATGCACTAAAACTTACGTATATACTTGAAACAAGGGGGGGTTAGGTGACTTGAGCTAATGGGCCGCAGGGAGAAGGGGTATAGGTTGGGCTACAAGGTGTCGCAAGGGGGAGGGGATGGCGGGTTGTGTCACGGCCCCCGACCCGGTTTGACCCGTTTCAGGAGCCGCGGGACAGAAATCCCGTGGTATTTAATTAATTGAGTTTAACAGCGGAAGTTTATTATCAGGATCTTTTTAAAGCTAAAATATTTCCCGATTATTTTATTTCACAACTCGGGATAAAACCCCGGTAATTTACAATCATTTGATTTCACGAAGAAATCTTTTATTTTACAAAACATGTTTCTTTTTTTAATCATGAGCCACTTCCTTAAGCTTGTAGTGCTATATGGCACTTTTCCTGGATCATAACAGATCACCTGAAACATGTTTGAAAAATGTTTTGTCAGCGGGAAATACTGAGTGAATCATTCTATTTACATAAAATGATGCATAGTTATTAATTACAGCATAAGAGCGATTATAATGGCTTCTATCTTATTTTTATCTGGCGCTCTGTCACAATGGTGACGATGGTCATACCACTATTAGATCAATGAACCTAAATAGTGATGATTATCCCTAGTAGGTCAATGAACCTATCTGGGAGAAAATTAGTAATGTGCACAATACCCCACTAGCCAGTGATTCAAGATATCCACGACTTAGTCCCTGTAATTATAACTTTTAAAAATAATTTGAGGTATTGTAAAACAGTTGATAAAAAGAGAATGACTCACATTGCAGATTTAATTTGAGCAGAGCCTAGCCTACTGATTTAGCCTTTTCAACCTAATTTAATAACAGGCACACAATTCTGGGTTAGTAATCAATACAGCATTTACGATAACTCACGAGATCAACCCTCACAACGAATGACAAAGTGCAATCACTTAAACATCCATCAGATTCACAACGAATGACAGAGTATTCCCCGAGTTCAGGTGATACTAACACATCCTGTCGGAATCACGACGAATGACAAAGGATAACCCTAATGTGGGCAGCACTTAAACATCCATTGGATATTTTGATCAATCGGACATTGAATCGTATCAGCGATCGAGTTATTACCCTGATTGCGGCGTCGATTAGTGATCCGTGTGTGTTAATTGTGGTAAACAGAGCTTATCTCAGTGTATATTTGTAATTTGATCGTCGAACGAACAACAGAATGCAAGTGCCAGGCCCTTCTATTTATACCCAAAATTGGCACCTCCCGCTAGTCGCGGAAGAATCTGTGGCATGTGCCGCGTGTCGCCTGGGATGTCATTTCTAGAGTAGAGTAGGCACGTGTCCTAGTAGCTTGGCTGAGTTGGTGAAATTGGAAAATTCAAATTTGACAGCACATAATTTAGATAATCGTGACTAGGGTTTACCCCGCCTGAGTTTTAGGGGCCCTGATCCTGATTCTGATTGTTCTAAAAATTTTAGGGTTTGTTCAGAATCACTTGGGTTTCTCAATTAGGGTTTTCTATTGAATAAAATAATATAATAAATAAGACTTTTGATACGAGTTGTTACATTCTCCCCACCTTAATAAAAATCTCGTCCTCGAGATTTACTGGAATAATTGAGTATACTTTTGCTTCTTTTCTGATTCCAGTCCCCAAGTGTATTAGGGTCCTATCTTTGAATCCTACTTTACTTGAACTAACACTAATCATTTCTGTTTTGCGAAATTTGATCTTTCTATCTTCTATCTGAAGAGGTTTTTCCACAAATTTTAACTTTTCGTTTACCTCTATATCTTGGAGAGGTAATACCAAAGATTCGTCAGATAGACATTTCTTGAGATTGGATACATGAAATACATCATGTACTCCAGCTAACTCTCCTGGTAGTTGTAAACGATAAGCAACTGGTCCTATACGTTGGATCACTGAAAAAAATGGTCCTACGTATCTGGGACTTAGCTTTCCTTACTTACCGAATCTAACAACTCCATTCCAAGGAGATACTTTCAATAACATTTTGTCTCCAACTTGAAACTCCAACGACTTTCGTCTATTATCTGTATAAATCTTCTGGCGATCTCTAGTCGTCTTTAGCCTTTTCTTCGTGATACTGAATATCACAGTCGTAGTTACTTAGGATTTTCATCCATCTTCTTTGCCTCATGTTTAATTTTTTTTTGCCCAAATATATCTTAAATTCTTATGATCCGTATAGATAGTAAACTTACTTTCATACAGATAATGTCTCAAATCTTAAGGGCAAAAATTATGGCTCCTCATTCTAAATCATGAGTCGTATAATTTCTTAGTGCTTTTTCAATTGTCTTAAAGCATACGCAATTACCTTCTTGCGTTGCATAAGCACACATCTGAATCCTAGTTTTGAAGCATCACCGTATACTTTAAAATCTTTTGTTTCTTCTGGTAAGGCTATGATTTGGTAAATTTTTGTTTCAAGATTCTAAAGGCTTCTTCTTGTTTAGGTCCCTATTCAAACTTAACTGTTTTACAAATTGGCTTAGTTAATGGTATAGTTATCTTGGGAAAATAAACCATCTATAGTATCTGGCTAAACCTACAAAACTCCTAATTTCCATTGCGGATTGCGGAACCTTTCATTTGGTAATTGCTGATATCTTATCAGGATCTACGTGAATACCTTCATGATTCACCATATAACCTAGAAATTGCACTTCTGGCAGCCAAAATTCATACTGCGAGAATTTGGCGTAAAGCTTCTCTTTTCTTAACAAAGTTAAGAGTGCATGCAAGTGCTGACAATGTTCTTCCTGAATTTTGGAATAAATAAGTATATCGTTGATGAAGACAATTACAAATTTATCCAAATATGGTTTACAGTATCCTATTTATCATGTCCATGAAGGCTGCATGTGCATTCTTTAATCCGAATGGCATGATTGTAAACTCGTAATGACCATACCTAGTCTT
Organism: Helianthus tuberosus; assembly: GCA_030545235.1. Classification (NCBI taxonomy): domain Eukaryota; kingdom Viridiplantae; phylum Streptophyta; class Magnoliopsida; order Asterales; family Asteraceae; genus Helianthus; species Helianthus tuberosus. Next base: position 7,821,686 of record CM060403.1, on the reverse strand, counting down.
GTAAGCAGTTTTAGGTATGTCTTCCTCTTGTACTTTCAATTGATGATATCCGGAACGTAAATCGATCTTAGAAAAATATCTAGCCCCTTAAAGTTGATCGAAAAGATCAGCAATCCTAGGTAATGGGTATCGATTCTTAATTGTAACCTTATTCAATTTCCTATAATCAATACACATTCTCATCAAACCATCCTTTTTCTTAACAAACAATACTGGTGCCCCCCCACGGGGATAAACTAGGTTGTATGAAACCTTTACTTAATAATTCATCTAATTTCTTTTTCAGTTTTAATATTTCTGTGGGTGCTAACCGATAAGGTGCCTTGGCTATCGGTATAGTTCCTGGAATTAGATGAATCCTAAATTCTACCTCCCTATCTGGTGGTAACCCTGGTAACTCTTCTGGGAATACATCTGGGTATTCTGAAACTACAGAAATTTCCTTAAGTTCTTTATCTTTAGTATTAATGATTACTGAAATCATATATACTATTCCTTGCTTTCGTTCATAATTAGCAACTTTCATTACTGATATGAACTTTATGGGTTTACATGGCTTATCTCCTGTAATCATTATTACTTCTCCAGTGGGTGCACAAATTTCTATGGAATTCTTATCACAGATAATTCGAGCATGGTTGTTTACTAACCAATCCATTCCTAACACTACATTGAATTTAACTAATTTCATAGATAATAGGGTTGCAGAAAATTTATAACTTAACAATCCTATTTCTACGTTTTGCAGAACCTTATTTATTTTAACTGAATTCCCATCTGCCGTTTCTACTGTAGAAATTTGCCTAATGCTAGTTAAAGGTAAGTTAAGAGTTTGGCAGAATGAAGTATTTATAAACTTTGGTTTGCACCAGAGTCAAATAATACTTTTGTGTAAACGTTGTGAACTAAGAACGTACCAGCTATCACATCTGGAATGAGCTCTGCTTCCTGAGCAGTCAGTTGGAAGGCTCTTACATTCCTTTTTGCTCCTTCTGCAGGTTTGGCTTTATTGTTAGATGGTTTGTTCAGTTTTGGACAATCTGGCCTAAGATGTCCAGCTTCTCCACAGTTGTAGCAGACTGAAAATTTCTTCCTCCTGCAATCTTCTTCTTGATGCCCCGGAATTTTGCAAAAATTGCAATATCCTTTGCATCTTCCAAAATGCTTCCTTTTGCAAAAATTGCAAAATGGACTAGTGGTAGATAGCCCATTCCCTCTTTTCTTGAAATTGTTATGGTTACCCGGACGGAATTCTTGGGTAATCTTTTGGGCTACTTCCTTCCTTCTATTTTCTTCTCTTGTCCGTACTAGTTCGTCAGTCAGAGTATTGGCTAAATCTACCGCATCATCAATCGTGCGAGGTTTCGCAGCCTTGACGATATTACGGATTTCGGCAATCAATCCCCAAATATAACGAGAAATAAGTACCGGTTCTGGCGAAGCCAGGGTTGTTACCACTCGAGCATACTCGAAGAATGTCGAAGTATACCCTCGACAATCTACATCCACCATTCGGTGGGTTAGAAACTTATTTGTCATTTGTTCCTTTTCATACTCGGGATAGAATTTTCTTTCTACGAAGCTCTTAAATTCTTCCCAGTTCATAGCATACGCCATCCTTCTTCCTTTTGCTTGTAACACCGTATTCCACCATTCTAGCGCCCCTTCTTTGAAAAGATTTGACGCATACATGACCTGATCATCCTGAGCACATTTACTTATGGCAATTACTGCCTCGGTTTTCTCTAACCAACGCAGTGCCGCAGTCGCTCCTTCATTGCCTGCAAACTCAGTGGGTTTACAAGCAAGAAATTCTTTGTAAGTGCAACCAGGCGTTGCAGCTTTCATTTTCTTAGGAGGAGGAGCTTGCCGTGGTTCATTATCATGATTAACATGATTACCGCCTCCATTTACGCTATTACTGAAGTTATCTTCAGAAATGCGTTTGCTAGGAACGATTTGTTGCGGTTCGATTGGATTTTTAATAGCAGCAACAATTGCTGGAATAGCGTTGGCTATCCCTTGAGTAACTATTGCTGGAATAGCGTTGGCTATCCCTTGAGCAACGATATTTTCTATATCTTGCCTAGTCATATATTGGTCCCCCGGTTGTTGCTCAGATTGATTAACCTCATTAACTGGTTCATTATTAGCGTTTTCCATCTGATATCTAATTTATAGATAAATAATTAGTATAAAAGAAATAATCCAATGTCACAATTAATTACACATAATCACATAAACGAATATATAAAAAAAAATGTATTTGTTGTATAGATTATAGCATGCTTCTATATACAACCGTTTTATTATTTATTTTACAAATACTGATTTTACTATTACTATTACACCACCACAGTTCCATAAATCCCCTATCCTTTGTCAGTTGATTTTCTAGTAACGGCGTTCCCTCTCATCGTATTTCCAGGAGATCTGTCCCCCAATCTCTTGGATCCTATTCCCAGCATCCATTAGTTCTTCGCCAAAATGGCGGAGTTCAGCCATATTCTCGTTACTTATTGGTGGATTTGGTAAAGGTTTTGGATTGAACTGAGGAAAAAGCTTATAGGGATTGTTTTGGAACTGTATTTCATTAGTCAACCATTCGTCTATTCCTAAAGGTTGCGAGTGTATTAAAGGGTTTGGAATAGCTGGGTCTAAGTTCATTGGAAGTTGGGTTTCAATAGGATGAATAAAAACATTTTCATTAACAGGCTTAATAGTATTATAGCTTGCCAATATAAAATCTAGCTCTTCCTGAGATGGTAATTCCTCAATTTGACTAGAGCTTTCCCCAATTTCCATTTTCTTAGGCTTCGTTTTCTCAAGAGGTGAAGCGTTGAATTCTATAGGTTCTTCTATGTCTGGTATATACCTATTGAAATCTCTGGAAACCTCTATTCTTACTGGATAGAGATTTAAATTCTGAAGGGCGTCAGACAGGTCACTCATGCTGTTATACAAAATACCCATAGTTACTAAGTTTTAAAAATTATAACAAAATTTCATAGAAAACCTTTAAATATTATTCCAGACTATGTAAAACAAATGAAAATTAAAACACACTAGGTTTTATTTGTAAATTTATTTATTTACTGAATAAGGTTTCTAGACTGTAGGTAATCCGGGTGCTAAAACTTTGAATCAAAATATTTAAAGATTTGTATTTACTGTTACGGTGGCTAACATATAAAGATCTGCCTATACTGTACACAATTAGTCAGATAATAAAACACATAATCATAAAATAGCAATTAATAAAAATTATTAAGTATTTCTAAATACTTAATTGGCTTAAATCAGTGGCTCGATAAGTGGCTCTGATACCACCTTTTTCTGTCACGGCCCCCGACCCGGTTTGACCCGTTTCAGGAGCCGCGAGACAGAAATCCCGTGGTATTTAATTAATTGAGTTTAACAGCGGAAGTTTATTATCAGGATCTTTTTAAAGCTAAAATATTTCCCGATTATTTTATTTCACAACTCGGGATAAAACCCCGGTAATTTACAATCATTTGATTTCACGAAGAAATCTTTTATTTTACAAAACATGTTTCTTTATTTAATCATGAGCCACTTCCTTAAGCTTGTAGTGCTATATGGCACTTTTCCTGGATCATAACAGATCACCTGAAACATGTTTGAAAAAGGTTTTGTCAGCGGGAAATACTGAGTGAATCATTCTATTTACATAAAATGATGCATAGTTATTAATTACAGCATAAGAGCGATTACAATGGCTTCTATCTTATTTTTATCTGGCGCTCTGTCACAATGGTGACAAGTCACAATGGTGACGATGGTCATACCACTATTAGATCAATGAACCTAAATAGTGATGATTATCCCTAGTAGGTCAATGAACCTATCTGGGAGAAAATTAGTAATGTGCACAATACCCCACTAGCCAGTGATTCAAGATATCCACGACTTAGTCCCTGTAATTATAACTTTTGAAAATAATTTGAGGTATTGTAAAACAGTTGATAAAAAGAGAATGACTCACATTGCAGATTTAATTTGAGCAGAGCCTAGCCTACTGATTTAGCCTTTTCAACCTAATTTAATAACAGGCACACAATTCTGGGTTAGTAATCAATACAGCATTTACGATAACTCACGAGATCAACCCTCACAACGAATGACAAAGTGCAATCACTTAAACATCCATTGGATTCACAATGAATGACAGAGTATTCCCCGAGTTCAGGTGACACTAACACATCCTGTCGGAATCACGACGAATGACAAAGGATAACCCTAATGTGGGCAGCACTTAAACATCCATTGGATATTTTGATCAATCGGACATTGAATCGTATCAGCGATCGAGTTATTACCCTGATTGCGGCGTCGATTAGTGATCCGTGTGTGTTAATTGTGGTAAACAGAGCTTATCTCAGTGTATATTTGTAATTTGATCGTCGAACGAACAACAGAATGCAAGTGCCAGGCCCTTCTATTTATACCCAAAATTGGCACCTCCCGCTAGTCGCGGAAGAATTCGTGGCATGTGCCGCGTGTCGCCTGGGATGTCATTTCTAGAGTAGAGTAGGCACGTGTCCCAGTAGCTTGGCTGAGTTGGTGAAATTGGAAAATTCGAATTTGACAGCACATAATTTAGATAATCGTGACTAGGGTTTACCCCGCCTGAGTTTTAGGGGCCCTGATCCTGATTCTGATTGTTCTAAAAATTTTAGGGTTTGTTCAGAATCACTTGGGTTTCTCAATTAGGGTTTTCTATTGAATAAAATAATATAATAAATAAGACTTTTGATACGAGTTGTTACAGGTTGGGTTTATTTGTCTGGGCCGAGCATGATTCAACAAGAAGGAGGAAGGATCTCGACCATTTACAAAGGAGGTGTGCGGCCCGGTTATTTTAAAAGATAACATTGATGCGTAAGTAAATTTCTCGTCGCGTGTTATTGTTATTTCACAAATAATAATAATAATAATAATAATAATAATAATAATAATAATCATCATACTCTTCTCGACGATCACGGTCGAGAGTACGGGTTGTCACAAAATCTCTCCCAGGCCGCGTGCAACGACTCTCCCTCGTCCTGGCGAAAGGAAACAATCCGGTTCTGTAGCTTGTTTGTTTTCTCAGGTGGAAAATATTTCAGCATAAACTGCTCCGCCAACTGATTCCAGGTCCTGATGGACCTGGCTGGAAGTGACATAAGCCAAGCTCTAGCTTTGTCACGCAACGAGAAAGGAAACAATCTCAACCGAATTGAATCTTCCGAAACACCTGTAATCCTAAATGTCGAACAAATAGCAAGAAAAGCAGCGATATGCCTCCCGGGATCCTCATGGTCACGCCCGTCAAACTGTACTGAATTCTCCACCATATTAATAATACTAGATCTAATTTCAAAAGTAGGTGCATCAATAGTAGGTTGAAGGATACTCGGCTCCAGGCCTGCCCTTCCGGGCTGATTCGTCTCATTCAACGGTCGCTCATCGTCCGCCATGGTTCTGTCTCCTGCTGCCCTTGAGCCCTCGGCTTCAGCGGGTACCACCGGCTCCGGCTCGCCTCCTGCGAGCAGTAGCCCAACCGCACGAGATCTCGCGCGAAGACGTCTCCTTAGATCACGCTCGGGTTCGTCTGACGGTTCAACAACTTCTGGAGCGGGGGTCGAGAACTTCAACCTGCAAACGAAAAATTGACACAATGAATATTTTATTAATATAATAATGCTGTTTTTTTTTTTTTTTGCTGAAAAGAAACAGAATATTATTTAAAATGGGCTGAAAATTTTATAAAAATCCGAAAATTGGCCCGAAATTTTATAAAAATCAACACAATAAAAATAATCGAATCGGCTAGTATAAAAATGATTTTTAGGAGCCACAAACTCAAAGAATAAATAGATAATAAATCCGGATTAAATAGATAAATGGAACAAAAATTTACAAGTGTACAAAATATTCACGAAAACGAATAAATCGAATTAAAAGCAAGAAATATTAACAAATAAATAATCAAGAAAGTATACACAAATATTAACAAGTATATACACCGATAACACAATGACTCGGGTCGTTCCTAAAGCTCGCCAATTCCCCGGCAACGGCGCCAAAAACTTGACGTGCGCGCATATACACATATTTTTATCATGAATAAACACACGATTCGGTTTTAAATTTATAAAAGTGATTATTACTTTAACATCAAAACACACACGAAAGAGGCAAGTGTACCCCGTCATATATGTAGTAAAGTATCGGTAAAAACCAAGTATCGATCCAAGGAAATGGGCGGAGAAATAATACTAGACCTTTGTCACTAAGCTACCGGTAAAAACATAAGTTGTTTGATTTTTAATAAACTAAAGTAAGCATAAACAAATACTTATAAAACATAGTAGAAAATAGATAAAAAAGCCTTGCTTAATACACAACCAAAGCATGTCAACTACTCCAATTTTGAGACAATTAGTATCCCTTTCGGGAATCCTAACATGACAATCATTCGGAAAGTTAAAACGGTAAATACACTTTAACCATCTAAAATTGTTCTTTAACGTGTAATTGATAAATGTCTATGAAAATCTCTTAAAAATAAGTTAGTCATCCGTTAGGAGTTTTCTAACCTCACTTAAACAAGGAAAGCGACACCGATAAACACAATGTAACCACCGAGACAAGCATAAACTAGATTAAATCACAACCGAGTTCATTTTACAAATCTTGCACATAAATTTACCAAGATAGCAATTTTGGCCTAAACTACTAACTAAGCTAACAAATCATGGCAAGAATTTATAACGACACCATTTAACCCGTTAAGGTCCTTACGTGGCGGCAAGCTTTCTTGATTAACAATAATTACATTTTATTAAACCACTAACCATTTCTAGTATCATGGTGCACACATTTTAACCAAGCTAAACTAGTTAACCAAGTTTAAAGTTTACTAATACAAGATTAATTAAGCTTCATTTTTCAACTATCTTAACTAACCAAATACCAATCATCCAACAAAATTACTTATAATCAAGAAATCAATATCAATAACAAGGTTGCAAACTAATCATCAAAGATTAACATAGAAAATACTTCCAAGTGTCATTACAAACAAAGATTAACATACTAATGGTTATAATCAAGCAAGGGATTGTTGTGTTTTTTCCCAAAGGCTACAATAATACGTAAACATTAATCTAAATGCTTGAAAGATTAACAAAATCATGGAAAGATTAGAAAAACAAACCATAAACAAGCACTAGATTAAGAATCTGGAAGATAACGAAGCTAATTGGCACAATGTGGTTTGAATCCGGGTGAAAGCAGAAGCCTCCGGAGCCTGAAAATCGCCAGAATCGCTTCCAAAATGTCCAGAGTTACGAGCAGAATGTTTCTGCAAGTTTTTATATAATTTCGGTCTCGCACGGTCGTGCATCCTGTCGCACGACTCGTTCACTTTATGAATTATTGGAGGTATGGTGCACCATACTGCATGACGTCATCAGATCTTGACCGGTCTTCGGTCTCGCACGACCGTTCTTCAGATTGCACGATCGTTCACTTCCGGGATCATGTTGCACGGACAACTGCACTGGTGGTGCAGTTCCGGGGTTTTGCTGGACATCGGATCCGCACGGGGTGCAATCAGACGCACGCCCGTGCATTACCGGGATATGCTTGCACGCTGAGTCGCACCCTCGTTCATTGCCGGGCTGGGCTGGTTTTGTCGGAGATGCACGGTCGTTCACATGGTCGCACGACCGTTCCACTTGCCCAGGTCAGAATTCCAACAGAATGTTCGCAGCTTTGTCGTTTTGTCCGGAAAGTCCTCGTTTTCACTATCATCTTGTCTGGTATGCTGTTTTAGGCCTGTAAACAAAAATATACATGATTAAGTATCCGAATGATGGTTTTATGGCCGAAAACGCATAAAATGGGGATAAAATGGGGGACTAAAATATGTGTAAATTAGCGAATATCACCAAGTGTTCTATGGGCCATAAGAACAACCGAAAAAACAAGCCACAAAAGAACACCTTACATCTTGGTGTTTGGATCTGAAGTCATGATTCCAGCTGAAGTAGGAGTTGTAACACAAAGAACGGTCAACATGGATCCCGAAGCAAACCAAAAAGAGACCATGTTGAACTTACAACTCCTAGAGGAAGCACAAGACCAAGCTGCAATCCAAGAAGCCAAGTACAAACAAGTCATGGAAGCCTATCACAAGAAAAGAGTCAAGCACGAACACTTCAAGCCAGGAGACCTAGTGCTTAGAAACAATGAGGCTAGTAAAAAAGAAAACCAAGGAAAGCTTGGCCCAAAATGGGAAGGGCCATACACAAACCTTGAGGCACATAGGGGTGGATTCTATAAGCTAGCCGACTCAGAAGGTAAAAAGCTTCCAAGACATTGGAATGGAAAAACCCTTAAGAGGTTTCACGTATAATTAAGAAAGATTGGCTTGTATTTCACAAGTTGTATTTCAAGAGTTGTACTATGATCACCTTTTGTAACACAATATTTCTTGAATGAATGATAATGTTTTATCAAATTTGTCTTTCTATCCTAAAATCAGGTTGAGAACCTAGCAAAAAACTCCATGGCAAGGGCCATGTAAGGGGATGAGCTCCCAGGCCATATCACTCAATAGGTTCAAAGGTTGAATGGACCTATATAAGGAGTGAGTTCCTAAATCAATACAACTCCATGAGACTTATAATTGAAAAACAAAGCTGTCTCATAGACGGGTTCGAGCAGCCTACACCAAATGTTCCTTAAGCCTTAGAAAAATTATCAAAAAACAGGCTTACGAAATGAAATCAAACCAAGGAAAATAATAGGATAGGTGCTATGTCTTATTGTTAAAAATACCAAGGCTAAGTGACTGCAGCACTGCACCCTTTAAGGTATGAAAAACATAAAGACAACACAAACCCAACAAAGACAAAACCACTAAGAAAAGAAATAAGTCAAGGAACAATGCAACAACATGAGTAAAAAGGTTACACACAAACCAAAACCCAAAAATACAAACCAAGACATCAAGTCATAAGACCAAACTGGTAATTGGAAGCCTTGAAGGCTTCAAGCTACATACAAACGACCAAAAGCCTTGAAGGCTTGAAGCCAACCAAGCTGCCTTAACAAAACAGGCATAAGCACAAAAAGCATAACATAAGGAAAATAATAGAAACTTAGTAACATAATAAAAGAAGCCTTAACAGGCTTCCAAGCATCCAAACAAGTTAAAGCTAGCCTTAGTGGCTCGCAAACATAGGATATTGTTCAAACGACAGCCAAGGCCAAACCACAACCATAAAACAGAAACCTTAAGGGTTTTCTGTTTCCTATATTCATAGGAATCAATGGGAGAATGGAAAATTGCTCAAGCGGGCTAGGTGCCTGAGTCCGAGTCTGCATCTCAGCAAAAGTGTTTAACAGAGATACATAACATTGTTCGACAAGATGCTAAGAAAGCTACGAATAAACCCAAGAAGTTTTTACTTTGCATCACTTACCACAGGCTTTGATGTACCAGTCTCATCACCCTTAGTTTTCTTGGCCTTTTTCTTTCTCTTCTTACCTTCCTCAACAGCCGTCCCAGAGGCTTCAAGACTTGGATCCTTCGAGCCCTCACCAACACCAGAAAAGGTATCTTCACTATCACCAGAGCAGGAACGCTTCTTTGACAAAGATCCAAGCACTTCCTTGCAGACAACCTCATCAAGCCCACGTGGTTTCAAATCCTGCAAAACAGATATGTGCTTGCCAAAACATTTTGAGACCTCACCAACGTAGGGATAAGTCAAGCGTTCCATCACTCGGACTGAATCCTGAAAAACCTTGAGAGCTTCGGGCGGTAGAGGGAGGATTTGTCTTGAGAATCACCGGACTGGCAAGCTTTGTAGCCGGCAACATAACCCTGATGCCTCCCATGCTCCAAAAGTTTGCCATACACACCACCCAAAACACTGTTAAATTCAGCCGAATGCAGGAGGTAAGTAACAACTTGTTGAAATCCGTGTTCAATCAGCCACTTGTTGTCATTAGAAACTTGAACCTTCTAAGCCTCCAAGGCTTCCACCTGCTTCTTTAACTCACCAACCTCTGCCTCATGCTTTTGGGTTAACTCTTCAACTTTATTTGACAAAGTTTCCCCCTTTTTCACCAAGCCTTCATTTTCTTTCTTCAAACTGCTCACAGTAGCCTTCATCTTGTCCTTTTTCTTCGAAAATTCCTCATACTCATGCATCCTCTTACGAAAACGAGCAACTCCTTAAGGAAGCATAACAGCAAGGTTACAAGTACTTAAAATCATACGAGACAGCATCATGTCATCATCTATCTCAGCAATAGTACCATGAACCAAGGGAGGATCAATATGGCTCAACACATCCTCACAAACAGTAGCATCCTTGAAACTATCACCCAACTTCACACCCCAATCAGGTACATAAACCTGATGTGGGTCAAGACCTTCAGAACCGCTAACACTTTTACCAGATGAGCCTGCCACAACAACCCCTTTACCAACAAACTTGTTCCCAGCAATAACCAACTCCTTCTCCTTGTCAACACCTTCATCCACGGCATGATCCACAGAAACACAAATATCATCACTCAAGTCCACATGTTCCGGAGTAGATGGTGGACAAGAAGTATTCAGACGACGATTTGAACGTCGGACAACCTTGAGAACAATAGCCTTCTTAAAACCCTTCACATCAGGCACACCTACATAACCCGAACCCTCGAACCTTTGTTCTGAACCCTTAACCACAACATTTTCGCCAGGAGTAGCCTGGACATCCCCGATGTATCACCGCTCTTAATGAATTCCAAAGCAGACATAACTGCAAAAAATGGACAAGCATATTTAAGGATCATAAAATGCAAGTAAAAGAGAAAAAATAAATGTGCAAAAACATACCCTGTCCATCCCTCATAAGAACTAGGTCTCAATTTGGTTTATCCCACAACTTACTAATACCCATTAACACCAAAAGTTGCTCGGGAAAAGGACGAACCCTTGAGGGACATTCCCTAATAATTTCAAGAAAACGGGAGTTTATCTCAGAAGCAAAAGGTTCGGGTTCGTTAAGAATGGCCTCGGGTCGCCTCCAAACCATTTTGAACGGAAGAATCTCATCCGAGACCCAGAAAAACCGATCCTTCCAGGTACCAAGGGTGGTAACCATAGATGAAACTAGGCAAATATCGGCTTTCGATTTCTCAAATGTAAACCAATCGCCGTTCTTTGCCAACCGAAAGAAACGGCGGAACGATAACAAAGTAGGATCATAACCACACGCTCGACATAAAACCTCGAAATGCAAAACCCTAGCCAAACCTTGTGGGTGTATTTGACCAAAAGACACCCGATAATACTCTAACACGTTTAAAACAAAGAGTGAAAATGGATGTCGAAGATTAGAAAACTCAAAGTGTCGACAGTAAAGAGCAATCGAACCAGCCGGACACTGATCGATTGAGACATCCATCCCCGGAACAACTGGTTTAAACTTTAGCCCAATTCCCCATTCCATACAAAACGTTTCAACCTCCTCTTGGGTTAAACGCGGATAACTTACGACTAAATCTTTACGAGCACCCATAAGTTATGATCGAAAGAAAGAAAAGCGAAAATAAAGAACTAACCTGGACGAAGAGAAGGGAAGATATGAAGAAAACTTGAGAGAAAATGAAGGAACTTTGTGATTGTGATGATAAAAAATAAAAAAATAAGGCTAAAATAGGAGTTATGATTACACAGCAGTTAATTGCGCTGCAAAAACCGCCGACCAATAAACTGCCACACATCAATCAAATCAGTTGTCAGTTTTGAAATTCAAAAAATTCTCAACTATCCTCAACCCTTCAAGCCTCGAAGCCTTTGAGCAATGAAAATAAATGTGTAAAAGTCAGAAGTCTTTGAGCTCATTCCCAAAAACCTCTGACTTTGGGGGCTGATGACGGGGGTAACCCAAGACCAAATGAAATGACTAAAACACATGAATGCTTAAAAGGTTGAAAGGTTTAAAGGTTAAAAACCCGGGAGCTAGGATAAAGAAATACATGAACAGTAAACGGTCACATCTCTGATTGCTTCACCAACTCTCCTAGCCGCCAAAGTAAGGCGAGTACACAGAACGCAGTCTTTTACCCGCAGGTCAAAAGGCTTGAACCCCCTAAAGGGTAAGTCCCCCACTGCAGACATACTTCACTAGTCAATGGTTTCTTCTTTGGGAGATAACCTTCTCTATATATATGACACTTCATTAAGTGTGAAGGACATTCTGGATCAGCTCTGATTCTACACGAATCTCTGGTCATTGCTCTTGAGTACTTGCTCTATGCAAGTCACTCTCCATCACATTCAACACACACATTCTTATTGCTCCCACATCCGAGACTGAGTACATTTCAGTGGAGGATCCCGAGCAAACAACAAAATCAAACTAGTGAGCCTCTCTCCACGTCTTGCAAACGTAGGGGGACCCCACGACCTGCATTAGGCAAAACTAAACCCTTCAACTCTTTTGCCTAACCAGCCTCGCTACTAACACTGGTCTATTATTTGTTGCATCAACAATTCCCATGTTACCCTTATAAAAAAATAACTTAATAATTATGTGATTAGATGGATGGAGAAGGACCTTTTAAGTTTTTCATTTAGGTTTTTTTATGATCATTCCCCTCTAAATGTGTTTTATTTATTCTTGTTTTTTTTTTTTTTTTTTTTTAATCCCTTGAGGTTTTCCCAATTTTCACAATTCAGTTTCTAAGTTTCAAAATTAAATATAACCCAATCCAAAAAATCTGAAACCAAACCATTTTAACACTTCAACCAAACCCAAATATCAACCCATCCATACATCTTAAAAGGAAGAATCAAACCCCTATAATATCTGTTCATCTACTAGACTATCGAAGCTAGTTTAACATTGTAAACACAAAATTGCTCATATAAAGTCCAGATTAATTTTAAAGGCAAAAGATCAAATACAAATAATCTTAACATACTAAACATACAAATCGAAGGAAAACTCAAAAAGACAAGGTGGCATTTTTGTAATTACCACCAACTATCAAAGTTACTATACAAATACGAACTCAACAAAAAATACCTAAAAATCACAAATTTTTTTTTAACATTTTTTATTAAAAAATCGCTACATTTTGTTAGCAAAAATAAATAAATAAATAAATAAATTTGCAGCTACTAAGAGTAGCGATTTTTTAATAAAAAATGTTTAAAAAAAATAATTTGTGTGTTTTTTTTTATTTTTTTAGGTTTTTTGGGGGTTTAGTTTTTATCATTTTAGCTTGGATGGGGGGTGGTGTTAGGTTTTTGGGGGGTGGGGGGTTTAGGGTTTTTTTTAGGTTTTTTAGGTATATTTGTAGAGTAACTTTGATAGTTATTGATAATTACAAAAATGTCACCTTGTCTTTTTTAGTTTTCCTTCAATTTGTATGTTTAGTATGTTAAGATTATTTGTACAAGAACTTTACTCTTTTAAAAACTTAAAAGATGGGTGAAATAAGTTATTTATTTTTCATGAGAACTTAATAGTGATATTAACATTGTTAGTGGCATGTTGGTTGTAGGATAAGACTTTGAGACCAATGGGTCCTGGGTAATGGGTCCTACAAGAGACTCCCATATTTATTAGGTTTACACCTGAATTTGTGTATAGGCATTATGCCTAATAGAGATGGATATGATCGGGTGGTTCCGCTCGTGGCATTATGCCTAGTGGAGATGGATATGATCGGGTGGTTCCGCTCGTGGCACGATGATACTCCAGTGGTACGTCAGTGATCCAAATTTGCCGTTCAAAAAAAAAAGAGTAAACTTCCGTTTTGCTCCCTGTGGTTTGGTCACTTTAACGGTTTTGCCCCAAACCTTTAAAAATAGCCATTTTCCTCCAGTAGTTTGCTATGTTTTTTTCCATTTTGCTCCCCGCCTCTAACTCCATCAAAATTGTCTGTTTTTCCATTTTGCTCCCCGTAGGAAGCAAAATGGAAAAACAATAGCAAACTATTGGAGGAAAACGGCTATTTTTAAAGGTTTGGGGCAAAACCGTTAAAGTGACCAAACCATAGGGAGCAAAACGGAAGTTTACTAAAAAAAACTTAAAAGGAAAATATATATATATATATATATATATATACACACCTATTTTTTCCTTAATAGCATGCCACAAAAGGTGCCCAAAATCAGAACTTGTGAATTAGAGGCTCAATGTAAATTATAAGGTGAAGGTATAAGAAAACGACTATCTTGGTTTCAAAAAAGCTCGTATGAGACACACCTTAAAAAAAAATTTACTGTATTATTTAGACAAATTTCCGATGGCATCCCTAGAAAATAAATCCCGGGTCCACCACTACTTGAGAGTCCATGAGCTTTGTGTGCTTAAATACATGAATGTGAATAAACAGAGAATACGAGTTAAAAAGTAAAAAATAACAATTTTTTTATTTGTTTTATTTAATCATATATTTGAATCAATTATTTAATTACTTTAAGATTTTTTAGTCACACAACTATTATCATCCTTGGAATCTTTTAAAACCATTGAACAAAGCATATAAAACTAACAAGTCATTAAACATATTATGTGATTAAGTATTCCAAAATGCGGATTATTGATCCAACTTTAACTGTTTTTCTCAGATCTAAAGTTAAAAAAAATGTCACAGTTACAGAAAACCGCTACCGTAATAAAATGGGAAACTTTTTAATTAAAAAACCTTACAAATTTCGCTTCTGAGACGAGCTTTTATGAATTAAAATGGCCGCAAATTCAGACATAGTAACCGGTGAAAGTGAAACCCCTTCCAATGATTTCACCGGCACAGAACCATGCAAAGCATTCGAGCCCAAACAAAGATGCGATCCCGACTTGTTCAACGTGCAAATCTTTTCTATTTTTCCATAAATCCTTCACGTGATTGAGTTCCTTCCAAAATGATTCGTTACGGCTAGGAAGACTGCACAAAACCATAGATGATTGAAGGGGTTTATAAACAATAATGAACTGTTAGTTAGAGCATTCACAATGGTTCCCCTATATATTTGTGAGTGTGTTACGTATATTCTAATGAATGGTTATGAGTGGATCAGAGAGAAAATGTTAATGTTCATCTGTAACTACGCTGGAAACACTGTTCACCTTTATAAATTTTTTAATATTTTTGAAAGTGGTTGTGAATGGAGGAGAGAGAAAAGGCAATGATAATGGTATAAAAAATATTTTTTAATTAAAAATGAGAGGAAAAAAGTAGTGATTTTTAGAGTTACTATAGGAACGAGGATAAGGAATTCAATGTGAATGCTCTTAGTTCTGTCGCTTTTTAATTATACGAATCTTTAAGGCATGTTCAGGATCTTGGTTTGAAAAGCATGCGGCGCTCCGAGGCGTTTAGGCCCCAAAAGCTGGGGCCCACACAACAAATGCGTGAGTTGTGAAGTGCTTACAACCAGAAATTGTGTCCCTCTTACGTATCAGCCTATATATATCAAGTAGAAATTTTCTTAGTGTCTATATACCTTTGGGAATTTTGCTTGTAAACCTCCTAGAACCCTAATTTTGACCGGTTTTGACCCAAACACTAGCTCCTTTATCGTAGTTGATTATTTTATGTCGACTATAATATTAATCACCGACCTGTTTCGACCCGTTAACTCCTATATAATACAAAAAAATTAAGTTTCTTAAAGTTATAAAAAGACTTTTACATGACTTGCTTGTGCACTCGTATGACCTCTTATTACAATTTCATACTTTCACATATGTTGTGACATAAAAACGAGAAACAAAAAGGCAAGGCTTGAGGGGGTAATTTAACTCATTTCCGTAAAAACAGGCCAAACAAGGTTACATTTTATTAAAAATTGGTCAAACAAGTAAAATTTCATCAGCTAAAAAAACAGTTCGAATGGTTTAAAAGTTTCCCAAGCCTAAAGTATATTTTTAGCATGTAGAACATGCTAAATTGCTTTCATCAACAAAAGTAGCTAATTATTTTATGAGCAAAATGCCATTTTCGTCCCTGTGGTCAGTTTTGCGACTTTCGTCCAAAGGTTTTTTTTTTCGCATGTGGATCCAAAAGGTTTGAAATCTTGTCATTTTCATCGGCTCGTAAACTCCATCCATTTTTCTCCATTAAGTCAAGGGTATTTCCGTCTTTTTTGTTAACTTGAAGGGCAATTCGGTCTTTTTCAGGGGTATTTGGTCTTTTTACATAAACTGGAAAAGACCAAATTGCGCTTTAAGTTAGCAAAAAAAAGGAAATACCTTTGAATTAACAGAGAAAAATGGATTGAGTTAACGAGTCCGATGAAAATAAACCTTTTGGATCCAGATGAAGATAAACAAACCTTTGGACGGAAGTCACAAAATTGGCCAAACCTCAGGAACGAAAATGGCATTTTACTCTTATTTTGTTAAAGTAGCTAATAATTTTA
The DNA here is from genome assembly GCA_030545235.1 of Helianthus tuberosus. Taxonomy (NCBI): domain Eukaryota; kingdom Viridiplantae; phylum Streptophyta; class Magnoliopsida; order Asterales; family Asteraceae; genus Helianthus; species Helianthus tuberosus. The sequence goes on along the minus strand of CM060403.1, from coordinate 7,805,230 downwards.
ATTAAATCTATATTAGTTTCTAAATAAGAAATCACAATTATTATAAAACTAGAAACTAAATTAGAATTGTCGTAAAACCAGATAGTTTACCTGGCGAGACGAGTGTAGAACAATTGTTTGGATAACTCGTTGCACTTCTCAACGGTGGCTGGCTCTTGAATATATTGTTTGTTTTGCTCCAACAATTGCTTGTAATAAGTAGTTCCATGTTTGGACAAGAACTCTGAAGCTAGGGTTGCTTTTGATTGCAATTGCTTTAATTTTGACGCCATTCTATCTGCAATTGACACTTATTTTAGTATTAAAACGCAAATAACAATTATTTTAATATAAATGTTCAACGCAAAATGACTAATTATTAGAAGTAGCAATCCATTATTATAAAAAGGAAGATTTGGAATGCTTTTACCTATAGCATGTTATATGGGTATAATAGAATAAATTAGTTAAAAAGAAGAGTAAAGTACACCGATGGCCCTTGTGGTTTTGGATTTGGTCCCTGTGGTTTGCACTTTGTGACGCATTTTGTCCCTAGCCAACAACTCTAAAGGTTTTAGCCGGTCCAAGTTATAGGAAACTAAATGCGTTACAAAGTGCAAACCACAGGGACCATCCATCATCCATGTACTTTTGAAAAAAGTTAGGAACTAAATGTGTTACATAGTACAAACCACAGGGACCACCCGTGTACTTTTGAAAAGTTAGGGACTAGATCTAAAATTTTGGTAAACCACAGGGACCATCCGTGTAGTTTACTCTAAAGAGAAAAGGGGTCAAATACGTTAAAACTCACCCAATGTGTATTCTAAATGCATACAAACCTCCTAAATTGCTTTGCTTCAAAAAACAAACAGATTGATATCGTAATAATACAATCTTTGTGATCAGATTTAACACATTAATTGTTCCATTTAGGTCACTCCCACTTTTAGAAACAATTATAAAACTTGATTACTATCTAGATAATTGAAAAGACTGTGTTTTGGGATCAACCTTTTATAACCCACCCAATTTGCTACCTCTATTAACCATGTATAGAAGTTGCAACCATTAGATGCAGCAAGAAACAAGCAAATGTATAAATGAAATAAGAAACCACAAGTTGAGTAATAAAAGTCTAAAATCACACGAATTTATCTAATTGGATCACTTTGTTATTTCTAGAAAAAGTTAAAGTCTAAAATCACACGAATTTATCTAATTGGTTTAAAAAAGCGCGCCTTAGGCACGAGGCGACCTCAGGCGCAAACCAAAATGCCTTGTGTGACATAAGGCGCAGGGTGTACAAAAGGCGCAGGTGAGGCGCGCTTTTTAGGCTAAAATTTGACCTGAGGCGCAGGTGAGGCTAAAATTTGACCTGAGGCGCAGGTGAGGCGCGCGCCTTTTCTACATGGGGCGTTTCTGTGCAGCTGAGTGTTGTACAACAGGCTTTTTATGTTGTACATTTCTGTTTTTTTTTTCATTTTAAAACATATATAAAACTTAATATTAGCTAAATCAAAGGTAGGGGATGCTAAAAACCTATGGGATATATAAAATAATTAATATAATCACTTTGCGCCTTGCTTACGAAAAGCTCACCGCTTTTGTGCTTTGCGCCTCAGTTTTAGACCTCGTCGCTTTTGTGCGCTTCCCGCTTTTTTAAACCAAGTGTAACATATGCAGGTGGAAAAAAATGCACTCAATTTAAAATTAAGAATAACAATGAAACAACATTTACATATTGACGCCTATTTCTTGAGCTTTGTTTGTTATAGGCTGCATGATCATGAACTGTATTCTGTTTATTCAAGTATTCAACAACTCCATTGAATAAAATTCCTAACAAAATTTTGCTGAGCAACGTAAATATCATGTTCAAATTATTGTTCTTAAGTGTGACTGTGTGATATTTTCGATCATAAGGGTGTCGGGGGGGCCTTCAAAATGAACCCACCAATGACAGAGTGCTACCTCATTTTTACCCAAAGTGAACCTAAAGTACCCAAATTGCAACGATTTATCCAAATGGTTTAAAGTGCCGAGATTCACAAACCAGTTTTTTTACCAATATGCCGAACCCAAAGGATTTGCGGCGGTGTTCCAGTTTTACCCGATTAACCCAATGAATGGTCTATCCTGATTACGCCCCCTTCACCCTAACAACAATACTTCAAGTTGTTTTTTCAGTTACCACATCAGACTTGCGGGACCCACCAATACCCTGTTAACCAAACGAGAACGGATAAACACCTGACAAGTGGCAAACTGGATTTAAAACAACACATACATCTTAAATTATACTTACAGCTTAAAATAGGGGCTACTTGTATTAATTAACAGATTATTAATAACTGTAAACAGTAAAACAATTTATGAACAACAAAACCCTAAAATGATCGTACAAACAAAACCCTAAATTGAAAACAAAACGCCACCAAGAAAATCAGGTAAGAAAACTTAAAAGGATCATGATATGGTGAATGAACATAAGACAGGTGAAAGATCTAAGCAATGTGAATCGAAAACCCGCATAAGAAAATGCAAATTGAAAAGGGGTTAAGAGATAAGAAGAGCAACCTGAAGTCTGAATTGATTGATGAGATTTAGTTTGGTAAGATCACACACACTCGCCCTTTGCCACTGGTTTGGGCAAAAAGAAAGAAAACTATGATGTCGTTCCTGTGGGGTTTGGGTCCAACCCAGGTTGGCTGTTAAAAAAACATCTTTTTAACCGTGATTTTTGCCTGTTTTGGTGGAAAATGTCACTTCAGTTCAAAAAAAAGTTGCGTCAATTCCGTACACAATATTTTTGAAACGTGCCACTTCAGTCCGAAAAGATAACGCATTGCGCTAGTTCCGTCCTCAACGTTTTTAATTGCGCGTTATCTTTTTTGACTGAAATGGTTTCAAAAATGTTGAGGACGGAACTGACGCAAATTTTGTTTTGGACTGAAATGACATTTTCTACCAAACCACAGGGACGAAAATGGCAGTTAACTCTTGTTTATAATGTAAATTATAAGTTTTGTTTATCTTTACAGGGAAATGATCAAATATGAAGTTTATTTTGGCTAGGAAGTGTACGAAGCAATAGGATTAGGACATGTGGCAACATTTAAAATAAAGAAAAAGGGTATTTTAGTCAATCCGACCATTTCTTCTTCCTTTTCAAAACCCACCATTTTCAAAACCCACAATCTTCAACCATTTCTTCACTTTCTATCTCAATAATCACCACATTATAGTGCGATTTTCATCACCAATCAATGATTCAAACACCCGATCAACGTGTTCTTCAGCTTTTTTGAAGAAAACCCAGTTTAATTTCATACAAAATCTCGTTTTTTTCCGGTGATTTTGAAGATAATCACTCGATTCGAGCACTGATAAGTGTTTCAATTATTCAAAATTCGTCAATTGTTGAAGAAATCACTTCGATCCATGTAAGAAATTCTTTAATTTCATTTTTACGATCTGGGTTTTTGATTTAGTCATTGCGTTTTACGATCTTGGCGGGGGTCCGGGGGCAGCGCCCCTGGTTGCGGGGTCCCAGGGGCGCGGCCGCCCCTGGTTGCGGGGTCCCTGGTTTCGATTAAATTGCTGTAATAAAAATGCATCAGAAAAATTAATTTTCTATAAATTGCCTCTGGAAACTGCATTCGTAAACTGCATTGGTTCAGACAGTTCACAGCACAGACAAAACTATTGTCATGGTTCAATGCTTTTTAGAGAGAACACTTTCTTTGGAGTTTTTAGGCAATTGCGTTTTAGAACTAAAACATTTTTATGTGTTTTCTGGCCATTGCGTTTTAGAAAAACACATTCTTGAAGTGTTTTTGGTGCATTGCGTTTTAGGTAAAACACTTTTTTAGGTGTTTTCAGTCCATTGCGTTTTACAGAGAACACTTTCTTTTGTTTTTTAGGCAATTGCGTTTTAGAATGAGTCATTTTTAAGTGTTTTCTGGCCATTGCGTTTTACAAATAAGACATTTTTTTTGTGTTTTTGGTGCATTGCGTTTTAGGTAAAACACCTTTTTATGTGTTTTCAGTCAATTGCGTTTTAGAAAACAGACATTTTAAGTGTTTTCTGGCCATTGCTTTTTAGAAATAAGACATTTGTATGTGTTTTTGGTGCATTGCGTTTTAGGTAAAACACATTTTTATGTGTTTTTCGTCCATTGCGTTTTAGAAAGTACATTTTCTTTTGAGTTTTTAGGCTATTGCGTTTTAGAAATAAGACACTTCTTTGTGTTTTCTGGCCATTGCGTTTTACAAACAAGACATTTCTTTGTGTTTTTGGTGCATTGCGTTTTAGAAAAATGTCATTTTTTAGGTTTTTTTTTCATTGCGTTTTACGTAACTGGGATTTTTCTATTGCATTTTACGCAACTGGGTTTTTAAGTTTTTTTTTGAAAATATAGCAATAGTATACTCGTTTTAAAGATAAAAAACGCTCGTTTTTTGGTGCAATTTTTATTAAAAAATAATGTCGTATGAAAGAGTTATTAACGTTTAAAAAATGGGGGGGGGGGGAATTGGAGGAGAGAGAAACTATTGCCTTGCATTGACTAGAATACCTCTTTTCTTCCCTTCAATTTCCATCATTTAATCTTAGCCATTGATTAACTAAATGGATGGTCAAGATCACTTCCTAGCCTTCTTAGCCAAATAAACTTCCTATTGTTTATTTGTTTTTCAGATGGTGTTCTTTACCTTTAAAATTAATAATTTTTTACTTATTGTTTCAAAATCTTGCATATTATGCTTTATAGCCCTGACTTAGTTAATTTTTTCTGTTAATCTGGTCTCATGAGAGCAATTTTGTCATTTTACCTTTTAGCAACTAATTATATAAATAATTTAGACAACTAACCTTTTTAATTTTAAAACACTTTAAAACCAAAATGTTTCCACCATAACCACCACCACCACAATCTCTTTCCACCACCGCCACATGTTTTCACCATCACCACCAAACCCACTACCCTTGCAACTACACCATCACCACCCATCCACCCACCATCGCATCATCCACCACTAAACCCTAACACATCAACTTTACAACATTTCAGATCTAAATTTCAACCACATAAATCCAAAACATCACTTATGTATTTTTCATCAAAGCTTAACACCCAAAACCCTATTTATCTTAGCCAAAATCACTTGATTAAGAACCGCCACTCGGTTAATCTCCGGCAGCTACGCCACCTCGTCGAGCTTCCTGAAGTACATCGTTGTCGTGTTCGTTCCAAGTCCTCCTCCGTCGTACATTCCAAGTCCTCCGTCGTCGAGCTTCCCAGCATACACTGCCACCGGAGCCTTTTTGTTCGTTCCTTCGTCGTGCTTCTTCATTGTTTGGATGGTGAAATGATAAGATGACTGTGCTAGTGATGAAGATGTTGAGAGGAGTGTTGTGGGTTTTCAGCATTGGGTTGTATGGTTGTGGAGAGTTTAAAGAAAGTGTAAAGTCATATATATATATATATATATATATATATATATATATATGGGAATGTTCATTTGAGAAGAATATTCTTGCAAGAAGAAAACTAAATTAATCTAGACCCTATATTTTTTTTGATCAATGGTTGTGAATCAATACATTATTGTTGTCCACTTTCAATTAATGTTTTAATTAATAAGGGTAGAATAGACAATTTGATGTATAACACTATTAAATATTATAAAGGGTTACTCCAATCTCATTAATGCCACCATAATTTTCTCCTTCACCATCATTAATGTTTTGGGTCCTACACCAATTTTATAAGGAGCGACTAAATTATTTAAAGTGTTGTGTCCTACACATATAATATTATATGTCGTAAAATTATTTAAAAGTGTTGGGAACCTACACCAAAACATTGTTTTCTTGGTGTAGGAAACGTTGTTAGTATGGTGTAGAAAACGTTGAATATGTAGAATCATGTGCATGAATGTTTTTATTGTGTAAGATGCACAACTATTTTATAGGATAGACTCATTAAATGATTAGGGTTTATTAATTTAAATAGCAAAAATAAAGGGTAGACTAATTAAATGATTGGTTTAAATTACCTTTGTACCCTTTTATTCTTTTTATTCTTAATTTGTGATTCTTCTCATTTGAACTCTCCACTATATATATATATAGGGTAAGGATAGTGTAAAAAGGGCCTAAAGTGTGAGAAGTGTGAGAAGTGTATTATAACACTATATATAATACTATATAACACCATATAAACACCGTATAACAATATGTAACACCATATAATATCATATAACACTATGTAACACTATATAACATTATATAACAAATATAACACTATACATCTATCATAGATATGCTATCAGACAACCTATAGTGTTATATTTGTTATATAATGATATATAGTGTTACATAGTGTTATATGGTATTATATGGTGTTACATATTGTTATACGGTGTTTATATGGTGTTATATAGTATTATATATAGTGTTATAATACACTTCTCACACTTTGAGCACTTTTACAGGATCCTCTACCTATATATATATATAGGGGACCGCTAAAATGAAAACCACCTCTAGTTGTAAGAACCGTGAGAACTACACCGTATGGGGCGAGGTGGACCAATTTTTTTCATAAACGTAGATGCGTGTATTATAAACACATTTGTAAAAAAAAATTTCAAAAAAAAAAAATGTCGTGTGTGTAGTTTTAAGCACCACAAGTTTGCGTTTACGGGTACCGTAAATTTTGTTTAAAATTTACGGTACCCGTAAACACAAACAAAACTACACACACGACATTTTTTTTTGAATTTTTTTTACAAATGTGTTTATAATACACGCATCTACGTTTATGAAAAAAATTTTGGTCCACCTCGCCCCGTACGGTGTAGTTCTCACGGTTCTTACAACTGGAGGTGGTTTTCATTTTAGCGGCCCCTATATATATAGGGTCAGGATTTAGAGAAAACGGTGAAAAGTGTGAGAACGGTGAGAACGCTTATGGGTCGTCCGATCAAAACAATCCATGGACTAGATTGCGCGGTGGCGTTTTAGTAAATAACATCAATTTTATTATGTGGGATGCGCTTCATTAAGGGTAAAGGGTCTTTTACCGCTCATATTCAAAACGCCATCAAATGATAACTCGCCATTAAAAAAAAACTCCATTAAAAACAAAACACCAAAAATTACTTATAAAACGCATTGGATATTACAGGAAGATGAAACAACATAGTAACTGAATTTCAGTTATTATCATTTATTAGAAGAAAATTCCCTCCTAAATTACGCGCCAAAAAACATCATTATATAAATGAGGTAAAACATAGCTTCCATAATCACTTCAATCTATCCATTTCTGCAAAAACATCTTTAACCAAAAACGCCAACTTAACCAAAATGCCAAAAATGGCAACAATCGTTTCGTGGAGATACACTCTGGCAATCAGACGATTCGTCCTCCGTTTTGACAACAGAAGGAGGGTGTATGTTAAGACGGTCAGGGCAATTCTGAAGATGGAAGAAGACATACAGAGGGGAATCTTATCCCTTGGCATCGCTCTAGACAACGAATGCCATGAAACACATATGCTTATGAAAGCATTAACCAGAAAATTTGGACCAATCAAAGCAGATGTGAAGCCGGACCCTATCATGACATCTTGGCGTTTTGATGATGAAACAGACATGGTGACCGTTATATACGACAGCGGAGAGCAGCAAGTCTACTGGCTAGAAAACATCATGACAAAGCAGCTTCTTGGTTTCATGGAAGAATTGCATAACGCCACTTGTACCAATACAGAAATAGACTCAAAATTGGAGTTAATGCAAGACATGTTCATGTGGAGGCTTCAGAATCTTCAGGAACAAGAAGCTGATGAAGGTGAAGGTGATGACATGGATGAAGATCCTGATGAAGACTCCGAGGAGGAAGAAGATGACGCAAGTGATGGATACTTTTCGGATAAAGTACCTTCTGACGAAGGCTTTTCATTTTTTTTTCCTCTTTTTTCTTCTTCTGTGTAATCTTCTTTTTTTAAGATAATTAAATGATATATTTATCTCTTTATTATCAAAACGCCAAAAAAATACTAAAAATGGTTATTCCTTACAAAACGCCAAAAATAACAAAAAAACATTTTTCCTGCTTAATATTTTATTTACTCTGTTATTGTATTTTGTGTAACACCCCGAAAACGGGTTTGGTAATCAAACCCCGTTAATACTAAAAGACGGGTAAAGTACCATTAGCGGTAGAAGTAACCCGGTAAATATTAGGATTTAAATAAATAAACCTAATATTTAATAAAACGTGAATGAATACTTTTAAGGAAATAAGTTTATAAAAGGCCCGAGTTAACGGGACTTAAAAATAAAACGGGTTATAATTTCCCCGAACCCACCAAGTAACTAGGAATATCAACCTAGTTAAATATGTGCCTTAAAACAAAGAAGGAAACTTGGAAAATAACCCTTATTATAAAGCTACAAACTAGAGGGGCTAAAAAGGGAAGAATTGAAACTTAATTTATTAAAATTAAACACAACACACACACTAGGTATGTGTGTGCGTGTTCTGGTCGACCAGGAGAAAGCTCAGGAGAGCTCAAACCCTAACTTCAACAAATTGATCAAATTGAAGCCCAAATCAAGAGCCAAATCAATGCATGAACACAAATTCGTGATCACCAAGTCAAGGGGATCGTGAGGTATGTTGAATTTCTAACATTCGTGAAGTTGTAAAAATTTGATAATCATCCTAATCGCGAATTAGGCATGAATTAGAGAAGCTATGGCTAGATAAGTGATGTATACTTGCTTAGGAACGAAACCCTAAGTGAAAATCATACCTAACATGCTATGAATTAAATGATTGAATGAATTCCCACACTAGGCTAAGTGGGTATTAGTCATAAGGTGGAATTGATGATATGATTATGATTAGAATCATCATGCATGTTAAGTAATCGGGAAATACTTAAACAAATTTCAATTTTGAGTATTTGATCATAAGTGATAGTGGTAAAATTTGATGTTAATCTTGGTAAAAATAACTAGTTATGAACTAGTTTGTAAATGTGCAAAAGTATGCCCACTAGGTGTTTGTTAAAATGCCTAAATGAAGCTAAAATGTTGAAATTCCATGTGAAGTGTGCATTTGAATATGTCGATAGATCAATTGACTTTTAGGAAGTCAAACTAATCAATGATTTAATCGAGTGATAAAGTCGACATAAGACCCGTTAGATGGAGTAGTCATAATTGATAATGACTAATCTAACCATCTTATGAATTATGATGATAGTTTGATGCTTAACGAGCTAGGTGGAAGCTTGATGAGTGAGCGGGTCAAACGAATCAAGTGAGAAGAAAGGCGTATTCGGGATGCGAGGTAAGTTAAAACTTACACCTTTTATTTAATATTTATTGGCTTTATAGATTTTGAATAATCAAAAGTCACATTTGACTTATGATGTTTCGACCCGACGTGCGAGGTTCGGAACAAAAGACAATAATGATAAACCATGTTAAATGGTTAAAAAGAGCTAATAAGGTCATTTAGTTATGTAATGACTAATAAATAACGAGTTTTGAATAATTTACCTTATAAGGTAAATCAATACATTTAATAAGGGTAAAACGGCAATGTGGTCACTCGTTGACGATAACCGCTAGTTTTGAAGGACACTTTATGGCGTAAGATATAAATGGGTCAAAATAATCAAGAAATAGATTTATAAGTAAATCGACCGTGCGGTGTAAACCGGTACAAGTTATGTAGACGAGATGATAATAAATCCATCTCGCAAAAGTAAATGGTCATATAGACCAAACGGGTCAAAAGGTGAAAATATCACCCTTTGACAATATCGGCTAATGTTTTGTCGAGTTGCATGATTACAGGAATAAATATCGATTAAATGTTGTCATCGCTATTACTTAGCGGCTACTAAGGCAAGGTATCAAAACGGGTCAATATATTGATTCGAGCCAGGTATGTATAATTGGTCAAATCATCATTAGAACTTGAAGTTCAATGAGGGCTAAACAAGTTAAAATGGACATTGGGTTATCTTTTAAGTAAACCGAATGATTTAAGTTATTGTCATTGTGTTTTAAAAACATGATGGCTATTTAAACAAGATCCTAGTTTAAAAAGTGGAATTTTGGTCAATTACGACATGAAAAGTCTTTTGTTGTAAAGAAAAGGTTTAAGATGACCAAAACGCCCTCGTAAGCAAAATCGAGTAAATGAACCTTAAGAGTCGTTTAAAAACAAGTTATATGATCAAGCAAATACTTTGAATAAGTATAAAGAATGAAAAGGGTAAATCTCGGGTCAAATGACTCAATATGGGTTTTTTGCCGTAAAATGATAGTCCGAGGGATAAAACTCGGAATATATGTATCTCCATATTAAATCCACCACAAATATAGTTGTGGTGGAAGACTACTTGGTAAGAAATGTGGAAATATAAAGTTAGATACAAATGAAAGCGATTTCATGCTCTAAAGTGCTTAAAATACCCTTAACGGGTCAAAATAAACATACGAGCGAAAACGGGTTTAAATTGTGTAATAAACCTATGATTAGAACCTAATATGGAAGGTAACATTAATTTGAAGAAGTGTATGTGATATATGAATCAAAGAAATACGTTTGTTTGATAAAATGCACAAACGGGTTAAAATTCGGTAAAAAGGTAACGAGTCAAAGGCTTAGAAGTCTCAAAATTTCTTATGTTGGATGTAGGATTTTAACTCCATAAGATGGAGGATTAAATTACGGACGCGTAGGAAAAATAATCGGGTAAAACGGATCAATAACGAAGAAGTTATGGCCGTTTCCGTAAAAACTGGCCTAGCTGAACTGAGCTGCAGCCTGCTGGAAACTGGTCTCCCCCCGCGTGGCGCGAGGGAGCAACGTGGCGCCGTCGCGTGGCGCGACGCGACGGAGCCCTGTTTTGGCGAAATTTTTTTTATCTTAATCAGTTTCGCTTCCCGGACTCGTTTAAATACGTTCTAAGTTACGTATGACTAATCCAACTCATGTTTTATGAGTTTCAGGTATTATTTTAGCACCGGCGGACGATCAAGCACAACGAAGAACCGAACACGATCAAGAAATAAGCTTCCGCACTATGTATCGTTGTTTTGTTAAATGACGAACTCAAACATGTTATTTTGTATAGTTTTAATTCTGTAAATAAAGTTTAATGAAACCCGTATTTTCAATGTATTGAAATTCTAATTACCCGTTTATTTTCGTAAATTATACGAAAATCGTTAAATAATAATAAGGGTGTTACAAGTTGGTAATCAGAGCTCAAGGTTGTTGACAAATGTGTTCGGTTCGAGGCTTGATCGCAAATCCGGTAAGTACATGTATGTTAATAGTTTAGCATGCTAAAGTGTTGTAAACAACACATAGGGCTATCGTGTGATACACGTTACCCCAATTAAAATGATTGATATAGTTGACGAAAATACGCGCGTTGACGCGTATAGTAGAAAAAGCCTTGTATTATAATACGGGCGATTATTGAAGTTGACGTTACTAACTTTTGTGAATGTTTTAATTGAAGGACACTCGCGTTTGAAGACGACAAGAGTCAAACGAATTGTGGATATGATGATGGAACGGTCCGAAGTATGACAAGAGGAGCATGCTCACCGAGGACTAAATCGCGTAACGACCGCGAACAAGGTTAATGGCAAGGAACGCCCGTCGGGGCAAACATTACCAGGTGCACATTTTAAATAATCGCACAAATAGTAATATGCAACAAATAAGTAGAAATTGAAAGTTGCATATGTAGATTAAAAACTTGGAAAAACCCGAATAGAAAATGTATTCGGGATATTGTTTCCAAGAGAAACAAATAGAGGCGTTACTTACATAGGGCGTGATGTGAAAACTATAAAAAGGTCATGTGTGTCATGTGTTAATCGCTTACTCTGGCCAAGTAAGTAGTGGCATATGATACCATGAACTTTTTATGGCGGATACGTTTACATCCGATGTAGTAAGGGCGGGGTGAATGGGACTAACTTAAAAGTACCCAAATGAATCAAATGAGCAAAATATTTGATAATAATGTAAACGCACAGCCGGGTGACGGAAGCGTATTACATTAGGATGATGAGCCCGAGTGAAGGGACAAAGATTAATGTAAAAGGATTAAGGTATGCAATTGGGAGGGGTGTGCTTACACTCGAACCCGGAGAATGCAAATATGACTCTTAACGGGCCGATTTTGTAAAACACCAAATTTGAGAACAAAATAGGAATATAAAAGCGAAACGAAGTCATAATGCATACCGTAAGGGTTGCAATAATAACGACTTCGGTAAAACACCCGGTTGGTGGGTAAGGATTTAAACGCATGCGTAGACTGAGAAACAGGAACGCGAAATAGAAAGTCAAAAGACTCGGAATATGAGTCATGACTAAAAGATGACAAGAATTTTCGCAAACATAAATTTTGATAAAAAAATTACGTTCGACTAGTTAAAAGTCGAACGGGTCGAACAAAGAATGAAATTTGACGTTCACCAGTGATGAAATTTCACACGAACAAGTCAAACGAATTAAATAAATGATGACGCTTGCTAATGTAAGTAGGCACGGACTGAATAAGTAAAAGTGTGAGATGTTAACTAACCTATGTAAAGGGTTATGGGCGTTAAGAACGTTAAGATAAAAGAACCCGGGTAATGGGTTGTATAGAAGCATAAGTATGAACCGGGAAACGGTAAGCGTAGAACAAACTGACGCGTAAATAACGTCAGAAGTCATAAAGTCGGAGGATTAGTCCGGAAGTAAACAAATGAAGCCTTAGACTACGGTCAAGGTCAATTGAAGTTCAAGAGCGAAAATAAATGATTCCAAACATAATAAGAGATGCCTTGAAGCTATATATGTATATATACATTTGAATATAGACAAGAATAAAAGATGATCTACGGGATCATCATAACCTACGGGATTAAACACAGTGTTAAGGTCTACGGGACCAAAAAGACCCTCGGGTCATAAAGAGAAAGAAACGAGTTGTTAATGTCTCACCTTAAAAAGGTGAAAAATTTAAAGAAATAGCCTATGAGGCTAAGTGAAAGAACCTACGGGTCAATAGTGTAAAGCAAGGGAACTAGTAATGATTCCCCGCGTAAAATGAGAACGGAAAAGAATAAATTATGGGTTGTCAATTTCCTTAATATGAGTAATTGACATAGTTAAAAGGAAAAACGTTAAACTAAAATTCAGTTTTAGTAAGAAACAACGTTTTTACAAATATGAATACTATAAGACGAATTTGGAAATAACAAATATCAAAGAGTGTGGGTCTTAACATCGATAGGTGCAAGACGATATATTCGAAAAAGTGGTATTTTCGAAAATGAAAGGTTGATATAAATTAAACATGACGTGACACGATCACGGTCAAGAAATGCAATGTGAAGTGGAATCACATTATCACCAAGCGAGCGGTAAAAAGCAACTGGACTAATAAGTCTAGTTAGTGAGACCGGTTAAGGTCATTTAAGTAAGTTGGTTGCTTGTAAGCGGTGGATTCGGTATAACTGAACCTAATAAATGAATTTGAAAACAAAAGAAATTGTTGCTAAAAGTGAAAGATTTCACTAAAGACCTTTAAACGGGTCAAAGTAACGGATTCATAAGGAAATTCGATAGTATATGAAAGCGATGGATATCGCTAAGTTAACTAAATTAGTGGAAATAACGAGATTACGTTATTTCGAAGTTACATTGTGTTGTATGAGATATGTAGACAATTAGTAACCAAAAAGATGTTACCGTACTTTTCGGGTAATACTAACGATTGGTTAAAAAGTATAAGTAATGTTTAAAATATTTCTCGGATCGAATACATTGAGTTTAAACTCAATGAATTATGTAAGAAAAGGTTTCGAGGACGAAACCTCTTTAAGGGGGGTAGACTTGTAACACCCCGAAAACGGGTTTGGTAATCAAACCCCGTTAATACTAAAAGACAGGTAAAGTACCGTTAGCGGTAGAAGTAACCCGGTAAATATTAGGATTTAAATAAATAAACCTAATATTTAATAAAACGTGAATGAATACTTTTAAGGAAATAAGTTTATAAAAGGCCCGAGTTAACGGGACTTAAAAATAAAACGGGTTATAATTTCCCCGAACCCACCAAGTAACTAGGAATATCAACCTAGTTAAATATGTGCCTTAAAACAAAGAAGGAAACTTGGGAAATAACCCTTATTATAAAGCTACAAACTAGAGGGGCTAAAAAGGGAAAAATTGAAACTTGATTTATTAAAATTAAACACAACACACACACTAGGTGTGTGTGTGCGTGTTCTGGTCGACCAGGAGAAAGCTCAGGAGAGCTCAAACCCTAACTTCAACAAATTGATCAAATTGAAGCCCAAATCAAGAGCCAAATCAATGCATGAACACAAATTCGTGATCACCAAGTCAAGGGGATCGTGAGGTATGTTGAATTTCTAACATTCGTGAAGTTGTAAAAATTTGATAATCATCCTAATCGCGAATTAGGCATGAATTAGAGAAGCTATGGCTAGATAAGTGATGTATACTTGCTTAGGAACGAAACCCTAAGTGAAAATCATACCTAACATGCTATGAATTGAATGATTGAATGAATTCCCACACTAGGCTAAGTGGGTATTAGTCATAAGGTGGAATTGATGATATGATTATGATTAGAATCATCATGCACGTTAAGTAATCGGGAAATACTTAAACAAATTTCAATTTTGAGTATTTGATCATAAGTGATAGTGGTAAAATTTGATGTTAATCTTGGTAAAAATAACTAGTTATGAACTAGTTTGTAAATGTGCAAAAGTATGCCCACTAGGTGTTTGTTAAAATGCCTAAATGAAGCTAAAATGTTGAAATTCCATGTGAAGTGTGCATTTGGATATGTCGATAGATCAATTGACTTTTAGGAAGTCAAACTAATCAATGATTTAATCGAGTGATAAAGTCGACATAAGACCCGTTAGATGGAGTAGTCATAATTGATAATGACTAATCTAACCATCTTATGAATTATGATGATAGTTTGATGCTTAACGAGCTAGGTGGAAGCTTGATGAGTGAGCGGGTCAAACGAATCAAGTGAGAAGAAAGGCGTATTCGGGATGCGAGGTAAGTTAAAACTTACACCTTTTATTTAATATCTATTGGCTTTATAGATTTTGAATAATCAAAAGTCACATTTGACTTATGATGTTTCGACCCGACGTGCGAGGTTCGGAACAAAAGACAATAATGATAAACCATGTTAAATGGTTAAAAAGAGCTAATAAGGTCATTTAGTTATGTAATGACTAATAAATAACGAGTTTTGAATAATTTACCTTATAAGGTAAATCAATACATTTAATAAGGGTAAAACGGCAATGTGGTCACTCGTTGACGATAACCGCTAGTTTTGAAGGACACTTTATGGCGTAAGATATAAATGGGTCAAAATAATCAAGAAATAGATTTATAAGTAAATCGACCGTGCGGTGTAAACCGGTACAAGTTATGTAGACGAGATGATAATAAATCCATCTCGCAAAAGTAAATGGTCATATAGACCAAACGGGTCAAAAGGTGAAAATATCACCCTTTGACAATATCGGCTAATGTTTTGTCGAGTTGCATGATTACAGGAATAAATATCGATTAAATGTTGTCATCGCTATTACTTAGCGGCTACTAAGGCAAGGTATCAAAACGGGTCAATATATTGATTCGAGCCAGGTATGTATAATTGGTCAAATCATCATTAGAACTTGAAGTTCAATGAGGGCTAAACAAGTTAAAATGGACATTGGGTTATCTTTTAAGTAAACCGAATGATTTAAGTTATTGTCATTGTGTTTTAAAAACATGATGGCTATTTAAACAAGATCCTAGTTTAAAAAGTGGAATTTTGGTCAATTACGACAAGAAAAGTCCTTTGTTGTAAAGAAAGGGTTTAAGATGACCAAAACGCCCTCGTAAGCAAAATCGAGTAAATGAACCTTAAGAGTCGTTTAAAAACAAGTTATATGATCAAGCAAATACTTTGAATAAGTATAAAGAATGAAAAGGGTAAATCTCGGGTCAAATGACTCAATATGGGTTTTTTGCCGTAAAATGATAGTCCGAGGGATAAAACTCGGAATATATGTATCTTCATATTAAATCCACCACAAATATAGTTGTGGTGGAAGACTACTTGGTAAGAAATGTGGAAATATAAAGTTAGATACAAATGAAAGCGATTTCATGCTCTAAAGTGCTTAAAATACCCTTAACGGGTCAAAATAAGCATACGAGCGAAAACGGGTTTAAATTGTGTAATAAACCTATGATTAGAACCTAATATGGCAGGTAACATTAATTTGAAGAAGTGTATGTGATATATGAATCAAACAAATACGTTTGTTTGATAAAATGCACAAACGGGTTAAAATTCGGTAAAAAGGTAACGAGTCAAAGGCTTAGAAGTCTCAAAATTTCTTATGTTGGATGTAGGATTTTAACTCTATAAGATGGAGGATTAAATTACGGACGCGTAGGAAAAAGAATCGGGTAAAACGGATCAATAACGAAGAAGTTATGGCCGTTTCCGTAAAAACTGGCCTAGCTGAACTGAGCTGCAGCCTGCTGGAAACTGGTCTCCCCCGCGTGGCGCGAGGGAGCAACGTGGCGCCGTCGCGTGGCGCGACGGAGCCCTGTTTTGGCGAAATTTTTTTTATCTTAATCAGTTTCGCTTCCCGGACTCGTTTAAATACGTTCTAAGTTACGTATGACTAATCCAACTCATGTTTTATGAGTTTCAGGTATTATTTTAGCACCGGCGGACTATCAAGCACAACGAAGAACCGAACACGATCAAGAAATAAGCTTCCGCACTATGTATCGTTGTTTTGTTAAATGACGAACTCAAACATGTTATTTTGTATAGTTTTAATTCTGTAAATAAAGTTTAATGAAACCCGTATTTTCAATGTATTGAAATTCTAATTACCCGTTTATTTTCGTAAATTATACGAAAATCGTTAAATAATAATAAGGGTGTTACATTTTGTCATCTTGGTCTGCATAACGCCATTTAAAAAAACGCCAAACTTAGAAGATGGGACGTCTATCACCTATAAAACTGATAAAAGCTGATCAACACAGTAAATACAAAAACAGTAACTGAAAAGACAGTTACTTTATTACTATCATTTATTACAATAAAAAAAGTCCCGCCTAAACTACGCGCCAAAAAAACTCTTATAAGAAAGGGGTCTATACACAATGAAATTGATCAAACCCAGAAAACACAAATGCCATATCCTCTAGAAACCACTCACTTTAAAACGCCAAAAAATGTTAGTTAAAAACCACAGATGGCAAATCTTTCACTAAATGGATTCTTCTTCTGAGAGGGTTATCTCAATAATATTTTGCTAAATGAGATGGACAAATATTCAGGAAAAAGAGACTGATGACAGTGATATGCCATAATGTGAGCTTTGTTCTTGATGAGTATAGGCATGGAATAAAGGGATCAACACAAGGGTAAAATGCTATTTTGGACTCCATTATTACAAATAGCATCTAGCAAGAGTTGATCTTCAATGACATGCCACCAAACAAGAATATCACACCAAAACACAGTCTGCCACTAAGCAGTTTCGTCTAAAAAAGACGTGGTTTATGTAGGAAAGTTGGCATCTAGCTAAGGCATTCAAAAGGTTCAAAACGCCAAACCAAATTCAAGAAGAAGGAGCTGATGACAATGAAAATTCGGAAGAGAAATTAGATTACCATTTTTAATTTTTTTTTTCTTTTTCATTTTATATTGTTTTGTTATCAAGTTTTCTGTTGTTTGTTATCTAATTCTCTATAAATGAAATACATTATTATATAAAACGCCAAAAATACAAACACCAAAACGCTAGTAGTGTGAAAACTGTGAGAACGGGTGCTAGCAAAGCAACTAGTCAAATGTATTAAACACCAAAAAATTCATTAAACGCCAAAAAAAACATTTGGTCTTATTGTTAACTTATGAAAATATTAATGACTCGTAGTGAATATTATACAAAACGCCAAAAAAATTGACCAAAAAACGCTATAACGCCAAAAAATTATCTATGTGACACAAAAACAATTAATTCAACGCTAAAAAGTTTAATAAATACAATTAACGCCAAAAAAATCTTAGACGCCAGAAAATGTTATAGCGCGTTAGGAAAATAAAAGAATATTGAAAAGACAAAAAAAACCCTCGGACCCTGATCATCTCCCATGCCACGTGTTAGGCCAGGATGCGTTCTCACTGTTCTCACACTTTTGAGCGTTTTCTCCTGATCCCGTTTCTCTCTCTCTCTCTCTCTCTCTATATATATATATATATATATAGAGAGAGAGAGAGAGTGAGGATCCTGCGGAAAGTGTGTTTTCCAAAAAAGTCTAGGAAGCGATCTGGTCCATCCAATTGGTGTGTTTAAGGGTTGAGTAATCAATGGCAATCTTGTAATATTTAACTTTAATTAGTTGATTGTTTTAAATGAGTAGGGGAAATTTTTGTCAATAACCACAACCCTTGAACCTGGTACCAACTGGAACACGGATAGTGGCCGTGCTCACTGGAGAAACTCCAAGCAGTTCAGCAAATCAATTACGTCGTGTCTTGAGAGGTGCATTTATCTGAGCCTCGTCAGCGACTGACATAAACTGCTTGATATGGTCGCAAAAATTACACAACTGATCAAATTTGAAATCAACTTGTTCACAACATACTTAGTTCCGTGACTAATCTCACGAACACAACGGTTAACCTCCTCACTACGATCTGGATCACCACCATCCGTAAGAATGGACCCGGGGGAACTATTTGTAACAGCTTCATGCGTCCATCGCCTCCATATATATATTGTTTCGGAAACTCCCTTACATCAAGAATCCTTAACACACAAAAAATGTGACTCCACAACAATCCAAACTGCTCAAACCTGTTGCAGTCACACTTAACAGTAACATCCTCCTCGCATATCATAACCTGTAACATTGAATATCCATAAAACACAGTGCATAAATCAGATGGATACTTAAAAAAGGCAGAATAATGTATAAATAACCTAAAACACAATATCACCTCAAAGAACGCAGAACATGGCTGATCGAGATCCTTTATAAAAAACTTAATGAAATCACCGAAATGATCTAATATAACACTAGTACAACGATGAATAGCGTGTTGAATCTCAAGTTGAACGTCAAAAAATATAGTTCTGGTATATATCTGAACTGCTTGCTTCTCGATAACAAAATCACTCCATGGCGCAGGGTTGGTGTATCGAGTGTCATGATCGTTTTTTTCGATGCTCGTGTCTTTGCGCTTCGATAGTTGTGTCGAAGTGGCTAAGAAATTCAACGAAAGTGCACCTTGGATTGCTAATCTTAACAAAAAAATGATTTTCGATTTCGGATCTAGATGACGTCCGCATAAGTCCAGACATTTCTTCTTCGCGATAGTAAGCTGGAATCCATAATTCACGCAGCCCGTATATATACATCAGCCATTCATGGTCGGTTAAACCGAAGTCATTTAAGATAGCTGCCCATTCAGTCTCAAACGCTTCGGGCAATAGAGAATCAGTCCAAACGACTACATACAATCTTTTCCTGAAATCAGTATTTGAACATAGGGTAGCCCCAACCTAAAGCAACATTTTAGCGTGTATGTTAAAAAACAAAAATTAAAACACAGTAAAAATACACATCTAAAAAAAACACTGTCATAAAAAATACAGACCTTTGTAGTGAGTTTATCCATGATGTGCCACATACATAACCGATGGCTCGACTCAGGCCAAACATCCGCTATAGCCCTTTTCATCGCAGGGTCTTGGTCAGTAACGAGTACGGGAGGCACGTACCCATATGCGTCCTTGATCACCTTAAGTAACCAGCTATACGTCTCTGCCGTTTCAGAACCGAGAATTGCAGCACCAAGTGTGACGTTTCTATTGTGATTATCAATCCCAGTGAAAGGGACAAACATCATGTTATACCTACAGACAAAACAATCAGCAAATAACAAAATATCATAATATATTTATAACATAGTAGGGGGTAAAACACAATGAATATAGAGAAAATTAATCTCGTCGTTACTTGTTCCGCTTGTAGGTAGCGTCAAATGATATAACATCTCCAAACATATAATAATTCTTCTTCATATCCTCATCCGCCCAAAAAATGCACTTCAACACACCTTCGTCCGTCGTTTGATATTCGCAAGAAAAGTTCGGTAAAAACTCCTTTTTCCTCCTCATTAGTCGATTGGCAAACATTTCAGCATCAAACTCTCCGATGAACAGATTTAATTCTTTCTTAAAATTTTTGAAATCAACTTTGGTCGCACCAACTTTGTCGAACCCGCCATACACTTCCTTCATAATGTTAAATGCTCGAACAGGACCAATGTTAAGATTTGACATCTTATTTATCATCTCTTCATGCGCACTATTAAGACCCCTGTTTTCCTTGAGAAGATGTAAATCTTCTTCGTTCACAAAATCATGGTTATGCGCCTCTGTGAAATGATATAGCTCATACTTCTTGGCATCGTTCAGCTTTATTCTGATCATCGCTTGGCATCCAGTCCTTTTGGATGGTACCCTCCGTACCCACCTATCAGAAGGCTGTTCGGCTAAAGTATCGACCGGTCGAAACTCTTTGTGACCCTCTTTTGAAAAGAAAAAAATACTTATTTATTATAATACCACGATTTTCAAGTTGTGTGCCCTTCCTAACTGTCCAACCTCCAGCTTCTGCATAAGCTTTGTAAAAGTTATACGCAACATCAACTGTGTCAAATAACATGCCCTCTGCTGGAGTCAACGAAGATGGTGAATCTGGAATATATCTCTTTGTTCCCGAGTTAGGAGAAACTTGTTCAACGCCACGTAATTGGTAATTGGGAGCATCTACAAAACATGACAAAAAATGCATACACGTCATTAACATAAACTAAAAGGGTTTACCACACACAAATAAAAACCCATACATATTTGAATCTTAAAACACATTTGATATAACGAGATAGAAAACCCAAACTATTTTAAACACATGACTAAAACACAAAAACAAAACTGATTTCGAAACAATAAAACACACCGACCTTACATAAATGGGGTTTTATATAAATAAGACCATAACACAAACTACCATACCAAACATATAAGATTTTTAACCACTTAACAAACAACTGATTTAATGAGCATAAAACACATTTATAAAACACAATGTAATGAAAACAAAACAAAAACCAACATAAAAAAAATTTAACATGTAAAAAATAAAACAAAACCATAGTAAAAAAACATACTAATCATGCTATCAACTAATGAACTTATAAAACATAACATAACCGAAAAATCTAACCTACATGCTAAAAAACTTCTAACTAGTCAATGTTGGAAAAAAAAAAAACATAATGCAAGTTAAAACACACCATTAATTGCCCAAAAAAAGTGATCTGTATATTACAAACCATCATTCATATTTTGTAATCTATAAAAACATTGACTTCAACCTCATTTACTGTTAAAACACATTACCAAGAATCATGTTGATGGTTTTCCAGAAAAAGTTTAATAAACAAAACACAAAAATACAAATATGGAAGATAAAACACACCATCCAATACCTAAAAAAAGTGATCTTCATATTACAAACCATCAGTCACAATATGAAATCAATAAACACATAGACTTTAACCTCTCTGGTTGTTAAAACACATCACCAAGAACAAGCTGATGGTTTTTCCAGATAAATGATAGTAATCTACACACAATTCTACAATAGTAAAAAAAATAACTGTAATTACCATCTCCACAGTCAACAAGTGTGTTTGAAGCCATGATTTTTCTCTCTGAAAAAAAAATGAATACGAATGATGCTGGTGAACAAGAAAACGATCGTAAGATTTATAATTACGTATGATTTGAATGAGATATGAATTCGAAAACAACTATAATTCCGAAAATCATGGACACAATCAGTTACATTCAAGAACATGCAATGTTAGTTAATGACGATAAATTCCAAAAATAAAATTAGAATGTGAAATTACATAATTGTCCTTCTTGTTAAAATCCCTCAATGCCACATGTCCAATTCTGATTGCTTCCTAGACTTTCTAGGAAAAACCCACTTTCTACCCAACTCCTCCTCTCTCTCTCTCTCTCTCTCTCTCTATATATATATATATATATAGGGTCAGGATTTAGAGACAACAGTAGAAAGTGTGAGAACAGTGAGAACGCTTATTGATCGTCCGATCAAAACAATCTATGGACTAGATTGGCGCGGTGGCATTTTCGTAAATAACATCATTTTTATTACGTGGACGCGCTTCATTAAGGGTAAAAAAGGTAAAACACCATTTCTCACATAAAACGCTATTGAAAAATAAAACGCCAAATAAATACAAAACGTCAATTTTATCACTGCGTAATTTTTTCTGGGTTTTTATTTAAGCTCTATGGCTACAAAAACGCCACAAAATATGAAATGCCATAATATATAACGCCAAACCTTACATACGAATAAATGTTAATTACATTTTTTGTTATAAAAATAATATCCCCCTAAACTACGCGCCAAAAAAAAATCTATAAATAGAAACGTCTCACCACCTTCCGTTTATCACACCAAAAAAACATAGTGGTTGCTAAAAAAATACAACTCAATGTAAAATGCCAAAAAATACAACGACGGCAAAACATCTTTTCTTTCATACTCAGTAATGTTCTGCATGAAAGTTTCGCTGAATGATTTGTTACGTGAATGTAGAAAGATTTTGCTGCATGAGATGGACAAAATTGAAAAAAGAGGTATTGATGACACCCAAATGTCATTCTGTCATCTTTGTTCTTGAAGAAGGTTTGGATGATAAGAAGAGACCTATGCCAGTGTAAATGCTACTTCGGCCTCGATAATTATAATGAAGACGACGGGCAGATAGCATCCACCCACAAACGGTTGATATATATCTCCAACATCCACAAAGACACTTCAACACATGAACAAAGAAAATAAATAACGCCAAACCCAAAACGCCATTTATTTGTCACAGTTCTTGTAGTTTCAAAAGACAAAAGAGACTGATGACACTGAAGATTTAAATCATAAATTTGCTTCTACTTTGTTTTTTTTATTTTCTTTATCTATTGTTTGTTTTGTAATTTCAGTTAATAGACAACAAAAGTATTTTAATAGTATATAATAAAACGCCAAAATGAGCAAATGCTTGTAAAACGTCATAATGCCATAAAACGCCCCCAAAAAACTACCAAACTATAATAAAATTACTTTGAACAACTACTATTATAAAAAAAATAAGCGTGAAACAATGTGCAAAGAATATAAAACAAAAAAAGTCCAATCGTTATCTAACCGCCATTGAAAAACAAAACGCCATAATTACACCCGTCAAAGATTTGACGTGTTACACCATAAAAACAGTTGAGTCTGAAAACAAAACATGGTAAACTGCAAAAAACAGTAAAATGAAACGACGGAAAACATAATTACTAACATTTATAATATTAAAAGCCAAATTCTTGGGAAATTAAATTTATTTAACTTTTTCAAAACTCCATAATTACCTATCATGCGCGGGAAAAAGGAGCCAATATAAAAGAAGACCATGAGAACACAAGATCAAAACACGCCAAAAAATTTGACTAAAACGCCACATATTATCAAAAACGCCACATATTAACGCCAAAAACTTTAAAAATGGCTAAGGTTATTGCATGGAGGTTTGAAAGAAAAGAGAAACGATTCATCATAAAGATCTGATAGGAGAAGGGTAAAGGTAAGGACAATCAAAGCGATGCTTGGAATGAATGAAAAGGTTCAGAAGGATATCCTGACCCTTGGGGTTCCAATGGACAACGATTGTGAAAGAACAAGAACTATAATAAAAAGACTAAAGAGAAAATTTCCGGCAGAAGATGATGAAGATATTGACGGTACTCCTATACCAAAACTTAGCAGTTGGGTGATGCATGAGGAAGAAGGAACGCTTGAATTGACTTATAAAAATGGGGTGCAATATTCAAGGCCAATGGAAGAAATGTTGAAGACAGGGTTGCTATCTATCATTGAACAACTCTGTGATTTAGCACCTGCAAACGATCCAAAATCCAAGGATGCAGTGATATTCAAGAATAGGCTGCAGCAAATAAGAGAGGAGCTAATGGCGTTATACGCAAATATGAAATTTGATGATGAATAATCTGAAGAAAGTGATGAACAAAGCGATGGGTACATCTCAGATGTAATCCCACCTACGGAAGACTATTAGTTAATTTTGATTTCGTATTATTGTAATTTTATAAAATATTAATCAATGATAATCAATTATTAACAAAAAGATACAAAACGCCAAAAAATGACATGGAAAAAGTCATAACGCCAAAAAAATAAACTATGTGACACAAAAAGAATTAATTCAACGAGAAGAAATCTGAGAAAAACAGTAAAACGACAAATAATTAATAAGTCTAGATAACGCCAAAATTATCTTGCACGCAGAAAATAAAGCAGCATGTCAAACGCGAAAATCCGGAAAGGAGAAGAATACTAAAAAGACAAAAAAAACCCTCGGACCCTGATCATGCCCCGCGCCACGTGTTGGGCCAGCATGCGTTCTCACCGTTCTCACACTTTTGAGCGTTTTCTCCTGAACCCGTTTTTCTCTCTATCTCTCTCTCTCTCTCTCTCTATATATATATATATATATATATATATATATATATATAGGGGAGGGTTATCTTAAGAACGCTAAATATTGCGAGAACCGTGAGAACGAATGAAAAAACCATTCAAAACCAATTTTTTATTACAAACCTCAAACCTCATTGTAATTAAGATACAACATCAAAAAAAGAATTTACAACATCAAATAATTCATTTCTCCTTTCAAAATCACTATTTTTAGATTTTTTACACATGTGTAAATATAACAGATTTACACATGTGTAAATGGCAAACTTACACATGTGTAAATTTTCTTTATTTACGAATTCACGTAAATTTAAACGTATAGATTAAATTTCTAACATTGTATTCGAATAATAATGATAAGTGTAGAAAAAATTTTGGATTTGAATTGTTTTTGACCGAGTTCTCACGGTGTTTTTATTTGTTCTCACGGTTCTCACAATATTTAGCGTTCTTATTTAAACTTTCCCCTATATATATATATATATACATATAGATAGGGCCATGATCATTTCAGAACCATAAATATTTACAGAACTCGCAGAACTCCTAATAAACAATCTTTTTATTTATATATTTTTATGTTTAGGATAATTTTATCATTTATTATGTGTATTTTTACGATTACATACAAGTTAAGAGTAATTTTATCATTTTTTATATGTAATTTTATAATTACACATATGTAAACTAGTTTTTTTTACATATATGTAATTAGTTATGTCACATATATATAATTTTGGCAATTAAACATATGTAAACTACTTTTAACATGTATGTAATAAAAGAAATACATATCATAGATGATAAAAAGATCCTAAATACAAAAACTTATATGTAAAATGATTGTTTATTAGGAGTTCTGAAAGTTCTGTAGTTATTTAGAGTTCTGAAATGAACTCAACCTATATATATATATAGTGTAGGGTTCATGTGAGAATCACCTTTATCGTGAGAACCACAAGAACCAATGTGAACACAAAAAAATAAACCCACATCTCCACCACCAAAAAAACCTAAACAACCCCCCCCCCCCCCCCAAAAAAAAAAAAAAAAAAACAAAACTATACCCCACCAAAAACCTAAACCCCCCACCCCGAGAAACCTAAAAAACCTTACCCCACCCCACCCAAGCTAAATGATAAAAATATTTTTAACAGTTAAATCGCGATTTTTACAAAGAAAAAAATATTTTTATATAAATAAAATGTTGCGATTTTTAACGGAAAAGTAAAAAAAATGTGTGTTTTTTAAGCTTCTTTTAGTGGTTTTGGTTATGTTCACATTGGTTCTCGAAATAAAGGGTGGTTTCTAACAGATCTTCATCCTATATATATATGTATGTATATATATATATATATATATATATAGGGGATGGTTTAAATGAGAACGCTAAATATTGCGAGAACCATGAGAACGAATGAAGAAATCACGAGAACTTGGTCAAAAACAATTCAAATTCAAAATTTTTTTTACACTTGTCATTATTATTCGAATACAATGTTAGAAATTAAATCTAAATTAAAGAAAATTTACGCATGTGTAAGTTTGTTGTATTTACACATGTGTAAAAAACTTATTAAGAGTGATTTTCAAAGGAAAGATGAATTATTTAAGGAGTAATTTTTTTAATGTTGTATTTTAATTATAATAAGTTTTGTATTAAAAAAATTTGATTTTGATTGGTTTTGTCATTCGTTCTCACGGTTCTCGCAATATTTATCGTTCTCAAGAAAACCCTCCCCTATATAGATATATAGGGTGGGAGTTTGCTACAAAGTCCATTTTTGCTATAAAGTGTAAAAAGTCATAAAAACCATAATGTCAACCATAAAACATACTCAAAACCCCCCAAATAACAAAGTGAAGATTACTAAACGTCATATTTGTGGGTTTTGTGTTGTGTTTTGGATGATAAGGCTTTGATTATCGAATGACTAACATTAGTGTGTTTTATGTTGATTATCCTGTTGTGTTTTATACTCATAGTTCTAGGATGGTGTGTTTGAAGTTTTTATGGATTGTTAGGGTTTGGATATTGTGTTTTAGTGATCTTCACTCTATTATTTGTGGGTTTTAAGTGTGTTTTATGGTTGAAATTGTGATGTTTTATGACGTTGTACACTTTGTAGGAAAAATGAACTTTGTAGCTGAAACCCACCCTATATATATATACAATGTTATACAAAAAAGTCTCTGAATATATTATTTATAAAATATCCCTACAGAGTGAAATGACCTGATTTAACGTTAAAATTTAACTTGGTTAGTGGCAAAGAGCATAATCTGCAAGATTTTGAAACAACAACCATGCCCAATAAAATCCACAAATAGAAAACCATTGGTAGGGTCTGGGAATGGTGGGATATAGGCACACCTTACCTCTACTCATTGGGACAGAGAGGTTGCTTCCAGTGAGACCCTCGGCTCCCAAACATCCAACAAAAAAAAATAAATAGAACATGAGGTGTGTGTGTGTATGAAGCTACAAATATAACATGAGTGTCGAAAGAGTACATGGTAAAGAACACAAATAAAACATCACAAAGAACAAACAACATATACATATAGATATAAAATGAGAAACGCATGTAAGTTCCACCTAACATGTAAACATATTTACGACCATACACCACACCTAAAATACAATTGTACCCTCTCCTAGAAATCCTTAACCATACTCCTTAACCTAAAACACATTAACTAGAAAATTCGTCAATTTTAAAGACAAAGGTGTAACGCCCTGTGTTTCGAAACTTTTATCTTTTGGCAAGTCTCGTCATACTTCCTGCGTTGTGATGCTTGTAATCTCGTGACGATCGATCATAATGAGGAATGAAACTATTTGAATCTTACTCGTGTTAAACTATGTGAAACTTTTACTCTACGTGATGCTTTTGTGATACTTTTATATGTGAACAATATGATTCTAGACTCTTGATTCTTGACTCTTGTAAAGCTTATGCATGAATGACGTGAATCTTGACTCTTGTGATGTTAGAAACCTAACACTTGTTATGCTTGATACTACTTATGTCTTTTGGCTTAACCAATGCACCCGCTGTGTTCATGGACCTTATGAATCATGTTTGTAAACCTTATTTGGTTCGTTTTGTGATAGTCTTTATTGATGATATTCTTATTTATTCAAAAACTCGAGATGATCATGAATGACATTTACGCCTCATGTTAGAACTTTTACGTGGTGAACGCTTATACACAACGTTTTCTAAGTGCGAATTTTGGATTAATGAAGTGCAATTTCTCAGGCACGTTGTTAGCAAACAAGGAATTCATGTTAACCCTTCCAAAATCGAAGCTGTGAAGAATTGGAGTATGCCTAAATCTGCCTCTGAGATTCATTCCTTCTTAAGATTGGCGGGTTATTATCGTCGATTTATCTCGGATTTTTCGAAGATCGTCGTCCCTCTCACTTCGTTAACTCAGAAAGAGAAACCTTTTGCTTGGGGTCCTGAGTAAGAGGAATCTTTTCAAACTCTTAAGAACCTGCTCCGTAATGCTCCCGTACTCGCTTTCCCTGATGGGAATGATGATTTCGTGGTGTATTGCGATGCCTCGAACCGTGGCCTTGGCTATGTGCTCATGCAACGGGACAAGGTCATCGCTTATGCCTCCCGACAGCTCAAAATACATGAGAAAAACTATACTACCCACGACCTTGAGCTAGGCGCAGTTGTTTTTGCATTAAAGATTTGGCGACACTACCTATATGGTACCAAGTGTGTGGTTTTCACTGACCATAAGAGCCTGGAACACATCTTTAATTAGAAGGAACTGAATATGCATCAGCGACGATGGGTGGAGTTGCTTAACAACTATGACTGCGAGATTCGTTACCATCCTGGCAAGGAGAATGTCATGGCCGATGCTCTTAGTCGTAAGACTCATGTTAGTAGCATCCGCTGTTTCCAGATCGCTAGTGATCTTCATACCAGTATTCGTGAAGCACAATACTCGTCAGCCAACGAAGGTAGTCTAATCATTGAAATACGAGGTGCTTCTGCCGACCAGGTTGAAACGAAGTCTGATGGACTTCAATACTACCTCAATCGCATCCGGGTGCCAAATCGCGACAATCTTCATGAACTCATTATGAATGGGGCTCACAAATCCCAATACTCCATTCATCCTGATGTTGATAAGATGTACCATGACTTGCGTATGACTTATTGGTGGCCTGGTATGAAAAAGGACATCGCCACGTACCTCTTGAAATGTCTCACCTGCTCGAAGGTTAAAGCCGAACATCAACGTCCTTCAGGTCTTCTCGAACAACCCAAAATCCCTGTTTGGAATTGGGATAGAATTGCTATGGACTTTATAACTAAAATACCTCGTACACCTTTCGGTCACGATCGTATATGGGTAATCATCGACCGTTTGACCAAATTAGCCCACTTTCTTCCTATTCGTGAAGATTTCAAAGTGGAGAAACTTGCCCGAATCTACACTGATGAAATCATATGTCGTCATGGTATACCCATTGATATTATCTCTAAGCACGATGGTCATTTCACTTCACGTCTTTGGCAAACTTTTCAGTCCGCTATGGGTTCACACTTGAATCTTAATACAGCCTTTCAACCTCAAACGGATGGGCAGACTGAACGTACTATTCAAACCCTAGAGGACATGCTCCATTCTTGTGTCATCGACTTTGGTGGTAATTGGGATGTGCATTTACCATTGATCGAGTTCTCGTACAACAACAACTACCATTCAAGTATTCAGATGGCTCCTTTCGAAGCTTTGTACGGTCGCAAGTGCCGATCTCCTCTCAGTTGG
Source organism: Helianthus tuberosus (assembly GCA_030545235.1). Classification (NCBI taxonomy): domain Eukaryota; kingdom Viridiplantae; phylum Streptophyta; class Magnoliopsida; order Asterales; family Asteraceae; genus Helianthus; species Helianthus tuberosus. The sequence goes on along the minus strand of CM060403.1, from coordinate 7,775,663 downwards.
CATGAGATTGGTGACAAGCAACTTACTGGCCCTGAGATCATTCAAGAAACGACGTATAAGATTCTTCAAATCCGCGATAACTTGATTAAGGCTAGGAGCAGACAAAAGAGCTATATTGACAAAAGGCGTAAGCCTCTGGAATTCAATGTTGGAGATCACGTTCTACTCAAAGTATCTCCTTGGAAAGGAGTGATACATTTTGGTAAAAAGGGAAAGCTTGCCCCACGCTATGTGGGTCCTTTTAAGATACTCGAAAGGATCGGCAAGGTGGCTTACTGACTCGACTTACCTTAAGAGCTTAGCAACGTACATCCAACATTCCATGTTTCTAATCTCAGGAAGTGTTTAGCAGATAAGGAACTTCAAGTTCCCATCGAAGACTTGCAAATAAACGAGACTCTTCACTTTGTGGAAAAACCGGTCGAAATCATGGACTGAGGCGCAGCAAAATCTCCATAGTTAAGGTGTGATGGGAAGGAAAGCGTGGCGCCGAGTTCACTTGGGAACTCGAGAGTGAGATGAAAACCAAGTATCCACAGCTCTTCGAGCAGTCTTCTGCTTAGATTTAGGGGACGACATTTCCTAAAGGAGGGGAGACTGTAACGCCCTGTGTTTCGAAACTTTTATCTTTTGGCAAGTCTCGTCATACTTCCTGCGTTGTGATGCTTGTAATCTCAAGACGATTGATCATAACGAGGAATGAAACTATTTGAATCTTACTCGTGTTAAACTATGTGAAACTTTTACTCTACGTGATGCTTTTGTGATACTTTTATATGTAAACAATATGATTCTTGACTCTTGTAAAGCTTATGCATGAATGACATGAATCTTGACTCTTGTGATGTTAGAAACCTAACACTTGTTATGCTTGATACTACTTACTGAGCAAGAAACTAGCTTAAACGCAAACTTGAAACATGTGAAACTTATGTTATTTGAACAACTCAGTATAGTAATGCTACATACAATGACTACACACAATAATATGCAACACAACACTTAATCTAGCTCGCAAAATGAACCAAAGTCGGAAAACTAGCAAACGAGATTCGGCTGTCCGAATGGACATCCGATCGGATGACCATCCGATCGGATGACCATCCGACCGGATGGTTATTCGACCGGAAAGCCATCCGATCGCTTGCACACTTACACCGACTTAACCCCATCCATTCGACTAGCCATGTCACTATAACCTATAAATAGGGCACTTAACCCTTCATACACACCTTTGACTCTACCATTCGACCACACGCACTCTCAGTCACTCTAATCGAGATTCAAGGCCATCCCGTAAGTATTTCTCCTCAATCCTTGTACAAATTTCATCTTTAATCACTTCTACACCATATTCTTCATCAAAATCACATGAACACTTCAACTTTTTCTCGAAAACCAACTGGTTTGGACCTCTTAAAGGTGGTTTCCACTCGGTTGCTTATGCAAACTGTGGTAGAGCACCATTTAACCAAGATTGGTGCTAGATCTAGTGGATTTTCACAACTTTTAAACAAAATCTAAAGGATTATCACACTTCTACACTAGATCTGATGGAGTTTCACATGTTTCCGGCTCGGATCTGGTAAACTTCACATTTTACAACTGATTTCCGAACTTTTCTTCAATTTTTATGCACAACATTGGTGGAATCTGATTCAAATAGACTCTCAACTCTTTCCTTAGTCGAGAGTCGGCTTGAAAACTGAATTCCACCAGAAAACGGGCTGATTGACGGGTCCATACATGAAATTCCATAAGAAACAGCTCAACGGTTCGAAAGGGGTGATACCCATCCGATCGAACGAGCTGGGTTTGGTGTGTTTCCGTTGTTTAACATGTCGTCACACCATCTCCGTTAACTAAAAACTTAGAAAATTTGACAAAATCTTCACTCACTGACCATCTGTTTGAATGGCCATCCGATCGGATGACCATTCGTCCAGATGATCAGATTATGATAACACTTGTTGCTTGTTTTACAGGACACTATGATCAAAACATTGAAAACTTTAACAGTTCATAAACACCCACTATTCGAATGGCCATCCAATCAAATGGTCATCCGCTCAGATGACCATTCGATCGGATGGAGCCCATCCGTCCGGATGACCATCCGCTCAGGTAGCCTGTCAGACACTTTAACTCAATTTTACACGATTTGACACTCTATTCCTATCTGGGTCAACACTTAGAGGACTTATTGTAACACCACGTAAAAACGTGTCCAATTATGTAAAGACACGTCTCCTAAACTCTAAATATGTAAAAGTTTGAGTTTGAAGGACTAAAGTTGACAACGATGAAAATATGTATCTGAAGGGACTAAAAGTGTCAACATGCCAAACTTGTGCCTCTGAATGACCACACACGAAGAATATATTCTTAAACGAGTAATTATTTGGATATAAGAATCCGTTTGTGAAAATAATCGAAATATTATAAACTACAGGGGTTAAACGTGTCAACATGTTAATTCTTACCTCTGAGTGACCTTTTAACGAACCCGGGGCTTCGTAATGTTCAAATATACTCTCAAGAATAAGTGACATCAGTTTCACTTGGTCTCGAAATCGTTATGCAAGTTTCCAAGAACTTGGGTTAAAAGCGTCAATGTTAAGAAACCTATGGTTTCGGTGATTGTTTAACGAAACCGAGACCAACGGAGTTTGGTTAAACTCCCATGATCCTTCATGAACTAACTACAAGGGTTAAAAGTGCCAAAAAAGAAGTTAAATAAAGTTATAAAGGACCAGGGACTGAAATTGCCAAATCAGAAACAATTTTAACCTGAAACCAAGGTTGTCGCGGGGCGCGTAGACTCCCCTTGAATCCTACGCTGCCCGCGAGAGATGCCCAGTTCAGAATTTTGTTGCCAGCTGCAGGTTTCTGCTGTTACACCACCTCAAACACTTCCAAATCGATACCAGGAGCTTGTTGTTGGTTTTACAATACCACTAGGACACCTGGGATGATCCTAAATATCCCCATAACACCTGTTATGATCTTGATTCATGGCCTTCAAGTATAAATAGGCCCTTATGTTGCCTTGTTTCATTGCTCAAATCATTCAAATCTTCCTCTCTCAATATCTGGTGGTTCCTGATACAAAGGGAGCTCATTCTTGTAGAAAAGATTGCTAGGACCTTTGTAAGTGTCTTAGCCCCCTCTTTAGTTCAGTTTTCTTAATTAAAAACTGAAAAGTCAAAGTTACGTAAATTAGATTTGACTCTCGGTTTAAACTCAAATGGTCCAGCCATTGTTCGAGATGAATATGGTTATGTGACCATAATTAGGTAGGTGTTAAACCCTTAAAAGGGCACCTCCTAATTATTTCGTTTGCTTAGTTAATTGTCGGGTCAAACTATTTAGTTAAAAAGTCAAACTGGACAGAATTGTAAATAATAATTTAAAACTAATAATGCAGAGGTTATAAATTATATTTAACACTCTAATAACTTAGTAATTATTATTAGAACATGTTTAGGCATGTTCAACCCGACAATTCTGAGTTTAGGGTCGGTTCGCAACCGAAAGTCGCATAAGCTTGACTTTTGCTTTGACTTTCAGTTCTGACCCGATTAAGCTTAGTTCTTCTATGTTTTAAGCTTCCATTAGGACCACATTATGTTGTAGTATAACTCTCTGAGGTTATATTACCTGGTCATTTATATTTTGAATTATATGCTAGTTTCCGTTATTATGCTTATAAATGCACGTTATGCCCTTATGTTATATAAACGAGATTTTTGAAAATGTGAGAGGACAAAAAGCTTTATTACTGATATATAAGTATGTCAAATAAATTTGACATCAGTTTCTGGTCTCAAACTAAAGTTATGCATGATATCGTAAATTAGAACTTTTTATTAATTAAATTACGCTATTATGCATATGTCATGTTTAAACACAGGTTTTGACCCAAAACTCATTATCTACTGTTATGATATCATTTTTAGGAATTTTTGGAAAGTTTGGTCAGATTTGTTACTGACCATAATATAGAGTTCTTGTATAAATTCCTAAATTGATGATAATGCCCTTTTGACTAATAAAATGTGATTTACATGTGATTAGCATGCCAAACCTTTTTCTACTGATTTGTTATGAAGAATATAATATTTTAAACATTCAAGGCTAATTAAAATCTCAGAATCACATAAACATATCAAATATCGTCACTTAGCGATTTTTACGCTAATAAGGTGCATAGTATGGTTTAAAACCATAATTAGCACCCAAGAATTATTACCTACTGAATTAATAAATAAATTTTAATATTTTTAAAGTAGGTATAAGTCATGAACTCAAATTTCCAAATATGTCCTTAAAAGCATATGTGAAATGACCAAAATACCCTTTCGGGGCATAGTAAGCCTCACATATGAATGATATCTTACTGTTATAACAACATAAAAAAAATATTTTTGCAGATTATTTAACACCAAAATATGAGTTTACTATAAAACCTCTTTTATAAACATTAAAATGACCAAAATACCCCTACGGGACTTAAATTGGTTTTAAATATTTTTGGGGCATATATGTTAACATCCTACTGATGTATTAACATATCTTAAGCATAGTAACATATGAGACTTGTATATAGTTCATTTGGTTACCCGTTAAGCATTTATGCGTTCGGTTCGGTTTATGTAGCTAGTTTACATAAATTAGCCGAAATGGGTTTAACCTTATCATTAAATCTTCAAAATCCAGAATGTGTTTAGTTTAGCCATATTATACAAGTATCCAAACTTGTTGGGTCTAAACCACATTCTATTCCGGTCTCCGCTTAATCTAGCGTTTCGAACAGTAAAGTATCTTTCAAACTAACCGGTCTAAGTCTTTGACTTAAATAAAGACCCATTAATATCCTAATAGGTTAATAAACCTTCCATACAGATTGAGTAGCTTCAGTAGATGGTATTTACATAAGGCTTTAGGAAATATACGGCTGAGTTACATCCTTTCACATCTAGCTCAGGTAAATACTTTTAACTTATTTTCCGTTATACGGGCTTGGGATACGGTATTATAATAATATCGCTTGGTCGGGTATGAAATCATTTAATCAGATTGTGCTTAATAAATTTGCATAACCCGTTTTAATCTGTTTTGTTTGATAACATAAACATTGGGGGTTAATACGACCATGTCCTGGATATCCTTGGCCCATTTCATTTGTAAATGACCACGACCTATGCACGGGGTGTAGGCATACACTTGACAGATGCAAATGCTAAATAACCCACATGTTGGGGATAACTCCTTTGTGGGTTTTATAGTGGTGAGTCGGTTAATCATGACCGGCTTCCAAACCAGCCCCATATGTATGACAAACAAGTAAAAGGGTATACAAGATTATCTTAAATAATTGTCCCAAGTTATAAATGGTTTGTGCCTTGTGCGATTAAATCAATTTTCATAAACTCTTTTCAAATGAGTCGGTTAATTGTATTTACCAGTGAAAACTGACGTATTTTCCAAAGAATAAGTGACATGTACCTCTCGAAATTTGGCTGGAGCTACTTGGTGTCAAATAAGAGGATCTTGCAAATCCTTAGATGCCTGAAGTCTGCTATTTCAGTTTCTTGTATTTTGTTTTATGATCCGCCTGTGGATCTCTATTACAACCAGTCTGTATATTCTTTTATTTGGACACTCGGACACTATGGTTTGTAATAGTAATTATCTACCAAGACTTCCGCTGTGCTATTATATTGTGTATATTGACTATGATGATATCAACTACGTCACGATACTCCCCACCGGGCCCACCGGTAAAATGTGGAAATATCGAGGTGTGACAGGTTGGTATCAGAGCCAACATTGAGTGAATTAAACACTAGCCTTTTGTGTTTAATCTCAATGACACAATAGCACATTCCTTAGACTTCCGAGTCTAGGCAAATGACCTAGGATTTATTCTTGACTTTCCTTTTTGTCGTTTATATGTTGTTTTATTGTTTTGAAAGGTTTGCTAATTAATATGTCGCCGCGCGTTCGAGGAAAAGGAAAAGGTCCTATGAGGGGAGGACCATCTAGCAATGTTGGACCCTCACACAGGTGTACACCATTAGCGTCTTTTACTAGCTCCGATTCGCGAGACAGTTGGACACACTCATTCGAGCCTGCGAGACACTCGATCTCGTTAAGTTCTTCACCATCATTTCACCCTTCCTTTGGGCCGCTTATTCAAGACGAGCCCCAACATTCTCACCATTCACAACATTTTCACCATTCACATCATTCATATCATTCTCTACACTCCCATTCATTTCACCATTCTGATTCACACCAAACTTATTCCCCGGGTCAATTTAACCCAAATGACTATATCAATGAACCACTTGGTTATAATCCTCTAGGACCCGAGGACCACTTCTCCCAAGATATGGAGATGGATGATGATCCTGATCCAGAGCCACCAACCGGGACACCAACTCATCCCATCAGTATCTCCAGCGGTTCTCCTTATGAAGGATCGCCATATCAAGGCCCGACTCATGGGCCGAAAGGTGGAACACGTACCAATGGGAATTTACCCCTTCTTTTCATAACTCTCCTCCACAACCTCCATTGGAGGAACCTTATCTTCAAGCGGTTACTCCACCGCCTTTGCCCGTTGAGGAACCACCTCAACAACCACCACAACCACGTCCTGAGCCACCAAGGCGAAGGAGGAATGCACGGATGTCCGTGCGAGGGGGACCAAGATTTCGTTCCCCACAAGCTTCAAGCACATACCCTCCAATCCCCGAAGATCCACAAATGGGTGGACCTTCCCACGCGGTGCCGGATGATGATCCCCCGCCAGTTACTTTTGCACCACCGCCACCGCCAGTGGGTTATGAAAATCCAATACCAACTTACACAGCTTCATCTGGGTATAACCCGTTTGAATACCCAACTCCTACGGATTATGGATATCAAGCCCCTGCCCAAGATCCATATCTTGAGGCAGCTCAATTTAATGCACTTTATCCCTCACCATTTCCTCCAGTATACCCAACTGGGTATCCTGTGCATGGGTATCAATACCCTCCTTACTAGCAACAACCTCCACCTCCACAAATTCAAACACAGCAAATCCTACAGAGGTTGGACCAGGTTGAACAAAAAGCGGAGGAACGCGATAAAAAGCATAACAAATTTCTTAAAGGACTCGCGAACTTCATAAAAAGAAAAAAGAAGTAGAAGTTTGTTTTATTTTTTTTTGTATTGTAATTTCAAACAAGTCCCTGCGTGGACTTTTCATTTCTGTATTTAGTCCCTGCGTGGACTTATTTCTTTTCTGTAGTCCCTGCGTGGACAGTTTGTTTATTTCAAGACCCGTTTAGGGTATTTCTTGTAATCGCTTAGTATTTTAATGGAATTTCTTTTAAAAATTTTTATATGTTTAGTTTATTACATCATCTTGCAAATATCATTTCAACTTTTAAATTGATCTGCCAAAGAAAATTCCAATAGATGTTCTTAAAGGTATAACCTAGCCAATGTTAATGGCTATGATGGTATAACCCTCTTAAGATAACAATTCCTTGTTAACATCTGAAAATATGTTAACATTCCTAGCAGTGTGACTTGAGAGACCACACTAGCTTCCAAAAGTTCTTGGATTCTTCCAAGCCACCCTTATGACCTATATGATCAATGTGAATCATGACTATTAACATCAAGAATGATGTCTTAAAAGAACATCCGTTTGAGATGTTCTGCCTTCGGGCTAATGAGTGATTCTGACAAAGATTGTTATATTTTATAACTTCTTGTCCAAAAAAGGCGATGAACTATGTTCGACCCTTGAAATCACTGATCCAATAGATCATTGATAATACTTGAATTGTCCTAGTGACAAGGCATTTTGTGCCATCTAAATGTCCTTCGAGACGGGCCTTTTGTGCTATATGAAAATGTCTTTAAGACATAGACAGTTGTGACTTATGTTCCCTGTCTGATAAATGTAAAGGATTATATCCTACTTGATTGCCAATAATGGTTTATTTGTAGTCTAGGCAAATCATTTTGACTTATGGTCTATATGGTTTATTAATACCATGACCATTTAATCATCAGATACGATGATTTATTATAGAATCTAAACAAATCATCATTGTTTGATTTTAGTAATCAAAACATGGCTGGCTCCGACGAAGTTAACAGTCATCCGGTAGAAGGAAACAATAATGATACCAGAATAAATGTTACTGGTGCTGAATTACAAGCAATGATTGACACAGCAGTTGCTCAAGCTGTGGATAAAATGTTCAAAGAATCGAGTAACGTTCGATATAAGACTCATCCAACGCCCCTATCGCATTCGCATACATTGAAAAAGGATGAGTCTCGACACTCATCCAATCAAAAGAGTGAACCACAGAGGCAAATCGTTGTCATTCGGGCCCCCAAGTACAACAAAGGTTGTACTTACAAATATTTCGTCTCGTGTAAACCAAGAGACTTCACGGGAGAAAAGGGAGCCATCGATTGTATGAAGTGGTTGGATGAAATGGTGTAACATCCCGAAAACATGGATTCTTAAATTTACAAATTTAATTGCAAATAAATTGGTAAAATAAACTAACTAGGAATGACACTAACCTAGTTAGATAATGACTTGTGTGTAGTTAAAGAAATATAAAAATAAACTAAGAGAAACTAGAGGGACCAAAAGTGTTTAACTTGAAACTAGTTTTAATAAAAATATTTTATTAAAACATAAACACTCCATTTGGAGTATCCTGGAGATCGACCAGAACAGGGGGTGCGACCCCAAGCTCCATCAAAACCTAGTTCATCACAAAACTCACAAATTGAGGGCTCAAACCAAGTCAAAATCGAAAATCGAGCATAGATTAGTGATCCTCATCACAAGGGGGTTACAAGGTATGTAAAATTTGGTGTTAATTCTCTGTTTGAAATTCTCATGAAATTGGGAAATCTAAAAATTGATGTTGCATGTTTGCTATTTGGGTAGAATGGGGTTGATATAGTGTCTAGGAGTAAAACCTAGACAATAACATGCGAAATCATGGCTAATTCCTGAAAATCTCTCGAACACATTGAAGGTGATTCATGGGTTTTGTGGGAAACTAGTAAACACTAGGGTTTAGAATGATTATTCTAGTGTAATACGGGTCATAGAAAGTGATTTCTGAAATGATGATGTTTAAATGTTATATGAAAGCTTTATTGATGTTAAGTTTAGCTAAATAACAAGCTATGAACTTGAATATGAATGATATAAAATTCTGCCCGTTAAGTGTTTGTAAAAATGCCCCAAAGAAGGCTCGAAATTGAAATTTAAAGTTAGACGCATGATTGTGATGATTTGACAAAATTATGCGATATATGGTTGAAATGGAGTTCTAAACAAGTCGTGATTGAACTCTATAGGAAAAGATACCGGAGCGTCGAGTGGACAAGCCGGTGGCGATTCTCGTTTGAAGGGCGTGCTCTAAAGGTATGTAACTTGACCCGTTACATTAAACAAATTGTTGTTAAATTTTGCGAAGTCTCATTTTAGGATAAATATAGTGTCGATTGTAGCGACCATGATCGTTACTTGAATTAATAGTCTAAAAATGACAAGGAATCGTTTGGTAGTCATCATATTGGAGGATTCCATAAGATGAGCCAAACGGGTCAATTAGTTGTGTAAATTATTGTTCTAGTGTTTTAGAGAGTTAAAAAGGCGATGACAATCATAAGAGCATTAAGCCATGAGATTAGTAAAGAAATGTGAGTTATGATAAGCCCCGGATGTTGGGTATAAAGTGTCATAAGTTTACTAGCTAAATGACAGTAAATTGTGCGAAGTTGAATGGGTCGAATAAATGCATAATGACATATAGTCTTTCTGTCCGTAAGTTAAACTTTTGGTATGAAAATTGTAATAGGCACGTTGGTAATGAATTTACAGACGTATAGGAAAAAGAATCACTAAAAACGGACTTACGAATCAAAAGTTATGCTAATTTTAAGTTGGGATTTGAATATACATTGAGCTGGGTATGTACAGCAACAGATAAGCAAACATTCTGTGAAAAAGAGGGCTACGCGTCACGCGGCGCCCCCCCTTCCGGGAAAATTTTATTTTTCTTGTTTGTTGACCCATGGAACTTGTTTATATCTATTCTAGTATTATCAAAACTAACATTTGATGTGGTTTTGACCTTAGGTGATTTGGAAACTAATCAGATGACGATCAAGCAAGCGTTTGAAGAACCGAACACAAATTACAAGCTTCCGCGTTAACTTGGTTTACGTTTAAACTATACTTTTGGGATATCTTCATCTAGACAATGTTTTTGATGTAAACGATTTGTTAATCATGTTTCAATTAGTCGGTAGTTGACTAATGTTTGATCACCTTGGAACTTATGTCTTGTTTTAGACGCACTCTATATATAAAATCCTAAGTATTTTGATTAAAGTCGAGTAGTAATTAGTAGGGTGTTACAAGTTGGTAATCAGAGCTTAAGGCTATCAACAAAGTGTTCGGTTCAAGCTTGATCGATCGCCCGGTAAGAATTAATTGCATTAGTAGACTTACTAGAATACTAGAAACAGGAAATTTGAATTGATATACACGGGAAGTGTGTGTTTACACACTCAAACCCGAAAAAGTGCACTAAGCATAAATGGTTTAAGCAAGTGGTGAACTTGGCTAGATCAAAATAAATGACGCATATGTCATAAATGAAATGTTTAACAATTTGTGTACACATTTCAATTTCAAGATGACGGAAGGATGGGAGGAGTGTATGAATACGCTCGAACCCGGGAAAATACACTAAGTAAGAAAGGTAAGGCAAGATATATACTTGACCAAACCGAAAAAGAATAACACATTATTTATGATTGAGTGAGAGTGATATAAATTTCTGTATAATAAGATGGAAATGAATTAAATAATTATTGATAAATCGTGATGGATGTTTCAGTTAAAGAAATGTCTGGGGTAACCGGAGATGATTCGACATCTCAATTGACTGAACAAATGAAAGCTAAGATTTTCAAAGAGGTCGGAAAAGCTCTAGAAAATAGTCTATCACAGTATAATGATAGATTACAAACCACAAATGTGCCGGTGGTGAACGATATGATGGCTGAATTGAAAGACAGCATACTACAAGAAATAGAAGAAAGGAGGGTGTTGGATATGAATCCAAGATCCGTAAAGAAGTCCAAGTCTAATAGAGCTCCCAAGAAGGGAGTTACAAAAAGTGTGTTACATCAGTGTAGATTTTGTGGAAAAATTCACAAGGGCACATGTGGTAAGCCAAGACATAAAAAGTCTAAATGTCCAGAGAGGCTTGGAACCAAGGACACAACCGACACAAAGTCTGATGCCCAGAAATCAAGGACAAAGTTGTTTTATATAACAGCCACGGAGGCTAAAGCTGAACCAGATGTCGTTTCAGGAATACTCTTGTAAATTAAATTTCAACATGAATTTTTAATTATTACGAGTGCAAATAAATCGTTTGTTTTATATCGATTTATTTAACATTCTACATTAGTGTTAACGAAATTACCAAGGCTTTGAAAAATAGAAAGAGGTAATAATAAAAGTTCTATTGTTTATAAGAGGTGCTGAAACTGTACGTTGAGCATCGAGGTAAAAATAATCATGATAAATATTGCCTTGGGAAGGGGTGCGCGCACACTCGAACCCGAGAACGTAATGAAAGATAAGCGTCATAATAGGGAGGAGTGTAATAACACCCGAACCCTGGGAGTTTACAATAGTAATAGATGACAAGGACATGGTTATAGACTAAGCCAAACTAAATGAAACAGATAGAAACATCGTTTATGTCAACAAACGATGTGGATAAATTCCATACAACGATATGAAACAATAACATGAAATAAATTGATTTTGTTATTGTAACAATGGGTTAAAGTCAGAAATCAATAGATTAAGATTTAGGGTAGGAATATCCTCGAAAAAGAAACTAAATGGACAATACGTATTATTTGTTGCTGTAAATAATGAAATACCAATAAATTTGTATTTAAAAGCTCGGGTATGGGTAGATACCCAAGTAACATGTTATTAATAAATTCCTCCTGAGGAAGAACGATAATCACCTTGATGAGGGTGAATATGTAAAAGAATTAGTAAGACAAACATTATGAAAGCGTTAGAATAAGAACGAGTAAACCCCAAAGGCCGAATAACAATAACAGTAGTTTACCAAATAAGACTTGAGACATGGGCCTTCGGGACATATGTAAAAGAAACAGACCTAAGGGTCGCTGACAAAAGAAAGGTGGTGTACGGATTAACTAAGTAAAGTGCTTGATAATAAAAGTAAACGGAAGCCGGATAATGGGAGCATATTATATTAAGATAATGAGCCCAAGGGAAGGGATAAGAATAAAGTAAACGAAAATATGAATCGACAATTTAGAATGTCAAGGCATAAGGATAAAGTTGACTGTCATAGGCGATGGAACTCACACGAACAAGTCAAACCAGACGAGTGAAAGAATAAAAGAATTGGTTGAGTAAAAGCGGTGGATGTTGCTGATACGACCAAATAAATCGAGAAACAAAGTCTTAAGGAATGCCGGAAGAGTTGCTATGAAAATAATATCGATAAAATACTCAATTAATAAGTATGTTTTCAGATAAATGCGTAACCAACAGTCAAGAACGCGAATTAAAAGTCAAGAGACTCGAATTAAGAGTTATAACTGAGAAAACGATAAAAATTTGCAAAAACAGAAATTTTGATAGTCATGTTCAACTACTTTAATGTTGGGCGGGTTGAATAAAGTATAGTGGTTGATATCCCAAGTAAGCGCAACCTGGATAATGAAAACGTGAAATATTATTGAATCTATGGGATAGGTCATAAAAGAGTATGAAAGGGAAAATGCAAACCAATGAAAACGGAGTGTTAAAAAACATCAAGATCAAGAACCCGGGTAACGGGTTGAAAGGAAATAGAGGCATAAACCAAATAACAGTATGAGTAAAATAAACCGACGCGAAGGACACCTAAGAAGTCATAGAGTCGGAAAGATAGTCCGAAAGAAAGTGAGGGTAGCCTTAGACTACGGTGAAGGTCAAACGAATAGAAGATGATCCATGGGATCACCATAACCTCCAAATTATAAACAATGTAAAGGCCTACTGGAACAAAATGACCGTTGGGTCGCAAATACAAATGGAACATACCAGGGGGGTCTCACCCTAAAAAGGTGAAGACCTAATAGAATAGTCTACAAGGCTAAGTAAAGGAACCTACGGGTCGATAATATAAAGCGTGAAGAACCAATTATGATTTCTCGCGTAAAATGATAATTCCGAAGAATAATCCTTGTCGTCAATTCCTTGATATGATTAATCGACAAGGTTAAAGAGAAAAAAAAAACCATCAAACTAAAATTCAGTTTTAGTAAAGAAAACGTTGTTCTAACACCTATGAATACTGAGAGAGAAATTAGAAAATGGTTAGTACTAAAGAATATAGGTCTAACGCTGAAAGCTGTAAGATGACGCATTCGGAGGAAAGATTCTTAAGAATGAAAAGTCGATGTAAAACTAAACATGGCGTGATGTGATCACGGACACAAAAGTAATAGAGAATGTAATCACGTTATAGTGTGAATGACTAGATATGAAATTATAAGCACGCGGCCGATGACGGCAATATTGCATACCAGAATGACGAGGTATGAGGTAAAATGGTGACCAATTAGTTTAGGCAATAAAACAAGTTGTAGCCTAAATAACACTGTGACCTATGTAGAGTGGTTGTTAATATAAAACTAGTGTCAAGTAAGTATGCTGACGGACTCAGTGACTGAATGGTCAAAAGACAACCCGATCAAAAGGGCGACAAAGGATAGGAAATAGGTGATATAGTTATGCTAAAAGTTTTCCCCAAGGAAGGGTGTTATCCGATTCAGAAGAAGAGAGAAACTAAGCCCGAGGTTTATCGGGCCATTTAAAATCATCGAACGGGTTGGCAAGGTGGCTTATCGCCTCGAGCTACCGGAAGATTTGAGTGGAATACATGGCACGTTTCACGTGTCGCAATTGCGGAAATGTCTAACGGAGGAAATAACTTATATCCATTACGATGATATCGAGGTGGATAATAGCCTGAATTATGCGGTGAGACCATTGGAGATTTTGGATAGTCAAGATCAAGTGGGAGCATAGGAAAGGCTCGGACACTACGTGGGAGTCCGAAGAGGAGATGCGACGCCTCTACCCTACATTATTTGGTATGTACTTTGGTTTCGGGGATGAAACCCCTTTAAGGGAGGTGGACTTATAACATCCCGAAAACATGGATTCTTAAATTTACAAATTTAATTGCAAATAAATTGGTAAAATAAACTAACTAGGAATGACACTAACCTAGTTAGATAATGACTTGTGTGTAGTTAAAGAAATATAAAAATAAACTAAGAGAAACTAGAGGGACCAAAAGTGTTTAACTTGAAACTAGTTTTAATAAAAATATTTTATTAAAACATAAACACTCCATTTGGAGTATCCTGGAGATCGACCAGAACAGGGGGTGCGACCCTAAGCTCCATCAAAACCTAGTTCACCACAAAACTCACAAATTGAGGGCTTAAACCAAGTCAAAATCGAAAATCGAGCATAGATTAGTGATCCTCATCACAAGGGGGTTACAAGGTATGTAAAATTTGGTGTTAATTCTCTGTTTGAAATTCTCATGAAATTGGGAAATCTAAAAATTGATGTTGCATGTTTGCTATTTGGGTAGAATGGGGTTGATATAGTGTCTAGGAGTAAAACCTAGACAATAACAAGCGAAATCATGGCTAATTCCTGAAAATCTCACGAACACATTGAAGGTGATTCATGGGTTTTGTGGAAACTAGTAAACACTAGGGTTTAGAATGATTATTCTAGTGTAATACGGGTCATAGAAAGTGATTTCTGAAATGATGATGTTTAAATGTTATATGAAAGCTTTATTGATGTTAAGTTTAGCTAAATAACAAGCTATGAACTTGAATATGAATGATATAAAATTTTGCCCGTTAAGTGTTTGTAAAAATGCCCCAAAGAAGGTTCGAAATTGAAATTTAAAGTTAGACGCATGATTGTGATGATTTGACAAAATTATGAGATATATGGTTGAAATGGAGTTCTAAACAAGTCGTGATTGAACTCTATAGGAAAAGATACCGGAGCGTCGAGTGGACAAGCCGGTGGCGATTCGCGTTTGAAGGGCGTGCTCTAAAGGTATGTAACTTGACCCGCTACATTAAACAAATTG
Organism: Helianthus tuberosus; assembly: GCA_030545235.1. Taxonomy (NCBI): domain Eukaryota; kingdom Viridiplantae; phylum Streptophyta; class Magnoliopsida; order Asterales; family Asteraceae; genus Helianthus; species Helianthus tuberosus. Next base: position 7,760,379 of record CM060403.1, on the reverse strand, counting down.
TTGTTAAATTTTGCGAAGTATCATTTTAGGATAAATATAGTGTCGATTGTAGCGACCATGATCGTTACTTGAATTAATAGTCTAAAAATGACAAGGAATCGTTTGGTAGTCATCATATTGGAGGATTCCATAAGATGAGCCAAACGGGTCAATTAGTTGTGTAAATTATTGTTCTAGTGTTTTAGAGAGTTAAAAAGGCGATGACAATCATAAGAGCATTAAGCCATGAGATTGGTAAAGAAATGTGAGTTATGATAAGCCCCGGATGTTGGGTATAAAGTGTCATAAGTTTACTAGCTAAATGATAGTAAATTGTGCGAAGTTGAATGGGTCGAATAAATGCATAATGACATATAGTCTTTCTGTCCGTAAGTTAAACTTTTGGTATGAAAATTGTAATAGGCACGTTGGTAATGAATTTACAGACGTATAGGAAAAAGAATCACTAAAAACGGACTTACGAATCAAAAGTTATGCCAATTTTAAGTTGGGATTTGAATATACATTGAGCTGGGTATGTACAACAACAGATAAGCAAACATTCTGTGAAAAAGAGGGCTACGCATCACGCGGCGCCCCCCCTTCCGGGAAAATTTTATTTTTCTTGTTTGTTGACCCATGGAACTTGTTTATATCTATTCTAGTATTATCAAAACTAACATTTGATGTGGTTTTGACCTTAGGTGATTTGGAAACTAATCGGATGACGATCAAGCAAGCGTTTGAAGAACCGAACACAAATTGCAAGCTTCCACGTTAACTTGGTTTACGTTTAAACTATACTTTTGGGATATCTTCATCTAGGCAATGTTTTTGATGTAAACGATTTGTTAATCATGTTTCAATTAGTCGGTAGTTGACTAATGTTTGATCACCTTGGAATTATGTCTTGTTTTAGACGCGCTCTATATATAAAATCCTAAGTATTTTGATTAAAGTCGAGTAGTAATTAGTAGGTTGTTACAAATGGAAACTGTTATTGATATCAGTGGGTGCGCGAAGGAGGACGTCGTTAAGTTTGTGTCTCAGTCCTTCAAAGGTGATGCCTTAACTTGGTGGAAAGCTTTGGTGCAGTCCACATGAAAGTTTCCTCTGTGTAATCTTTCCTGGAATCAATTTGTTGATCTCATGAAGGACACTTACTGTCCTTAGCATGAAGTGGAAAGGGTAGAGACTAACTTCCTTACCTTGGTGATGAAGGATTTGGATTGCAGGTCTTATGTGACCAGTTTTAACTCGATGTCAAGACTTGTGTCGTATCTGGTCACCCCAGAACCCAAACGCATTGCGCGTTTTATAGGTGGATTAGCCCCTGAGATTAAGGGAAATGTCAAGGCTTCTAAGCCTGCTACTTATAGATCTAATGTAGATCTATATTTGTCACTTACTCTCGATGTTGTAAGGAGTAAGTAAAAGAAAACCACCGAGGAGGGGAAAAGAAAAAGGGAGGATGACCAGTCCCACCATTCAAACAAAAAGAAGAAAGGAAACTCTGGTTTCAAGAAAGGGCAGTCGGGTGACAAGCCCAGATGTAAAACTTGTGATAAGAGGCACTTTGGAAAGTGCAATAAAGATCCACAAGCCAAGCCTTGTGGAATTTGCAAGAAGAAAGGGCATAAAACTGTAGAGTGCCGAAACATGAAGGATGCAACCTGTTGTGGTTGCAATGAAAAAGGGCACATCAAAACTAATTGCCCTAAAAATGCTAAGAAGCATGATGAGGCAAAGAAAACCAATGCAAGGGTTTTTCAGATGAACGCAAAGGAGGCGGTGAATGATGACAATGTTATAACAGGTACCTTCCTCATTAATGATATATATGCTAGAGTTTTATTTGATTCAGGTGCTGATAAGTCTTTTGTAGACCATAAGTTTAGTAGGTTACTGAATCTTCCTATTAAAACTCTAGACATAAAATATGAGGTAGAGCTAGCAGATGGTACCTTAGAAACCGCTTCAACTCTTCTTGATGGACGATTTATATCCATTAAGAATCATTCTATCCCGCTATCCCTTTTGCCAATGAAATTGGATGGGTTTGATGTAGTTTTAGGCATGGATTGGTTATCGCATAACCAAGCCCAGATTGTCTGCGATAAGAAACTAGTTAACATCAAAACCCCATCTGGTGAATTGGTCACTATTCATGGAGATACATATTATGGTTTACCCGATAATGTGTCTATACTTAAAGCATCAAAGTGTCTGAAGAATGGATGTGTCATCTACATGGCACAAGTGACTGTCAATGACCTGAAACCCAAGATCGAAGATATCCCAATTATTTCTGAATATCCCGATGTCTTTCCTGATGAATTACCTGGGTTACCTCCTGAAAGGAAAGTTGAATTCAGGATAGACATTCTACCTGGATCAGCACCAATTGCACGAGCTCCTTACCGTCTAGCGCCTATAGAAATGAAAGAACTAAGGACTCAATTGGATGACTTATTAGAAAAAGGTTTCATACAACCCAGTTCTTCGCCTTGGGGAGCTCCTATATTGTTTGTGAAGAAGAAGGATGGATCAATGCGTCTATGCATTGATTATCGTGAGCTAAATAAGCTAACGATCAAGAATCGTTATCCATTGCCCAGGATCGATGACTTGTTCGACCAACTCCAAGGGGCAAGCTTCTTCTCAAATATCGATTTGAGATCTGGGTATCATCAACTTAAAGTTAGAACATAATATGTACCTAAGACAACGTTTAGAACTAGGTATGGCCATTACGAGTTCTTAGAGATGCCTTTCGGGCTCACAAACGCACCTGCAGCATTCATGGACCTCATGAATTGAGTCTGCAAGCCATACTTAGATAAGTTTGTCATTGTCTTTATAGACGACATACTTATTTATTCTCGTAGTCAAGTTGACCACGAGAAACACCTTCGGTGTATCTTGGGATTGCTACAAAAGGAGAAACTGTATGCTAAATTCTCCAAGTGTGATTTATGGCTTCGCGAAGTCCAATTCCTTGGACATGTTGTGAGCGAGCGTGGTATCCAAGTAGATCCCGCTAAACTAGAAGCACTCATGAACTGGGAAGCACCTAAGACACCTACAGAGATTCGCAGCTTTTTGGGATTAGCTGGTTATTAAAGAAGATTCATTGAGAACTTCTCAAGAATAGCTGCACCATTGACTACTCTGACCCGCAAGAATGTAAAGTTTGATTGGGGTCCTAAACACCATGAGTCTTTTGAGATTCTTAAGCAAAAACTGAGCAATGCTCCTGTATTGACATTACCCGAAGGAATCGAAGAATTTGTCGTATACTGTGACGCTTCACACACCGGTATGGGTTGTGTGCTTATGCAGAAAGGCAAGGTGATTGCCTATGCATCACGACAACTAAAGGTGCATGAAAAGAATTACACCACCCACGATTTGGAGTTGGGTGCCGTTGTATTTGCACTTAAACTGTGGAGACATTACTTATATGGAACTAAATGCGTGATATATTCGGATCACAAAAGTCTCCAACACTTATTCAATCAAAAGGATCTTAATATGAGACAACGCCGTTGGATGGAGACTCTAAATGATTATGATTGTGAAATTCGCTACCATCCTGGCAAAGCGAATGTAGTCGCTGATGCTCTAAGCCGAAAGGAAAGAGTCAAACCCATAAGGATTAATGCCAGTAGCATTGAACTTAAGAACAACTTGAATGAGAGGCTGTTAGCTGCTCAAAAGGAAGCTACATTAGAAACTAACCTTCCAAGTGAAAAGTTAGGTGTAATAGCTGATCAGTTGTGACCTGGCAAGGATGGAATCCTCAGATTGAATGGTAGGATCTGGGTTCCTATCCATGGAGGACTTAGAGATATAATCCTCCAAGAAGCTCACAATTCCAAATACTCAGTTCACCCTGGAGGTGATAAAATGTATCAAGATTTGAAGGCCAATTATTGGTGGATAGGTTTGAAGAAATCTATAGCCACACATGTAGCTAAATGTCTGACTTGTGCTCAGATTAAAGCTGAACATCAAAAGCCGTCAGGTTTGCTACAACAGCCAGAACTTCCCACATGGAAATGGGAGATGGTAACCATGGATTTTATAACCATGTTACCAAAAACAAGGCATGGAAATGATACTATATGGGTCATAGTTGACAGACTGACTAAGTCAACACATTTCTTACCCATCAAGGAGACTCATAGCTCCGACAAGCTAGCTCAATTATATGTGGATAAGATTGTATCTCTCCACGGAGTGCCAGTATCTATTATATCTGATAGAGATACTAGATACACCTCTCCTTTTTGGAAAAGCATCCAACAATCATTAGGCACTCGTTTGAATTTTAGTACTGCTTACCATCCTCAAACAGATGGACAAAGTGATCGTACAATTCAAACCTTGGAAGATATGCTTCGTGCATGTGTTATTGATTTGGGTGGTAGTTGGGATGACCACCTACCGTTGATCGAGTTCTCCTATAATAATAGCTACCATACTAGCATTCAGGCTGCGCCTTTTGAGGCATTGTATGGGAGGAAATGCAGAACGCCTGTTTGTTGGGCGGAGGTAGGAGAAGCTCAGTTATCAGGACCTGACATAGTCCTAGAAACAACAGACAAGATTGTCCAAATTCGTGATCGCCTAAAGGCTGCCAGGGATAGGCAGAAAAGTTATGCTGATAAGAGGCGAAAACCTCTAAAGTTTGAGGTAGGCGACAAAGTCTTACTAAAAGTATCACCCTGGAAAGGTGTGATGCGTTTTGGTAAGAAGGGCAAACTAAGCCTGAGGTATATTGGACCATTCGAGATCATCGAATGTGTCGGAAGTGTAGCTTATAAACTAAACTTGCCTAAGGAGCTTAGTGGAATTCACAATGTGTTCCACATCTGTAACCTAAAGAAATGTCTAGCTGATGAATCATTAGCAATGTCTCACAAAGATGTACAGATTGATGAAAGCCTGAGGTTTGTTGAAAGACCTATATCGATCGAGGATCGACAGGTCAAAAAGCTCCGAAGGAAGCATGTGCCTATAGTGAAGGTTAAATGGGATGCCCGTAGAGGCCCTGAATATACGTGGGAGGTTGAGTCCACTATGCGACAGAAGTACCCTCACTTGTTTCAGTAAATCTCGGGGTCGAGATTTCTTTTAAGGGGGTGAGGATGTAACACCACGTAAAAACGTGTCCAATTATGTAAAGACACGTGTCCTAAACTCTAAATATGTAAAAGTTTGAGTTTGAAGGACTAAAGTTGACAAACAATGAAAATATGTATCCGAAGGGACTAAAAGTGTCAACATGCCAAACTTGTGCCTCTGAATGACCACACACGAAGAATATATTCTTAAACGAGTAATTATTTGGATATAAGAAGCCGTTTGTGAAAATAATCGAAAGATTATAAACTACAGGGGTTAAACGTGTCAACATGTTAATTCTTACCTCTGAGTGACCTTTTAACGAACCCGGGGCTTCGTAATGTTCAAATATACTCTCAAGAATAAGTGACATCAGTTTCACGTGGTTTCGAAATCGTTATGCAAGTTTCCAAGAACTTGGGTTAAAAGCGTCAATGATCCTTCATGAACCAACTACCAGGGTTAAAAGTGCCAAAAACGAAGTTAAATAAAGTTATAAAGGACCAGGGACTAAAACTGCCAAATCAGAAACAATTTTAACCTGAAACCAAGGTTGTCGCGGGGCGCGTAGACTCCCTTGAATCCTACGTGGCCCGCGAGAGATGCCTAGTTCATAATTTTGTTGCCAGCTGCAGATTTCTGCTGTTACACCGCCTCAAACACCTTCAAATCGATACCAGGAGCTTTTTGTTGGTTTTATAATACCACTAGGACACCTGGGATGATCCTAAACATCCCCATAACACCTGTTATGATCTTGATTCACGGCCTTCAAGTATAAATAGGCCCTTATGTTGCCTTGTTTCATTGCTCAAATCATTCAAATCTTCCTCTCTCAATATCTGGTGGTTCCTGATTAAAAGGGAGCTCATTCTTGTAGAAAAGATTGCTAGGACCTTTGTAAGTGTCTTAGCCCCCTCTTTAGTTCAGTTTTCTTAATTAAAAATCGAAAAGTCAAAGTCACGTAAATTAGCTTTGACTCTCGATTTAAACTCAAATGGTCCAACCATTGTTCGAGATGAATATGGTTATGTGACCATAATTAGGTAGGTGTTAAACCCTTAAAAGGGCCCCTCCTAATTTTTAGTTTGCTTAGTTAAGTATCGGGTCAAAGTATTTAGTTAAAAAGTTAAACTGAACAGAATTGTAAATAATAATTTAAAACTAATAATACAGAGGTTATAAATTATATTTAACACTCTAATAACTTTGTAATTATTATTAAAACATGTTTAGGCATGTTCAACCCGACAATCCTGAGTTTAGGGTCGGTTCGCAACCGAAAGTCGCAAAAGCTTGACTTTTGCTTTGATTTTCAGTTCTGACCCGATTAAGCTTAATTCTTCTATGTTTTAAGCTTCCATTAGGACCACATTATGTTTTAGTATAACTCTCTGATGTTATATTACCTGGTCATTTATATTTTGAATTATATGCTAGTTTCCGTTATTATGCTTATAAATGTCCGTTATGCCCTTATGTTATATAAACGAGATTTTTGAAAATGTGAGAGGACAAAAAGCTTTATTATTGATATATAAGTATGTCAAATATATTTGATATGAGTTTCTGGTCTCAAACTAAAGTTATGCATGATATCGTAAATTAGAACTTTTTATTAATTAAATTACGCTATTATGCATATGTCATGTTTAAACATAGGTTGACCTAAAATTCATTATCTACTATTATGATATCATTTTTAGGAATTTTTGGAATGTTTGGTCAGATTTGTTACTGACCATAATATAGAGTTCTTGTATAAATTCCTAAATTGACGATAATGCCCTTTTGACTAATAAAATGTGATTTACATTTGATTAGCATGCCAAACCTTTTTCTACTGATTTGTTATGAAAAATAAAATATTTTAAACATTCAAGGCTGATTAAAATCTCAGAATCACAAAAACATATCAAATATCGTCAGTTAGCGATTTTTACGCTAATAAGGTGCATAGTATGGTTTAAAACCATAATTAGCAACCAAGAATTGTTACCTACTGAATTAATAAATAAATTTTAATATTTTTATAGTAGGTATAAGTCATGAACTCAGATTTCCCAATATGTCCTTAAAAGCATATGTGAAATGACCAAAATACCCTTTCGGGGCATAGTTTGGCCATAAATGGTAAGCCTCACATATGATGATATCTTACTGTTATAACAACATAAAATAAATATTTTTGCAGATTATTTAAGACCAGAATATCAGTTTACTATAAAACCTCTTTTATAAACATTAAAATGACCAAAATGCCCCTACGGGACTTAAATTGGTTTTAAATATTTTTGGGGCATATATGTTAACATCCTACTGATGTATTAACATATTCTAAGCGTAATAACATATGAGACTTGTATATAGTTCATTTGGTTACCCGTTAAGCATTTATGCGTTCGGTTCGGTTTATGTAGCTAGTTTACATAAATTAGCCGAAATGGGTTTAACCTTATCATTAAATCTTCAAAATCCAGAATGTGTTTAGTTTACCCATATTATACAAGTATCCAAACTTGTCGGGTCTAAACCACATTCTATTCCGGTCTCCGCTTAATCTAGCGTTTCGAACCGTAAAGTATCTTTCAAACAAACCGGTCTAAGTCTTTGACTTAACTAAAGACCCGTTAGTATCCTAATAGGTTAATAAACCTTCCATACAGATTGAGTAGCTTCGGTAGAAGGTATTTACATAAGGATTTAGGAAATATACGGCTGAGTTACATCCTTTCACATCTAGCTCAGGTAAATACTTTTAACTTATTTTCCGTTATACGGGCTTGGGATACGGTATTATAATAATACCGCTTGGTTGGGTATGAAATCATTTAATCGGATTGTGATTAATAAATTTGCATAACCCGTTTTAATCTGTTTTGTTTGATAACATAAACATTGGGGGTTAATACGACCGTGTCCTGGATATCCTTGGCTCATTTCATTTGTAAATGACCACGACCTATGCACGAGGTGTAGGCATACACCTGACAGATCAAATGCTAAATAACCCACATGTTGGGGATAACTCCTTTGTGGGTTTTATAGTGGTGAGTTGGTTAATCATGACCGGCTTCCAAACCGGCCCCATATGTATGACAAACATGTAAAACGGTATACAAGATTATCTTAAATAATTGGCCCAAGTTATAAATGGTTTGTGCCTTGTGCGCCTAAATTAATTTTCATAAACTCTTTTCAAATGTGTCGGTTAATTGTATTTACCAGTAAAAACTGACGTATTTTCCAAAGACTAAGTGACAGGTACCTCTCGAAATTTGGCTGGAGCTACTTGGTGTCACTTAAGAGGATCTTGCAAATCCTTAGATGCCTGAAGTCTGTTATTTCAGTTTCTTGTATTTTGTTTTATGATCCGCCTGTGGATCTCTATTACAACCAGTCTGTATATTCTTTTATTTGGACACTCGGACACTATGGTTTGTAATAGTAATTATCTACCAAGACTTCCTCTGTGCTATTATATTGTGTATATTGACTATGATGATATCAACTACGTCACGATACTCCCCCACCTGGCCCACCGGTAATATGTGGAAATATCAGGGTGTGACACTTATGCTCTGTTCCCCCGCCCGCAGGCTGATCCAGCGCTCCCTTCGATCCAATTAGGCAGTGTTTGGTTCTAAGCACCCACTATGAGTATACTCGATCCCTTTTTGTTTTAAACACTTTTGGGATGCAACATGTATTCTATATCAAGACACTTGACATCGAAACTTATTTGAAACTTACTCTATCCGCATTAAACATGAAAACATGATACTTGTGATACTTGAGACTTTTATGCTATGTGAACGTTTGATTCTTATGTTTAGCTCGCCTTAACAATTGTAGCGCTATAGGGGTAACGCACCTCTCCTTGAGTCTTGGGGAGTATTTTTAAGTTTTGATTCTTTTACCTCATTTTCGATGCGTCGAAGTAGGAAAGGCATGCTAACGCGTTGGAGACTTGGGTTATCATATGAACCACGTTAACTAGCATGCTGAAACTTGTGATATGTTTTTCATGTTGGATATGAGTTTTAAACGTTTAAACTATTATGTTATATGTATTCAAACTTGTATGCTCGCCAACATTTTTGTTGATTTTATTTTAATACATGTTGCAGGTTGATAGTAGCCGAGGATCAAGAAAACAAGATAGGATGATGCTTAGAAACTCATCTTAGATAATTAGGCAATTTGAACAATATTTGAATCAGAATGTTATTTTGATACATTATGTGGTCGTGGAATGTGTTTGACATTTTTAGACATATTTATGAAATTTAAATTAATCTATATCGAAACAAATATTGTTGTGGATTCTCATGAGCAATCTGATTCGCTTAGTGTCGCGCCCCGATGTTTTCGCCATCGGTTGGGGTGTGACAAAAGGACACCGCCTGAAAGGACAAAACTTGCAATTCACTCAAGTTTTTATTTGTTAAAAAGCATCAATCTAACCCGTATACCACCAGGGGTGTTCTTCGGGTTTTTAATTAGGTTTCGGGTTCTTCAGATATTTGAATGGGAAAACCTTATCTGTTAACTGAAGCATTTAAATCTCGAGTTGATCTGATTCGGGTAATTCAGGTTAATCGGTAATCGGGTTTGTGATTCTCGCACGACCTATTCTTTGTCTCATAGTCGAATGGTGATTCCACTACACGAAAATTTCACACTCTCTTGATGATAATGACTTCATCACTCAAAATATGCTCCAAACTTTCTACAATGATGAAAAACGAAATATAATGATACAACTTAATTGGGTTAACCCGATTATCCCTAAAACTACCCAATTAGCGATCCATAAACCATATTTGGGTTCGGGTTATTCGGGTTCCTTGTAATCAAGTTTCAGTTAAAAAATTTCACCCCTATCATACACACTTAAGATCGTGTAACATGAGCATAACATATTTAACCCACTTATCCATATATTTTATTGGTTGATAGGTTGTAAACAATGGGTTATACTAGCCAAAAGCCCAAAAGTGGGATAGTGGGTCAATCAAACACAAATCGTTTAATAAAACAACTCAATCCAAACACGACATTTTAATTATAAAGGTCAACCTGGATATGACCAGTTTATTAAAAGGGTTAGATATCTGATTATTCTCGTCTCGTGTTAAATATTCCGATCAAAGACAAACTCCGGTCGGCAATCACTACAAGAATGGACCACCTTTAGCGGCGACAGCTGTCGCCGGTATTGGTGGAAAGTGTCGCCGGTATTGACCTTTACCGGCGACATGTCGCCGCTAAAGGGTCGCCGTATTGATCGGCCGCTATTGGCCTCCTGTCGTCGCTAAAGGTAACCGTCGCCGGTATTGCTCTTAGACCTTTAGCGACGACACCAGTCGTCGCTAAATGGTCGCCGGTAATGATCATGGTCGCTAAAGGGTGTAAGTCAATAGCGGCGGCACATGTCGCCGCTAAAAGTCTTTTTTTTAATACAACTGCTGTATATACATCACCCAGCCATTTTTTCAGCCGAAAAAACATAACCTGCCTATTTCAAACAACGCAAACATACGCCATGAACATATACTAAAGGTAATATAATTAAAAACTACGTTTAAGTCGTACATTATAATCCTACAACGTTTAATTAAATCATACATTAAAAACAAGTCACTCGTCGTCGGATTCATTATCGAATAAGTCATCAGAATCGTAGTCGTTTGACTTTCCTTTTCCTTTTCCTTGTGAAGCAAGATAGTTGTTAAGTTTGTTAAAAAATGACGGGGTTTGGAACAAGCTGTTAACAAAATCCTACAATAATAGATATCAAAATGTATTTTAGCATATTAGTTAACGCTACCAACATATATTTAACAAGGAAACATGCGTTCGTTTGTCATTTTATAAATTGCGTAGTTTACCTCGGAAAAGGGTTCTTGCGTCCGAGCTTGCGAAGACGACATGTTCGAGGACGTGTTTGAGGACGTGTTGGAAGAAGGTTTAGGCCCCATCCTGCGGTACCATCCTCGCCGCTCACCCAACGCTTCCTGATACGGGGCAATTGGAGGACCCTCACCGCTCCATTCATTTGTGGCCTGTTGTATGTTCCGCTGTATTTTACGAAGATGAGTAAATATATATGTGTATATATATATATATTTGTTAAAGAAAATAATACTTAAAAGAAATACTTACGTAATTTTGTTCAGCAACCGGATCAACCCAATTCCCTTGATTGTCCGTGTGGGTTTTAGCATACGTAGGTACCCAATCCATATCCTGTTTAACATTAAACTTATATTAGACATTAAATAAACAAAAGCTTACACACACACATATACATAAAACATTACATTTTTATAGGCGGTGCTACCGTTCGACGATGTCCCCCCACGGTATGGGAATTGTTGTTTCTCGCGTACTAGTTTGATGGCCTTGCTTCTTTTAATATATTTTTCTTGCCGGAAACCTTCGATGGTTCTCAACCAGTTTTCATAGGGCATATCCGCGGGATGGTATGCCCTTGCCCTCTCAAGATCATCGTAACCTCCCTCGCTCTCAAATAATTTTCTAGCTTCGTACTTGCGGTCAGTGTACCGCTTCATAAGCACAGTCCTAATACCACCCGTCAAGTTTCTCGCCTCATAATCATGTTCCACTTCATCAAAATTGAAATTTTCCTACAAATTAAATAAAAAAGTTAAAATATCATATATAAATTAGATTTGCATGTGCTTAAATATTTGATAAAATTTTATGCATATAACTTATTTACCCGTAAGTGGTTCATGACGGCATCCTTGTAATGTTATTCAACGTTATCCCATCCAATTTTATCGAACGGGATGGTCCGCCACATATACAGGCTGACCTCCCTTGAAAACATATCTCTTGATTTACCAACAGGGGTATACGTGACCTGTCTGTCAAACGTAAGCGATACAGGCCCCCCCCCCCCCCCCCCCGCTTTTACCACACTCCGTAGTTTCGCGTTTTTGGCTTTCCCCTAACCCTCCTCGGGGGAACCGCTGCAATTAAAACAAAAATAATTAGTAACAACATTTATAATATATAAAATATAAGGACTACAAAATAATTTTGGTAAAAGACTTACCGTCAGTCTCGTGCGTGCCACGAAGTCCACCAGGAGGCGGTGGATCACCAGCGCCGTCACCCCCATGTCCCCAGGGGCCACATCCGCCATCAGATAAGCGAATATAAGCAATACCGAAAACATAATCCCTATAAAGTTACAAATGTTACAGCATGTGTATCTAATAGAAATTAAGGGAAAGTACAACAAGTGTAACTCAAATTCAAATAAATATTTCAAACAAGTGTTTATCAAATACAAATCAATATAAATTACAATAACTTTTCTTTTAGTCAGACTCCACATAATCGGGATCATCCTCATCACAATCAGCCTCGACCTCATCACAATCAGTCTCGACCTCAAACACTTCATCGACGGTAGCCGTTGGGGGATCAACTTCAATTGAAGGCTCACCCGCAGTAACATGAGAAGATCCAATTTGAAAGTATTGGAGTTGTGTCCCCGTGATAGGTCCACTTCGTGCATTCCTTCCAAAAACTGTTAATACGCAAATGGTATTTCATTTCTGCCATATTTTTTAAGCCGGAATTTTTACATTGGGTACACGGAAATCTAACTTCATCGTGGTTTTTTATCACTCTTTCACACATCTTGATAAATGACTTAAGTCCTTGCTTGTAGTGAGGTGAATGACGTGGGGAATCAATCCAACTTTTATCGATAGGCATTATGCAACTAAAAGAAAATCTAATTTAGGATTAACAAGACAAGGGTAGGCTGCTAAACCCACTTTTTGAACACTTTATCTCATATGTGAATGTGTATCACATGATTGTTTGTTTAAGAAATATTTGGGCAGCATTTCCTCTTAGCTCCCAAGTATATATGTAATGATATATATACCCGAGGAGCAAAGAGAAAATGATAACCGAATCCTTCTTAAACAAACAATCATGTAATACACATTCACATCCTAAATGAGATAAAATATTCAAAAAGCAGTCCCAAGATAAATGGGGACAACCCAAAATTTATTTCTAAATCAATTTCGGGCGGGTATTTCTAAGCTCGTTATGTTTAAAATGATTAATTCAAACACGGGCACAATTTTTTAAGCTTGATATGTTCTTAATGATTGTTTTAAATTATTTGGGCGGAACGTTATGTTTTAAATCATGATTTCAATTTCGATTGGGTATTTTCTTAGCTCGTTATTGAAATGATGAATTCAATATCAGGCACGATTTTTTAAATATGTAATGTTCTTCATGATGGTTTAAATTTTGGCGGGTATTTTCTTAGCTCCTTTTGTTTTAAATGGTGATTTCAATTTTGGCGGGTATTTTCTATGTTCGTTATGTTTTAAATGATAATTTTAATTCAAGGAGGGTATTTCCTAACTAATATATATCTTTCAAAGGTAAATATAAATGTTTTCAAACCTAAACACAAACATACTAATTATCAAACTTAAACTTTTTTTTTCAAACCTACACATAAACAACATTCAAATTATCATCTCAAATATATTTTTTTCTCAAACCTAAACATAAACATAGAAATTATCAACTTAAACATATTTTTTTTTTCAAACATGACCATAAACATAGAAATCATCAACTTACACAAATATACTTACAAACATACATTCATAGACTTACATACACATATACATGCTTACATACACAAATACATACTAACATACATACATTCATAGACTTACATACACATATACATGCTTACATACACAAATACATAGATTTTCATATACACATTTTCCCCAAATACACCTACATTATACATTTGACATACTAACATACACCTACATACATACATTCATAGACATACACACACACATACATGCTTGCATACACCTACATACACAAATACATAGATTTCCTTATAAACATTTTCACCAAATACACCTACATTATACATTTGACATACAAACATACATCCTTACATACACATTTACATACCTAAACCAAAAATTATACAATTTCTAAACTTTGAAAAAAATATACATATAAAACTAACCGTATTTTCAAGTTTCAAAGAGAAGTAGACCACGGAGACGAGTTGGTGACCGGATTCGTGATGGTGGTGATCGGAGAAGTGATGGTGATGATCCGATTTCTCTTCCATAAACACAAAAATACACAAAAATTAAACCCTATAGCATGTATATAACAAAATAAAGAAGTAATTTAACAAAAACAAAGTTTAACTAACCAATTTGGGGGAAAATCGCGTCTGGCCGGCGAGTGAAGTTTTTTGGGGGAAAAGTGAAGGAGGAGGGAGAAATTCGCGCTGATATGGGACTGATAGGTTTTAATCATTAGCGGCGACAGAGTCGCCGGTATTGCCCTTTGACGCCGCTAACGTGTGAAAAAGAGATAAGGTTTGTGTGGCTAGGGTTTAAAGGTCTGACATAAACTTTTAGCGGAGACGACGTATCGCCGCTATTGCCCATATATTGTCACCGCTAATACCTCTTAAATCCCCAACCGTTAGATCAGGATTTTGATCAACGGCTGGGGTTTGGTCTCAGGGTCTGTGACGCGGATCGACCAATAGTGGCGACATTAGGCCTGTCGCCACTAATGGCCTCCCATTCTTGTAGTGAATATTCTAATTTTCGACTTCAAATATGTTATTCAGACCCTTTGATGGTTTGTTATAATTTATTTGATTAGGAACTAGACTAGGATTTGCAATATTACAATCTCACAAGTTATGAATGCTTTTATTTTGAATGCTTCACCGGATGCAAGAATTTCGATTTTTGAATCATGAATTTTGAATGCTTCGTTGAATACTTGAATCATGTTATGAATACAAGAATTTTGTTTAGTTTATTTGATATTTGAATCATAAATATATTGAATGCTTCATGGTAAATTGTAGGGGTTTGAATTTCTGGCATGATCCAAAAATACGACATTGACTTAACACAAAATTCGCGGGTTTAGGTTTAGTTTAGACAGGTTCAAGTCAGTTTCTGAACCCGTGAATCGGTTTAGCTAAACGGATCAAGTTTGTGTTGAACTCGACGGGCTGGCAGGTTGAACAGTTTAACACATTTACATTCTATTTTTTTTTAAATGTGTTTCATATCATAAGTTATATTAGCTGGTATTTTATACATTAATAAACGAGAAATGACATACAATTTTATAATTAACATGTAATTATTTTATATACAAGCTAAACGGATCAAGTTTGTGTTGAACTTGACGGGCTGGCAGGTTGAACAGTTTAACACATTTACATTCTATTTTATTTTTTTTTAAATGTGTTTCATATCATAAGTTAAATTGGCTAGTATTTTATACATTAATAAAAGAGAAATGACATACAATTTTATAATTAACATGTAATTATTTTATATACATTTGTATTTTTTTGTTGCAACAAATTACTTTGAAAATATTAACATGCGAAAAAACCAAAAATTCGCTTGTTTGGGTCAATCCGCAAATATCTGTGTCGTGTTTGGGTTTATGAGGTTAACATGATTTTCGGGTTCATGTGTTTGACACAATTTTCGAGTTCAGGTCGGCTTAGACTCATCGACCTACGAACACGACTTATTTAGCACCCCTAGTAAATTAGTAATATTTAATATTTTGATGTGATTTAAAACAAGAAATATGAGTTACATAATGGAACTATTTTTAAAAGAAAAGTTGAAGATTCGTCTTCTAAAAACCCGTAATATGTTGATGCGGATAGTTTTCGGAAACCAATTTCATCTTTTTACCCTAATAAACGAGATGAAATTAGAAAGGTATAGTTACTCAGACGAACATGTCAAACCAAGAGGTATGGTATTCCCACAATGAAAGATCGGTAATGAGTTAAGATGTTTTGGTGAAAGTGGATATAAAGATTATCCGAGATGGATAGAGTATAGTCTAAAAATGACCTGACTCGATCCGACCTGAACCAGACCAAGAAAAATTATTATATAGGGGTCGCCCTTGGTCGCATGTTCTTCATGTCATATCAAAAAACACACATTCATTATTGTTTTCACAAGTTGTTTGACTTTTAATTTGCATGGAAAAAAGGTAACGGGAGAAAATAACGGTCCTTATATGAACCTCAAATACCTGCTATTTATAAGATGAGAGAGAGTTTTAGAGAGAGAAAATAATATCCAAACAGAAACCAAAGTTGGTTGACATAATAAAAAAAAAACAAAGAGGAAGGAGGGTTTCTTTTAGGCTTCCGTCGGACACAGAAACCGCCGGCCGGCCATGGCAGATTCCGGTCATTCCATTTCCGTCACCTTCCCATCTTTCCATTCTGGCGGGAAGGTTTTTTTTTTCTTTTTAATTATATTGAATACTTGTTTGTATGTTTCATACACAATTATATGTTATTGGATTTGTATGTGGAGATATATACACACATACTAGATTATTATTTTTTTATTTATTCACAAAAAACTGATAAATTTTTATTTTTTTTAAACGAATATTACATAAGAATGAATGACATCTTCCTTATAATATGATATGGGTAGGGTTGTTCACGTGACAAGCCGAGCCAACTAGGGTTTTAAACCAAGCCATCTCGTCTTTGTTCGAAATTTAAACCGCGTTGAAAACTTGAGCTTGAGATCAAATCCAAGTTAAAAAAGAAATTGACTCAGCTTGGTTTGGTTTGGCTTGGCTAGATTGTTAGAACGTAGAAGAAAGAAAATATGTTGATGTGAACTAGACCGAAAAATGATGGAGAGTTTGGCTTAAAATTTTATGCTATAGATTGTTAAAAGTTGGCTCAAGTTGATTTGCAAACCGAGTTAATTTTAAGCAGAGTTTTTTAAGGTGAGCTTTCGAGCTACGAACTATTTGGACAATCCAAATTATGGGCCTTAGGACACTTGGTATAATCTTTTTTTTTACTAAAGTAAAAATAGGGTATATATTGCTTGTTTCCTTAGATCATGGAAAATGTCATAAGAAACTATCATAAAGATAATTAAGCACACAATTTTGCACTTGGTATATATCAATTGTTGCATGATAAACACAATCTTGAATCTAGCCTGCAGACCATCGAACCTCTTCGTTTCTTGACCATTAATCTAGTACTTTAATGGGAAAATTACGAAAATGGCCATTGACCAAAACCACTTTCGAATTTGGCCACCTCACGCGTCCTTGGAGCGGCGCAGGATGCGCCTGGAAGTCCACGGGATGCGTCTTTGGAAATCCCTTCACTGATGATGCGTCTGGAAGTGCACGGGATGCATCTGAAAGTTGCAGTCATCTCCCGCGAGTTGCAGATGCCTCCGGTCCGTCTCCGGCGAGTTGCAGACGCCTCCATCTCCGTCGATTGCAGTGATGGGTAAATGGTCCGGTGATTCATGCGTCCTCAAGTAGGTGATGCTTTAAGTAATTATTTGTGATGTAATTATTATACGAAGGAATTAGAGGTGCATAATTAAGGGGATGATTATCAGTGGCGCAGGTTAGAAGGGGCCGGGGGACGCCCGACCCCCCGAACTTTTCGCTCAGTAATGTTATATATGTGCTCTGAAAAAGTGAAAAGTGAACACGAAAAAGTGAAAAGTAAACAATAAATCCACCATGCGTCTGGGCCCACTGGACCACCATGTGTCCATTTCTTATTGGATGCTGCAGAAGGACGCATCTCGCGCATCATGCTCCGCTCCAAGGACGCGTAAGGTGACCAAATTCGAAAGTGGTTTTGGTCAATGACCATTTTCGTAATTTTCCCTACTTTAATACTAGCCCTGTTCTTCTTGTTAGTCATCCATCTTCAAGTGAAATGGGCTGAATTCTCTACTTTCTTGGGTTGACTGTATGATTGGAGTTTTAAAGTTCCTTGCATCTGCTTGTAATCCTTTCCAATAAACATTTTCCGTCCCATGTATACTTGCTAGATCTTGCTTAATTGTTTCAATACGCCTTTAAAGTTTATCATCGGTTTTTAACTTCCCAACCGAATTTAAGCAAGATTCTAAGTGGTCTAGCCATCTTCCCATAATCTATCTTTTAGGTACAGTTGTCACCCTTTCCTTACATATCTGGTGGCCTAAATAATCAACCTGATCATTGGCAAATGTAAGTGTTCCTCCAGCTTTTACCATAAATCAATGTCTTCAAAGACAACCAATACAAACTTCTAGCAATTCAGGACAAATCACACATTAAGTTCTTAAAGGTGGCTTAGGCTTTGGAGAGTCTTAAAGGCTATTTGGCTGATATTTTTCTCGTTGGTTACCGTTCCTTCCTTTTGGAACACTTGTGATTCTTCTAGCAGATCAGGACATATAGCATATAATGTTGGTTCAGGTCCCACTTCACACACTAACACTCACTCTCAGCTGTGTAAAATTGTAGAGAAGAGGAAATATAAAAGATGGAAAAATGAAAGTTGTTGCTGAATGTATTCGATAATCACAGAAGGGTTACATAACAAAACCTTAACTCTAATATTTGTACTAAAGAATTAAACACATGCAAATTAAACTTAGTCCAAGATGCCTAACGAATTATGGCTTTAACCTCCACTACTTTTCCACATAACTCGTTCCTCCATGCACTTGTAATTCTCCAACGTTCCACTTGCATGTAATTCGGTCAACACAACACCAGCTCATTCAATAAAACGTGCAGCTACACATGGGTATAATCCCTTTTAACATGCAGCCTATTGTTGACTGTTTCATGACCCGTAATTAAATCCGTGACCCGATAACGCACCGACCCGTGACCCGTAAACAAACCCGAATAATCCAACATATAAAACCTTGCATTCGTGGACTCGTGCCCTGTAACATACATTTCATTGCAAGAAAAACATTAGTGTTCTGTGTTTTAGGAAATATTTTAGGAGCGGTTTGATTTAAAATCTAACAAATTTTACATAAATTTCATATTATTTGAACACAAACTCACTGTCCCCATCTAACCCATTGTGTTTTTGAAACATTCTAATATGAAATTTGTTTTTTATGTTATAATCCAATGTATTTGAACCTTATTTTCACCCTTTTCTTTTTTCACCCTTTTCTTCGCTTTAAATCTTTTGAGTATCTGGGATATTTAAGCATGTAAGATTTATATTAATCTTCAAGTTATGTGTAATGCAATAGAGTTTATGTGTTGTGGAATCTTTAATCCAGGAACATACCATTCGGACCGGCTGCGGTTCTGTGTCTGTTACTGTGTGTGGAGATCAAGAAAAGCCACCATTGATCACTTATCCCGATTTAGCTTTAAACCGTAAGCAACTCAACATCGTATCTTTTAACATATTGTTTTGTTTTTTAATAATTTTACACAACTGTAGATATGCAAATAAAAAAACATACCTCATGTTGTGTAGTAGTTATCACTTGTTTTCTTTTCTAATATTTGTGCAAATGATTTGGCAGACATGTCTTGTTTCCAAGGACTCTTTGTTTCTCCTGAATCAGCTTCCTTGTTACTCCACAACTTCTGCATTTATCACATTAATCCACCTGGTCATGAGGTCGGTTTTCTCAACTTTTCGTTTAAAACTATCAAGCGCCAATACGTTTGGATGTGCGCTTAGAAAATGAATATGTGATATTAAAATATCAAAATTTAATATGCAAATCCAAACACTCTCTTAGAGTGTCATGCTCACATAAGTTTTAGATTATGCTTATTTACATTTTAACATTATTATTCTGTTCTTGGACTTGCACATGAGTTGTTGCAGTTAGGAGCTGCATCGATTGGTATAGATGATCCTGTGCCTTCTATGGAGGATCTTTGTGATCAAATTCTTGTGGTCCTTAATTATTTTAGGTAATTACAACTTTAAATCGATTGGTTTTGGCTTGAACCACAAACTTAAAGCTTTGCTAGCAAAATGCGTATCATTATAAGAAAATATTGTTTTGACAGTTATAATATTAAAAACAAGCTTTGGATTATTTTTCATTACTGTGAATAAAAGTTTGATATTTTTAGTAAATAATTGACTTGGTAAAAGACGATTTAATTTAAAATCAAGTTAATTTGTGATGGTGTGTATTTTGAGTTTTGCAGGCTCGGTTCAGTGATGTGTATCGGAGCAATGGCGGGTGCATATATCCTTACACTATTTTCGGTATCATTTTTCATTAAGTTTCACTATTAAAGGTGGCAATTTTGACATGTTACGCATGAATTTGTGAGTGTGTCGTTTCGGGTTATGTTTTCTCTGTATTTGACGAACAAATATAATAAGAAAATTCGTCTCAAAGGAAACTTTTCAAACGGGTCGAAAGTCGCCCAAAATGTATAATTATATTTAAAGATTTGATTTATTAGTGAAATGATATAGTTTTTCTAGTCATATTTGGCACACGAATTATGTTGCCCAAAATGATCTTTGATCTCTAGATCGCAAATGATAAACGTAATTTTATTGAATACTGAAGTTTGAATTTACATAAACTTGAAACCAGATCTACAAATGAAAATCTAAAGGCCTATTTATACTAATCTAACAGGTACGAGTGTAGAGACATGTCCCTTCGTGAATAGTCGCGTCTCTTGAATGTGTGGTTGAGAATTAACATGAAAGGTTGCGTCTTTTCCTTCTTAATCGCAACCACTAATCGAATAGGTGTGTCTCTTGGTGGTGTCCCTTGAAGCCGTCGATCATAGGGGTGTGTCCCAAGGGTGTCGCAACCCTTAGGGGTGTTGGTTGACATCTTTCAGTTTGACAGGATCAGCCCCTATAGTTTGTAACCGCCATATAACTACCTTTAACCGCCATATAACTAACTTTAACCGCCATATAACTACCTTTATATTAATAACTAATAAACCCTTGTACTAGGATGTGTAGAGATTAAGGATTTCATTCACCCCCCTAATCTTGAACATCCTTGAGTTGTTGCAGATCTTGAACTCCGAGCAGTTCTCTCATCGTAGCAAACTTGACCCTTGCTAGTGCCTTTGTTAGTATGTCTGCCCGTTGTAGTTCTCCACTGATGTGTTCCACAGTGATATCTTCGTTCTCCACGCATTCTCTAATGAAATGATAGCGTGTATCAATGTGCTTGCTTCTTCCATGAAAGACTGGATTTCTCATGAGTGCTATTGCAGAAACATTATCCACTCTGAGTGTTATCTTTTCTTCCTTCCAGCCTGTAATTTCACTTAATAGTCTTTTAAGCCATAGTGCTTGGCATGCTGCTGCTGTGGCTGCCATGAATTCTGATTCACATGATGATAATGCCACTGTCTGTTGTTTCTGTGTACACCAGGTTATAGGTGATTCTCCAAAGTAGAATACCAGACCAGTTGTTCCTTTTCCTTTGTTTGTATTAACTCCAAAACTGCTATCACTATAACCTGTGATCTTACATCCTCCTTGCTTCTTGTATATGATTCCATGCTCTTTAGTTCCTTTGATATAACGTAGTATTTGCTTCACTGCTTTCAAGTGTTGCTCCTTTGGTTCTTGCATGAATCTACTAAGCAGACTGACTGGGTAACATAGATCTGGCCTTGTATGCAATAAGTACCTGAGAGAACCTATCAGGCTTCTGTAATGAGTTGCATCTACTAGATCTCCTTCTTCAGTCTTCGTTAATTGTGTTCCTGGTTTCATAGGAATCTTTGTGTCGTTGCAGGTTAACATATCAGCGTCTTTGAGTATCTTGTTGATATAGCCTGTCTGCTTGATGGCTATCTAACCCCCTGCTTGAATAACTTCTATTCCCTGATAATATGCTAGCAATCCTAGATCGCTCATTTCAAACTCGTTCTTCATCTGAGATTTGAAAACATCTATTTCCTTCCTTGATGTTCCGGTGACTATCAAATCATCAACATAGACTCCAACTATCAGTGTAGAAGTCTTACTCGTCCTTGTATAGATTGCATTCTCTAAAGTGCACTTCTTGAAGTTAAGTGACTTTAGGGTTTGATCTAACTTCGTATTCCAAGCTCTTGGTGCTTGTCTCAATCCATACAGTGCTTTTGATAGTCTATAAACCTTTCCTTCATTTCCTGGCTTTACAAATCCTTCTGGTTGTGAGACATAGACCTCCTCCTTGAGATCTCCGTGTAAGAATGCAGACTTCACGTCTAAGTGATGTACCTCCCAACCTTGA
Source organism: Helianthus tuberosus (assembly GCA_030545235.1). NCBI lineage: Eukaryota > Viridiplantae > Streptophyta > Magnoliopsida > Asterales > Asteraceae > Helianthus > Helianthus tuberosus. The sequence continues at coordinate 7,738,123 of CM060403.1, read as the reverse complement.
TATGCTGCTAAATCCAACATTAATCGAACTGTCTCTATGCGTGCTACTGGTGCAAAGACTTCGTCAAAGTCTATTCCGTGTTGCTGAACATATCCTTTTGCAACCAGCCTTGCTTTATGTCTGACCACGTTTCCATTTGCATCTTTCTTAGTCTTGAATACCCACTTTAAACCTATTGCCTTGTGATCTCTTGGTAACTCTGTCAATCTCCAAGTGTTATTCTTGTTTATTGAGTCTAACTCGGCCTTCATTGCTTCAATCCATTTTCTGTCACTAGATGCTTCTTTGTAATTCCTTGGTTCTTCTTCAGCAAGTAGTAATTCTTGTGGATCTACTTGAATTTCCTCCGTCTCTTCATACAGTTCTTCGAGACTTCTCAGTTTTACTGGAGTGTCACTAATACTCTCCGTTGTACTTTCAGAGGTAGATGGACCTCTACTTGATAATCTGCTTGAACTTCCTGCTGAGTTCTGATTGTACGAATGTGATGGCGGGGTTTCATAGGAGTCTTGTTCTTCTGTCTGATCTACTCCTGAATTTTCATGATGTGGCCCGCTACTACCAGGACTACTTGGTTCATTTTCTTCTAACTCTGGTGGGTTGTCATCTTCTTGAATGACAAAGTTTGTCCATTCGGGATTCCCTGAATCTACCGTTTCCATGTAACTATTCTAGTTCCATGGTTGACCTTCCATGAACTTTACATCTCTACTGACACATATCTTGTTCTTCGCCGGATCATATAATCTGTATGCCTTTGATCCTTCTTCTATTCCAAGGTAAACCATAGGTGCACTTCTATCATCTAACTTCTTTTGTTGAAGTGGTAATACCTTAGCGTATGCTGTGCAGCCAAAAACCTTTAAGTGTTCCAGATTCGGCTTTCTTCCTTTCAATGCTTCATACGGGGTCTTGTTTACCAAAGCCTTTGTCGGAATCCGGTTTAATAAATATAACGTATGTCTTATTGCTTCTCCCCAGAAATTTTGTGGCATGTTCATTGCCTTTAACATACTTCGAGTAGTTGACAACATCGTCCTGTTTCTTCTTTCCACTACTCCGTTTTGCTGTGGGGAATATGGCGCTGTAAGCTGTCTCGCTATGCCATTGTCCTTGCAATACTTGTTGAATTCAGTCGACGTGAATTCTCCTCCTCTATTCGTCCTTAGCATTTTTAACTTGGTTCGAGTTTCTGTCTCCACTTTTTCTTTGAACTGCTTGAAAGTTTCGAATGCTTGATCCTTGGAAGTTAGTAGATATGCCCACATGTAGCGAGTACAGTCGTCTACAAGTAGAAATATATACTTCTTCCCAGCATGTGTTGGTGGGGATATAGGACCACACAAATCTCCATAGACTAAATCCAGAGGTCTTAAAGATCTGAATTTCGTCTGATTTGGAAATGGTGTCCTAGTATGTTTTCCTAATAAGCATGCGTCACATACTTGATTGGCATGACTTATTTGAGGAACTCCATGTACCAAGTTCTTTCGAGTCATTTCCTTAATAGCATCGAAGTGTAAATGGCCTAACCTTGCGTGCCATAACCATGCTAAATCTTCTGTGTTTGATAGCAGGCAGATTGGCCTTCCAATCTTTAACTTTACTTTATACAACCTGTTCCTCATTCTCCTGACTCGCATTAGTAACTTTCTATTTCTGTCGCGGACTGTTAGTATGTCTCCATCCATTACTACTTTGCAACCGATTTCTGTAAGTTGTCCCAGGCTCAATATGTTGCTTTTCCGACTTGGAATGTAGTATACTTTCAAAACAATCTTCTGTTCTTGGTTCAGACATTCCAGCAATATTGAACCTTTGCCTTTAATTTCTACGTGCGACCCGTCTCCGAACCGAACTTGCCCTGTCACCTTTTCATCTATTTCTCTGAAGTAACTTCGCACTCCTGTCATGTGGTTGCTAGCCCCGTTGTCTAAATACCATAGACTTTCATCTTCTCTGGCGTAACTTGCTGGTTCTATGCGTTCTTCATTTAGTAGAACCCTTTCTTGAACAACGTTTTCTTCTTGTATTGCCATTAGCAATACGGGTGCTTCGTCTTCCTCGACGAGATTTGAGTGTTCTTGTACACCATCTTTCTCATGACAGTCTTTCTTGAGGTGTCCATACTTTTGACACTTGTAGCACTGGATCTTACTTATGCCTGTTTGATTTCTTCCAAAATTCCTCCAATTCTTAGACCTTCCACCTCTGGGTCTATACGAAGATCCTTCGTTCTTAGTGCTTTGCATGTCTTTATTGTCTCGCCAGTTTCCACGCGGTTGGTTGAACCTGCCACGCCCGCGGTTTCCAAACTGTCTTCCTCTGCCTGAGTTGTTGTCGTGATATGTAAACATCAACTTGTCTTGACTTTCTCCTGGGCTTCCTTTCTTTTGCTTAAGTCTTTCTTCGAACGTTTTTAACCTTCCGACCGCTTCTTCTAGCGTCATTGTTTCTAGATCGGAGTACTGTTCCATTGAGGCGACAATCTGAGTAAACTTATCTGGCACTGCATTTAGGAGTTTGCGTACCATAGTCGGTTGACTCAGTGTTGTCCCTAATTCGCTTGCCCGGGTAACTACACTGTTTATCTTTGCGGTGAAGGAGTCTATAGTGCCATCTTCCCTCATTTGCATTAACTCGAATTCTGATAAAAGTGTATGCCAACGAGCCTTCTGTACCCGATCAACACCAACGTGTCTAGTCTTGAGATTTTCCCAAATTTCCTTTGCAGTTTTACAACTTGCAACTTGCAATACAACATCCTCCGGTATTGCTTGGAACAGATAAGCAATTGTTGCCTTATCTTTCTTAACATCCGTTTGCGTATTTTCTGCCGGTTCAATCGTTTCCCAAAGTCCATTTGCTTCTAAAATCGTTTTGATGTGAATTGCCCAAACCGTGTAGTTTGTCGGTTTCAGGATTGGACACTGAAATTGGGAAAGAGAACTTCTTTCCTTTTGAATTATAATTTGTGAATTTGGTCCGGTTGTTCCTGACATGTCTTCTGACCGAACAATCTTCACTTTCAAAAACTTTTATCTTTCTTGGTTTCTTCAAACCTCTAATCCTTAACCCCCGCGTATAACCCAATGCGTAATAAACAATCAATCTAATTCGCACTATACCCCGGAACCAAAACCCTAGATTCCTAACCCCTGGTTCGACCCTGAACCGAAAATAAACTAACTTGCGAATTGAGAAAGAATAATAAAACCTGATCGCGAATTCCCTGCGATGCCTTAGAGCCTGATGCTCTGATACCACTTGTTGCCCAGAATGTGGATCTTTGATCTCTAGATCGCAAATGATAAACGTAATTTTATTGAATACTGAAGTTTGAATTTACATAAACTTGAAACCAGATCTACAAATGAAAATCTAAAGGCCTATTTATACTAATCTAACAGGTACGGGTGTAGAGGCATGTCCCTTCGTGAATAGTCGTGTCTCTTGAATGTGTGGTTGAGAATTAACATGAAAGGTTGCGTCTTTTCCTTCTTAATCGCAGCCACTAATCGAATAGATGTGTCTCTTGGTGGTGTCCCTTGAAGCCGTCGATCATAGGGGTGTGTCCCAAGGGTGTCGCAACCCTTAGGGGTGTTGGTTGACATCTTTCAGTTTGACAGGATTAGCCCCTATAGTTTGTAACCGCCATGTAACCGCCTTTAACCGCCATATAACTAACTTTAACCGCCATATAACTACCTTTATATTAATAACTAATAAACCCTTGTACTAGGATGTGTAGAGATTAAGGATTTCAAATTCTCTATAGTGAAACTAACAATTTTGGACAAAAGATGAGCTGGTCAACGCATCCAGCCCGATCCAAATAAAAATGACCGATTTTGAGACGTTACACTAGCCCGACCTCTAGTCAAATATGTAGCACACTTAAGTAATAAAACCGATTTTCTTCACAATGTTTGACCCTTAACATTTTCCTTTTTCCAGATAAAGTATAGTGAAAGAGTTACCGGTTTGATACTTATCTCCCCTATATGCAAAGCACCTTCTTGGACTGAGCGGTTTTACAAGAAGGTTAGTTATTTCTGTTTTTGTTTGGATGTGCATAGCAGTGTCTTTCGTCCCATTAACTTATGAATGGGTCGATTTTGGTTATACTTTATCTATAATTGGTCAAATGAGTATAAAATGACCATAAGTGTATTTTAATGTATTAATATATTTGTAGTAATCATATTTAATGTATTAATTATTAAAAAAAATGATCACTGTTGTTGATGCAGATTTTGTGTCCGATGCTTGTCGAATAGATTAGTTATTATTTTACGCTGAATTTGTAATAGTTAGTGAAACGGTCTATCGAACGTGTATAGACCCGCTCGTTTGAAGTGGTCAAACGAGAGGGTTATTCGGTTGACCGTGTGGGTTTTGCTAGACAAACAGTTAGATTATGGTTGTATAATGTTTTGTGTCGAAGGATAAGGCATCGAAGGATTGTGTATGTCCTTCGATGAGCTCGAAAGATATCATTCGATGGATACAGATGGACTTCGAAGGATATGCCATCCTTCGAAGTAGATGTGGATCCTTCGATGGCTTTATGATCGACAGATGATCTATCGATCGGTCTGTTAGATCCTTCGACCATACAACCTGTGTTGGGTATAAATACCAACACTTTGTCATTTGCAAAATAAGAGAGTGAGGGGAGGTTTGAGACCTCACCCGGGGAGAGATCACCACTTGATCTCTCCCGGAATGTATACTCCTTTGGTATTAGTTCGGTTATCATGTAATCGGGCCGATTTGTAACGTTTTACTACCGGATTAATACAAAGTTGTTTGTTTATCATTGCTAATCTCTTCCGTCTTTGAATATAATCACAAGAATCACGGTTTCGGTCCCCAAACCCGGTCCTACAATTGGTATCAGAGCTCTATTTCATCAAGTCTTGATCTTGTCATTGGATTGGTTCGGCGTGGAATGTTTTGCACATACACATATTTGAGGATTTTAATTAATTCTCCAGCCAGCGTGAAGGGTTTTGCACGGAAAAATACAGGTTTCTAAAGTCTACAGTAGTTACAAAAGCGCTGTTCACTGAAGACCTGGGGAATCTTTATGGAAGCTGATAGTTCAAGGCTGAAGACCTGCAGGATTCGGTTTTGGGTTTGATGTTTCTTTGGGATTTTACAGGGATCTGGGGGTAACTCAATTCGTTGAGTTTGCAAACGATGTACGTGGTCAAGCTGACTTCCTGAGTACTGATGCTGAAGATCCGTAGTGCATTACGTGGTCAACTTCACAAAGGCGAGACAATGAGATCTGGATGTAGTTCAACTAAGCATGCTGGTTGAGCTTGCAAGGGATACACTTGGTCTAGCTGACTTTCCTGAGTGTTGATGCTGAAGATTAAAGTGCATTACTTGGTCGATTCCACAAAGACGGTTTACAGAAGACAGTTCACCAGAAATCTCTATCAATGTAGTATGCTTGTATGAAATAGAGTTCTTATGACAAGATCAAGACTTGATGCAGTTCTTAATGGAGTATCCATGCACAAGATCAGCAACAAAAGAAGTTGTTGCCTTTGATGGAGAGAAGAAGAAAAAGAAAAGAAGACAGAAGTGTCTGTTGAAAGAGATTGAAAAGCTTCGACAAATTGCAAATCATTCCAACGTTTGATTGTTCAAGGCTTTGATCGGGTTCCCCAGGGTAGATTCAAATCAAAATGTACGCACCTTAGTACGTCTGATGTTCAAAATCAACAAGATGAACGTGCAGTGTACATTTCTTCGCGGTGTGATTGAAGAAAATGTGTTTGTTGAACAAACCAACCGGGTGTGCGGATGCCTTGGCTTGGATTAAACAACCGCACACTACTTCTGAAAGAGAAAGACAAAAACCTTCGCTGGTGCAATGTGGAAGACCAGCCGGACCCAAAGGTTTATGATCTTGTTGCTGTCAAGAGACTTCTCAGTAGCTACAAAGAATCGACTTTGAAATCCACACCGGGTGGATATCCAGTTTGGGAGAACACTCAGATTCCTTGCAATGCACGAAGCAGTTGCAGGATACGGTTTTAAAATTTTAATCTCTCCTATACTTGTCGTTATTTAAGCTACTTTATAAATTGTTATCCTCTCGCAGCACTCTTTGGCCAGACAATGTTGTCATGGTTCACACCGCAAACCGACATGCCAACTGATTTTTCCAAAATTCGATAAATCTTTTCAGATTAAAACTTAATTTTGGTAAACGGCATTGAGGTAAAACATGAGTTAACCAACATCGGAAAGTCATTTTTGTAAATACCTTTGTGTTTTAAATTTTATCTTAGTTTGTTGATTTTAGGGGGAGTAAATCCAACTTTGAAAAATCCAAAAACATCGAAAAATTTCAAAAACACAAAAACAATAGAAAAACAAAAATGAGTTTCCTGGCGAGCAAAAGAGAAAATGATAGTACATCAGTGGTCTGTCTAAACCTCTTTAAACCTAAAATAAAAAAAAAACGATAAGCAGCTCTATATAAGATGTATCGGTAGGCTCACAATCATGTTAAAGTGTGCAGGGTGATATAAACTTAAATCCGACTGAAGACTGGGTGGGAACCATTCATTGGCATATGGTCTTAGTACCGAAATTTCGTTTGATAGATTGCCGAGGTTCTGAGATATTCGGTCTTTATGCTGCTTATCATCTGGGTATCATGGTTGTTTCTTTTACCGAAAAATAACGGGGACGCAAGTCTAGATCTTCCATGATACCATACATACGTGTACATACTGCATACGACCTCAATAAGTGGTCAACTATCACATGTCCAAACAAAATAAGTGATAAAATATCACATTTATCCGGGAGTCAAGTTCGTCTCTCTGCTGTACGAAAGTACTGACCTGTTCACGGACTTGCTCCTGTGCCCTCATGCATCGAAAATCAAGTTCCTCATCAATAAGTGATTATATCACATAGGGCTTGTTTTCAATCAAAATAAGTGAGAATTTCACATCATATACGGTCAAACAGATGATAATCGGTATACTCACCGGTAAGATGAACTCTCGTGCATACCTTGATACGGGAATGTGTCGTGATGTGGATGAACACCGGTCGGTAAGTATAAATCATACCTTAACGTATCCCCTCGCCATGATTACAAATGATAAGTTGAGTTTATGTGGACAACAATACCGATAATCGTTATAGGATGCTTATCTTAATGTTAACTAATAGAACAACAAGAGCATTTTGACATGACCGTACACTGATATGATTCTCTTACCCTCGAAACTCGCAAAAAGAATGTCTGTAGATATTTATTTACTATTTTCAGTTTATGATTCTTGTGTATATTTATTCTTTGTTTTCCGTCTTTACAAATGAAAAATTCCAAAAAGATTTTAGGTGTGTTTTAATATAAACTTTATAAAATCCAAAAAGATTTTGCTTCTAGTTTATTTTTGATTGACTGATGTTGGAACTCGAGTCTATCCTACCCAAAATCCTGATCGTAAGCCGGAAAACAATTGCATCTTCATAAACTGTCGAAGTTAACAAGTTTTGAAAGTTAAAGGATTAAGATTGTATATTTTTCAAAACTTTCAAAATATTGTCGGTTGGTGTTTGATTGAGATTTGATCTCATATGTGTCATTTGTTTATGTTAAACTATATTCCAAGCAGTTGTTCTCATTATGCGTTTAGCTTTCTTGCATGTGCAGATGCTAAAGGCGAGGATAACATGTTCAATGACAAGCTTTGGAATGAAGACACGAAGTGGAGGCACTCAAAGGATAAAATGATCGAGTTGCCACTGACCCTTCATCAACACCACAAGGATCTGAAGATTTGACAAGTCAAAATATTCACGAACATGACTCAATGGAGAGTTCAATCTAAGGGGGAGTTTATTGACACACTTCCTAAATGAAAAAGGGAGTTTGTTGATACACTTTCTACTTACGACACGTGAAGACTTTGAAGATCCTCCGACGTGGAAGACATCGAAGTTGAACCTCACGAGTAGCGTCCAAGGGGGAGTTGGTTTGATACCAATTGTAGGACCGGGTTTGGGGACCGAAACCGTGATTCTTGTGATTATATTCAAAGACGGAAGAGATTAGCAATGATAAACAAACAACTTTGTATTAATCCGGTAGTAAAACGTTAGAAATCGGCCCGATTACATGATAACCGAACTAATACCAAAGGAGTATACATTCCGGGAGAGATCAAGTGGTGATCTCTCCCCGGGTGAGGTCTCAAACCTCCTCTCACTCTCTTATTTTGCAAATGACAAAGTGTTGGTATTTATACCCAACACAGGTTGTATGGTCGAAGGATCTAACAGACCGATCGATAGATCATCTGTCGATCACAAAGCCATCGAAGGATCCACATCTACTTCGAAGGATGGCATATCCTTCGAAGTCCATCTGTATCCATCGAATGATATCTTTCGAGCTCATCGAAGGACATTCACAATCCTTCGATGCCTTATCCTTCGACACAAAACATTATACAACCATAATCTAACTGTTTGTCTAGCAAAACCCACACGGTCAACCGAATAACCCTCTCGTTTGACCACTTCAAACGAGCGGGTCTATACACGTTCGATAGACCGTTTCACTAACTATTACAAATTCAGCGTAAAATAATAACTAATCTATTCGACAAGCATCGGACACAAAATCTGCATCAACAAATTCCCCCTTGTCCGTTGCTGTCGAATGCTGAAAATGCAACTGCAATCGATCTTCAGTCAAGTATTCATCTTCTCTGTGTTAACAAATTCCCCCTTGACCGATGATCCAGGTAAGTAGTATCTTGACGCTCCTTGTAAAATATTTCCCCCTTAAAGTACGCGTATCCGTGTTGGGTGTTGTGCAATTTCCTCAATTGACCGATCTTCCGCTGATCTTCCAATACTCCAACCGGCATTTGATAAGGGTTCCAATCTTTAAGAACTGCATCAAGTCTTGATCTTGTCATAAGAACTCTATTTCATACAAGCATACTACATTGATAGAGATTTCTGGTGAACTGTCTTCTGTAAACCGTCTTTGTGGAATCGACCAAGTAATGCACTTTAATCTTCAGCATCAACACTCAGGAAAGTCAGCTAGACCAAGTGTATCCCTTGCAAGCTCAACCAGCATGCTTAGTTGAACTACATCCAGATCTCATTGTCTCGCCTTTGTGAAGTTGACCACGTAATGCACTACGGATCTTCAGCATCAGTACTCAGGAAGTCAGCTTGACCACGTACATCGTTTGCAAACTCAACGAATTGAGTTACCCCCAGATCCCTGTAAAATCCCAAAGAAACATCAAACCCAAAACCGAATCCTGCAGGTCTTCAGCCTTGAACTATCAGCTTCCATAAAGATTCCCCAGGTCTTCAGTGAACAGCGCTTTTGTAACTACTGTAGACTTTAGAAACCTGTATTTTTCCGTGCAAAACCCTTCACGCTGGCTGGAGAATTAATTAAAATCCTCAAATATGTGTATGTGCAAAACATTCCACGCCGAACCGATTGTATCACCAGAAAATCACAACTCTACCACCTGTGATTGCGTTTAGAAATTTACCGAAGAAATTCAACATTTTTATCCCCCCATTTCTTTGGTAAAATCTCTAAACCTTAACAGATTCTTTCCACTTCAAAGAAACTGTCGTCAAATGTTCACCAATTCCCTCCACTGAGCGGAACTGTCGTCAATCTTTATTGAATGTTCTCGGTTCCGAAAAATCACGAAAACGACTTTCTTCTTTGCATATTCTAGTTGAATTAGAACGTCACCTAGTACCCCGTAGGATCCGACTTGTATCCCTCCAAAGACTTTGTGAACTCGTTAGGACCGGTATTGACATTCTAGGTTCATGCATTAGTTACCAAATGCGAGAATATGACAATAAACAAAAAGATTTCTTCGTTGCATATTCTAGTTGATAAAGAAATTTCGCCTAGTACCCCGTAGGATCCGACTTGTATCCCTCCAAAGACTTTGTGAACTCGTTAGGACCGGTATTGACGTTCAAGGTTCATACGTTCGTCTTCAAATGCGAGAATATGACAATAAACAAAATGCTTTCGAACATTTACGAATAACCGGTAACAATCATAAACATTGACGTGCGGAAGTGAACATACCGTGTTGTTTTTGGCCCATAATAGTCGCGTCACCATTTTTTACATTTGCATCGGTAACCGTGACTACCCCACATTTTTCAAAATATCATCATCATTTTTCATTTTTTTTTTTTTTTTTTTTTTTTTAACAACATGCCGCATCATCCCGCGCGCGCCCAAATACTTTTTGTGAATGTGCAAAGTGGGAAACTAACAAGAATCAATCCATGGACTTTTATCATTTAGTTTCTCCTGGGCCTGTTTCTTAAGCCCAACACTAATTTTGTCCAATCCATTAACAATGTCAAAAACAATTGACTCCACACTGGTTCCCACATTCAGCGCTGTCATCCAACATTCCATCGAAAGACTCCATACTGGTTCCCACAATCGAAAGATATGATCAACCGAAGGATGATCCTTCGAAAACTGTTCCAAGAACGAAGGATATGGCATATCTTTCGAACATATCTTTCGAGCATCTTTCAAACATATCAGTTGCTATCTTTCGAACATATCAGATCTGGATCCCACAAATATCTGGATCCTTCGATACACAACAACTGAATCCTTCGAAGTTGTTGAGATGACCCTTCGAAATCTGTTTGAACTTTCGAAGTTGTTGAGATGACCCTTCGAAATCTGTCTGATCTTTCGAGCATCCCTTACATCTTTCGAAATATGAAGCTGCCAAGAACATCAAGAACACAGCGCTGTTTATTTTGCAGATTTTTGACGAAAACATTGTATTTTTGATTTTTGATGAGGATAACTTGATTATATAGGTGAAAAACATAAAACCCAACACTCGTTCCAGCACAGATCTGAATATTCGGGTCCAGATCTGAGTTTTTCTTGATTTTCACCATTTTTTACATCTTGAACAAAAAGCACAAAAATCACAGATCTAGAGCACATGTGACTTAGTAAACGGTTAGATTTACTAAATCGGGCACCATGGCTCTGATACCAATTGTAGGTCCGGCTAGGGGAGGATCTAGTCGCCTAATCCTTGTTGTCAAAACCAACTCGGTTGTGCGGAATCCAACCGAGAAAGGCAAACCGAGATAGAACACGCAAATGCACGACACACAAGATTCACCGATTAACACCAATGTATTAATACTATGAACGGATCAGTTACAGCACAAGGTTTACAAATCTATTCTGCAAACTCTCTAACTCTCGTGTGTGTGTGTGTTCTGAGCAGAATGCTCTCTGTGTTCTCTTAATGTTCTCCCAATGAACACAACACACTACATGAGTATATATACTCAACACAGCAGCTATGGTCGAAGGATAAGGTAATCTGGTCGAAGGATCAGGCAGACTGATCGAAAGATCATCTGTCGACCAGAAACCTACCGAAAGATCCATACATACCTCGAAGGATGATATCCTTCGAGGTCTATCCATCGAAGGTTGATCTTTCGAGGTCATCGAAGGATACAAACCATCCTTCGATGACATCCTTCGACACAAGCATGTTACAACATATGTGCTAACTGTTTGGCCAAGTCAAACCGGAGGATGGTTGACTTGGTCAAACTTACATCGAACGCACATATAAACAAACCTAACATAAGACATCGTTTGGTATCATGACAAAATACAGACAAAGTACAGACACAAGTGCAACAACACTGTAGCTTTGTCTCGATCTTCGTGTCTTCGAGTCGAAACCAAGTCGAACTGAGCTGAGTTGAACCGAGCCGAGTCGTGTCCACAAAATATGTATCAACAACTGTCACACGGATTCATTTTTGATTTGTAGTTAACATCGAAAACGCTCTATTACTATGGTATATGTGATTTAGTGAAGGAGTTATTGATTCACAGATACTTCAGTAAGGTATATCTTGAATTTTCACCTTTCTGACATTTCCTCAGTAATAAATTGTTATCTATATAACTTAGACCATAAAATCTCTGTGGATTAAACCAGGAAGTTTGTGGTAATCCAGAAGTCCCTGAATCCAATATGGTTCTAGCATGCAGGAAGGTTAGTTGTTAAATACCTTAATCACCCTTCAAAAACTAGCAATTTAGGTTTTTTTTTTTTTTTTTTTTTTTTTTTTTTTGAAATTTGTAAAGTTTTAAAGGATGAAGTGAGTAGATATTACATAATGTTAAATGACCAAGTAAGTATGGGTCATTTTTTGTTTTACAGTTATTGGACGAGAGAGATAGCATCAACGTGTGGCGGTATCTTCAAGCTATCGATAGGTACACATAAGTTATGGTTGACAGATATTTGTAACCAGGGCGGTAGTTTTGACTTGTTTACTTATGTATGGGTCAATCTGACTATCTGACTTTTTTTTTATCTCAAACGGGTCAATAATAATAACATTAGCTTAAAAGAGGAATGAGTCAAATGGTTCAAACAAGTTAAAAAGTTGTAAAATAATATGTTTTTGGAGCATATAATCTTCTAAATCAGTTTTTTAAACATTTAGATTATTATCGTAATAATAATGTTTTTTAAATGGCGTGACGCAGTCCAGCCCATTTTGACTTGTCCTAAAAACTAACATCTAGTTTCAACCCGAACCCATTTCCCATGCTAGATGTGACAATTTTGACCCATTTACTTGTAAATGGATTAATAAAAAAAATTGGATTAACAAGCAATCTCAAACACTCATTATATGTAAAGAAAACAAGATTATGGACAATTAGTGTCTCGGGTCAACACAAACCAACCTGTTTACAAGCTTGCCACCTCCATTTTTAACTCCTTACAAGAGTCTTTGTTGTTAAATGGCTAAGATTCTTGTTAGCGGAAGCCTACTGTCATCATCATCATCATGGTGGGATTCGAAATGTTTGACAGAGGAATTAGGATTATTGATCGGATTGACATCCATGATCAATGATATGCAGTAACAGTGAGAATGAATGGATGGAATAATGAAAGTATGAATGGACAAACAAAAATAGAATTCTTTGAATGTCTTGGTACCGGAATATGTTGCCGGACCGGACATATTTATATGTGTGAACATGGCGGTTGAAGTTTGGCGGGAAAACTGTCATTGGGCAGTTTTGAATTACCCGTTTATCATCAACACCCACACTTATCAAATGTACCGAATCATAATTTATATAAGTAATTACATGTAAATATCACGAATATAATTAAGTTTATGTATCACTTCTAATACTTCCCCCTAAACTTAATTATGTTTAGCGGCGAACATTAGCACACCCTTGTTGGCTTCATCGACAGCTTTCCTTGCCTCCTTAAAATCGAACTTCCTTCGTCTCTTGTGCATGTTCCAAGCCCCTTCCCAATCGTTGCCTGCATATAGAGCATAGTGGTCCATAGCAGCAACATCCTTCACAGCTTCTGCACGCACACTTCGTCCATGGCAGCCTTCCGACGATGGTTCCCTTTCCTTCATCATTTCTTTGTCATGTGCCTTTTCCTAAACATCTTTAAACCTGTAATAATAGACCAAAACATCAAGGTACATGGCATATAGTATCCTCATGTACTCTCCATCTTGGTACTCGTATCCCATGTCTTTGGCGATCACAGGCCAAAGGTTATCATCAGTTACACTTCGGTATCCCCCATCTCTCTCCACTATCATGTAGAGACCCAACAAATCTATCTTCCGGTTGTCAACCATTTGCGGCGGAATGGGTCTTGTTGTTATACCCAACTTGACAGTGATAAACCACTATAACATCTCTTCGAACTTCCTTTCTAATTCGTGTTTATATTGAAACACAAACTTTCTATCTTCCATCATCTCTAACAAAGCCTTACAATCATTGAAGTCTTTGAATTCCATCGCCCTTATTATCATAACACTCCAATCCGTCTCATGAGAGGAAACATGTAAATCCTCAAAATACGAATTTAGATAGCCTTCTTTGTATTTTTCGTTCACATCATTCAGATTCATGACCCTTTGTTTTTCTTTCAATCCCAACTCCTCTTCTTTTAACAACCCAGTAATTTCATTCACCGTGTTTACCACCGGAGGCGAGAACATAGGGAAAATCTTGCAAGTATCTCCGGTTTTATTAACCGTGAATTCTTGCAAGGTTAATTGGTTCATGCTCAAGACATTTCTGTCCAATTCCGGTGTATAAAAAACGCTTTGTATTCTTAATCTTTCGTTATTTGATTTGATTTCGACAGCCCCTATACCCCGAGTGAAAAGGAAATCGTTTTCCCCAGAATTTGCATCAACACCAACTAAATGTTTTATTTGTTTGAAAACATTTAAATTACCGGCATAATGATGCGGGAATGATTTACTGACATACCATATGTCTCCCCACTGGCCGCCTTCAGTGCCAGTCACTATCATTTCGTCTCGATCCTCTACATCCCTTCTTTGAGTCTGGATTCCGGCATTAACCGCTTGATTTATGAGTTGTGTTGCCTCGTCATTTTCTTTTGATTTGCATTCATAAATTTGATGTCCAGGCCGGTGGCAATAATAGCATAATCTTACGCGATGATTTCTTCTCTCCCTATCGTTTCGTTCGTCAAAACAGTGTTGACATGGTAAAGTTGTTGAAGTTGCTCTGATACCACATGTTAGCGGAAGCCTACTGTCATCATCATCATCATGGTGGGATTCGAAAGGTTTGACAGAGGAATTAGGATTATTGATCGTATTGACATCCATGATCAATGATATGCAGTAACAGTGAGAATGAATGGATGGAATAATGAAAGTATGAATGGACAAACAAAAACAGAATTCTTTGAATGTCTTGGTACCGGAATATGTTGCCGGACCGGACATATTTATATGTGTGAACATGGCGGTTGAAGTTTGGCGGGAAAACTGTCATTGGACAATTTTGAATTACCCGCTTATCATCAACACCCACACTTATCAAATGTACCGAATCATAAGTTATATAAGTAATTACATGTAAATATCACCAATATAATTAAGTTTATGTATCACTTCTAATAATTCTAAATTTTTTTATATATATATTTCTTAATGAGTAGGAGACGCGACATTACCGAAGAATTAAAGAGTTTAGAATGCAAAACGATTATATTCGTTGGCGATAGTTCTCCCTTTCATGATGAAGCCCTACAGATAGCTGAAAAATTGGGTATAAATTGTTCTGCTTTAGTTGAGGTACGTTTGTTTATTCATATCTATTCTTTACTTTCTATATTCTCCTAATCATTATATAAAATACACCCGTAACCACATATATATTTGTTTATTAACTATATAAATGGGACCCACAAAATGAAAATGATAGTATCAGTTTTTATCTAAATTTAACGATATCATATTATTCCGATTTAATAGTAAAAAAAAAAACAAAGGCGATTCTAACGTGTTTCACTGAATAAACAAAGGAAACACTATGCATCGCGATGATTTTTATCAAAAACGTTTTTCTTTGTGCGATGATTTCTATTAAAAACGTTTTTCTATGTGTTTATTCAGTAAAACACGAACGTGGTAATTAATTGGTATTATTATTATTATTGTTATTGTTATTGTTATTGTTATCTTTGATGGTATGGTGATGCAGGTACATGCATGTGGATCAATGGTGACACAAGAACAACCTCATGCAATGTTGATCCCCCTTGAAAATTTTCTAAAGGGATTTGGATTATATAGACCATGCCGGTATAGTAATAGCCCGAGGAGCCCACTTGGCCCGTCTTGCATCGATCCTGAGCTTCTTTACCCTGAAAAAATGGGCTTGAAACTTAAACCGATAAAACTACGGGTATCCCCTCAACCTCGTGCCCACAAGAACTAAAAACTTCTTTCGTTATGTCATCCAACATAAATAAATGAAGAAGGAAAAAAATACCCATTCCTAGACACATGTATAGATACGAGGTATTTTCTCTAAGAGGGTCGATTTAGACATGTTATACAGAGGAACAGGAAACACACTCCTTAAATGATTAGCATTCATTCATTTGTAGAATTATGAATCTTAAACTCTGTATTTTGTAAAAATGAAGATAAAATCATGCCTTCCAAAATGCAATTGTTACAAGATGATAGGTGTTGATTGTATGTTCGTACAATAGTGTTTTAATTGTATTGTGATTCAAGGCGTAATGTTTTAAACATCTAGAAACATTGTATTGTGATTCAAGTTAGGGTGTTTTAACCAAAGTCACATAGTTCGCGGTACGCTCTGGTACGGGAACGTAGAACGGGATCGCAATTCGCTAGGTCCGTAAAATTCGGTACAAGAGGGGGTAGGCCCATTTCGGGTCGCTTTGGTATGATGTACCATACAATGTGGTACGATGTACAACATAAAGAAGCACAAAAACTCTTTAATATACTCGATGTAAAACTAACCAAGCTATATGTACAGTAAATAAACTCAAAAGAAGAAAATTAACAAATTAGAAAATATTTAGGGTCAAATTTGGACAAAACTGTAACATTAACGTTAAAACGTTATTTGGTTAAAAAAGAAATAAAGCAAATAATATGATTTATATTAGTAAACCCTAAAAAAGAACTGCCGTCACTTTATTTTCTTCCCATCGCATGACATCTCCTTCTCCATACAGGTTTCTTCCTCCATCTCTATCTCGCAGGTTCATCTCCATCTCCCTTTTTAATGCAGGACTTCATATTCATCTCATCCCTATTACTTTTCTCTTTATCCCTGTTACGATTGAATGATAAATTGGAACGCCAATTTTTTGCTTGGAAACGCGATCTGGAGCGATCCCAGATCGCGATCGTACCGCGAATTGGTACCGACGATCCAGAACGGAAATCGTGGCCTAATCAGCGAATTATGTGACTATGGTTTTAACATCTGAAATCTGGAAACATTGTATTATAATTCAAGTCATGGTGTTTTAACATCTGCAATAGCAATACAATCATCCCAAGATGGTGTTAAAATACCATGACTCGAATAACAATACAATCATTTAATTCGTAGTGTTTTTGGAATCTGTATGATGTTTTATTCATGTAAAATAACAAAAACCATTTCAGATGTTAAAACACCATGATCAGCTATTGATACGTAAAAAACATTATATCCTAAAATAACTTCTAAAGCGATTACAATCTATTTTATAATTAAATTCGTTTTTAAAGGTAATTACCTTATTACCCTTAATCCATAAAATTAAATAATACCACGTGTCATCTCTATAATATTTCTCACACTTCTCACATCTTCATAATATTTCTCACACTTCTGCATTTCTAATATGCGACAGTCTATCCATAGCTAAAGTAGAATAATATATCTATAATATATTGGTAGCTAATTCATAGCTAACATGTAGCAAGGTTGCGACGAATTATAATATATGTTCGTGTAGTACGTAGTGTAACATCTCATGATACAAAAAAAGCAACTTGTCACATATTCATCTTACATATGACACGTCACAAATCCATACAAACACATTTTCCATTAGAGAAGAGAACATAACAAAGATAAAACATACGATAAGAAACACAATTAAATAAGATCATCTTTTTAATAAATTAACATGAACAACACAATTATCATTTCTGATTTTTGTTGGAAACATATTTGCGCCGAATCTCATTCGACGCATCTAAAACTTGAACCGGATGTTACTGATAACATCATCACTAGTTTGGAAGGCCTTGGCAAGAACATCATTCGATATATCCGGGTTCGAACCAAAAACCGCATTCGCAACTGGTATCACCCCCGGGTTTTGGCTACTCAACGCCACAATCGCGACTGCGTTTGTTTTTCCAGCATTTTTTTGATAATGTATGAGGTTTACGGGAAAAACAAAAACATCACCTTTATGTAACACCTTCGAAATGTGACGGTTTTCGATGTTTGATGTGACAAATCCGACCTCGAGACTGCCTTCCAAGACGATCAAGATTTCAGTAGCACGGGGATGCGTGTGAGGCGGGTTGATCCCCCATGGTGCATAGTCAATACGTGCCATTGAGATTCCTAAAGTGTTGAGTCCTGGTAACTGTGTCACAGTAACTGGTGTCACCCCGAACCCGAGTGGGTTCGAGGTGTTTGCCATCATGTGTAGCCCCGTGAAGTGGAAGTCGCTCGCTTTAACCGAACCAGGGTTTTTGCAAGCAACACCGTTGACCAAAACTGTTTGCAAGAAATATAATTATGACATTGTTGTTTTAAACAAACATATAGCACTACTAGAAAAATGGACATTTTAGCCGAAATTTGCAACCAGAAAAATGTCGCTAATTTAGCGACAAAGTTGCGACCAAAATCATCCCGGTCGCAAATTAGCCACTATATCAGTCTGGTCGCAAAACAATCGCAAAATTATGTCTATAATCGATAGCAAAAAAATAATAATGGCTTAAAATATAATTTAAAATTCCGGTTGCAAATCCGTCACAAAAAGTTAAAAAACGATGAAACTAATAGTGTACCTTGACCGTTCAAGTCCGCAACACAGAAATCTTGAAGGGAACTAGGGTCTGTGGCAATGGCTACCGAGAAAGCGAGAGCTAGAAGCGCAAATGAGCGAAAAACACAAGCCATTGATGGATCAAAAAGATTTGGAGTTGATTGAATATGTTGTGGATGGATTAAGTGTAGTACTTATAAAGTGTAAATGCCGTCCTATGAATATTTGAAAGATTCATGTAACGCAGGAACAAAGAGAACACTGAAGGTTTTTTAAGGTAAAGTTTTGTGATTGTCAGGTTATGAGATCTGCCATTTGGTGGCTAAGAAACAATATGAATATAATAAAACTACATCTTTCCAGTTCCACATATTTTTATAACACCACTGGAAAATGATAATTTAATCAACCGACTCTCCATACTACAGACTAACGAGAGTGCATTGCGAGGCGTAGGCCGTGTTCACAAACTTTGTTACACTCTTGCGACAGTGACATTAACGTTTTTAAGTACATACAAGAAAACATATGAAAATCCTCTTATCCTTTCCACATTATGGTTGTACATATTAAGTTATTCTACAAAGGCTTCTAAAAATAAGAAGTGTAAGAAGGCATTATAGAGTGACAAGTGTCCAAGAAACTAAAATCTAAACCCACTACACCACCACCCAAACCTAAACACCCACCCCCACCACACCCCACCACCACCCAAAAACTAGACCTGGCAAACGGGTCGGGTTGGGTCATGGGTCAAAAAGGGTTCGGGTTAAAACGGGTCAATTAAACAAAGGGTTGTTTTGGTTTGGGTCAAAACGGGTTAGGGTCGAAATGGGTCCGGGTCGGAACAGGTTCGGGTCAGAACATGTTTTGGGTCGGGTTGGTTTAAACATTGGCGAAGCTTCCCCCCCCCCCCCCCAAAATTTTCCGAAACCGGGGGGGGGGGGGGGGGGAGACGTATATACCTAAATAATTTCTATATGAAAGTAATATTCATAACACTACGCATCGAAAAGTTCGGGAGGGCGGGCACCCCCTCGGGCTATGCCTAAGCTGCGCCCCTGGGTTTAAACAACAGTTTTTTAAAGAAAAAAGATTGTGCGGTTTTCGGGGCAGATTGGGTTCGGGTCAGAATGGGTCATTTTACAAATTGGATTCAGCACAGAACAGTTAGTAGTCCATCACTGAGAAGCCCAAAAATACCAAGTTCCTTATAGTTTACAATTACTAGTTAGTAGTCCATCACTGAGAAGCCCAAAAATACCAAGTTCCTTACAAAGGGATTGATAGTACAAAGTATTTGCAACCGAACATCTGTATGAACCTTTTCAGGTTCAATAATACCAGCACTAATTTCCTCTCTCAAAAATGTAGATTTATTTCAAAATGATAAGACCTCTCATAGAAAACAGGATTCATACAAACTGATATGACACTTTTACTAAGCTTTAACAGGTAAATTGCAGTTAACACTAACACGAAGTATTTATCAAAACTATACAAAGCAAAATACAAATCTATCTACTTGTAACAGAGCCATATACAGAATAACATAGAGAAACAACTCAAAAATAGGATTTCTATATCATAACTCAGACAGAACTACAAGATGAGACAGGAGATTTCTTGAAGTAAACACAAATAAAACCAACACATCAAAGAACTTTCTATAACAGAAAGCAAACAATTCATATAAACAGTTATGACTAAGAACCCCAGACAACAATGATAGCCTACACAAACTCTGGCAAAATGCACAATCACATACTTTTATAATAAAAAAAAAACATCTCATACACAAGAGAAAAATACAAGGCTAACATCACATACATTCAAGAAACAATCTTGATAACAAACCACATTAGACCTATTCAAACCAGAAGATATGACAATCATACAACATGACATATAGATCACACCCAGAAATAGTTTAATAGCATTGAAGACAAACAAATTATCACATAATGCAAAATAATTATGTCAAGACAAGAATCACCAGATTTGATAATCATTTATAATAAAGATTTAGATAATACGAGAGGCAATCTTCTACACAAAGACGCTAGCAAGATAACAAGACAATTTACATACATTGATACAATTTTCCGATCAACTCAACCAGAATACAACAGACACGAAAATCTTGTAAATAAGAATCAACTAGCACATACTTGAATCAAATCTTCAACAATCACAAGAAGTTACAATTAAGATATTTAAACAATCAAATCTCAGATGAACAAGATAACTCGCGAAATACAATTGAAGACTAGAACTTTTTCAGAAACATTCCTGGTAAACTAGAGATTCACAAAAGACTACATAACTCAGAACAAAGTCTGAAAAACAATGAATCACACAATTCATACATATACAAAACAAATGTGATAAAACAACTAGAAAACATATTCTAATTGAACAATACAACACGAATCACTAACAATACCACAGTTATATCATATAAACTATAAATCACACGACTTTTAAGAATTCAGAACCAAGTTCGAAAGACTATACTTGTGAAGAACTCAAAGTCTAATTTGACTTGATCAAAAAACTTTTACAACTTTACAAGAAATACAGAATTACAAGATTCATACTAACACTAATAAATGGGAAGTACACACTTATATATCAAACAACAATTTCAGCCTAAACAAATAATGAAATACAAAATCACATGATTTAATATCTCATACACAAGGCAAAGAATAATGAGACATACACAAGACAATAAGACACAGCCAAACAGATCCTGATTAAACACAAAACTACACAATTTTCAACCAGAAAAATACATCTCACAAGAGATAACATACAAGGCTGTCACATATACACAATAATCTTGACTATACTATTGGTTAAATATGAACCACACAGCTCAACTAACCTCACAAACAAGATTATAGACAAGCAGACATAGAGACTGTAAACAAAAGACATTTTAACAACATTCAAGACAAAAATTCTCAACATATTGATCTCATAGCTAGGCTGACACAAACATTAAGAACAATCTTGACAAAACGACATATTAGAGAACACATAAACCACATGGTTAGATTAGTAACACAACAAGACAATAAGACTTACAAATCACAGCAGAAAGCAAGTTTAAAAGTATTCAAAATACTTATCAAATTGCATGTTCCAAGACAAAGATTCTCATAAGCCAAAACATTAAGAAGTAGATAACATGATACCCAAAAAAATATACACAACCAGTGTGAAAACATTCATAACACGCATATCACAATGAATTTCAACTTACTTATTAGTAATAACAAAAAAAAATGTGATAAAAAAACTCAACAACTTTTAACCACTTTCATTAGACATTTTCATTTTATATAAAACTTTTATGGACGTTAAAAGAAGCAAAGTTTTATTCAACAAATTTAGTACTCATATAGCGACTATATAGCGACTGACATTAACCAACCCCTTTATCACAAACTACATAAACACATAAAAAAACATATGACAAACATACATTTTAATTGTTCTTAACAAAAAAAACTTTGAGCAGACAAACACATTCTAAAAAACCTAGAATACTCTAACATAGGGTTTATGAACATAAGAACTCTACTAATGCTTTTATGGATCCTTTCCAAACGTCAATTTAGCATTTTAAACCAAGACAAAAAACCTAGCAGATAACAAAACAGACTGAGCCACATACCAATATACAAATATTCAAGAACAAAAAAAATAACAAACTGCAAGACTGTGTCAGAGGCCAGATTCCATGGTCATCACTCTATAGGTGCCTGGACAAGCATAACACAGTTGCAGACCCTAATTAACTAAGACCAAGATCAACAATTAACGAACAATCACAACAACAAATAATACACAGATAAACAGTACCGAACAATAAACAACCAAAAAAATAAGACACATATGAGCAAAACACCAGATGTAAAATCGTAAGGCGAAGCTGTATCAGTGTCCAGATTCCAGGTTCGTCACTTATAGTGCCTGGACAGGTCTTTATACAGGAGCCACACACTAATAAATGATGCATGTGACTGCTCCACCTTTTTCACCTTGAACGATAAGGGGTTCACCAGATGGACGGGGAATACGAACGACTTTCTCTTGACAAAGGATTTCAGCCCGATGCTTGGATAACTAATCCATACCAATAACGACGTCAAAGCTTCCAAGAACGATAGGGAAGAGATCGATGCAGAAGGTCTGACCAGACAATACGAGTTTGCAGTTACTGATAACGTGTGAGGCCTCGATGTTTCTACTATTAGCTAACTCGACGACATGCTTAGAACTTAAAAACGTAGGCGTACGCTTAAGCTTCTTACTAATACGTAGGGATACATAGCTAGCATCGGCTCCAAAGTCAAACAATACAGAAACATAACGATCATCGAGTAGGAACTTAGCCGCTACGACGTTGGGATCATTCCTAGCTTCTCCAGCTCCAATCACAAAAGCCCTTCCTCTTGCGCCATTGCCAGCGTTGTTGTTGTTAGGATCGTTGTTTCCAGCGCCCTAGTTGTTGTAGCGATTCTGGTTCAGTTCAGGGCAATCCCTTCCCATGTGCCCCATTGCTCCACATTTGTAGCATCCACGGTTGTTTCCTTGCTGCTGTTGTTGTGGTTGTTGTTGGTTCTGCCTAGCTGGAAGCTGGCTTCTGCAGTCCTTGGCTTCATGCCCCATCTTGTTGCATTGCTGACATTGGCCTTTTCCACATGGCCCACTGTGGTGTCGGTTACACTTGTTACACTTGGGGTAGTTCCCTCGATAGCCACCCTGTTGCTGAAGGACCTTGTAGTTTTCAATCTTCCTTTGCTGAGTTGGGGCCAGAGTGGGGTTAGCATTCTTGCCCTGATTTCCATCCCACTTGCGTTTGTTATCACCAGAAGTTCCAGTAGTAGCACTGATCCTTTTGGGCAGCTTGCCCTGTTCCACAGCCTGATCAGTGAGTTTGTGAGCTAGACGAATAACAGGCTGAATGGTAGTGAGGTTTGCAGAAGTAACCAAGCTCTGAATTTCCGAAACCAAACCCTTGATATACAATTCGATCCTTCGATAAACAGGTCAAGACATGTTTGGACAGAGGGCAGCGTAGTCGTTGGACAGCTTGGTGTAAGTCTCAATCTCTGATCCAACCATCTTAAGCTCGTAGTACTCGTTTTTGAGCTTGTGGATATCAACCCTGTGACAGTACTCTTCCTTGATCATGTTCTTGAAATCCTCCCAAGTCACGTGGCATTAGCAGTTTCCAAACCAAGCATCTGACTCTGCACTTTCCACCATGAGAGCGCATTTCCTTCGAGCGTACCAGTAGCAAATTTCACCCAACTAGCAGCGGGACACTCGCAAATAGCAAACACAGATTCGGCCTTCTCAATCCAGTGCAGAAGACCTATGGCACCCTCAGTGCCATTGAAAGGGAGAGGCTTGCAATCCAAAAAGGTTTTGAAAGTACAAACACGTGGTTGCGCAGGTGCAGGCTGATCTACTGTGGAAAACGAATAGGTTTAGGGGTGAAAAGACGATGCGAGGGTAGGGTCTAAACATCCTAAAATAATGAGTTTACCTCCAGGGTGAGCTGCGAAAGCTGCAGCCACCGTGTTGATCAGGTTAGTGAACTGAGCCTGAGTCATGTTAACGTAGTGTAACAAGAATAAGATAGAAGAGGGATGTGTATACATATCTAACTAGGCACACTAGTATGTATAGTATAGACATCAAACAAGCAAGTAAAAACAAGTCCGAGCCATGAGGTCTAATACGTTGAGCCTTACACTTGGAGCGTAGTGTCGTCGCGAGTCACGGGTTATAGTCTAGTTTTTCTCAAAAAGTCTTTCTTATTAAAACCGAGTTCACTATAACCAATGGCTCTGATACCAATCTGTCACACCCTCAAATCCACATGCGGGGTATTACCGCGAGGTGTGTGACTGACCAGGATCCAGCCACCAATTATACTGAGCATTTAGTTACTAATAAGAATATTCACCAACCATAAGGGTTAGTAAATACGATAGCTAAAGTGCAGAAGTTTTTAAATTCAAATAACAGTTTAATTAAGTAGCGGAAGCATAGGTAAACAGTTCAAACAAAGTTCATTGTTCAAGTTTATTATAGAACCCAACACATGGGTTAAGACGACCACTACACAACTGGGTAGCTGCAAAGCATGCAGTAAGGTATCAACATAATGTTGGCGAGTTCATGAGTTTGTCCAGTTTTTAATTCCAAAAACTTGTTTCAACAGTTAATTAACTCATTTATACCATTCCATGGGGAGCTACCCCATATATAAGCTACTAAACTATACAATACCGAATACTTTGCGAACGTACGTTTCCGTAGAGTGCCCCATTTGTCAATGTCTATCATCATTGACGGTTTTCCAGAGTCTATTAGTTCACTCCCGATCCCATACACGGGCACGGTGTGAGGTTGGTGAGACCTAAATAGCGCTATCAACCAATAACCCGGTCGCCAGGCCCCGACGACTAATCGGTATTAATAAGTAGGGACTTGAGTGATAGAGTTTTGTTTAGTATGCTAGTTGCATCCCATATAAATAATAATTAACTAAGCGTCCCTCACAAGGGGAGAAAGGTAGTTTGTATCCCTCACAAGGGGATAGCGTTGTTTTAAATTCCGTTTCCCAACCACCAGGAACGCATGCTTTAAAAGTTGTGAACTCACCTTGGGTTGCTCGGCAGACAGTTTACTTGGTCAAGTATGCTGGTCACCACGTCCTAACATGGTTACCAGTATGGGTCAGGCTCGGATATAGAAGAGTCACATATATTCTACACATAACTAACACATAACATGCATAACATACAAATATCCATTAAGTTATTGGGCCTGTTCTAACACTTAAACAGTCAAACAGTAACAGTTAACACAAAGCCCACATACGTCAATACACATTGTGGCCCAATAACTAAGTCAAGCAGCTCAGTCGAGACGAGGTGGTCGCGACTCGAGAACATGTGGTCTCGAATCGCAACCAAGAGGTCTCGGGTTGTAAACAGAAGATCTCGAGTCGTGTACACCCGGGTAGCATCTTTTGAAGTCTAGAGTCCGGTCTCGACTCGAGATCAAGAGATCTCGAGTCGCAACCATGCAAGTCTCGAGTCCTTGAAGTGTGCTGGCTAGTCTTGAGTTGTCACTTTGATGGTCTCGAGTCGAAACCGGGGGTCTCGACTCGCACACCTGATGATGGAATCCTTCTAGAATGTCTGCCAGCATTTTGTACTATCCAATCGAATTGCATGATCATGATTTCATGTACTGACCAATCAGATTGCACTAACATGTTTCCAATATTCAACATTAATCAAAATGGATCAAACATAGCATTTTTCAAATATTCAACACACATTCAACACACATTCATCACACATTCAACACATATTCATGTAGTTCTTCCTTTACAAGCATGTTCATTCAAGCCAACATAAACCCAAATCAAAACACAATGCAGTCATCATCATCGGCCCTATATCTAGCACATACTCACCGGTTCAACATTAGATCGATGTACATTTATGCATTTGTCATAGAAATCTTGCACACCATGTTTAAACAACAATCTTATTCAAATCAACACATAACTAACACCAATGACAATCATTTACCGAAAAAGATTTGTGTCCAACAATCATCCTTCAATCCTTGGTTCTTCTTATTTATCCTTAAACAATCATCTACATCATTTAATCATTTTTAACCCACTCAATCATACAAATCATACACGGAAATATTTAAAATAAGCATGTAGATCATTTACAAACAAGAATCTAGATCAAAAGTCCCTATCTATATGCAAGGAGGCACTAACCGGTTCAAGAGTGTGGAGGTGTGTAGGGAATCACCTAGAGATGAGCCGATCCGAGAGCTCCTTCCTCAGCCGTCGGTTGCTCCGAGAAGAAAGGGGGAGAATGTTTGGTTTAAGGTTTTCTAGAGAGAGAGAGAGCTAGAGTGAGAGAGAAAGAGGAATGAGGAATGATTTTAGGGATTTGTGAGGTGATGACTGATGTCCAAAAAGGGAATGTCGGCTTCTATGGTGGGGTTTTATACCTATTCTATGGTGCACCCTAAGGGGATTCCGAGTGGGCTCAAAGGAGGGTGCGGCCCAACTGATTTGGGTCACCCGAGACCAAGTGGTCTCGGGTCGGGACATTGTGGTCTCGGTTCACCAATGCACGCATACGTATTATATATATATGTACATATTAGTGCACATAGTACATATAAGAGAACCATATACTACATGAAAGTAAATAAAAATTACTCACACAATATTATACGTACACATAATGCTAATACAAGAAGGTTGCTCGGGATATCCCAAAGTGTCACCTTATCCCCAAGTTTTAAGAACTTTCGTCTCAAAAGTTGAAGCGCAGCCACTGAAAAGCTAGTGTGTGAGAGAATGTTTAACAGGGTGTCACATCATCCCCTTGTTAGTTTGGAATTTCGTCCCGAAATTCTACTGTAGCTTCAGTGCTGGGAGTTTTGTTTGCAAACAACTGGGGATACTTGCGCTTCATCTGGTCTTCCCGTTCCCAGGTAAACTCTGGGCCACGACGCGAGTTCCAACGAACTCGTACAATAGGTATCTGGCTACGTTTGAGGGTTTTGACTTCTCGTGCCGTGATATCAATCGGTTCTTCAATAAAGTGTAGCTGATCGTCAATAGTTAGCTCCTTGAAAGGAATGATGAGTGTTTCATCCGACAGACACTTCTTCAGATTTGACACATGAAAGACGTTGTGCACCGCACTCAGTTCTTCAGGCAGATTCAATCTGTAAGCAACCTTACCGATCCTTTCGGTAATTTCAAATGGTCCGACGTATCGCGGATTAAGCTTGCCCCGTTTAACAAAACGAACCACACCCTTCCAGGGTGAGACTTTAAGTAGAACCCGGTCCCCGACCTGGAATTCTAGCGGTTTCCTACGCTTATCAGCGTAGCTTTTCTGATGGTCACGAGCTCCCGCCCTGCGTTGTCTGATCTGGGCAATCTTTTCCGTAGTCTCGACTACAAGTTCCGGGCCAGTGATTTGGCTTTCGCCAACTTCTGCCCAACATAGAGGTGATCGGCATTTACGACCGTACAATGTCTCAAAGGGTGCTGACTGAATGCTGGTGTGGTAGCTGTTGTTGTAAGAAAACTCTACCAGAGGTAGGTGTCATTCCCACCCGTTTCCAAAATCAATGACACATGCTCTTAGCATGTCT
The DNA here is from genome assembly GCA_030545235.1 of Helianthus tuberosus. Taxonomy (NCBI): domain Eukaryota; kingdom Viridiplantae; phylum Streptophyta; class Magnoliopsida; order Asterales; family Asteraceae; genus Helianthus; species Helianthus tuberosus. The sequence goes on along the minus strand of CM060403.1, from coordinate 7,710,398 downwards.
TCAAGTGTTTGGATGGTGCGTTCGGTCTGGCCTTCGGTTTGTGGGTGGTAAGATGTGCTCATATCCAGACGTGAGCCAAAAGATCTATGCGTAGCTTGCCATAACTCGGATGTAAAGCGTGGGTCACGATCAGAAATGATTGAGGTTGGCACCCCGTGCCTAGCAACTATTTCCTTCAAGTAGATAGCAGCAAGCTTCGAGTACTCGTCGATTTCCTTGATCGCGAGGAAATGTGCTGACTTATTTAGGCGGTCCACGATGACCCAAATGGTATCGTTCCCGCTTTGGGATCTTGGTAAACCTGTAACGAAATCCATGGAAATTTGCTCCCATTTCCATGTTGGCAGCTCTGGCTATTACAACAAGCCAGACGGCTTCTGGTATTCGACCTTGACCCTAGCACAGGTCAAGCATTGGCTAACGTACTTAGCAATAATGACTTTCATGTTAGGCCACAAATACAGGAGTTTGAGATCGTGATACATTTTATCGACGCCAGGATGTATCGAGTAGTGAGATTTGTGTGCTTCGTCCATCACAAGCTCTCGAAGATTTCCATAAGATGGAATCCAGATACGGCCAGCAACGTAGAGAACACCGTCGTCCTTGAGTTCAAGACGTTTTTCCATGCCCCGCAGGGATTCGGCTAGAAGGTTTTCCTCCTTTAGTGCTTCGACTTGAGCGTTGCGGATCCGGTCAGGGAGGTTCGAGTGGATAGTGAGCTGCAATGCCCGAACACGCTTAGGCTTGGTTTCCTTCCTACTAAAGGCTTCGGCCACCACATTAGCCTTGCCTGGATGATACTTGATCGCGCACTCGTAGTCGTTAAGGAGTTCGATCCATCTACGTTGCCTCATGTTCAACTCCTTCTGGTCCAGAATATGCTGGAGACTCTTGTGATCGTTGTAAATTGTGCACTTGGTACCGTACAAGTAATGTCTCCAAATCTTGAGTGCGAACACAACTGCTCCGAGTTCAAAGTCATGCGTCGTGTAGTTCCGTTCGTGAATCTTAAGTTGTCGAGAGGCGTAGGCGATAACTTTCTTGCGTTGCATCAACACGTAACCGAGCCCATGAATAGACGCGTCCCAGTAAACCACAAAGTTGTCGGTACCTTTAGGTAACGAAAGAATTGGAGCACTACAAAGGTTCTCCTTAAGCTTCTGAAAGGCAGATTCCTGAGCTTCATTCCACTTATAAGCAATACCCTTCTGGGTGAGGCTCGTGAGGGGTTGAGAGATCTTCGAAAATCCCGTGATGAATCTACGATAATACCCTGCCAATCCCAAGAATTGGCCAACTTCGGTCGGAGTCTTAGGTGTGGGCCAATTCCTTATGGAGTCGATCTTAGCGGGGTCGACGTGAATCCCATCCTGGTTGACTATGTGCCCAAGGAAATGTACTTCTCGAAACCAGAAGTCACATTTCGAGAACTTGGCGTACAGTTGTTCGTTGCAAAGGAGTTCGAGAATAAGACACAGGTGTTGTTCATGCTCCTCTTGGCTCTTTGAGTAGATCAAGATGTCGTCGATAAACACGATCACAAATTTGTTAAGGTAGTGCTTGCACACTCGGTTCATGAGATTCATAAAAAACCGCAGGTGCGTTGGTCATTCCAAAAGGCATGACGAGGAACTCGTAGTGACCATAACAAGTTCTGAACGCAGTTTTGGGGATGTCCTCGTCGCGGACTCTCAACTGATGATAACCTGATCGCAGATCAATCTTGAAGTAGTAGCTCGATCCTTGCAACAGGTCGAATAGATCGTCGATAGGCGGGAGTGGGTAGTGGTTCTTGATGGTAACCTTGTTCAGCTCACGATAATCGATGCACATACGGAATGTGCCATCCTTCTTCTTGACAAAAAGCACTAGTGATCCCCAGGGGGACGAACTAGGATGGATAAAGCCTTTGTCCAATAGTTCTGGTAGTTGTGTTGAAATTTCCTTCAGTTCGGCGGGGGCTAGTCGATAAGGTGCACGAGCTATAGGTGCCGCTCCGAAAGTTAGCTCGATGTGAAATTCGACCTGACGGTGAGGGGGAAGTCCAGGTAATTCCTCAGGGAATACCTCGGGATAGTCGCGTATGACAGGAAAATCTTCAATCCTCTTTTCCTTTTCCTGTGTGTCGGTGACAAATGCTAAGATAGCGGTGTATCGATCTCTTCCCTATCATTAACGACGTCAATAGCCACCCTGTTGCTGAGGGCCCTTGTTGTTTTCAATCTTCCTTTGCTGAGTTGGGGCCTGAGTGGGGTTAGCTTCCTTGCCCTGATTTCCATCCCACTTGCGTTTGTTATCACCGGAAGTTCTAGTAGTAGCACTGATCCTTTTGGGTAGCTTGCCCTGTTCCACAGCCTGATCAGTGAGTTTGTGAGCTAGACGAATAACTGGCTAAATGGTAGTGAGGTTTGCGGAAGTAACCAAGCTCTGAATTTCTGAAACCAAACCCTTGATATACAATTCGATCCTTCGATAAACAGGCCGAGACATGTTTGGACAGAGGGCAGCGTAGTCGTTGGACAGCTTGGTGTAAGTCTCAATCTCTAATCCAACCATCTTAAGCTCGTAGTACTCATTTTCGAGCTTGTGGATATCATCCCTGCGACAGTACTCTTCCTTGATCATGTTCTTAAAATCCTCACAAGTAATGGCATTAGCTGTTTTCAAACCAAGCATCTGAATCTGCGCTTTCCACCATGCGCATTTCCTTCGAGCGTACCAGTAGCAAACTTCACCCAACTAGCAGCGGGACACTCGCAAATAGCAAACACAGATTCGGCCTTCTCAATCCAGTGCAGAAGACCTATGGCACCCTCAGTGCCATTGAAAGGGAGAGGCTTGCAATCCAAAAAGGTTTTGAAAGTACAAACACGTGGTTGCGCCGGTGCAGGCTGACCTGCTGTGGAAAACGAATAGGTTTAGGGGTGAAAATACGATGCGGGGGTAGGGTCTAAACATCCTAAATAACGAGTTTACCTCCAGGGTGAGCTGCGAAAGCTGCAGCCACCATGTTGATCAGGTTAGTGAACTGAGCCTGAGCCTGAGTCATGTTAACGTTTCCTCTTCCGCGTCCACTCATTGTCTTCATAACCAGAAAATACAATATGAGTGCGATGTCGTAGTTTAACGAGAATGAGATAGAAGAGGGATGTGTATACATATCTAACTAGGCACACTAGTATGTATAGTATAGACATCAAACAAGCAAGTAAACACAAGTCCGAGCCATGAGGTCTAATACGTTGAGCCTTGCACTTGGATCATAGTGTCGTCGCGAGTCACGGGTTATAGTCTGGTTTTTCTCAAAAAGTCTTTCTTTTTAAAATCGAGTTCACTATAACCAATGGCTCTGATACCAATCTGTCACACCCTCAAATCCACATGTGGGGTATTACCGCGAGGCGTGTGACTGACCAGGATCCAGCCACCAATTATACTGAGCATTTAGTTATTAATAAGAATATTCACCAACCATAATGTCACACCCCGACCACGTAAAACGACAAAACGTGGCGGAATCGTCGGGGAGTGTTGTAACAGAATCATTGTTTTATTACACATGGAAAATTGAAATATTGTTTTATTGATTAAAAGAGTTACAATGTCTTAACAAACAAAGAAGAATAACAAAATTAACTAGTCTTCCATCTTTTATTGTCACTAAGGCCCAAGTCCGCCTAAGTGTATCTTGATCAATCCTATGCATCATTTCCTGAAACACATGTGAAAATAGGTACGTCAGCATAAAAATGCCGGCGAGTATATAGGTTTTGTGAAAATAGGATTCATGACTTATAAGTTTAGGAAAAGGTTGTTTAACAAAAGTCAGTCATGATCCTTGTAAAATGTTTTGTTTTATAAATCATTTGAAAAAACGATGATAAAGTAGATGATATGTAAAAGAATAATGTAAGATTAAATGAATAACCAAGTAAAATGAGTCTGTATAAGATAAGTTGTTTGTAAAACAATGTCTTGTGAAAAATATGTTATTTGTATAAAAATGTTATATGTCTAAACTGAAATGATTTAAATAACGCTACGATCTGTAATATCATACAAGCACTTATATATAGGAAGTACCAGCGGCGTATCCACCATGCTTGTATCATATTACACACGCCTCGTTACTCAAACCACTTACCCAAACAAACCACTTTTACTGTTTTCAAGTGAGTACATAGACCAAACGAACTTCGCGTTGACCATAAACTGGTCAATGCAGAAATTCAAACACAGTTTGACTTTAACGCTAAAACGAACGATAAACGCGAAAGAATACTTACAGAAGGTCCCCGCAAGATTCGAACCCGATTCACTCTCAGGTAGGAAGCATATACTTCCACTTAGAGAGTGTAGAATCAGATTCAAATGTGAGGGAAATGGGCCAGACAAGGTGGGTATTTATAGGTGTAGCACTACCGTTAAGATCATTTCTTGGAGAAGGGGGCACGATCTAAGCCGTACACTTGCCACATTCTGATTTGGTACCCTGATGGGCACACAAACCAGCCCATAGAAACCCAAAAACCATGTGCACAAGTGGGTAAAAGTTGGATCAAGCTGGAAAGCACTTTCTGCTGATCTGGGGGTTGCTTACGGACCGTAAGCATGTCCATACGGTCCGTAAGGACCCTGCAGACCAGCATATTTTGCATTTTGACAGCTTTGGCCCCTGTGCGCGTATGGTTGTGTTTTGGCACTTCTAACACCCGTCGAACCCATTTTTAAGCTCTATAAGGATGTTAAAGTATAGGGAACATGAAACATGCTCAAAAATACGCCGGATGTCGGTTCGTTTGGTCGTATGATCGCGATGTTTGCTTAATTACGACGGAATGCGCATAAGCGCGAAAAACGATCCAAATTGCGCGACGAATGGATTTTTCTTATGCCAAACACTAAAATAAAATATTTTAATGCTTACATAAATTTTTGGATGTCCGGATGTATTCAGAACGTAAGTTATGCGCGAAAATGCAAACTTATGCACTTTTTTACGCTTATAGTCCCTGAATGACCAAAAAGTTTATTTAAGCACACCGAACCCCTCAAAGCCTATTTCTAAGCTATGTAAAGGACATTTAGGGTATGTTTAACTTGTGGTCAAGTTCCGGAATGTCCGTTACAGTACGAATCGACAAACTTTCACAGTTTGTCAAATTTAGTCCCTGTAAGCGAATAAACTTGATTTCGGCACACCAAACCTTCCAAAACTTATTTCTAAGTTATGTATAGGTTATTTAAAGTATGTTAAGCCTATGTCTCTATTCCGGAGTGTTTGTTGCATTAAACTGGTCATATTTACGCATCAGTGCGCGTATAACCTTCTAGAAAGCGAATGAGAGCCCGAAATCGAACAAGAGTTGATATGTGCAAATGATACACATATTTATACAAATCCCAAGTATGAAATACAATATTTCATTGGTTTGGTATTTTTTTGATGGTTGAAGTGACACAGGTGTCACACATAAGGGTTAGTAAATACCATAGCTAAAGTGCAGAAGTTTTAAGTTCAAATAACAGTTTAAGTAAGTAGCGGAAGCATAGGTAAACAATTCAAACAAAGTTCTTTGTTCAAGTTTATTATAGAACCCAACACATGGGTTAAGATGACCACTACACATCCCCAAGCTGCAAGCTCTTGAGTCACTGGGTACCTGCAAAGCATGTAGTAGGTTATCAACATAATGTTGGCGAGTTCACGAGTTTGTCCTGTTTTTAATTCCAAAAACTTGTTTCAACAGTTAATTTACTCATTTATACCATGCCATGGGGAGCTACCCCATATGTAAGCTACTAAACTGTATAATACCGAATACTTTGCGACCGTACGTTTCCATAGAGTGCCCCGTTTGTCAATGTCTATCATCATTGACGCTTTGCCAGAGTCTATTATGTCACACCCCCAAAATACCACATGAGGAATCACCGCGGGAAGTGTGACGTACCAGGATCCAAGCCACCAATCACATTGAACCAATAATACATATTTAAATAAAACATTCGATTCATTGCATAAGATAAATCCAAGTCATAAGTTTAAACCAAAGAAAATGTTCAGCGGAAGCATAAAGTAAATTGTTAAACAACTGTTTCAAAATAAGTGTTCAAAACCAATGTATCAAATATCCAAGAGTTTCGATCCATGACCACTCCAGCACTCCCAGATAGCAAGTCCATACCAAGATCCTAACGACCTGCAAGCATGCAGACAAGTGTATCAGACGACGCTAGTGAGTTCAAAGTTTTGTTATTGCGTTTCGTTACCAGTTATGTGTATAAAACGGTTCAACGATTTGATTTGATGTTGTTATTAACTCGATTACCGCAAATGGCTACAAGATGTATTTGCCCAACCCCAATGCCTCTATCAAAGCATTGGTCAAGTGGTCAAGGTAATTAGTTCACGCCTGTCCTCCCCGAAACGGTGTGAGGGTGCCAATCCTAATAGCGCTATCAACTAATAACCTCGTTGCCTCCCTAGCAACTATCAGCAGATGTAAGGGGTCTTATATGATAGAAAAGAGTAAAATAACAAACATCCCAATAACCTGACATTCCTCCCCGGAACGTTACCAGATATCCCTCCCCGGGATGCATGCTTGGAAAAAGAGCAGTGAACTCACCTTTGATTTGCACGGTAAGACAAATTACTTGTTCACACTTAGTTAATCAAGTCCTAGTATGATTACCACAATGAGCAGTTTGTCATACAATCATACCACATACTAGAACAGATAAATAGCATTGTCTTATGGCACACAGTAGCATTTAAACTTAACACATGTTCATGTTATCATTTCAAGTCATCACATAACAGGTTGACAATCAAAATACACGTTCAATGAAGTGTGGTCCAATCATTGAGGCCCAACTACTCTACGGCCCACATAAGCATATCAGACTCATACAACATAAGGCCCAAAAAGGGTTTGTGCGACTGGCTTGGTCTTGTGCGATCACAACTTGATACACGGCCCAAGACCATCCGAGCCCACTATACTTGTGCGACTGAGCTGCTGTTGTGCGATTGGGGTTCTTGTGCGATCCAGGTGTGGGCTGTCCCAACAAGACTAACCCAGCAACAGTTTAGGCGGCCTTCTTCCGAATCGCACAACTTGTGCGATTCATACACGACCCACTGGACTTGGCCTAACGTCTTATAAACAAGCAAAGCCCAATAGTCCATCAAACTTGTGCGTTTCCCGTTGACTTGTGCGATTGGGATCCCTTGTATGGTTGGGATTCCCTTGTGCGATCGGACTAGTCAACCAATCCCCCATGATTTCCGTAAACATGAACCCATTCCCCCAATCATAGATCAAACAGTTACAATTCTTAATTTGTTCAAACCCTAAACATTCCTTTTATGATTAACAAGCTCAATAACACTTTTACTCCATTAATCATCATCATCATCACACAAAACCACATTCCAATCGAATCGAAACTCATAGAATTCATAGAACTTAACATCAGTTTATCAAATATCACTATTCTACTATCATTAAACTTAATCATGCTAAACTTATCAATCTCAACACACACTAATCCTAGATTGACAATAAGACAATCAAGCATGGTGTATTCTAATCACAATCATCACACATGGCCGAGAATGGTTATCAAAGCAATATGAGTATAAACACTAACCAGGTTACAAGGTGTCGAGGAATATGCTAGGGCCGAGAGAATACTCCGATCGAACAAGAGGAGCTGTCGTCGATCTTGAGGGAGAGAAGAGAGTAGGGTTTGCTAAAGTTTGGAAAGAGAATGATATGCACCCCTATATGCATATGCGCAAGCCATGAAGGGTTGGTTTGGGCTCGGTTTGGGTTTAAGGATATTTAGGCTCGAAGAAACCCACATGGTTTCGAGGATTGTGCGATCCAATACATACACAAATATAAACTCATAAAATTTATGCAACACAAAAACGTCATCATTCAATTGAAACTAAACACATCACATGATCACATAACGTTTATACGAGCTACATTACAATATCAAGGAAGTCTAAGATACGGGTTGTCACATCATCCCCAACTTGAAAGAAATTTCATCCCAAAATTTGACAAGCAGTCGTAGGGTAGGGGAGTGAAGTGAAGTGATGGATTAAGATGACTGTAGATTTTCTGCGAGTGCCACATCATCCGCAACTTGAATGGGAATTTTGTCCCAAAATTTGCTAGCTGCATTAGATTTAGATTTGCCAGACTTGGACTTGTCCTCTGGGAATAAATGTGGTACTTAAGCTTCATCTGATCCTCGCGTTCCCATGTGAACTCTGGTCCACGTCTTGAGTTCCAACGAACTCTCACGATTGGAATACGGCTGTGCTTACAGACCTTGACCTCCCGGTCCATAATTTCTATTGGTTCCTCGACAAACTACAACTTGTCGTCGATCTTCAGCTCTTGAAACAGTACGACCAGTGTTTCATCAGACAAACACTTCTTGAGCAGTGATACGTGGAAAACATCATGAACGTTACCCAACTCAGCAGGTAATTCTAACTTGTAGGCTACTTTACCAACCCATTCCAGAATTTTAAATGGCCCCACATAACGAGGGTTAAGCTTGCCGCGTTTTCCAAAACACACCACACCCTTCCAGGGTGAGACCTTCAACATGACACGGTCATTAACTTTGAATTCCAAAGGTTTCCTACGCTTATCAGTGTAGCTTTTTTGATGGTCGCGCGCCGCTGTCATCCTGTTTCTGATCTGAACAATCTTTTCTGAAGTTTCCAACACAAGTTCAGGGCCTGTGACCTGGCTGTCACCCACCTCAGCCCAACAGAGAGGTGAACGACATTTTCGTCCGTACAATGCTTCGAAGGGTGCCACCTGAATGCTGGTATGGTAGCTGTTTTTGTAAGAAAACTCTATCAAAGGCAAGTGTTTCTCCTAACCCTTGCCAAAATCAATCACGCATGCTCGTAACATATCTTCGAGTGCCTGGATGGTTCGCTCACTTTGACCATCCGTCTGCGGGTGATAAGCAGTGCTCATATCGAGACGCGAGCCAAATGATTTGTGCATCGACTACCACAAATCTGAAATGAAACGCGGGTCTCGGTCAGAGATAATAGAAGTCGGCACCCCGTGCCTAGAAACCACCTCCGTGAGGTAAACAGTAGCTAATTGCGAGAACTTATCTGTTTCCTTGATTGCTAGAAAATGTGCTGACTTCGTGAGACGATCAACGATCACCCAGATGGTATCGTTCCTGCTTTGAGTTCTCGGTAGACCTGTGACGAAATCCATTGCGCTTTGCTCCCACTTCCACATGGGTATTTCTGGTTGTTGCAGCAATCTAGACGGTTTCTGATACTCCACTCTAACCTTCGAGCAGGTCAAACAATTTACTCACATAAGTCGCAATGTGAGCTTTAATCCTTGGCCACCAATACATGACTTTGAGGTCCTGATACATCTTATCCGAACCTGGGTGAACAGAGTATCGAGACTTGTGCGCTTCGTCCATCACAAGTTCTCTAAGGTTACCAAACAACGGAATCCATATCCGCTCCATAAAATAGTAAATACCATCTGATCTCTTCTCGAGTCATTTTTCCATACCCCGTAAATACTCAGCTTCATAGTTTTCTTCCTTCAACGCCTCGGCCTGAGCCAAACAGATCTGACCAGGCAGGTTAGAATGAATGGTGAGTTGCAGAGCGCGAACACGTTTGGGTTTCAATTCCTTTCTACTAAGAGCTTCAGCTACACCATTGGCCTTACCTGGATGATACTTGATTGCACAGTCGTAGTCATTTAAAAGTTCTACCCAGCGATGCTGTCGCATATTCAAATTCCTCTGGTCGAAAATATGTTGAAGGCTCCTGTTGTCGTTATAAATAGTGCATTTAGTACCGTACAGGTAACGCCTCCATATTTTGAGCGCAAACACCACTGCTCCCAACTCTAAGTCGCGTGTCGTATAATTCCTCTCGTGAACCTTCAACTGTCGCGAGGCATAGGCTATCACCTTCTCGCGCTGCATCAACGCGTAACCGAGACCCTGAATGGAAGCATCACAATATACCACAAAATCTTCTGTTCCTTCAGGTAGAGACAAAATCGGCGCACTACAGAGTTTCTGTTTCAGCAACTGGAAAGCATCCTTTTGTTTCGTTCCCCACGAGTATACAATGCCATTTTGTGTTAACGAGGTAAGAGGCTGAGCAATCTTCGAGATGTCCTTAATAAATCTGCGATAGTACCCAGCGAGACCAAGAAATTGCCGCACCTCTGAAGGAGTCTTTGGTTCCGCCTAATTTCTGATAGCATCAATCTTAGCAGGATCCACGTGTATTCCTGATTCATTCACAATGTGGCCACGGAAGTACACCTCTCGAATCCAGAAGTCACACTTAGAGAATTTCGCATAGAGCTGCTCCTTCCTCAGGAGATCCAAAATAAGGCGTAGGTGTCGCTCGTGATCTTCCTTGCTCTTCGAATATATCAGAATGTCATCGATTAACACGATAACGAAATCGTCGAGATACGGTTTGCATACACGGTTCATAAGATCCATGAAAACCGCTGGCGCATTCGTCAACCCAAACGGCATAACTAAAAACTCATAATGTCCATACCGCGTTCGAAAGGCCGTTTTAGGGACAGCCTCCTCTTGGACCCTCATCTGATGATAGCCCGATCTTAAGTCGATTTTCGAGTAAAAACTTGACCCCTGCAACTGGTCAAACAAGTCGTCGATGCGTGGCAACAGATAGCGGTTCTTGATAGTCATCTTGTTGAGCTCCCGATAATCAATACACATACGAACGGACCTGTCCTTCTTTTTCACAAACAAAACTGGGGCTCCCCAAGGCGAAGAACTGGGTCGAATAAAACCTCTGTCCAATAACTCTTGCAGTTGATTAGACAGCTCCTGCAACTCTCCAGGTGCTAAACGATAAGGAGCACGAGCAATTGGGTCCACTCCTGGCGCAAGATCAATCTGAAATTCCACTTGGCGGTGAGGAGGTAAACCAGGTAGTTCCTCATGAAATACATCGGTAAATTCACGTACAACTGGCAGATCCTCGATCTTTCTCTCTTCAGCTTGAGGATCAGTAACAAGTGCTAGAATAGCACGATACCCCTTTCGTAGACACTTCTGTGCTTGTATAGCTGAGATGATACCAACCATCGCACCACTGCGATGCCCTTGAACTGATAAAGATTCTCCACTAGGGAGAGGAATACGTACGATCTTCTCCTTACAGAGAATTTCAGCTTGGTGTTTAGACAGCCAATCCATACCAACCACTATATCAAAACTACCGAGGGTAACAGGAAGGAGGTCAATATCAAATACTTAACCCACAAGATCTAGTTTACACCCAAAAAGGACATGTGAAGCTTCAATCGTTTTGCCATCAGCTAATTCTACTACATGCTTAACCTCTAGAGGTGTTGGAGTTAACCCTAATCGCTGACTAAACTCTAGAGACACATAACTCCAATCGGCACCGGAATCAAATAACACAGAAGCAATAAGATTGTTCACAGAAAACGTACCAGTCACGACATTGCCGTCGTTCCTAGCATCACCAGCACCGATCGTGAATACCCTTCCACGAGCACCATTGCCCCCATTGTTGCCGTTGTTGTTGTTGTTGTTTCCAGCATTGTTGTTGTTGTTCTGGCGGTTGTTGTTGTCGTTAACATTCTGATTCAACTGAGGGCAATCCCGCTTAAAGTGGCCCTCATCCCCACACTGGAAACACCCCTTCTTAAAGCCCTGGTTCTGATGGGGTTGTTACCTTTGCTGTCGCTGATGCTGCTGATTTTGCTGCTGCTGCTTTGGCTGCGGGGCTCTACAGTCTTTGGCCTCATGGCCCACCTTTTCGCACCTACGGCAAGCCCGGACACACTGCCTATAGTGATGATAGCCACACTTGTTGCATTGTGGCTTCTTCCCCACATAGGAGCCCTGATTCTCATTGCTGCCTTGGCCTTGATTAACTGAGGACGACTGACTGAAGCTATGGTTATTGCTGTTGTCAGGCCTTTTCTGAGATTGACTCGCACTGGTTGCTTTGTCGGTATCGTTCCATTTCCGCTTGTTATCACTAGCAGGCGTAGTAGCTGTGGTTGTAGCAGCAGTAGTGGCAGAAACGCGGGGTGGTAGCGAACCACTCTCCACCTCCTGATCGGTGATCTTGTGAGCCAAACGGACAATCTAAGGTAAGTTGTTGAGGTTCGCTGCAGTAACCAAACCCTTCACTCGTGGAGCTAACCCCTTGATAAACAGTGCTATTCTCCGGTGCGGAGGTCGTGACAAGTCCGGGCACATGATAGCCAACTCGTGAGACCGTTTCACGTATGCCTCAATCTCGGATCCTACCATCTTCAGATCATAATACTCATTCTCCAGTTTCTGAATCTCATCACGAGGACAATACTCCTCCCTTATCAACTCCTTAAAATCGTCCCAAGTAGTGGCATTCGCCACCTCGATGCCCAACATCTGAACCTGGGCATTCCACCATGTCAGGGCACTATCCTTGAGTGTGCCCGTAGCATACTTCACTCTGTCCCCAGCAGGACAGTTACACATTGCAAATACCGATTCTGCCTTCTCAAACCATCGTAGGAGTCCTACAGCCCCTTCAGTCCCACTGAAGGTCTGTGGCTTACAATCCATGAACATCTTGAACATACAAGCAGGTGGATTGTTTTGGTTTTGCGCTTGCTGACCTAATGGACGAAAGAAAACACATTACAGGGGTAAGAATTATGTACGCGACACAAGAACAAAAGGTGATTGGCACATATCGTACCATCTTGGTAGGCTGCCAAAGCCTCAGCCACACGTGTGTTAATTAAGTTTGTCAACTCAGCCTGGGTCATCGCGATGTGACCACGTCCATGACCTCGTCGACTCATGATTCTATATAAGGAGAGGGAACAAATTTAGGAGTCGAGATTAGGTAAAAGTCAAGTATCACGTTGAAATCTACAAACTACCAAGTTTACACACAATAGGGCTGAACCCTTCTCACACTCGTTAAGCCTCGCTGGGACTTACATGCACCTCGCGTTATTATTATGTGTGCACCCATAATAATAATAAGGCAATTGGCATGCTCATCTCAGTGCCTCTTAACTTGCACGAAAAGTTTCCCCCGCATTCAAGTAGCAAAACAGAAGGTATTACAGGATCACGAATCACAAAAGTCGAAGAGTAGTGTCACACTATCAAATCATCATAGTATCTAATATGTCATTTCATGCAAGCTGTAAGTGTGTGACTACTAAACAAGTAATGCATAAAGTAAACAGAAGACGAACCTTGCAATCTGGAGCTGAGTGTCATGGTCTATTTTCAAAGTTGTTCGGTTATAGTCTGGTTTTATAAAAACGTTTTAAAACCTAGTTCACTATAACCTAGCTCTGATACCAAACTGTCACACCCCCAAAATACCACATGCGGAATCACCGCGGGAAGTGTGACATACCAGGATCCAAGCCACCAATCACATTGAAATAACAATACATATTTAAATAAAACATTCGATTCATTGCATAAGATAAATCTAAGTCATAAGTTTAAACCAAAGAAAACGTTCAGCGGAAGCATAAAGTAAATTGTTAAACAACTGTTTCAAAATAAGTGTTCAAAACCAATGTATCAAATATCCAAGAGTCTCGATCCATGACCACTCCAGCACTCCCAGATAGCAAGTCCATACCAAGATCCTAACGACCTGCAAGCATGCAGACAAGTGTGTCAGACGACGCTGGTGAGTTCAAAGTTTTGTTAACGCGTTTAGTTACCAGTTTTATGTATAAAACAGTTTAACGATTTGATTTGATGTTGTTATTAACTCGATTACCGCAAATGGCTAGAAGATGTATTTGCCCAACCCCAATGCCTCTATCAAAGCATTGGTCAAGTGGTCAAGGTAATTAGTTCACGCCTGTCCTCCCCGGTACGGTGTGAGGGTGCCAATCCTAATAGCGATATCAACTAATAACCTCGTTGCCTCCCCGGCAACTATCGGTAGATGTAAGGGGTCTTATATGATAGAAATGAGTAAAATAACAAACATCCCAATAACCTGACATTCCTCCCCGGAACGTTACCCGATATCCCTCCCCGGGATGCATGCTTGGAAAAAGAGCAGGGAACTCACCTTTGATTTGCTCGGTAAGACTAATTACTTGTTCACACTTAGTTAATCAAGTCCTATTATGATTACCACAATGATCAGTTTGACATACAATCATACCACATACTAGAACAGATAAATAGCATTGTCTTATGGCACACAGTAGCATTTAAACTTAACACATGTTCATGTTATCATTTCAAGTCATCACATAACAGGTTGACAATCAAAATACACGTTCAATGAAGTGCGGTCCAATCATTCAGGCCCAACTACTCTACGACCCACATAATCATATCAAACTCATACAACATAAGGCCCAAAAAGGGTTTGTGCGACTGGCTTGGTCTTGTGCGATCACAACTTGATACACGGCCCAAGACCATTCGAGCCCACTATACTTGTGCGACTAAGCTGCTGTTGTGCGATTGGGGTTCTTGTGCGATCCGGGTGTGGGCTGGCCCAACTAGACTGACCCAGCAACAGTTTAGGCGGCCTTCTTCCCAATCGCACAACTTGTGCGATTCATACACGACCCACTGGACTTGGCCCAACGTCTTATAAACAAGCAAAGCCCAACAGTCCAGCAAACTTGTGCGTTTCCCGTTGACTTGTGCGACTGGGATCCCTTGTATGGTTGGGATTCCCTTGTGCGATCGGACTAGTCAACCAATCCCCCATGATTTTCATAAACATGAACCCATTCCCCCAATCATAGATCAAACTTTTAAAATTCTTAATTTGTTCAAACCCTAAACATTCCTTTTATGATTAACAAACTCAATAACACTTTTACTCCATTAATCATCATCATCATCACACAAAACCACATTCCAATCGAATCGAAACACATAGAATTCATAGAACTTAACATCAGTTTATCAAATATCACTATTCTGCTATCATTAAACTTAATCATGCTAAACTTATCAATCTCAACACACACTAATCCTAGTTTGACAATAAGACAATCAAGCATGGTGTATTCTAATCACAATCATCACACATGGCCGAGAATGGTTATCAAAGCAATATGAGTATAAACACTAACCGGGTTACAAGGTGTCGAGGAATATGCTAGGGCCGAGAGAATACTCCAATCGAACAAGAGGAGTTGTCGTCGATCTTGAGGGAGAGAAGAGAGTAGGGTTTGCTAAAGTTTGGAAAGAGAATGATATGCACCCCTATATGCATATGCGCAAGCCATGAAGGGTCGGTTTGGGCTCGGTTTGGGTTTAAGGATATTTGGGCTCGAAGAAACCCACATGGTTTTGAGGATTGTGCGATTCAATACATACACAAATATAAACTCATAACATTTATGCAACACAAAAACGTCATCATTCAATTGAAACTAAACACATCACATGATCACATAACGTTTATACGAGCTACATTACAATATCAAGGAAGTCTAAGATACGGGTTGTCACATATTAGTTCACTCGCGATCCCATACACGGGCACGGTGTGAGGTTGGTGAGACCTAAATAGCGCTATCAACCAATAACCCGTTCGCCAGGCCCCGGTGACTAATCGGTATTAATAAGTAGGGACTTGAGTGATAGAGTTTCGTTTAGTATGCTAGTTGCATCCCATATAAATAGTAATTAACTAAGCGTCCCTCACAAGGGGAGAAAGGTAGTTTGTATCCCTCACAAGGGGATGGCGTTGTTTTAAATTCCGTTTCCCAACCACCGGGAACGCATGCTTTAAATGTTGTGAACTCACCTTGGGTTGATCGGTAGACAGTTTACTTGGTCAAGTATGCTGGTCACCACGTCCTAACATGGTTACCAGTATGGGTCAGGCTCGGATACAGAAGAGTCACGTGTATTCTACACATAACTAACACCTAGCATGCATAACATACAAATATCCATTAAGTTATTGGGCCTGTTCTAACACTTAAACAGTCAAACAGTAACAGTTAACACAAAGCCCGCACACGTCAATACACATTGTGGCCCAATAACTAAGTCAAGCAGCCCAGTCGAGACTAGGTGGTCTCAACTCGAGAACTTGTGGTCTCGAGTCGCAACGAAGAGGTCTCGGGTTGTAAACAGAAGATCTCGAGTCGTGTACACCCGGGTCGCATCTTTTGAAGTCTCAAGTCCGGTCTCGAGTCGAGATCAAGAGATCTCGGGTCGCAACCATGCAAGTCTCGAGTCCATGAAGTGTGCTGGCTAGTCTCGAGTTGTCACTTTGATGGTCTCGAGTCAAAACCGGGGGTCTCGACTCGCACGGCTGATGATGGAATCCTTCTAGAATGTCTGCCAGCATTTTGTACTATCCAATCGAATTGCATGATCATGATTTCATGTACTGACCAATCAGATTGCACTAACATGTTTCCAATATTCAACATTAATCAAAATGGATCAAACATAGCATTTTTCAAATATTCAACACACATTCATCACACATTCAACACATATTCATGTAGTTCTTCCTTTGCAAGCATGTTCATTCAAGCCAACATAAACCCAAATCAAAACACAATGCAGTCATCATCATCGGCCCTATATCTAGCACATACTCACTAGTTCAACATTAGATCTATGTATATTTATGCATTTGTCATAGAAATCTTGCACACCATGTTTAAACAACAATCTTATTCAAATCAACACATAACTAACACCAATGACAATCATTTACCGAAACAGATTTGTGTCCAACATTCATCCTTCAATCCTTGGTTCTTCTTATTTATCCTTAAACAATCATCTACATCATTCAATCATTTTTAACCCACTCAATCATACAAATCATACACAGAAATATTTAAACTAAGCATGTAGATCATTTACAAACAAGAATCTATATCAAAAGTCCCAATCTATATGCAAGGAGGCACTAACCGGTTCAAGATTGTGGAGGTGTGTAGGGAATCACCTAGAGATGAACCGATCCGAGAGCTCCTTCCTCAGCCGTCGGTTGCTCCGAGAAGAAAGGAGGGGGATGTTTGGTTTAAGGTTTTCTAGAGAGAGAGAGAGAGAGCTAGAGTGAGAGAGAGAGAGAGAGAGGAATGAGGAATGATTTTAGGGATTTGTGAGGTAATTATTGATGTCCAAAAATGGAATGTCGGCTTCTATGGTGGGGTTTTATACCTATTCTATGGTGCACCCTAAAGGGATTCCGAGTGGGCTCAAGGGAGGGTGCGGCCCAACTGATTTGGGTCACCCGAGACCAAGTGGTCTCGGGTCGGGACCTTGTGGTCTCGGTTCACCAATGCACGCATACGTATTATATATATATATACATATTAATGCACTTAGTACATATAAGAGAACCATATACTACACGAAAGTAAATAACAATTACTCACACAATATTATACGTACACATAACGCTAATACAAGAAGGTTGCTCGGGAAATCCCAGAGTGTCACATGAACCTTCTTGGGTTTCAGAGACTAACACAGGTCTTCAAAAATCAGAAGACATAAAATCTCCTCTCAAACGACAACAAACCCTAATTAGGGTTTGTTTCACACCAGATTTAAACGGATCTCTCTTGATTGGTACATGCACACACTTCAATAAAAGGTTCAAACAGAACAGACAAGAACAAGGTAAACAAAAAACAAATCTAAACTCTACTAGAGATGTAAAACTACAAGAGATTCACGACCTAGCCAAACAAGCACTTCAAATGTAAAATAAAGACAAATAAACAAATACAAAATACTCAAAGATTTCAATACGATTAATATAGCTGAATTTTATAATGAGAAAAAACCTTTTAAGCATCAAAACATAATCATGCAAGAAAACTTAAAAGATAACAGGCACTTCGCCTCGAACAAGAGAGAACCATAACACATATATACTTAATCATGCACATAAAAATATCAAGAAAATGCACTCTTAAGACACATGTATAGCAAAACTTACGGTTTAAACACACAAATTTTAACAATCTAAATAGTAGACACATAATCGAAAAACTCACATAACAATTCCAAGATTAATTGAACAAAGTCAAGGAAATGCAAACATGATTTGACTCAACACATACAAATCAATATGCCTAATAAAAACACAATTCGTGTGACCGAAAATTTAAAAAAGAATAGGTAAATTGTTCCTTACAGAGAAGTTCAGCAACCAAATAGTTCAAGAATGACTTACAATGCGAAGAGTGATGATAATTAGGCTTCACGAATTTCCAGCAGATCAGACAATTCCCAATGAAAGAACAGTCCTATTGAAATTCACAAGCAAATCCCGGGACCCATGTTTAACTGAATCGAAACTCATCTATGATTTGCCCCAAAACAGATCGATGAAACAAACAAGAACCCATAAATATTTCAATTGAAGAAACCCTAGAACACACGAGTGAAATACTCGATAACAAACCAGCAGAAGACGAAAAACGAAAGATCAAAAGCCTATGGCTCTGATACCATGTCAAATGGTATGAATGATTAACAATACAATATAAACAAACAACATAGAACAGAGGAGAAGCGACAAAACGGTGACAAAACTTTTATTAGTTACCCAAACCAGAAAAAACACCCCCAAACCCTAGATCTTACTTATGTAAGATCCAAATCAACCACATACAAAAATACAGGATCAACTGATAAAATATGTGTTGATCATAGAAAGAAAACATCAACTGCAAGAGCCAACATTGGATCAACAACAACAGTCCAACGAAACTGAAGAACAACAAACACAGAAAGAACTACAAGACCAATAACCATACTGAATCCGCAATCGAATTAACAACTATACGAGATTCACACTGGATCTACATCAGGTCATAACTCTTTTGAAGAATCCAGAGAGGGATTGAGAAGTAGGTGTGAGTGAAAAAATTGGGGAAAATTATGAGTATATGCGCATACTAAGCTCTTTTATATATCCTCAGTCAGTATTTACACTTTAGTCCATAACAATGAGGAGAGATGATCGCAACCCCTGAAAAGTTCCATAATGCCCCTTGACCTTTTAGCCATTTACACGAACACACTTTTTGTTACAACAACTTAAACAGACAAACAAACAATGGGAAAACTGGGCTGGGCTACCTACAATGACAGGCCCACTAATAGTTAACAACTACTAGTTACTAGTTGGAATCTGTATGGTGTTTTATTCGTGTAAAATAACAAAAAAAACATTCCAGATGTTAAAACACCATGATCATTTATTGATACGTAAAAAAACATTATCTCCTAAAATAACTTCTAAAGCGGTTGCAATCTATTTTATAATTAAATTGGGTAAATTACATTTTTCGTCCTTTATGTTTGTATCAGATTTCAATGGATGACCTTTAACTTCAATAATTACAGTCGCAATCCTTTATTTGAAAAACTCATTACACTCTACGTCCTTTAACGCTAACCTGGTTAAAATTTTCAGTTAAGTCCGATCATGTGCAAAGCAAATGAGGATATTTCAGTCATTTTTCATACCCTATTATTTGAAAGTATATCTATTAAAAAATAAAAACAACTTAATTAATATTTTAATAATTTTTCCACAAATAACCACTGTGTTGTTATCGGATTTTAGAGAGACAAAAACGGAGTCACATAGACAAACTGTCTCTGTCGTCTGATTTGGGTGATACACCTATATATCGCAAAAAACCCATACAGATCTTCATCTTGTTTTCAAACCTGCCCACATAGTACTACTATGTGTGTATTTTAGAGAGAGCAGCAGGTAAAGAGAGTGGTTGTAAAGTCTGCATTCAGATCTGGGTGATACACATGTATATCGCAAAAAACCCATACAGATATGTGGTTGCGAAAATAATGGTGGCTTTAGGCGATGGTGGTGGTGGGGGTTTGGGAGGAGCCGGATCTGAGCATTGCAGACGATGATGGTGGTGGACGTTGGGGGTTCTTGGTCGCCGGAGGTGGGGAGTGGTGGTGGGCGGTGTTGCCAGTGGTGGTGGCAGAGAAGATGGCAGTGGTGGACGTTAACTGTCGGGGTGGTGGTGGGCGGATGGTAGTGCTGGTGGAGAAAAGCCAGAGAGAAAGAGAAGTGGGTTGTGAGAGAGAAGAAAGTTAAAAGGGGAAGAATCATGGTGTGAAAGACATAAATGCCCTCATGTGGGATTCACATGATCTTACTTAACGTTTAAAGTTAACCTGGTTAATGCTAAAGGACGTATAGTGTTATCAGTTTTTCAAATAAAGGATTGCGACTGTAATTATTGAAGTTAAAGGTCATCCATTGCAATAATATACAAACATAAAGGACGGAAAGTGTAATTTACCCTAATTAAATTGGTTTTTAAAGTTAATTACCTTATTACTCTTAATCCATAAAATTAAATAATACCACATGTCCTCTCTATAATATTTTTCACACTTCTCACATCTCCATAGCTAAAGTAGCATAATATATCTATAATATATTCCTAACATCTCATGATACAAAAAAAGCAACTTGTCACATATTCATCTTACATGACACGTCACAAATTCATACAAACACATTTTCTATTAGAGAAGAGAACATAACAAAGATAAAACATACGATAAGAAACAAAATTAAATAAGATCAATCTTTTTAATAAAATAACATGAACATACACAATTATCATTTCTGATTTTTGTTGGAAACATATTTTGCGTCGAATCTCATTCGACGCATCTAAAACTTGAACCGGATGTTACTGATAACATCATCACTAGTTTGGAAGGCCTTGGCAAGAACATCATTCGATATATCCGGGTTCGAACCAAAAACCGCATTCGCAACTGGTATCACCCCCGGGTTTTGGCTACTCAACGCCACAATCGCGACTGCGTTTGTTTTTCCAGCATTTTTTTGATAATGTATGAGGTTTACGGGAAAAACAAAAACATCACCTTTATGTAACACCTTCGAAATGTGACGGTTTTCGATGTTTGATGTGACAAATCCGACCACGAGACTGCCTTCCAAGACGATCAAGATTTCAGTAGCACGGGGATGCGTGTGAAGCGGGTTGATCCCCCTGGTGCATAGTCAATACGTGCCATTGAGATTCCTAAAGTGTTGAGTCCTGGTAACTGTGTCACAGTAACTGGTGTCACACCGAACCCGAGTGGGTTCGAGGTGTTTGCCATCATGTGTAGCCCCCTGAAGTGGAAGTCGCTCGCTTTAACCGAACCAGGGTTTTTGCAAGCAACACCGTTCACCAAAACTGTTTGCAAGAAATATAATTATGACATTGATGTTTTAAACAAACATATAGCACTACTAGAAAAATGTCGCTAATTTAGCCGAAATTTGCCACCAGAAAAATGTCGCTAATTTAGCGACTGAGTTGCGACCAAAATCACCCGGGTCACAAACTAGCCACTATTGTCAGTCTGGTCGGAAAACAGTCGCAAAATTGTGTCTATATTCGATCGAAAAAAATAATAATGGCTCAAAATAAAATTTAAAATACCGGTTGCAAATCCGTCGCAAAAAGTTAAAAAACGATGAAACTAATAGTGTACCTTGACCGTTCAAGTCCGCAACACAGAAATCTTGAAGGGAACTAGGGTCTGTGGCAATGGCTACCGAGAAAGCGAGAGCTAGAAGCGCAAATGAGCGAAAAACACGAGCCATTGATGGATCAAAAGGATTTGGAGTTGATTGAATATGTTGTGGATGGATTAAGTGTAGTACTTATAAAGTGTAAATGCCGTCCTATGAATATTTGAAAGATTCATGTAACGCAGGAACAAAGAGAACACTGAAGGTTTTTTAAGGTGAAGTTTTGTGATTGTCAGGTTATGAGATCTGCCATTTGGCGGCTAAGAATTAAGAAACAATATGAATATAATAATAAAACTACATCTTTCCACGTCCACATATTTTTATAAGGGAAAATTACGGCAGTAGCCGCTTGACCAGACATTTTACCAAAATAGCCATTTGACCAGGCTTTATGCCGCTACACATGTCAGCTCATTAAAGTGAACCGTCATTTTTATGCACCTTCAATCCAGCCACAACCAAGCGGACACGTGTCCCTCTTACCTGAACCGGCTTTATGCCGCTACACATGTCAGCCTAGCCGCTACAAGTACAAGCCGAGCCGCTTCGCCCAATCTCTGATTTATGCCGCTTTGTGGTACTGCCAAGCCGAGCCGCTTCATGGCCAAGCCGAGCCGCTTCGCCCCATCCCAAGCCGCTACACCCTGGATCTAAGCCGCTTCAGCATGCCACCTACCCCCAAGCCGTTTCATTTGAATTTATGAGCTTTCAACACATACCCAAGCCGCTACACCCTCGATCTAAGCCGCTTCAGCATGCCACCTACCCCCAAGCCGTTTCATTTGAATTTATGAGCTTTCAACACATGCCCAAGCCTTTACATGTGTTTTTTATGTATAATTTCGTAACTATATATATAACATCTGGATTTTGCACACATGTGTTTTTTGTCTTCTCGTTTTCTTTGTTTGAATACATACTTTGGTCACGTTTAGTATAACTCATGGGTGTTAAGTTTGTGATATACACGGGGGGAAACTGGGAGGTTGTTAACGGGAACATCGAGTATGTTGCCGGTCATGATTGTATTACTAGACGTGGTTTAGAAGTTGAAACCAATTTTTCCAACATCACTTTTTTAAGTTATATTCGCAAGATGTGTGATATTCAAAATATTACTCAGATATCCTACCGGATGTCTTCGTTTACAGATCCGATCGATATAATGAATGATAATGATGTTTTTTTCTTTAATATGGCTCAGAGTAAACCGTTTGAATTATTTCAATTATATGTCATTCAAGAACCCGGTGTTGATTCTTCTGATTGTGCATCTTTAAACAATTTCAAAGTTCCTGATTTAAATTTATCTCTTGATGAAAGTGATAAAAAAATTTATGAAAACAGTACCCAATTATACTTACCCAGTAATAGCCAAGGCATATCTTCTATTGTGTTCGAGCCAGGCCACATTTTTAATAGCAAAGAAGAAATGAAACTTGAATTGGGTAAAAAATGTTTGTTAGAACGATTTGAGTTTAAAGTTGACAGATCGTCTAAAACACGGTACGAAGTGTCATGTTTTGTTGATGGTTGTGAGTGGCGTTTTAGGGCATACGGCTTTGCTGGTGATAGCGCATTTTACGTTAAATATTTCAATGATAAACACACATGTTCAAAGACACTCACACACCCACATTTTCGTCAGGCAAACCCCCAAGTTGTGGGTCATTATTTAGTGCCTCAATTAAAAGACGGTGGTCGAATTTATCGCGGAAACGAGATAAAGTCCGATTTTAAACAAAATAACATGCAAGCATGGCGTGGAAAATGTCATGCTTTAGAACTCTTACAGGGTACAAGCATAGATTCTTTTGCCGAACTCCCAATTTATTGTTACAATTTGGAGCGGGCGAATCCGGGAACAGTGACTCACATTTGGATTGACGACGAGAGTCGGTTTGAAATGGTCTTTGTGGCTATTGGTGCAGCGGTAAGTTGGAACCTCAATAATATTTTTTTTTATCTTAAAATAAGCTGGCCATTCACTGATTTTTTTATCTTTTTTTCAGGTTCGTAGTTTTATGCGTAATTTAAGACCTGTTATTATTATAGACGCTGCCCATTTGAAGGGTGAATTTAAAGGAACGTTGTTTTTAGCAGTTGGCATGGACGGAAATAACCAGATTTTACCAATTGCCTATGGAATAGGCAAATCAGAGGATGGTGCTTCTTGGACATGGTTCCTCTCAAAGCTTAAAGGCTGTGTTGGTGAAATTCCAGATATGGCGATCATATCGGATAGGGCCAATTCAATACATTTAGCTGTAAGCAACGTGTTTCCACACGCTTATCACGGTCTCTGCTGTTGACATTTAATGGTGAACTTAAGTTTACCTTTGAATAAAAAAAAGGAATACGAGACCCTTTGGTGGAAGACATGTAAATCTTACCGGTTGTCTGATTTTAATGAGTCTTTCCACACTCTATGTCTTGCAGTTCCTAGAATACGGAACACTTTAGTAAGTATCGGGTTTGGTCAGTGGGCAAGAGCGCATTGTCCCGGCAATCGATATCATTATATGACATCTAACAGTGCAGAGTCAATTAACGCTTTGTCTAAAGACTATCGTAAATTGCCAGTAACCCAACTTATTGAATTTTTCCGTCAATCTGTTCAAAAATGGTTCTATGATCGTCGGCTGGAGGGAATTAAGGAAAGACATGAGCTTACCCAGTGGGCTCAAAAAAAAATTGCAAAGAAAATTGATGGGTCTAGAACTTGGACTGTTGCTGGTGTCGGGTTGACCACTTTTGATGTTGACGACAGGAAAAAGCATGGTTTTGTAGATTTTTCCGATCGAACATGCAGTTGCCGTGTTTGGCAAGTTTCTGGACTACCTTGTGGGCACGTGATTGTCGTATCCAAATTCTTAGGTGAAACTGACTGCAGTCATTATGCTTTCCGATGTTATTCCAATGAAGTTTATAAAAAAACTTACGAGGAAGCGATTAATCCTCTTCCTCCTAAGTCTGAATGGGAGATACCAGAAGGTCTTATAAATGTTCGCCCCCCGCATATTACAAAACGTCAGTCTGGCCGTCCGCGAGCAAACAACCGAATCTTGTCTCGGGGGGAAGAACCCACACCTCTATATTGTGGTAGGTGTAAGTCACACGGCCATCATCGTGACGTTTGTTCAGCCCCAATGCCATCACAACAACGTTCGCGTAAAGGCAAGGAAACCGTTGCTCATGAAGAACCAGGAAATTATCCGTCTGATAATTATTTTCCGTCTTATAATTTGGGAGATTTTAAGTTTTAGTGTAGTATTTTGGTATTTTTTTTATGTACAACATTATGTTGAAATCCTTGTACTCGAAAAAGCTATTTATATATTTTAACTTGAATTACTTTTACATGCATAGACACAAACATCAGTTATTTGTAGGTGTGAATCGGCCAGCGTAGAGTTCATCCGCCATGTACCGTCTGTATCTGACACAAGCATCCTGTAGATTTTCCTCTTCCCATGTCAATGCAACGTTTTGAACAAGTTTTTCCATTAACATACAAATAATTACACCTGAATTTCGACCTGTATGATCCCCGTTATCTGGCCACACATCATCCCCCGCACACTCCAAGGCATCAGGCTCGTTTATTCCAGAACGTTGCCGGTACGATATGCGACCCAAAAACCATAAGAATGGAGACTCAAATTCAAGTAGAATTTGATGTATTTTTTTATGTATGAAAAACGACTCTCCACAATGAATTACATTACAATTATTTGGGAAATAAACTTTAACTTTTAGTGACAACATGTTTATCTGTAAGATTAACCAGTGTTGATCCTTGTGTGAAACTGGCATGTAGACCTACAAAATGTCGATATTTAAAGGCCGGATCAAATTATTTTGGGATGAAATTAATAAAATAATAAACAACTTTTACCGTATCCACATTCCAAAATGCAGGAAATTTTTCTCCAGACCCATCTGCGTAGCTGTAAGCATCATGATTCTGTTCAACTAGCATGTTGAAAAAATGAGGGGGCATAATAGTCCAACGATAATCATTTGACTGGCACGGCCGTGTCTGGCTTTGAGTTTCCCGTAAATACATTAGCTTGTTACACCATGCATTTATGTGCTGGAAATTAAAGGGCAAAAGTAATTTAAAATTATTAAAAAAAAACATATATAGTTCGTATGTTTACGCTTTTAAATACCGTTTCTTGTATAAAACCATTGCCACAATACCCTAGAAGTCCGCCCCACCAGTCTTTTCCTAACGGTGTAATGCCCATGTATGTCGAAAAGCAAGTTGGTGTATCACCATCGTAGTAAAACCGGCCGAACACCCTGTAAAACCGCCGAACTTAACATGGCAGTTAACTTCTGGTTGTTTTCATCCATCAGCAACTTAAATTTTGAAATAAGGTCGTCAATAGAATCAACCCCATAAGAAAATTGAGCGGGACCAAAATTTTGTTGTGGAATTTCTGTTCGGTCTGGTGCCGGGGAAAACGGTTGTTTCGGCTCATCTAAACCGAAAATATTGCTATACGCCGCATTTAAATCTTCAGCCCGTACTTGAGCCGGCATATGTGACCGTACATCAGACGACGTTCCAAATTCATACAGTTGACGTTGGGCATCCAAATAATCTGAACTGGCGGCAAACCACTCAGTTTGCATCTCAGCATCGGTGGGTAGTATGCACATAAGAGGTTGGAATTCAGGTTTCTGTATTTTGCGATGGAAAAAATTATAAAAAAAGTTACCCTAAAGTAAATAAATATGTTTTATAATGTTAAATTTAGTGAAAATACCTTAATGGCATTACGAAGATATTTTTCCACACCTTGCTTCTGGTACTTAGTTCCGGCTCCCCAACCTAAAAATCTTGGAATCGACTGTTTTTGAAATAACTCGGGTTCTGCTCGAAATTCTGGAAAAACCTCCATGATCCACATCTGCACATAAATGGGTATAATCTGTAATAATTAATTAATCAACATATAACTGTAATGAACAATGAGCTGAAAGTGCTACCTTGAAGGGCCAGACGAAGCCGGTTAAAGAAAAACCAACGGTGTCTTTTTTTTTGTCGAATGTACATATTATAAACATTCGTAACCGTGTTTTCCCAAAAATAATTCCCCCATGGATACTGTCTAAATACCACCAGATCGTCTACGAGGTGTATCAATCTATCATCAAAAACATTAGTTCGTTGGAGTCCCAAAAAACCTTCTCCTAACAACAACAAAAGACAAATCCTCGTTTGATCATCTGGCTCTAATGTCTGGAGAACATCGAATTTTTCTTCAACCATTGCCATGTTAACACGCTTTTTGACATCGAACGTTCTCCGTTTGAAGGAATTTTCGTGATCCTTTGGTGTCCACTCTGTGTGCCCAAACTCTAACCCGGTAATTAGACAGAAATTTTTAGGGGTAAACATTAGGGTCCTTCCGGCAAGCTTATAAGGAATACCAAGATGCGGTGTAGGTGTATTTTCTTGCAGACTTGCAACACCGACTAAAAGCTTGCTATCACATACAGTACTTTTTATATCTAAATAATTACCAAAACAAGTTTCCCTGATATATGAGCGGGTGTGTTCGGACATGGCATGCTTCAATCGCTTTATAACCGACCATTTTTGTCTAACTTTGATTTGGACTTTCTAGTAATTTAAGATAAAAAATAAAATGTCACAATACTATGAATTCAACTAAAAAGAAATAACACAAGGTAGTAATATTAGAAAAAACATATATTTTTTTATATATACTTACCTTTACAGGTGGAGGCGATTGGTATACTACATTTTCCATCATCGGATCTTGTTGCATGTTACCTGGTCGGCTCGGGCCTTGGTAAAACTGGCCCATGGTCCCCTGGCGAGGCAGGGTGGTGGAGTGACTCTGCGGTGGCTGGACTCGGCGGAAAGTGGCGGTGGTCCCCTACTGTTCTTCCAAAGACGTGTGCAGTGTCCGTGGTCCCCTAGTAAACCGGGTCGGGTCTACAACTCGGGTTGCAATTACGGAGCTTCGCTTCTTCCAAACGGGTGCACGTGTGTCGGGTTCAAAAGAGACAAGAGAGTTTATGTCTTGGAAAGTGAGAGGTCGTTTTCGTATTAACAAGTTTGGCGGACACGTGTCAACATAGGGTGAACCGGGTCAGTGAAACGGCTTAATGTAGAGGTGAAGCGGCATATTTGTAAGGTGTAGCGGCTCGGGGTCAGGTTGAACGGGCTTAAGTGGCAGCGGTTGGCGGGAAAATGAAAAGGCATAAGTATACCGGCTTGGCCACAGGTGTACCGGCTTAACCACAGGTGAACCGGCATAATGGCAGCGGTAGTTGCATTTCTACCTCGGAAAGCGGCCAGTGTCAGTGAAAGGTCTTATCAACCTCGGAAATACGCGCTGGTTGGATGAAGCGGCATAGCTGACATGTGTGGCGGCATAGCGGACATGTGTAGCGGCATTTATGCGTCGGTACCCCCACCCCTATATATTTTATATTTAATAATTATTTTTGTATTTTTGTTCTATTTTATTAACATAGTAAATTAATAAACAAAACAATTTATATTTATACTTATAAATAATTAATCCTATGACTTGGAGTATAAATACAACACACGAAAAAACTACTTTCTCTCATATATGTGTTGGAAGAAATGTCTAATAAAAACACTGATGATGTATACAGCTCTCAACCCGTTAACAAATCATCAAGTTGGATTCTTAGAAAATGGAGGGCGCCAAAAAACATGAGTGAAAGTTCGTCCTCTGAATTTTCAAATCCACAAAATGCTGAAGACAA